>OY970830.1:46458700-47765200 GCA_963853835.1 Calendula officinalis | reverse complement strand
AAAAGTTAAATATGAGATCGAACTAGCAAATGGCAAAGTTGTTAGGTCTAGTGAAGTTTTTAAAGGTTGTAAGCTTGTCCTAGATGATCACATTTTCGATATACACCTTGTGCCCGTAGAGCTAGGTAGTTTTGATATCGTCATAGGGATGGATTGGTTATCTAAAAATCGTGCTGAAATTATATGCTATAACAAACAAATTCGAATCCCTATATCCGAAACAGAAACATTAATAATTCAAGGTGAACAAAGAAACAAAAACATAAAAATCATAAACTCTATGAAACCTCAAATCTTCGTAAAGGATTTCAAGCCTTTCTAGCTCATGTCGTTGACACAAAGTCCAAAGATCGTAAGATTGAGGACATCCCTATCGTTTGTGAATTCCTTGGCGTTTTTCCTGGCGAATTGCTTGGACTGCCACCTCAGACACAAGTTGAATTTCATATTGATCTGATTCTAGGAGCCGCACCTATTGCGCGTTCTCCTTATCTTCTTGCACCGTCTGATATACAAGAACTTTCATCGCAATTGCAAGAACTTCTTGACCTTGGTTTCATTCGACCGAGTTTCTTGCCCTGGGGAGCTCCGGTCCTCTTAGTTAAAAAGAAAGATGGTTCAATGAGAATGTGCACTGACTATCGTGAATTGAACAAAGTAACCATTAAAAATCGATATCCTCTTCCCCGTATTGATGATGTATCATCCTGGTAAAGCTAATGTGGTAGTTGATGCCTTAAGTCGGAAAGAGCAGCCTAAACCACTTCGTGTTCGAGCCCTTCCAATTTCTGTTCGTTCTAATCTATCTTCCCAAGTTCATGAATTCGAAACTGAAGCCTTGAAGATAGAGAACATCAAAAGTGAAGCTTTGCGTGGTATGGAAAAGCAGTTAGAAGCAAAGGTGGATGGAACCCTTTATTTCATGGATCGTTTATGTGTTTCTAATCATGGAAGTGTTCGCGATGTTATCTTGAATGAAGCTCATAGATCAAACAATTCTATTCATCCTGGTGCTGACAAGATGTACAAAGATGTCAAAGAATTGTACTAGTGGCCAAATATGAAGAAAGAGATCGCAGTTTTCGTCAGCAAATGTTTAACTTATGCAAAAGTGAAAGCAGAGAATCAGAAGCCGTCCGGTCTTCTACAACAGCCAGAGATCCCTGAATGGAAATGGGGAGAAATCTCTATGGATTTCATAACTAAGTTGCCTCGAACGTCTAGTGGTCATGATACAATTTGGGTAATTGTTGATCGATTGACCAAATCAGCTTCATTTCATTCCTATTAAAGAAACTGACCAAATGGAGAAGTTAACAAGAATCTATCTAAAAGAAGTTGTATCTTGGCATGGTGTGCCAGTCGCGATCATATCTGATCGTGATAGTCGTTTTACCTCTCGTTTTTGGCAATCATTGCAAAAATCTCTCGGTACTCGCCATGATATGAGTACTGCCTATCATCCCCAAACCGACGGTCAGACTGAAAGAACAATTGAAACTTTGGAAGACATGCTAAGAAGGGAAAGCTCAGTCCTCGTTATGTACGACCATTTGAAATCCTCGAAAGAATGGTGCTGTTGCCTATCGTCTACGCCTTCCTAAAGAGCATAGCAATGTTCATAACACTTTTCATGTGTCTAATCTAAAGAAGTTTATTCATGATCCATCACTCATTGTTCCTGCTGAGGAAATTATTATCGACGACAAACTCCATTTCACCGAGGAACCTATTGAAATCTCCGACTAGAAAGAGCAAAAGCTAAGGAGAAGCAAGATCAAAATCGTTAAAGTCAGATGGAACTCCAAAAGAGGTCCTGAATTCACGTGGGAACGTGAGGACCAAATGCGAAGGAAATATCCCATCTTTTTCTCATTGTCTCTCCTGTTCGTCCATCGTCTTAAATTTCGGGACGAAATTTCTTCACCAGGGGAGAATGTGACAACTCGATATTTCCGGTATGTAATCTCATTTCATATCTAGAACTTTCCTTATTTAGAAAGTTTCTATATTTAGACATCTCTATTTCTGGCATCCTAACGGGCAACAAAACATCTATTTTCAGACCATACATTAGTGTTTGACTATATTAGTCAACACAATATTATTATGTTCTTTTGGTGACACATTTGAGCTAAAAACATTTCTAAAATGGTAAATTTATCGGTTATAAAATAAACGAACTTAAATAATTAAACGTGACACGAATGACATCGAACCTTGACCGACCACCTAAGTGGCCGGCCATGCCCTTGCTCGATCATCCCCATCTCGGCCGAACCCTATATGGGTGAGGTTTATCTTCTTGATCCTTATCCATCCATGAGTTTAAACTAGTTTGAATTGTACAAACTCTCCTAAAACCCTAGATAATCCTCACTATAAATACTTCTCATTTGTCTAACCCTGAACCCTGTTTGCATCCTTGTTGAATCGGCCAAACCCCAAATCCGAACTCCCCATGTTCGTCGAGTTCAAGAAATCCCGATCTTCCGTAGCAAGGTATGATCTTAATTCTTTCTTTGATTTCCTTCTTTTTGTGACTTAGATTCGAACCCGAGACCATGGCCCTAGGCCATGTGGTCTCGGTTAGTTAAAAGCCAAAGTATTTATGCAGGTTTTGACCTGATCTCATGCATGTGTAGGAAGATTTGTTCGTTTGATCCGTTCATTCTACTCATTGACCGATTTCTTTGTGTTTAAACCTTTTTTTGATGCCTTGAACCCTAGATCTAGCGTAGATATGACCGAATACCATACATCTAGCCTAAACTAGCAACAAACTCGAAGTTTAGACCAAACCTAGCCCGATCTAGCTCCAAACCCGAAGGGTTTTGGCCTTCGGCCAACCCTAGACCGAAACCCTAACCTTTGACCGAAACCCTAATAGTTTTGGTTGAGTTTCATTGACCTTCGTTGACAAGATTTGACCATCGTTGACCCGAAACCTTGGAAATCCTAACCCTAGTCCGGAAACCCTAATCTAGCCGAAATCTAGTTGACCTAGGGTTGACTTTCGTGGACTTTGGTTAACCGTAGTTTGACCCACAATTCAAAACGGGTCAAGGCCGGATCTAGACCCAAATCGTGGACCCAAACCCGAATACTTAATCGGGCCAAGGCCCGTACTTGGCCCAATTCGGTCTATCTTAGTCCATCGGGCCCAAACTTTAGTTGGCCCATTAGTATCCAAGCCCATTTGGACCAAAGCCCAAACCTTTGGCCCACTTATACCGAAACCGAACCTAATGGGTCCTAGCCCAATCCATGGTCCAACCTAATTGGACCTAAGCCCAATATGAGGCCCATGTGGCCCACCTAGTGGCCCATTATGCCCATCTAGGCCCATTAAGCCCATCTAGGCCTAATAAGCCCATTAGGCCCAATCTAGGCCCATTAAGTCAAACCCATTTCATTTCATGTCATTTCATTTTGAAATCCATTTCATTTCATTTCACAATCTAAAACCCAACGCATTTCATTTCATTTCATTTCATTTTATTAAAGTACAATAACCCAAGTTCATTCGATGTCACAAAGCCTACAACATAACATTAACTGCATATCATGTATCATATATTGTAACTAGAATCGCATGTGCTAGCTTAGTCTAATTAGAAAGTTATATTGTATAGGAAGCTAGGAGCCTTTGAAGGATTCCTATGTCCTAATTGTCGCTAAGCTTTGCCCAGGTGAGTCCACAGACCCCTTTTTCTTTTTCACTATTTTACAAACTATTGGGTGGAAAACATAAACAAACGCTACTGTTTTACTATGACTGTATAACAACATCTATACATTTTCATTATCACGTTGGCATGACAAACAATTATTATACCGGACTAAGGTGCCAGCAATCATTAACTAGTGGATCTAGACCATGGATATGCAGATAGTACTATTGGCTGGCACTCATCCTCCCAACATTATTTGATCATTACTTGGTTTATCCAAGACATCTTTCGGGAGTGTATATCCATAAAAGAACGATAACATACTGGAGTTGAAGTGTTGATTGTGGACTTAGGTGTTAATATATTAACTCAATAGACTAGCTACCTATTGGGGATAACTGTTCATGCGATGTCAAACATAACAACTTGTTCAACATGTTTTCATAAACAAAACTAGTAATTGTAGATTCTTCTACAATTACACTTCACTTTTCATATTTACTTCTCATATCATATGAGTGTTGAACCTTATACTTTTCAGTCATAAAAGCATTTTCATAACAAACAGTTTGGGTAGGAAACACTTTACTTTTCATACAACATTAACCCTGTGGATTCACTCAACATTATTGTTGACCCTTTTATATTTATGTTTTTCCATGTAATTAGGTGCAGTGGAACTGGAGGATATGAGCAGTGGGATCGTCGTGAGCCATGAATAAGACATTAAGTTTACGAACAATCATTCTATTTTCAAACAATTTCTATTTTAGGAAACTTGCTGTTTTTGGAAAATTTCTATTTTTAGAAAGTAAAACTACTTTTATTTTCGTTAATGTGTGGTTTTTTTTTACTTAATTTTTGCTATGTTGTCATGAACGTTACACCTCCATTCTTCGGCAAAACATTTTAAATGAAAGAAAACTCATTTTTGGCGGGGTGTGACACTCTTCATATTTCAACTTCTATGACATAAGTAAGCAGTTATTATTTTATTCTATCAATTAGATCCTTTACCCATAGAAAAAAACATCTAGGCATACTCTTCATATTTCAACTTCTATGAAGTTTCTTTCTTTTCTACAGCTGATAAAAATCGTTGTTTTAGACGATGCCTATGTAGAAAGCCCTTTTTTCTAGTATTTACTAGCAAATTTGATCTTTCTTTAGTTTTTTCTTTCTATAGTGGAGATAGTCGCACGTAATGGCAGATCACGGCCATATTATTAAAAGCTTGTGGTAAGAATGGGTTTCATTCGAGCGCTCGAAAATAATATTCCAAAGCTTTCGTGTGTTCTCCGTTACTTGTGTGGATAAGTCCTATGTTATAGATCAGTATATCACTTCGGTCATAGGGATCAATTTCTAGTCGCATAGCTTCATAATGATTCTGTAAAGCTTCCACATAATTTCCTTCGGATTGAGCTGACATCCGTTACGGTCGTCATTCAATTCAAAGAATCTCCGTTACAGAACCGTACATGATTATGTGAATAATGATAAAATGATAAAGAAGATTTTAATATTCTCATTATGAACTAAGTAGGGCTAGTGTTTTTAGAAGAAATTTCTAGCCAACCTTCCTGCTAGAGATCTTTTCTTAACATCAAACGTATTGGTACTAGAGAGAAATGATAACTCCAAAAATTTCTTTGTTCTCAACGCTTCTCCATTTCCAGGAATTAGTCACTTCAACAGCCTTCGATGGTTATACGGGTATCCAAAATACAAACGAGATGGATGTTTGTTGTCCCAACCATTCTTTTAGTCCCAAGCCTGCTAAATAAAGGGATAATTTTTAACAAAGTTTTCGTGTTGTTGATTCCTATGCGTAGTGCTTCTTCCCCCTCTGCTGCCTATTGGTACTAGTGGACTAGGGTTGACTTGTAATACCGAACCTATAGGTATAACCTTTCGCTCAATACTAGAATCGAGAATTTAAACATAGCATCTGAGGATGCATTAATCGAGGATACATGACAGAAAGAATTGTTCTATTTCCAAACTTTACCTTCAACAAGCGTAGATTTTCTTATTTTTTTTCCCGATCACGGATCGTGTGTATTTTTCGTAAGACTGAGAGTAATAAAAAAAATCAAATCGCACCATCTCTATAATAGCTAAATGCCTCTTTTTCTCCTGAAGTTGTCGGAATTATTCGTAATAAGATATTGGCTACAATTGAAAAGGTTTTATCAATAAAATTTCCATTTATCCGCGATTTAGACATAGGTAGCAATCCATTCTATCATTTTTCTCATTACTTTTCATGGGAAAATGATCCCACAAGGAAAAGAATTCTACAGTACGAAATAGCATAAAAACAGATTTTGTATAAATGGTCCTTCTATCCATTCAAAAATTCAATATTCAAATTGTTCTTTTTGGGATTACAGGAATTGATAAGAACTAAGAAATAAATATGGGAACCGGATTTGATTCCATCTTTCTAGAATAATCTTCCAACGAAAAAAAACTATTATTATTTGATTGAAGTTACAGCTTAGAATAACCTCAGTTGATTAAATTCGGAAGAAAAAGGATCGAAGAATCATTGTATGATGAAAATAGACTAACCGCCTATTTTTTTTGTTTGTTTTGTGTACTTAGCGGCTATACGCTATATAATCAACTATAAAAAAAAATTGTTTATCGATTTTTATTTTTAAGAGATAGATGGGATAATTATATTTTTTATAACTCTAAAAATGGTTTAGAAAGCAATTCGATATTTCTTCTGAATCGTAGTCTAAATAGAATAGAATCATGATCTAAAGATATCCATTACCCATGATCTAAAGATATCCATTAACCATAGTCTATAAAATATAGATCCCTCGCTCAGTCGACTCATTATAATTTCTAATTTATTGATTTAATCTGGTCGATATAGTATAAATAGATAATCAGATTAAGAAGATAACATTTTTTTTGCAACCATGAATAATGAGTAGAATTTTTTAACAGTTTTTGTAAGAAAACTCTTTTCTATTCATCCCCCCAGCGTAGAAGGAAAGACCCTGCTTTTCTTTCCTCCAATGAAAATTTTCTATTTTTATCGCTTTCTAGTTAGAATTGATTGGTTGTACCTACCTAATATTCTAATATGAATGATTCACGATTCACTCTATTTTTGTTTTTGGGTCATAGTCATTATGTAGGAGAGATGGCCGAGTGGTTGAAGGCGTAGCATTGGAACTGCTATGTAGGCTTTTGCTTACCGAGGGTTCGAATCCCTCTCTTTCCTTACCTGTACCTAATTTACCGATCTTACTAACCACAATAGATCAAATAGCAATGGATACGACTATTCCAACAGTTAGACCTTTCTTTGGATTCTCTATTCTTAATGAATGTGGGATGGAAAATACTGTTAAAGAAAAGAGTAGACAAGGAATCAAAATACCCTCTCGGTCTATGACACCTAAATGGAAGAAAAATACGGATCAAACCGTTAGTTTAGCTTAACCTTAGGTTAATTTACTTCGCCGAAAGGGAACAAAATTGGTCGAACCCTCATTCTTATTAGTCTTTATTTTCTTTTTTTTAAGTTTAAGTCTGACGAGAATAATATTCTACAACAAGCAATTCGTTCATTTTCAAACTGACCCATTTACTATCTATTATTTGATTGACTAATCCTTTATATTGGAATGGTTGGAGAGTCAAATGGTTTGGCAATTCCTCAGCAGGGGATGAATCGAGAGAATTTTGAATTAGAGCTCTAGATTTTTGTTCATCCCTCGCCGCAATAGTATCTCGGGGTTTGCAGCGATAACTTGGTATATCTACTATATGACCATTGACTAAAATATGTCTATGATTAACTAATTGGCGAGCTCCCAGAATAGTCGGAGCCATACCCAACCGAAAAAGGATGTTATCCAGGCGCATTTCAAGTAATTGTAGTAAACCAGACCTGTTGACCCCTTTGCCTTTCTGGCGATACCAACGTATTTAAGACCATAATGAAAACACAATTTTTTGTTTTTCTTCTAGGCGAATACGATATTGGGATTTTTTTCCCGGAACGCGATTGGTTTCTAAGATCACTTCCAGCTGTGGGCCTTTTATTAGTTAGCCCTGGTAAAGCCCCCAGGCGACGTATTTTTTTGAAACGAGGACCTCGATAACGCGACATAAAGATTCCTTCTTCTTATTTATATTTAATATTAAATTAATTCTTATTGATGAAATTTCATTCTACAGAATAAACCTAAACTAAAAATGAACTAAATTCTAAATAAAGCCAAATTTACTGAAGTATTATTCTATTAAAGATTAAAGAATAATGAGATGAGTTGGATAAATATACAGATCTTTATACTATATATAGAAAAAGAAAAGGATTATTTTCGTGAGATCCATGGAAATTGCTATAGCATAATAAATAATTTGCGAAAAGAGGAAGACATTTTTTTCAATATTCTTTGATTTCAAAGATGCATTATCAATCATGTAAAACATCGAATAAAATAAATAGAGAAAAGCTGACTATCGGAATCGAGCCGATGACCATCGCATCACAATAAATTTGACACACATATGAATTCAATAAACTCTTAGAATCTTTGCTATTAACTATTATAATTCTTGGCTATTCATAATTAATCATAATTAATATGAATATTTTATATATTAATTATTAAAGATAAAGAGTAAAGAATAGAATATAGAATTTCAAATAACTGTTAAATATTATAGAACATAACGATTAATCTACGATATATAATTTCAAGTTTTTTTTAGAATCGACCTTTCGAGTATTCAAAATTTCATGGGGAAATGAGTGGAAGAGAGACAGATGTATTGGGTATGTATCCGCCTATATTGAATTGCGGATACAGAAAGGATAAAATCGTTTTTGATTGGACCGAATAGGAGCCTCCTATATATAAAAGATGAAAGAAGATAGACAAGAACAAAGAGGAGAAACCCTTTTTCAAGACAGGAATCGGCATCTATCTATCTATCTAATGAATTCAACGGTTCTGGTATAAATGAAAGAAAAAGGGGCGGGATCATAATGAGATTTTCATCTCAAAAAGGGGGATATGGCGAAATCGGTAGACGCTACAGACTTAATTGGATTGAGCCACGGTATGGAAACTTACTAAGTGATAACTTTCAAATTCAAAGAAACCCCGGAATTAATAAAAATGGGCAATCCTGAGCCAAATCACGTTTTTCGAAAATTAAGAAAGCGAAAATAAAAAAGGATATGTGCAGAGACTCGATGGAAGCTGTTCTAACGAATGGAGTTGATTGTCTTACATTGGTAGAGAAATCTTTCTATCGTAACTTCAGAAAAGATGAAGGATAAACTGTATACATAAGACAGAAGAATTGGTACGAATCGAATCCATATTGAAGAAAGAATCGAATATAGATTGATGTGACAACTCGATATTTCCGGTATGTAATCTCATTTCATTTCTAGAACTTTCCTTATTTAGAAAGTTTCTATATTTAGACATTTCTATTTTTGGCATCCAAACACACAACAAAACATCCATTTTTGCACCATACATTAATGTTTGACTATTTTAGTCAACACAACATATTATTTTACTTATGGTGACAACTTTGAGCTAAAAACATACCTAAAATAGTATCTTTTATCGGTTACACGATAAACAAATTTAATTTAATAAACGTGACTCGAATTGAACTAGCCTATAAACCAACGCATCAAACCTTGACCGACCACCATTGTGGCCTGCCTACCCCTACTCGAGACCACATGACCGGTCGAAACACCAAGTGTGGTGAAGCCTATCTCCTTTTGATTTTCTTGACCTTATCCACCTATTTTGAAAAGAGTCCTTGTAGTCAAATTCTTCCATCTAACCCTAATCCTTCAATAGAAATAGCCATCTTTACCCAACAATTAAACCCTATTGGCCTCTTGTTGAATTCGGCCAAGCTTTAAATCCCGATCACCCCCTTTGTGAAGGATTTATGTGCACAGTTAGTCAACCTATGATGATACATCCATGCCTATGAAACACTTAAGGGTCACACCGGTGAGTGCATGTAATACGAGTAAGATATGTAATGATACTTGGAAGAGGATTGATTCGTAATAAGTCATTTATGAATCTAGTTTAGTATTAAGTCAAGTTTGACTTATTACTAGATTAGTTTAATATATTAATTGATACAAGTATTTGTACATTTACTAGTTGAGTAAATATACAATGTGTTAATTATAGATTATCCATAATATGATTTAAAGCGATTAAATCATATAGTGTTTGGATAATATTATTGTCTAATTAATTATTAAAAGTATTTAATACAAGTATATATTTTGTATATGTAATATACACGAAATATATATAAGTATATAATACTAGACATTTAATAAATAAGTGGGATAATAATAACTAGTTAAACTACAAGGGTTTAAAGTGTAAAAGGATAAGTTTAGTTAATGATTAATATTAATTAAACTAGAAGTGCCCTAAGTGAAAGTCCTTCTATTATAAATAGAAGGCATGGGGTTACCTTATTCCTTGCTCCAAAACCGAAAACCCTAGCCCCCATACTCCCTCCCATTCGGCCGAGATCAAGGAGGAACACAAGTCTTTGTGTTCTTCAATTGTTCTTCGTGTTCTTCATAGTTCTTGAAGATCCAATTACATTGCATCAACCAACTAGAAGGTTTCTCATTGTGTTCATCATCAGTGGACTATCTTAAGCAATCAACAAGGAATGTTTTGAGAAAACCTTTTCTTTCTTCTTCCCCTCTTGGTCGAAATCAACACCAAGAACCCTAGGGTTCTTGGTGGCCGTCGAAACACACACAAGTGTGTGTGTGTGTGTGTGTGTGTTTGGGTTTTCATACAAGACTTCTTCCATTGTTAATCTAATCTAGATTTCCAAGATCCCAATCCTTTAGGGTTTAAGGATTAGGTTTAATCTCAGTTCCGCATTTAGGAATTAAATCAGCTAGTTGGTTTTAACCGGTCAAGAACAAGTTCATGTTCTTGGTCAGTATGGTTCGAACCAAGTGACTAGGAGGTTGACCCAAGTGGTCAATAGTAATAGTGAAACCCGTCAGTGGTATCAGAGCGTTGGTTTAGAGATCTAACTAGATTAACAAAGTTTGTTTGTTTTTTTTTTAATAAGTTTTTTTGTTCCATCTTTTTCTTCTCCTTCTTAACTCACGAAAAAGGGTAAGAACCCTAGGACCAAGCATGTTAAACTAGTTAAGTTTAATTGGTCAAAAGGATTCTAGAAAAACCCTAGGAATTTTCGTGAATGGGTAAAAAGAACCCTAGGATCAAGAACATTAAACAAGTTTTGTTTAATTGATCAAAAGGCTTCTTTTCCCTAACCCTAGTGTATTTTTCGGAAATCTAGAACCCTAGGATCAAGAATGTCAAAAATCATGATCAAGAGGATTCTTTCCTTAATTGATTGATCTTCCAAATCTAGGATCAAGTATGTTAAACCAAGATTTGGTTTAATTGATCAAAAATGATTCCTTCCTTTTTCTCAAAGATTTCGTGATCAAGGAGGACGCTTGGACACCAAGTTTGTTAACCTAGCCTAGTTTAATTGGTGGAAAAGTTTCCTAGACTTTAAGGATTTTTCGGAAAAACCCTAGATATAATCTAGAAACCCTAGAACATTAAACGAGTTAAAGTTTAATGATTTAAAAGAATTAATTAGGTTAATAATCTAAAACCTAGATAATTAAACAAGTTTATGTTTACTAGGTTTAATTATTATTTTAATAAATTTATTGAGACTAGTTCTTTAAACCTAGAAATCTAGACAAAGTTTATTGTCTATAAGGTTTAAATTAAAAAGGTTTAAATAAACTTATTAAGGTTATAATATATCCTAGAATTTAAATAAAGTTTATTGTTTAAATAGGATTGATTAGAATTAATTTTTGATAAGTAATGTTTTTTATCAAGAAAGTCAAAACCCTAGTTTTGATTGATCAAGAACAAGATTAGGGTTAGACTAATTAATGAGGATTAAAAGAAGTGTTAATTTCTAGTTCAAGAAATTAACAAGATGTATTTGTTTATATTTATATATATATATATATATATATATATATATATATATATATATATATATATATATATTCGTTTTTTTATATATTTAAAAAGGAGTAAAATGAATTTTAATAAATAAAGTAGTTTATACGTATTTTAATTAGTTCAAGTTAAAATACATACATATAAATTAGATGTAATATTCTTACTAGAATGATTACAAGTTTATTTTAAAAGAAAATAATTATGTATATATATATATTAAATACAAGATTAAATGGAACATTAAAAAAAATATATAATAATGTTATTTTGATCTTAAAGGCTAAATAATATAACTAGATATTGTATAAATTAAGTTAATTATATAATCAAAACTAGAAAGTACAAAGTTATGATTCCATTATAACTAGAAATTGTACAAGTTGAGATTATATGATAAACTAGAAATATACAAAGTTATATATTAGTATTATAAGGTGTATAAAGTTATAAGTTATTATAACTAGATAATTATACAAGTATAATGTAAGTATTTTACAAGTCATGTAATATACTAGATTAATGATCAAGTATAAATAACAAGAACCTATATTTAACTAGTTCAAGTTAAATGTAAGAAAGGTTTAAACAAACTAAGAATTATTATATATAGTCTTTATATCATAAGTTTATTAGTTTCGCCAAGTATAAACCGGTGATTATGTTAGCTTAAGTTCCACCATGGTTGTTGGAGCTAGTGGGAGCTACACAAGAAAATCACAACGTTTATAAGTGTGTCGCTAAGACATAAGTTTTGGTGAAATCTAGTAAGTCAAAATCAAATGTTTGATTTCATTATTAAACATATGAAAAACTAGGTGTGTTAAACTAGATTTATGATTCAAGTCTATGAATCGTAAAAGGATTAAAAGTTTAACATAAGTTTTTTAAGTTTTTCAAGAAAGATAAAACAAGTAAGTTTTAGTCTAGATAAGGTTTTCCACAAAACCTAATGATACGTTTTGTACACCTCGTTTTTGGTATACATATAAGTCGCGCAATTCTTGAAATTATAAGTTTTAAGAAAAGTTCTTAAGATTTAAAAAGGGGTGTCTTGTTGAATTCTTGAATTCACAAGCCACATATTTTTAAATAAGGATTAAGATTGGAATAAGGTTTAAGTTTAGTTCAAGACTTAAACAAACCCAAGAAAATCTTAGATCTAAGTACTATCCACCTAATGGAACACCTCACTTGTTCAACGATATTCATATTGTAAGGATAAAGAACCTTAGATATGGATTCAAATCATTGCGAGTGTTAGGGTGCGTAAGGTTCTGTGATAATCGGGAGTCCCGGCGCAGAACATCGCACTGTCTTAGATGGTCTGATCTACTTTTGTGATAATCGGGAGTCCCGGTCCAAAACGTACTTGAGTAGAATAAACGTACTAGACTTTGTTACTAACTTAGAAATGTACAATTAGATTGTACAGAGTTGTAATAAGTCATAAGTCTAAAGATTCTACGACCCCTAGGAATCGCATCAAGTCTTGATACGATCGGTAAGGATGTTACCTACCAGAAACATCATGTCTCGTCGGGAAGTGCCCAAACCTTGCGGCGAGAATGTGATATATGGATCCTAGGCCTAAAATATTAATTATGGGTTTTTAATATATTTTAGAGAATGTTTATTGATGATTACTAATTAAACTGGGTTTGATTTGTAGATGGCAGCAACAGACACAACGATAACTTACAACAAACTCTCGCGACGTTTCTTTCTTGGAAAGAAAGAGTTTACTGGGTCAAATTTCCTCAATTGGAGACGTGATTTCAAAATCATGCTCAGACAAGAGAGGGATAGGAATGACCAAGAAAGAAACGTATTGAAAGCCCCTGCCAAGGATGCAAAAAATGAACCAAGACAAGCATTTTACGCTTGTAAGTCGCTCGTTTATTGCAAAATGGCTAAGGGAGGATCAGTAGGTGCACACGTCATGAAAATGAAAGTGCACATCGATCACCTCACTAGACTTGGTCACCACGTGCCATTGCAGTTAGCAATTGACACTGTACTCAACTCACTGTCAGATGACTACAAAGTCTTTGTAGCCAACTACAGAAAACATAATATGGATAAATCCATTCTTGAGCTACGATCCATGCTCGAGGCTGTTGAGTTGAATATTAAGACCAATTCTAAAAGGAGTCGCACAACTGATGATACCGATGAGGGAGGGCATGATGGTAAAGGAAAGGGTAAAACCAATCCTAGCCAAGAAGTGAAGGTGTCAAACAAAAGGTCAAGAAGGTTAAGCCTAACACAATGAGGACCGAGAATCGGTGCTTCAAGTGTGGTGAGGCTGGGCATTGGAAAAAGAATTGTCCAAAGGGTGCAAGTGGTGGTGGAGGAAACGCAAGTTCCTCAGGTAACACAACCACACTTCTTAATCACTTTTAAGATACTTGTAAAGTACATTACGAGTAATCTAACTTTTGCAATCGTTTATTGCAGGAGGAGATGGAAAGTGATGACCAGCATGAGATGGTGATTCCACAAGCACCAAGTTTTATAATTCAGTACTTTTATGGATTCAGTAAAACAATTTTATTTTATTGTTTGGATAATTTTTATTTTATGTTAAAAACAAGTTTTTATTTGGTTTTAATAAGAATCCATGATTGAATTATATTGTGTGCACGTGTGATAATTACACTAGTCAAGGTTTTATGACTAGATTGTAAGTCAAGTCTTGATTTACTTTATATTTCATGTTTTTATGCTTGTTTGATTGTTGTATGAGTAAATGTCTTAGATAGCTCAAATATTTAGATACTAGAAATTAGAAGTTTCTTCTAAAGAATTTAAGAGATTTTATGAAAAGCATAAAGTTCAAAGTACATTGAACTTATTTAAAAGATCTTAAGTAATGGTTACTTATGATAGTAAGTTTTAAATTGTTAGTATTAATATAGTGTGATTATATTGGATATAATCAAGATGGATTTTAAAGAGTATTATTACAAGTCTTTTATACTTGCAATAAAGGAATTTAATGAAATCATAATTCCTTAATGGGAATAATTGGATATTTGTATAATCCAAGTAAAGTGACTTAGACATTAAATGAACTCTTAAAAGGGATAAACTATATTAAAGTATTTAAGAATTAAAAGGTATTGTTGCAAGTCTTTTATACTTGTAATAAATACAATATTTAATCAAGTCATAATTCCCTCATAGGAATAATGGATATTTGAGAAATCCAAGAAATGACTTTGGCATTAAATAAGATTCTTAAAAGACACTAATACACTTAAGAATTGGAAGTATCGTTTCAAGTGTCTTATACTTGTGAGATACAGTAATCAATGAGAGTCATGATTCCCTTATCAGGAATATTGGATATTCGCAAATCCAAAGGATGACCTTGATAATTGATTAATTTTTAAAGGGTTAAACTATAAGTTTTGACTAGGTCAAAAGTAGTAGTTTAAGAAATGCTTTTATTCCATAAAATTTAGTGGGAGCTGTGACTAACATATTCACTAGAGGTACTAATGAATATAGTAAGTTAGTTAGGACATTAACAACAAGGTTTTACCAAGTCGTTAGCCAAAGAGTTAAGAGAAATAAATGATCATTGATTAGATTATTGCAAACCTAATAGCGTGGTCACAAGTCTTGTGATTAATTATTGCATATCTAATAGGATGTTCACATTCCAGTGAACAATTTAATCATTTAAGGAATTTCATTAAATAGTAAGAATACCTACAAATCAAGTAGCTAAAAGAGATTTAGTTACAAGGCAAGTTTTATAGATTCAAGAAACTAAAGGAGTAATTTTCCAATCCTCCTACGTTTACCGAATCATATAAAAGGACAAGACTAGAATATGTTCTAGAACGTTGCAAGAACAATATCTAGCAAAGACAAAAGTAATAGTATTCTTGAATACTCGTCTTATGTCTTTAGTTTAATAGAAATGACTAATTGTAATTAGTGATAAAAATTACAATTAAGAGTTATTGAAGTAATCAACACAAACGCAAAGAATAAGTAATGATCCAGTAATAATTCAGTATCTATGTCCAGTGAGTAATAATACATGAGTTAGTATCATTATTATTCATAATTTGTATGTTTTACAATATCCATGAATAAAAGTCTATTTATTCAAAAAGATATAAAATCCGTGACTACTCGTCTTGGTGGGAACCTCGATGGGACGTTAACGTCATCGCGGTATTTGGTGGTAGATTCGAAGTTCTTCGAAGCTAGCTACACAAGTTTTGTGTAAACCAAATATCGGTGATATTCTGTTGGAGCTCGACGAATATTGGATTGACCACCGTGATAATACTTCGTGGTTGAAAAAGTTCAAAAGTATTATTCACTAGGATTGTCCTTAAGCCTGAGGTATTTGGTTTGGGATACATGTACTAATGTGCTTTGGTTCGTCTTAGACAATTCTGAAATATGGTTGTCATACGAGGCTTTACTGGGTACAAAGGAATTTGTATTTTGAATCGAAATATAACAAGATGGTAATTGCACCTCCTTTTTTAGGAGAGATACTTATGGGTCCTTTGACATGATGAGATAACTGGAAAGTGCATGGCCATGCCCAAACGAACTGATTTGTGCTTTGTCGTTTATCACAACAGTTTGAATCAAGAAGTCATTAAATGATTTTGAATACAGGAGTTGATAATTTCTACCATGCTCGTATTCATTATCACAAATATCGTGCTGCAAGGGATAAACCTAACATAGTTGCCCAAGAAGTAAAGACAGAGTGTTCTTTACTAGGAGACGCTATTAAAGAGTTTTTCAAGAAACTATACCTGGTTTACATAAGCTGTTTTTATGGGATTGGTTACCTACATGCCCATCTAGAAGGCCACTGTATCTCGTATCATTAAGACAAAGGTTACAAACTTGCACAAGTGGGAGTCTGAAGGATTTATGTGCACAGTTAGTCAACCTATGATGATACATCCATGCCTACGAAACACTTAAGGGTCACACTGGTGAGTGCATGTAATACGAGTAAGATATGTAATGATACTTGGAAGAGGATTGATTAGTAATAAGTCATTTATGAATCTAGTTTAGTATTAAGTCAAGTTTGACTTATTACTAGATTAGTTTAATATATTAATTGATACAAGTATTTGACATTTACTAGTTGAGTAAATATACAATGTGTTAATTATAGATTATCCATAATATGATTTAAAGCTATTAAATCATATAGTGTTTGGATAATATTATTGTCTAATTAATTATTAAAAGTATTTAATACAAGTATATATTTTGTATATGTAATACACACGAAATATATATAAGTACATAATACTAGATATTTAATAATTAAGTCGGATAATAATAACTAGTTAAACTACAAGGGTTTAAAGTGTAAAAGGATAAGTTTAGTTAATGATTAATATTAATTAAACTAGAAGGGCCCTAAGTGAAAGTCCTTCTATTATAAATAGAAGGCATGGGGTTCCCTTATTCCTTGCTCCAAAACCGAAACCCTAGCCCCCATACTCCCTCCCATTCGGCCGAGATCAAGGAGGAACACAAGTCTTTGTGTTCTTTAATTGTTCTTCGTGTTCTTCGTGTTCTTCATAGTTCTTGAAGATCCAAGTTCATTGCATCAACCAACTAGAAGTTTTCTCGTTGTGTTCATCATTAGTGGACTATCTTAAGCAATCAACAAGGTATGTTTTGAGAAAACCTTTTCTTTCTTCTTCCCCTCTTGGTCGAAATCGACACCAAGAACCCTAGGGTTCTTGGTGGCCATCGAAACACACACAAGTGTGTGTGTGTGTGTGTTTGGGTTTTCGTACAAGACTTCTTCCATTGTTAATCTAATCTAGATTTCCAAGATCCCAATCCTTTAGGGTTTAAGGATTAGGTTTAATCTCAGTTCCGCATTTAGGGATTAAATCAGCTAGTTGGTTTTAACCGGTCAAGAACAAGTTCATGTTCATGGTCAGTATGGTTCGAACCAAGTGACTAGGAGGTTGACCCAAGTGGTCAATCAGTAATAGTGAAACCCTTCACTTTGTTCGTCCAATCGGAAGCAAACAAGCCAAACTCGAACCCTAGTTCGTCCGATCCAAGGTATCATTCGATTCCCCATACTTTTCCTTTAAGTTTTCTTCCTTGCTTGCTTATTGATTCGAACCCGAGGCCATGGCTAAGAGCCATATGGTCACGGTTAGCCACTATAACCGTAGCATGCATGCACGAATTCGTACATGTGTGTGTGTGTGTTTGTTTGTTTGATTCGTTACTCACTAGACTTGTTGTTTGATTCATTGTTTTGATGCTTGAACCCTAGATCTAACCATGTGGTGCCTTAAACCCTAGATCTAGCCTTGAAATCTCGAGCCCTACCCGATCTACAACCAAACCGTAGGGTCTTGGCCTATTCGGTCGACCCACACCTAAACATAAACCCTAGAAACCGAACCTTAACCCTAGTTGACCAACAATCTTGACTTTTGACCTAAGTTCACTAGTTGACATCCATTAACCAGTAACCACTTGAAAACCTAACCCTAATTCGGCACCCTAACCTTAGCCGAAACCCTAATTAACCTAGGTGTCATTTGTTGACTTTCGTTGATTACTTTAACTTTGTTGACCATAGTTGACCCACAAGTCAAACCGGGTCAAGGCTTGTGCTTGACCCACACCGTGGACCCAAACCCAAGGACTGTATCAGGCTAAGGCCCGTACTTGGCCCAAAACGATTTAACTAAGCCGATTAGGCCAAAGCCCAATCCTTTGGCCCATACCTAGCCCAAACCGAACTCATTGGGCCCAAGCCCAATCCATGGCCCAACTTAATTGGACATAAGCCCAACTTGAGGCCCATTAGGCCCACCTAGTGGCCCACTAAGCCCATCTAGGCCCATTAAGCCAAACCCATTTCATTTCATGTCATTTCATTTTGAAACTCATTTCATTTTATTAAAGTCCCATAACCTAAGATCATTCGATGTCACAAAACATAAAACATAATATTAATAGCACATCATATTCCTTATATCATATCTAGAATCGCATGTGTTAGCGTAGTCTAATTAGAAACTGATATCGTTTAGGAAGCTAGGAGCCTTTGAAGGATTCCTCTGTCCTAATTGTCGCTAAGCTTTGCCCAGGTGAGTCCACAACCCCTTTTACTCTTTTACTGTTTTTATAAACCATTGGGGTGGAAAACATAAACAATGCTACTACTTTACTATGACTGTACAACAACATCTATACATTTTCATTATCGTGTTGGCATGACAAACAATTATTATACCGGACTAAGGTGTCAGCAATCATTAACTAGTGGATCTAAACCATGGATATGCAGATAGTACTATTGGCTGACACTCATCCTCCCAACATTATTTGATCATTACTTGGTTTATCCAAGACATCTTTCGGGAGTGTATATCCATAAAAGAACGATAACATACTGGAGTTGAAGTGTTGATTGTGGACTTAGGGGTTGGTATATTAACTCAATAGACTAGCTACCTGTTGGGGATAACAGTCATGCGATGTCAAACATAACAACTTGTTCAACACATTTTCATAAACAAAACTAGTAATTGTAGATCTTCTACAATTACACTTGACTTTTCATATTTACTCCTCATACCATATGAGTGTTGAACCTTATACTTTTCAGTCATAAACTATTTTCATAACAAACGTTTTGGTAGCAAACACTTTACTTTTGTCATAAACATTAACCCTGTGGATTCACTCAACATTATTGTTGACCCTTTTATATTTATGTTTTTCCAGGTGATTAGGTGTAGTAGAACTGGAGGATATGAGCAGTGGGATTGTCGTGAGCCATGAATAAAACATTAAGTTTACGAACAATCATTTCATTTTCAAACAATTTCTATTTTAGGAAACTTGCAATTTTTGGAAACTTTCAATTTTTAGAAATGAAACTACTTTTATTTTCGTTATTGTGTGGTTGTTTGTTTACTTAATTTTTGATATGTTGTCATGAACGTTACACCTCTGTTCTTCCGCTAAACATTTTAAATGAAGTAAAACTCATTTTTGGCGGGGTGTGACAGTTGATCAAATCATTCATTCCATAATCTGATAGATCTTTTGAAGAACTGATTAATCGAACGAGAATAAAGATAGAGTCCCATTCTACATGTCAATACCGGCAACAATGAAATTTATAGTAAGAGGAAAAACCGTCGATTTCAAAAATCGTGAGAGTTCGTGTCCCTCTATCCCCAAAGTGCTACCCTAATTATTTATATCCTTTTGATTTATCCGTTTTTTGTTAGCGGTTCAAAACTCCTTCATTCACTACTAAAGGATTCTGAGCGGAAATGTTGTTCTCTTCTCACACGTGATATATATGATACATGTAAAAATGAACATCTTTGAGCAAGAAATACCCGTTTGAATGGTTCACGATTAATATCTTAAATTTACAATTTTGTTAATTATAGGACATGTATGAGGCTTTGTACAATTGACATAGACCCACGTTCTCTAGTAAAATGAAAATGATGATGAGACATCAGGAATAGTCGGGATAGATCAGGTGGTAGAGCAAAGGACTGAAAATCCTCATGTCACCAGTTCAAATCTGGTTCCTGAATAATAGGGATAGCTCAGTTGGTAGAGCAATGGACTGAAAATCCTCGTGTCACCAGTTCAAATCTGGATCCTGAATAGTCGGGATAGCTCAATTGGTAGAGCAGAGGACTGAAAATCCTCACGTCACCAGTTCAAATCTGGTACCAGACACATTTTTAATTTTTATGAGTCTCTATTCTACCAATTAATTGATATGATATTCATTAAGACTCTAGATAATAATACATATTCATTAATTATAGAAGTTTATTATACAAAGTATGTAAAAAATTGAGATCCTATTTTCTTTCGCTTCTTTTTTATTTATCCTCAGGTTGAAAAAGAATGTTAATACCTCATACACATATACATATTCGAAGGTTAAGGTTGAAAGATTCAATATAGTAATAGTCGGTGAAGGCCGCGAATAAACAAGATTCCGTTCTGTACAAATAAAAAATCCGATTTCTTTTCCGTTATTTGTATTTTCTTTTATATTCCATTTTCTCCTACATTACATGACCTTACATTTCCTAGAGACTCCTGAAAAGAATACAAATAATTAAAATGAATTAATTCCAAAGAAAAATAAATAAAAATTGAAATACATAAAACTAAATTTCAATTTTGCAAAGTCAACATCCACTAATTCAATTTCCCATGCAAAATTCGGCCAATTTCACATTGCAACAAAACTCACCTACTTGGATACTTGATTTCCAACATACTTGAATACCCACAATTTTGTAACCCTTTGGACATTAACCTTAAGCTATTTAAATGTTCACCATATTTCTATATTCATCGTACACTTTGATTCCTCCATTACGAAAAACTTTATACATGAATGCTTTAAAATCCCTCATACATTTTAGCAGGTGGCGATAGAAATTCGTAAAGGCAAGAACCGATTATTGAGGTTTGAAGAAGAAGAAAAACCATAAAACACAAAGAAAATCAAACCACATTCAGAGTGAGCAATCCTTTCTCTATTATGATTTTATAAACGTATCATGTATTTAATGCTTGTTGCCTTACTCAAAATGTTAAACTCTGAAAAACTCACATATGTATAAAATGTAAAAAAATTTAAAACCATGGAATACAACAAATCCCCCCTAGCAACTGTATACTCTGTCTTCTCTCTATAAGTAAATTCGTATGTGTCATGCGTGTGTATGACGTACACATAAGAATCAAACGTTCTGTTTTTTCTCTATATGTGTTTAAGTGTGTGAGTGTATGTTTTTCACTGTGTCTGACAAAGTGATTGTTTGGTAGTGTGTGTTCCGATATGTATTCCGATATGTGTGTGTTATTGTGTTAGTGTGTGTTATGGTGCTTGTCCTAGCGTGTGTGTGTTCTGATGTGTAATATTCCTGGTGTGCGTTTTAATTGTTATTGCAATAGATGAATGAGTTATCAATTCACTCACATTTATGAGTTTCAATGATATTATTAAATAGTAACTGACACACACTAGGATAGTGTATCCACGTGATAGTATAAGTTAATGGTAGTACAGAATTTATATTCGAACCCAAAGGAAGTGATCGCTAAATTCAAGTTCATCCATCTCACACCCCAGATACTGATAATGATATTAGGAGTTTTAATTAAACTATGCTAAACTAACTTAAATATGTTATCATCTCCATATACAACCCGCCAACACAGTTTAGTCGCCCTATTGTGACCGTATCTATCTTGCTCTCCTAGCACTCATATCTAGTTATCGGGACGCCCCCGAACTAACTAGAAGCACATTAACTTATTAACGTAAATCCATCACCATTAATAAGCTTCAAGATCCTGGCAAGAGGGAATCGCCCAATCTACCGATACCTGCCTTACTAGCCGGACTACTTCCAGTTAGCAAGACCACTACCGTGGATAAGTCGATGGGAATCCACCCAACTGCCCCTCACTCCACACCTCATGACCGGGGGTCCCCCGAATCATCACATCATCTCAATCTTACCATAACAAGTCTTTGGCTATCACAACTATCATCAAACAAGTTAGTTAACTATTAACAATAATATATAACTAGCTCAACACACTATAAGTCCATACCAACAATTTAAGTAAGCCAATCACAAGTAAGGAATGACATTTCTATAGCTATGTACTCAGTAAAGTCCACACGTACTCACCTTAGCAATTAATGCTCCAAATGTGTCCTTTAAACACAATCCTCCCTTTTCCACAAGATTGCACACTTTCGAGAATCCACCGAAAACCCTAATATGATAAATCACAACTTGTTCAACAACAAATACTACTAATAATAAACCCTTTTATTATTAGAAACCCTTTGATAACACTTTCCCCCAATTTTGATGATTCCCAAAACCCTAGATTTAACCAATCTTAAGATTGTTAAAAATCTTAAGCATACACTTGTTTCCTTGTTAAGACATCATCTATTAAGTGTACACAACCTTTATTTAACCATTAATCAAACACCCAAGAACTAGGGTTTCAAACCCAAGCCTCAAAATCCATGGATCTAAAGCTACAACTACAAAGAAGTGAAGATATACCTTAAATATTCAACTAGGAGTGAAATGTCACAAGATTTGGTGAAGAAATCGGCTCCAAACGATCCTTTGCACTAAAAAATGTTCACACACTTGAAGAGAGAAAAACTAGGGTTTGTATTGGCATTAAATGAGCCAAATCCCGACTTTAATGCTGCACAGGAGAAGATCACGTCGCTATCTCCCAGATAGCGCCGCTATTTCGTTGCCCGCGATAATTCGCGTTCCCAGTTCGCGTCGCGATCCCCACGTGATCTCAAATTCGTGTTTTCCTTCAACGCTATTTCGGGCCGCTGTAGCCTACCTCCAAATTTCGCCTCGCGAATCCCAGATAGCGACGCTATCTGGGTCTGGTAGCCAGGGCTGCACTTTTTAATGGCCTTTTCGACTCGGTTTCAACCATAACTTTCTCATACGACGTCTAAATGACACGAAACCAACTTCCACATGTTTTAAATGATTTGTCCACAATTATCATATTTTTTACATAATTTATTTATTTACAAAATTCGAGTCGTTACAATGGGTAAATGCTAGATTGCTTTGTCGATATATTAAGAACATCAACAATTATACAATTATGATTGAAAGTGTCTTTATGTGACCAAACCAAACCATTAAACTTCATTATCATGTGAGCTAAACCATAACCTAAGAATGCAAGTAAAACATAATAGCAAGCAACATGCAATATTCAGGTTCAAAACATACTAGAGAAAAAACAAATAAATTATTCTAAGTCAGATATACAATTAACATAAACTTGTCACATTTATATTAAAAGCATAAATAACCTACTAACTACAATATGAAAGTAACATAAATACACACATATATATATATATATATATATATATATATATATATATATATATATATATATATATATATATATAAAAGCAGCATACAAAACAAAAAATAAAAGATAAAGAGTGGTACCGACTCAATTGGATTGGCAATGTAACAACCCAAAATTTTATAAATGTTATGTATTTGTATTTAATATGATATACGTATTAGCGTCAAAGAGGTGAATTGTGGAATGAATTGGTAGTTATGCAAGAATAGAGGGATTTTAAGTATTGGGTTTCGTTTTGGGGTGAAAGATGGAAAATGCAGGAAATTGTTTAGGTATGAGGGGTTCACGGCGTGACAAGGTCAGCCTCAGGAGTTCGCGTGCGAGCCTAGATCCTCGCGGCCCGAGTGATGGTAGACGAGATGCAAAATATTCCAGTAGGTTTTCGTGTTTGGGATCGCGATGCAAGATTCGGCGCGAGAGTGGGGTTCGCGTCACGAAGGTATGGACTCGCGACGTGTGTGGTGTTCATGCTTTGAACCTCGCGGCTCGAATGGTCGACGCGATATGTGGGTTTCGTGTATTTTCGCGACGTGAGCCCACCTGCAGTTAAAAATTGAGTTAAGGATAGGGTTTTCACCATTTTCACTCCAGCACTTTGTGCAGCCAAAATTTGAGAAGAGGGGCGAAATTGGGTGTTCTTGAGTATAAATCATCACCATTCTTGAAAATCTGCACTCAATGTTGAAGAGATAAGGCACATTTCTTATGTGGTTAGTTATATGTGTAAAAAATTATAGATATATTGTTTATGATTGATCTTTATCTTGAATCCTGTTAATGATCCCGATTTTTTAGTTGTAAAACATTTAAAGGAAGGGTGTTAGATCTAGTGTTCTTTACCGATTTAAGATCTATGGTTGGGTTCCATGAACTAAGTTTCATGAAAAATCCACCAACTGGGTATATTAGATGATTTGGGTTATCTAGTGAAAGATAATGTTGTCTAGTTGTAGATAATAACTAGAAATGTGTTAAATATGTTGATAGATCGCAAAGATCAAAAGATTAGTAATACTCCAAAAGCAGGAAGTTAGGATTCATGTTGATAAACACGATTTGGATAAGCATTGTTAAGGTGAGTACATGAGACTTTGAACTGAGTACATAGCAAAAGAGTTCTGAAAACAAATCATCGCTTCGCGCCTGCGGCGTTTTCGTCAGACGGTCCTTGCCATTAGTGCCATCCTCCCTGCGAGTCTTTGTTAATAATTATTTTAATAAAGATAATGATTGAAAAGCTAAGAATGCGTGAATGCTATGCTAATAAAATATATGTAATATATGTTGATGAAATAGCAAGTAAACAAAATGATGTAAAGTAAGTGATAAGCCTTTGTTAATAAATGTATTAATAAAGATAGTGGCTAAAATGTTATAATAACGAGTCTTTATAAGTAAACATACTAATAAAGATAGCGAACGAATGTTATGAAAATGAGTATTGTATGACTAGTAAAAGATATGAAATGTAGACGACGAAACGATACAATGAACATGACAAGAGAAAGAAGAAATAAGTCTTATTTGGTCATAGAGGTGATAAATATTATGATTAAGATACTAAGAGGTGTGCCTACGGTACGTCGTAGAGCACTTCGTGGGCCAAAAAATGTCCGTCGAGGGAAGACGCCAATGGCACGGGCGCGTCGTGGGGGGCGTTGGTAGGGTGCGTCGTGGGGGCGACGAGTTGAGGGAGTGGCGTCGGCACATGCGTGAGGGGAGGGGTAGGGGTTGGGTAATATTTAATATATTTTTAAGTGGGGATGTGTTAATGATGGATTTAGTGATGTGTTGTTGGTAGCACGACCTAGTCAGATCCCGTCAGTAGGGATGTGTTTAGTGACGCGTCACGGTTGGGAGAGGCCTAAGGAGATGAGAATAATATGATAATTAAAATAGATGTATTCTAATTAATGAATGAATGTGAATGTTTGGTGTCACAACCCTCGAATTCGGGTTTGTCAAATCTGACTCGTTTCTAATAATAGCATCAATTATGCACATAATTAATAATTATTTAATAAATAATTATCGCGATGAAGTAAATACGACATTTAAGTATGTAACATTTTAACGACTTTTAGGTCGTCAACGATGTACTTGGTGACTCACAACAAAATACAATCACACAGAAAATGTATAACCATATTATTAATGATACTGCCTATTCCGTTAAACATAAAACAAAAAACGAATATTAAACATAATATATTCATCATAAAACATATCTTTCTCCAAAAATAAAAAACCTTATTAACATAAGAAATTTGGAAGTCAAGCCATTGCGATTCTCATTTAAATGTAGAGAGTATGGAAAGCTTGTCACGCAAGTAATACAACCTCGCTCTTCTCACTTTTAGCACCAAAACTGAAAAAACCACACAAAAAAACTGAACCATTTGAAAAATCGATATGAGCAGTTTTTATTTTAAGAAACCCGAATGTTTGGGCGGTTTTTGGGTGCATACGAAAAACCTAACCGAAAAAAACCGCTCCGCCTTGTCAAATATATGTGTGTGTGTGTATATATATATATATATATATATATATATATATGTCACACCCCGCCAAAAATGAGTTTTACTTCATTTAAAATGTTTTGCGGAAGAACGGAGGTGTAACGTTCATGACAACATAGCAAAAATTAAGTAAACAAACAACCACGCAATAACGAAAATAAAAGTAGTTTTACTTTCTAAAAATAGAAAGTTTCCAAACATAGAAATTGTTTGAAAATATAATGATTGTTCGTAAACTTAATGTTTTATTCATGGCTCACGACAATCCCACTGCTCATATCCGTTCTTCCGCAATTACTCATATGATATGAGAAGTAAATATGAAAAGTGAAATGAAATGCGTTGGGTTTTAGATTATGAAATGAAATGAAATGGATTTCAAAATAAAATGACATGAAATGAAATGGGTTTGACTTAATGGGCCTAGATTCGGCCTAATGGGCTTAATGGGCCACTAGGTGGGCCACTTGGGCCTCATATTGGGCTTAGGTCCAATTAGGTTGGGCCATGGATTGGGCTTGGGCCCAAGAGGTTCGGTTTGGGTATAAGTGGGCCAAAGTTTTGGGCTTTGGTCCAAATGGGCTTGGATACTAATGGGCCAACTAAAGTTTGGGCCCGATGGACTAAGATAAATCGCATTGGGCCAAGTACAGGCCTTGGCCCGATTAAGTATTCGGTTTTCGGTCCACGGTTTGGGACAAGATCCGGCCTTGACCCGTTTTGACTTGTGGGTCAAACTACGGTCAACAAAAGTCCACGAAAGTCAACCCTAGGTCAACTAGATTTCGGCTAGATTAGGGTTTCCGGACTGGGGTTAGGTTTTCCAAGGTTTCGGGTCAACGATGGTAAAATCTAGTAAACGAAGGACAATGAAAGTCAACCAAAACTATTACGGTTTCGGTCAAAGGTTAGGGTTTCGGTCTAGGGTTGGCCGAAGGCCAAAACCCTTCGGGTTTGGAGCTAGATCGGGCTAGGTTTTGTCTAGACTTCGAGTTTTTTGATAGTTTAGGCTAGATGTATGGTATTCGGTCATATCTATGCTAGATCTAGGGTTCAAGGCATCAAAACAAGGTTTAAACACAAAGAAATCGGTCAATGAATACAATGAACGGATCAAACAAACAAATCTTCCTACACATGCATGAGATCGGGTCAAACCATGCATAAATGCTTCGGCTTTTGACAAATCGAGACCACATAGCCTAGGGCCATGGTCTCGGGTTCGAATCTAAGTCACAACAAGAAGGAAAACAAAGAAAGAACTAAGATCATACCTTGCTATGGAAGATCGGAGGACAAAACGAGCAAAGGGTGATCGCGATTGCTTGAACTCGACGAATAAGGGGAGTTCGGATTTAGGGTTTGGCCGAATTCAACAAGGAGGCAAATAGGGTTTAGGGTTAAACAAATGAGAAGTATTTATAGTAAGGATTATCAAGGGTTTTCGGAGAGTTTGAGTACAATTCAAACTAGTTTAAACTCATGGATGGATAAGGATCAAGAAGATAAACCTTACCCATATAGGGTTCGGCCGAGATGGGGATGATCGAGCAAGGGCATGACCGGCCACTTAGGTGGTCGGTCATGGTTCGATGTCATTCGTGTCACGTTTAGTTACTTAAGTTCGTTTATTGTATAACCGATAAATTTACCATTTTAGAAATGTTTTTAGCACAAATGTGCCACCATAAGAAAATAATAATGTTGTGTTGACTAAATAGTCAAACACTAATGTAAGGTGTGAAAATAGATGTTTTGTTGCATGTTAGGATGCCAGAAATAGAAATGTCTAAATATAGAAACTTTCTAAATAAGGAAAGTTCTAGAAAGGAAATGAGATTGCATACCGGAAATATCGAGTTGTCACATTATTCCCCTGGTTGAAGAAATTTCATCCCTAAATTTAAGACGAAGGACGAACAGGAGAGACAACGAGAAAAAGATGAGGATATTTCCTTCGCATTTGGTCCTCACGTTCCCACGTGAATTCAGGACCTCTTTTGGAGTTCCATCTGAATTTAACGAGTTTGATCTTGCTTCTCCTTAGCTTTTTCTCTTTCAGTCGGAGATTTCAATAGGTTCCTCGGTGAAATGGAGTTTGTCGTCGATAATAATTTCCTCAGCTGGAACAATGAGTGATGGATCATGAATAAACTTCTTTAGATTAGACACATGAAAAGTGTTATGAACATTACTGAGCTCTTTAGGAAGGCGTAGACGATAGGCAACAACACCGATTGTTTCGAGGATTTCAAATGGTCAAACATAACGAGGACTGAGCTTTCCCTTCTTGCGAAAGCGTACAACACCTTTCCAAGGTGCTACCTTTAGCAACACGTGGTCGCCATCAGCGAACTCTAGAGGCTTTCGACGATTATCAGCATAACTCTTTTGTCGATCTCTTGCAGCCTTAATACGATATTTGATCTTGAAGATTTTGTCATTTGTTTCTTGTAGAATCTCAGGACCAGTAATCTGACGATCACCAACTTCAATCCAATAAAGTGGCGAGCGACACTTTCTTCCATACATGGCTTCGAATGGTGCGGATTTAATAGTTTTATGATAACTATTGTTGTACGAGAACTGAGCTAGAGTGAGATGAGAATCCCAACTTCCACCAAAATCAATAACACAAGCTCTTAGCATGTCTTCCAAAGTTTGAATTGTTCTTTCAGCTTGACCGTCGGTTTTGGGATGATAGGCAGTACTCATATCGAGGCGAGTACCGAGAGATTTTTGCAATGATTGCCAAAAACGAGAGGTAAAACGACTATCACGATCAGATATGATCGCGACTGGCACACCATGCCAAGATACAACTTCTTTTAGATAGATTCTTGTTAACTTCTCCATTTGGTCAGTTTCTTTAATTGGAATGAAATGAAGCTGATTTGGTCAATCGATCAACAATTACCCAAATTGTATCATGACCACTAGACGTTCGAGGC
This sequence comes from Calendula officinalis, assembly GCA_963853835.1. Classification (NCBI taxonomy): domain Eukaryota; kingdom Viridiplantae; phylum Streptophyta; class Magnoliopsida; order Asterales; family Asteraceae; genus Calendula; species Calendula officinalis. The sequence goes on along the minus strand of OY970830.1, from coordinate 47,736,014 downwards.
AACTTAGTTATGAAATCCATAGAGATTTCTTCCCATTTCCATTCAGGGATCTCTGGCTGTTGTAGAAGACCGGACGGCTTCTGATTCTCTGCTTTCACTTTTGAACATGTTAAACATTTGCTGACGAAAACTGCGATCTCTTTCTTCATATTTGGCCACCAGTACAATTCTTTGACATCTTTGTACATCTTGTCAGCACCAGGATGAATAGGATAGTTTGATCTATGAGCTTCATTCAAGATAACATTGCGGACACTTCCATGATTAGAAACACATAAACGATCCATGAAATAAAGGGTTCCATCCACATTTGCTTCTAACTGCTTTCCCATACCACGTAAAGCTTCACTTTTGATGTTCTCTATCTTCAAGGCTTCAGTTTCGAATTTATGAACTTGGGAAGATATATTAGAATAAACAGAAATTGGAAGGGCTCGAACACGATGAGGTTTAGGCTGCTCTTTCCGACTTAAGGCATCAACTACCACATTAGCTTTACCAGGATGATACATGATCTCACAGTCTTAATCATTCATCAACTCTACCCATCTGCGCTGTCTCAGGTTGAGCTCTTTCTGATTGAAAATATGTTGCAAGCTCTTGTGATCGGTGAATATTGTGCACTTGGTACCGTAGAGGTAATGTCTCCAAATCTTTAATGCGAATACAACGGCACCCAACTCGAGATCATGAGTTGTATAGTTCTTCTCGTGGTTCTTCAGTTGTCGAGAGGCATAGGCGATCACTTTGTCATGCTGCATCAATACACAGCCTAGCCCTTGGTGCAAAGCATCACAGTACACCACGAAATTATCGATTCCTTCAGGAAGAGATAGAATAGGAGCAGAACATAATTTAGACTTAAGAGATTGAAAGGCGGATTTTTGCTTTTCACCCCAGACAAATTTCTCGTCCTTTTGTGTTAACACCGTTAAATCTTTTGCAATCTTCGAGAAATTTTCTATGAATCTTCTATATTAACCAGCAAGACCAAGGAATTGTGTCACTTCAGTTGGGGTCTTTGGAGCTTCCCAATTATTTATAGCTTCTATATTCGCAGGAATAACATGGATACCTTCCTCGTTGATAACATGACCCAGAAATTGGACTTCACGCAACCAGAATTCACACTTGGACAACTTGGCGTACAACTTCTCTTTCTACAACAACTCAAGACTAATTCTTAAGTGCTCTTCATGCTCTTCTCTTGTTTGCGAATAGATGAGAATACCATCTATGAACACGATAACGAATTTGTCGAGATACTGCTTGCACACTCTGTTCATGAGATCCATAAACACAGAAGGTGCATTGGTCAAAGCAAATGGCATTACCAAGAATTCGTAATGACCATAGCAAGTTCTGAAAGTAGTTTTGGGCACATCTTCATCACGAACGTTTAACTGATGGTAGCCTGAACGAAGATCAATTTTGGAATAGAAACTCGATCCTTGAAGTTGATCGAATAGATCATCAATACGGGGAAGAGGATATCGATTTTTAATGGTTACTTTGTTCAATTCACGATAGTCAATGCACATTCTCATTGAACCATCTTTCTTTTTAACGAAGAGGACCGGAGCTCCTCAGGGCAAGAACCTCGGTCGAATGAAACCAAGGTCAAGAAGTTCTTGCAATTGCGATGAAAGTTCTTGCATTTCAGACGGTGCAAGATGATAAGGAGAATGCGCAATAGGTGCGGCTCCTGGAATCAAATCAATACGAAATTCAACTTGTGTCTGAGGTGACAGTCCAGGCAATTCGCCAGGAAAAACGCCAAGGAATTCACAAACGATTGGGATGTCCTCAATCTTATGATTTTTGGACTTTGTGTCAACGACATGAGCTAGAAAGGCTTGGCATCCTTTACGAAGATATTTTTGAGCTTTCATAGAGTTTATGATTTTTATGTTTTTGTTTCTTTGTTCACCTTGAATTATTAATGTTTCTGTTTCGGATATAGGGATTCGAATTTGTTTGTTATAGCATATAATTTCAGCACGGTTTTTAGATAACCAATCCATCCCTATGACGATATCAAAACTACCTAGCTCTACGGGCACAAGGTGTATATCGAAAATGTGATCATCTAGGTCAAGCTTACAACCTTTAAAAACTTCACTCGACCTAACAACTTTGCCATTTGCTAGTTCGATCTCATATTTAACTTTTAAACGTTCAGGATTTAAATTTAAGAAACTTTTAAAGTCGGTCGATACGAAACTCAAGTCGGCTCCCGAATCAAATAAAATAGAAGCAAAATGATTGTTGACGATAAACGTATCGGTAACGGTATCAGGGTTTTCGCGAGCCTCCTGAGCATTCATAACAAATGCATGACCACGACCATTCTGACGATCGTTGTTGTTGTTGGAAATACGGTTGTTGTTCCGGTTGTTGTTACGACTGGTGTTGTTATTGTTGCTGTTCTGGATGTTGTTGTTGTTGTTCTGAAGCTTAGGGCAACGATTACGATAATGGTTAGGATCACCACACTCTTAACACACAGAATTCTTAGGAGGATTGTTGGACGAACACTTTCTAAAATTGTGACCCCAGCGGTCACACTTGTAGCACTTCTCACACTGACCATCATGATGCCAATTACACTTGTTGCACTTAGGCTTGCTTCCAGCATAAGGTTTAGAATTTAGGATTAGACTGAGTGTTGTTGTTTTGATTAGAGGCAGCATAATTCTTAGTCTTCTGATACTTTTTTCCTTTGTAGTCACGTTTCTTGTCATTGGAACGCTTCCCATTTTCATTGTTCGAAGTCTCAGAGGATTTGCTAGACACCACTAGCATGTCTTTGAACGATCCACTTCTCATAGCATCATCAGTCAACCTTGTAGCACGATTCACAGCATCTTCAAAATTTGTTGGTTCAGAAGCAATGACATGAGTACGAATAAAATCATGCAGACCTTGAAGATACTTCTCGATACGCTTGAATTCAGAGGAAACCATATGAGGGATGAGACGAGCGAGTTTTTGGAATTTAGTCGAGTAGGTAACAATGTCAGATCCAACCATGGACAGATTCCATAGTTCCACTTCAACTTTCTGTAGCTCTCTCCTTGGACAAAACTTTTGAGTCAACTGCTCTTTAAAAGCATCCCAAGTCATAGCATCAGCATTAGCACGACCTAAGACTTGCACTTGGGAGTTCCACCAGGACAACGCTTCCTTGGACAACGTGCTAGCAGCAAACTTCACCATATTCTCAGGGGCACATTGGATGATACTGAAGATAGATTCCACCTTCTCAATCCAGTGGATGATAGCAATGGCACCTTGAGATCCAGAGTAGGTCGGAGGATGACAGGACGTAAAGGTCTTAAACGACTGACCTCGATGGTTAGCATTGGGATCTGAAGTTTACACAAATAAAGAAGGAAAAAGGAAAATTAGGTTAAAATAAAATGAGATGAACGAATCTTCTCTTGTGGAGTCGAATGATATACCGTTGTTTCCATTGTTAGCAGCACCACCGTCGTTTCCTCTTGCTGCATTCATTTGAGCAATCGCATCAGCGATTCGGCGTTCCACCATTTGTTCAACAGTTTCTTGAATTCCTCCTCGAGCCATTGATGAATTGCTGATACAATTAATACGATTCAAAACAAAGAATTTAGAAAAGAATATTATAGAAGGATTATAAAAGGGAAGATAAAATTTTATTATATGAATCAAGGAATAGATATACAATAGACGTAGTTGTAGTAGTAGACGTATAATAGATAGACGTAATGATAGTAGTAGTAGAGACGTAATGGAAAATACAATTTATAGAAACAATAAGATTGTACTAAATATCACTTTTATTAAACACATTCCTAATACATAATAGTTCTAATATAAAGTATGACACATACGCCACTACTTGACATAAATAAAATACTAATTTAAAACTAATTTTTAAAATAGCTAAACATAAAACCTAATAATAGTAATAGAAAAACAAAAATAGATGAAATATAGATGACTAATCATCTTCTTCTGGCTTCTGGTCGTCGTTTTGTTGTCATGTAGAGATCACCATCTTTCACCAGACGATAAAGATAAGGACGCTCTCCAGGCTTGAGATCAGGGGGTCCATTGGGATACACCGGGACATGAGGCTGGTTGGGATGAAGCCAATCTACTGACGATAACGGAAACGGCGTCGGTACAAAAATTGGCTTTAGAGACGAAGGAGGCGTAACACGTCTTCTAGACGTAGCGTTACTATGATCACTGTCGTACTCTGAGTCGGACGGAATATTAATAACACTTACTGACGGCATTCTGCTTATCACGACGCATAAAAATTATTATTAAATTATGAAGATTTTAGGCTCCCTAACGAATGCTAAACATCACACTAAGGCAAAGTTAACTAAGGCAAATGTTCTAATCTAAGAACAATGGAACTTCAGGATATGAGACTCAGCGTGCCATGAATATTTTTGTTTTGTAAAAGTTTTTGTTTTTCCCAAAAATCTTTTGTAGTTATAGACTAGGCTTGCTAATTCACTATAACTTTAGCTCTGATACCAATCTGTCACACCCCGCCAAAAATGATTTTTACTTCATTTAAAATGTTTTGCGGAAGAACGGAGGTGTAACGTTCATGACAACATAGCAAAAATTAAGTAAACAAACAACCACGCAATAACGAAAATAAAAGTAGTTTTAATTTCTAAAAATAGAAACTTTCCATAAATAGCAAGTTTCCGAAAATAGAAATTGTTTGAAAATAGAATGATTGTTCGTAAATTTAATGTTTTATTCATGGCTCACGACGATCCCACTGCTCATATCCTCCAGTTCCACTGCACCTAATTACCTGGAAAAACATAAATATAAAAGGGTCAACAATAATGTTGAGTGAATCCACATGGTTAATGTTGTATGAAAAGTAAAGTGTTTGCTACCCAAAATGTTTGTTATGAAAATGGTTTTATGACTGAAAAGTATAAGGTTCAACACTCATATGATATGAGAAGTAAATATGAAAAGTGAAGTGTAATTGTAGAAGAATCTACAATTACTAGTTTTTTTTATGAAAACATGTTGAACAAGTTGTTATGTTTGACATCGCATGAACAGTTATCCCCAACAGGTAGCTAGTCTATTGAGTTAATATACCAACCCCTAAGTCCACAATCAACACTTCAACTCCAGTATGTTATCGTTCTTTTATGGATATACACTCCCGAAAGATGTCTTGGATAAACCAAGTAATGATCAAATAATGTTGGGAGGATGAGTGTCAGCCAATAGTACTATCTACATATCCATGGTCTAGATCCACTAGTTAATGATTGTTTGCACCTTAGTCCGGTATAATAATTGTTTGTCATGCCAACGTGATAATGAAAATGTATAGATGTTGTTGTACAGTCATAGTAAAACAGTAGCGTTTGTTTATGTTTTCCACCCCAATAGTTTGTAAAACAGTACAAGAGGAAAAAGGGTATGTGGACTCACCTGGGCAAAGCTTAGCGACAATTAGGACAGAGGAATCCTTCAAAGGCTCATAGCTTCCTAAACGATATAACTTTCTAATTAGACTAAGCTAACACAGGAGATTCTAGTTACAATATATGATACATGATATGCAGTTAATGTTATGTTGTAGGCTTTGTGACATCGAATGAACTTGGGTTATTGTACTTTAATAAAATGAAATGAAATGAAATGCGTTGGGTTTTAGATTGTGAAATGAAATGAAATGGATTTCAAAATGAAATGACATGAAATGAAATGGGTTTGAGTTAATGGGCCTAGATTGGGCCTAATGGATTTATTGGGCCTAGATGGGCTTAATGGGCCTAGATGGGCATAATGGGCAACTAGGTGGGCCACTTGGGCCTCATATTGGGCTTAGGTCCAATTAGGTTGGACATGGATTGGGCTTGGACCCAATAGGTTCAGTTTCGGTATAAGGGGCCAAAGGTTTGGGCTTTGGTCCAAATGGGCTTGGATACTAATGGGCCAACTAAAGTTTGGGCCCGATGGACTAAGATAGATCGAATTGGGCCAAGTACGGGCCTTGGCCCGATTAAGTATTCGGGTTTGGGTCCACGGTTTTGAAGGGTTTCATTGTAACTGATTGACCACTTGGGTCAACCTCCTAGTCACTTGGTTCGAACCATGCTGACCAAGAACATGAACTTGTTCTTGTCCGGTTAAACCAACTAGCTAATTTAATCCCTAAAAGCGGAAGTGGGATTAAACTTAATCCTTAAACCCTAAAGGATTAGGGATCTTGGAAATCTAGATTAGACTAGCAAGAAAGAAACCTTGTACGAAGAACTCGAACACACACATACACCTTGTGTGTATTCGACCATCAACCAAAGAACCCTAGGGTTCTTTGGTCGAATTTGTCCAAGAGGGGAGAAGGGGAAAAAGGGTTTCCCAAAACATACCTTATTGTTTGCTTAAGAAAGTCCACTGGTGATGAACACGACGAGCGACATTCTAGTTGATCCTTGTAATGATCTTCGATCTTCAAGACTTGAAGAATACGAAGAACGAACGAAGAACACGAAGAAAAAAGAGCCTTGTGTTCTTGTGTGGGGTTCGGCCGAATAGGGGACAAGGGGAGGGATAGGGTTTCGGCAATAGTGATCAAGGAATAAGGGAACCCCATGCCTTCTATTTTTAATAGAAGGACTTTCACTTAGGGCCCTCCTAGTTTAATTAAGATCAATCCCTTAATTAAACTTATCTTTTACACATTAAACCCTTGTAGTTTAACTAATTATTATTGTCCCACTTAATTATTAAATGTCTAGTATTATACACTCAATATTTCGATACCCATATACACGAAATATATTCTTGTATTTATACTTTTAATAATTGATTATATAATAAACTTTATATAATCTAAACAATAATATTATCCAACACCATATGATTTAATTGCTTTAAATCATATTATGGATAATCTGTAATTAACACATTGTATATTTACTCAACTAGTAAATGTACAAATACTTGTATTAATTAGTTAGTTAAACTAATCTAGTAATACGTTAAACTTATCTTAATACTTAACTTGATTCAAAAATGACTATTATGAATCAATCCTTTTCCAAGTATCATTACATATCTTACTCGTATTACATGCACTCACCGGTGTGACCCTTAAGTGTTTCGTAGGCATGGATGTATCATCATAGGTTGACTAACTGTGAACATAAATCCTTCAGACTCCCAATTGTGCAAGTTTGTAACCTTTATCTTAATGATACGAGCTACAGTGGCCTTCTAGATGGGCATGTAGGTAACCAACGCCATAAAAACAGCTTATGTAAACCCAGGTATAGTTTTTGAAAATCTCTTTAATAGCGTCTCCTAGTAAAGAACACTCTGTCTTTACTTCTTGGGGAACTACGTTAGGTTCATCCCTTGCAGCACGATATTTGTGATAACGAATACGAGCATGGTAGAAAATATCAACTCTTGTATTCGAAATCATTTCATGACTTCTTGATTCAAACTGTTGTGATAAGCGACAAAGAACAAATCAGTTCGTTTGGGCATGGCCATGCACTTTCAAGTTATCTCATCATGTCAAAGGACCTATAAATATCTCTCCTAGAAAGGAGGTGCAATTACCATCTTGTTATATTTCAATTCAAAATACAACTCCCTCTGTACCCAGTAAGGCCTCGTATGACAACCATATTTCAGAATTGTCTAAGACGAACCAAAGCACATAAGTCATTGTATCCTAAACCAAATACCTCAGGCTTAAGGACAATCCTAGTGAATAATACTTTTGAACTTTTCAACCACGAAGTATTATCACGGTGGTCAATCCAATATTCGTCGAGCTCCAACAGAATATCACCGATATTTGGTTTACACAAAACTTGTGTAGCTATCTTCGAAGAATTCGAATCTAACACCAAATACCGCGATGACGTTAACGTCCCATCATAGTTCCCACCAAGACGAGTAGTCACGGATTTATATCTTTTTGAATAAAGAAACTTTTATTCATGGATGTTGTAAAACATACAAATTCTGAATAACAATGATACTAAGTCATGTACTATTCCTCACTAGATATAGATACTGAATTATTACTGGATCATTACTTATTCTTTGCGTTTGTGTTGATTGCTCAATGACTCCTTAGTTGCAACTTTTATCACTAATTACAATTAGTCATTTCTATTAAACTAAAGACATAAGACGAGTATTTAAAAAAACTATTACTTTTGTCTTTGCTAGATATTGTTCATGCAACACTTAGAACATATTATAGTCTTGCCCCTTTTTACATGATTCGGTAAACATAGGAGGATTGGAAAATAACTCCTTTAGTTTCTTGAATCTATAAAACTTGCCTTGTAACTAAATCTCTTTTAGCTACTTGATTTGTGGATACTCTTACTAGTTAAAGAAATTTCTTTAAATGATTATCTTGTTCACTGGAATGTGAACATCCTATTAGATATGCAATAATTAATCACAAGACTTGTGATCACGCTATTAGGTTTTTGCAGTAATCTAATCAATGATCATTTATTTCTCTTAACTCTTTGGCTAACGACTTGGTAACTTCTTGTTGTTAATGTCCTAACTAACTTTACTATATTCATTAGTACCTCTAGTGAATATGTTAGTCATAGCTCCCATTAAATTTTATGGAAATAAGCATTACTTAAACTACTACTTTTGACCTAATCAAAACTTTATAGTTTAGTCCTTTAAGAATTAATCAATTATCAAAGTCATCCTTTGGATTTGCGAATATCCAACATTCCTGATAAGGGAATCATGACTTTCATTGATTACTGTATCTAACAAGTATAACACACTTGAAATGACACTTCCAATTCTTAAGTGTATTAGTGTCTTTTAAGAATCTTATTTAATGCCAAAGTCATTTCTTGGATTTCTCAAACATCCATTATTCCTATTAGGGAATTATGACTTGATTTAATATTGTATTTATTACAAGTATAAGAGACTTGTAATAATACCTATTAATTCTTAAACACTTTAATATAGATTATCCCTTTTAAGAGTTCATTTAATGTCTAAGTCATTTTACTTGAATTTTACGAATATCCAATTATTCCTATTAAGGAATTATGACTTAATTAAATTTCTTTATTACAAGTATAAAAGACTTGTAATAATACTCTTTAAAGTTTACCTTGATTATATCCAATATAATCATACTATATTAATACGAATACTTTTAAAACTTACTATCATAAGTAACCATTACTTAAGATGTTTTAAATAAGTTCAATGTACTTTAAACTTTATGCTTTCCAAAAAATCTCTTAAATACTTTAGAAGAAACTACAAAGGCAACAAGTATCAGAAGACCAAGAGCTATGCTGCCTCCAACAAGAGCAACAACAGAACAACAACGATCAGTCCAACCCTGATGAAAAACCGTGTGCTGGAAGCAATCCCAAGTGTAACAAGTGCAATTGACATCATGATTATCAGTGTGAGAAATTTTATATATGTGACCGTAGGGGTCACAATTTCAGAAAGTGTACGTCTACTACTCCTCCCAAAATTCTCGTCTGTTACAAGTGTGGTGACTCAAATCACTACCGTAATCATTTTCCAAAGCTACAAAAGAACAACAATAACAACAACAACAATGATCGTCAGAATATTCGTGGTCGACCGTTCGTCATTGGTGCTTAAGAAGCTCGCGAAGATCCCAATACTGTTACCAATACGTTTATTATCGACAATTATTTTTTTCTTCTATTTTATTCGATTCGAGAGCCGATTTGAATTTTGTATCGACAGACTTTAAAAGATTCTTAGATTTTGAATCATCTCCTTTAGAGGTTAGTTGTGAGATTGAATTAGCAGATGGCAAGTTATTATGTATAGTGAGATTTTTTTAAGATTTGTAAGCTTAATCTAGACAACCATATATTCGAGATTGACCTTGTGCCTATAGAGCTAGGTAGTTTCGATATCGTCATAGGGATTAATTGGTTATCTAAAAACTATGCTGATATATCATGCCACAACAAACAAATTCGAATCCCTTTACCAAAAACATAAACATTAATAATTCAAGGTGAACAAAGAAACAAAAATATCAAAATCATAAATGCTATGAAAGCACAAAATATCTTCATAAAGGATGCAAAGCCTTTCTTGCTCATGTCGTTGACAAGCAGTCCAAAGATCGTAAGATCGAGGACATTCCTTTCGTTCGTGATTTTCCTAACGTTTTCCTGGCAAATTGCCTGGACTGACACCTCAGAGACAAGTTGAATTTCATATCGTTTCAATTCCAAAAAATCACTCCTATCGCACGTTCTCCATATCGTCTTGCACCGTCTGAAATGCAAGAACTTTCTTCTCTGTTACAAGAACTTCTTGATCTTAGTTTCATTCGATCGAATTTCTCATCCTGGGAGCTTCGATCCTTTTCGTTAAAAATAGAAACAGCTCAATGAGTATGTGCATTGACTATTGTGAATTGAACAAGCTACCATTATAAATCGTTATCCTTTTTCCCGTATTGATGATCTATTCGACCTACTCCAAGGATCGAGTTTCTACTTCAAGATCGATCTCCGTTCAAGCTATCACCAATTGAAGGTTCGTGATGAAGATATACCCAAGACAGTGTTCAGAACTCGCTATGGTCATTACAAATTCTTGGTTATGCTATGTGGTTTGACCAATGCGCCTACTGTGTTTAAAATATCTCTTGAATAGAGTGTGTAAGCAATATCTCGACAAATTCGTCATCATCTTCATAGATATTCGCAAACAAGTGAAGAACATGAAGAGCACTTAAGAATCATTCTTGAGTTGTTGGAGAAAGAGAAGCTGTATGCCAAGATGTCCAAGTGTAAATTCTGGTTGCGTGAAGTACAATTTCTAGGGCATGTCATCAATGAGGAAGGAATCCACGTTGATCTTGCAAAGATCGAGGCTATTAAAAATTGGGAAGCTCCAAAGACCCCAACAGAAATTAGACAATTTCTTGGTCTTACTGGCTATTATAGAAGATTCATCAAGAATTTTGCGAAGATAGCTAAAGATTTAGAGGCGTTGACGCAAAAAGATGAGAAGTTGTCTGGGGCGAAAAACAAGAATCGGCCTTCCAAACCCTACAATCCATAATGTTTTCCGCGCAAGTTCTATCTTTTCCCGAAGGAACCGACAATTTTGTAGTTTTCTGTGATGCTTCGCACTAAGGTGATCGCCTACGCCTCTCAATAATTGAAGATTCACGAGAAGAACTACACAACGCATGATCTCGAGTTAGGTGCCGTGGTGTTCGCTTTGAAGATTTGGAGACATTACCTCTACGGTACCAAGTGCATGATATTCACCGACCACAAGACTCTGCAACACATATTCAATCAGAAAGAGCTCAACCTGAGGCAGCGCATATGGGTAGAGTTGATGAATGATCACGACTGCGAGATCAAATATCATTCTGGTAAAGCTAACGTCTTAGCTGATACCTTAAGTCGGAAAGAGCAACCCAAACCTCATCGTATTCGAGCCCTGCCAATTTCCATTCTTTCTAATCTATCCTCCCAAATTCATAAATTCCAAATTGAAGCCTTAGAGATAGAGAACATGAAGAAGGAAGTCGTACGTGTTTTGGAGAAGCAACTAAAAGCAAAGGTGGATGGAACCCTAAACTTTATGGATCGTATATGGGTCCCTAATCTTGGAAGTGTTCGCGACGTCATCCTAAATAAAGCTCACAAGTCCAACTATTCGATTTCATCCCGGTGCTAAGAAAATGTGCAGAGATGTCAAAGAACTTTATTGGTGGCCTAATATGAAGAAAGAGATTGTAGTGTACGTCAGCAAATGTCTAACGTGTTCGAAAATGAAAGATGAAAATCTGAAAACCGTCTAGTCTTCTACAACAACCAGAGATCCCTGAATGGAAATGGGAACAAATCCCAATGGATCTCATAACCAAGTTACCTCGAACGTCTAGTGGTCATGATACCGTTCGTGTAATTGTCGATCATTTGACCAAATCATCATACTTTATCGTACTTAAAGAATCTGGCCAAATGGAAAAGCTAAGAAGAATCTACTTGAAGGAAGTCGTGTCTCGGCATGGAGTGCCAATATCGATCATATCTAACCGCGTCAGTCGTTTCACTTCTCATTTTGGAAATCGTTGCAAAACTTTCTCGGTACTCGCCTCGATATGAGAACTGCCTATCACCCACATCTAATACTCGTTGTCTCTCCTGTTCGTTCTTTGTTTTAAATTTCGGGACGAAATTTCTTCAACCAGGGGAGAATGTGACAACTCGACATTTTGGGTATGTTACTATTTTTCATTTCTTACTTTCTATATTTAGAAAGTTTCTATTTTTAGAAAATTTCTCATTTTGTAATATTTCTAATTTTAGAAAGTTTCTATTTTTAGAAACTTTCCTCGTTCCCTATTATTTCTAATTATAGAAAGTTTCTATTTTTAGAAACTTTCCTCATTTCATATCACTTCTATATTTAGAAAGTTTCTATGTTTAGAAACTTTCCTCATTTCGTTTCATTTCTACTTTTGGCATCCAAACACATAACTAGTTCACCGAACATTTAACATTTTCACCATACATCAGTGTTTGACTATTTTAGTCAACACAACATCTTATATTACTTGTGGTGACATATTTTACTCCAAAACATTTCTAATATTGATATCTAAGTAATATTTAGTCAATAAATCAAAATAATTAACGAAATGTGACTTGTATCAAATTTTATCCAAAACCGACACATCGTAGTGTTGCCCGACCCCATTGTGGCTGAACCTAGTCCCCCCACCTCCCTAATTTCGTCCAAAGACTCTTTGGAGGTATGTTTATCCTCTTTTGAAAGTTTAAGGCTTTACCCTTATCTCAATTGAACTTATCGTTATCTCACTTTAAATTCCTATCTTTATCTTGATTCAAAAGAGTTCTAATCCTACTCAAACTCCTCCAAAACCCTAGATATCTTCCACTATAAATTAAACCCCCAAACCTTCATATTTTTCTTTGATGAATTTGTCCAAAAGCACCCCACAAGTCCCGAGTTCTTGTTCGTCCCTCAAGCAATCTGCAAGCAATCTCCTTTCGTTCTTGGTTCCGTTTATTCGTAGATCCCAAGGTATTTTCGATTCCCTCTTGTTTTCCTTTTAATTTCAGTCCATACTCAGACCCGAGACCATGGCCAAAGGCCATATGGTCTCGGCATACCCATGCTCGAACCCAAGCCAATGCATGCACGCATACGTTCATACGTGTGTGTGTATGTGTCCCTTAATTTTTTGCATGCCTTGCTAGCCAATTGTCTTTACCATCCATTAACCTAGAAACCCTAGATCTAGAAGTATTGTTTGTGCCTAACCCTAGATCTAACCTTGTTATGACCAAAACACTGAAATCTTGCCAAACCTAACCGTAGACTCGAACCCTAGACCGATCTAGCACCAAACCCGTAGGGTCTTGACCATTCGGCCGACCCACACCTACGCACAAACCCTAGAAATCGAAACCCTAACCCTAGTTGACTTTTATTGACTTTCGTTGATTATTTTGACCAATGTTGACCTCTAGATTTGACCAATTTTGACCTACAAGTCAAACCGGGTCAAGGCCGGATCTTGACCCAACCGATTGACCCAAACCCGAATACCTAATCGGGCCAAGGCCTGTACTTGGCCCATATCGATCTACCTTAGTCCATCGGGCCCAAACTTTAGTTGGCCCATTAGTATCCAAGCCCATTTGGACCAAAGCCCAAACCTTTGGCCCACTTATACCCAAACCGAACCTATTGGGCCCAAGCCCAATCCATGGCCCAACACTATTGGACCTAAGCCCAACATGAGGCCCAAGTGGCCCATTAAGCCCATCTAGGCCCACTAAGCCCATTTAGGCCTAATCTAGGCCAATTAAGCCAAACCTATTTCATTTCATATCATTTCATTTCAAGACTCATTTCATTTCATGTCATTTCATTTTGAAACCCATTACATTTCATTTTATAAAACCCAATGCATTTCATTTCATTTCATTTCATTTTATTAAAGTCCAAGAACCCAAGTTCATTCGATGTCACAAAACATACAACATAACATTAAATGCATATTATATATCATACATCATAACCAGAATTGTCTGTGTTAGCTTAGTCTAATTAGAGAATTAAATCGTTTAGGAAGCTAGGAGTATGTGAAGGATTCCTCTGTCCTATTTACCGCTAAGCTTTGCCCAGGTGAGTCCACAGACCCCTTTTCTCTTTTAACTGTTTTATAAACTTTGGGGTGGAAAACATAAACACAACTGCTACTGTTTTACTATGACTGTACAACATCTATACATTTTCATTATCGCATTGGCATGACAAACAATTATTATACCGGACTAAGGTTGCCAGCAATCATTAACTAGTGGATCTAGACCATGGATATGCAGAGTGTACTATTGGTTGACACTCATCCTCCGATCGAATGTTAGATCATTACTTGGTTTATCCAAGACATCTCCGGGAGTGTATATCCATAAAAGAACGATAACATACTGGAGTTGAAGTGTTGATTGTGGACTTAGGGGTTGTTATATTAGCCCAAGAGCCTTGCAAACTGTTGGGGATAACAGTCATGCGATGTCAAACATAACGATTTGTTCAACACTTTTTCATAAACGAAACTAGTAATTGTAGATCTTCTACAATTACACTTCACTTTTCATATTTACTTCTCATATCATATGAGTGTTGAACCTTATACTTTTCAGTCATAAACTTATTTTCATAACAAACATTTTGAGTAGCAAAACGCTTTACTTTACTTTACTTTTATCATAAACATTAACCCTATAGATTCACTCAATATTATTGTTGACCCTTTTATACTTATGTTTTCCAGGTGATTTAGGAGCTCAGTGAGACTAGAGGATATGAGCAGTGGATTGTCGTGAGCCATGAATGAACATTTAAGTTTACGAACAGTCACTTCATTTTCAAAACTTACTATTCTTAGTAACTACTATTTTTGGACACTTTCCATTTTTAGAAGGTAAACCATTTTCATTATGTTATTTACGTGGTTGTTTGTTTACTTAATTTTGCTATGTAATCATGAACGTTACACCTCCGTTCTTCTGCAAAACATTTTAAATGAAGTAAAACTCATTTTTGGCGGGGTGTGACATTTACCAGGATGATACTTGATCTCACAGTCGTAATCATTCATCAACTCTACCCATCTGCGCTGTCTCATGTTGAGCTCTTTCTGATTGAAAATATGTTGCAAACTCTTGTGATCGGTGAATATTGTGCACTTGATACCGTAGAGGTAATGTCTCCAAACCTTTAATGCGAATACAACGGCACCCAACTCGAGATCATGACTTGTATAGTTCTTCTCGTGGTTCTTCAGTTGTCGAGAGGCATAGGCGATCACTTTGTCATGCTGCATCAATACACAGTCTAGCCCTTGGTGCGAAGCATCACAGTACACCACGAAATTTTCGATTCCTTCAGGAAGAGATAGAATAGGAGCAGAACATAATTTAGACTTAAGAGATTGAAAGGCTGATTCTTGCTTTTCACCACAGACAAATTTCTCGTCCTTTTGTGTTAACACCGTTAAATCTTTTGCAATCTTTGAGAAATTTTCTATGAATCTTCTATAGTAACCAGCAAGGCCAAGGAATTGTCTCACTTCAGTTGGAGTCTTTGAATCTTCCCAACTCTTTATAGCTTCTATCTTCGCTGGATCAACATGGGTACATTCCTCGTTGATAACATGACCCAGAAATTGGACTTCACGCAACCAGAATTCACACTTGGACAACTTGGCGTACAACTTCGCTTTCTCCAACAATTCAAGAATTATTCTTAAGTGCCCTTCTTGATCTACTCTTATTTGCGAATAGATAGAATATCATCTATGAAGACGATAACGAATTTGTCGAGATAATGCTTGCACACTCTGTTCATGAGATCCATAAACACAGCAGGTGCATTGGTCAAACCAAATGGCATTACCAAGAATTCGTAATGACCATAGCGAGTTCTGAAAGCAGTTTTGGGCACATCTTCATCACGAACTTTGGACTGATGGTAGCCTGAACGAAGATCAATTTTGGAATAGAAACTCGATCCTTGAAGTTGATCGAATAGATCATCAATACGGGGAAGAGGATATCGATTTTTAATGGTTACTTTGTTCAATTCACGATAGTCAATGCACATTCTCATTGAACAATCTTTCTTTTTAACGAAGAGGATCGGAGCTCCCCAGGGCGAGAAACTCGGTCGAATGAAACCAAGGTCGAGAAGTTCTTTCAATTGCGATGAAAGTTCTTGCATTTCAGACGGTGCAAGACGATAAGGAGAACGTGCGACAGGTGCGGCTCTTGGAATCAGATCAATACGAAAATCAACTTGTCTCTGAGGTGGCAGTCCAGGCAATTCGCCAGGAAAAACGCCAGGGAATTCACAAACGATAGGGATGTCCTCAATCTTATGATCTTTAGACTTTGTGTCAACGACATGAGCTAGAAGGGATTTGGCATCCTTTACGAAGATATTTTTGAGCTTTCATAGAGTTTATGATTTTTATATTTTTGTTTCTTTGTTCACCTTGAATTATTAATGTTTCTGTTTTGGATATAGGGATTCAAATTTGTTTGATATAGCATATAATTTCAGCACGGTTTTTAAATAACCAATCGATCCCTATGACGATATCAAAACTACCTAGCTCTACAGACACAAGGTCTATATCGAAAATGTGATCATCTAGGTCAAGCTTACAACCTTTAAAAACTTCACTAGACCTAACAACTTTGCCATTTGCTAGTTCAATCTCATATTTAACTTTTAAACGTTCAGGATTTAAATTTAAGAAACTTTTAAAGTCGGTCGATACGAAACTCAAGTCGGCTCCCGAATCAAATAAAATAGAAGCAAAATGATTGTTGACGATAAACGTACCGGTAACGGTATCAGGGTTTTCGCGAGCTTCCTGAGCATTCATAACAAATGCACGACCACGACCATTCTGACGATCGTTGTTGTTGGCATTGGGTTGTTGTTACGATTGTTGTTACGATTGCCGTTGTTGTTGTTGTTGTCGTTCTGGTTGTTGTTGTTGTTCAGAAGCTTAGGGCAACGATTACGATAATGGTTAGGATCACCACACTCGTAACACGCAGGATTCTTACGAGGATTGTTAGACGAACATCTTCTGAAATTGTGACCCCAGCGGTCACACTTGTAGCATTTCTCACACTGACCATCATGATGCCAATTACACTTGTTGCACTTAGGCATGCTTCCAGCATAAGGTTTAGAATCGGGATTAGACTGAGTGTTGTTGTTTTGATTAGAGGAAGCATAATTCTTAGTCTTCTGAGACTTGTTTCCTTTGTAATCACGTTTGTTTTCGTTGGAACGCTTCCCATTTTCATTGTTCGAAGTCTCAGAGTATTTGCTAGACACCACTAGCTTGTCTTTGAACGATCCACTTCTCATAGCATCATCAGTCAACCTTGTAGCACGATTCACAGCATCTTCAAAAGTTGTTGGTTCAGAAGCAATGGCATGAGTACGAATAAGATCATGCAGACCTTGAAGATACTTCTCGATACGCTTGAATTTAGGGGAAACCATATGAGGGACGAGACGAGCGAGTTCTTGGAATTTAGTCGTGTAGGTAACAATGTCAGATCCAACCATGGACAGATTCCATAGTTACACTTCAACTTTTTGTAGCTCTCTCCTTGGACAAAACTTTTGAGGTAACTGATCTTTAAACGCATCCCAAGTCATAGCATCAGCATTAGCACGACCTAAGACTTGCACTTGGGAGTTCCACCAGGACAACGCTTCCTTGGACAATGTGCTAGCAGCAAACTTCACCATATTCTCAGGGGCACATTGGATGATACTGAAGATAGATTCCACCTTCTCAATCCAGTGGATGATAGCAATGGCACCTTCAGATCCAGAGTAGGTCGGAGGATGACAGGACATAAAGGTCTTAAACGACTGACCTTGACGGTTAGCATTGGGATCTGATGTTTAAACAAATAAAGAAGGAAAAAGGAAAATTAGGTTAAAATAAAATGAAATGAACGAATCTTCTCTTGTGGAGTCGAATGATATACCGTTGTTTCCATTGTTAGCACCACCACCGTCGTTTACTCTTGATGCATTCATTTGAGCAATCGCTTCAGCGATTCGGCGTTCCACCATTTGTTCAACAGTTTTTTTATTTCCTCCTCGAGCCATTTATGAATTGCTGATACAATTAATACGATTCAAAACAAAGAATTTAGAAAAGAATATTATAGAAGAATATTATAAAGGGAAGATAAAATTTTATTATAAGAATCAAGGAATAGATATACAATAGACTTAGTAGTAGTAGTAGACGTATAATAGATAGACGTAATGATAGTAGCAGTAGAGACGTAATGGAAAATACAATTTATAGAAACAATAAGATTGTACTAAAATATCACTTTTATTAAACACATTCCTAATACATAATAGTTTTAATAAAAAGTATGGCACATACGCCAATACTTGACATAAATAAAATACTAATTTAAAACTAACTTTTAAAATAGCTAAACATAAAACCTAATAATAGTAATAGAAAAACAAATATAGACGAAATATAGATGACTAATCATCTTCTTATGGCTCAGAGTCTTCCTCAGGCTCTGACTCTTCTTCTGGTTCTTCCTCTGTTTCTGATTCTTCTTCTGGCTCAGAGTCTTCTTCAGGCTCTGATTCTGATATCACTTCTAGTTCTGGTTCTGGTTCTCGACGACGTGGAGTTCTTGGAGCAATATCACGCTTTGGTTTCGCAGGCGAACATAGGAAAAACATACCACCAGCCACAGGCGAACACAGGGTTAATGTTTTATGAAAAGTAAAGTGTTTGCTACCCAAAATGTTTGTTATGAAAATGGTTTTATGACTGAAAAATATAAGGTTCAACACTAATATGATATGAGAAGTAAATATGAAAAGTGAAGTGTAATTGTAGAAGAATCTACAATTACTAGTTTTGTTTATGAAAACGTGTTGAACAAGTTGTTATGTTTGACATCGCATGAACTGTTATCCCCAACAGGTAGCTAGCCTATTGAGTTAATATACCATCCCCTAAGTCCACAATCAACACTTCAACTCCAGTATGTTATCGTTCTTTTATGGATATACACTCCCGAAAGATATCTTGGATAAACCAAGTAATGATCAAATAATGTTGGGAGGATGAGTGTCAGCCAATAGTACTATCTGCATATCCATGGTCTATATCCACTAGTTAATGATTGCTGGCACCTTAGTCCGGTATAATAATTGTTTGTCATGGCAACGCGATAATGAAAATGTATAGATGTTGTTGTACAGTCATAGTAAAACAATAGCGTTTGTTTATGTTTCCCACCCCCAAAGTTTATAAAACAGTAAAAGTAGTAAAAGGGCTGTGGACTCACCTGGGCAAAGCTTAGTGACAATTAGGACAGAGGAATCCTTCAAAGGCTCCTAGCTTCCTAAACGATATAACTTTCTAATTAGACTAAGCTAACACAGGCGATTCTAGTTACAATATATGATATACTATATGCAGTTAATGTTATGTTGTAGGCTTTGTGACATCGAATGAACTTGGGTTATTGTACTTTAATAAAATGAAATGAAATGAAATGCGTTGGGTTTTAGATTATGAAATAAAATGAAATGCGTTGGGTTTTAGATTATGAAATGAAATGAAATGGATTTCAAAATGAAATGACATGAAATGAAATGGGTTTGACTTAATGGGCCTAGATTCGGCCTAATGGGCATATTGGGCCTAGATGGGGCTTAATGGGCCTAGATGGGCTTGATGGGCCACTAGGTGGGCCACTTGGGCCTCATATTGGGCTTAGGTCCAATTAGGTTGGGCCATAGATTGGGCTTGGGCCCAATAGGTTCGGTTTGGGTATAAGTGGGCCAAAGGTTTGGGCTTTGGTCGAAATGGGCTTGGATACTAATGGGTTAACTAAAGTTTGGGCCCGATGGACTTAGATAGATCGAATTGGGCCAAGTACGGGCCTTGGCCCGATTAACTATTCGGGTTTGGGTCCAGGGTTTGGGTCAAGATCCAGCCTTGACCCGTTTTGACTTGTGGGTCAAACTACGGTCAACAAAGGTCCACGAAAGTCAACCCTAGGTCAACTAGATTTCGGCTACATTAGGGTTTCCGGACTAGGGTTAGGTTTTCCAAGGTTTCGGGTCAACGATGGTCAAATCTAGTCAACAAAGGTCAATGAAAGTCAACCAAAACTATTAGGGTTTCGGTCAAAGGTTAGGGTTTCGGTCAAAGGTTAGGGTTTCAGTCTGGGGTTGACCGAAGGCCAAAACCCTTCGGGTTTACCGCTAGATCGGGCTAGGTTTGGTCTAGACTTCGAGTTTGTTGGTAGTTTAGGCTAGATGTATGGTATTCGGTCATATCTATGCTAGATCTAGGGTTCAAGGCATCAAAACATGGTTTAAAGACAAAGAAATCTGTCAATGAATACAATGAACGGATCAAACGAACAAATCTTCCTACACATGCATGAGATCGGGTCAAACCGTACGTAAATGCTTCGGCTTTTGACTAACCGAGACCACATGGCCTAGGGCCATGGTCTCGGGTTCGAATCTAAGTCACAACAAGAAGGAAAACAAAGAAAGAATTAAGATCATACCTTGCTATGGAAGATCGGAGGACAAAACGAGCAAAGGGTGATCGGGATTACTTGAACTCGACGAACAAGGGGAGTTTGGATTTGGGGTTTGGCCGAATTCAACAAGGAGGCAAATAGGGTTTAGGGTTAGACAAATCAGAAGTATTTATAGTGAGGATTATCTAGGGTTTTAGGAGAGTTTGAGTACAATTCAAACTAGTTTAAACTCATGGATGGATAAGGATCTAGAAGATAAACCTCACCCATAAAGGGTTCGGCCGAGATGGGGATGATAAAGCAAGGGCATGGCCGGCCACTTGGGTGGTCGGTGATGGTTCGATGTCATTCATGTCACGTTTAATTATCTAAGTTCGTTTATTGTATAACCGATAAATTTACCATTTTAGAAATGTTTTTAGCTCAAATGTGTCACCATAAGAAAATAATAATGTTGTGTTGACTGAAATAGTCAAACACTGATGTATGGTGTGAAAATAGATGTTTTGTTGCATGTTAGGATGCCAGCAATAGAAATGTCTAAATATAGAAACTTTCTAAATAAGGAAAGTTCTAGAAATGAAATGAGATTACATACCGGAAATATCGAGTTGTCACAATATATATATATATATATATATATATATATATATATATATATATATATATATTTATATATATATATATATATATATATATATATATATATATATATATATATATATATATATATATATATATATATATATATATATATATATATATATATATATATATATATATATATATATATATATATATAGTGCAGAATTAGAATTAGAACCAATTAAGGCTACAAAACCAGCAGAACTCAATCTAAACTATTGATTTTTGTAATGAAATGATAATGGAAGACACATTAATGTATTTGATTAGGGACCCCCAAATATTGATTTGCATGGATGTCATTAATGCATGTATACATATATGTATAGATAACACTTATGTATACATACATGAAAACATATACATATATGTATACATGCATGAGTGACATCCATGGAAATCAATATTTGGGGGTCTCTCATCAAATACATTAATGTGTCTTTCATGATCATTTCATTTCAAAAATCAATGGTTTTGATTGAGTTCTGCTGGTTCTGTAGCCTTAATTGGTTCTAATTCTAATTCTGCACTATATATATATATATATATATATAGATATATATATATATATATATATATATATATATATATATATATATATATATATATATATATATATATATATATTATATATATATATATATATATATATATGTATATATATGTATGTATATATATATATACATATATATATATATGTATATATATATATATATAGGGTGAGGATCTATAGAAAAGCATTAGTAAGTAAAGAATATAAAGAACAATGTATATCCGTCAGATTAAAGATTGAAGAGATGAGATGGTTTGATTTAGAAAGAAGCGGGTACATAAATTAGGGTAGAGATCTGGATAAAAAAAAAGAAGCTAAAAGGGTAGTATTGTAAAAATGCCCCTCTCTCACCTAAGAAATATTTACACGTTTCTCTGTCTCTTTCTCAATTTCAAACGACGCTTTCTCCCTGTCTCTCTTGATTCAATATAGGGTTTCAATCGAACCAGTGTTTCTCTGTGTCTCTCCAACAGGCGAAGAGATTCAGTATAGGGTTTCAATCGGATAATTTCAACGCATGATTCTGTGCCTCTGTGTCACCGTCGAGATTGATTCAATATAGGGTTTCAATCGGACGAGTCCAACACCGCTGGTTTGGTAGGTTTTATTATCAATTTATGCTCGTGTTTTATATAGTTCGTGCAGATGTTAGTGATTATGTACTATATTCAGAAAATTTGGGCTAAATTTATAGTGCAAATTGGTCACAATCCCATAGGAGTTCATTAAATTCCTCGCTTATGGCTACATCACGCCTTTGTCTCCACAACTGCTCCCACGGCCATGGATAAACATGAAAGGAGTTGCATGATTCTCATTATTTGTTTTAGGCTAAGGCCTTGTGGTAGCTTTGTGAGTTTTGAGATTTATTGAAATATGATTTGATCGTATATTGCAACCCATACAGTTAAAGAGAGGCATGGTTCAAACTTTATACTCTATATATTTTTGGTACAAAGTTAAGATCTATTAGAAAAATCAATTGGTTTTATTGTAAGTTGTTGGTGGTTAAGTAGTTGACAGCCTAAGATCTTCATGATGATTAATTGATGGAACATTTGAGAGAGGCGTAGTTTAAACTTTAAACCATCTCAAGCTTCTATCTTTTGAAAAAAATATATAATTTAGCCTTAGTGGATGCCCCAAACTTCTGCAATTAAACATGGGGTTTGTAGCTGCTATACTTGGCAATAGTTATGTTAATATGTAAAGATACACATTGACTATAGGATGATCAGAAGCAAAGTGATTCAGACGCGGTTAAAACAGGTCAGGTCAACACAAGTTAGGAAGTGGGTCAAAACAGATTCGGGGCAACATGTGTTGGGAAGTGGGTCAAAGGAGGTTGGGAAGTGGGTCGGGTTGGTCATGTTACATGTGAGACATTGGGTGAAATTAAGCTACCCATTTTTGTATGTGTGTTAAATTGTTAAATTTCATGTCATGATCATGTTAGAATACTTGTGGATGTTTTGTTAATAGTTATATGGAAGTAATTGTGTAGAATATATGTTTTCCACCATTGATTGAAGGTTTCATAGATCTATTGATTGTAGATCTATCGATGTTAATGAATCAGCAATGGTTTCATATATCTATTTGTTATTTTGGTTTTGTTTGCATCGATTATAATATTCAATAGAACAAGTATAGGTATATAAAATTTCATTAACTATAGATGATACATGAAAAGATACACATATATAAAAACTGTGAAAATTATATGTAATGAAATGCAAATGAAAATGCCAATATGAAATACGGGTATTAAAACAAAACCAATATTTAAAAGTTTAGGGAATAATTACATAAAATGAAAAGGCAAATGCGATTTCAAAATGCAAATGCAATTACGAAAATGCAAATGCAGTTATGAAAATGCAAATGCAACTGATAGTATTTGAAACAGAACCAATATGTGTAAATTTAAGGGAATAACTACATAATATGAAAATGCAAACAGAAATACCAGTATTTGAAAAAGAACCAATATTTTAAAGCACCTCACCCGTTTCAAGCTCTTTGATTGGCTGATAATGCCACGTGTAATTCACTGGTTGGCCAACGATTTCCTCTCCCATTTTTCTCCCACTCCATTCTCCACTCTCCTTCCCCCTAATTTCAACCCTAAGTTTAGAAACCCTAATTTTTCATCCAATCTCTCTCCATCTACTCCGTCTCTCTCCTGCAAACACCGATTCATACTCACATCTCCCACCGTCAAACTGAGACAAATGGCCACACAAAACCTCACCAGATCCTCATCAGAAAAAGACAACAACGAAATTAAGGGATTGCGTTCTTCAGGTTCTTCATCTTCCTCATAATTTATCTCGGGAATTTTCCATCCCAAATGCTTGACATACATTTTATCATATGCTTCAATATTCAATCCTGAAGCTACAAACATTTCCAGCTCATCCACAAATCGATCACTTCTCCCTCTTAAAAAAGGTTTTGCAGCATCTGATATCTTACTCTTGAATTTTTCTTGTTTTAATTCAGGTGAAATTAAATGAGCTAGGGTTTTATAACCTGTATTTCGAGCGTAATCCGTCACACAAGCAGCTTCCCATTGCCGGAGTAATTTGCAGGTTCGTATATTCTCTCCATTTACCTCACCTACTCAATTTCGTTCATTTAAGTGTATAATTAGGGTTCATTCTCTCTGCGTAATTACCAATCGCTACTAGATCCACGGATCATTTGGCTAAAGTGTATGTTAATGCACACAGACTAAATAAATTGTAATGAGCTTGTCGCATTACTGATCGAAATGTTGGTTACGATTGCCAAATTATTTGATGTTTACTGCTAATCGTGTGATAGAATGACCAGCATTTTGTTTCAGGAAATTGTTTGAATTTAATTTAATTGTTTTATTGTATCGTTTGTGAAATTAATTTATTAGCTGTCGCATCGTTGGTAATTAATCATCCTGAATTCTGTTGCGCGCACACTGTACATCGAACCATAAATCATTAAGATAGCTAAGTTTACTGCAATTGCTACTGGTATTAAGTGTTATTTTAGAGTTGCATAATTTCAATTTATGCTTTCAAAATTGGTGCTTTTTTCAACATAAAATTAGCAATCTAGCAAAAACTCTTTATCAATCCAAACACTCAAAAGTGATTGTGCATGATGTGAGCTCAATAAGTTAGTAAGCACTATAAATCACAATTCTGAATTGACTATCGTTTGACTTGGTTCAGTTGCCTTGTTGAAGAAGTTATTGAAAGTTGAAACATTATTGTTTTTTCTATACAGAAGCAAAAATATGGCGTAGGCTGCAATGAAACCAACAAAGTCAGGGCTTGAAGAGCCCCTAGAACAGATTCACAAGATTAGGATCACTCATTCCTCCAAGAATGTTAAGAATCTTGAAAAAGGTATTACCTTTTTCAACCATAGTTTTTTAGCTTTCTTAACAGTTGCATACTTCTTTGTGTTTTCAGAATTTTAGTAATTAATAGTATTAAATTTGTTTTAAATTACAGTTTGTGCCGATTTGATTCGTGGTGCTAAAGACAAGAAACTAAGAGTCAAAGGACTGTGGTGCCAAAGTTCTTAGATTCGTAGATTCGTGGTGCCAAAGTTCTTAACATCACAACCCGAAAGTCCCCTTGTGGTGAACGTAATTAATACTTTTCCCTTTGGATAAATAACAACAAAATGTATTCAATGATTAAAATATAGAATATACTGGGATGATAAATTGATTGGGATAATAATTTGATTGGTGATATTAATTATCTTCCCCTGTATATGATTAAAATATTAATATTATTATTTTGGTTTTGTAGGAACAAACACATGGGACAGATTTGAGCTTCAGCTCAACGGATGTTGTGAAACAAATCACTTCCATCACCATTGAACCTGGAGTTTGAGGTTGAAGTCACCATTGCTGATCCTTCGAAATGTTGTTATTTTTGTTTAATTATGACCTTTGTTCTCTCAGCATGAATGTCTTCTGATTGATTTTTCATGTACCCCTTAAAATCATGATTTTTGGAATCCATAATTGGTATTGAGGAAAAGTTAGACTTGTGTTTATTTTTCTTTTTTGATCAATTATATTTAAGATATAACTTATATTATATGATAGAATGTTTCAAAAAGTTGTGTTTAGAATAAACTGATATCATTTACTCCCTCTGGCCCAAATTAATTGTCCATTAGACACAAAACACACAGTTTTAAGAAAATACAATTATTACACTGTCCACCAATAAAATCTCATATTTACCCACTTATCTTCCACTTATATAGGGAGCTAAGCATGAATTAAAACATGACGTAATACTTACCTTACAAACATACATTTTCGAACAATGTATTTTTATATGGTAGCTTCGACTGCCTTCGGAACAATGTATTTCGAACAATGTATTTCATTTATTAACTAATAGGCGTGTACACTTTTAGAAAATTTTAAAAGTCAAGTTCAGACATTGTCGCAAGTTTGTTTGATTCTTTAAAAATCAGTATTCTCACATGGTCAACTCATGTATGTCGATGTCTCTAGAGTTAAGAACAAGATAGGATTGAAAGTTATTTGTTGTGACCAAGATGGCAATTACACTAAACTCAACAACAAATATCGTATACAAAGAAGTTTTATTTCGTCTCTAAAATTTGTGTACCATTTGTGATATGTATCAAAACACGTTTATCATCATTTCAATAATATATTACTACATTATTTCTTAAGTTTTTTTGGTATTTTCTTTTTTTATTTTCGAAGCATGCTCGTCCATCTGGGCGGGCTATGAAGCTAGTATACATATATGTATACATGCATGAATGACATCCATGCAAACCAATATTTGGGGGTCCCTCATCAAATACATTAATGTATCTTTCATGATCATTTCATTTCAAAAATCAATGGTTTAGATTGAGTTCTGCTGGTTTTGTAGCCTTAATTGGTTCTGAAACTAATTCAACCATATATATCTTTACATATATTAAATGAAGGTTTTTTTGAATGGTTGGCACCTAATCTTGTCCATGTCAGCTTTGCTGACTGGACTAATCCTCGTCAGCAGACCCTTGAAAACCCATTTGAACTTAAACGTGGATTCAGTTTTAAATTTTAAACCCACGTACCATTTGTGGGGCATGATTTACGGGTTTCATAGTTATCACATAGTTATCAGCATGTTAATCGGGCACTCCTTACCACTCCATTATCAATCGACTACTTCAATTTCTTGATTTCTTTAAGTTAGAGTTTTCAGTTTTCACATAAACAAATCAAGGTTGTCGTATTATTATGGTGCGTTAGGATTGTGCTTGTCGGTATGATGATTCTTTGCTAAATGGTTTTTAATTGAAACTGAAACATGGACGATAATGAATCGCTGAAGTATAATCGTGCATTGACATGGTCACTGACGTAAAGCACTTGTGTTCGGTAATCAATCAACGATAAGGTATAATGAACGATTATAAATAAACAACTCTTATTACTCGTGATTTGCTCGGTGGCGGTGGCGCCGGTGGTAGTTGCCAACTTAATATCTCAAAGAAATTAGTCCTAAATTTACCTGTTCCTTCCGGTTATGAAAAACGTCTCGATTTGAAGGTAAACTCGAGCTAATTCTACCTTATTTTTTATTTGAAGTTCTAGCTCCTTTTGTTAGATTAATTGTTCTTTACTTCTGTGATTCTGTTAAGTTCACAAAATATATGAATACAAATTTGTTCGTTTATCACTTATGTTCTGTTAATTTCACGGGGTTATAAATTTGTTGGTTAAGATGAAACCGGGAATTCCATAAGCAAAAACTAAATCGATTCGATTCATCTGTTATTAAGAACAGAGTTGTTAGTGGAAGTGTGAGCTCAAGCAAGCAATCGATTGATTCAAACCATAAAAGTGTGTTTCTTTTTACCATGTAACCTGCGACGTCATACTGAGAACATAAAAATAAAACAAACAACCGCTATATGCAGGATTGTCATGCTAACGTTTATGCATTTTTTGAATCCAGATAATCGATTGCCATATATTTAAGCCCACTCACAAAAACCACTAATACCGAATTATATGGCAGACAGTTTACGTTATTATCTCAACGATTGGAATTCGAATTATAATTTCAATCCTTATCTTCTATAAACAGGTACGAAATATATTTGTGCAGAATATCATCGAAGCTTTTGTCAGCCAATTTTCGTTAAAGTAATTACTAAGAGCTCATTAGTTTCTCCATTTAGTTTGATTTGAATTGGGCAATTAGTTGTTTGTGATTAGGTGAGCCGTGTTGTTCAGGTAAAATTACTAACAAAATTGAATGCACACAATGTGTTTGATGAAATGTCTGACTGAATATCAAAGTACTCTGACTTAGTACAACAAGCCATTGATAGATAGTAGTTTCTTGCTTACTTAATATAATACCTGAATATAATATTTTTTTAATTTAGAGGCCAAACGGGTTCAAAGTTGCCTGAACGGTGGGATCGGGTCAATGGTCCAATTTAATCTAACTTTAAACCTTTTTATTCAATAGTAGAATTTGATTTTCAATTTCCGATTAATTTTACTTCAAGCATTAGATATGGGATCGGGTAAATGGTCCACCGAACAGAGAGCCTGAAAATGGATGTCTTTCGATTATTGTGTTTGGTGCTTCTGGTGATCTGGCAAACAGGAAGACTTTTCCTGCACTCTTTTATCTTTACCGTCAAGGATTCATTCAATCACAAGATGTTCATATTTTATATTTATGCCGAGGTTTGTTCTTGATGCTTGTCGGGATACCACTTTGAACATTTTGATGGTGGTTGCAGCTGCTTCTTTGGCTTTGGGTATAAAGACAGAGGTAATCAATTCTAACTAATTACTGTTATTTTTAGTATGCCTTAAAATGTAGTTAATAAAATGAATCGTTTATAATATCTTTCTAATTATTTTTATTTATTTCAGGAGATCAAAGAGGGATGGTATGATGGTGGGAGTATAGCTTTGGCAGTTATGATTGTTATAGTTGTTACAGCCTTACAGGTACTACATTTTTATATTAAATATGCTTATTATTATAATGGCAATTTCAACCCATGAGTAAATATTATATGTTCTGATAATAATTATTATAATTATAACACTCAAATTATATATTTTAATTCATCTGTCTCATGTGGTTTTTTGTTTTTAGCCGCAAGTGATTATAAACATTCAGTTCAATTTCAAATTTTAAATGAAGAAAATAGAGCAGACACCGGGAGGTATTTTCTCAATCATTTTTATTGTGTAATTACCATATAAATTATGCTAATAAAAATGAGAAAAAAATACTTAGGTTGTGAGAGGTGGTAGAAGGGTACAAACGTTACGATTTTGTCATTATTTGAACACAAAATTTGCTTTTCAATTTATGTTTTATCTTCACAAAACAGTACAATTTATGTTTTATATTCTTGAAGTATGTTTTGTTTGAGTCAAGTTTTGTAAACATTTCAATATTATAGTGGATTGACTCTCGGCTTCAACAACCCGTGGTTTTTTTTTCCTTCTCGATTTGGGCTTCCACGTAAATCCCTGTGTTTTTTTAAATTTACTGTTTTTATATACATTTCTTTGTGTATTGATTACATAATATTTACTAAGAAAATTGGTCTCGACGCACGTGATTCATCACGGGTTATCATCTAGTGTGTGTGTGTGTGTATATATATATATATATATATATATATATATATATATATATATATATATATATATATATATATATATATATATATATATATATATATATATATATATATATATGGTCGAGTTATATTGAGAACCCTGATTTTAAAAAGAGGGGTATATACGACATTTTACAAAAAAAAAAAATTGTTCCTTTTTTTGAAAATTTCCTAAAATCTATGGCATTAATTTCAGATATCTTTTATTGAATATATATTATTTTATGGGTCTGCATTTAATATATTCTACGATTATGCATGCATGTTGTTTAATAGATCTACATACATGTTTTTTGGCATTAATTTCATAATTGTATTTACGCTTATGCATATGTGTTATATTCAGGGTTGTTGAGCATATATGTAAAATAAAACAAACATGTTTAACAAACAGAAATTATATTCAAAATTACAAAATTGATAGAGTAAATAAAATACATACATGTTGAACTTAATCATACAAAAAGTCAAATGTAAATTCAAAAACACATATATGTATTCTTGGAATAACATATATGCATCCCAATGGTTGTTGGCATGCAATTATGTCCCTTTTTGAAGGGGCTTTCTTCCTTATATACCTGACCACAAAATGCTCACTTCCTCTTTCTCCACTTGTATAATTTGTCAATTTGCTTGTACCACCCATTGCAGAATATAAAAAACATATATGTTTAATAAGAACACATATATATAAACTAAGAACATCTATGATAACTAATAACAAAATGTTAAAAATATGCGTGATAAAAAAATTGATAAAAAAACAATTCAAAAGGCCAACATGGTTGATTTTTTGTTGATACCCAATCAACTATCCAAGAGCTTCAATGTCAAATCCAAGAGCTCATTTCCTTGAATTTAGATCTGCATATATATCCAAAACAAAATTATATGATAAGAAAAATAAAATGAAAAAGATAAGTTAATAAAAAAAAATTTGCTTGACTAACAACACTACTTCGTGAACTGCAAATTATGCTTGACTAAAAAAATACCTTGGTGAATAACCTGCTTGACTACTATGCTTCCAGAAAATTTAAAACTATTATGCACATCGAAGGTTTTCTTCATACATTGCAAACTTCTCTCAAAACTTCAATAATGCACAAAAAAGCCCTAATTCCATATAACCAATATCAACAGATCTGAGAGATAATTGAGGGGGAAAATGAAATGGAGAAAAAGGGGAGATATAGTTTTTTTGAAGCCATATCGCCGCCGCTGCCATACGCTGCCGCTACAACGCCGCACAACACCGCCGCTACAGTTTTTATGAAGCTTTGTTGATGGAGGATTCGAGATATATGCAAGAGATGAGTTATGAAGCTTTGTACATTTTGACCAACTTGAGATGACGATCCTGCACACATGATCAAATCACCATCGACTTTTGCTTCGAGTCTCCTGTGGTTCCTCCGGCGGCATCAATAATTTTAGGTGTTGGGTAGGTTGTGGTTTCTAGCATTTTGGGGGAGAGAGGGGATATCGTGACCTACAAGAGAGAGAATATGGGTTGAGTAAATCAAGGGATAAAGATGGGCAGTTATTATTATTTGTTTCAAAATACCTACTTTACCCTTTGGATTAAAATTTTACTGAAGATATAAATTGAATTATTAAGAAAAATGACATAATCAATCTTAACCGTTGATATGAAATCCAATGGTCTAAATTGATTAATTAAAAGTTCTCATAGTTCTTTTTGAAATCAGAGTTCTCAATATAATCCTTCACTATATATATATATATATATATATATATATATATATATATATATATATATCTACTATCTATAATGCATTTAGGACCTTTCCATAAATAGCCACTTGAAAATTCAGCCAAGTACTTGCCGATTTTGGAAACTATCATTTTTATTAAAAAAGATGATAGCAGAGTTTCGAACACAAGACCTACAAGTTACATTAACAACGACCAAACCAGCTGAACTACGAACCGGATTTGTTTTACTTGCTAAACCTTTGATTGTTAAAGGAGTCGGCAATCTGGGGTGGCATCATAATTTTAGTAGGGCCATTTACATGATGTCGATTTAATTCCTGCCTCGATTCCTTCACTTCAATTCACCTTCTCGATTACCCCTAATCTACAGTCTCCCCATCTCCCCTGTCGATTTAACTCGCCCAACTGCAATGTTTTCATCGGGACACAAGCATCGTTTCTTCTTCACCACAAATAAATTCAAATTCATATCTATGTGTTCTCTTAAAATGTAGCGATTTTTCTGGCTTTTTCCATAACTCGAACGAAACTCCCATGTATGCTTTTATGTTGTGGTTTCAATTTTTTTTCAGTGTTTTTTTTTAAGAATCAGATTGTTGTTTAATTTTTTAGATTAGGGTTTAATCGATTTGTTCAGTTAGCAAATGATGGATTAGGTGAAGGCATTGTCACATGTTTTTTTCTTAAATAATTTTTTTAATTAAATGAATGTCCTTATTTTCAGGTAGCACCTGGAGAAGTTTATGCCCAAGCTGGTTTATGTTTCTCCAATGGTGCTCAGTCCGCCAGGTACCCTTCATATCATTTTTGTTCCCAGTTTCCGTCTCATTTATTATTTTAATTGGCAGATTAATTTTGATACAACCACTTTTCTAAATGATTTATATTCTTGTTGTACTTCAAAAATTGAAACAGTGGTTGGGAAAGACAACGGGGGATGATACAGACCTCTCAAGTGTTGAAATTTAAGGTGTTTAATGTTGTTTGTGATTTGGATTTGCGTGTAGTTTGCAGCCTAAAAATGTTGCAGACTTGCAGTGCTGGATGGTGATCATACAGATACCATGAGTTCATCTTTAACTATTCTGTCTGATTATATGATGAGGTCTGCTTTTGAGGATTTGCAGATCGATAAAGATAGCATATTAGATCAAGGTTTAGATGATTTGGTTATAAGGTGAAAGAAACAAAAAAGTTTAGGAGCTCAAAAACACTTCACACTTGCAAATTATGACTATTATTTTTTGCTTTCACAATGATCTTATTTTGCATCTTCCTTCTGTGTTTGGGTACCAACTGTTTGTAGAAATGCTTGACCTACAATTCGGTTTCCAGATTTCAATTTTACCATGGTCTGGTTTTAATTTCACATGAATTTTAGGTTTGTTGAATTGGCTGCAATCCTGGTTGGAAGCTCTCTTGAAGGTGCCTAAATATATTTAGGTTAATAACTCCATGTTGGGTTGAATCTTTTAGTTATATGATTATATGTTATGCATGTAGGATGAACGAATGAAGTTTAATCGGAAGAGATTTCATTCCTAGAAAGATGTTGGAGAGATGCATCAGAAGCTAAAAGGGATTCTTTGATTAAATTACTCAAAATGTGTATTCTTATTGAACTTATTTGTTGCTGCGGGCCAATAGACATAATTATGCACTCATTGAACAGTTAGCTTTTGCCTTAACCGTCGGTGACGCATTTGATTACCCTTAGGTCTGTCAAGACATTCCAAAATCAATCTCTAATGTGCACACGGATGTAACCTAAATAAACCAATATGTATAGAAAAAGAAGGTCAGGTTCCATTTTTACTGTGATTTATTGCTACATAATATAGCCACCAGATGTATTCATGTCTTTTCAATGAGAAATAAATTAAAAATCATTTAATATTATCTAAATCTCAGGTGTTATCTTTCTTGAGACGTCTAATGTATAGTTGTTTGAATATTTGTCTTTAAAAAAAGATTGCATGTAATAACAAGTATACATATAGTTGTGTGAATATTTATGTAAATAGCTTTTTACATTTCTAAAGATTGATATTGTTGTGTTCATTGCAAATCATTTTAGTTAATTCTTTTGTATTTGCGTTAATATTTTATTTTTAGAAGCTATTGTGTAAAGATTCATTGATTACTTTAAATTTTAAAATTTTAGACATTCACTACGTGACTAAATGGTTAATGCATACCTAATTAGTAGTTCTTAATTCAAAATTGGTCACTATAATAGCCTTTTTATGTGATCACATTTTCCACTACACTCCTCCACCATTGGCGGTGGGCATAGGTGGCTACCCGCTGGTTCCGACCGGGGCTTGAACCGGCGGTTCTTAAAATATCGCGGCCGAAACTTGTAATAGATGTTCTTAAATTCCTTGAACCGAAACTGCCATTTCCGGACTTCCGGTTCCGCCAGCGAGTACCGTTCTTTAATTTTGTGAAATGGAATCGAAAACTTTTTGGGTGGTTCTATGACTTTAGGAACCGAAACCTCCTAACCGTTTCTTGATCCGGAACCGTTCTAAATCCACTTACCCATTCTATGCTCACCCACCAAAAACCATTATCACTCACCACCATAACTACACGCCACAATTATCGCCACCATAAAATATTGTTAAAGGGTACCCGCCGCCGCATTGCGCGGGTACCCTTCTAGTATATATATATATATATATATATATATATATATATATATATATATATATATATATATATATATATATATATATATATATATATATATATATATATATATATATATATATATATATAGTGTCCGATTAAGCGCATAACCGTATAAAGGTGCAGAACCGCAGAACCATCCTAACATCCAATGTTTTCTATGTTATACATGGAATGCGTTACATTACGTGTATAAATTATAGTGCACGGAATGCGTTATATTGAATGTCCATAAATGAATAGAATGTATATTTATATATTATGTGTATAAAAATTTGGAAACATTGGATGTGTAAATGTGTTACATCGTGTATGAAAATGTATAGCTTATGTATAACATAGAAAACATTGGATGTTAGGATGGTTCTGCGGTTCCGCGCTGAATCGGACCCTTGGGTAGAACCAGCAAGAACCCTTCTTAGCCAATCAGAATTTAGTAAAATAATTTCAAATTATTTAATTCATAAAACTCTTCAGGGTATTCACGACTTTTTATCTTTTTATTTTTTGTTTCCCTTTTGAAATTTCTTAGATTTAAGCCATTATTTTTGGAAATTTAATATTGCCTTTTTTCATTTTTTTTAAATCGGATAAACATGTATGTTTTTTTATGGTATACTTTTAATAACAATGGATAAACATGTATGTTTTCTTTACGGATAAAGACATAAATACTCTAATAAAAACATTCATGTACGAATAACTCACATGTACTTTAATAAAAATATTCATGTACGAGTAACACACGTGTATTTTAATAAAAACATTCATGTACGAATAACACATATGTATCCAAACGATAACATTTATGTTACCCTAATCAATACACATATACAAACTCGCCCCTAATCAAAAACATATATGCAAATATGCAAAATCTAATCATCAACACTTTCATCTTCATCTTCATTACCTCATTCAACATAAGGATTTGCTCTAATATAATACCAAACGTTCCTTGTACCACCTGCTTCACAATAACACATATGTTACGTAAATAAACAACACCTATGTTTAAACAAATCAATAATACCTTTGTTTAACCAAATCAAACTTGCAAACTCGCAAGACATGTACATTTACAAATATCTCTAGGAATAACACACTTGTTTATAAATCAGTTTCCTTACACAATATATAGCACCTATTCAAAATCAAAATTCTATTATGGAACTAAATTAAAAAGCTATCAGCAGGAGATATAACAAATTAGTTACAAAAACAACAACAAACCTGAGCAGCTATAGTGTGAGAACGTGTTGGAAACAACTTGGTAATGCACTTCCCCCTCCAACCACAACTGCATCATATGTATGATCAACAATCGTATATGATGATCCACCCACCATCTATTTAGGCACACATACAAGCAGACGATTAATTAAACAAACACACATTTCCAATAAAGTAAATCGCAAAAAGTCTCAGTCATCAAATTATATAAAATCAACAATCTATCAAAAAAATCTTCGATCAAGTAACCTAAAACTTAATTAAATAATTTGTACCGATATATAAGAGCCTAAGTGCGGCTTCATTAGGATCCATTTTTGCAGTCTTTAAACCTTGCATAAACATCCTCAACGCGGAGTTTTCCGGCGATCTCTTCGATATCATGGATAAACTTCAACCTCCGGGCGACTTCGTTGTGCTTAGAACCTAGGATTGCAGCGGTGGCGTAGTACAGAGGAGGTTCTGAAGGTTTATGAAAGAGAGAGAGTTTCTTAAAGAAAGCATAACGGTGGTTCCGAAGTTTTATGAAAGAGAAAGGGTGTCCGATTATTGGGGGGTTATTTTTTTCTCTCACAATGCCCATTTTACCCTTTTTCATTTATTGCTTACCTAAACTAAATATTCTTTTATTACTACAATATCATAACTAATCCTAACTGTTAACTCTATAATTCAATCGCATAGATTGGGTTCGACGAGTTCTGTTGCTTAAAGTGGGTTCTGAATTTAGTTGTTCAATATATATATATATATATATATATATATATATATATATATATATATATATATATATATATATATATATATATATAGGATCAGGTGAGGATTCAAAACCCGGTGAGGACTGCGAGGACTCAAAAAAAACTCTAAAAATGATCCAAAACAAACTTTTTTCAAATAAATTTCTATTTTAAATATAAAAATCGCAGCCTATAAGATCCAAAAAAATTCAAAAATTCAAAAATGATCCAAAAAAGAAAATATAGATCATAATTTTGATCCAAAAAAATATGGATCATTATTATGATCTACAAAAAAAAAAAGTGGATCATAATTTTTTTCAAATTTTTTTTTGATCAAATGTGTCAATAATCATGGTCAATTTTTTTTTTGGTCAAATGTGTCAATAATCAAATGTGTCCTCACCGACCGTTCTTTAAGTCCTCACAGGATCCCACTTATATATATATATATATATATATATATATATATATATATATATATATAGTGCCCGATTCAGCGCATAACCGTTTAAAGGTGCAAAACCGCAAAACCATATTTCAGCCAATCAAAATGCACGATTTTAAATTTATTAATTATATTATATAATAATTCGTGGAGGGCATTTTAGGGATTTAAGCAAAACCAGTTATGTATGGTATAAAAAGCAAAGTTGTTTCTTCTAAACATTATCATGTAATCTATTCAAATAAAAAATATATATTAATCGGTTTATCCCTTAATAATAGTGGTTTGTAATTTTTATTGTTTCTTCATTGTTGAAAGAGTGTGTTGTAATTTTTATTGTCAATGGAAACATGTACCTGTTTTAGCATGAATATTTTTATTTTTTTAAAGCAATAGAACCTAGCGAAACATTGAATGTTTATGACATTAAGTGTCGCATGACATGGATGAAAACGTTGATACATCTGTTACATTACATGTATAAATTATAGTGCACGGAATGCGTTACATTGAATGTTTACTAATGCACAGAATATATATTTATACATTATGTGTATAAAAAATTGGAAACGTTAGATGTGTAAATGTATTACAGCGTGTATGAAAATGTACAACTTATGTAAAACATATAAAACATTTGATTTTTATGACGTAAATAATTTTTACATATGTTGTTTTGTATCAAATGCGGATTGTGTAGCTGTTACGAGCGTGTTAACCGATCTTGCCACTTTCATTGTAGTTAACCGATCTTGCCTTTTTCCTCCCACTTCTCCTTACACCTGGAAGTATAACATAGCACCATAATGCTTGATTTGATATCAAAATGAGACCAAATTAATCGTATTTACACCTGCATCGCCACATATATTTAACAAAATCATATTTACACAACATGCATTAGTACATATGATGTATTGGGCAATCGATACACACTTCAGTACATATGAAGAAAACCAGTTGATGACGTAAAACATAAGATGTTAATGACGTAAAACATTTGATGTTAACGACATTACATGTTTGACTACGAGGTTGTACGTTTCTGTTTAAACTTACCGGGCTTTAATTTGGAAGAATACTACAAAGATTTTCGGTAGAAATGAAAAGAAGTTTCTTTGGTAGGTGCGCGTGTTTTAAGGCATCATAATGATTACTTCCGAATTTTAATTAGATCATGGCCAGATCTTTTGGGAGTTTAAAATTACAAATGGTGTAGACTTCCATTTCTACCCCTAGTCAATGAAAATATCCGTTTAAAATGGTATTATATTTACAAATATGTCATCGAAATCAAGACCGTATATTTAATAGGTTCGATGGTCTAGATCAAAACATGTAATGATTCTGCGGTTTTGTTCCTTAAACCGGTTCTGCGCTGAATCCTTCACTATATATATATATATATATATATATATATATATATATATATATATATATATATATATATATATATATATATAAGTGGGATCCGGTAAGGACTCAAAAAACGGTGAGGATTCGTGAGGACACCTCAAAAAAATTTCAAAAAATTCCGAAAAAATATATATAACTCCCCATGATTATTACTACATTTGACAAAAAAAAAAATTGAAAAAAAATTATGATCCTCTTTTTTTTTGTGGATCATAATAATGATCCATATTTTTTTGTGGATCATTATTACGATCCATATATTTTTTTTTTGGATCATTTTTGAAATTTTTTATTTTTTATTTTGGATCTTATAGGGTGCGAATTTTATGTTTAAAAAAGAAATTTTTAAAAAAAAAATTTGTTTTGGATCATTTTTAGAGTTTTTTTTTGAGTCCTCGTAGTCCTCACCGGATCCGGACCCTATATATATATATATATATATATATATATATATATACATATACATATACATATACATATACATATACATATACATATACATATATATATACATATACATATATATATATATATATATATATATATATATATATACATATACATATACACATACATATACATATACATATATACATATATATATATATATACATATATATATATATATATATATATATATATATATATATATATATACATATATATATATATATATATATATATATATGTATATATATATACATATACATATCTCTACTACTTATAAAGCATTTAGTACCTTTCCCTAAATAGCCTTTTGAAAATTCAGCCAATTTCTTTCTACTTTGGGATTTTAAGAAAATGAGTCAAAAATAGTACCAGCCATGACTCGAACACGTGACCTCTTGGTTAATTGACATGAAACCAACCACCTGTTCTAGCAATTACTTGTGTCTTAAATACAAAACAAATATCCTATAAATTACTTTGACCTTCGGCCTGCTGGTCAAAAACAAATCGTGCCCTTTCAGATACCGCCTATTGCACACTTCTGCCTCCCTCGATTACCTCACGCCAATTACCTCGATTTCTCTACCCACCTCGATTCTGCAATTAATCCCTCGATTCTGCAATTACCCTTTCAAATGCCCACCTCGATTCAAGAAATTAGCCTCTTCAACTTAGAAGTTTAAACCCTATAAATACAAACCGGATGGGGAGCAAAGCATACGAATTTCAATTAATTGGGAACAAAGCATACGAATTTCAATTAATTGGGAACAAAGTATTGATTATTTTACTGATTGATGTAACCATCAACTCTGGTCAAAAATATATTTAATTTATAATCGATTTATGTTGATTATTTTGTTGCTAACTTGTTTTGCAGACAAAGAGATCCAAGAATGCTGGCATTGTTGGAGACTACGGTGAGTGGTTTGCTTGTTGCTTCTGGTGTAAGTTGCCAAGTAATTTAGATTATATATATAAATAATTCTATTGCAACATTTGTTATAAGCAGTAGTGTTCGTAGTTTTGTAGTGACCTTGGTAAATAATACGATTTTATTGTAATTTTTAAATAATTGTTATGATCATGAACTCTAGCAATCTTGTTCAGGCATGTTTGTGCAGTT
Source organism: Calendula officinalis (assembly GCA_963853835.1). Taxonomy (NCBI): domain Eukaryota; kingdom Viridiplantae; phylum Streptophyta; class Magnoliopsida; order Asterales; family Asteraceae; genus Calendula; species Calendula officinalis. Next base: position 47,696,560 of record OY970830.1, on the reverse strand, counting down.
TTGACTTTTAGGGTCAAACGCAATGATGTTTATTTGTATGCATTTTTTGTTGCAAGCTTATGATTTTTAATTAAATAAATGTTTTTTTTTTTTGTTAATGGCAGCGGGCATTAGGGATGTCCCAAATTCAACCGAGTGGATCTGATTTTTGGTTCTCATATTATCTCAAAATCGCGTTTTGGGTCTTCCGATTCCGGGCCGGGTCGGTTACCGTTTTACATTCTGTTGAATGGTGTAATGTTTTGTTGCTGCTGAAGATGAAAACAAATCTGTTTTTGGTTTTTTGACAAAATCTTTCATGAAACCTAATGAATTTGATGATGTCAACAATCTATGATGGTTTCATGACTGTTATATTTCAGGACCATTTATCTCAGATTGGTTGCATGATTCTATGATGCTCCACAAGAATCTTTCATTGAAGATGTTAAAGAGGTAATCTGGGAATAACATGTAGGAGCGAGCCTTAATATCTTGACTTGATTGAAAAATTGTCAACAAAACTTCAAGAACTATACGAACTCTAGGTTAGTTAAATCCTTTATTAGAGAGTTTTCATTTTTCATGTAAAAAATTATCATTTTTGTTATTCAGATAGTTACATTGCTCAACAAGATAGTCAAACACGGGAACGATTGTACGTCATCATGTTTCAGAAAAGTATGCTAAGAAGTTCTTTGACAAGCTTGTAAAATGGGCTAAAAGCATTAAGATGTCAAATCCATTGGATGACGTTGTAGACTTGGGCATGTGGTTAATTGTCGACATGTTATAAAAGACCCATTTAACGTGGTTAAAAAAAAGAACATATGTTGTTAATATCTCTACTATATTATAAAGTATTTACCCCTTCCTTAATTAGCAAGGCTGAAAATTTAGCCAACACACTTACTAATTTAGAACTTAGCTGACTTTACAAAAAAAGGGAGGAAATTGGGCTCGAACCCGCAAACTCAATGTCATTAGCAACATGCTTTAACCACTGAGCTACATGCACTCTGGTGATGTTTAGTGTAATATTTTAAATTATATCTACTACCTTCTGATACAAACAACCTAAAATATCTTAGAGAACTTAACAGTCGCCTCTCGATTCCATCTGCATCGATTCCTTCAACTTAAGCGTGTTTAACCTTGTATTCAATTATCCCTTATCCTAAGAGACGCCTCGATTCCTTCATCTCTAAGCGTGTCTCTGCAATTGCAGTTTCTTCAAGCTTACGATTCCTTCGAGATTTCAATTAAACGGCTGCAATTTGGAAGCCAAAGTGATAATGGAAGAACATTGTTCGGATTTTACAATATATTCTTTTTAATTTTATTTACTGTTTTTAGGGACTTTCTTAGGGTTTAATTAGGTTTCAACAGCACGAAATTTGGGGGTTCGAATATGCCTGATGTATTTTCAACAGCATTGGTGATCAAACACATCCCTTCATTTTCAACTGAATTAAGCAATGGAATGTAGTCTTCGAGCAAATCAAGCAATCGAATCAAGCAAGCTTCTATAGGTATCTGATGTTTGCATCTTTGTTCTACTTTTCTGTTTTTGAATCAAGTAAGCTTCAATCCAGGTAAATCTGTAATCTCGATTTACTGGTTCATTGTTCATAACTTCATTGTTCAATCCTTTTGTGTTTGGGAATTTTGATATTGATTTGATTGTTTAACTGAAGAACGATTAGCTATGTTAGTTCAAACTCTCGAAGAATTAAGACAAACTTTAATCAGAAAAGAGCAACAAGTTTTTTAATTCGGAACATTCGATTTGGTATTTACTTGCTTAATTTTATTAAATCATTATTTTTTGTATTTATTGCATGCAGTTTTTAGAGAAGATAGGTTAAGGAGCTAACACGATCCAATTCATTTTTAAAATAAATACCAAACAGAGACGTCTAGAGACTTGAACATTTCACAAAGCAAAGGGTGTTTGGTTAAGCAAGTATATGTTTTTATCAGCTTTTTATATGGTTTGTAATAATAAGTAATATGGTTTGTATCAATAAGTAATTACTTATATTTCGTGTTTGTGTTTCAGGCTGATTCATTGTTTGTTTGGAACACGAGTCTTATGGAGGATTTAATTGAGAGTAAGGTTAGCCATTTACCATAAACTAAATAAATTTGCATCTTTTTAATGTTGTTTATAGAAATGACATTATATCTGATGTTTAAATGTTAAAGATCATATGTTGTCTGATATACATATACTCGTACTTCTTTTCACAGCTTGACGAAATCATTGTGCCACTTTTACAAGGAAATATTCTCCCCATGTATTGCAGGCTGATCTAATGACTGATGGTCTTAGAAAACAAAGCTTGTTAGATGCTAAAATTGAGATTAGGTTTGTTTTGATTTTTCATACATGAAACTCAATCTTATATTGAAACCTATATTTTAAATGATTATTGAGTATTTTGCCTGGATAAATATGATTATTATTATGAAAATCTTAAATATTAAGTGTTAAACAATCACTTTTATGTAGAATCATTTAGACCCATTCAACTGTTTGCCTTTTAACAGAAAGTAACAACCTTTTGGTTCTGTGCAGGCTTCTTCGAGATTGATTAGTGTTCAGTTAGTCTCATAATTTTCTTTCTGAAAAAGTTTGTAAATTTTCGATTCCACCGTTTCTAAACCCGAAGATTACTCGAATCCCACTGGTTTTGGGATTCTAAGACAAGTTTTGGGTGTAACCGATCCTCGGTTTGGTGATGCATGTAGATATGTAGCAGAATCGCATATTCAAGCGCTCGAATTCGATGGAGCAAATAATTTATGTCAAATGGCTCTCAATATTCATAAGGCAAACGGTTCAATAGCACCCAATCGAAGATTAGTTGGTTCAGTTTGTGATGCAAAAAGGTGAATATGAAGTTGCAGCCAAACACTCTATCTTGATCTTCCTTCCAGTGTTTTAATGGCGGAAGCAGCCCTACTATTAACTCATGTAGCTAAACAGTTTCTAGCTATCCAATACAAAGACGTAACCAAATAAACCTTTCTTCATTTCTTCAAAGTAAATTTGGTCAACTAAAAGCTACACTCTGTTTCAATGATCTATGGCAAGAAATGGGTCGAGTATGTCTGTATGTGTGGTGACTGGTGGAGTTGGAAGGACGGACTTGCTCTTGCCAAAAATGTTGTCTCTTGGGTATATATTTATGTAATATATATTTATCGAATTTGTTATCTTATACTATTAAAAGTTTTCAGCTTTAGTTTTAGTAATAAGGGATATTCATCTTCTTATACTGTAAAAAGTTTTAGTTTTAAGGGAATTCATCTTTCCTTTTAGTTTTAGTTAAAAGTTTTCACTATAGTTGATTTTTTAAGTTTTAGTAAATGTTTTTTACGTTCTGAATTATAGAAATTAGTAATGCATGTTATTGGTAATCTAATATAATCGCAATCTAAGAATATGATTACTGTTTGAATTTTGATGGTTCTTTTGCAAAAAAAAAAAAAAAATCACTATTTTCGTGCAATTTTGGTTTGTTTGAGTCTGATGATATATTTAGCTGTTATTTAGGGTTTTAGTTAAATTTAAATAATAGATACGGCAACTGCTATGCTTAATTCACCTATATGAGAAAAAAAAGTAGCTGTTTTTGGAAGATAGATGAAAACGTGCAACCAAATTTAAGTCATGATTCATCAATATTATAAAGTTGATAATACTACAACCACCCAATATTTGCGACCATCACCATTCACCACATTCATCATAATCACCATCACTATTATCACTATCAACCACATGTTGGTCGCCATCAAATATAGTCACAGGGTACCCCCGCCGCATTGCGCGAGTACCAGCTAGTACATATATATGTATACATATATGTACATATATACATATACATATATAGGTATACATATATGTGTGTATATATATATATATATATATATATATATATATATATATATATATAATTATTCAAGGGTATTTAGGTCATTTTACCCAAAAGAAATTGTTTTCTTTTTTGAAAATATCCTAAATTTTAAGAATTATTTTCGAAATTTTTTTGTTATATATGTTGTGCATATATGTTTTCGAATTTTAAGAAATTTTCAAGCCGGTTGTGCATATATATTTTTTTTAATATGTATTACATATATGTTGTGCATATATGTAAAGACGGTTTTGAATATATGTTATTTTTCTGGTAATTAATGTTATTTTCCGTAATTGGAGTGCATCGGTGTTATAACTCAATTGAGCACATTTATTTGAGAGAACATAGATTTATAAAACCCTAAAGTCGAAACAGGTTTACCGATAACATGTACGTTACAAAAAAACATCGATGTACAAAAATTGCATATATAACATTTACACATCAAAACAATAACAATTCATATATGCAAAGTAAACTCGCAAGACCTAATCATCAACGACAATGTTAAATCAACAACACTTTAACGACTTGATTATGAACACCTTCATCTTCACCTGCTACTTTAGCAAAAGAGTTTACAGCATTGTTAACATCACATGCTCTTTGTATCACTCGCTGCAAAATAAAAAATGAATAACCTATAAATCAAAACAGTAACATTTATGTACCCTATCTACGACGGACGTCGACGCCGATCTAACCGTCCCAGATCAACCCACCACTGTCACCGCCGAATCCATTTCCGTTCTCGGACACTTACTCGAGACAGAGGTAGATGAAAAGAGATATGTAGGTAACGGTGGCGGTTCGAGTGGTGTTGACGGTGGTTGTTGTGATTTTAGTTGAATGAAGATGACGGCTATGTGCGAGAGATATAGTTAACCTACATTTCTCAACTTTGGCATGATTTATAAAATGGGAGAGAGAATGCACAAATTAAGGAAACGATTACCAGATTTTTTATTCAGCCAAATACCTAGAATACCCTTTTTAATTAATTATTACTTAAAAAGTATTTAATTTATTTGCATATATGCCATTAATCATCCTAGCCATTAAATTTAAAATCTAACGGTTTAGATCGATTAATAAGAATTCTACGAGTTCTACACGAAATTTTGGGTTCAAATTTTGTAATTTTTTTTTATATATATATATATAAGATTTCATATTTAACTATTTAAAAGAAAGTTTTGTGTATATCATTTATAATTTTTCATATGTTTTATTCTAATATTTTTCACATCTTATAACGGTATAAATACTAAAGTTTGGATTATAACTTTTAAGTTAACAAATTCGTAAATTTTAAGGAAACAAAAAACCGAAAAAAACCCCAAACTGTTTTCACTGAGAAAAACAGAACAACCGAAACGGAAAAAATCAAAACTGAATGGTTTTCAATTCTTAGAAACCGAAGTTTGCGGGTTGGTTTTAGTTATAAACCGTCTAAACCGCCCCATACTCACCCGGAACAAATACTACCTCCATATCACAGGAAGTACACTTTTCATTTTTGTCACTTCAAAATAAGTGATACGCTTTAAAATTACCTTATTTGTAAAATAAGTGAAATTTATCATCCACTAACTATACTCTATATTATACCGAAATTACTTTTTTACCCTTACTTTTACTTTTATACATCATTATATATTAATATCATTTTATTCAAAACAAACGTGGGAATGTGGGACCGACCCTCCTCTAACTATCCATTTTAATCCATTTTAACACTTATTATAATATTTTGCGTCTCATTGATGCCCACAATGCATCACTTATATTATGATATAGAGGTTGTATAGTTTTACAAAACATTCACAATGGTAGAGAAACATGCGACTTACGATATGCAGTTGATTTGTCCCAAATTTTTACCACGGAAACTAGACTCAGAATACTACAAAATACTCTCAAGTAGCTTCTGCCCAAAATAGGATCTAAGGGCCTCAAAACAGGCTCACAAAACAGTGCACAGGTAGAAATTCTGACAGCGGCGTATTAAAATGGTCATAACTTTTAAACGGTAACTCAGATCGACGAGGCATCCGCGGCAACGGAAAGTGGACTCAGAAAACTAGAGACCATCATGCGGCAAAAATCCAAAACGTATTTTTGTGTATTTTAGGTGTGATAAAAACAGACGTGAACTCACAGGGCAGATTCTGCAAAAATTCAGCTTAATGATTAAAAACCCGTTTCGAATCCCGACAACAACCCGTTCATTCCCGAGGCACCCGACAGCCCCGAGGTTCATTTTTAACTCCAGAAACATGTTTACTATTAATTTAGTCTTTTATTTGAAATTCTATATCGGTTTAGGAAACCAAGAACCTAAAGGTTCGGTTTCCGGGGATCATTAAAACGTTTAGCCAATTTATCAACTAGTTTTGACCCGAACACTCAAACCATCATCAACAGCATTTAACAACAAGTGATGCCGAACCTTACATGTAAGCGTTTAGGACAGTGCTATAACAATAAGATGATTGAATAAAACTAAAAAGGAATAGAGTTATACCAAAACACTCAAGACTCGGAAACTCGAACACAAGTTCGAAACAAGGGAATTGGGCTCGGCTGGAAATCTGCTCGGTATTACAGCTTGGTCCCTGGATTGCTGCTCGTTGTCCTGTTGTCCAGCCCCCAGCACGAAGTGCAAACCATACAACATGTTAGTAATCGGAAAACAGGAAAGAAAATCAAAGAAAACAAGTAATTGATGAAGGAATAAACTACCGATAAGAATGATCCAAAACTCGCTACTGATCCCATGACTCCTCGACGGCGCAATTGATAAATAAAAATACAGAAAGACAAATCCTACTTGCTTACATCGTTCATCATAGCCACCTCTCCATGAACCAATGACATCTCTTTGCTGACTAAGCATTCTCAACGGATCCTCACACATGGGTCAGTTACCTCCTTGCTTTTTCACCAAATGAGTCAATACCTTCTCCCACTCCACGTGTCTACTCCCACATGTTTCTGCCAACATAGTTAGAAAAGAAGGAGAATAATAAAACACCGAAAGCTATGGTTGGAGGTGCTCTCGACTTGGAAGAAAAACGAGAATTTTGAGATGCTCTTGATAGCTTCTACGACCAACAATGGAGATGAAGAAGTAAATGTCGGCTGAATTGTTATTAGGGTTGGAGAGAATCTTTTAGAGGTGGAAGGTAGCTCCTCCAAGGGCCACAGCCCTTCACGAGATCAGTCAAAAGAGGACCCGCCACAATGGGCTTGGTTGGATCACAACTGCAACTTGAGATGGGTAGTCCGAATAGAAGGAAAAACAATAAGTCGGGCCTGTTGTATTATATTCTGTAATAATATCAAATTAACCAAAATAACCAAATGAAATGCACTAACCTCAAATTGACGAAGATGAAGAATGCACCGCACGGAATGAGGATTCCTGTCCTTAAAGGTTTATACGTGCTTTATACGCTGTAAGCCTCTAACGTATACACCCAGGATTTGATGCAGCAACCACGGTATGTTCCACAGCAAGAAACACCGTTCAACACAAAGTGAGTACTCGGAAATGTAGGAAGGAAAAACGCAGCAGAAAGAGTAGAGAAAGCTTCTGATTTGGGGTGTGTCTAAACTCTGCCATATGAGTCCCTTTTATAGGGAGACGAGAGGCATGAGAGCAGAAACGGCCAGGCAATTAAGTCACTCTTAATTACCATTAATCAGCGATCAAAACGTATGAGATGGTCAAAAAACGTACAGGGCATTTAACGACCCTCTTAACAACCGACCGTTACGTTTTGAGTATCACTGTCTTGGCCAAAAAGAAAGCTCCTCAGCTCCCAGCGACCGATGCGTCGTGCGAAGTGCAAAGTGCGCCTAAATCGCGCCATTTCGTGTCATCGGTCTCGGCTCGGCGCGCGTGTGGGTCTAGCCCTTAATCCTCCACTAAAGCCTTTTGGAAGCTTAAAGAATTAATTGCCTTATAAACTCATTTAAGTTTCTTCCTCCCACCTATGTGGGATAGAGTATAAATTGCCAACTTGCAATATCTCTATATTTCCTACCATCCCCCACCAAGTTGGAAATTTTCCTTTCATTCAGACAGATGCTGTCACTTAGGTGTCACGTAGATTAAACCTAAGTTTATGAGAGCAAACAAGAAGAGATTGATTCAATGGTATCCTAATAGGTTTAAACCAAGAACCTTAATAACCTCCCCGGTTTACCCCCACACAACATATGCCGTCTTTGTGTTCTCCCTGAGCACTAATATGGCCATGTGCTAAAATCCTTTTCATGACCCTTTAGAAGACGAACCAACAGTCTTCATTTGAGGCGGCACCACCTCTAGATCATATAGGCAAAATTTTACAACATCTTCGTTGCTTAGATGTCTCCAAAATTTTGTTAAGAGTATTAACTCATCCTCGTTCTCGGCAACGACGTACTATCCTACCTCACATGGATCTATCTTGATTGATAGTACCTTCTATCGTTAGTAACTTCGTTGTTACCCATTAAACTTGAAAATAGGAGTACTAAGTTCAAGTTGGGTTTCCATTACTAACGATTCTAGTTTGGTTTTAGACCCATGACTCTCGCGGTAGATGTTACCAAATCTCTCGTCAGAGGTTTGGTAAACGGATCTGCCAAGTTCTTCGATGTCTTGACATAAACAACTTTGATGGTACCACTTTCAATTAGTTGTCTCACAGAATGATGACGAAGACCTACGTGTCTCGTCTTCCCATTATATACAGAATTATATACTTTAGACAGTGTGGCCTCACTGTCACAGTACATGGGAATTGATGGCATTGGAGTATCCCACAAACGAATATCCAAGAGTAGATCTCTAATCCACTCTGCCTCTTTGCCTGCAGCGGCTAAAGCAATAAGCTCAGCTTCCATCGTTGAGTGAGCTATACATGACTGTTTCTTGCTCGCCCAAGAAATAGCCCCACCAGCTAGTGTATAAATCCATCCACTTGTGGATTTAGAATCACTCCTGTTATCAATCCAGCTGGCATCTGAATACCCTTCTAGTATGCTAGACTTTGACGTGTAAGTCAACTCAAGATTACTAGTCCTTTTCAGGTATCCTAGTACTCTTCCTACTGCCTTCCAGTGCTCTGTACTGGGGTTGACAGTGTATTGACTTAGTTTGCTTACTGCAAAAGCAATGTCAGGTCTAGTGCAGTATGTAGCATACATCATGCTTCCAATTGCACTAGCATATTCTAGTTGAGCCATTGCTCTACCAGAGTTCACTTCAAGTTTTACACTAGAATCGAAAGGAGTGTTAAATTCCTTAATATTCAAGTGTTGAAACTTTGTCAAAATTTTCTCTATGTAATGAGATTGACTTAGAGAAATTTGACTATCTGTCCTTTTAACCTTGATACCAAGAATGGTATCTACTTCCCCTAAATCTTTCATCTTAAAGTTTGAGGATAGGTATTTCTTTGTATCAAGGATACCTTTTAGGTGAGTGCCAATGATCAACATATCATCAACATAAAGACAGATAACTATGGTGTATTCAGGTGTGCATTTAGTGTAGATACATCTATCAACACTATTATGCTTAAAACCGAATGCAGATACAGTGGTGTCAAACCTCTCATGCCACTGCTTTGGAGCTTGCTTCAATCCGTACAGTGATTTAATAAGTCTACACACTTTGTTTTCCTGTCCGGATACTATGAAACCTTCAGGTTGCTCCAAGTATATCTCCTCCTTGAGATATCCATTTAGAAAGGCTGTCTTCACATCCATTTGATGAATGTACAATCCTTTCAATGCTGAGATTGCTATTAGAGTTCTAATTGAACTAATTCTAGCAACCGGTGCATATGTATCGAAATAATCAATACCTTCTCTTTGCCTGTAACCTTTAGCGACTAATCTCGCTTTATAGGCAGATATTGATCCATCTGGATGATACTTCCTCTTGAAGATCCATTTAGAACCTATGGGTCTCTTTCCCTTGGGAAGATCAGCTAACTCCCAAGTTCCATTTCCCATAATTGATTCCATTTCATCATTAATAGCATCCTTCCAGAAAGGAGCATCTCTCGATGTCACGGCTTCAGTAAAAGTCTTAGGATCATCTTCTAAATTAATTTCTAAAATGACCTCTCTCGTCACTTTAGATTGAGATCCTTCAACCAAGTATGATAGAAAGTCTTCTCCAAAATTCTTTTCCTTTCTCACCCTTGTACTTCTCCTTGGTTCTTCTACAACGGAAGAAGGTGCTTCTTCTATATTAGAAGAAGGTGTTATAATATCTCGAGAAGTACTTGGTGCTGGAACAGGATTAAAGGTAGAATTTGAGTTTTCATCATCTTCTATTAGCTTATCCTCGAAGAACTCCACATCTCTGGATTCTACGACGACACCTGATTCTTTATCCAACAATCGGTATGCCTTGCTATTCTGAGCATATCCAATGAATATACTTTTCATAGCTCGAGCTCCCAATTTGGATCATTTAGGATCAGGTGTACGATAATAAGCTAAGCACCCCCACACTCTTAGATAATCTAAGTTAGGTTTTCTACCTTTCCATAACTCATAGGGACTAGAGGGAATCACACGACTAGTGATTCTGTTGTGCACATAACATGCAGTCAACAATGCTTCCCCCCACAGATTGTGTGGCAAACCCGAATGATTCAACATACAATTGACCATCTCAACAAGGGTTCTATTCTTTCTTTCAGCCAAACCATTCTGTTGGGGAGTATATGGTGATGTTCTTTCATGCTTGATACCATTCTCTTCACAGAATGTATCAAACTCATGATTAAAGTATTCTCCGCCTCTATCCGAGCGAAGAATCTTTATATGTTTTTCATGTTGATTTTCAACCTCGGCCTTATATAGTTTAAATGAATTAAAAGCTTCGTCTTTTGTATGCAATAAGTAAACATATAAGTAACGGCTCGAGTCATCACAAAATGTTATAAAATATCTCTTTCCTCCACGAGTGAGTATACCATTCAGTTCACCAATATCCGAATGTATTAATTCTAGTAATGTTGTATTTCTCTTAACGCTTGGAAAAGGTTTCTTTATAAACTTTGATTTTACACAAGTTTCACATTTGTCAAAATCTTTATTATTTAATTTTAACAAGCCTTTAGTTTGCATTTTTTCAATATTTTTAATATTAGTGTGAGCTAAACGTTTATGCCATAAAGAAATTGAACAAGCAATATAATCAGAAAACATTATTTCATTAAGTTCATAACCAACAACATTACTAGTGGTACCGTCACTATCACTTGCGGTACCATCACTCTCATTCTCAGAAAATTCAACATTCAAAACAGAATCACCATAATGGTGACTACTACCCACATCCCCCTCAAACAATTCAAGCCGATACATACCACGCGTATTAACGGCTTGTCCCACATACACCCCATCTTTATAAAACAAGGTCCTACCACCCTCAATCACCAACTTGAAACCATTATCATCAAACTTGGACGCCGACACAAGTCCTTTTGACACTCCCGGCACGTGCAACACATCACGAAGGGTGACCATACTTCCATTACGGAAAGTTAGCAACACCGTGCCAATACCTTGAACACGGCACCCTGTGACCATCAGCACACGCCACCACCATTCCTTCACGAACCGGGCCATAAGTTTGGAAGCTGCTACGATTCCCACAAACATGAATCGTAGCTCCAGAATCAAGAAACCATCCACGAGCTGCTATCACACGAGTCAATGTGGAAATCATGTTTGATTCCCCAAGATCCACATTGGCAATCAAGTGAGTTAGATCCGCAACAGCATTTGCGGATCCACCAACGGGCCCCGATTTCCGTAGTGGACATTCTCGTGCATAATGCCCTGTTTCTCCACAAACATGGCACTTTCCTGTTTTCTTGGATTGATTGTTTTGATGATGATTATTAGGCCTCTTGAACTCCTTCTTTTTGGGTCCCATGTTCTTGTTCATTTTGAACACTTTCTTGCCTTTGTTACCAGAACCCGAACCAGATGCAGAACCATGACCCCCACCTGACACGTGGTGAACACTCATTCCGACTTTACCCCTTTTGTCCCTGTTTCGAGTTTCCTCCTCAATACGGAGGTGTTTCAACAGGACATCCAAGGAGTAGTCCTCGGATTTATGCATCATTCTTTTGGAAAAGTCTTTCCAAGAAGGTGGTAACTTGCAAATGATTGCTCCAACCTGAAAAAGCTCGGGAAGATTAATAGATAGAGAATTCAACTTATTCACTATCACCTGGAGTTCATGCACTTGCTCCATGATCGGCTTATCATCCACCATTTGAAACTCGAAGTATTTTGACACAAGATACTTGTTGGTACCTTCTTCATGTGCCTTGTACTTGAGTTCAATAGCTTTCCACAACTCTCTAGGATCTGTAATAGGAGCATACAGATCATAGAGTCGGTCAGACAAGGAGTTCTTGATGTGTCCCAAGCATAAGTGTTCAGACTCTCTACGCAGAGCCCTTTGCTTGTCAAGTTCGGCAATTGCTTGCACATCAGGAGCACCTCCTTCAGCGGGTTCTGGATTAGCAGGAATTGGGACCAATTCAGGGTCCAACACGAAGCTCAGTTTAAGCACAGCAAGCATAAACATGACTTTGTCAGCCCATCGAGAGTAGTTCTGGCCATCAAAACGATCAAGCTTGATGAATTCTTGATTCATCAAACGGAAGTTGGTGGAGGAAAGTTCAGTATCCATTTTCTTTTTGCTGAAATTTTGGCTAAGAGATTAGTCACAGAATATATAATATGAATAATATAAACCTTTAAGATTGTTGTATTATATTCTGTAATAATATCAAATTAACCAAAATAACCAAATGAAATGCACTAACCTGAAATTGACGAAGATGAAGAATGCACCGCACGGAATGAGGATTCCTGTCCTTAAAGGTTTATACGTGCTTTATACGCTGTAAGCCTCTAACGTATACACCCAGGATTTGATGCAGCAACCACGGTATGTTCCACAGCAAGAAACACCGTTCAACACAAAGTGAGTACTCGGAAATGTAGGAAGGAAAAACGCAGCAGAAAGAGGAGAGAAAGCTTCTGATTTGGGGTGTGTCTAAACTCTGCCATATGAGTCCCTTTTATAGGGAGACGAGAGGCATGAGAGCAGAAACGGCCAGGCAATTAAGTCACTCTTAATTACCATTAATCAGAGATCAAAACGTATGAGATGGTCAAAAAACGTACAGGGCATTTAACGACCCTCTTAACAACCGACCGTTACGTTTTGAGTATCACTGTCTTGGCCAAAAAGAAAGCTCCTCAGCTCCCAGCGACCGATGCGTCGTGCGAAGTGCAAAGTGCGCCTAAATCGCGCCATTTCGTGTCATCGGTCTCGGCTCGGCGCGCGTGTGGGTCTAGCCCTTAATCCTCCACTAAAGCCTTTTGGAAGCTTAAAGAATTAATTGCCTTATAAACTCATTTAAGTTTCTTCCTCCCACCTATGTGAGATAGAGTATAAATTGCCAACTTGCAATATCTCTATATTTCCTACAGAGCCTCTCTTTATTGGGTTCGAACAAAAGAATCAAAGCACAAAGGCTGGCCAAACTCGGAACTAAAAAAAACAAAGAAGCAAGATCGAGAGAACTAGAACAAAGCCTTGGCCTATCGGCCGGCCTCCCAATACTCAAGCCTAACACTCAACCTCGGGATAAAACGTCACCACGATATCTACTAAACTCATAGATAATTACTTGCAAATTTAATAGCACTCTAGATGTTAAATAAGCATCACATATAGTTATTTAGCCTCATATTTAATTCTCTAGATTAATCATCACAAAGATGAATAACCCTCTAGTTATCATTATTTACTGATACATACCATTAACTTACTCGAAATAAATAACCCACTAGTTCTTTAATTAAACGTCACGTATTAAATACTCGAATTAAATATGCGTAAATGCACATAATCACATATAATCTCAATTAAATAAATACGCATAATTTATTTAAATAAAAAGTGAATCATCCATTTACAATAATTTTTAGAGCGTTACAACTCAACTCCACTTAAAATAGACTTCGTCCCCGAAGTCATGGCTCAGAAGAATCTCAGTGTAGAAATTATCACGTCTCAATCACAGGCTCATCGACGACACACATCCGCTATAGAAGAAAACGATAAGTTTATGAAATAAGGAAATTCTTCAAAGGAAAAAAATAGAATGAAACTCTTCAGGGCGACCCACTCGATCAAAATAAACTCCGACTCTTGCAACGGCTCATACAAATCTCCCATCTCTGGCGGCGCAGGACGATAAGGCTCAAGGAATAAAATCGACATGCTCTCTAAGGATCTTTGTTTAGCGATGAAAGGAATGTCGATAAAACACAAAGTAATTCACGATACTCTGCTGAAGGCGTCTTCTTGCACTCATAGTCGGACACAGTTGCTGCGCTCTGTGTAACGACCCGAAATTGTGAATAAATAAAATATGTAAAAATATGATAATTATGGATAAATCATATACAACACGTGGAAATTGGTTTCGTGTCGTTTGGACACCGTACGAGAAAGTTATGGGCGAAATCGGGTCAAGACACTTGATGAAAAGTGCAGCCCTGCTGCCTCAAGGAGTTCGTGTCGCGAACTATAGTTCCCGATCGGGAACTGGCTCCAGGGAGTTTGGCCATGAGTCGCGATGTAGATCGCGTCGAGTTAGCGATCGCTAAGTGTTACCAGATATGGAGAGTTAGCGACGCGAACTATGTTCGCGCCGTGAACTCTGGACGACCAGCATTAAAGTCGGGATTTGGCTCATTTATTGCATTTGAAAACCCTAGTTTCTCTCCTTGGCGATTTTCGAGCATAGCATCTGGTTTGGGCTGATTTCTTCACAAATCCTTGGTAGATTTCACTCCTAGAGGAAGATTAAAGGTATATCTTCACTCTTTCATCTTTGTAGCTCAAGATCTATGGATCTTGAAGCTAGGGTTTGAAACCCTAGTTCTTGGGTTGGTGATTTATGGTTAAATAAATGGTGTATACACTTAATAGATGGTAGATTAACAAGGGAATCAAGTGTATGGTTAAGATTTGTAAGAATCTTAAGGGTTGGTTAAACCTAGGGTTTGATAATCACCATATTTGGGGAAAATGGTTTGATGGGTGTTATCTAGAGGTAGATGAACACATTGGTAGTAGTAATTGATGTTGATCATATTGTGATAATTGTATTAGGCTTTTGGTGAAGTCTTGGAAAGTTGATTGGATTGAGAAGCAAGAGATTGGGTGTCAAGAACTCGGTTGGAGCATCTTATTGCTAAGGTGAGTACGTGTGGACTTTACTGAGTACATAGCCTATGAAATACATTCTATTACTTGTGTTGTGGTCTATTTGCTTATTTGTGTAGACTAGTAGTTTATAGTTAGTTATACCGATAGTTGTATTGAACTAACTTGTTTGATGATAGACGTGATAGCCGAGAGCTAGATTGACATAACCATCGAGTTATGATATGGTGAGATGATGATGATGATGCGGGGGACCCCCGGTCATGAGGTGTGGTGTGAGGGGCAGTTGGGTGGATTTCCATCGACTCCACCACGATAGTAGTCTTGCTAACTGGAGGTAGTCCGGCGAGTAAGGCAGGTATTGGTAGATTGGGCGAATCCCTGTTGCCAGTATCTTGAGGCTTATTAATGGCGATGGATTCGGTTAATAAGTCAAGGTGGTTCTAGTTAGTTCGGGGGCAACCCGATAACTAGATATGATTGCTAGGAAAGCAAGGTATTAGAGTCACAATAGGGTGACTAGTTAGATGGAGGAGTTACTTGTTCTATGTTTACATGTTATGTTATATTTACCATTATTGTCGGGTCTAAACCCATGTAGCTCACGAGACGTTTTTGTCTCACGTACTCCTTGTTTTGGTTTGCTATGTACTCAGGTTCGGGATCGAAGGCTTAGGTACGCATGGATAGAGATGCGGGACCTAGAATAGAAGAGCACTAGATTGGATTTAGTCTTAGCTTGGTTATGATCTATTTTGTAACACCTACTTTTATACTCTGATTTCATACCAAGGTTTTTGTAAATCCAAATTGAGGATGTTCTTCTATTTATAAAAATGTTTTATTTTGGCCAATATTTGGTATTAAAATTTGAGGTGTTACAACTTGGTATGAGAGCTATAGTTTAAGTGAATTAGGTTGGATGACCATCCTAGTCTTAGACTGTAGCATTAGGAATATAAGATTCCTTAAGATCATAGGTTGACCTTGAGACTTTATATTAAGTTTAGGGTTGAACCTAGGGGACCGATGAATTTGATATGATTTTGGATATTGAGTCGTATGCGACTAACGGGTTGTACACAAGGTACTAAATGTTTAAATGTCTTTCGTATAGTCTTGATCGAAAGAAATGGTGAACACTCGTAGAAGTGGGAAAGCCCCGGAAAACCGGGAGGAGGAGATACCTCATGTAGAGGTTGAGGTTGAACAAGAAAGTCCACCGTCGTTGCATCGGGTGGGTGAGTCGGAGGTCGGAGCTAATAGAACTCCGGTGACCATGGCGGATCTCCAAACTATTATCGACCAAATCAAGGGGACGGTGGCCGAGGAAGTGCACCGAATTATTGGAAACCGTGAAAGGTCGGGTGGAGACCGTGAATCCGAAGCTAAATCGGAAGAGAGAACCGGGGGTAGTGGCACCGGGGAGGGAAAGTCCTCCATGGGTGGCCAAAGTGGTGCTAGGGCTAAGCCCATTGTGAAGGAAGGTTGTTCGTTTAAATCCTTCATGGCTTGTAAGCCAAATGTGTATTCGGGTAGTTCGGACCCGAAAGTAACGATGAGGTGGATCCGGGAAACCGAGAGGGTTATCGGTAGTAGCAAGTGTAAAGATGCCGACATGGTGACGTATGCGTCACAACTATTGAAAGAAGATGCTATGGTATGGTGGGATATTGTGTATGAGACTCTCGGGAGGGAGGTGATCGAGAAGATGTCGTGGGATGAGTTCACCACGAGGTTGAAAAAGAAATTTTGTCCCGAGAGGGATATGGAGAAAATGCATGAGAAATTCTTGACCCTTAAGAAGGGTGATATGTCGATTGAAGAATACTCGAGGGAGTTCACGGGATTGCTCCCGTTTGTTGCTAAAACCTACTCGGATGAGAGGTTGAGAGTGGTTCGGTATGCAAGTGGGCTACCGTGGGATTATCAATTGGAAGTGAAGAGGGCGGTTTCACTCGATGAGGCTATTAGTGCCGCCCGGAGTGTGGAGGAAGTACATGAGGCACGTGTTGCCGAAAGGGCCCATGTGGGCGAGAAGAGGAAGGCGGAGAGCGGCTCTAGTTCGTTCAAAAAGGGGAAGTTCACTTCGAGCTTCTCTAAGCAAGGAAGTGTTGGCCCGTGCAAGAAATGCGGGAAAAATCATACCGGCATATGCCGAGGAGAGTCAAAAGCTTGTTATAGTTGTGGGAAGATGGGGCACATAGCCCGGGATTGTAAGGCCAAGTTGTCGGCCGATGTGGAGTGCTATTCATGCCATGAAAAAGGGCATTATAGCAATGTATGCCCAAAGAAGGGAATCGAGTCGATGGTGTCCACGGCTCAAAAGAAAGTGGAGCCGGCGAAGGTGAAGGGGCGGTCCTTCCAACTTACTCGGGAGGAGGCGAAGGAGGCACACGATGTGGTGTCAGGTATTCTATTCATTAACTCCTTGCCAACTCATATTTTATTTGATTCGGGTTCTAATTATTCGTTTGTGTCCTATGAGTTCGGTTGTAAATTGAATGTGCCGTCCGAAATGTTAGATGAGGTTTATGAGATAGAAGTAGCCGATGGAAAAACGTCTATGGTTGAATGTATTTATAGAAATTGTGAAATAGAAATAGACGGTAGAAAGTTTAAGGTTGATTTGTTGCCCATGGGAATTAGGGCGTTTGATGTGGTTATCGGTATGGATTGGTTGGGTATGCACCAAGCCAAGATTTTGTGTGGAAAGAAAATTGTGTCGATTAGGACACCCGAGAATGAGAAAGTGTATGTGTATGGGGAGAAACGACATCACATGCCTAATGTGATTACCGCTATTAAGGCGAGGAAGAGTATATCGAAAGGTTGTGCATCGTTTATTGCATATGTACTAGATGGCCGAAAGGAAAAGAAGACAATGGATAGTGTAAAAATTATTCGGGAATTCCCCGAGGTATTTCCCGATGACTTGCCCGGTTTGCCACCGGAGAGACAAGTCGAGTTCAAAATTGATTTAGTGCCGGGAGCGACGCCGATTGCTCGTGCTCCATATCGTTTAGCTCCCACCGAGATGCGAGAATTGATGACCCAATTGCAAGAATTGTTAGATAAAGGTTTTATTCGTCCGAGTTCGTCACCGTGGGGTGCACCGGTGTTATTTGTTAAAAAGAAAGACGGTTCGATGAGGATGTGTATCGACTACCGGGAATTGAATAAGGTAACTATTAAGAACCGTTACCCGTTGCCGAGAATTGATGACTTATTCGACCAATTGCAAGGTGCTAGTTATTTCTCAAAGATCGATTTGAGGTCAGGATATCACCAAGTTCGGGTGAAAGAAGGCGACACCGAGAAGACGGCTTTCCGTACACGTTATGGTCATTATGAATGTCTAGTGATGCCGTTTGGTCTTACCAACGCACCGGCTATTTTTATGGATTTGATGAATCGGGTTTGTAAACCGTTTCTTGATAAGTTTTTGATCGTGTTTATTGACGACATTTTGATTTATTCGAAAACCGAAGAAGAACATGAAGGTCATTTGAGGCTCGTTCTAGACGTGTTGAAACGGGAGAAGTTGTATGCAAAATTTTCAAAGTGTGAATTTTGGTTGCGGGAAGTACAATTCTTAGGTCACGTGGTGACGTGTGATGGTATTAAGGTTGATCCGTCCAAGATTGAAGCGGTGTCAAATTGGGAGCCTCCGAGGACTCCTACCGAGGTTAGAAGTTTTCTTGGATTAGCCGGTTATTACCGAAGGTTTATACAAGATTTCTCGAGAATCGCGATCCCACTCACGAAGTTAACAAGAAAAAGTGAGAAGTTTGTGTGGGAGAAGAAGCAAGAAGAGGCGTTTAAGTTGTTAAAAGAAAAGTTATGTAACGCGCCGATTCTTACATTACCGGATGGTATGGAAGATTTTGTGGTTTATAGTGATGCTTCGAATCAAGGGCTCGGTTGTGTGTTGATGCAAAGAGGTAAAGTGATCGCGTATGCCTCACGACAATTGAAGAATGCGGAATTACGGTACACGACACACGACTTGGAATTGGCGGCGATTATATTTGCCTTAAAGTTGTGGAGGCATTATTTGTATGGTACTCGGTGTACGTTGTACACGGATCACAAAAGTCTACAATACGTGTTTACTCAAAAAGACCTAAATATGCGACAAAGAAGGTGGATCGAATTGATAGCCGACTATGATTGTGAAATTGTGTATCACGCGGGTAAGGCGAATGTGGTGGCCGATGCCTTGAGCTGAAAGGTATATGAAAACCCGAACCGAGGAATTTTAACACGTATAGAAGTCGTCTCGAGCATTATCGAAAGGATCAAGAATGCCCAACGAGAGGTTATGGGAAAAGACGAGTTAAGACAAGAACGGTTAGGTAAGAACCAACATTTTCTCGAAAATGCACAAGGGTTGAAGACCGTAGGCGGTCGTATTTGGGTTCCTAAGTTCGGTGGTATCCGAAAAGAGTTGTTGTATGATGTGCACAAATCAAAGTATTCGATTCACCCGGGAAGTACAAAGACGTATCAAGATATGAAACGGGTTTATTGGTGGCCCGGAATGAAGGCGAGAGTGGCCAAGTATATCTCTAAGTGTGCCACGTGTGCACAAGTGAAAGCCGAGCATCAAGTACCGTATGGGGTAGCTCAATCATTAGTTGTACCGGCCGGGAAGTGAGAAGATATAACTATGGATTTCATAGTGGGTTTACCGAAGACGAGTAGAGGTCACGATGCCATTTGGGTAATAGTTGACCGGTTGACCAAAAGTGCGTTATTTTTAGCAATTCGGGAAACGTTGCCACTTGAGAAATTGGCTAAGTTGTATGTTGATGAGGTGGTTCGACTCCACGGGGTTCCGTTATCGATTGTATCCGATAGGGACGCGAGGTTTACCTCGAGATTTTGGCGATCTTTACAAGAAGAATTGGGTACAAAGTTGCGGTTGAGCACGGCTTATCACCCGCAAACCGACGGTCAAAGTGAAAGAACGATTCAAACGGTTGAAGACATGTTGAGATCATGTGTGTTAGACTTCGGTGGTAAATGGGATGAGCATTTACCGTTAGTTGAGTTCTCGTACAATAATAGTTATCACTCGACTATCAAGATGCCGCCTTATGAGGCGTTGTATGGAAGAAAATGTAGGACTCCATCTTGTTGGTTGGAGGCGGGAGAGACGAAACTCACGGGTCCCGAGATCGTGAGAGTGACGAATGAAAAGATCGGTATTATTCAAACCAATATGAAAGTCGCCCAAGATAGACAACGAAGTTATTCGGGTTTGAAGAAAAGGCCATACGACTTGGATGTCGGTGATATGGTCATGTTGAAAGTGTCACCTTGGAAAGGTGTGATGCGGTTTGGTAAAAAGGGCAAGTTAAGTCCAAGGTATGTTGGACCGTTTAAAATATTGAAACGGGTCGGGCTTCAAGCTTTTAAGTTGGAACTTCCACCCGAGCTTCAAGGTGTGCATGACACCTTTCACGTAAGTTATTTGAAAAAGTTTATCGGGGAAGTTGAAAATATTATTCCGTTGCAAGAGTTGCGGGTTGACGGCCCGAACCGATTGATTGAGGAACCCGAGGCTATATTAGAAACGAAAACAAAGAAGCTTCGGAATAAGGAGATCGAGTTGGTATTGGTCAAGTGGAAGCATTCACTTGGGCCGAATTTGACTTGGGAAGTCAAGGACGAGATTCGGAAGAGGTACCCGGATTTCGTGAACTATGATGAGATTCCGAGGACGGAATCTTCTTAAGGGGTAGATAGTTGTAACGACCCGAAATTGTGAATAAATAAAATATGTAAAAATATGATAATTATGGATAAATCATATAAAACACGTGGAAATTGGTTTCGTGTCGTTTGGACACCGTACGAGAAAGTTATGGGCGAAATCGGGTCAAGACACTTGATGAAAAGTGCAGCCCTGCTGCCTCAAGGAGTTCGCGTCGCGAACTATAGTTCCCGATCGGGAACTGGCTCCAGGGAGTTTGGCCATGAGTCGCGATGTAGATCGCGTCGAGTTAGCGATCGCTAAGTGTTACCAGATATGGAGAGTTAGCGACGCGAACTATGTTCGCGCCGTGAACTCTGGACGACCAGCATTAAAGTCGGGATTTGGCTCATTTATTGCATTTGAAAACCCTAGTTTCTCTCCTTGGCAATTTTCGAGCATAGCATCTGGTTTGGGCTGATTTCTTCACAAATCCTTGGTAGATTTCACTCCTAGAGGAAGATTAAAGGTATATCTTCACTCTTTCATCTTTGTAGCTCAAGATCTATGGATCTTGAAGCTAGGGTTTGAAACCCTAGTTCTTGGGTTGGTGATTTATGGTTAAATAAATGGTGTATACACTTAATAGATGGTAGATTAACAAGGGAATCAAGTGTATGGTTAAGATTTGTAAGAATCTTAAGGGTTGGTTAAACCTAGGGTTTGGTAATCACCATATTTGGGGAAAATGGTTTGATGGGTGTTATCTAGAGGTAGATGAACACATTGGTAGTAGTAATTGATGTTGATCATATTGTGATAATTGTATTAGGCTTTTGGTGAAGTCTTGGAAAGTTGATTGGATTGAGAAGCAAGAGATTGGGTGTCAAGAACTCGGTTGGAGCATCTTATTGCTAAGGTGAGTATGTGTGGACTTTACTGAGTACATAGCCTATGAAATACATTCTATTACTTGTGTTGTGGTCTATTTGCTTATTTGTGTAGACTAGTAGTTTATAGTTAGTTATACCGATAGTTGTATTGAACTAACTTGTTTGATGATAGACGTGATAGCCGAGAGCTAGATTGACATAACCATCGAGTTATGATATGGTGAGATGATGATGATGATGCGGGGGACCCCCGGTCATGAGGTGTGGTGTGAGGGGCAGTTGGGTGGATTCCCATCGACTCCACCACGATAGTAGTCTTGCTAACTGGAGGTAGTCCGGCGAGTAAGGCAGGTATTGGTAGATTGGGCGAATCCCTCTTGTCAGTATCTTGAGGCTTATTAATGGCGATGGATTTCGGTTAATAAGTCAAGGTGGTTCTAGTTAGTTCGGGGGCAACCCGATAACTAGACATGATTGCTAGGAAAGCAAGGTATTAGAGTCACAATAGGGTGACTAGTTAGATGGAGGAGTTACTTGTTCTATGTTTACATGTTATGTTATACTTACCATTATTGTCGGGTCTAAACCCATGTAGCTCACGAGACGTTTTTTGTCTCACGTACTCCTTGTTTTGTTTTGCTATGTACTCAGGTTCGGGATCGAATGCTTAGGTACGCATGGATAGAGATGCGGGACCTAGAATAGAAGAGCACTAGATTGGATTTAGTCTTAGCTTGGTTATGATCTATTTTGTAACACCTACTTTTATACTCTGATTTCATACCAAGGTTTTTGTAAATCCAAATTGAGGATGTTCTTCTATTTATAAAAATGTTTTATTTTGGCCAATATTTGGTATTAAAATTTGAGGTGTTACACTCTGCGGTTAGCGTTGCGTTGAATCTCCGATTCAACTCCAGTTGGAGATTTGTTACGTTTTGGTTTGTGGCGACAGATGATCTCGGCGTGGTACTCGGTCATCCGACTCGTGCTCGAAATCATACTCGGCCCTCTCACGGCGATAAAAATAAGTTTTTATGGGAAAAATTTTCCCGCATAGTTCTAACCAGGTATTACTCTTACATTCTATCAACATATAAGGTCTTATTATTGACAATCTCTATCAATAAGCAGCATCTCAAGGTCCTCTACCCTTTACGACATTAGTTTGTTTTAAAACAAAATGAACAATTTAGCAGCTCATACCGCTATGACACAACACACCACAAGTACATAATTCACATAAATGTATTTTATCACACATAAACCTCAGATAGTAGGCAACTCATGCCTCTTACTCAATATGCATATACTCATAATGCACTGATCTCAAATTTCTACAACTTTCTTTTAACTCAACGCAAGCTGTAACATCAACTTAACTCAAATCTCGCTTAAACTTTCTCACCGGTCCACATAATATATACATTTACTCGCTTTTACGATTTTTCACATGATCAAATTTAATTATCAGACTACTCGAACAAATAATTTCTCTTTTAAGCCGCGTTATTAGTTCTTTTCATAACTCATATTTAATAGTTCTTCGTTGAATCTTTTTAGTATTGCTCGTTCAACTCATTTTGATGATATTCATCAATTCGTTAGTTAACTTGTCGCCTTGTTCTCATTTAATTTGTCTCTTGACTAATTGTCCACTTATAAGTCTCATTTTATTTTAAAGTTTTATACGTTTCAACTTAATGTTTTCTCTTGCTCGATTAATTAACTCGTTAGTTACCTACCTCGTTAATTTTCGTGTATTCCATTACTCAATTAATCCTCATTCTCAATTAAAAGTTCCCTCATTACTTTATATTTTTAGTGCTTTCACGCTTTAGAAACTCATAGTATTTCAATAAATTTTTATTATTTGACACGCTTATATTTTTCTCGTTTGCTCATTTAAATAACTATTCTAGATTTAATATTTATTCAATAAATCATAATATTTGATGACATTCAATTTAATAGTTTAACTTGATAATCCCCTTAGTTAAATTATAATATTTGCTCATAATAGAATTTTCTCATTTGATCTATTTTAATAATTTACTCGCTTACCTTGATTTCATAATTCACCACAATAATTTATTCATTTAACTCGATTCGAATAATTCATGAACGAATTCTCACTACTCCAATTCTCATAATCTCTCATTATCCCATAATATATATAATTATAGTGCCCGTTTCTTCTCATTTCCACAATTATTCTTGGTTTATTAACTTCTTATAATTTGAGGATTATATCACATCACGAATCTGATTATTCTCGATTGCTCTTAAAATTTCTCTAATTGTATGCATATATGTATATCTCGCACAGGAATATAATTTTATTAGTAAATTCACTTACTATTTTTTTCTCTTTTACTTATTTTAGCAATTACTCTCGATTTAATAATAACGGTTTTTTTCATTTAACTTGATTTATTAATACTTATTAGCTCAATAAGACGAATCTAACAATTCACAAATTTAATATTGTTCTCTATTCACACTCTTAATATTGGTAGTTTTCCCTTTTACCACCATTCAACTTCACTTGGAGAAAACTAGTCTCCGAGTTTGGAATTGGCACTCAAAATCTCATATTTTAAGGTTAATTTGATTACTCGATAATTAAACTCTTATACACAGGTGTAGGTCGGTCTCAACGTATACTCTTTATGCCCCTCTCACACCCATACTCATTAACTTTTTATCACTTATAAAAATTATTCATTGCTCATATTAGGTGTCAGCTTTCTCATTAAGCTTCTCATGGATTCTGACATCCTTATTAGATTTTTTTTCAATTATAACACATCACTCTTTATTAGTCTCATTAATAATTAGTCATTTTATGACTCCTCATAAGTCAAGCTTGTTACATTTATTAGCACCACAATATTTATTTCGCGTTACGCATTCACGATTATTTCTTGTTCAAATCTCAGTACTACATTCTCATTGTTGGCTTACTCATAGCGTGTTTGGTATTTTTATTACCATATAAATTTTTTTTGTCATTAAATAGATTTCTCATTTCATTCGTAGTGAACACATCTCGTAAATTCTCTTATCGCTTAACTCGTTTAAATAACTCATTTTGGGTTCCTCATTTCTTTCAATTAATAACGTTTCAACTTTACAACTTTTATCACCCTACCAAAGTTTTATCACAATTAATTGATCAGTAATTGCATAACTTCTTATTACTCCACTACCGATTTCAGTCATTAGTTCTCATTTACTAATAAAACATAATCTCCTCTATTTATTAAATTGAAAATTTTCAATAACCAGTTTTATTTGTTCGACACAACTATTTATTAGATCAAACATTTTGATTCAAATTAGTGGTTAATTTTAACTTTAAATACAATTTTCCACTTAATTCGTTTAAATAAATGTTGATTCATCTCTTGATTTATTAATTCCTCATAACGCATTACTTATTATATTATTCGATCATTATTCTCTATTCTCAATTTAATAATTCTCAACACATAGATCTTTTCATTTAAATTTGTTTTGGATAATTTCTCATTCATCATTGGTTTATTGATTTCCTATAATTTTAATAATTTAACAGGAATTAATATATTCTCAATTATTTACTTTTGCTCACTCATTATTTTCCATTTCCAAACATTTAATTTACTTCATCATTACTCAGATTAACAATTTATCATTAATGATTATTACTCAATTTGGTTTAATAAGCCTTCACTTGATTTGTTTGGATAACTCCTTATCAACTTAAATTAATAATCTCTTATTTAATTGTTTATTATTTTCACATAAATCTTAATTTAGTGATGCTTTCACATACTCCTTATCACTTAACATTTTTCTTATTATCTCATTTATTTCGCTTTGACGGTTGTTCAATCGTTCTCGATATATTAATAACTCAACTGAATCATTTAATGAATTCAACACAATTTGTTTTATTAGTCTCTCTCTTGACAAGTTTGGATAACTCTTTATCAATTCGTGTTTGATGATTCTCTTATTCAATTGATTGCACTATTTTCTCATAAATCTCTTTTTGTGATTTTATTATAAATTATTATATATAATAATTGAGGGTTTTCATGATACTTAGATGCTTGATGAATGGTCTCCTTGAATCCTTTTCAAAACATAGGCATGAGTCCTGTGCGTATAATAATAGGGGCCCTCTATTATTATCCGCACCTACCCATGTAATGGTTTCGAGCCAGTTTAAAAAAATTCCACGATCTCCCATCTTCATACCATCCAAATAACAGGTAGTCCACATTAATAAGTATTGAATATATATCTACATATAGTCGCACAATTCAAGCTCATCTCGAGTTAATTCTCTTTTATTTTCTTAGAAATAAATGTCACTCGCGAAGTTTTTAATGCACTAAACATCTCTTAAATAAAGTACTCGAGAAATAAATGGTCATCGTAATGCGCTGCTTCTCAATTTGGATTTGGACTCATTTTATAACATTTGAAAAAACTCATTTTGAAAGCTCATGCTTTGACTTGAGTTTGGAATTTACCCCTTGTGAACCCAATTCTCTCAAGCTAGAGCTCTGATACCAACTTGTAACATCCCAAAAATCAGAGGAAATTTAAAAAAATTTAATCAATAAAATATAACATTTTTTCTCAAAAGTACAAGTAACTCAAAGGTCCCAAGTCATAAATAAAAATATAAAACCGTCTCATGGTTTAAATGCTGAATAATTAAAGGTTTCAAAATCAAAACATGTTTGACTCGAAATAAATGTTTTAATCCAAATCCATAAATATAAAAATAGAAACGCAACTCATCAACCATTGACCTTCTCTTTGCCCTTGCTAGTACCTGCAAAATGGGAGGGAGTGTTTGGGGTCAGCCACTGCTGAGTGAATAATCAACACAATAAACATACACATACAAACAATCGACACCACATGAGGGATCCCTAATGACTCTACTCAATTCTCGTTTATTTGGCATTTTTTTAAATTTCAATTGGTTGGCCAATTCCGTGACGATCTCAACGCCGCCTCTGCCGCGCCTCGCCACAGCACCCCTTCCAACACCCTCTGGTGTCTCGCAGTACCACGCTGACAGTCGTGAGTTGTACTTGGCTTAACTCTGGGAAGAGTTGGCTAACCTCATGAATCTCAAATATAGTTAGTTAGTTTTACTAACGTGTTGACCCATTACAGCATGTACTCTTATAAAACTAACAACTCAAGCTCAAGTATATCATCTCATAGATATATAACCACATAGCATAACCCAAGTGCATAACAACTCATAATCAAAACTCAAGTACACACATCATTCACATAATGATATGGTACGTAGCTCGGTTACTCGGTATCCATATCTCAGTTCAGAATACGAGTAAAATAGATAACACATAGCACATCAACTGATAACAAGCTCATCTCAAAGAAATAACAATTAATGACATATAGCACATAATCTTGAAGTGAATGTAAATGCAAGTTTATAGTGAGATCATCCACCTCGAGTGAACGTAAGCTCCTAGAAGTATCCTCGGCACGTACAAGTCACAACTTGATCCTAGCAATGAATCTTGATCTTCAAGTAATGAAGAACACAAAGAACGAAGAACACAATGCTTGTGTTCTTGCTCTATTTCGACCGAAGCAAGGGGAGGGAGGCTAGGGTTCTTTTTGTGGAGTGTCAAACATTTACAAGGGAACCCGAAGCCTTTTATTTACAATAGAAGGACTTTCAATTAGGGCCCTTGTAGTTTAATTAAGATTAATTTCTTAATTAAACTTATGTTTTACACATTTAACCCTTATAGTTTATCTAGTTATTATTGTTGCACTTAATTATTAAATGTCTAGTATTATACACTTATATATTTCGTGTATATCAAATATACGAAATATATACTTTGTATATTATACTTTTAATAATTAATTATATAATAAAATTTATATAATCTAAACAATAATATTATCCAAACACCATATGATTTAATTGCTTTAAATCATATCATGGATAATCTATAATTAACACATTGTAAATTTACTCAACTAGTAAATGTACAAATACTTGTATTAATTAGTTAGTTAAACTAATCTAGTAATTAGTTAAACTTAACTTAATACTTAACTGATTCATAATGACTATTATGAATCATTACTCTTCCAAGTATCATTACATATCTTACTCGTATTACATGAACTCACCGGTGTGACCCTTAAGTGTTTCGTAGGCATGGATGTATCACCCTATGTTGACTAACTGTGCACTTAATTCCAACAGACTCCCACTTGTGCAAGTTCTTAACATTAGCTTGATGACACTTGCTGCATTGGCCCTCTACCCCATAGAAACAGCTTTGTAACCCATGTATAGTTTTTGAGAAACTCTTTTAGTAGCGTTGCCTAGTAAAGAACACTCGTGCTTTACTTCTTGGGTAACGTGTTAGGTTTATCCCTTGCAGCACGATATTTGTGATAACGAATACGAGCATTGTAGAAATTAGCAACTCCTGTATTCGAAATCGTTTCTTGACTTCTTGATTAAAACTGTTGTGATAAACGACAAAGAACAAATCAGTTCGCTTTGGGCATGGTCATGCACTTATCAATTTTCATCATGTCAATGGACCCATAAATATATTTCCTAAAAAGGAGGCGCAATTAACATCTTGTTATATTTCGATTTGAAATACAATTTCCTCTGTACCCAGTAAGGCCTCGTATGGCAATCATATTTCAGAATTGTCTAAGACGAACCAAAGCACATTAGTCATGGACTCATGATACCCCAAACCAAATACCTCAGGTATTAGGACAATCCTAGTGAATAATACTTTTAAAATTTTCAACCATGAAGTATTATCATGGTGGTCAATCCAATATTCGTTGATACGACAGAATATCACCGATATTTTGTTTACAACAAAACTTGTGTAGCTATATTCGAAAAACATCGAATCTTCCACCAAATACCGCGATGACGTCAACGTCCCATCAAGGTTCCCACCAAGACAAGTAATCACGGATTTATATCTTTTGAATAAAGAGACTTTTATTCATGGATATTGTAAAACATACAAAGTCTGAATAATAATATCACTACTTCATGTATTATTCCTAACTTGATATAGATACAGAATTATTACTGGCTCACTACCTATTCTTTGCGTTCGTGTTGATTACTTAATGACTCCTAATTGTAACTTTTATCACTAATTACAATTTAGTCATTTCTATTAAACTAAAGACATAAGACGCGCATTTTGAAAAATACTATAACTTTTGTCTTTGCTAGATTTTGTTCATGCAACATTAGGACATATTTCAGTCTTGCCGTTTTATATGATTCGGTAAACATAGGAAGATTGGAAATTAACTCCTTAGTTTCTTGAATTTTTAAAAATTGCCTTGTAAGCTAAATCTCTTTTAGCTACTTGATTTGTAGATACTTTTACTAGTTAAAGAAATATCCTTAAATGATTAATGTATTCACTTAGGCTGTGAATATCCTATTAGATTAGCAACAATTAATCACAAGACTTGTGACCACGCTATTAGGCTTGAAATATTCTAATCAATGATCATTTATTATTTCCCTTAACTCTTTGGCTAACGACATGGTAATATCTTGTTTGTTAATATCTTACTAACTTACTAAATTCATTAATGCCTTCAATGATTTATGTTAGTCATAGCTCTCACTAACTATTATGGAATATACGCATCACTAAAACTATCACTTTGACTAAGTCAAGACTTTGACTTTCTTAGTCAAGCACTCATAGTTTAATCTTTTAAGAATTTATCAACTATTAAAGTCATCCTTTGGATTTGCGAATATCCAATATTCCTGTTGTAACACCCTAAAATTTACAAGATTTTTAAAATTTTTGTGCGCAATATTATAATCAAAAAGGTCCCATAAATAATCCCAAAAATAATTGTTTGATATAAAATGTATTAAATGCAGAAAAGTCTTAAATAAATTCAGAGTTTTAAAATAATAAAAACGTTTCACATCCGCACTCAGAAGTAGTACAGCAGTCAACCGTCCACCTTCTCTTTTCCCTTGCTAGTACCTGAAAATGGGAGGGAGATTTTGGGTCAGCGGGGAAGCTGAGTGAATATACTCAAAATGCAAACAACTACAACATACAATACATGAGGGCACACAAATGAACTCCTAATCATTTACCACTAAGTTAATTTCTCAGTTTTTGTATCTTTTAAATTTATATAGCGCGCTTGTGTAAATCGAGTCGAGAGATCAACCTCGCCTCTCCTTACACTAAAATGCCACTCAGGCTACCACACAGAATTTCCACACAGAATTACCACACAGAATTTCCACACAGATTTTCCACTGAGATTTATTACTTATTTTTATGTTTTCAACTCCTAACATAAACCACACAGATAGCCCTATCACTTAGTAGCACAAAATGACTTGGTACCGGCTCAGATACTCGGCACGTCCGTCTCAGATCAGTGGTATGTAAAAACAGTCACTCAGATAACAGATCAACACACAGAAAGTACAACAGATCAAAACAGTTAACCACATAAGTCATGCACGTATCGTTATAACTGAATACACGGTGAGAATACTCACCTCGAATAACCGTAAGCTCCTAAATATCCTCGGTACTGAAGAGCGTCTCTAACCGGTCCTAGAAGGTCCTACAATGTACAAGGAAACTCGGGTTAGGATTAGGCTCAAAGGTTGCTTCAGCAGAAACTAAACAGCACACAACACTTTCACGGTAATGGCCATAACTCTCGAACCTCTCACTAGATATTATTCAAATTTTTATAGTAGCTGCACGGATCAGAGGACTACAATTTGTCAGAAGACTTCGGGAACTAATTCCAAACAGAAAGGGGTCGAAACAGGCTCACAAGGCAGAATATCTGAACCGAAAACTATTCTGCGATAGGTTACTAAAACCGCAATAACTTTTAAACCGTAAATCAGATTAAGGAGCCGACAGCGGAAACGGAAAGAAGACTCGAGAAACTAGAGACGAGCACGGGCCAAAAATCCAGAAACATATTTTAACTATGATAAAAACAGATCCGAACATAGACAACAGAATCTGCCCGAAAATTCAGTTTGTTGTGTTTAAACCGTTTTATAACCCGACATCAACCCGTTAAATCCCGAGGCACCCGACAGCCCCAAAATCACTTTTAACTCAGAAACTTATTTAAGAACAATTGAACTCCTTTTAAAATCTCTTTCGGTTCAGGAAACCAAGGACCTTAAGGTTCGGTTTCCGGGTTTTTCGATCAATAAGGCAATAGCGGTTTCTAACCAACCCAAACAACACCCGACACCCCCGAATTTCAGTGGCCAACAACGACAACAAAACAGTGGTATCTAGACTCGATTAATAATGTGGAAAACGGAAATGACAATTTTATAACTAACTTAACCGAGCCGATTTTAGACAAAGGAGGTTTGACCCGACAACCCTTTCAAACTCAGGCACGAAACCACAACCGACCAGAAGCAACAAACAGTCACAATCGAACAAGACCATTCAGTTAACTCGTTAGGAACCCTACACGATTACCGATTTCAAAACCTGCTAAATGATAAAGTGAAACAATAAATAAAAACATCAAATACGGGAAGGGAACTACCACTTGCAGCTCGGTTTTGGGACGACGAATACTACCACCACTCGAGGCTCCGGTTCCTGATCTCGATTTGCTCCTCCTCTGCTCGATCTCCACTAATTAATCTCGGCAACTATTAAATTAAGTGCTCAAACCCGAAAGGACTACAATCTGCACGAACTCAGAATTGACACCACCAATGCACAAGATTTCGGCTGATTTGTTGCTCCTTGTTGCGTACCCAAACAATTTTCAAATGACAATTGAGATGCTTGTGTGCTTGGTGAAATCTCTAGCCCAAACAATCCAACAAAGAGATTTAAAAAAAAAAGAACACACACACGGATGTGTGTATGTGTGATTTCTTCCATCGCACATGACACAAACCAATTAAAAAGTATACAGCTTCTCATTTAATTGCAGCTACTTGGCTGCTGAATTTGACAACGAGATGAGTGAGATTATGGCTGAATGGGAAAAATAGGGTTAAAGGGAAATCGGTATTGGTAAGCAATGAAGAGGAGACATTGACCAAAAATAGCGAAACTTAGTCTCCAAGAAAATTAGACAAGGGCCTCAAGCCCGTCTCACAAAAGCCCGACAACGAAAGATTTAGCTTTGGCCTTCGGCCGGCCCGACACAGAATAATATTACTCAACTCTTACGATTGATTAACCGGTCCAAACCCGAGACGAACTATTTAATTACATTTATTAATATACGAACGTCTATTAAATTATAAGGTATCTAAAAATTAAAATGTCTAAATAAGTAACGCGTCTAATAAATAAGAACCGTCAAACTTCATAATCATACGACCTCATAATTGCATAAGAATAATATACGGTCAACTGGTAGTCCAACAAAACGTAATTTAAAATTAATTTAAATTATTATTTAATCCTTTAAAATTTCAGGGCGTTACAACTCAACTCCACTTGAAATAGACTTCGTCCCCGAAGTCCTCGCTCGAAAGTTGCTCAGGGTAGCGATCTCGCATCGCAAACTCAGGCTCGTCAACGACACATATTCGCAAGACATGAAAACGATAAGGTTATGAATATAAGAAACTCGGTAGGGCGATCCACTCGATCAGAATAAATTCCAGCACTTGCTTACACGAATCTTTCATCTCTAACGACGCAAAATGATAAGGCTAAAAGAGATGAACGGAATGCTCTCTAAGGATCTCGATTTATCGATGGAAAGAAAAGTCGATAATATGCACAAGATAACAACGATACTATGTTGAAGGCGTCTTCCTGCTCTCGTAGTCGAACAGAATTGCTGCACCCAGCGGTTAACGTTGCGTTGAATCTCTGATTCAACTCCACTTGAAGATTTGTTACGGTTTGGTTTGAAGTGACAGATGAACTTGAAGCAGTACTCGGTCGTTTAATCCTTGCTCCTATGCACACTTAGCCATCTCATGACGATAACAACATGTTTTATGGGACGAACTTCCCCGCACATTTCCAACAATTATCAATTTTACATTTTATTAAAAAAAATGAAATCTTATTATGGGCAATCTCTACCAATAGATGGCGCCTCACGGTCCTCTACTCTATAGGACATCGTTTTGCTAAAGCATAAGAAATGAATGTGTGGGTCGCCCCACTGTCAAATAACACAAAAGCAGGCACGTTGCTCACAAGGAATGCACCCATCACACAGATAAATCACACAGAATTCAAAATCCCCCAGTAGTACTCCTGTAATTCACTCAGGAATGCAGGATGATACACGAAGAATCATAAGCACACAATAAGCAACTCAACTATTTACCCAGAAATATCACTCACGAATGTAGTTCAGAACTATACCCAGAATTGTAACTTAGGAGGTAGCAATATCTATCATCAACAGCGTTACCTACCATACATAAATCTCATATATAATCATGTAAAGGCATAATTACACACATCCGATTCATCTCCCATATACTCGTTGATATATATATATATATATATATATATATATATATATATATATATATATATATATATATATATATATATATATATATATATATATATATATATATATATATATAGTGGAGAGTTATATAGAGAACTCTCTCTTTAAATAAAAAGGGTATTTTCGTAATCTGACATTTATAATTACGTTTTTTTGTTCTTAAAAAAAGAATTAAAAAAGGAAAATGCATATCTAATAACTGCAGCTCCTTAATTACCGTGATTATACCCCATTATCCAAAATTACGTGACTTTTTGAAAACTCAGTTGCACTCCTCTTCCCCATCAGATGTGTAGCGAACCTCTTACCAACAATGGTTAAATCGGAAGAAAATCATAATCATCACCATCATCGGAAGGTTTTCCAGCAAGGCGCCTCAAGATTCCGACGAGATCTGCTATCGCGAGTTAAGAGCGATTCTGGCGAGATTTGATACACGTAACAATTCCTTCCAACTGCTGGCTTTTAATTGATGTAAAGGTCAGATCCTTTCGTATTTGAAATTCAGTTTGATGATTAGGTTGTGAATTGGTGAAATCAAAAATTAATATTCCATCTTCAGACGGCGACGACGAGGAAGAACAATGGCAGGTAAAATTTTAATTTTGATTGCTACATACAAAACGATTAGGTTGTGATTCGTTTGATTTCAGTTTTTTTAAACCAGAATCAAGGATATCGGTAATGAAATCAAAAAATAAAAGATTGAATGACGATAATTTTTAACAGTACCAAACTAGCAATTAGGGTTTTGTTGGTTTTTTGAAGAGTAGCAAAGATGCAAATAGAGTTTTGTCGTTCTTCTTAACAGTACATGAATGTTTGGTTTGAGATTTTAACAACATTACTGTTTGATGTACACAAATCCATTATATACATTAAAATCTTGTTTTTATTATGTTAAGAACATCAATGTTTCTGAATATACAAGAATGTTTGGTTTAATATTTTAACAAAATTACTGCAGTTTATGTAGATAAAGTTGTTATATACATGACAATAATGTTTTTATGATTTTACAAACATCAATGTAGATATTACAAAGTTACAAACATCAATGTCTGTGAATATACATGAGTGTTTTTGCTTGACTGATTTTCATGGCTAATGACTTCATGTGTTATTTGAGATTCATAAATACACGGTTGTATTCTAAATATACATGGATGTAAATATTATTTTTCACATATAAATGATTGTATGGTTTTTAATTATAAATGTAAGGTGTTAGAAGAAGTGGACGGAAAACATTAAAGTATGTGGATTACAGTGATAGTCCGAGGAAAACAGTGAAAGAACAAGAACCAATAGGTATGTTTTTTGGATTAATGGTTAAAAAATGTTTAGCTAATTGTGAATTTTGATTTTAGATCTTGAAGCAGGAGAAACTGACATCACTGCACGGAAAGGGAAAAAAATTAGATGATCTACCCATTAAACAATGTGCAAAACATAAACGTATGAAATTATTAATTGGCGAAAGAGCAGGAATTAAGGAATTGGGTATCATGAACTAGGAAAATGTTAGGTTTTTTAAATATCAGTACTTGGATTTGTGTGTTTTTTGGGTGTTTTAGGATTTTGGTGGATTATTATCTTTTTTGTATGCGATTGTTGATGTGGTATCTAAGTTATTTGGGTTATTTGGTGTTTTTGGACATTTAGTATTGAGTTACATTGATGTATAAATGATACATGAATGATGATACATCAAATTACATTGATGTATTGGTTTTTTTCTTGTATGCGTGAATTGTAATTATAAGATTAAACCAAAACACCACTATAAAGGAAATGGATGAACTTAGCATTCTAGTTATCCCTAATATAATCGTAACTATAAAAGGAAGATATATGGAATACCAAAAAAACCAAAATTATAGGATTTAAATTAATTGTAGGATTTAAATCTGAACATTCCATAATTATAGAATTTAAATTAATTGTTCCTAAAAAACCGAAATATATGGAATACCATAATTGCCCTTCACATTTAATTAAATGGAAAATATATATCTAATTTCCGATTGGCTAAAAGGGTAAATGGGTTCTCTATATAACTCACCCCTATATATATATATATATATATATATATATATATATATATATATATATATATATATATATATATATATATATATATATATATATATATATATATATATTAGGTCACCTCCGATTAATAACTAAGATATACGTACCAATAGTTAGAACGAATTATTTCTATATAAAATATATCTCCCCAAATTACTCATTTGCATATACTCCAAATATACTCGATTAAAATTTTCATAAATCAACTTTTAACTTATCTCAATCTATACTAATAACTTATTTCAAACCTCGTTTAATGACTTCCCACAAGTCAACTTATAACTTTTTATTTTTATTATTTGGACCACATATTTACTCATTAAACTCATATTACCCACTTTTTACTAAAAAAAATCAATTAAGTTTTATACACTTATTTGACTGATTTCTTATTACTCGATTTACGAATTAATCCATTAGTTCTCATTTACTCAATACACAATTACCTTTTATTCCAAATTTAAAGATTTTCTCATTGTTCATTATTTTAATACTTTCTCGCCTTTTAGAAATTTCTCCTTAGTTCAATATAAACTTCAACTTATTTAATAGTTGCTCATAATTAATTTTTTTTTTCATAAAATTTTATAACACTTCAAAATTTTAAAAATTCAATAAATTAATAAATAAAATATTATTCGCTAACTCTAAATAAAATATATTACTCACAAAATATAATTTTCTCATAAAAACTTTATAGCACCTCCAAATTTTAAATAGAACTTCCCGACAATTTAAAACTTTTCTCTTTTAACTTGTTTTATTGACCTGTTCATTTAACATGATTTATAAACTTCTTATAACTTAAAAATTTTACTCAATAATCAATCTACATGAAATTTTCTCATTTGAGCTCGTTTTAATAATTCATTATCAACTCCAATTAACAACCTCATTTTAACTCATTTCCTCATATCCGACACATTATAAATTCTCATTACTTTATAATTTCTCATTATGTCATTAGCTATATAGTTATAATATTTGTAACATCTCATTTGCACATTTACACTCAGCCTAATTAATCTCGGTCATCAATTTTATAAACTCTATAATTACCCTGTGAAATGACTTTAAATAATCTTAATTACTCAGTTCGATAATTACTCTTATAAACTCTCTGATCAATTATATTATCTATATTTCACACTTTAACTTCTTTACCCAGAAAAATCACTATGCATAAGCATTATGGTCATAATATTTAAAAATAGTAGTCAATGATAACTAATTGTTGGAAATTTTCCTTTTTACCCCTACTCAACTCCACTTGGTGAAAAACTCGTCCTCGAGTTTGGAACTAGTATTGTCTACCAAAATAAACAAGCAAGCATGTAGTCACACAAACAATTAAAATACACATACTAATTTCACAATAACAAGCATTGGTCCACCGTTCCCCTCAAAATCTCCTCGTAACCAACCAAAAGTCCGGTGTGTACGGTAATAGGGGCCCTCTATTACTTTCGACACCTACCTTTGTTTGGTCACGGGTCAATCCCAAAGTTCACAAATTCCCACACATAAATTCACCAGCAAATCACACTCAGAGAAAAAAATAATAATAATAATATATTTTCCATATCTAAAAAAAATACAAATTCGCCCTCAGTTGTATGTACTCAAAATCTTATAAACATTACTCAGAAATGCACTCAGCAAAAGGCACTCAGCAAAAGGCACTCAGCAAAAGGCACTCAGCAAAAGGCACTCAGCCAAAATATTTTATTATGTTTTCAACAGTTAAACTCAGAACATAATATAGCTCATAAACTCTTTTAATTCATTTTAAATAGATCACCACCGAATTAATGATGATAGTTTCCCTTTAGTTCACTTTTAATAAATACCGTTTAAGATAAGCTTGAATAACTTATTTTTAATTAATCTCGGAAATTCTCGATGAGTTAATATAACAAACTTATATAGTTTATTCAATATCTTTGCGTTAATTTAATAATTCTTCATTGAACTCATTAATCACATAAAGAAAAATTGAAGGATTTTCATACTCAGCTTTTTAAATCACATACTTTAAAGGTTTTCTTATTTGATCTCAATTTAATAAATCTCAGTTTATTATTTCCTAGCATAATTTTTCCTCAATACTCGTGTTTCATCTCTTTATAAAAACATTTTTCCTTTTTAATTGTCCCAAGATTTTATAACACCCGAAATTCTAAAAATTTCACAAATTCTAAATTTGATGAATAACTGAAAAAGTTTCACTAAATAAAATCTCAAATGATAATTTAACATTTAAAAACATGTTTAATCCAACTGAAATTTTAACCCAACAAAAATATGTTCTCATAAAATAATTTATGGGATCTATATTATAATTTCATATCCACTTATTTGTACCCCTTTTGGTCAAAATTTCTTAATTTTATAAAGTCTCACAGATTATATAATGTAATTATAATTTTTAGCGTGTATAACGCAGATGCACTCCGAATTACACATGAAAAATATACTCAGAAAAACGATCCTCGTCGCGAAATACACTAAGAGTTAAATCAGAATTATACTCGAAATAATAACATCAATTCTCATATTTGTCATAAAATTCATTACTCCTCTTTAATACTAATAACTTCCTCATTTACTCGAGCATATTTCTCATTTAAATAATTTATGGATTTCATATCCTCAGTTTCTATCCATTTATTACACTTTTGGTTAAATTGTCTCAGAATTTATGAAATCTCACTTCAACTCTATGAGGTGTTTCTCTAAATTGAAAACTTTTATTATTTTCTCATTGAAATTTATAATTTCCCATTTCTCCAGTATATGTTTTTGTATATATAAATATATAGAACTCTAATAAATTAAAACCAAAACTATGCTCAAATTAAGCTTTAAATAATACTCATAATTATAGAAACTTGTATTAGTATATTTATATACATATATGTTTATCCATACAATTCACAGGTAATTCTCTCAGGGAATAAGCTGAAAATTTTCAGAATACGCTACTCATCTATACTCAGAATATAGCAAAATCTCAAATAAATAATACTCTAAAATATTACCGGCAGTAGGAAGCGAGAGGTCGACGCGACATGCTGTATGTTTGATGTGGAAACTTTTCTCAGAAAAACATTTGACTCTTTTCTCGTTTTAAAAACTTGATACTCAAACTTGAGTTTGAATTCGCCCCTTGCGAACCCAACTCCCTCAAGTCAGTGCTCTGATACCAACTTGTAACACCCTAAAATTTACAAGATTTTTAAAATTTTTGTGCGCAATATTATAATCAAAAAGGTCCCATAAATAATCCCAAAAATAATTGTTTGATATAAAATGTATTAAATGCAGAAAAGTCTTAAATAAATTCAGAGTTTTAAAATAATAAAAACGTTTCACATCCGCACTCAGAAGTAGTACAGCAGTCAACCGTCCACCTTCTCTTTTCCCTTGCTAGTACCTGAAAATGGGAGGGAGATTTTGGGTCAGCGGGGAAGCTGAGTGAATATACTCAAAATGCAAACAACTACAACATACAATACATGAGGGCACACAAATGAACTCCTAATCATTTACCACTAAGTTAATTTCTCAGTTTTTGTATCTTTTAAATTTATATAGCGCGCTTGTGTAAATCGAGTCGAGAGATCAACCTCGCCTCTCCTTACACTAAAATGCCACTCAGGCTACCACACAGAATTTCCACACAGAATTACCACACAGAATTTCCACACAGATTTTCCACTGAGATTTATTACTTATTTTTATGTTTTCAACTCCTAACATAAACCACACAGATAGCCCTATCACTTAGTAGCACAAAATGACTTGGTACCGGCTCAGATACTCGGCACGTCCGTCTCAGATCAGTGGTATGTAAAAACAGTCACTCAGATAACAGATCAACACACAGAAAGTACAACAGATCAAAACAGTTAACCACATAAGTCATGCACGTATCGTTATAACTGAATACACGGTGAGAATACTCACCTCGAATAACCGTAAGCTCCTAAATATCCTCGGTACTGAAGAGCGTCTCTAACCGGTCCTAGAAGGTCCTACAATGTACAAGGAAACTCGGGTTAGGATTAGGCTCAAAGGTTGCTTCAGCAGAAACTAAACAGCACACAACACTTTCACGGTAATGGCCATAACTCTCGAACCTCTCACTAGATATTATTCAAATTTTTATAGTAGCTGCACGGATCAGAGGACTACAATTTGTCAGAAGACTTCGGGAACTAATTCCAAACAGAAAGGGGTCTAAACAGGCTCACAAGGCAGAATATCTGAACCGAAAACTATTCTGCGATAGGTTACTAAAACCGCAATAACTTTTAAACCGTAAATCAGATTAAGGAGCCGACAGCGGAAACGGAAAGAAGACTCGAGAAACTAGAGACGAGCACGGGCCAAAAATCCAGAAACATATTTTAACTATGATAAAAACAGATCCGAACATAGACAACAGAATCTGCCCGAAAATTCAGTTTGTTGTGTTTAAACCGTTTTATAACCCGACATCAACCCGTTAAATCCCGAGGCACCCGACAGCCCCAAAATCACTTTTAACTCAGAAACTTATTTAAGAACAATTGAACTCCTTTTAAAATCTCTTTCGGTTCAGGAAACCAAGGACCTTAAGGTTCGGTTTCCGGGTTTTTCGATCAATAAGGCAATAGCGGTTTCTAACCAACCCAAACAACACCCG
Source organism: Calendula officinalis (assembly GCA_963853835.1). Lineage (NCBI taxonomy): Eukaryota > Viridiplantae > Streptophyta > Magnoliopsida > Asterales > Asteraceae > Calendula > Calendula officinalis. The sequence continues at coordinate 47,656,404 of OY970830.1, read as the reverse complement.
ACACCCCCGAATTTCAGTGGCCAACAACGACAACAAAACAGTGGTATCTAGACTCGATTAATAATGTGGAAAACGGAAATGACAATTTTATAACTAACTTAACCGAGCCGATTTTAGACAAAGGAGGTTTGACCCGACAACCCTTTCAAACTCAGGCACGAAACCACAACCGACCAGAAGCAACAAACAGTCACAATCGAACAAGACCATTCAGTTAACTCGTTAGGAACCCTACACGATTACCGATTTCAAAACCTGCTAAATGATAAAGTGAAACAATAAATAAAAACATCAAATACGGGAAGGGAACTACCACTTGCAGCTCGGTTTTGGGACGACGAATACTACCACCACTCGAGGCTCCGGTTCCTGATCTCGATTTGCTCCTCCTCTGCTCGATCTCCACTAATTAATCTCGGCAACTATTAAATTAAGTGCTCAAACCCGAAAGGACTACAATCTGCACGAACTCAGAATTGACACCACCAATGCACAAGATTTCGGCTGATTTGTTGCTCCTTGTTGCGTACCCAAACAATTTTCAAATGACAATTGAGATGCTTGTGTGCTTGGTGAAATCTCTAGCCCAAACAATCCAACAACGAGATTTAAAAAAAAAAGAACACACACACGGATGTGTGTATGTGTGATTTCTTCCATCGCACATGACACAAACCAATTAAAAAGTATACAGCTTCTCATTTAATTGCAGCTACTTGGCTGCTGAATTTGACAACGAGATGAGTGAGATTCCATGGGATTACGGCTGAATGGGAAAAATAGGGTTAAAGGGAAATAGGTATTGGTAAGCAATGAAGAGGAGACATTGACCAAAAATAGCGAAACTTAGTCTCCAAGAAAATTAGACAAGGGCCTCAAGCCCGTCTCACAAAAGCCCGACAACGAAAGATTTAGCTTTGGCCTTCGGCCGGCCCGACACAGAATAATATTACTCAACTCTTACGATTGATTAACCGGTCCAAACCCGAGACGAACTATTTAATTACATTTATTAATATACGAACGTCTATTGAATTATAAGGTGTCTAAAAATTAAAATGTCTAAATAAGTAACGCGTCTAATAAATACGAACCGTCAAACTTCATAATCATACGACCTCATAATTGCATAAGAATAATATACGGTCAACTGGTAGTCCAACAAAACGTAATTTAAAATTAATTTAAATTATTATTTAATCCTTTAAAATTTCAGGGCGTTACACCTGTTTGGGGAATTATGACTTTCATTGACCACTGTATATAACAAGTACAAAACACTTGAGACGATACTTCCAGTTCTTAAATACTTTAGTATCTTTTTAAGAACTTCATTTAATGCCAAAGTCATTTCTCGGATTATTTTAAATCTCCGATATATCTGTTAGGGAATCATGACTTGATTAAATATTGTATTTATTACAAGTATGAAACACTTGGATTTAATACCTCTAGTTCTTAAATACTTTAATATAGTTTGACCCTTTTAAGAGTTTATTTAGTATCTAAGTCATTCTTTGGATTTTGCGAACATCCAACATTCCTTGTTAGAGAATTATGACTTTATTAAATCCTTTATCACAATTATGAGACACTTGTAATAACACTCTTAAAGTCTATCTTGATTATATCAAATATAATCATACTGTATTAATACTAATACTTTAAACGTACTATCGTAAGTAATATCTATTACGCAAGATGTTTTAACTAAGTTCAATAAACTTTGAACTTGATATTTCCATAAAACTCTTAAATATTTGTATTAGAAAAACTTTCTAATTTCTAGTATCTATGTGATTGAGCTTCTAAGATATCATCATATATACAACAATCAAACAAATATAAATTATGAGATATTAAGTAAATCAAAAACTTGACTTACAATCTAGTCATAAAACTTGACTAGTGTAATTATCACACATGTACACACAATATAATTCAATCATGGATTCAATTTTGATAAAACCAAAAACCTTGTTTTAACATAAAAATAAAAATTATCCAACAATGAAATAAAATTGTTTTCATGAATCCAAACAAAAACTGAATTATAAAATCTTTGGTGCACGTGGGATCATCATCTCATGCCGGTCAGCATCACTTTCCATCTCCTCCTGCAATAAACGATTGCAAAATTTAGATTACTCGTAATATAATTTACAAGTACCTTAAAGTGATTAAGGAGTTTGGTCGTGTTACCTGAGGAACTTGCAATTCCTCCACTACTGGCACCCTTTGGACAATTTCGTTTCCAATGCCCGACCTCGCCACACTTGAAGCACCGATTCTCGGCCCTCGTCGTGTTAGGCTTCACCTTCTTGACCTTTTGTTTGGCACCTTTACCATTTGGCACTCCTTGGTTAGGATTGGTTTTACCCTTTACCATGCCATTTTCTCTTCTTACCACCACCACTACCATTACCGATCATCAGAACATCCTTAGATTTGGTCCCTAAACTCAACTCAGCTGTCTTGAGCATTGAATGTAGCTCATCAATGTATTTCTCTATATTATGCATATTGTAGTTGACCACAAAAGGCTCGTATTCATCAGACAATGAATTTAGAATAGTGTCCGTTTCCATCTGCAATGGTATGGGGTGATCGAGTCTAGCAAGGTGATCCATGTTCCCTTTCATTTTCATGACATGGGCACTCACCGGTGTTCCTTTAACCATCTTGCACGAGTTGAAAGCTCGATTGATGTCAAACCTCTCAGTGCGAGCTTGCTCTTGAAATGAATCCCTTATCTGCTGGATCATCTCAAATGCTGGCACATCCATAAGTCCCACTTGTAAATCTGGACTCATGGGTGCGAGCATTAGCACGGATCTCTCCAAGACATACCACTTTCTCTCATGCATGAGCACAATGCGAAGATTGCGCTCCCAATTGAGAAATTTTGACTTAGTCAACTTGTCCTTTTCTAGGATTGAGTGAAGCGAGAGATTGTTGGTACTTGTCGTTGTGGTTGTTGCTGCCATCTACAAATCAAACTCAGTTTAATTAGTAATCATCAATAAACATCTCTAAAATATATTATAAACCCATAATTAATATTTTAGGCCTAGGATCCATATATCACATTCTCGCCGCAAGGTTTGGGCACTTCCCGACGAGACATGCTATTTCTGGTAGGTAACTTCCTTACCAATCGCACCAAGACTTGATACGATTCCTAGGGGTCATAGAATCTATAGACTTTTTAATTTATTACAATTTGTACAACCCAATTGCACATTTATAATTGCAATAAAGTCTAGTATGTTTATTATACTAAAGTACTTTTTGGGTCGGGACTCCTGATTATCACAAAAGTAGATCATACCATCTAAGACAGTGCGATGCTCTGCGTCGGGACTCCCGATTATCACAGAACCTTACGCACCCTAGCACTCGCAATGATTTGAATCCATATCTAAGGTTCTTTCTCCTTACGATATGAATATCATTGAACAAGTGAGGTGTTCCATTAGATGGGTAGTACTTAGATCTAAGATTTTCTTGGGTTTGTTTAAGTCTTAAACTAAACTTAAACCTTATTCCAATTTTAATCCTTTAGTTAAAATATGTGACTTGTATACTCAAGAATTCTACAAGACACCTTTTTAAATCTTAAGAACTTTTTTCCTTTAAAACCTATAGTTTCAAAAAGTTGCGCGATTTATATGTATACCTAAAACGAGGTGTACAAAACATTTTACTAGGTTTTGTAAAAAACCTTTTATTTATAAAACTTGCTCATTTTATTTACTTGAAAAACTTAAACCTTATGTTAAACTTAAAAATGTGAATTTTAATTCCTTTATAATTCATGAACTTGAATCATAATCCTAGTTTAACACACATTGTCTTTCACTTGTTTAATAGTAATATTAAACACTTATTTTAACATATTAGATTCGCCAAAACTATGTCCTAAGGACATCTTGATAAACTTTACGATTTTCTTATGTAGCTCCCACTAGCTCCAACAACCAATATGGAACTTAAGAAAACACAATCACCGCTCTATACTTGGTGAAACTAATAAACTTATTATATAAAGACTATATATAATAATTCTAGTTTGTTTAAACTTTTCTACCATTTAACTTGAACTAGTTAAATATAGGTTATAAAGTTCTTATGTTATTTAATTATTGATCATTAATCTAGTATCTTACTTAACTCGTAATATACTTATATTATACTTGTATAATTAACTAGTTATAATAACTTATAACTTTATAACAATCTAATTACAATACTTATAACTTTTGTATTATCTAATTATAATAAAACTTTGTTTGTACAATTTCTAGTTGTTTACAACTTTGTACATTCTAGTTTAATTATAACTTAATACAAATTCTAGTTACATTAATATTATAATTTCATGATCAAAATAACATTTTATATTTAATGTTCCATTTAATCTTGTATTTAATATATATAATTTATTATCTTAAACCTTATATATTCTAATAAGAATATTACACCTAGTTTATACATATGTATTTTAACTTGATCTAATTAAAATACGTATAAACTATTTTATATTTTAAATTGCATTTTCCTTTAAATATTTAAAAGTTCGAGAAATTATATATATATATATAAATACATCTTGTTAACTTTAAAAATTAAAATTAACACTTCTTTTAATCCTTATTAATTCTCTTTTATTAGTTAATCCCTAATCTTTTTCTTGACCAATCAAAAATTAGGGTTTTGACTTTCTTGATCAAAAACATTATTTATTAAAAGATTAATCCTAATCAATACTATCTATACAATTGTCATTGTTTAAATACTAGGATAGATTATAACTTTAATAAATTTATTTAAACCTTTTTAATTTAAACCTTATAGACAAAAACTTTGTCTAGATTTCTAGGTTTAAAGAACTAGTTTTAATAAACCTATTAAAACAATAATTAAACCTTTTAAACATGAACTTGTTAAATTTACTAGGTTCTAGATTATGTTTTTAATTAATCACCTTAACCAATTAAACTATACTAGTTTAATGTTCATGGTCCTAGGGTTCTTTAGTGTGTCGAATTTCTTAAGGCTAAGAATCCTTTTAACCAATTAAACTAGACTATTTTAATATTCTTGGTCCTAGGGTTCTTCTAGATTTTGAAATCTTGGGGAAAAAGGAACGAATCATTTTGACCAATTAAACTAAACTAGTTTAATATTCTTAAACCTAAGGTTTTTCAAATTTTTCGAAAAACATGTAGGGGAAGAATCCTTTTGACCAATTAAACTAGACTAGTTTAATGTTCTTGGTCCTAGGGTTCTTCATATTTCGAAAAAACAAGGGGATGGAAAGAATCCTTTTGACCAATTAAACTAAACTAGTTTAATGTTCTTGGTCCTAGGGTTCTTTATATAATTCGAAAATTATAAGGAAGAAAAAGAAATTGGAACAAAAAAAAAATACTTTGAAATGAAACAAACCAAAAAAAACTTTGTTAATCTTGTTTAGATTTTCTAAACCAACGCTCTAATACCATTATAGGGTTTCACATAACTGATCAACCACATGGGTCAACCTCCTAGTATGCTTGGTTCGAATCATACTGACAAGAACATGAACTTGTTCTTGCCGGTTAAACCAACTAGCTAGTTTAATCCCTAAAAGCGGAACTGAGATTAAACTTAATCCTTAAACCTTAAAGGATTATGGGATGTTGGAAATCTAGAATAGATGTAACAATAAAGAAACCTTGTACGAAAAACTCGGACACACACACACATCTAATGGACTCAGAAAACTAGAGACCATCGCGGGCCAAAAATCCAAAAACGTATTTTAGGTGTGATAAAAATAGACGTGAACTCAGAGGGCAGCTTCTGCCAAAGTTCAACTTAACGATTAAAAACCCGTTTCGAATCCCGACAACAACCCGTTCATTCCCGAGGCACCCGACAGCCCCGAGGTTCATTTTTAACTTCAGAAACATGTTTACTATTAATCTAGTATTTTATTTGAAATTCTATATCGGTTTTGGAAACCAAGAACCTAAAGGTTCGTTTTCCGGGTTCCTCGATCATTAAAACGTTTAGCCAATTTATCAACTAGTTTTGACCCAACCCTTGACCCGAGCACTCAAACCATCATCAACAGCATTTAACAACAAGTGATCCCGAACGCTACACGTAACCGTTTAGGACAATGCTGTAGGAAAACCTAGTAGGATTCACATGGCGGAACTTGAATCCCACATACCGGATCTCTACTAAACAATGAGATCACAAGAACATTATGATGATGAACATTACCTTTCGATTGCTAAAGAAGTGATCCACCTCTACTGCATCACCTGAACATGCTGCAAGACCGCGTTGTACCAACAAAGTAATACACAAAAGCTTGTGTATGTGTGTGTGTTGCATTGAACAAGCAAACACCGAAAAACCCCTTGGGGTTTTTCTCCCTTGCGTCGGCCGAAAAGAGGAGAGGGAGAGGGAGAGTGTTTAGGGTTTTCTTAAGCAAGTGAATCAACCTTTAAGCCTTAACCTTAATCCCTTATTTATAAGGGAATAAGTTACCATTAAGTCCTTGGAGTTTAATTATGTTTAATTACATAATTAAACTTCCTATTAACACTTTAAACCCTTGGACTTTTACTAGTTAATTAATTAACTATTAATTAACTGTCCGTTGAATATTTAACTTTCCTCTTAAATAATAATTAACTTATTATTATTTATTCTTTTCTTTATAATTAACTTAACTAGTTAATTATTTCACACAACTTACTTTATTCGGTTGTCCATTATTGGGTGTGTAGTGGTGTGACCCTTTAGTGCCTTATAACATTGGACACGGTGACACATGTACTTATCTGTGCACATAGATCCTTCAGACTCCCACTTGTGCAAGTTAAATATCACTTACTGATCATCGTTGGCCTAAAGCGTTCCCTAGCCAGACATTTAGGATAACCACGTTATAAGAACTCTTACATCCAGAGATAATATTCATAAATGAATAACACTAACAAATTTTCCTTTCGCATCATGATATTTCTTAATTTGACTAGTAGACATGGAGCAGGGATCTTGTTCTATATACTCGAATTTTCTGGACACTGATTTCGACTTTCTGCAGTAACGGATTACCGAATGATCTAATCATTCTCCGAGCGCGGCCACGCATTTCAGTAGTCTTAATCGTCGAGCGGCCATGAAATATCTCTTCTAGTTAAAGAAGGTGCAAATTCCATCTTGACAATTTGCGTTATCTTGCCCACGACTTCCGCTGTCTTAGTGAGGTTCCTTATGATCACCCTTTTACGGTGTGAAGTTAGATAAATGCTAAAGATCAGAACTTGTCGCGTCTCAAACCAAATGTCTCAGGTCAGAGGACATCTACTCGAAATTACTCATGCTTGGGCTCCATGAAGTAATCTCGATCATTTGGTCACGTCTAATGTTTAGCAAACTCTGTAAACATCTATGAATATTTATTTTAACAACACTTGTTTAGATAAATAGATAAATATTCATAATGGTATTAACTCCTGAATCTAGCTCCCACTAAATTCAAGCAACCACAGACATTTAGATACTCAAAACTTTGTGCATCAAGGATAGGTTTAAAACATGTTAAGAATAGACAATTTGAAAATATTACGTAAAACCTCCTATTTCAATCCCACGAAATGTTATTACATAATGTATCGATTTCAATTATGTCTAAGAATCTAATCAAAATTACTAGCTACCAATATCTAGGTACTGCATGCCTATAGCGTGCGCATGTTTCTCATGCTTTGGTCTAGCTAGTGGTTTTGTAATCGTCTCTGTCGGTTTGGAAGCTTGCATCTTTGTAACCAGTTACACGCAATTCTTCCATTGAACCTCCAAAAACCAAGAACATTTCTTTCGTCCTTCTCAAATACTTGAGAATGTTCTTGACAGCCACCCAATGGGCCTCACCAGGATTCTTTTGATATCTGCTCGTAAGACTTATGGAGTAAGCAATATCGGGCCTAGTACATAACATGGCATACATTATTGATCCAATTTCCGAAGCATATGGTACCAAACTCATCCTAGCTATTTCCTTGCAAGATGTAGGACTCTGAGCTTTGCTCAGTGTAATGACATGTGTCATTGGAATGAGACCTCTCTTGGAATCACTCATACTGAATCTCTTCAGTACTTTATCAATGAATGTACTTTGACTAAGTCCAATAAACCGCCTAGATCTATCTCTGTAGATCTTTATACCCAGTATAAATGCGGCTTCTCCCAAGTCTTTCATCTGGAAACATTTACCTAACCAGGATTTTACTCCTTGTAATGCTGGTATATCGTTTCCTATGAGCAGTATGTCATCAACATACAAGACTAGGAAGATTACTATGCTCCCACTGAATTTTGTGTAGACACACGCCTCAAACTCACTCTTGACAAAACCAAATTCTTTGATTCTTTTGTCAAAGTGCAAGTTCCAACTTATAGATGCTTGCTTTAATCCATAAATGGATTTTAGCAGTTCGCATACTTTATCAGGATTCTTTGGATCAGTAAAACCATCCGATTGTATCATGAATACGTCCTCATTCAACTCCCCGTTAAGGAAGGCGGTTTTAACATCCATTTTCCATATCTCATAGTCGTAATATGCTGATATGGCCATAAGAATTCTGATAGACATAAGCACTGCGACTGGCGAGTAGGTTTCAGAATAATCCACACCATGTGTTTGCGTGAAACCCTTCGCGACAAGTCGTGCTTTGTAAGTATGCACTTTACCATACATGTCAGTTTTCTTCTTGAAAACCCACTTGCATCCAACAGCACGTGACTATGGTGGCAAGTCTGATAACATCCAAACTTGGTTGTCATACATGGATTGCATCTCTGCTTTCATAGCCTCGAGCCATCTTTCAGACTCTACGCCATCAGCAGCCTCGCTGTAGGTCAATGGTTCTAGTAGACTTCCATCATCATCATCGATCATGAATCCAAGATACCTAACTGGTTCTTGGCGTGGTCTACTGGACCTACGAGGGTTGCGTGTTTCTTCTTCCTCAACCGGTGGATCTGGTTGGGGATCAACAGTTCTTTGTTGAACTACTGGTTCGACTGAAGTCGTAGGTGGATCTTCGTTCTCTTCAATTTTTGAAGTTCTATTTCTTTTCTTGGAGTTTCTGTTCCTAGAAACTTCTCCTCCAAGAAGACACCTTTCCGAGCAACAAAAACATTGTTGTCTTCTTGATAATAGAAATAATATCCTAAGGTTTCCCTTGGATATCCAACGAAGATGCACTTATCTAACTTGGGGTTTAGTTTGTCTGTGAAGTTATGTCTAACGTACGCCTCACAACCCCAAATCTTGAGAAAAGACAATTTTGGCTTTCTCCCCGTCCAGTGCTCAAACGGAGTTTTTTATACTTACTTGGTCGGAACTCTATTCAGTGTGAATGCTTCAGTCTCGAGTGCATGTCCCCAAAATGATAGTGGTAGGGGAGCGCGACACATCATTGAACGTACCATGTCTAACAAGGTGCAATTTCTCCTTTCTGATACACCATTCATCTGAGGTTTATACGGAGGTGTGAGTTGTGAAACAACCCCACATTCTTTCAAATGATTGTCGAACTCTTGGCTCAAATATTCGCCTCCTTGGTCCGACCGAATTGACTTTATTTTCTTGCCCAGTTGGTTTTCTACTTCCCTCTGATATTCTTTGAACTTGTCAAAGCTTTCAGACTTTAGTCTCATAAGAAAGACATAACCATACCTAATGAAGTCGTCAGTAAAGGTAATGAAGTAGCGGTATCCACCTCTGGCTTCTGGAGTGAAGGGTCCACACACGTCACTGTGTATAATCCCTAACAATTCGCCAGCCCTTTCATTGTAGTGATTGAAAGGGTCTTTTGTCATTTTGCCAGATAAACATGATTCGCATATGGCATATGATTCCAAATCAAATGGTTCTAGAACTCCATCATCATGGAGCTTCTTAATGCCAGTCTCGTTTATATGACCTGAACGACAATGCCAAAGATAAATTTGATTCAAGTTACTCTTGGATCTTTTACTTATATGATAAATGTCTCGTTCTATGTTATTTAGATTTAACGTATATAGACCATTATGAGAGTTGGCTTTAAAATATAAAATGTCATCTTTTAAACACGAAATTGTTTTTCCACAAAACTCATAATAAAAACCACTGTCTATAAGTAAACCAAACGAAATAACATTTTTAATAAGTCTAGGAACATAATAACAATCTTTAAGTTCCAAGACTCTTCATGAAGGCAACTTGAGAAGATATGTTCCTACGACTTTGGCTCCAACCTTGGAACCTTCGCCTACTCGTAGTTCAACATCCCCTCGTCCTAGCCTCCTGTTCTTCTTAAATCCCTGCAAGTGATTGCAAATGTGATGACCACATCCGGTATCCAATACCCAGGATTCACTAGAAGTAACGAGACAATCAATCATAAAGATACCTAAATCACTGAAAAAATCAGTGTCCAACAGTCCCACATCGGACGTGTGCTCGCAAATATCCTTGCTGCCACAAGTTGGGCAACACAAATCAGCAAAGTTCTTCAACCAATCATCGAAATCATCCTGCTGAATCTCAGGGAGAGATTCTTCCTCTAGCCTTTGAACATCGCGTATACACAAGAGATTCTCGTGTAGTCCTGCGACAGTCAAATCAAAATTCCCAACTAAACGTACTACCTTATCCTGATAGTATTGAGTGAGAGATCCAAACAAGAACAAGACTTGTTCTTGCTGGTTTGATGTGCCAGTAACTAGGGTGAGACAATCTAGCAACCTTCTTATGTTAGTAAGATGGTCACTCAATGGTTGATCATCTTTCATCTTTGACGAAAAGGTTTCTTGTAAAATGAACTACTTACTTTCTTCAGTACTATCTTTAAATGTTTCCTCAAGATACTGGACAAACTCATAGCATGGTTTCTTACGTAGATTATCAGTAAGCTCTGATAATGAACTAAGAATGAGAATCGACATAACTTGTTATTCATCTGCCAGATACTGATAATAAGCGTCAAGCTCATCATCCTGGGCATCTTGCCCTGGTTGTCCCTTGGGCACCTCGTCTATCACGTACAGTAGATCTTGTGCCATTAGGAAGTTCCTAAAATGCACATTCCAACCTTTGTAGTTTGGACCAGTAAGCTTCCATTTTCCAGTGATGAGCCTTTGCGATTCAATCGGTGAGTAAAACGGAATTTCTGACAATACAGACATCTATAAGAAAAAACAACAAACGGTTAGTATGATTGGATAAATAAATAACTTCTAACATTATTACCTTTTAAGAATAATAGTTAGACTATGACCCATATTTCACGCCCTCTAATGCAAGGTTTGGGGACTTCCCATTAGAGCCACGCTATTTCTGGTAAGTATAGCCATACCGATCGCCTCTTGAACTAGAAACGATTCCTAGATGTTCGGGATATCAAGTTGAACAACAAACTTGTACATGTTTTAATCCCTCTAGTGCATTTTGGGCCGGGACTCCCGATTATCACCAAAACAGATCGTACCACCTAAGACAGTGCGATGCCTTGCGCCGGGACTCCCGATTATCACAAGACCCTACGCACCCTAACACTCGCAATGATTTGAATCCACATCTAAGGTTCTTTCTCCTTACAATGTGAATATCGTTGAACTAGTGAGGTGTTCCATTAGGTGGGTTGCACTCTGATCTAAGATTTTCTAAAAAAGATTTTCCTTTGTTCGAAAAATGTTAGCCAGTTTTTAATTACTTGGTTTTATAAACTAACTGTTTATAAATTCCACTTTTTAATTTGTCTTTATAAAACTTGGTTTATAAACAAACTGTTTACTTTACCATTATTAATTTTAAAACTTGGTTTTCTAAACAAACTGTTTATAATTACCATTATTAATTATACCTTGGTTTTCTAAACAAACTGTTTATAGTTACCATTATTAAACTTGGTATTACAAACTAATTGTTTATAATCACCATCTATTATTTCAAATAAAGTAAATTAAAGAAATAAAATAAATACATGCAATTATTTAAAATTGCTTATGTTATAACCCCAAAGACTTGGTTTTGTGTTTTGTATAGTTAAAAAAAACTTTATAAAAAATTCCGAAAATTATAGCAAAATTTCGAAAACTATAAAATAAACACAATGACACTTCTTTTGAGTTATGTCATATAATTAAATAAATAAACTGATAATTTAAATTAACAAACTGATAATTATAAAATTACCCATAACGACTGATTTCAATTTCCCCCTTAATTTTAAGATTATCTTGATTTTAATAAACTATTAAAATCAGTTTTAATTTAAATGTTATTAACCCTTTTTAATTTTGATTTGGTCCCATGTACCCATATGCCCGAAACTGAGCATTGGATAAATAATACCGGATTAAAACATAACTAGAGAGTAAACTGGATCACAAAACGAAAAAAATCCGAACCAAAACTTCGTCCGGTTCGCCCGGTCTTTCCGTTCGGTCGAACCCTAGCTTCGACCGTGGCTCAGTTTTGCTTGGTTCGGCCGAACCCTCATCCCTATTAATTTTTATTTTTTTTATAATTATTATTATTACCGAAAAAGAAAAAAAACAAATAAATAAATATATATATATATATATATATATATATATATATATATATATATATATATATATATATATTGTGTTATTCTAATACCAAGAATAACATAACTTTCCTTATTTTGTCTAAAGCCTAATTTGTCCATTCATTTAACAAATCTTGCTTAATTAATTACTTGGACTAATTTTTCTAAGGTTTTAACTAGACAAAAAAAAAAAAGAAACTTAATTTTTTTTTCATCTTGAAACCTATTCAATCCAATTATTCAAGAACTACTAGGATCAAATCTACTAGGTTTCTTTCTAAGATAAAAAAAAAACTTAAAATATGTATATATATGTACACGAAAATCGAAAAACACAAGGAGGGGAAATGAAACCTAATTTCTTTTTATCTAGAACCCTATTCATTCCAATTGTTCATAAACTTGAACAATGTTCTTGGATTAAATTTCCTAGGGTTCTTTTTGCTAAACAAAAATAAACTTAACCGAATCTCATTGAGATTAGTAGGAAGCTCTGATACCACTGTAGGAAAACCTAGTAGGATTCACATGGCGGAACTTGAATCCCACATACCGGATCTCTACTAAACAATGAGATCACAAGAACATTAAGATGATGAACATTACCTTTAGATTGCTAAAGAAGTGATCCACCTCTATTGCACCACCTGAACACGTTGCAAGATCGCGTTGTACCAACAAAGTAATACACAAAAGCTTGTGTATGTGTGTGTGTTGTGTCGAACAAGCAAACACCGAAAAACCCCTTGGGGTTTTTCTCTCTTGCGTCGGCCGAAAAGAGGAGAGGGAGAGGGAGAGTGTTTAGGGTTTTCTTAAGCAAGTGAATCAACCTTTAAGCCTTAACTTTAATCTCTTATTTATAAGGGAATAAGTTACCATTAAGTCCTTGGAGTTTAATTATGTTTAATTACATAATTAAACTTCCTATTAACACTTTAAACCCTTGGACTTTTACTAGTTAATTAATTAACTGTCCGTTAAATATTTAACTTAATATTTAACTTTCCTCTTAAATAAAAATTAACTTATTATTATATATTCTCTTCTTTATAATTAACTTAACTAGTTAATTATTCCACACAACTTAATTTATTCGGTTGTCCATTATTGGGTGTGTAGTGGTGTGACCCTTTAGTGCCTTATAACATTGGACACGGTGACACGTGTACTTATCTGTGCACATAAATCCTTCAAATGCTATAACAATAAGATGATTGCATAAAACTAAAAAGGAATAGAGTTATAACAAAACACTCAAGACTGGGAAACTCGAACACAAGCTCGAAAAAATGGAATTGGGCTCGGCTGGAAATCTGCTCGGTATTATAGCTAGGTCCCTGGATTGCTGATCGTTGTCCTATTGTCCAGCCCCAGCATGAAGTGCAAACCATACAACATGTTAGTAATCGGAAAACAGGAAAGAAAATCAAAGGAGACAAGGAATTGATGAAGGTATAAACTACCAATAAGAATGATCCAAAACTCGCTACTGGTCCCATGACTCCTCGACGGCGCAATTGATAAATAAAAATACAGAAAGACAAATCCCACTTGCTTACATCGTTCACCATAGCCACCTCTCAATGAACCAATGACATCTCTTTGCTGGCTAAGCATTCTCAACCGATCCTCACACATGGGTCGGTTACCTCCTTGCTTTTTCACCAAATGAGTCGATACCTTCTCCCACTCCACGTGTCTACTCCCACACGTTTTTGCCAACATTGATAGGAAAGAAGCAGAAAAATAAAACACCGAAAGCTATGGTTGGAGGTGCTCTCGGCTTGGAAGAAAAACAAGAATTTTGAGATGCTCTTGATAGGTTCTGCGACTAACAATGGAGATGGAGAAGTAAATGTCCGCTGAATTGTTATTAGGGTTGGAGAGAATCTTTTAGAGGTGGAAGGTAATTATGGGAGGACGGTGTCCTTAATTGTCAAAACTTAATCACCAAGCTAGCTCCTCCAAGGGCCACAACCCTTCACGAGATCAGTCAAAAGAGGACCGCCACAATGGGCTTGGTGGGATCACAACTGCAACTTAAGATGGGTAGTCCGAATAAAAGGAAAAATAATAAGTCGGGCCTCTCTTTATTGGGTTCGAACAAAAGAATCAAAGCACAAAGGCTCGCCAAACTCGGAACTAAAAAAAAAACAAAGAAGCAAGATCGAGAGAACTAGAACAAAGCCTTGGCCTATCGGCCGGCCTCCCAATACTCAAGCCCGACACTCAACCTCAGGTTAAAACGTCACCACGATATCTACTAAACTCGTAGATAATTACTTGCAATTTTAATAGCACTCTAGATGTTAAATAAGCATCACATTAGTTATTTAGCCTCATATTTAATTCTCTAGATTAATCATCACAAAAATGAATAACCCTGTAGTTATCATTATTTACTGATCCATACCATTAATTAACTCGAAATAAATTACCCACTAGTTGTTTAATAAAACGTCACGTATTAATTAAATACTCGAATTAAATACGCGTAAATGGACATAATCACATATAATCTCACCTAAATAAATACGCATAATTTATTTAAATAAAAACTGAATAATCCAATTACAAAAAATTTTAGGCCGTTACAATGCCGGTGACTGTGGACCAGTGAGATGTTTTGGATGTGGGGAAGAAGGGCATATTAAGTCTAAATGCCCGTTTAAAGGAACCACATGTTTCGGGTGTGGTTTACTGGGGCACCGAAGGTGTTTATATGAGTACATGTTGTAACGGGTCAACACGTTAATAAAAGTAACTAACTATATTTGAGATTCATGAGGTTAGCCAACTCTTCCCAGAGTAAGCCAAGTACAATTCACGACTGTCAGCATGGTACTTTTGGACACTTGTGGGTGTTGGAAGGGGGTCCTGCGGCGAGGCGCTGGTGGGCGTTGACATCGTCACGACATTGGCGAACCAAGTGAAATTTAATAAAAGGTCTAATAATCGAGAATTGAGTAGAGTCTTTAGGCATCACTTATGTGGTGTGAATTGTTTGTATGTGTATGTTTAATGTGTTGATTATTCACTCAGTGGTGGCTGACCCCAAACACTCCCTCCCATTTTGTAGGTACTAGCAAGGGCAAAGAGAAGGTGAATGGTTGATGAGCTGCGTTTCTATTTTTATATGTATGGATTTGGATTAAAACATTTATTTCGAGTTGGGACCTTTGAGTTACTTGTACTTTTGGGGAAAAATGGTTTATTTTATTTATTAAAAGTTTTTAAATTTCCCCTGATTTTTGGGTAGTTACAAGTTGGTATCAGAGCTCTGGCTTCAGAGAATATGGTTCACAAGGGGTTGATTTCAGACTCAAGTCGGAGCACGAGTTTTTATAATGAGTTTTTCAAAAGTGATTTTAAAATGAGTCCAAATCCAAATCGAGAAGCAGCGCATCACGACGACCTTATGCCTCTAGTACTTATTTATGAGATTATTAAAAATGTCACGAGTGATAATAGATATATATATTATACGTACTGATGTGAATGACTTGTTATGTGGATGGTATGAGGATGGGAGATCGTGGAATTTTTGAAAGTGGCTCGAAACCATTATAGGGGTATGTGCGGATAATAATAGAGGGGCCTATTATTATACGCACATTACTCATGCCTATGTTTCGAAAGGGATTCAAGGAGAACATTCGTCAAGCATCTAAGTATCATTAAACCCCCCCCCCCCACCCACCCAATTATTATATATAAGTAGTACGTTAATACGCGAGATAACCGGATGAGTAAAATATTACTGAGGAGATAATAAAATCACTAAAAGAGATTTATGAGAAAACAGTGAAATCAACTGAATAAGAGAATTATCAAACATGAAACGATAAAGAGTTATCAAAGCATGTCAAGAGAGAGATTAATAAATCAAATCGAGTTAAATTCTTTAAATGATCTAAGTGGGTTATTAATAAATCGAGGGTGGATTGAGCAATCGTTAAAACAGAATAAATGTGAAAATAAGAAAACTATTAAGTTTAAACCAATGAGTAAATTGGATGAACACATCACTAAATTTAGAATTATGAGAAAATAATAATTTACATAAGAGATTATTGATTTAAGTTGATAAGGAGTTATCCAAACAAATTAAGTGAAAATTAATTAAACTAAATTGAGTGAGAATCACTAATGATAAATTGTTAAATTGAATAATATTAATTAGTCAAAAATCTAACATAATAATTAAGTAGAGTGATTATGAATAATTTAATTTGTATAATTGAGAAGTCATTGAAATTACGAGAAAATTTGTAAAGCAAGAACGATTGGGCAATTATCTAAAACGAATTAAATAGAAAGATTTTAATTATGCATAATCATTAAATTGAGTAAATGAGAAACTACGAGTGAACAAATTAATGAAGTCATGAGGGGTGATGCTAAATGAGTAAAAGATTTGTGAATTGAGAAAATTTTATGCGAAAATTTATAGAGTAAATTTTACATTTATGTTACTGATGGGATAAAACATCGAATATATGAAATAAATGAGGACTATTACATGAGCAAGAGATAAAAATCTGTAAAGTTAATGAAAGTTATAAATATTGAGACATCACTAACTGAACGAGATGGAGGACCCAAAACGAGTAAATTAATGAGTTAAGTGACAAAAGAAAATTTACGAGAACTATTCACTACGAATTTAATTAGAATTCTATTAACGACAAAAAAAATGTTATATGGTAATGATAATACCAAACACACTATGAGAAAACCAGAGGATTTATATACAGGTTTGAAAAAGAGATAATCGTGAACGCGAAATAAAGAGTTGTGATGCTAAAACATGTAATAAGTTGACTTATGAGGAGTCATAAAATGAATAATTATTAATGAGAAATAACCATGACACTATTAAAGGGTAATTAATTATAATTGAGGAAACCTAATAAGGATGCGAGAATCCATGAGAATGTTAATGAGAAAGCTAACATCTATTATGAGCAATAAATTAATTTTCTATAAGTGATAAAAGTTTAATGAGTAGGGGTGTGAGGGGGGCGTAAAGTGTTTACGTTGAGACCGACTCACACCTATGCATAAGAGTTCGATTATCGAGTTATTAAATGAAACCTTAAAATATGTATCGTGATTGTTAATTTTATGATGGTAGAGAGTGCCAGTTCCAAACATGGGGACGAGTTTTCTCCAAGTGGATGTAACATCCCAGAATCTGGGGAAGTTTAAAAAATTTTAAATTAATAAAATAATCATTTTCCCAAAAAGTACAAGTAACAAACGGTCTCATCTCATTAAAATAAAAATAAACCGTCTCATGGTTTTTAAATGCAGAATAAATAGAATAATTGTTTTAAAAACATTTGACTCAAAATAAACGTTTGGAATCCAAATCCATAAAAGCTCATCGAGTAACAGCTCATCCAATGCACTTGCTCTAGTACCTGCAAAATGGGAGGGAGTGCTTGAGGTCAACCACCGCTGAGTGAATAATCAACATAATAAACATACACATACAAACAATCCCGTGACAATCCCAACGCCCACCCGCGCCTCGCCGCAGCACCCCTTCCAACACCCACCAATTTCCCGCAGAATCACGCCGACATTCGTGAATTGTACTTGGCTTACTCTGGGAAGAGTTGGCTAACCTCATGAATCTCAAATATAGTTAGTTAGTTTTAGTAACGTGTTGATCCATTACAACATGTACTCTTATAAAACTAACAAATCAAGGTCAAGTATATCATCTCATAGAGATATAACCACCTAGCACAACCCAAGTGCATAACAACTCATAATCAAAACTCAAGTACACAGATCATTCACATAATGATACGATACGTAGCTCGATTACTCAGAATCCATATCTCAGTTCAGAATACGATTAGAATAGAATAACAAGCTCATCTCAAAGCAATAGCAATTCATGACATATAGCACATAATCATGAAGTGAATGTAAATGTATGTTTATAGTGAGATCACCCACCTCGAATAAAAGTAAGCTCCTAGATGTCCTCGGCACGAAAGAGGGTCTCTAATCCAATCCTAGAAGGTCCTACAAAGCACAAAGAAGCTCGGATAAGAATTTGACTCGAAGCTATGTTCAGCAGATTTTGACAGCACTCGGCACTCTTACGGACACGGCCATAACTCTCAAATCGCTCACTAGATTTGACCCAAATTGTTACAGTAGCTAAAAGACTCAGAGGACTAATATTCATCAAAAGACCTCGGAAACTGAATCCAAACAGAAGTATCTCAAAACAGACTCAAAAGTCAGAAAAAGTTGAACAAAAAACTCTTTTGCGACATTTACCAAAAAAGGTATATCTTTTAAACCGTAAATCAGATTAACGAGCCGTCAGAGGCAACGGAAAGAGGACTCAGAAAACTAGAGACCAACACGGGCCAAAATTCCAAAAACATATTTTAAGTGTGCTAAAAATAGCCCCGAACTCAGAGGACAGATTCTACCAGGATTTAATTTGTTGATTAAAAATCCATTTTGAATGCCGACATCAACCCATTCATTCCTGAGGCTAGGGGTGTTCACTATTCGGATATAACCGGATTGTCCAATTGGACATTTTGGATCGGACTATTTGGATTGGTTATTTGGTTTTTTGGATCGGTTTGGACTCGAACCAAATTAATAGTTTGGATTTCGGATTGGATTTGGTTTCCATTGTGAAAACCGGATTGTCCAAAAAATCCGAATAGTAATATATAGTAAATTGATTTATATACTAACACTTGTTGGTTTCCATTGTAAGCAATTATGGTACTCCTTTTCTTTACATTTCTTATAGTAAATTGATTTATATAGTAACACTTGTTCCATTTTATATTGTATTAGTTGGCGAGCTACCAATATTTTTGGAGTTTTTGATAAAGTTGATGTCAAGATTTTTATATATATAATTATAAATGTCTCAAGCTATGAATTATACTTGTTTCTATGTATAAAGTAGTTTATCATTTTAGAATTTTACATATCGAACTTAATATTATTTTTGTTATATACTTTTGTAGTATTTTGAAAATTTTAAGGAAAAACCAAACGGATATAACCAAACCAACCAAATTGTTATTTGGTTCGGATCGGTTTGGTTTTCGAATTAGTTTGGACGGTTTGGTTTGAACTTTTGAAAACCGGATTTTATTTGGTTTCACCTATTTGGTTCGGATAAAACCAAACCCTCCAAACGAACACCCCTACCTGAGGCACCCAACAGCCCTGAAACCTATTTTAATTTCAGAAACTATATTTAGAAGTATACTTGCTTCTTAGTTTATAATCTTTTCGGTTTAAGGAAACCAAGAACCGTAAGGTTCGGTTTCAGTGATTTTCAATAAAACATTTAGTCGATCATTACAAATGGTTTTTACCCAAGCCGACAACCACAACCGAGACATGAACAACAGCTAACAAAATCGCAGTATCATTTAATCTAGACATAGAATTAGACACGTATAAAAGACCCAACCCGAGACCTGATTTGATTAACAACAAATCAAGAACAACCGGAAAATGACAAACGAAAACAGTAACAACTTCTCAATTAAACTGAACCATCTCGGGTTTGGTATCTAATCATTAAAATCGCAGCCCTATACGAAAACAGAACTCATACTGCAATTAATACTATGAATAGCATAAAATAAAACCGAATAACAACGGGATTTAGGGAACTACCATTACCACACTCGATACTCGGATGACTTGACTTGCTCGTCTTCAACAATTGTGAAACACACCTGCTCGAATTCTCCTACGAATCAATCACGAGGACAACGACCAAAACCCGAAACACCAAACGAATTGCAGCTGAGATTCTTCAATTTCCGTACGATGTACAAGGATGATTCTCGTTTTGCAGCAAGCAGGCTGCTCCAATTAATTGGAGCTGCTTGCATCCAAAGTCATCTCACGCATAAACCATAATTAAATACACTCTCGTGCTTGCCTGCTTACATGTTTCCCAATTTCCAATGCCTTGACCCTTCTTTCTTTTATTTGGTTGTGCGTGACTACCAAAGCCCACCGCTAATCTCTTCACTTTTTTTTTATTGCTGACATAAAACGCCACCTCATATTATCATCATCTGCATAAACTGTTCCCGCCGCCAACCTTAAGCCACAAACTTCCTTGTTATTTCTCCCGCTGAATGACTAAAAATCAATACGAACACGATAGATTGAACAAAGAATTAAAAGAGCAGAATTGTTACCGCTGAACTGCTCGAGCTCGTCACTCTTGGAAATCCCTACCACAAGGTTCGGTTGCTGGAGACAAACACCGGCTGGAGAAGAACTTTGACGGGCAGAAGGAAAATTCGGGATGGGACATGCTCTAGATGAAACTACCGAATGGAATTGTGGGAGAGATGAGGACGACGGCAATTAGGGGTTAGTTGATAGCTTATTACGCAGTGTTGAGTTGGGGCTTGGATGGAACATGGGCTCTCCTCTACTTCTCAATTTGGGCTAGAGATAAAACATGGGCTCGAGTCTCTTCTCTTGAACCGAACACATAAACAAAACTACAAGAGGAAAACAAGCAAGTCAACCAATATTCCATCATGGCTGCACTCTTTGGGCTAGGATGAAAAAGACAAAACGCACAAGGAAAAGAACACGAGATCAAGAAGGCCTTGGCCTATCGGGCGGCCTCGGAATTTAATAACGTCTAACTAGCTAGCCAATTAATCTCATAATCAATTAGCATCATAATTTAATTAATCTCATTATTAATCAGCACAATTATTTAGCACTCTAGCTATTATTAATTAACCCTCATAGTTAATTACCTCAAATTGAAATGACACTCTTGTCATTAATTGAATCACACCGTATTAAATTTGTTTGGATTAAATATACATAAAAGCACACAACACATATAATCTCAAATAAATAAATATCACATAATTTATATAATAAAAATGTATATAATACAATTACAATAAAATTTAAGGCGTTACAGTGGAGTTGAGTGGTGTTAAAAATGGAAAACCGCCAATAAAATGAGTGTGAATTGAGAATAATTATAAATTGTGAATTATTAAATTCATATTATTCAGCTAATGGAGATGAATAAATCGAATTAATTGTGAAAAATAAAGTTTGTAAGGAGAACCCAGTCGAGAAAATTGATGACCCAAATTATTGTGTTGAATAATTTATATGCATGTGATTAGAGAATTAATAAGAGTAATTGAGAATAATTAAATTCATGTTATGGTGTAATGATCAAATTGTAAAAATTAATAACCAAGAGTAATGATGCAAATGAGATGTGGCAAGTACCATAATTATATAAATAACGAGAAATTGTGAAATTAGAGTAATAGAATGTTGTTAATAAGTCGATCATGAGAAGATCGCCATAATAAATTATGAGGAAAAAATTAATTTTACTGATAAATTACCGAGCTATAAGAAACTAATAAATCAAGTTAAGCGAACAAATTATTAGAACGAACCAAATGATAAAGTTTTAATTATGAACAAATATTAATTGAAACTAAGGAGAATTATCGAGTTAAATTATTAAATTGAATGTCACCAGATATTATGCTTTATTGAGTAATTATTAAACTGATAATAGTTATTAAATGACCACACGAGAAAAAAATATAAGTGTATCAAATAATAAAATTTTATTAAACTACTATGAGTTTCTAAATCGAGAAGACAATAAAACAATATAAAGTAATGAGAAAACTCTATATTGGGAATGAGAATTAACTTAGTAACAGAATACACGAGAATTGATGAGGTAAGTAATTAACGAGTTGATAAGTATCATTAAAAGGAGCTGAACGAGCAATATTAAAAATAGCCAGCGAATGACTATTAAATACGAGTTAGCAAGAGATCTAATAATGCGGCTCTTAAATCATAAACTCTTATATCTGTTTGAGTAGTCTTATAATTAAATTTGATCACGTGAAATATCATAAAAGCGAGTAAAAGTATACGTTATGTGGACTGGTAAGAAGTCATTTGAGTTTAAATTGATGATATAAGCTTGGGTTGAGTTAAAAACAAGTTGTGGAGAAATTAAAATGAGTGCATTTGAATATATGCAAAATGAGTAACAGGCATGAGTTGCTTATAATGTGGATACAATTTCTGTGGATGTTATCTGAGTATTCGAGATTTGTGTGTGTTAGGTACATTTTTGTGAATAATGTGCCTGTTTTTTGGTATTACTTGATAGTTGTGTGAACCACTAAAATTATTTCTTATGACTTAAATAAGCTATGTCCCATTGAGTAGAGGAATTTTGAGGTACCATTACTGGTAGAGATTGCCAATAATAAAAAAATATTGTTGCTAAAATTGTATGAGTAATTATTTGATAGAGTTGTGCGGGAAGAAATTTCCCACAAACAAATTGTTATCGTCTTGAGAGGGTCGAGTGCGACTGTGAGCACGGATTGGAGGACCGAGTACCACGCCAGGATCATCTGTCGCCATAAACAAATACGTAACAAACCTACAAGTGGGGTTGAATCGGAGATTCAACGCAACGTTAACCGTTAGGAGCAGGAACCGAGTCCAGCTGTGAGAGCCGGAGTTCATTCTGATTGAGTATGTCACCCTAACAAGTTCCTTGTATTCATAACTTTATCGTTTTGTTTTCTTTCCTCTTTTGCGGATGTGTGATGTTGGCGAGCCTGAGTCTGAGATGCGAGATCGCTACCTTGAGTTTTTACAGAGCGATGACTTCGGGGACGAAGTCTATTAAAAGTGGAGTTGAGTTGTAACGTCCTAAATTTTTGTTTGTATTTAAATTAATTACTTTTAATAAATAAATTATGAGATTATGTGTTATGTGTATTTCCTGCGTATTTAATTGAGTAAATAAATGCGTGACGATTCGATTATATATCTAGAATGTTATTAATCTGGTGTTAAGTAATTATGAGAATTTGTTAATATGATCGAGTGTTTAGAATTTTTCCGAGCCTTACATTTTAAACTCGAGGCCGGCCAAAGGCCCGGCCCGCCAGCTCTCCTTTTCTCGTGGTCTCTATTAGGTCATTGGTGTTGAAGGCCCGGATTGTTAAAGTGTGACGACTCGATATTTCTGGTATGTAATCTCATTTCATTTCTAAACTTTCCTTATTTAGAAAGTTTCATTTCTAAACATTTCTATTTTTGGCATCCAAACACGCAACAAAAACATTTCATTTACACCATGCGTCGGTGTTTGACTATTTTAGTCAACACAACATTTTATTTTATTTATGGTGACACACTTGAGCAAAATCATTTCTAAAAATAATAATTTTATATTATTTACACAATAATACATGTAATTAAATAAACGTGATACGAGGCGAACGTTTCTTGAAAAACCTGACACCTTGAACACTTAACCCGACCTCTGAAGTGGCCATGCCTTCCGTTATTCGTGACCACAAACTCAGCCGAAACACCCTATGGGGTGTTGGCCTTATCCCTTTTGTTTTCAAATAAACCTTTATCTCTATCTTCTATTCCTCGTTTGAAATTCAAATTCGTTTCCTACAAAAACTCAAACACACCCCATATAAATACATCACCACCACCGAAACCCTAACTCTTTTCAATCTTGCATCCGTCGACCACCACCCACAATCCGTTCGTGTTCGATCCCCGCAAGCCACAAACGTCGAAACTGTTGAAGTCCCATTCGTTTTCGCGTGGTATACTCATTTCCTTGTTATATTTTTTATTGTTTCGATCCCTTGGTTCGAACCCGAGACCATGGCTATCGGCCATATGGTCTCGGCAACCTTGATCTCAATCCCGACGTGCATGCGTGCATGCATGTCAACGGGTTTATTTGTGAATTGTTCATTTATTCATTTGATTGTCATTGTATTGGTCCCTTGTAAACCCTAGATTCTGTAACACCCGTATTTTTATAACATCGTTTAAATCCATAAAATAAAATTTTCTCAATAATAGACATGATGTCCAAAATACAGTTTAACAAAAACTTTACAATCGTTATCAGAGTGTACAAAAATACGGTGTCACCAAATATATCAAAACTATAGGCAAACGGGATCTACCTACGAGCTCCCGAGCTAAACACCTCTAGGACACTTCTAGTGCAACCTTCTGTCACTGCAACCTGTACCTGAGTACATAGACACAAAACAAACGCAGTACGTGAGACAAAATAGTCTCGTGAGATGCATGGGTTTTAGACCCCCATAATGATAATCTTTTCATAAATAAATATATAAACATATATATATACTACAACAATACCGTCTAGTCACCCTATTGTGACCCTATCGATCTCGGTTCCCTATCAAACATATATAGTACCTAAGCATATAAGTACTAGAAGCACAATCATATCTAGTACATAAACATATATGTACTAGAAGCATAATCATATCTAGTACATAAACATATATGTACTAGAACCACAATCATATCTGGTACATAAACATATATGTACTAGAGGCTCGACATACCTAATACATAAACATGTATGTATTAGAATCATACCACGACTAGTAAGTAAACATATGCGTACTAGAAGCCCATACGTGTCTGGTGTATAAACATATATACACTCGTCTCAGTGACCGGGGATCCACCGCGTCACCACCATCTATCTCTTATCATAACCTAATAGTTATGCCAGTCAATGCCTTCGGCTAAGACACCAAACATCAAACAAGTTAGTTATGTAACAATAACGATATATAATTAGTTCACATAGTGTGAACGTACCTGTATGGTCCCATGGACCCGATCATAAGCAACCCACATTTACTTCTACATCTATGAACCCTAGACGGTCCATAATTACTTATTTCATGAGACACATTTCTCATTTATCGATATCACAATACTTTTATCTCTTCGTTGACTATAATACATAATTATTACTAGTCACATCATATTCACTTTCATATATATATTCATTCCTTACTTTTATTAGTAATTCTTACCAATAGGTTCTCATTGTCATAAAATCATTTCCAGTTGCTTTACTATTACATATTTATTAATAAAGGCCCAATATACGTTCTTTTACTCAATAACTTTATAATTATTGATCATTAATAAAGATACCCTAACTACTTTAGTTTATCATATCAACTTCCAAAATCATCAACCATACTAGACTTATTCCAGTATCACGTTATACCTACTTTATGATCCTTTTCAGTCACTATCTTGATCAAACATTCATTAATAAAGACCCATAAAAACATCATATGTATTTTCAAAAACTCTTTGCTATGTACCCAGTTTAAAAGTCTCATTTACTCACCTTAGCGATAGTTAAATCCATATCGTGTTTATCAACACGAACCCTTGCTTCCCGCCTTTGGAATATCTCCAACTTTTAGGTCCTTGCAACGTATCAACATAATCATCACATTTCTACTTATCATCCATAACTAAATATCGTCTGACATCAACATAATCAACCCCAACCACCAAGTTCATCAACTTGGTGTAGATCCATAAACCCTAGTTTATGGTTACTAACCCCAAATCATAGATCTGACATAACCCATAGTTCACACACTTCCTATGTGTGTTTTATACTCACCATCAACATATTTAGCAAAGACTTGACAAGTTACCATTGTCACCATTTTCCCCAAATCAAGTTCACAAATTAAATAGGAGATGAAATTTACCTTAGATATTTCAACTAGGAGTTTTAATCTTCAAGATTGGTGAAGAAATGAGCTTAAGAGCTCCAAAAACCCTTCTTCCTTCATCTTCCTTGGCTGCACCTTTGGGGTGAAGAGAAATGAGCAAAAACCCTAGAAATCCCGTTTTTAAAATTGTGTCTGAAGAGTTCGCACCGCGAACCCCAAGTTCGCGCCGCAATCTTCCCGTGTCGCGAACTCTTCGCGTTGTGAACCTGGTCGTGAACTCCGACCTCCGAAACACCCAACTCTCTGTCCAATGTTCACGAACGCGAACATATGTTCGCGTCGCGAACTACCTGATAGAGCAAGGCTGCATCTTTCGTTCTTTGTCTTGACCCGGTTTCGTCCATAACTTTCTCATACGATATCCAAATGACACAAAACCAATTCCCACGTGTTCTAAATGATTTATCCACATTTATCATATTTTTTCATAATTTATTCGATTCAAAGGTTACAAATTCGTTGTGATGTGGTGAACCCTAGAAAACCCTAGTTGATATTGGAGATCTAGACTCGTATTGTGACTCGAGTAACCGGCGTTGGTAGCCGGTGACGGATGGATTGTTAAACCCGAAACCAAAACCCTTGAACCGAACCCTATGCTCGAACCCTAACCCGAAAACCCGAGACTAGGTCAACCCAAATTCACCGAGCTTGACTCGTTGACCCGAGGAATTCACTCATGAACTACTCGAGCCGGGGCCCATACCCGGTCCCCTTTTTAAACCATACACATTCGTGACCAAAACCCGGAAACCCTAATCGGGTCAAGGCACGTACTTGACCCACTCAACTTATTCAAACCCGTGATGCCTAGTTAACTCACAAACCCAATCGGGCCGAGCCCAAATCGGCCCATTGGCCAAATCGTAACCCTATTTGGGCCCAAGCCCAATCTGTGGCCCATTCCTATTCGGACCGAGCCCATTTAGTGGCCCATTCGGCCCATGTGTCCTTATCAAGCCCATTTAGCCCATCTTGGCGGGTCTTGGCCCAAGTGCTGGCCCATTAAGCCATTCTAGGCCCATTAAGCCTAACCCAAGCCCATTTCATTTGAAGCCCATTAATCAATTCATTTCGGCCCATTATGGTCCAATAACCTAAGTTCACTCGATGTCACAAAACATATAACATAACGTAAATCATACGTCATAATCATTTATTATTAGATCGCATGTGTTAGCTTAGTCTAATTAGAAACGTTATTACGTTTAGGTAGCTAGGAGTCTGTGACGGAATCCTCTGTCCTATCAAGTTCTAAGCTTTGCCCAGGTGAGTCCACAACCCCTTTTTACTATTCTTACTGTTTTATAAACTATCGGGGTGGAAAACATAAACAATGCTACTATTTACTATGAGTGTACAACATCATTACATTTTCATTATCGTGTTGGCATGACAAACAATTATTATACTGGACTAAGGTACCAGCAATCATTAACTAGTGGATCTAGACCATGGATATGCAGATAGTACTATTGGCTGCCACTCATCCTCCCAACATTATTTGATCACTACTTGGTTATCCAAGACATCTTTCGGGAGTGTATATTGTCACACCCCGCCAAAAATGAGTTTTACTTCATTTAAAACGTTTTGCGGAAGAACGGAGGTGTGACGTTCATGACAACATAGCAAAAATTATGTAAACAAACAACCACGCAATAACGAAAAATAAAAGTTGTTTCACATTCCAAAAATAGAAAGTTCCCAAAAATAGTGAGTTTCCTAAAATAGAAATTGTTTGAAATGAAATGATTCTTCGTTAACTTAATGTTTTATTCATGGCTCACGACAATCCCACTGCTCATATCCTCCAGTTCCACTGCACCTAATCACCTGGAAAAGATAAATATAAAAGGGTCAACAATAATGTTGAGTGAATCCACAGGGTTAAAGTTGTAATAAAAGTAAAGTGTTTTGCTACTCAAAATGTTTGTTATGAAAATAGTTTTATGACTGAAAGTATAAGGTTCAACACTCATATGATATGAGAAGTAAGTACGAAAAGTAAAGTGTAATTGTAGAAGAATCTACAATCACTAGTTTGTTTATGAAAACGTGTTGAACAAGTTGTTATGTTTGACATCGCATGACCGTATCCCCAACAGGTAGCTAGTCTATTGAGTTAATATACCAACCCCTAAGTCCACAATCAACACTTCAACTCCAGTATGTTATATTCTTTTATGGATATACACTCCCGGTAGCACTGGATAAACCAGCAATGATCAAATATCGTTGGGAGGATGAGTGACAGCCAATAGTACTATCTGCATATCCATGGTCTAGATCCACTAGTTAATGATTGCTGGCACCTTAGTCCGGCATAATAATCGTTTGTCATACTAACGTGATGATCGAAAATGTAAATGTTGTTGTACAGTCATAGTAAAATAGTAGCGTTTGTTTATGTTTTCCACCCCAATAGTTTATAAAAGCAGTAAAAGAGTAAAAGCGGTCTGTGGACTCACCTGGGCAAAGCTTAGTAACAGTTAGGACAGACGATCCTTCAAAGGCTCCTAGCTTCCTAAACAATATGACTTTCTAATTAGACTAAGCTAACACAGGCGATTCTAGATACGATATAAGATATATGATATACATTTAATGTTATATTTTATGTTTTATGACATCGAATGATCTTGGGTTATGAGACTTTAATAAAATGAAATGAAATGCATTGGGTTTTATAAAATGAAATGAAATGGGTTTCAAAAAGAAATGACATGAAATGAAATGAGTCTTGAAATGAAATGATATGAAATGAAATGGGTTTGGCTTAATGGGCCTAGATTGGGCCTAAATGGGCTTATTGGGCCTAGATGGGCTTAGTGGGCCTAGATGGGCTTAATGGGCCACTAGGTGGCCACTTGGGCCTCATATTGGGCTTAGGTCCAACAGAGTTGGGCCATGTATTGGGCTTGGGCCCAATAGGTTCGGTTTGGGTATAAGTGGGCCAAAGGTTAGGGCTTTGGTCCAAATGAGCTTGGATACTAATGGGCCAACTAGAGTTTGGGCCCGATGGACTAAGATAGATCGAATTGGGCCAAGTACGGGCCTTGGCCCGATTATATGCTCGGGTTTGGGTCACGGGTTTGGTCAAGATTCGGCCTTGACCCGTTTTAGTTTGTGGGTCTAACTACGGTCAACAAAAGTCAATGAAAGGTCAATTAGGGTTGGGTGTATTCGGCTAGGGTTAGGGTTTCGGTATTAGGGTTAGGTTTTCCAAGGTTTCGGGACAACTATGGTCAAATCTAGTCAACGAAGGTCAAAGAAAGTCAATCAAGACTATTAGGGTTTCAGTCAAGGTTAGGGTTCGGCTAGGGTTTGATCTAGGGTTGACCGAAGGCCAAAACCCTTCGGGTTTGGTGCTAGATCGGGCTAGATTCGAGCTAGATCGGGTATGGGTGCAAGATTAGTGGCTAGATTAGGCTAGACACACATCTAGGGTTCTAGATCTAGGGTATTCGGGTGATAGATCAAGGTTACAAACAAGCAAGGGACAAACCAATTCAACAATACCTACACACACATGCCTACGGATGTATACATGCATGCTTGCATGCTACGGGTTTGGGAAGACAAGGCATAACCGAGACCACATGGCTCTTAGCCATGGGCTCGGGTTCCAGATGCAAGGCATGCAAAAAGTGAGAAAAGAAGGCAAGGGCTTAGTGCATCATACCTCGGATGAAATGAAATCAAAAACGGATGAAGATGCTCGGATGGCTTGATCGAACGGACGACCAAGGGCTCGGGATTGCTTGCTTCGATCGGAACTTGAGAGGGTTGTTTGGCCGAATGTTGTAAAAGGAATTAGGGTTAGTATGATGTGGTATTTATAGGGTGAGATTAGGGTGTTAATGGAAGAGTTGTAGTCTAAGTCAAATTGATTTGAACTAGGATAAAGATGAGATCAATATTAGGATAAGAACAATGGAAGCAATAGGTCACCTAACGCTTAAAGGGTTCGGCCGAGTAGGGGAAGTCATGAGCAAGGGCATGGCCGGCCACTTAGGTGGTCGGTCATGGCTAGATGTTATTCGAGTCACGTTTATTTAATAGTTACGTTTATTGTTTAACCGATAAAATTATCATTTTAGAAATGTTTTTAGCTCATTGTTTGTCACCATAAGAAAAGTAGAAATGTATGTGTTGACTAAAATAGTCAAACACTAATGCATGGTGTAAAAATAGATGTTTTGTTGTGTGTATGGATGCCATAAATAGAAATGTCTAAAAATAGAAACTTTCTAAATAAGGAAAGTTCTAGAAATGAAATGAGATTACATACCGGAAATATCGAGTTGTCACATATATCCATAAAAGAACGATAACATACTGGAGTTGAAGTGTTGATTATGGACTTAGGGGTTGGTATATTAACTCAATGGACTACCAACCTGTTGGGGATAACAGTCATGCGATATTAAACATAACAACTTATTCAACACTTTGTCATAAACAAAACTAGTAATTGTAGATCTTCTACAATTACATTTCATTTTCATACTTATTTCTCATAAAATGACAGTGTTGAACTTATACTTTTTTAGTCATAAAACTATTTTCATAACAATCATTTTGGGTAGCAAACACAATACTTTTACCGTAAACAATAAGCATGTGGATTCACTCAACAGTATTTGTTGACCCTTTTACTTTATGTTTTTCAGGTGATTTAGGTGCACAGTGAAACTGGAGGATATGAGCAAGTGGATTGTTGTGAGCCATGAATAAAACATTAAGTTTACGAACAATCATTTCATTTTTAAACAATATCTATTTTAGGAAACTACTGTTTTTGGAAACTTTCCATTTTTAGGAAGGCGAAGATGATAGGCAACATCACCGATTCTTTCAATTATTCCAAATGGTCCAACATAACGAGGACTGAGCTTTCCCTTCTTTCCAAAGCGTACAACACCTTTCCAAGGTGCTACCTTTAGCAATACATGGTCGCCAACAGTGAACTCTAGAGGCTTTCGATGATTATCAGCATAACTCTTTTGTCGATCTCTGGCAGCTTTAATACGATCTTTGATCTTGAAGATCTTGTCATTCGTTTCTTGTAGAATCTCAGGACCAGTAATCTGACGATCACCAACTTCGATCCAACAATGTGGCGAACGACACTTTCTTCCATACAGGGCTTCGAATGGTGCGGCTTTAATAGTTGTATGATAACTGTTGTTGTACGAGAACTCAGCTAGAGGGAGATGAGAATCCCAACTTCAACCAAAATCAAGAACGTAAGCTCTCAGCATGTCTTCCAGAGTTTGAATAGCTCTTTCAGTCTGACCGTCGGTTTGCGGATGATAAGCAGTACTCATATCGAGGCGAGTACCGAGAGATTTTTGCAATGATTGCCAAAAATGAGAGGTAAAGCGACTATCACGATCAGATATGATTGCGACTGGCACACCATCACGAGATACGAATTCTTTTAGGTAGATTCTCGTTAACTTCTCCATTTGATCAGCTTCTTTAATAGGAATGAAATGAGCTGATTTGGTCAATCGATCAACAATTACCCAAATTGTATCAAGACCACTAGACGTTCGAGGCAGTTTGGTTATGAAATCCATAGAGATTTCTTCCCATTTCCATTCAGGGATCTCTGGCTGTTGTAGAAGACCGGACGGCTTCTGATTCTCTGCTTTCACTTTGGCACAAGTTAAACATTTACTGACGAAAACTGTGATCTCTTTCTTCATATGCGGCCACCAGTACAATTCTTTGACACCTTTGTACATCTTGTCAGCACCCTGATGAATAGAATAGTTGGATCTATGAGCTTTATTCAAGATGACGTCGCGAACACTTCCATGATTAGGGACCCATAAACGATCCATGGAATAAAGGGTCCCATCCACCTTTGCTTCTAATTTCTTTTCCATACCACGCAAAGCTTCACTCTTGATGTTCTCTACCTTCAAGGCTTCAGTTTGGAATTGATGAACTCGGGAAGATAGATTAGAACAAATAGAAATTGGAAGGGCTCGAACACGACGAGGTTTAGGCTGCTCTTTTCGACTTAAGGCATCAGCTACCGCATTAGCTTTACCAGGATGATACTTGATCTCACAGTCGTAATAATTCATCAACTCTATCCATCTGCGTTGTCTCATGTTGAGCTCTTTCTGATTGAAGATATGTTGCAAGCTCTTGTGATCGGTGAATATTGTGCACTTGGTACCGTAGAGGTAATGTCTCCAAATCTTTAATGCGAACACAACGGCTCCCAGCTCCAGATCATGAGTTGTATAATTCTTCTCGTGGTTCTTCAGTTGTCGGGAGGCATAGGCGATCACTTTGTCATGCTGCATCAATACACAACCTAGCCCTTGGTGCGAAGCGTCACAGTACACCACGAAATTGTCGATTCCTTCAGGAAGAGATAGGATAGGAGCATAACATAATTTAGAATTGAGGGATTGGAAGGCTGATTCTTGTTTTTCACCCCAGACAAATTTCTCATCCTTTTGTGTTAACACCGTTAAATCCTTTGCAATCTTTGAGAAATTTTCTATGAACCTTCTGCAGTAACCAGCAAGACCAAGGAATTGTCTCACTTCAATTGGGGTATTTGGAGCTTCCCAATTCTTTATAGCTTCTATCTTCGCAGGATCAACATGGATACCATCCTCGTTGATAACATGACCCAGAAATTGGACTTCACGCAACCAGAATTTACACTTGGACAACTTGGCGTACAACTTCTCCTTCTCCAACAACTCAAGAATAATTCTTAAGTGCTCTTCGTGTTCTTCTCTTGTTTGAGAATAGATGAGAATATCATCTATGAAGACGATAATGAATTTGTCGAGATACTGCTTGCACACTCTGTTCATGAGATCCATAAACACAGCAGGTGCATTGGTCAAACCAAATGGCATTACCAAGAATTCGTAATGGCCATAGCGAGTTCTGAAAGTAGTTTTGGGCACATCTTCATCACTAACTTTTAACTGATGGTAGCCTGAACGAAGATCAATCTTTGAATAGAAACTTGATCCTTGAAGTTGATCGAATAGATCATCAATACGGGGAAGAGGATATCGATTTTTAATGGTTACTTTGTTCAATTCACGATAGTCAATGCACATTCTCATTGAACCATCTTTCTTTTTAACGAAGAGGACCGGAGCTCCCCAGGGCGAGAAACTCGGTCGAATAAAACCAAGATCAAGAAGGTCTTGCAATTGCGATGAGAGTTCTTGCAGTTCGGATGGTGCAAGACGATAAGGAGAACGCGCAATAGGTGCGGCTCCTGGGATCAAATCAATACGAAATTCAACTTGTCTCTGCGGTGGCAGTCCAGGCAATTCGCCAGGAAAAACGCCAGGGAATTCACGAATGATAGGGATGTCCTCAATCTTACGATCTTTGGACTTTGTGTCAATGACATGAGCAAGGAAGGCTTGGCATCCTTTACGAAGATATTTTTGAGCTTTCATAGAGTTTATGATTTTTATGTTTTTGTTTCTTTGTTCATCTTGAATTATTAATGTTTATGTTTTGGATATAGGGATACGAATTTTTTTGTTATAGCATATAATTTCAGCACGGTTTTTAGATAACCAGTCCATCCCTATGACGATATCAAAACTAAACTACCTAGCTCTACAGGAACAAGGTCTATATCGTAAATGTGATCATCTAGGTGAAGCTTACAACCATTAAAAACTTCACTAGACCTAACAACTTTTCCGTTCGCTAGTTCAATTTCATATTTAACTTTCAAACATTCTGGGTTTATATTTAAGAAACTCTTAAAGTTAGTCGATACGAAACTCAAGTCGGCTCCCTAATCAAATATAATAGAAGCAAAATGATTGTTGATGATAAAAGTACCGGTAACGGTATCGTGATTTTCGCGAGCTTCCTGAGCATTCATAACAAATGCACGACCACGACCATTCTGACGATCATTGTTGTTGTTGGCATTGCGGTTATTGTTGCGGTTGTTGCGGTTGTTGTTACGGTTGCCGTTGTTGTTGTTCTGAAGCTTAGGACAACGATTTCGATAATGATTAGGATCACCACACTCGTAAGAAACAGGAGTCTTAGGAGGGTTGTTGGACGGACACTTTCTGAAATTGTGACCCCAGCGGTCACACTTTTAGCACTTCTCACACTGACCATCATGATGCCAATTACACTTGCTGCACTTAGGCTTGCTTCCAGCATAGGTTCTAGAATCAGGATTAGGCTGATTGTTGTTATGATTAGAGGCAGCATAATTCTTATTCTTCTGATACTTACTCCCCTTTGTAGTCACGTTTGTTGTCATTGGAACGCTTTCCATTTTCATTGTTTGAAGTCTCAGAGGATTTGCTAGACACCACTAGCTTGTCTTTCAACGATCCACTTCTCATAGCATCATCAGTCAACCTTGTATCACAATTTACAACATCTTCAAAAGTCGTCGGCTCAGAAGCAATGACGTGAGTACGAATAAGATCATGCAGACCTTGAAGATACTTCTCGATACGCTTAAATTCATGGGAAACCATATGAGGGACGAGACGAGCGAGTTCTTGGAATTTAGTCGTGTAGGTAACAATGTCAAATCCAACCATGGACAGATTCCATAGTTCCACTTCAACTTTCTGTAGCTCTCTCCTTGGTCAAAACTTCTGAGTTAACTGATCTTTAAACGCATTTCAAGTCATAGAATCAGCATTAGCACGACCTAATACTTGCACGTGGGAGTTCCACCAGGACAACGCTTCCTTAGACAATGTGCTAGCATCAAACTTCACCATATTCTCAGGGGCACATTGGATGGTACTGAAGATAGATTCCACCTTCTCAATCCAATGGATGATAGCAATGGCACCTTCAGATCCAGAGTAAGTCGGAGGATGACAGGACATAAAGGTCTTAAACGACTGACCTTGACTATTAGCATTGGGATTTGAAGTTTAAACAAATAAAGAAAGAAAATGAAAGTTAGGTTAAAATAAAGCGAAAACGAACGAATCTTCTTTTGTGGAGTCGAATAATATATCGTTATTTCCATTGTTAGCAGCACCACCAGCATTTTCTCTTGCTGCATTCATTTGAGCAATCGCTTCAGCGATTCAGCGTTCCACCATTTTGAAGGATTTATGTGCACAATTAGTCAACATATGATGACACGTCCATGCCTACGAAACACTTAAGGGTCACACCAGTGAGTTCATGTAATACGAGTAGTTATTATGCAATGATACTTGGAGAAGAATGATTTATAATAGTCATTATAAATCAGTTAAGTATTAAGTTAAGTTTAACCTATTACTAGATTAGTTTAATTAATTATTAAATTTATAAATATAAGTATATATATATTTCGGTATTTATACCGAATTATATATGGGTATATTATACATAGTATTTAATAGTTAAGTGACAATAATAAACTAGTTAAACTATAAGGGTTGGAAATATAAAAGAGAAAGTTTAATTAAGAAAGTTTAATTAGGCTTCACTTTAAAACCTTAATGCTTGTTCCCTTCTACCCTACCCACGAAATTTCTCCCACCCTCCCCTTGAATTCGGCCGAAACACCAAGAACACAAGTCTTGTGTTCTTTGTGTTCTTCGTTCGTTCTTCGCGTTCTTCGAAGATTGATCGAGTTATTCAAGGATCGTTGCAAGAACCGGCTAGAAGGTTTCTTGTCTTGCTCATCACTGGTGGACTAATCTTAAGCAATTAAGGTATGAATTGGAAAAACCTTTTTTCCCTTCTTTCCCCTTGGACGAAATCGAACCAAGAACCCTAGGGTTCTTGGTTGGTCGTCGAACACCACAAGGATGTGTGTGTGTTCGATTTTTTCGTACAAGGCTTCTTTCTTGATAATCTAGTTTAGATTTCCAACATCCCATAATCCTTTAGGGTTTAAGGATTAAGTTTAATCTCAGTTCCGCTTTTAGGGATTAAACTAGCTAGTTGGTTTACACGGCAAGAACAAGTTCATGTTCTTGACAGTATGGTTCAAACCAAGCATACTAGGAGGTTGACCCAAGTGGTCAATCAGTTACAATGAAACCCTTCAGTGGTATCAGATCGTTGGTTTTAGAAATCTAAACAAGAATAACAAAGTTTTTGTTTGTTTAATTTCCAAGTTTTTTATTTTTTGTTCCTTCTTTTTTCTTCCCATGGATTTCGAATGAGGATTAAAGAACCCTAGACCAAGAATGTTAAACAGTTTGTTTAATTGGTCATAAGGATTCTAAACCCTAGTAATTTCGAAAACCTAGAAAGAACCCTAGGATCAAGAACATTAAACTAGTTTAGTTTAATTGATCGAAAGACTTCTTTCCCTAACCATAGTATTTTCGAAAATTGTAAGAACCCTAGGATCAAGAATGTCAAAATTTTTGGTCAAGAGGATTCTTTCCTTATTAATTGATCTTCAAAATCTAGGACCAAGTATGTTAAACTAGGTTTTAGTTTAATTGGTCAAAAAGGATCTTTTCCTTTTATCCCTAGATTTCGAAAATCATAAGGACACTTGGACACCAAGTTTGATTAAACTAGTTTAGTTTAATTGGTGGAGAAGTTTCCTAGGCTTAAGGAAAATTTTCGAAACCCTAGATTCAACCTAGGACCATGAACATTAAACTAGTTTAGTTTAATTGGTTAATAGGATTAATCAAGAATATAATCTAGAACCTAGAAAATTAAACAAGTTTATGTTTAATAAGGTTTGATTATTGTTTTAACGAGTTTATTAAAACTAGTTCTTTAAATATAGAAATCTAGACAAAGTTTTTTGTTTAGAAGATTTAAATTAAATAAGTTTAAATAAAATTATTAAAGTTATAATCTATCCTAAAATTTAAACAAAGTTTAATAATTGTTTAAATAGGATCGATTAGGATTAATCTTTAACTAAAAGGGCGTTATTGATCAAGTAATTAAAACTAGGTTTTAATTGATCAAAAACGAGATAAGGGTTTAATTAATTAAATTTAATTAAAGATAGAAGAGAAGTGTTAATTTTAAAGTCTTAAAATTAACAAGATGTATTTATATTATATTATATAATTATTCGGATTTTCAAATTATTTAAAAGTGATTTTAAAAAGATAAAATAGTTTGTACGTATTTTAATTAGTCTAAGTTAAAATACAAATGTACAAATTAGGTGTAATATTCTTACTAAGAATGTTATAAGTTTTTACAGAAATAAATAATATATATATATATATATATATATATATATATATATATATATATATATATATATATATATATATATATATATATATATATATATATATATATATATATATATATATATATATATAATACAAGATTAAATGGAACAATTAAATTAAATGTTATTTTGATCACAGTTATAATATTAAGTAACTAGAAATTTGTATTAAGTTATAATTTGAACTAGAATGTACAAAGTTGTAAATAACTAGAAATTGTACAAACGAAGTTATATTATAATTAGATGATACAAAAGTTATAAATATTATAATTAGATTGTATAAAGTTATAAGTAATTATAACTAGTTATTTATACAAGTATATTATGAGTTACGTAAAATACTAGATTAATGATCAAGGGTAAAATAACATAGGAAATTTTAGAACCAATATTTAACTAGTCTAAGTTAAATATAAGAATGGTTAAATATAAGAATTTTTTCAAGTAAGTAAAACAAGTACGTTTTATTAAGATAAGGTTTTTCACAAAACCTAGTAATATCTTTTGTACACCTCGTCTTTAGGTATACAAAGTAAAATCAAACAAATTTAAAACTTAAAGTATGAAAAGATATTTAGAAAGGCGTCTTGTGGAATTCTTGAATAACACAAGTCGCACATTTTAAATAAAGATTAAAATTGGAATAAGGTTTAAGTTTAGTTTAAGACTTAAACAAACCCAAGAAAATCTTAGATCGAAGTACTATCCACCTAATGGAACACCTCACTTGTTCAACGATATTCATATTGTAAGGATAAAGAACCTTATATATGGATTCAAATCATTGCGAGTGTTAGGGTGTGTAAGGTTCTGTGATAATCGGGAGTCCCGGCGCAGAACATCGCACTGTCTTAGATGGTCTGATCTACTTTGGTGATAATCGGGAGTCCCGGCCCAAAAAGTACTTGAGTAGAATAAACATACTAGACTTTATTGCAACTTAGAAATGTACAATTAGATTGTACAAGGTTGTAATAGGTTATAAGTCTAAAGATTCTACGACCCCTAGGAATCGTGTCAAGTCTTGATACGATCAGTAAGGATGTTACCTACCAGAAACAACATGTCTCGTCGGGTAGTGCCCAAAGCTTGCGACGAGAATGTGATATATGGATCCTAGGCCTAAAATATTAATTATGGGTTTATAATATATTTTAGAGAATGTTTGTTGATGATTACTTATTAAACTGGGTTTGATTTGTAGACGGCAGCAACAACCAAAACGACACGTACCAATAATCTCTCACTACGCTTGTTTCTAGAAAAGGACAAATTGACTGGGTCAATATTTCTCAATTGGAAGCGTGATCTTCGGATTATGCTTAGGCATGAGAGAAAAGGAAATGTCCTAGAAAGAGCAATGCTAAATGCCCCTGCCGCAGATGCTAGAAATGAACCAGTACAAGCATATTACGCTTGTAGAGTGTTCAACTGTTGCAAGATGGTTAAGGGATCATCAGTAAGTGCTCACGTCATGAAAATGAAAGAGTACATGGATCATCTTAAATGACTAGGGCACCCAGTACCGTTGCAGTTAGCAACAGTAATGATACTCAACTCGTTGTCAGATGACAATAAGCCTTATGTAGTCAACTACAATATGCAGAACATGGAGCAATCCATTGATGAGCTACATTCCATGCTCAAGACTAATGAGTTGAGTTTAGGGACCAAGTTTAAGAATGATCTCATAGTAATTGATGATGGTAGTGAAAAAGAGAAAGAGGCGCAGTGGAAAGGGATAGGGTAAAACCGATTCCAGCAAAGACGTGCCCAAGGGTAATGGAGTCAAACAAAAGGTCAAGAAGGAGAAGCCAAACAAGGCAAGGACCGAGAAATGGTGTCTTGGTTGTGGCGAGGGTCAAAGGGTAGGAGGCAATGCAAGCTCCTCAGTTGACTTGACCAACTTCTATATACTCACTTTCAACTTGTAAAGTTTATTACGAGTAACTCAACTTTTCCAATCCTTTATTGCAAGATATGATGGAAAGTGAAGATGGCCTGCATGACATAGTAATAATCCCACGTGCACCAAGTTGATCTTATAATTCAGTATTTTTCATTCTGGATTCAAGGAAAACAATTTTATTTTGTTAAGACAAATTTTATGTTAAACTCATTTTTGGTTTTACCAAATTATGAATCCATGGTTGAATTATAATGTGTGCATGTGTGATAATTACACTAGTCAAGTTTTATGAGTAGCTTGTAAGTCAAGTTTTGATTTACTGATAATCTCATGATTTATATTTGTTTGATTGTTGAATGATAATATCTTGGAAGCTCAAATTACATAGATGCTAGTAATTAGAAAGTTTTTCTAATGAACGTATTTAAGAGTTTTTATGGAAAGCACAAAGTTAAAGGTACATTGAACTTATTTAAAACATCGTATTAATGGTTACTTATGATAGTAAGTTTTAAAGTATTAGTGTTAATATAGTATGATTATATTGGATATGATCAAGATAGACTTTAAAGAGTATTATTACAAGTCTTTCATACTTCTGATAAAGGAATTTAATGAAGTCATAATTCCCTAATAGAAATAATTGGATATTCGTATAATCGAGGGAAAATGACTTAAACATTAAATGAACTCTTAAAAGGGACAAACTATATTAAAGAATTTAAAAATTAAAAGGTATTATTGCAAGTCTTTTATACTTGTAATAAATACAACATTTGATCAAGTCATAATTCACTAATAGGAATAATGGATATTTGAGAAATCCAAGAAATGACTTTGGCATTAAATGAGATTCTTAAAAGATACTAATACACTTAAGAATTGGAAGTATCGTTTCAAGTGTCTTATACTTGTTAGATACAGTAACCAATGAAAGTCAGGATTCCCTCAAAAGGATTGTTGGATATTCGCAAATCCAAAGGATGACTTTGATAATTGATTAATTCTTAAAGGGTTAAACTATAAGTTTTGACTAGGTCAAAAGTAGTAGTTTAAGTGATGCTTATTTCCATAAAATTTAGTGGGAGCTATGACTAACATATTCATTAGAGGTACTAATGAATATAGTAAGTTAGTTAGGATATTAACAACAAGGTTTTACCAAGTCGTTAGCCAAAGAGTTAAGAGAAATAATAAATGATCGTTAATTAGATTATTGCAAACCTAATAGCGTGATCATGAGTCTTGTGATTAATTATTGCATATCTAATAGGTTTTTCACACTCCAGTGGATAACATAATCATTTAAGGAAATTTTTTTAACTAGTAATGATATATCTACAAATCAAGTGACTAAAAGAGGCTTTAGTTACAAGGCGAATTTTATGAATTCAAGAAACTAAGGAGTTACTTTCCAATCCTCCTATGTTTTCCGAATTGCATAAAAGGGCAAGACTAGAATATGTTCTAGAATGTTGCACGAACAAAATCTAGCAAAGGCAAAAGAAATAGTATTTTTCAAATACTCGTCTTATGTCTTTAGTTTAATAGAAATGACTGGTTTAGTGATAAAGTTACAATTAAGGTTGTAAAAGTCATTAAGTAATCAACACGAGCAAAAGGAATAAGTAATGATCCAGTATCCATGAACAGTAAGGAATAATACATGAGTTAGTATCATTGTTATTCAGACTTTGTATGTTTTACAGTATCCATGAATAAAAGTCTCTTTATTCAAAAGATATAAATCCGTGACTACTCGTCTTGGTGGGAACCTTGATGGGACGTTAACGTCATTGCGGTATTTGGTGGTAGATTCGAAGTTCTTCGAAGATAGCTACACGGGTTTTGTGTAAACCAAATATCGGTGATATTCTGTTGGAGCTCGACGAATATTGGATTGACCACCGTGATAACACTTCGTGGTTGAAAAGTTCAAAAGTATTATTCACTAGGATTTTCCTTAAGCCTGAG
Source organism: Calendula officinalis (assembly GCA_963853835.1). Classification (NCBI taxonomy): domain Eukaryota; kingdom Viridiplantae; phylum Streptophyta; class Magnoliopsida; order Asterales; family Asteraceae; genus Calendula; species Calendula officinalis. The sequence goes on along the minus strand of OY970830.1, from coordinate 47,614,995 downwards.
GTATTTGATTTGGGATACAATGACTAATGTGCTTTGGTTCGTCTTAGACAAGTCTGAAATATGATTGTCATACGAGGCTTTACTGGGTACAGAGGAAGTTGTATTTTGAATCGAAATATAACAAGATGGTAATTTCACCTCCTTTTTAGGAGAGATATTTATGGATCCCTTGACATGATGATAAAACTGAAAATGCACGGTCGTGCTCAACGAACTGATCTGTTCTTTGTCGTTATCATAGAGTTTTAAATAAAGAGGTCTAGAAATGATTTCGAGTACATGAGTTGATAAATTCTACCATGCTCGTATTTGTTATCACAAATATCGTGCTGCAAGGGATAAACCTAACACGTTACCCAAGAAGTAAAGACGGAGTGTTCTTTGCTAGGTGACGCTATTAAAGAGTTTTTCCAAAAACTATACCTGGGTTACAAAGCTGTTTCTATGGGGTTGGTTATCCTGTATTGCCTGTCTAGGGGCCGCTGCAGGCTAGTGCCATCAAGCTAAGGTTACGAACTTGCACAAGTGGGAGTCTGAAGGATTTATGTGCACAGTTAGTCAACCTATGATGACACGTCCATGCGTACGAAACACTTAAGGGTCACACGAGTGAGTGCATGTAATACGAGTAGTTATTATGCAATGATACTTGGAGAGGAATGATTTATAATAGTCATTATAAATCAGTTAAGTATTAAGTTAAGTTTAACTTATTACTAGATTAGTTTAACTAACTAATTAATACAAGTATTTGTACATTTACTAGTTGAGTAAATATACAATTTGTTAATTATAGATTATCCATAATATGATTTAAAGCCATTAAATCATATAGTGTTTAGATAATATTATTGTCTAAATTATATAAAGGTTATTATATAATTAATTATTAAATGTATAAATATAAGTATATATATATTTCGGTATTCATACCGAATTATATATGGGTATATTATACATAGTATTTAATAGTTAAGTGACATTAATAAACTAGTTAAACTATAAGGGTTGGAAATATAAAAGAGAAAGTTTAATTAAGAAACGTTTTTAATTAAATTAGAAAGGACTTAAGTGAAAGATCTTCTATTATAAATAGAAGACCTTACGCTTCACTTTAAGACCTTAATGCTTGTTCCCTTCTACCCTACCCACGAAATTTCTCCCACCCTCCCCTTGAATTCGGCCAAAACACCAAGAACACAAGTCTTGTGTTCTTCGTGTTCTTCGTTCGTTCTTCGCGTTCTTCGAAGATTGATCGAGTTATTCAAGGATCGTTGCAAGAACCGGCTAGAAGGTTTCTTGTCTTGCTCATCACTGGTGGACTAATCTTAATCAATTAAGGTATGAATTGGAAAAACCATTTTTCCCTTCTTTCCCCTTGGACGAAATCGAACCAAGAACCCTAGGGTTCTTGGTTGGTCGTCGAACACCACAAGGATGTGTGTGTGTGTTCGAGTTTTTTGTTCAAGGCTTCTTTCTTGTTAATCTAGTTGAGATTTCCAACATCCCATAATCCTTTAGGGTTTAAGTATTAAGTTTAATCTCAGTTCCGCTTTCAGGGATTAAACTAGCTAGTTGGTTTAACCGGCAAGAACAAGTTCATGTTCTTGACAATATGGTTCGAACCAAGCATACTAGGAGGTTGACCCAAGTGGTCAATCAGTTACAATGAAACCCTTCACATTTTTTCAACAGTTTCTTGATTTCCTCCTCGAGCCATTGGTGAATTGCTGATACAATTAATACGATTCAAAACCAAGAATTAAGAAAAGAATACTATGGAAGGATTATAAAGAAATATTTAATTATTATAAGAATTAAGGAATAGATATACAATAGACGTAGTAGTAGTAGGAGGCGTAATATTGGTAGACGTAATGATAGTAGTAGTAAAGTCGTATAGAAAATACAATTTATAGAAACATTAAGATTTTACTAAAATATCACTTTTATTAAACACCTTCCTAATACATAATAGTTTTAAAAGCATGGTACATACACCAATACTTGGATAAAAGAAAATACTAATTTAAAACTAACTTTTAAAATAGCTAAACATAAAACCTAATAATAGTAATACGAAAACAAATATAGACAAAATGTCGATGACTAATCATCTTCTTCTGGCTTCTGGTCGTCGTCTTATTGTCATATATAGATCACCATCTTTCACCAAACGATAGAGATACGGACGCTCTCCAGGCTTGAGATCAGGGGGTCCATTGGAGCTCTCCAGGCTTGAGATCAGGGGGTCCATTGACGATATCGGAAACGGCGTCGTTACAAACACTGCCTTTGGAGACGAAGGAGGCGTAACACGTCTTCTAGACGAAGCGGTACTCTGATCACTGTTGTACTCTGAGTCGGACGGAATATTAATAACGCTCGCTGACGGCATTCTAATTATCACGACGCATAAAATTATTATTAGATTAGGGCAAAATTATGGGCTCTCTAACGAATGCTAAACATTACTCTAAGGAAAAGCTAACTAGGGCAAATGTTCTAATCTAAGAACAATTAAACTTCAGGATATGAGACTTAGCATGCCATGAATATTTTTTATTTTGTAAAAGTCTTTGTTTTTCCCAAAACTCGTTTGTAGTTATGGACTAGGCTTGCTAATTCACTATAACTTAAGCTCTGATACCAATCTGTCACACCCCGCCAAAAATGAGTTTTACTTCATTTAAAACGTTTTGCGGAAGAACGGAGGTGTAACGTTCATAAAAACATAGCAAAAACTAAGTAAACAAACAACCATGCAATAACGAAAAATAAAAGTAGTTTCACTTTCCAAAAATAGAAAGTTCCCAAAAATAGTGAGTTTTCCTAAAATAGAAATTGTATGAAATGAAATGATTGTTCGTAAACTTAATGTTTTATTCATGGCTCACGACAATCCCACTGCTCATATCCTCCACTTCCACTGCACCTAATCACCTGGAAAAACATAAATATAAAAGGGTCAACAATAATGTTGAGTGAATCCACAGGGTTAAAGTTGTAATAAAAGTAAAGTGTTTTGCTACTCAAAATGTTTGTTATGAAAATAGTTTTATGACTGAAAGTATAAGGTTCAACACTCATATGATATGAGAAGTAAGTACGAAAAGTAAAGTGTAATTGTAGAAGAATCTACAATCACTAGTTTGTTTATGAAAATGTGTTGAACAAGTTGTTATGTTTGACATCGCATGACCGTATCCCCAATAGGTAGCTAGTCTATTGAGTTAATATACCAACCCCTAAGTCCACAATCAACACTTCAACTCGAGTATGTTATGTTCTTTTATGGATATACACTCCTGGTAGCACTGGATAAACCAGCAATGATCAAATATCGTAGGGAGGATGAGTGTCAGCCAATAGTACTATCTGCATATCCATGGTCTAGATCCACTAGTTAATGATTGATGGCACCTTAGTCCGGCATAATAATCGTTTGTCATACTAACGCGATGATCGAAAATGTAAATGTTGTTGTACAGTCATAGTAAAATAGTAGCATTTGTTAATGTTTTCCACCCCAATAATAAAAGCAGTAAAAGAGGAAAAGGGGTCTGTGGACTCACCTGGGCAAAGCTTAGTAACAGTTAGGACAGAGGATCCTTCAAAGGCTCCTAGCATCCTAAACAATATGACTTTCTAATTAGACTAAGCTAACACAGGCAATTCTAGATACGATATAAGATATATGATATACATTTAATGTTATGTTTTATGTTTTGTGACATCGAATGATCTTGGGTTATGAGACTTTAATAAAATGAAATGAAATGAAATGCATTGGGTTTTATAAAATGAAATGAAATGACATGAAATGAAATGAGTCTTGAAATGAAATGATATGAAATGAAATGGGTTTGGGTTAATGGGCCTAGATTGGGCCTAAATGGGCTTATTGGGCCTAGATGGGCTTAATGGGCCACTAGGTGGGCCACTTGGGCCTCATATTGGGCTTAGGTCCAATAGAGTTGGGCCATGGATTGGGCTTGGGCCCAATAGGTTTGGTTTGGGTATAAGTGGGCCAAAGGTTTGGGCTTTGGTCCAAATGGGCTTGGATACTAATGGGCCAACTAGAGTTTGGGCCCGACGGACTAAGATAGATCGAATTGGGCCAAGTACGGGCCTTGGCCCGATTATATGCTCGGGTTTGGGTCACGGTTTGGGTCAAGATCCGGCCTTGACCCGTTTTAGTTTGTGGGTCTAACTACGGTCAACAAAAGTCAATGAAAGGTCAATTAGGGTTAGTGTATTCAGCTAGGGTTAGGGTTTCGGTATTAGGGTTAGGTTTTCCAAGGTTTCGGGTCAACTATGGTCAAATCTAGTCAACGAAGGTCAAAGAATGTCAATCAAGACTATTAGGGTTTCGGTAAAGTTTAGGGTTCGGCTAGGGTTTGATCTAGGGTTGGCCGAAGGCCAAAACCCTTCGGGTTTGGTGCTACATCAGGCTAGATTCGAGCTAGATCAGGTATGGGTGCAAGATTAGTGGCTAGATTAGGCTAGACACACATCTAGGGTTCTAGATCTAGGGTATTCGGGTGATAGATCAAGGTTACAAACAAGCAAGGGACAAAACAATTCAACAATACCTACACACACATGCCTACGGATGTATACATGCATGCTTGCATGCTACGGGTTTGGGAAGACAAGGCATAACCGAGACCACATGGCTCTTAGCCATGGTATCGGGTTCGAGATGCAAGGCAAGCAAAAAGTGAGAAAAGAAGGCAAGGGCATAGTGGATCATACCTCGGATCAAACGAAATAAAAAATGGATGAAGATGCTCGGATGGCTTGATCGAACGGACGACCAAGGGCCCGGGATTGCTTGCTTCGATCGGAACTCGGGACTTGTGAGGGTTGTTTGGCCGAATGTTGTAAAAGGAATTAGGGTTAGTATGGTGTGGTATTTATAGGGTGAGATTAGGGTGTTAATGGAAGAGTTGTAGACTAAGTCAAATTGATTTGAACTAGGATAAAGATGAGATCAATATTAGGATAAGAACAATGGAAGCAATAGGTCACCTCACCCTTAAAGGGTTCGGCCGAGTAGGGTAAGTCACGAGCAAGGGCATGGCCGGCCACTTAGGTGGTCTGTCATGGCTAGATGTTATTCGAGTCACGTTTATTTAATAGTTACGTTTATTGTTTAACCGATAAAATTATCATTTTAGAAATGTTTTTAGCTCATTGTGTGTCACCATAAGAAAAGTAGAAATGTTTGTGTTGACTAAAATAGTCAAACACTAATGCATGGTGTAAAAATAGATGTTTTGTTGTGTGTATGGATGCCAAAAATAGAAATGTCTAAAAATATAAACTTTCTAAATAAGGAAAGTTCTAGAAATGAAATGAGATTACATACCGGAAATATCGAGTTGTCACATATATCCATAAAAAATGATAACATACTGAATTGAAGTGTTGATTATGGACTTAGGGGTTGGTATATTAACTCAATGGGCTAGCAACCTGTTGGGGATAACAGTCATGCGACGTCAAACATAACAACTTATTCAACACTTTTTCATAAACAAAACTAGTAATTGTAGATCTTCTACAATTACATTTCATTTTCATACTTATTTCTCATAAAATGACAGTCTTGAACTTATACTTTTTTAGTCATAAAACTATTTTCATAACAATCATTTTGGGTAGCAAACACAATACTTTTACCGTAAACAATAACCCTGTGGATTCACTCAACATTATTTGTTGACCCTTTTACTTTATGTTTTTCAGGTGATTTAGGTGCACAGTGAAACTGGAGGATATGAGCAAGTGGATTGTCGTGAGCCATGAATAAAACATTAAGTTTACGAACAATCATTTCATTTTTAAACAATATCTATTTTAGGAAACTGCTGTTTTTGGAAACTTTCCAGTTTTAGGAAGTTGAACTATTTTCATTTGTTATTTGCGTGGTTGTTTGTTTACTTAATTTTTCCTATGTTGTCATGAACGTTACACCTCCGTTTTTCCGCAAAACATTTTGAATTTACGGGAAGTTTTATCTAAGATTTTTGAGGTTTTTATAAAAAAATTATGAGAAAATAAGTATGTTTTAGTTAGAATTATCAAATTATATATCTCATTATTAAATTATTAAATTTTTGAAATTTTTGAGGTATTATAAAATCTTTATGAGAAATTTTTATTTGTGAGTATATAGTTTATCAAATAATATATTTTATTATTAAATTATTAAATATTTAAATTCACGAAGTGTTATAAAAATATTTATAAGAAAATTTTATAGGTGAGTAATATATTTTATCGAGCAATATAATTTATTATTAAATTAGTGAATGGAGAGTAGGTAGTGAATTGAGTGAATGATGAATACATTAAGTGAAGTTAACAATAAAATTTTGTTGAATTAATGAGAATTTCTAAAAGATAAGAAAATATAAAATTAATAAACAATGAGAAAATCTTTAAATTGAGAATAAAGGATAAATGCGTGTTGAGTAAATGAGAACTATTGAATTAATTCGTAAATTGAGTAATGAGAAATCGTTAAAAATAAGTGTATGAAATTTAATTGAATTTCTTTATGAAAATAAATGGGTAATATGAGTTTAATGAGTAATGTGTGGTTGAAATAATCAAGAGAAAGTTAAAGGTGGACTGTTGAGGAGGTCAAGAGTAGGGGTGTTCAAAAATAACCGAAAAAACGGGTACCCGAAAAAATATCCGATATCCGAAATCCGGATACCCGAAAATCCGGGTACCCGAAAATCCGGATACCCGGATTTCGGGTAACCGGTTTCCGGGTATCAAATACGGGTAGTGTTTTTCTAAAAAACCGGGTAATTGGGTACCCGGTTGTGACAACTCGACATTTTGGGTATGCTACTATTTTTCATTTCTTACTTTCTATATTTAGAAAGTTTCTATTTTTAGAAACATTCTCATTTCGTAACATTTCTAATTTTAGAAAGTTTCTATTTTTAGAAACTTTCCTCGTTTCCTATTATTTCTAATTATAGAAAGTTTCTATTTTTAACTCTTTCCTCATTTCATATCATTTCTATATTTAGGAAGTTTCTATGTTTAGAAACTTTCCTCATTTAGTTTCATTTCTACTTTTGGCATCCAAACACATGACTAGTTCACCGAACATTTAACATTTTCACCATACAACAGTGTTTGACTATTTTAGTCAACACAACATCTTATATTACTTGTGGTGACATTTTTACTCCAAAACATTTCTAATAATGATATTTAAGTAATATTTAATCAATAAAATCAAAATAATTAACGAAATGTGACTCGTAACGAATTTTATTCCAAACCGATACATCAATTGTTGTCCCGACCGTCAAGTGGCCGAACCCTCCTTCTTGGCCTCCCTAATTTCGTCCCACCACCTCTTGGTGGTGTGGTTATCGTCTTTTGAATGTTTAAAGCTTTATCGTTATCTCATTCTTGAATGTCTATCTATATCTTTGATTTAAAAGAGTTATAGTCCTACTACAACTCTAACTTAAACCCTAATCCTTGATCACTATAAATACCACACCCTATACCTCCTTTTGTCTTTGTTGATTTCGTCCAAGGGCAGCCCCAAATCGATCCCGAACCCTTGTTCGTCCGCAAGCAATCCGCAACACCCCTTTTGCCGTTTTTCTTACTCGTTTGATCTCGTTTGCTCGTAGATTGCAAGGTATATCGAATTCTCCTTGTTTTGTATTTGTTTTCTTCTTTGTTTCAGTCCTAATACTCGAACCCAAGACCTTGGCCAAAGGCCAAGAGGTCTCGGAAATTGCATGATATCGATCCCGACGTGTATGCTTGCATGCATCTCAAAGGATTACTCGATCTAGTCATTTATTGATTCGTTTTGTTCATTGATTCGTTTGATATGTTATTATTCGTTGTGTTAGTTTTTTTACCCTTGTGACCTTGACCGAAACCCTAGATCTAGAGGTATTACTTGTGCTTAACCTTAGATCTAGACTTGTATGACCAAAATACCGAAATCTAGCCAAATCTAGCAATAGACCCGAACCATAGACCAAAACCGTAGGGTCTTGGCCATTCGGCCGACCCACACATGAACACAAACCCTAGATTCTGAAACCCTAGACCTAGTTGACTTTTGTTGACTTTCGTTGACTATTTTGACCATTGTTGACCTCAAGATTTGACTAATTTTGACCCACAAGTCAAACTGGGTCAAGGCCGGATCTTGACCCAACCGATTGACCCAAACCCGAATACTTAATCGGGCCAAGGCCCGTACTTGGCCCATTCGATCTACCTTAGTCCATCGGGCCCAAACTTTAGTTGGCCCATTAGTATCCAAACTCATTTGGACCAAAGCCCAAACCTTTGGCCCACTTAAACCCAAACCGAACCCAATTGGGCCCAAGCCCAATCTATGGCCCAATCTAATCGGACCTAAGCCCAATAAGAGGCCCAAGTGGCCCAACCTAGTGGCCCATTAAGCCCATCTAGGCCCATTAATCCCATTAGGCCCAATAAGTCCATTTAGGCCCATTAAGTCTAACCCAAGCCCATTTCATTTCATTTCATTTCATTTCGAAGTCCATTTCATGTCATTTCATTTCATTCCATATCATTTCATTTCATTTCATTTCGATCTATTAAGGTCCAATAATCCAAATTCATTCGATGTCACAAAACATAAAACATAACATTAATTTCATATCATATATCATTATTATTAGTTCGCCTGTGCTAGCTTAGTCTAATTAGAAGTGTTATTGCGTTTAGGCGCTAGGAGTCTTTGAAGAGATTCTTTGAGGTTTATCGAGAGCTAAGCTTTGCCCAGGTGAGTCCACAGACCCCTTTTACTCTTTTACTGTTTTTATAAACTTTGGGGTGGAAAACATAAACACAACTGCTACTGTTTTACTATGACTGTACAACAACATCTATACATTTTCATTATCGCATTGGCATGACAAACAATTATTATACCGGGCTAAGGTTGCCAGCAATCATTAAGTAGTGGATCTAGACCATGGATATGCAGATAGTACTATTGGCTGACACTCATCCTCCCAAGAAACATTAGATCTTTACTTTGTTTGTCCAAGACATCTCCGAGAGTGTATATCCATAAAATAACATAACATACTGGAGTTGAAGTGTTGATTGTGGACTTAGGGGTTGGTATATTAACTCAATAGACTAGCTACCTGTTGGGGATAACAGTTCATGCGATGTCAAACATAACAACTTGTTCAACACATTTTCATAAACATAACTAGTAATTGTAGATATTCTACAATTACACTTCACTTTTCATATTTACTTCGAGTGTTGAACCTCATACATTTTCAGTCATAAACCATTTTCATAACAAACATTTTGAGTAGCAAAACACTTTACTTTACTTCACTTTACTTTACTTTACTTTACTCTTTACTTTAACCCTGTGGATTCACTCAACATTATTTGTTGACCCCCTTTTACTTATGTTTTTCAAGGTAATTAGGTGCAGTGGAACTGGAGGATATGAGCAGTGGTTTGTCGTGAGCCATGAATGAACATTTAAGTTTACGAACAATCACTTCATTTTCAAAACTTACTATTTTTAGTAACTGCTATTTTTGGAAATTTTCCATTTTTAGAAGGTAAACCATTCTCATTATGTTATTTACGTGGTTGTTTGTTTACTTAATTTTTGCTATGTAATCATGAACGTTACACCTCCGTTCTTCCGCAAAACATTTTAAATGAAGTAAAACTCATTTTTTACGGGGTGTGACAGAATGGTATCAGAGCTTAAGTTATAGTGAATTAGCAAGCCTAGTCTATAACTACAAAAGATTTTTGGTAAAAACAAAACTTTTACAAAACAAATGTTCATGGCACGCTGAGTCTCATATCCCGAAGTTTCATTGTTCTTAGATTAGAACATTTCCTTAGTTAGTATTGCCTTAGAGTAATATTTAGCGTATCGTCTGAGTGCCTAATCTTATGTTCTATCAGTAATGCGACTTATTTATCAGAATGTCGTTATCGAGTGTTATCTATATTTTCGTCCGACTCGGAATATGATAGTGATCAGAGTACTGCTACGCCTAGAAGTATTCCTTCGTCTCAAGTTGTTCTAAGATTTTTGAGGTTTTATAAAAAAATTATGAGAAAATAAGTATGTTTTATTTAGAATTATCAAATTATATATCTCATTATTAAATTATTAAATATTTGAAATTTTTGAGGTATTATAAAATCTTTATGAGAAATTTTTATTTGTGAGTATATAGTTTATCAAATAATATATTTTATTATTAAATTATTAAATATTTAAATTCACGAAGTGTTATAAAAAAATTTATAAGAAAATTTTATAGGTGAGTAATATATTTTATCGAGCAATATAATTTATTATTAAATTAGTGAATGGAGAGTAGGTAGTGAATTGAGTGAATGATGAATACATTAAGTGAAGTTAACAATAAAATTTTGTTGAATTAATGAGAATTTCTAAAAGATAAGAAAATATAAAATTAATAAACAATGAGAAAATATTTAAATTGAGAATAAAGGATAAATGCGTGTTGAGTAAATGAGAACTATTGAATTAATTCGTAAATTGAGTAATGAGAAATCGTTAAAAATAAGTGTATGAAATTTAATTGAATTTCTTTATGAAAATAAATGGGTAATATGAGTTTAATGAGTAATGTGTGGTTGAAATAATCAAGAGAAAGTTAAAGGTGGACTGTTGAGGAGGTCAAGAGTAGGGGTGTTCAAAAATAACCGAAAAAACGGGTACCCGAAAAAATATCCGATATCCGAAATCCGGATACCCGAAAATCCGGGTACCCGAAAATCCGGATACCCGGATTTCGGGTAACCGGTTTCCGGGTATCAAATACGGGTAGTGTTTTTCTAAAAAACCGGGTAATTGGGTACCCGGTTGTGACAACTCGACATTTTGGGTATGCTACTATTTTTCATTTCTTACTTTCTATATTTAGAAAGTTTCTATTTTTAGAAACATTCTCATTTCGTAACATTTCTAATTTTAGAAAGTTTCTATTTTTAGAAACTTTCCTCGTTTCCTATTATTTCTAATTATAGAAAGTTTCTATTTTTAACTCTTTCCTCATTTCATATCATTTCTATATTTAGGAAGTTTCTATGTTTAGAAACTTTCCTCATTTAGTTTCATTTCTACTTTTGGCATCCAAACACATGACTAGTTCACCGAACATTTAACATTTTCACCATACAACAGTGTTTGACTATTTTAGTCAACACAACATCTTATATTACTTGTGGTGATATTTTTACTCCAAAACATTTCTAATAATGATATTTAAGTAATATTTAATCAATAAAATCAAAATAATTAACGAAATGTGACTCGTAACGAATTTTATTCCAAACCGACACATCAATTGTTGTCCCGACCGTCAAGTGGCCGAACCCTCCTTCTTGGCCTCCCTAATTTCGTCCCACCACCTCTTGGTGGTGTGGTTATCGTCTTTTGAATGTTTAAAGCTTTATCGTTATCTCATTCTTGAATGTCTATCTATATCTTTGATTTAAAAGAGTTATAGTCCTACTACAACTCTAACTTAAACCCTAATCCTTGATCACTATAAATACCACACCCTATACCTCCTTTTGTCTTTGTTGATTTCGTCCAAGGGCAGCCCCAAATCGATCCCGAACCCTTGTTCGTCCGCAAGCAATCCGCAACACCCCTTTTGCCGTTTTTCTTACTCGTTTGATCTCGTTTGCTCGTAGATTGCAAGGTATATCGAATTCTCCTTGTTTTGTATTTGTTTTCTTCTTTGTTTCAGTCCTAATACTCGAACCCAAGACCTTGGCCAAAGGCCAAGAGGTCTCGGAAATTGCATGATATCGATCCCGACGTGTATGCTTGCATGCATGTCAAAGGATTACTCGATCTAGTCATTTATTGATTCGTTTTGTTCATTGATTCGTTTGATATGTTATTATTCGTTGTGTTAGTTTTTTTACCCTTGTGACCTTGACCGAAACCCTAGATCTAGAGGTATTACTTGTGCTTAACCTTAGATCTAGACTTGTATGACCAAAATACCGAAATCTAGCCAAATCTAGCAATAGACCCGAACCATAGACCAAAACCGTAGGGTCTTGGCCATTCGGCCGACCCACACATGAACACAAACCCTAGATTCTGAAACCCTAGACCTACTTGACTTTTGTTGACTTTCGTTGACTATTTTGACCATTGTTGACCTCAAGATTTGACTAATTTTGACCCACAAGTCAAACTGGGTCAAGGCCGGATCTTGACCCAACCGATTGACCCAAACCCGAATACTTAATCGGGCCAAGGCCCGTACTTGGCCCATTCGATCTACCTTAGTCCATCGGGCCCAAACTTTAGTTGGCCCATTAGTATCCAAACTCATTTGGACCAAAGCCCAAACCTTTGGCCCACTTAAACCCAAACCGAACCCAATTGGGCCCAAGCCCAATCTATGGCCCAATCTAATCGGACCTAAGCCCAATAAGAGGCCCAAGTGGCCCAACCTAGTGGCCCATTAAGCCCATCTAGGCCCATTAATCCCATTAGGCCCAATAAGTCCATTTAGGCCCATTAAGTCTAACCCAAGCCCATTTCATTTCATTTCATTTCGAAGTCCATTTCATGTCATTTCATTTCATTCCATATCATTTCATTTCATTTCATTTCGATCTATTAAGGTCCAATAATCCAAATTCATTCGATGTCACAAAACATAAAACATAACATTAATTTCATATCATATATCATTATTATTAGTTCGCCTGTGCTAGCTTAGTCTAATTAGAAGCGTTATTGCGTTTAGGCGCTAGGAGTCTTTGAAGAGATTCTTTGAGGTTTATCGAGAGCTAAGCTTTGCCCAGGTGAGTCCACAGACCCCTTCTACTCTTTTACTGTTTTTATAAACTTTGGGGTGGAAAACATAAACACAACTGCTACTGTTTTACTATGACTGTACAACAACATCTATACATTTTCATTATCGCATTGGCATGACAAACAATTATTATACCGGACTAAGGTTGCCAGCAATCATTAACTAGTGGATCTAGACCATGGATTTGCAGATAGTACTATTGGCTGATACTCATCCTCCCAAGAAACATTAGATCTTTACTTTGTTTGTCCAAGACATTTCTGGGAGTGTATATCCATAAAATAACATAACATACTGGAGTTGAAGTGTTGATTGTGGACTTAGGGGTTGGTATATTAACTCAATAGACTAGCTACCTGTTGGGGATAACAGTTCATGCGATGTCAAACATAACAACTTGTTCAACACATTTTCATAAACATAACTAGTAATTGTAGATATTCTACAATTACACTTCACTTTTCATATTTACTTCGAGTGTTGAACCTCATACATATTCAGTCATAAACCATTTTCATAACAAACATTTTGAGTAGCAAAACACTTTACTTTACTTCACTTTACTTTACTTTACTTTACTCTTTACTTTAACCATGTGGATTCACTCAACATTATTTGTTGACCCCCTTTTACTTATGTTTTTCCAGGTAATTAGGTGCAGTGGAACTGGAAGATATGAGCAGTGGTTTGTCGTGAGCCATGAATGAACATTTAAGTTTACGAACAATCACTTTATTTTCAAAACTTACTATTTTTAGTAACTGCTATTTTTGGAAATTTTCCATTTTTAGAAGGTAAACCATTCTCATTATGTTATTTACGTGGTTGTTTGTTTACTTAATTTTTGCTATGTAATCATGAACGTTACACCTCCGTTCTTCCGCAAAACATTTTAAATGAAGTAAAACTCATTTTTGACGAGGTGTGACAGAATGGTATCAGAGCTTAAGTTATAGTGAATTAGCAAGCCTAGTCTATAACTACAAGAGATTTTTGGGAAAAACAAAACTTTTACAAAACAAATGTTCATGGCACGCTGAGTCTCATATCCCGAAGTTTCATTGTTCTTAGATTAGAACATTTCCTTAGTTAGTATTGCCTTAGAGTAATATTTAGCGTATCGTCTGAGTGCCTAATCTTATGTTCTATCAGTAATGCGACTTATTTATCAGAATGTCGTTATCGAGTGTTATCTATATTTTCGTCCGACTCGGAATATGATAGTGATCAGAGTACTGCTACGCCTAGAAGTATTCCTTCGTCTCAAGTTGTTCTATGGCATCAACAACAATGAAGACGTCAAATTTTGTTTTGTATGTTTGAGGGCGTTATTTTATTTGTGTCTACGCATGTGAAGCCGCGTCGTAATATAGTTCCAAGAACCTCTCGACGACCAGAACCAGAACATATATCAGAATCAGATGCAGAAGAAGATTCGGAACCTGAAGAAGACTTTGAAGCAGAGAATGAACCAGAAGAAGGCGTTGAATTGTCGCCGCACGTCTAAATTCGACTTTTCATTATTTAATTATTTTATTTTTTTAACTATCTTGAAATTTTGTTTTAATTAGTTATTTTCTTTTTACCTTGTTTGGCTGAATGTGCCATTCTTTTCAAAACTTAACCATTTGGAAACGATTTTAATAAAAGTATTATTTTATTTCTTTACAAAGATCATCTTATTTTGTTATTTGAAAATTTTTATTTCATACTATAATAAGTAATTTCCATATTTTGCGATTTCTACTATTACGTCTGCAACTACTATTATTACGTTAACTACTACTACTACGACTATTGTATCTATTTTCCCCTATTTCTTTTCATATATTTCTACTATGTCTACTCTATAAAAAAAATAAAAAATTCTTTCTTTAGAATTTTCATTATCGTCTTGTTCCTCATATGGGTTCCCCCGAGTTCAAGTGAATTGAGATATATCTACGGTCTACACGATCTCGTTCGTACTCACGTCACTGCCGCTCAGCCTACGACTTTTGAAGATGGTGTGAATCTAGCAACAAGACTGATAGATGATGCTTTTGGAAGTGGATCGTTTAAAGACCAATTGGTTGTGTCTAGCAAATCGTATGAACCCTCTAGCAAAGACAATGGGAAGCGTTACTACAACAACAATCAGCAAAACTACAAAGGGAACAAGTATCAGAAAATCCAGAGTTATGCTGCATTCAACCAGAAGAACAACGATCAGTCGAAACCCTGATGAAAAACAGTGTGCTGGAAGCAATCCCAAGTGTAACAATTGCAATTGACATCATGATGATCAATGTGAGAAGTTTTATATATGTGACCGTTGGGGTCACAATTTCATAAAATGTGCGTCTTATACTCCTCCCAAAATTCTCGTCTCTTACGAGTGTGGTGATCCAAATCACTACCGTAACCATTGTCCAAAGCTTCAGAACAACAACAACAACGACGATCGTCAGAATATTCGTGGTCGAGAATTCGTCATTGGTGCTCAAGAAGCTCGCAAAGATCCCAATACTGTTACCAGTACGTTTATTATCGACATTTATTTGCTTCTATTATATTTGATTCGAGTTTCGATTTGAGTTTTGTATCGACCGACTTTAAAAGATTCTTGGAAATCGAATCATCGCCTTTAGAGGTCAGTTATGAGATTTAATTAGCAGATGGTAAGTTATTTTGTCTAGTGAGATTTTCTTAAGAGTTGTTAGCTTAATCTACACAATCATAGATTCGAGTTTGACCTTATGCCTATAGAGCTAGGTAGTTTCGATATCGTCATAGGGATTAATTGGTTATCTAAAAACTATGCTGATATATTATGCCACAACAAACAAATTCGAATCCCTTTAACAAAAATATAAACATTAATAATTCAAGGTGAACAAAGAAACAAAAATATCAAAATCATAAATGCTATGAAAGCACAGAATATCTTCATAAAGGATGCCAAGCCTTTCTTGCTCATGTCATTGACAAGCAGTCTAAAGATCGTAAGATCGAGGACATTCCTATCGTTCGTGATTTTTTTTTTCTATTGTTTTCCTGGCGAATTGCCTGAACTGCCACCTCAGAGAAAAGTTGAATTCCACATCGTTTTGATTCCAAATATTACTCCTATTGCGCGTTTTCCTTATCCTCTTGCACCGTCTGAAATGCAAGAACTTTCTTCTCTATTACAAGAACTTCTTGATCTTAGTTTCATTCGAGTGAGTTTCTCATTCTGGGAGCTCCGACCCTTTTCGTTAAAAATAAAAACGGCTCAATGAGTATGTGCATTGACTATTGTGAATTGAACAAGCTACCATTATAAATCGTTATCCTTTTTCCCGTATTGATGATCTATTCGACCTACTCCAAGGATCGAGTTTCTACTCCAAGATCGATCTCCATTCAATCTATCGCTAATTTAAGGTTCGTGATGAAGATATACCCAAGACAACATTCAGGACTCGATATGGTCAATACATATTCTTGTTTATGCTATGTGGTTTGACCAATGCGCCTGCTGTGTTTAAGGATCTCTTGAATAGAGTGTGCAAGCAATATCTCGACAAATTCGTCTTCGTCTTCATAGATCATATTCTAATCTATTCGTGAACAAGAGCAGAACATGAAGAGCACTTATGAATTATTCTTGAATTGTTGGAGAAAGAGAAGTTGTATCCCAAGTCGTCAAAGTGTGAATGCTGGTTGCGTGAAGTATAATACCTAGGGCATGGCATTAGCAAGGAAGGAATCCACGTTGATCCTGCAAAGATCGAGGCTAACAAAAATTGGGAAGCTCCAAAGACCCCAACAGAAATTAGACAATTTCTTGGTCTTACTGGCTATTATAAAAGATTCATCAAGAATTTCGCGAAGATAGCTAAAGATTTTGAGGCGTTGACGTAAAAAGATGAGAAATTTGTCTGGGGCGAAAACAAGAATCGGCCTTCCAAATTCTAAAACCCATAATATTTTCGGCGCAAATTCTATCACTTCCCGAAGGAACCGACAACTTCGTGGTTTTCTGTGATGCTTCGTACCAAGGTGATCGCCTACGCCTCTCGACAATTGAAGATTCACGAGAAGAACTACACAACGCATGATCTCGAGTCAGGTGTCGTGGTGTTCGCATTGAAAATTTGGAGACATTACCTCTATGGTACCAAGTGCATGATATTCACCGACCGCAAGACTCTGCAACACATATTCAATCAAGAAAGAGCTCAACATGAGACAGCGCAGATGGGTAGAGTTGATGAATGATTATGACTGCGAGATCAAGTATCGTTCTGGTAAAGCTAACGTCTTAGCTGATACCGCAAGTCGGAAAGAGCAACCCAAACCTCGTCGTATTCGAACCCTGCCAATTTCCATTCTTTCTAATCTATCCTCCCAAATTCATAAATTCCAAATTGAAGCCTTTAGAGATAGAGAACATGAAGAAGGAAGCCGTACGCGTTTTGGAGAAGCAACTAGAAGCAAAGGTGGATGGAACCCTATACTTTATGGATCGTATATGAGTCTCTAATCATGGAAGTGTTCGCGATATCGTCTTAAATAAAGCTCACAAGTCCAACCATTCGATTCATTCCGGTGCTGACACGATGTACAGAGATAACAATTAACTTTATTGGTGGCCTAACATGGAAAAAGAGATTGCAGTCTACGTCAACAAATATCTAACGTGCTCTCAAGTGAAAGCTGAAAATAAAAAAAAAACCGTCTAGTCTTCTACAACGACCAGAGATACCTAAATGGAAATGGGAACGAATCTCAAAGGATTTCATAACCAAGTTACCTCGAACGTCTGGTGGTCATGTTACAATTCGCGTAATTTTCGATCATCTAACCAAATCAGCTCACATTATCGCGATCAAGGAAAATGATCAAATGGAGAATCTGACAAGAATCTACTTAAAGGTAGTTGTATCTCGACATGGAGTGCCAATATCGATCATATCTAAGCGCTTCATTTGTTTCACTTTTCGTTTTTGGAAAACGTTGCAAAACTTTCTCGGTACTCGCCTTGACATGAGTACTGCCTATCATCCACATCTACTTCTCGTTGTCTCTCCTGTTCGTTCTTTGTTTTAAATTTCGGGACGAAATTTCTTCAACCAGGGGAGAATGTGACAACTCGACATTTTGGG
Source organism: Calendula officinalis (assembly GCA_963853835.1). Classification (NCBI taxonomy): domain Eukaryota; kingdom Viridiplantae; phylum Streptophyta; class Magnoliopsida; order Asterales; family Asteraceae; genus Calendula; species Calendula officinalis. The sequence goes on along the minus strand of OY970830.1, from coordinate 47,596,967 downwards.
TATGCTACTATTTTTCATTTCTTACTTTCTATATTTAGAAAGTTTCTATTTTTAGAAACATTCTCATTTCGTAACATTTCTAATTTTAGAAAGTTTCTATTTTTAGAAACTTTCCTCGTTTCCTATTATTTCTAATTATAGAAAGTTTCTATTTTTAGAAACTTTCCTCATTTCATATCATTTCTATATTTAGGAAGTTTCTATGTTTAGAAACTTTCCTCATTTAGTTTCATTTCTACTTTTGGCATCCAAATACATGACTAGTTCACCGAACATTTAACATTTTCACCATACAACAGTGTTTGACTATTTTAGTCAACACAACATCTTATATTACTTGTGGTGACATTTTTACTCCAAAACATTTCTAATAATGATATTTAAGTAATATTTAATCAATAAAATCAAAATAATTAACGAAATGTGACTCATAACGAATTTTATTCCAAACCGACACATCAATTGTTGTCCCGACCGTCAAGTGGCCGAACCCTCCTTCTTGGCCTCCCTAATTTCGTCCCACCACCTCTTGGTGGTGTGGTTATCGTCTTTTGAATGTTTAAATCTTTATCGTTATCTCATTCTTGAATGTCTATCTATATCTTTGATTTAAAAGAGTTATAGTCCTACTACAACTCTAACTTAAACCCTAATCCTTGATCACTATAAATACCACACCCTATACCTCCTTTTTTCTTTGTTGATTTCATCCAAGGGCAGCCCCAAATCGATCCCGAACCCTTGTTCGTCCGCAAGCAATCCGCAACACCCCTTTTGCCGTTTTTCTTACTCGTTTGATCTCGTTTGCTCGTAGATTGCAAGGTATATCGAATTCTCCTTGTTTTGTATTTGTTTTCTTCTTTGTTTCAGTCCTAATACTCGAACCCAAGACCTTGGCCAAAGGCCAAGAGGTCTCGGAAATTGCATGATATCGATCCCGACGTGTATGCTTGCATGCATGTCAAAGGATTACTCGATCTAGTCGTTTATTGATTCGTTTTGTTCATTGATTCGTTTGATATGTTATTATTCGTTGTGTTAGTTTTTTTTACGCTTGTGACCTTGACCGAAACCCTAGATCTAGAGGTATTACTTGTGCTTAACCTTAGATCTAGACTTGTATGACCAAAATACCGAAATCTAGCCAAATCTAGCAATAGACCCGAACCATAGACCAAAACCGTAGGGTCTTGGCCATTCGGCCGACCCACACATGAACACAAACCCTAGATTCTGAAACCCTAGACCTAGTTGACTTTTGTTGACTTTCGTTGACTATTTTGACCATTGTTGACCTCTAGATTTGACTAATTTTAACCCACAAGTCAAACTGGGTCAAGGCCGGATCTTGACCCAACCGATTGACCCAAACCCGAATACTTAATCGGGCCAAGGCCCGTACTTGGCCCATTCGATCTACCTTAGTCCATCGGGCCGAAACTTTAGTTGGCCCATTAGTATCCAAACCCATTTGGATCAAAGCCCAAACCTTTGGCCCACTTAAACCCAAACCGAACCCAATTGGGCCCAAGCCCAATCTAATCGGACCTAAGCCCAATAAGAGGCCCAAGTGGCCCAACCTAGTGGCCCATTAAGCCCATCTAGGCCCATTAATCCCATTAGGCCCAATAAGTCCATTTAGGCCCATTAAGTCTAACCCAAGCCCATTTCATTTCATTTCATTTCGAAGTCCATTTCATGTCATTTCATTTCATTCCATATCATTTCATTTCATTTCATTTCGATCTATTAAGGTCCAATAATCCAAATTCATTCGATGTCACAAAACATAAAACATAACATTAATTTCATATCATATATCATTATTATTAGTTCGCCTGTGCTAGCTTAGTCTAATTAGAAGCGTTATTGCGTTTAGGCGCTAGGAGTCTTTGAAGAGATTCTTTGAGGTTTATCGAGAGCTAAGCTTTGCCCAGGTGAGTCCACAGACCCCTTTTACTCTTTTACTGTTTTTATAAACTTTGAGGTGGAAAACATAAACACAACTGCTACTGTTTTACTATGACTGTACAACAACATCTATACATTTTCATTATCGCATTGGCATGACAAACAATTATTATACTGGACTAAGGTTGCCAGCAATCATTAACTAGTGGATCTAGACCATGGATATGCAGATAGTACTATTGGCTGACACCCATCCTCCCAAGAAACGTTAGATCTTTACTTTGTTTATCCAAGACATCTCCGGGAGTATATATCCATAAAATAACATAACATACTGGAGTTGAAGTGTTGATTGTGGACTTAGGGGTTGGTATATTAACTCAATAGACTAGCTACCTGTTGGGGATAACAGTTCATGCGATGTCAAACATAACAACTTGTTCAACACATTTTCATAAACATAACTAGTAATTGTAGATATTCTACAATTACACTTCACTTTTCATATTTACTTCTCATATCATATTAGTGTTGAACCTCATACATTTTCAGTCATAAACCATTTTCATAACAAACATTTTGAGTAGCAAAACACTTTACTTTACTTCACTTTATTTTACTTTACTTTACTCTTTACTTTAACCCTGTGGATTCACTCAACGTTATTTGTTGACCCCCTTTTACTTATGTTTTTCCAGGTAATTAGGTGCAGTGGAACTGGAGGATATGAGCAGTGGTTTGTCGTGAGCCATGAATGAACATTTAAGTTTACGAACAATCACTTAATTTTCAAAACTTACTATTTTTAGTAACTACTATTTTTGGAAACTTACCATATTTAGAAGGTAAACCATTCTTATTATGTTATTTACGTGGTTGTTTTTTTACTTAATTTTTGCTATGTAATCATGAACGTTACACCTCCGTTCTTCCGCAAAACATTTTAAATGAAGTAAAACTCATTTTTGGCGGGGTGTGACACCGGTACCCGAATTTTATTTTTCCAACTTATTTTTATATATTTTTTTATATTATTAGTAGACATTAATTATCATTAGATATGGGCATATGTTTGACTCATTTTGACAAATGTCTAAAATTTAAAAGCATGTCTCAATTCTCACGTACAAACCATCTAATTCTCACCTCCGTCGTTTAATCATGGTTTTGAATCATTGAATGTCTTTAAAGATTAGGTAAGATTCATATCTAGTAATTATTTTTCTTTAAAGAAAATCATAAGGTAAATTTTTAATAACAAATTTATTAATAAGATTTAAAAAAATTAAATATATAAACAATGCGACTTCCATTTATGTAAATTTTGTGACAAAGAAATTATATTTCCGGGTACCCGAAACAGGGTATCCGAAAATCCGGGTACCCGAAAACCGGGTACCCGAAAATTCGGGTACTGATACAGGTACCTAAATCTACTACCCGAATTTTCGGGTACCCGGTTATAGGGTACCCGGATTTTCGGTTATCCGGTTTTGAACACCCCTAGTCAAGAGTGCTCCTAATTATGCTACTAGTAAATGTTATTACCTTTTGAGCTTATTTTTGAGTAAAATACATGACTTTATTACTGTGTGAAAACAAATTCTGTGTGCATCATCTAAGCATATGAAATTTATGTGCGATACGTACATTTTTGTAATAGATTACCTGTTTTTGTGTTAATTGATAGCGCTGTAAACCACTAAATTGCCTCTTATGCCTTAAGCAACTGGTGTCCCATAGAGTAGAAGACCTTTCTGAGCCATTTCTGATATAGAATTGACAATAATAAGATTTTACTTATATGTATAAGTGATTATTTGTTGGAACGGTGCGGAAAGGAATGTTCTATAAATTTATTGTAATCACAATAAGAGGGTTCGTGTGTGATTATGGAGATGGATTGGATGACCTAGTATTACGCCGGGATCATATGTCACCACAAGCAAATCTGTAGCTAGTCTCCAAGTGGAGTTGAATCGGAGATTCAAGGCGACATTAACCGCTAGTTGCCGGGACCGTGTTTGGCTGAAAGGGTGAGAATTCATCTTCAGCATGATGTCGTGAGTTGTTTTGGCGTATGTATCCACACCATTTTCGACGATAAGCTGAGATCTTTAGAGAACGTTCTGATTTTTTTTAATCTTTATCGTCTTACGCCACCAGAGATGGAAGATTTGTATGAGTAGTTGCGAGAGTCGGAGACTCATTCTGATCAAGTAGTCACCCTGAAGAACTTCTTCATAACCTTTTTCCGTGTCTCCCCTTTTGGGGATGTGTGTCGTTAACGGGCCTGAGTCTGAGATGTGTGACCTTTATCCTGAGTTGTTTCCGAGTCATATCTTCGGGGACGAAGTCTGATTCAAGTGGGGTTGAGTTGTAACGCCCCGAAATTTGGAGTAGTTAAATAATATTATATTTTTATTGTCATCTTTAAATTTAAATTTTAAAAGAAATAAATATTAAATTAATTTTAGTGTTTTAAATTGCCACGCCACCGGAGCTGTGTTCTCGATTCTGCCACACATAGGCTTTCATCCCGATTTCCGAGCACCATCGTTCACTCCTTTGTTCCGGCGAATCCTTCTAGTCTTGCTCCGGCGAGCCTTTTTGTTTTCATTTCCGGCGAAACTCGTTCGTTTTCTGTTTTCCGACGAAACCTTATCATCTTATTCCGGTGAACTCAAGAGTGGTTGATTCCGATAGCCATGGTTACTTTATCCCGTTCCTTCTCAACATTTGTTTAAGTTACCGACAAGCACCTCCGCCCAATCGCCACCACCGTTTTATGTTTCTATTGAACGGAGAACCTCACCACAACCCTTCCGTTTATGTGTTGCACCACCCGTTTTCACCACCACAGTTTCTTTGTTTCCGGTGAAATATCACCACCGTACTTGTTTATGTCGCCGGGAGTAGCACCACCATTTCTTTTCTGTTTTCCGGCGAGTCCTTCGTCCCATTCTATACGTTCAGGTGAGACACTGGTCTCCTTCATTTTTCCATTTCCTTCTTTAAGTTTTTGATTTGATAATAATCTTTTCTTTGCCTATTGGATAATAGCATGCTCGAGTGGTTATCGTTAGGGTATAAAACATTCACGTTTTTCCTTTCTTCAAATGTCTACATGCTAGATTTAGAATTAGATCTATTTTTTTTTTTTTTTTTTATATTATTTAGTTGGTCTAAAGCAGTGGTGGAAGTTCGATTGGTTTCATGTGGGTTTTTGAATTTCCTCTTTAACAAATTAAATTTATGTCTAGTTAACTTTGTTATTTTGAAATCAAAGAGAACTTTCATTATTTAAGTCAAAGAAAAACATTTTTATCAAATGGTGGATTAAATAGTATGAGTTTTTGCATGAGGGTTTATAGTTTTGGGCTTATAATGTAAAATCAATCATTTTTTTTTTTCTCTTTTTCAAAGCATTGAACTAACTCCAATCTGTAGGAAAACCTTCTAGGATTCATATGCCAGAACTTGAATCTCACATCCTTGATCTCTACTAAACAATGGAATCACTTGAAGAAGATGAATAAGAACATTACCTTTAGATAGCTAAAGAATGATCCACCTCTACTGCACCACCTGAACACGCTGCAAGACCGCGTTGTACCATCAAAGTATCACACAAGGACTTGTGTGTGTGTGTGTGTGTGTGTCGAACGAACACCACAACCGAAACCCCTTGGGGTTTTGGTCGACTTCGGCCGAAGGGAGAGGAAAGGGGTTTGGGGTTTTGAGTGTGTAATGTGATTAACCTAAAACCCCTGTCCCTTAGTCCTTAGAGCATCTCAAATGGTTAACCTCACAAAAGCTTATTACTTTTGCCACATCAACATTTCCATAACTAAAAACATTTTCATAAATAGCATCTCCAATGGTTAACCTTTGCAAAAGTTTTTCCTTTTATAGTATTTCTAATTTACCTTTATCTATTTCAAATGTTTTATAAACACCCCTGTATATAATTCGAAATTTTTTTAACATATTACTAAATATAATATTTTTATAAAATGTCTCATACAAAAATATTATAATAATTCACATTAATATTGTATAATTTGTTTATTAACTAACAAAAATATAATAAAGGATTTATATATAATATATTTAAAATTTAAAATGAAAAGTTATTATATATAAGGGACTAAAAAGGACAAACATTGAAAGTTGGTTAAAAGGTTAGTAGAATAAAAGTTTTTACAATAAGCTTTTAGAAAAGCTAGTCATTGCAATGGTAATAAGTCATTCAAAGACTTATTGCAATAGTAATAACCTTTTAAAAAACTACCATTGGAGATGCTCTTATTTAAAAGGGACTAAGTTACAGTTTAGGTCCTTGGAGTTTAATTATGATTAATCTCATAATTAAACTTCGTATTGTCACTTTAAACCCTTGGACATTTACTAGTTAATTAATTGACTATTAATTAACTGTCGGTTAAATATTTAACTTAATATTTAACCTTCTTCACAAATAATAATTAACTTATTACTCCCCCCGTCCCATAAAAAAGTTTACGTTTCATTTAAGCACAATCTTTTAGGAGATAGTTAGTGGTAGGGTCCTTTGTAATACCTTTGATTAAAATATAATGTTAGATTGGAGAGAGAAAATGTTTTATTTGTGCAATGATTGGTAATAATATTATTTTATTAGGTGGGCCCCCTAATTTGAGAAATGTACATTTTTTTGTGGGACAAAATTTTAAGGAGAAATGTAAACTTTTTTGTGGGACGGAGGGAGTATTATTTATTCTCTTCTTTATAATTAACTTAACTAGTTAATTATTCCACACAACTTACTTTATTCGGTTGTCCATTATTGGGTGTGTAGTGGTGTGACCCTTTAGTGTCTTATTACATTGGACACGATGACACGTGTGATTATCTGTGCACATAAATCAACAGACTCCCACTTGTGCAAGATAAGCATCACTTGCTGATCATCGTTAGCCTAAAGTGGTCCCTAGCCAGAAATTTAGGATAACCAGGTTATAAGATCTCTTACATCTAGAGATAGTATTCATACCGATGAATTACACTTTCAGATTTTTCCTTTCGCATCATGATATTTCTTAATAAGAGTAATAGATATGGAGCAGGGATCTTGTTCTATATACTCATATTTTCTCGACACTGATTTCGACTTTCTACAGTAACGCATTACCGAATGATCCAATCATTCTCCGAGCGCGGCCACGCATTTCAGTATTCTTAATCGTCGAGCGGCCACGAAATATCTCTTCTACTTAAAGAAGGTGCAAATTCCATCATGAATGTCTGCATTCTCGAACACGACTTCCGCTGTCTTAGTCAAGTTCCTTATGATAACCCTTTTACGGTGTGACATTAGTTAAGCGCTAAAGATCAGAAGTTATCGCGTCTCAAACCAAGCATCTCTAATAGAGGACATCTGCTCGAAATTACTTATGCTTGGGCTCCATGAAGTAATCTTGATCTTTGGTCACGTCTAATGTTTAGCAAACTCTGTAAACATATCCGGGAGTGTATATCCATAAAATAACATAACATACTGGAGTTGAAGTGTTGATTGTGGACTTAGGGGTTGGTATATTAACTCAATAGACTAGCTATCTGTTGGGGATAACAGTTCATGCGATGTCAAACATAACAACTTGTTCAACACATTTTCATAAACATAACTAGTAATTGTAGATATTCTACAATTACACTTCACTTTTCATATTTACTTCTCATATCATATGAGTGTTGAACCTCATACATTTTCAGTCATAAACCATTTTCATAACAAACATTTTGAGTAGCAAAACACCTTACTTTACTTCACTTTATTTTACTTTACTTTACTCTTTACTTTAACCCTGTGGATTCACTCAACATTATTTGTTGACCCCCTTTTACTTATGTTTTTCCAGGTAATTAGGTGCAGTGGAACTGGAGGATATGAGCAGTGGTTTGTCGTGAGCCATGAATGAACATTTAAGTTTACGAACAATCACTTAATTTTCAAAACTTACTATTTTTAGTAACTACTATTTTTGGAAACTTTCCATTTTTAGAAGGTAAACCATTCTCATTATGTTATTTACGTGGTTGTTTGTTTACTTAATTTTTGCTATGTAATCATGAACGTTACACCTCCGTTCTTCCGCAAAACATTTTAAATGAAGTAAAACTCATTTTTGGCGGGGTGTGACACCGGTACCCGAATTTTATTTTTCCAACTTATTTTTATATATTTTTTTATATTATTAGTAGACATTAATTATCATTAGATATGGGCATATGTTTGACTCATTTTGACAAATGTCTAAAATTTAAATGCATGTCTCAATTCTCACGTACAAACCATCTAATTCTCACCTCCGTCGTTTAATCATGGTTTTGAATCATTGAATGTCTTTAAAGATTAGGTAAGATTCATATCTAGTAATTATTTTTCTTTAAAGAAAATCATAACGTAAATTTTTAATAACAAATTTATTAATAAGATTTAAAGAAATTAAATATATAAACAATGCGACTTCCATTTATGTAATTTTTGTGACAAAGAAATTATATTTCCGGGTACCGGGTACCCGAAACAGGGTATCCGAAAATCCGGGTACCCGAAAACCGGGTACCTGAAAATTCGGGTACTGATACAGGTACCTAAATCTACTACCCGAATTTTCGGGTACCCGGTTATAGGGTACCCGGATTTCCGGGTATCCGGTTTTGAACACCCCTAGTCAAGAGTGCTCCTAATTATGCTACTAGTAAATGTTATTACCTTTTGAGCTTATTTTTGAGTAAAATACATGACTTTATTACTGTGTGAAAACAATTTCTGTGTGCATCATCTGAGCATATGAAAATTATGTGCGATACGTACATTTTTGTAATAGATTACCTGTTTTTGGGTTAATTGATAGCGCTGTAAACCACTAAATTGCCTCTTATGCCTTAAGCAACTGGTGTCCCATAGAGTAGAAGACCTTTCTGAGCCATTTCTGATATAGAATTGACAATAATAAGATTTTACTTATATGTATAAGTGATTATTTGTTGGAACTGTGCGGAAAGGAATGTTCTATAAATTTATTGTAATCACAATAAGAGGGTTCGTGTGTGATTATGGAGATGGATTGGATGACCTAGTATTACGCCGGGATCATATGTCACCACAAGCAAATCTGTAGCTAGTCTCCAAGTGGAGTTGAATCGGAGATTCAAGGCGACATTAACCGCTAGTTGCTGGGACCGTGTTTGGCTGAAAGGGTGAGAATACATCTTCAGCATGATGCCGTGAGTTGTTTTGGCGTATGTATCCACACCATTTTCGACGATAAGCTGAGATCTTTAGAGAACGTTCTGATTTTTTTTAATCTTTATCGTCTTACGCCACCAGAGATGGAAGATTTGTATGAGTAGTTGCGAGAGTCGGAGACTCATTCTGATCAAGTAGTCACCCTGAAGAACTTCTTCATAACCTTTTTCCGTGTCTCCCCTTTTTGGGGATGTGTGTCGTTGACGGGCCTGAGTCTGAGATGTGTGACCTTTATCCTGAGTTGTTTCCGAGTCATATCTTCGGGGACGAAGTCTGATTCAAGTGAGGTTGAGTTATAACGCCCCGAAATTTGTAGTAGTTAAATAATATTATATTTTTATTGTCATCTTTAAATTTAAATTTTAAAATAAATAAATATTAAATTAATTTTAGTGTTTTAAATTGCCACGCCACCGGAGCTGTGTTCTCGATTCTGCCACACATAGGCTTTCATCCCGATTTCCGAGCACCATCGTTCACTCCTTTGTTCCGGCGAATCCTTCTAGTCTTGCTCCAGCGAGCCTTTTTGTTTTCATTTCCGGCGAAACTCGTTCGTTTTCTGTTTTCCGACGAAACCTTATCATCTTATTCCGGTGAACTCAAGAGTGGTTGATTCCGATAGCCATGGTTACTTTATCCCGTTCCTTCTCAACATTTGTTTAAGTTACCGACAAGCACCTCCGCCCTATCGCCACCACCGTTTTATGTTTCTATTGAACGGAGAACCTCACCACAACCCTTCCGTTTATGTGTTGCACCACCCGTTTTCACCACCACAGTTTCTTTGTTTCCGGTGAAATATCACCACCGTACTTGTTTATGTCGCCGGGAGTAGCACCACCATTTCTTTTCTGTTTTCCGGCGAGTCCATCGTCCCATTCTATACGTTCAGGTGAGACACTGGTCTCCTTCATTTTTCCATTTCCTTCTTTAAGTTTTTGATTTGATAATAATCTTTTCTTTGCCTATTGGATAATAGCATGCTCGAGTGGTTATCGTTAGGGTATAAAACATTCACGTTTTTCCTTTCTTCAAATGTCTACATGCTAGATTTAGAATTAGATCTATTTTTATTTTTTTTATTTATATTATTTAGTTGGTCTAAAGCAGTGGTGGAAGTTCGATTGGTTTCATGTGGGTTTTTGAATTTCCTCTTTAACAAATTAAATTTATGTCTAGTTAACTTTGTTATTTTGAAATCAAAGAGAACTTTCATTATTTAAGTCAAAGAAAAACATTTTTATCAAATGGTGGATTAAATAGTATGAGTTTTTGCATGAGGGTTTATAGTTTTGGGCTTATAATGTAAAATCAATCATTTTTTTTTTCTCTTTTTCAAAGCATTGAACTAACTCCAATCTGTAGGAAAACCTTGTAGGATTCACATGCCGGAACTTGAATCTCACATCCTTGATCTCTACTAAACAATGGAATCACTTGAAGAAGATGAATAAGAACATTACCTTTAGATAGCTAAAGAATGATCCACCTCTACTGCACCACCTGAACACGCTGAAAGACCGCGTTGTACCATCAAAGTATCACACAAGGACTTGTGTGTGTGTGTGTGTCGAACGAACACCACAACCGAAACCCCTTGGGGTTTTGGTCGACTTCGGCCGAAGGGAGAGGAAAGGGGTTTGGGGTTTTGAGTGTGTAATGTGATTAACCTAAAACCCCTGTCCCTTAGTCCTTAGAGCATCTCAAATGGTTAACCTCACAAAAGCTTATTACTTTTGCCACATCAACATTTCCATAACTAAAAACATTTTCATAAATAGCATCTCCAATGGTTAACCTTTGCAAAAGTTTTTCCTTTTACAGTATTTCTAATTTACCTTTATCTATTTCAAATGTTTTATAAACACCCCTGTATATAATTCGAAATTTTTTTAACATATTACTAAATATAATATTTTTATAAAATGTCTCATACAAAAATATTATAATAATTCACATTAATATTGTATAATTTGTTTATTAACTAACAAATATAATAAAGGATTTATATATAATATATTTAAAATTTAAAATGAAAAGTTATTATATATAAGGGACTAAAAAGGACAAACATTGAAAGTTGGTTAAAAGGTTAGTAGAATAAAAGTTTTTACAATAAGCTTTTAGAAAAGCTAGTCATTGCAATGGTAATAAGTCATTCAAAGACTTATTGCAATAGTAATAACCTTTTAAAAAACTACCATTGGAGATGCTCTTATTTAAAAGGGACTAAGTTACAGTTTAGGTCCTTGGAGTTTAATTATGATTAATCTCATAATTAAACTTCGTATTGTCACTTTAAACCCTTGGACATTTACTAGTTAATTAATTGACTATTAATTAACTGTCGGTTAAATATTTAACTTAATATTTAACCTTCCTCACAAATAATAATTAACTTATTACTCCCCCCGTCCCATAAAAAAGTTTACGTTTCATTTAAGCACAATCTTTTAGTAGATAGTTAGTGGTGAGGTCCTTTGTAATACCTTTGATTAAAATATAATGTTAGATTGGAGAGAGAAAGTGTTTTATTTGTGCAATGATTGGTAATAATATTATTTTATTAGGTGGGCCCCCTAATTTGAGAAATGTACATTTTTTTGTGGGACAAAATTTTAAGGAGAAATGTAAACTTTTTTGTGGGACGGAGGGAGTATTATTTATTCTCTTCTTTATAATTAACTTAACTAGTTAATTATTCCACACAACTTTCTTTATTCGGTTGTCCATTATTGGGTGTGTAGTGGTGTGACCCTTTAGTGTCTTATTACATTGGACACGATGACACGTGTGATTATTTGTGCACATAAATCAACAGACTCCCACTTGTGCAAGATAAGCATCACTTGCTGATCATCGTTAGCCTAAAGTGGTCCCTAGCCAGAAATTTAGGATAACCAGGTTATAAGATCTCTTACATCTAGAGATAGTATTCATACCGATGAATTACACTTTCAGATTTTTCCTTTCGCATCATGATATTTCTTAATAAGAGTAATAGATATGGAGCAGGGATCTTGTTCTATATACTCATATTTTCTCGACACTGATTTCGACTTTCTACAGTAACGCATTACCGAATGATCCAATCATTCTCCGAGCGCGGCCACGCATTTCAGTATTCTTAATCGTCGAGCGGCCACGAAATATCTCTTCTACTTAAAGAAGGTGCAAATTCCATCATGAATGTCTGCATTCTCGAACACGACTTCCGCTGTCTAAGTCAAGTTCCTTATGATCACCCTTTTACGGTGTGACATTAGTTAAGCGCTAAAGATCAGAAGTTATCGCGTCTCAAACCAAGCATCTCTAATAAAGGACATCTGCTCGAAATTACTTATGCTTGGGCTCCATGAAGTAATCTTGATCTTTGGTCACGTCTAATGTTTAGCAAACTCTGTAAACATCTACGAATATTTATTTTAACAACACTTGTATTTCTATTCAATAGCTATGAATAGATAAATATTCATAATGGTATTAAGTCCTGGATCTAGCTCCCACTAAATTCAAGCAACCACAGACATTTAGATACTCAAGAACTTTGCGTATCAGGGATAGGTTTAAAACATGTTAAGAATAGATAATGTGAAAATATTACGTAAAACTTTCTATTTCAATCCCACGAAATGTTATTACATAATATATCGATTTCAAACATATCTATGGTTTATAATCAAAGTCACTAGCTACCAATTTCTAGGTACTGCATGCCTATAGCATTTGCATGCTTCTCATGCTTTGGTTCAGCTAGTGGTTTTGTCAACGGGTCAGCGACGTTGTCATCCGTTGGTATTTATCTTAATTATAATATCACCTTCTCTGACATACTCACGTATCAGATGATATTTCCTGCGTACATTCCTGGTCTTTTGATGCTCTCTTGGTTCAACAGCTTACGCCATTGCATCACTGTTATCACATAATATTTCGATGGGTCTGGAGATACTGGCAATAACTCCAAGATCCTCGATAAAATTCCTAAGCCATATGGCTTCCTTTCCAGCATCATTTGCCGCAATGAACTCAGCCTCTGTAATCGAATTTGCTATTGTATCTTGTTTCAGACACTTCCAAGATATAGCTCCTCCGTTTAGTGTAAACATAAACCCTGATTGTGACTTGTAATCCTCTCTATCGGTTTGGAAGCTTGCATCTGGGTATCCAATTACACGCAACTCTTCCATTGAACCTCCAAAGACCAAGAACATATCATTTGTCCTTCTCAAATACTTGAGAATGTTCTTGACAGCCACCCAATGGGCCTCACCAGGATTCTTTTGATATCTGATCGTAAGACTTATGGAGTAAGCAATATCGGACCTAGTACATAACATGACATACATTATTGATCCAATTGCCGAAGCATATAGAATCAAAGTCATCCTATCTATTTCTTTGCTAGATGTAGGATTCTGAGTTTTACTCAGTGTAATGCCATGTGTCATTAGAATGAATCCTCTCTTGGAATCATTCATATTGAATCTCTTCAGTACTTTTTCAATGTATGTATTTTTACTAAGTCCAATAAGCCGCCTAGATCTATCTCTGTAGATCTTTATACCCAGTATAAATGCGGCTTCTCCCAAGTCTTTCATCTGGAAACATTTACCTAACCAGGATTTTACTCCTTGTAATGCTGGTATATCGTTTCCTATAAGCAGTATGTCATCAACATACAAGACTAGGAAGATTACTAAGCTCCCACTAAATTTTGTCTAGACACACACCTCGAACTCACTCTTGACAAAACCATATTCTTTGATTCTTTTGTCAAAGTGTAAGTTCCAGCTCCTAGATGCTTGCTTTAATCCATAAATGGATTTCAGCAACTTGCATACTTTATTAGGATTCTTTTGATCAGTAAAACCATCCGGTTGTATCATGAGTACGTCCTCTTTCTACTCCCCGTTAAGGAAGGCAGTTTTAACATCCATCTGCCATATCTCATAGTCGTAATATGCTGATATGGCCATAAGAATTCTAATTGACTTAAGCATTGCGACTGGAGAGTAGGTTTCAGAATAATCCATGAAGGATTTATGTGCACAGTTAGTCAACCAATGATGATACATCCATGCCTACGAAACACTTAAGGGTCACACCGGTGAGTGCATGTAATACGAGCAAGATAAGCAATGATACTACGAAGAGGAGTGATTCATAATAGTCATTATGAATCAAGTTAAGTATTAAGTCAAGTTTGACTTATTACTAGATTAGTTTAACTAACTGATTAATACAAGTATTTGTACATTTACTAGTTGAGTAAATATACATTGTGTTAATTATAGATTATGCATAATATGATTTAAAGCTATTAAATCATATAGTGTTTGGATAATATTATTGTCTAATTAATTATTAAAAGTATTAAATACAATTATATATTTTGTATATATAATATACACGAAATATATATAAGTGTATAATACTAGACATTTAATAATTAAGTGGGATAATAATAACTAGTAAAACTATAAGGGTTTAAAGTATAAGAGATAAGTTTAGTTAAGAGATTAATCTTAATTAAACTCGGAGGACTTAAATGAAACTTATTCTATTATATATAGAAGGCTTAAGGTTTCATTTAAACCTAATCATTCCCTTGTTTTACACCCCTTGGCCGAAACCCTAGCCCCTCCTCTCCCCTATTCGGCCGAACCTAGAGCAACACCAAGTCTTGGTGTTCTTCGTTCTTCGTTCTTCGTGTTCTTTGTGTTCTTCAAGTCTTGAAGATTCGAAGATCTAGTTCATTGCTTAGATCAACTAGAAGATCGCTCGATTTGTTCATCATTAGTGGATCTAACTTAAGCAAACAATAAGGTATGTTTTGAGAAAACCCTTTTTCTCCCTTCTCCCTCTTGGACGATCTCGACCAAAGAACCCTAGGGTTCTTTGGTGTTGGTCGAAACACACACAAGTGTGTGTGTGTGTTCGGATTTTTCGTACAAGGTTTCTTTATGTTAATCTACTCTAGATCTCCAAGATCCAGATCCTTTAGGGTTTAAGGATTAGGTTTAATCTCAGTTCCGCATTTAGGGATTAAATCAGCTAGTTGGTTTTAACCGATCAAGAACAAGTTCATGTTCTTGGTCAGTATGGTTCGGACCAAGTGACTAGGAGGTTGACCCAAGTGGTCAATCAGTATCAATAGAAACCCTTCAGTGGTATCAGAGAGGTGGTTTAGAGATCTAAACTAGATTAACAAAGTTTGTTTGTTTAAATTTTATTAAGTTTTTTTTGTTCCAACTTTTTCTTCTTCTTCTTTAAATTCGAATAGGGTAAAGAACCCCAGGACCAAGTATGTCAAACTAGTTAAGTTTAATTGGTCAAAAGGATTCTAAAAAAACCTAGAAAATTCGAACATGGGTAAAAAGTACCCTAGGATCAAGAACATTAAACAAGTTTTGTTTAATTGATCAAAAGGCTTCTTTTCCCTAACCCTAGCAATTTTCGAAAAATCTAGAACCCTAGGATCAAGATTGTCAAAAATCGTGATCAAGAGGATTCTTTCCTTAATTGTTTGATCTTCCAAATCTAGGATCAAGTATGTTAAACCAAGATTTGGTTTAATTGATCAAAAAGGATTCTATCCTTTTCTTAAGATTTCGTGATCAAGAGGATTCCTTGGACACCAAATTTTGTTAAACTAGCCTAGTTTAATTGGTGGAAAGGTTTCCTAGACTTTAAGGATTTTTCGGAAAAAGCCTAGATGTAATCTAGAAACCCTAGAACATTAAACTAGTTTAAGTTTAATGATTTAAAAGAATTAATTAGGTTAATAATCTAAAACCTAGATAATTAAACAAGTTTATGTTTAATAGGTTTAATTAACTTAGTGGATTTATTGAAGACTAGTTCTTTAAACCTAGAAATCTAGACAAAGTTTACTGTCTATAAGGTTTAAATTAAAAAGTTTTAAATAAATTTATTAAGGTTATAATCTATCCTAGAATTTAAATAAAGTTTATTGTTTAAATAGGATTGACTAGAATTAATTGTTGATAAATAATGTTTTTGATCAAGAAAGTCAAAACCCTAGTTTTGATTGACCAAGAACAAGATTAGGGTTAGACTAATTAATGAGAATTAAAAGAAGTGTTAATTTCTAGTTCAAGAAATTAACAAGATGTATTTATATATATATATATATATATATATATATTATTATATTTTGGATTTTAAGTATTTAAAAGGGTAAAATGAATTTTAATAAATAAAGTAGTTTATACGTATTTTAATTAGATTAAGTTAAAATACATACGTATAAATTAGATGTAATATTCTTGTTAGAATGTTATAAATTTATTATAAAAGTAAATATGTATGTATATATAATAAATACAAGATTAAATGGAACATTAAAAGATAAAGTTATTTTGATTCTTAAGGATAATAATATAACTAGTCATTGTATAAGTTAATTATATAATTAAAATTAGAAAGTACAAAGTTATAATTCCATTATAACTAGAAGTTGTACAAGTTGAGATTATATGATAAACTAGAAATATACAAAGTTATATATTAGTATTATAAGGTGTATAAAGTTATAAGTGATTATAACTAGATAATTATACAAGTATAATATAAGTATTTTACAAGTCATGTAATATACTAGATTAATGATCAAGTATGAATAACAAGAACCTATATTTAACTAGTTCAAGTTATATATAAGAAAGGTTTAAACAAACTACGAATTATTATATATAGTCTTTATATAATAAGTTTATTAGTTTCACCAAGTATAAACCTGTGATTGTGTTAGCTTAAGTTCCACCATGGTTGTTGGAGCTAGTGGGAGCTACACAAGAAAATCACAACGTTTATAAATGTGTCACTAAGACATAAGTTTTGGTGAAATCTAGTAAGTCAAAACAAATGTTTTATTTTATTATTAAACATATGAAAAACTAGGTGTGTTAAACTAGATTTATGATTCAAGTCTATGAATCGTAAAAGGATTAAAAAGTTTAACATAAGTTTTAAGTTTTTTAAGAAAGATAAAACAAGTAAGTTTTATTCTAGATAAGGTTTTCCACAAAACCTAGTAATACGTTTTGTACACCTCGTTTTAGGTATACATATAAAACGCGCAATTCTTGAAGCTATAAGTTTTAAGAAAAGTTCTTAAGATTTAAAAAGGGTGTCTTGTTGAATTCTTGAATTCACAAGTCACATATTTTAAATAAGGATTAAGATTGGAATAAGGTTTAAGTTTAGTTCAAGACTTAAACAAACCCAAGAAAATCTTAGATCTAAGTACTATCCACCTAATGGAACACCTCACTTGTTAAACGGTATTCATATTGTAAGGATAAAGAACCTTAGATATGGATTCAAATCATTGCGAGTGTTAGGGTGCGTAAGGTTCTGTGATAATCGGGAGTCCCGGCGCAGAACATCGCACTGTCTTAGATGGTCTTATCTACTTTGTTGATAATCGGGAGTCCCGGCCCAAAAAGTACTTGAGTAAAATAAACATAATAGACTTTGTTACTAACTTAGAAATGTGCAATTAGATTGTACAAAGTTGTAATAAGTTATAAGTCTAAAGATTCTACGACCCCTAGGAATCGTGTCAAGTCTTGATACGATCGGTAAGGATGTTACCTACCAGAAATAACATGTCTCGTCGGGAAGTGCCCAAACCTTGCGGCGAGAATGTGACATATGGATCCTAGGCCTAAAATATTAATTATGGGTTTATAATATATTTTAGAGAATGTTTGTTGATGATTACTAGTTAAACTGGGTTTGATTTGTAGACGGCAGCAACAACCAACAGGACACGTACCAATAATCTCTCACTACGCTTGTTTCTAGAAAAGGACAAATTGACTAGGTCAAAGTTTCTCAATTGGAAGCGTGATCTTCGGATTATGCTTAGGCGTGAGAGAAAAGGAAATGTCCTAGAAAGAGCAATCCTAAATGCCCTGCCACGAATGCTAGAGATGAACCAGGACAAACATATTACGCTTGTAGAGTGTTCAACTCTTGCAAGATGGTTAAGGGATCATCAGTAAGTGCTCACGTCATGAAAATAAAAGGGCACATGGATCATCTTGAATGACTAGGACACCCAGTACCGTTGCAGTTAGCAACAGTAATGATACTCAACTCGTTGTTAGATGACTATAAGTCTTATGTAGTCGACTACAACATGCATAATATGGAACAATCCATTGATGAGCTACGTTCCATGCTCAAGACTGATGAGTTGAGTTTGGGGACCAAGTTTAAGAATGATCTCATAGTAATTGATGATGGTAGTGAAAAGAGAAAGAGGCGCAGTGGAAAGGGAAAGGGTAAAACCGATCTCAACCAAGACGTGCCCAAGGGTAATGGAGTCAAACAAAGGGTCAAGAAGGTGAAGCCAAACAAGGCAAGGACCGAGAAACGGTATCTTGGTTGTGGCGAGGGTCAAAGGGTAGGAGGCAGTGCAAGCTCCTAAGTTTACTTGACCAACTTCTAGATATTCACTTTAATATACTTGTGAAGTTTATTACGAGTAACTCAACTTTTGCACTGGTTTATTGCAAGAGATGAAAGAAAGTGAAGATGGCCATCGTGAGATAGTAATAATCCCACAAGCACCAAGTTAATCTTATAATTCAGTATTTCTCACTTTGGATTCACGGAAAACAATTTTATTTTGTTAAGACAAATTTTTATGTTAAACTCAATTTTGGTTTTGCCAAATTATGAATCCATAGTTGAATTATATTGTGTGCATGTGTGATAATTACACTAGTCAAGTTTTATGACTAGATTGTAAGTCAAATTTTGATTTACTTTATATTTCATGTTTTACTAGCCTATAACCCGTGATAAATCACGGGCGGCTTATAAAATTGTTCACAAATATAAGTAGAAAAAAAAACATGTGTTAACAATAATAAGTTTAATATTGAAGAGGTCTTGTCTTTCTCACATTGCCTAAAGAACAATTTAATTTAAAACACATCGGTAAATCGGGTGGATTAAAAGCTTGACTATGACCCGAATAGATCGAGAACGAAACATGCAGATTCACCTACTTATAATGTCCTGAATTTTAGAAAAAAAAATATGGAACGTAGAAAATTTAATTAAAATGAATTAACTAAATTTAACCTCACCAATTACCTCCATAGGCCGTGTTCTTTTGCTCATATGATAAGATTACACATATGGTCAACAAAATAAAAAACATATAAAAACAGGAACAACAAAATAAAACAACAAACGTGTCAAACTTATAGATGTTTGAAAAAACTTTTATATATACTAAAATTGCATTTAAGAGTCAATTCTTTCAATTATACTATTGTAGGTTAATTGGTAACTCTATCAATCTGTTAAAAAATTAATTACTTAAGCAACATAACATGAGGCACTATATAGAAGTTAGTCATATGTAACGTCGCAATTTTCTTGTAGTATACTTTTGATTTTTTCTCGTGCATATAAAAAATGTTATACTGTAAACTAAAGGCATTATTGTTTGTTTGACTAATTTTTGGTAAAACTGAATTTTTCCATATTTAAAATATAATCTTATGTATAATTATAAAAATATAAAAAAAAATTGAAAACGAATATCTTAAAAGTGATTTTTCTATCACGAGTCAAAACGGGCTGGACCAGGTTAGCTTAACCCGCCAACACATTTTTGCAATTTTTAAATCATAATGAAATCTTTGAATAAAACAGGTAAGTATGTTATCGGCATTTGAAACAGACGTTGGGCGATTTTCAACCTGTTTGGCCCGTTTTACTGTAGACAACCTTTTCTATTTGACCCAATTGGAATAAATACAACCAAAATACAATGATTGATAAGGGTTATGTTTAGTAAACCGTCCCTACTCATTCGAGAAGGCAACACACTTTTAAGGGAATCGGTTTACATGTTTCCGTTGTTCATTTATTTCTTACTTCGTACACAATGACACATATAAAAAAGTGATCTTGGCATAAGCTTTCATTATTTCTTTGGTAAATGATCTACAATATATACATAACAATAGTTGCACAATGTTACTAAAAATCATAATTCCAACTACCATTGCTCTTGTACTTTTGTCAAGTTGAAATCTTTTTCATGACACGGAATTTGTGTTAAAACTATAAATTACATTATTTAAAACCTCATTGTTATTCAAAACTATTCATATTTAAGTACATTAAATACAACCAAAATACAATGATTGATAAGGGTTATATGTGTTTAGTAAACCGTCCCTACTCATTCGAGAAGGCAACACACTTTTAAGGGAATCGGTTTACCTGTTTCCGTTGCTTATTTATTTCTTACTTCGCACATAATAACACATATAAAAAAGTGATCTCGGCATAAGCTTTCATTATTTCTTTGGTAAATGATCGCCAATATATACATAACAATAGTTGCACAATGTTACTAAAATTCATAATTCCAACTACCGTTACTCTTGCACTTTTGTCAAGTTGAAATCTTTTTCATGAGATGGAATTCGTGTTAAAACCATAAATTACATTATTTAAAACCTCATTATTATTCAAAACTATTCATATTTAAGTACATTAAATGGATAATAAATACTTTAATTACATTAGATGCCAACGTATCAAAGATAAATTTATTCAATTTTCATTTAACACTGCTTATCATAAATTAGAACTTAACGTAACCGTCAGTTTTAACAATAGCATTCATCAAAAAATATAGCCAAGTGATCTATCGTATAACACAAAATAGAATAGATCTATACGTAAATACATTTAGCATTGTTTATGTGGACGGTTAATACCTTAATATTGCATTGCATTGCATTTACATTTATATATAAGAAGGTATTTTATGTGGTTGTCGGTTATCAGTAAACGTATTTACATTTACATTTAGTAAAATATAGAAATTGACTCTTATAAAGGTCACTAAAAGTCAATTTATTTGACCAAGTGATCAATCGTATAACATGAAACAGAAAAGATGTACACGTATTTACATTTAACATTGTTTATGTGGGCAGTTACAACCTTAATATTGCATTGCATTGCATTTATATTTACATATAGGAAGATTTTTATGTGGTGGGTGGTTATCACTAAAGTATTTACATTTACATTTAGTAAAATATAGGAATTGGCTCTTATAAAGGTCATTAAAAGTGAGGTGGCTTAAAAGTGTATATGTGGACTTTTAGGTGGCAATAATGAATTGGCATTCAAGTGCCTAGTGGATTCATACATGGCATAAGGTATGATGTGCCATTATGACATGGATTTAAAGATTTCAAAAAAACCTTCTTTTAATATATATAAAGATACTTGTTTGATTGTTGTATGGTAAATAATGTCTTAGAAGCTCAATATTTAGATACTAGAAATTAGAAGTTTTTCTTCTAAAGTATTTAAGAGATTTTATGGAAAGCATAAAGTTCAAAGTACATTGAACTTATTTAAAACATCTTAATGGCTACTTATGATAGTAAGTTTTAAAGTATTAGTATTAATATAGTATGATTATATTGGATATAATCACGATAGACTTTAAAGAGTACTATTACAAGTCTTTTACACTTGTAATATAGGAATTTAATGAAGTCATAATTCCTTAATAGGAATAATTGGATATTCACAAAATCCAAGTGAAATGACTTAGACATTAAATGAACTCTTAAAAGAGACAAACTATATTAAAGTATTTAAGAATTAAAAGGTATTGTTGCAAGTCTTTTATACTTGTAATAAATACAATATTTAATCAAGTCATAATTCCCTAATAGGAATAATGGATATTTGAGAAATCCAAGAAATGACTTTGGCATTAAATAAAATTCTTAAAAGATATTAATACACTTAAGAATTGGAAGTATCGTTTCAAGTATCTTATACTTGATAGATACAGTAATCAATGAGAGTCATGATTCCCTTATCAGGAATGTTGGATATTCACAAATCCAAAGGATGACTTTGATGATTGATTAATTCTTGAAGAATTAAACTATAAGTTTTGACTAGGTCAAAAGAAGTAGTTTAAGTAATGCTTATTTTCCATAAAACTTAGTGGGAGCTATGACTAACATATTCATTAGAGGTACTAATGAAATATAGTAAGTTAGTTAGGACATTAACAACAAGGTTTTACCAAGTCGTTAGCCAAAGAGTTAAGAGAAATAAATGATCAGTAATTAGATTATTGCAAACCTAATAGCGTGGTCACAAGTCTTGTGATTAATTATTGCATATCTAATAGGATGTTCACGTTCCAGTGAACAAGTTAATCATTTAAGGAAATGTCTTTAACTAGTAAGAATATATCTACAAATCAAGTAGTTAAAAGAGATTTAGTTACAAGGCAAGTTTTGTAGATTCAAGAAACTAAGGGAGTAATTTTTCCAATCCTCCTATGTTTACCGAATCATATAAAAAGGGCAAGACTAGAATATATTTTAAATGTTGCAAGAACAATATCTAGCAAAGATGAAAGTAATAGTATTATTGAATACTCGTCTTATGTCTTTAGCTTAATAGAAATGACTAATTGTAATTAGTGATAAAAGTTACAATTAAGAGTTATTGAAGTAATCAACACAAACGCATAGAATAAGTAATGATCCAGTAATAATTCAGTATCTATGTCCAGTGAGGAATAATACATGAGTTAGTATCATTGTTATTCAGAATTTGTATGTTTTACAATATCCATGAATAAAAGTCTATTTATACAAAAAGGTATAAATCCGTGACTACTCGTCTTGGTGGGAACCTCGATGGGACGTTAACGTCATCGCGGTATTTGGTGGTAGATTCGAAGTTCTTCGAAGATAGTTACACAAGTTTTGTGTAAACCAAATATCGGTGATATTCTGTTGGAGCTCGACGAATATTGGATTGACCACCGTGATAATACTTCGTGGTTGAAAAGTTCAAAAGTATTATTCACTAGGATTGTCCTTAAGCCTGAGGTATTTGGTTTGGGATACATTGACTAATGTGCTTTGGTTCGTCTTAGACAATCCTGAAATATAGTTGTCATGCGAGGCTTTACTGGGTACAGAGGAATTTGTAATTTAAATCGAAATATAACAAGATGGTAATTGCACCTCCTTTTTAGGAGAGATATTTATGGGTCCTTTGACATGATGAGATAACTGGAAAGTGCATGGCCATGCCCAAACGAACTGATTTGTTCTTTGTCGTTTATCACAAAAGTTTGAATCAAGAAGTCATTAAATGATTTTGAATACAGGAGTTGATAATTTCTACCATGCTCGTATTCATTATCACAAATATCGTGCTGCAAGGGATAAACCTAACATAGTTGCCTAAGAAGTAAAGACATAGTGTTCTTTACTAGGAGACGCTATTAAAAAGTTTTTCATAAAACTATACTTGGGTTACGTAAGCTGTTTTTATGTGGTTGGTTACCTACATGCCCATCTAGAAGGCCACTGTAGCTCGTATCATTAAGACAAAGGTTAGAAACTTGCACAAGTGGGAGTCTGAAGGATTTATGTGCACAGTTAGTCAACCTATGATGATACATCCATGCCTACGAAACACTTAAGGGTCACACCGGTGAGTGCATGTAATACGAGCAAGATAAGCAATGATACTACGAAGAGGAGTGATTCATAATAGTCATTATGAATCAAGTTAAGTATTAAGTCAAGTTTGACTTATTACTAGATTAGTTTAACTAACTGACTAATACAAGTATTTGTACATTTACTAGTTGAATAAATATACAATGTGTTAATTATAGATTATCCATAATATGATTTAAAGCTATTAAATCATATAGTGTTTGGATAATATTATTGTCTAATTAATTATTAAAAGTATTAAATACAAGTATATATTTTGTATATATAATATACACGAAATATATATAAGTGTATAATACTAGACATTTAATAATTAAGTGGGATAATACTAACTAGTAAAACTATAAGGGTTTAAAGTGTAAGAGATAAGTTTAGTTAAGAGATTAATCTTAATTAACCTAGGAGGACTTAAATGAAACTTATTCTATTATATATAGAAGGCTTAAGGTTTCATTTAAACCTAATCATTCCCTTGTTTTACACCCCTTGGCCGAAACCCTAGCCCCTCCTCTCCCCTATTCGGCCGAACCTAGAGCAACACCAAGTCTTGGTGTTCTTCGTTCTTCGTTCTTCGTGTTCTTCGTGTTCTTCAAGTCTTGAAGATTCGAAGATCAAGTTCATTGCTTAGATCAACTAGAAGATCGCTCGATTTGTTCATCATCAGTGGATCTATCTTAAGCAAACAACAAGGTATGTTTTGAGAAAACCCTTTTTCTCCCTTCTCCCTCTTGGACGATTTCGACCAAAGAACCCTAGGGTTCTTTGGTGTTGGTCGAAACACACACAAGTGTGTATGTGTGTTCAGATTTTTCGTACAAGGTTTCTTTATGTTAATCTACTCTAGATCTCCAAGATCCCAATCCTTTAGGGTTTAAGGATTAGGTTTAATCTCAGTTCCGCATTTATGGATTAAATCAGCTAGTTGGTTTTAACCGATCAAGAACAAGTTCATGTTCTTGGTCAGTATGGTTCGAACCAAGTGACTAGGAGGTTGACCCAAGTGGTCAATCAGTATCAATAGAAATCCTTCAATGGTATCAGAGAGGTGGTTAGAGATCTAACAGCTCGTGACTGTGGTGGCAAGTCTGATAACATCCAAACTTGGTTGTCATACATGGATTGCATCTCTGCTTGCATAGCCTCGAGCCATCTTGCAGACTCTACGCCGTCAGCAGCCTCCTTGTAGGTCAATGGTTCTAGTAGACTTCCATCATCTTCATCGAT
The DNA here is from genome assembly GCA_963853835.1 of Calendula officinalis. Lineage (NCBI taxonomy): Eukaryota > Viridiplantae > Streptophyta > Magnoliopsida > Asterales > Asteraceae > Calendula > Calendula officinalis. Next base: position 47,571,950 of record OY970830.1, on the reverse strand, counting down.
CATGAATCCAAGATACCTATCTGGTTCTTGGCGCGGTCTACAAGACCTACGAGGAATGCGTGTTTCTTCTTCCTCAACCGGTGGGTCTGGTTGGGAATCAACAATTCTTTGTTGAACCACTGGTTTGACTGAATTCGTAGGTGGATCTTCATTCTCTTCAATTTCTTGAAGTTCTATTTCTTTTCTTGGAGTTTCTGTCCCGAGAAACTTCTCCTCCAAGAAGACACCTTTCCGAGCAACAAAAACTTTGTTGTCTTCTTGATGATAGAAATAATATCCTAAGGTTTCCCTTATATATCAAATGAAGATACACTTATCTGACTTGGGGTTGAGTTTGTATGTGAATGTTCGTCTCACATACGCCTCACAACCCCAAATCTTGAGAAAAGACAATTTTGGCTTTTTCCCGCCCAGTGCTCGAACGAAGTCTTTTCTACTGACTATGTCGGAACCCTATTCAGTGTGAATGCTGCAGTCTCGAGTGCATGTCCCCAAAATGATAGTGGTAGGGTAGCACGACACATCATTGAACGTACCATGTCTAACAAGGTGCGATTTCTCCTTTCTGATACACCATTCATCTGAGGTGTATATGGAGGTGTGAGTTGTGAAACAATCCCACATTCTTTCAAATGATTGTCGAACTCTTGGCTCAAATATTCGCCTCCTCGGGCCGACCGAAGTGACTTTATTTTCTTGCTCATTGGTTTTCTACTTCCCTCTGATATTCTTTGAACTTGTCAAAGCTTTCAGACTTTAGTCTCATAAGAAAGATATAACGATACCTACTGAAGTCGTCAGTAAAGGTAATGAAGTAGCGGTATCCACCTCTGGCATCTGGAGTAAAGGGTCCACACATGTCAGTGTGTATAATCCCTAACAACTCACCCGCCCTTTCATTGTAATGGTTGAAAGGGTCTTTTGTCATCTTGCCAGATAAACAAGCTTCGCATATGGCATATGATTCCAAATCAAATGGTTCTAGAATTCCATCATCGTGGAGCTTCTTTATGCGAGTCTCGTTAATATGACCTAAACGAAAATGCCAAAGGTAAGTTTGATTCAAGTTATTCTTTGATCTTTTACTTGTATGATAAACGTATCGTTCTTTGTTATTTAGATTTAACGTATATAGACCATTATGAGAATTGGCTTTAAAATATAAAAAATCATCTTTTAAACACGAAATTGTTTTATCACAAAACTCATAATAAAAGCCACTGTCTATAAGTAAGTCAAATGAAATAACATTTTTAACAAGTTTAGGAACATAATAACAATCTTTAAGTTCCAAAACTCTTCCTGAAGGCAACTTGAGAAGGTATGTTCGTACGGCTTCAGCTCCAACCTTTGAACCTTCTCCTACTCGTAGTTCAACATCTCCTTGCCCCAGCCTCTGGTCCTTCTTAAATACCTGCAAATGATTGCAAATGTGATGACCACATCCGTTATCCAATACCCAGGATTCACTAGAAGTAACGAGACAATCAATCATAAAGATACCTGAATCACTGAAAAATTCAGTTTCCAACAATCCCACATCAGACGTGTGCTCGCAAATATCCTTGCTGCCACAAGTTGGGCAACACAAATCAGCAAATTCTCTTAACCAATCATCGAACTCATCCATCTGAACCTCAGGAAATGGTTCTTCCTCTAGCCTTTGAACATCATCTATACACAAGAGATTCTCGTGTAATCCTGTGACAGTCAAGTCAAAGCTCCAAACTAAACGTACTACCTTATCATGATAGTATTGAGTGAGGGATCCAAACAAGAAAAAGACTTGTTCATGCTGGTTTGATGTGCCAGTAACTTGGGTGAGACAATCTAGTAACCTTCTTATGCCAGTAAGATGGTCACTTAGTGGTTTATCTTCTTGCATTTTCTTTGACAAGATTTCTTGCAAAATGATTTGCTTACTATTCTCTATACTCTCCTTGAACACCTCCTCAAGATACTGAACAAACTCATAACATGGTTTATTGCGAAGATTATCAGTGATCTCTAATAATGATGTAAGAACTAGAATCGACATAACTTGTGATTCATCAGATAATAAGCATCAAGCTCATCATCCTGGCATCTTGTCCATGTTGTCCCTTGGGCACCTCGTCAATGATGTACAGTAAATCTTGTGCCTTTAGGAAGTTCCTAAAATGCACATTTCAAATATTGTAATTTTGACCAGTAAGCTTCCATTTTACAGTAATGAACCTTGGCGATTCTATCAGTGAATAAAACGGAATTTCTGACAATACAGACATCTATAAGAAAAACAACAAACGGTTAGTGTGATTATATAAATAAATAACTTCTAATATTATTACCTTTTAAGAATAATAATTAGACTAGGATCCATATTTCACGCCCTCTAATGCAAGGTTTGGGCACTTCCCATTAGAGCCACGCTATTTCTGGTAGGTATAGCCATACCGATCGCCTCTTAGACTAGAAACAATTCCTAGATGTTCGAGATATCAAGTTGAACAACAAACTTGTACATGTTCTAATCCCTCTAGTGCATTTTGGGCCGGGACTCCCGCTTATCACCAAAGTAGATCGTACCACCTAAGACAGTGCGATGCCTTGTGCCGGGACTCCCGATTATCACAAGACCCTATGCACCCTAACACTCGCAATGATTTGAATCCACATCTATGGTTCTTTCTCCTTACAATGTGAATATCGTTTAACAAGTGAGGTGTTCAATTAGGTGGGTTGCACTCTGATCTAAGATTTCCTAAAGATGATTTTCCTTTGTTCGAAAAACGTTAGCCAGTTTTTAATTAAAAAAATTACTTGGTTTTATAAACATGAAGTTGTTTATAAATTCCACTTTTAATTTTACCTTTTTAAAACATGGTTTTATAAATGTACTTTTATAAAATCCATCTCTTATTATAACCTTGATTTATAAACTAACTGTTTATAATTACCATCTTTTATTTCAAAAAACAATTTAGAGAAATAAAATAAATGCAATTATTTAAAATTGCTAGGTCATAACCCCAAAGACTTGGTTTTGTGTTTATGTATATTAAAATAAATAAAAAATTAATTTCAGAAAAATTATTTAAATAAATTCGAAATTTTTAAATAAACACAATGTCACGACTTTTGGGTTATGTCATTCTAATTGATAATTAAAACTGATAATTATAAAATTACCCATAACAACTGATTTCAATTTCCCCCTTAATTTTAAAATTATCTTGTTTTTAATAAACTTTTAAAATCTTAAGGTTTTTAATTTAAATGTTTATTTAGACTTTATTATTAATTACAAAGAAATAAAAAATATATATATATATATATTCTAATCAAGATTTATATAAATGAATCCCTTTTCGATTTTATTCTTGATAGTTGGTCACAAATCAAAAAAAGATTTACATAGATTGACTTATTAAAAAAAATCTTACATAAAATCTTGTAGATTTTTTATTCCCGATTTAGGTTACATAAAATCTTGTACCAAATAAAAAATGATATCTTGGTCACCCAAAACGCCACCCAACCGAAAACTTGGTGGATTCGGTTTCGGCCGACCACTCGGTCGTCGAACCGAGTCCCAACCGAGTTTCGATTGGTTCGTTTTCGAGTACTATTTTTTTATTTCACTTATCTCGTGTAATAATAATAACAATAAACATAAAATTGTTAATTTTAAAAGGAAAAACTAACATAACCTTTTTCCCTTTTTATCTAAAAATCCTATTCGATCCAATAATCATTCAAGAACTTGAAGATTATATGCTTGGACCGAATTTTCTAGGATTTTCTACTAAACAAAAAGAAAAAAAAAACTAATCTCTTTCATCTTGAAACCTAATCAATCCAACTATTCAAGCACTTGAACAATTTTCTTGGATCAAATTTACTAGGTTTCTTTCAAACATAAAAAAACTTAATAATTATATATATACATATATAAATTTTCAAAAAAAGAAGGGGAAAAAGAAACTTAATTTCTTTTTATCTTGAACCCTATTCAATCCGATGCTCATTCAAAACTTGAAGAACACATACTTGGTCGAAAATTCTAGGGTTCTTTTTCTAGACAAAAAAGAAACTCAACTGAATCCCACTGAGACTAGTAAATCGCTCTGATACCACTGTAGGAAAACCTTGTATGATTCACATGGCGGAACTTGAATCCCACATCCTTGATCTCTACTAAACAATGGAATCACTTGAAGAAGATGAATAAGAACATTACCTTTAGATTGCTAAAGAATGATCCACATCTAGTGCACCACCAGAACACGCTGCAAGACCGCGTTGTACCAACAAAGTATCACACAAGGACTTGTGTGTGTGTGTGTGTGTCGAATGAACACCACAACCGAAACCCCTTGGGGTTTTGGCCGACTTCGGCCGAAGCGAGAGGGAGGGGGTTTGGGGTTTTGATTGTGTAATGTGATTAACCTAAAACCCTTATCCCTTAGTCCTTATTTATAAGGGACTAAGTTACAGTTTAGGTCCTTGGAGTTTAATTATGATTAATCTCATAATTAAACTTCCTATTGTCACTTTAAACCCTTGGACATTTACCAGTTAATTAATTGACTATTAATTAACTGTCCGTTAAATATTTAACTTAATATTTAACCTTCCTCACAAATAATAATTAACTTATTATTATTTATTCTCTTGTTATAATTAACTTAACTAGTTAATTATTCCACACAACTTACTTTATTCGGTTGTCCATTATTGGCTGTGTAGTGGTGTGACCCTTTAGTGTCTTATAACATTGGACACGATGACACGTGTAATTATCTGTGCACATAAATCCAACACAATCAGGGAACTTTCGTACATTTTAATCAAGTTTTTAGCTGGGTCTAATTAGAGTCATGTTTCGTATTTTAGGACATTCTAGACGTTAGCTGGGCAGTAGCGTAGGGTGCTGAGAGACCTTCGGAGCATACGTTATCGAGGTGAGTATTCTCACCGTGTATTCAGTTATAACATTATACATGCGTGACTTACGTGTTACTTTACTTGCACTATATTTTCTATCTGAGTTTGATATGTTATCTGAGTATCTGAGTACCTGAGCATCTGTTTTTATAAGACTGATCTGAGTATCTGTGCTACAACTTGCTAGGGGATCTGAGAGAATTATGTTAAAGAGATAAAAACATAATAACACACATCTGAGTTTTGGCTATATGCCTATTTGGGATCACCTCCCGTCTGAGTTTTAGGATCACCTCCCATTTGAGCTTTTGGCTTACGCCTATCTTTGGTGTGAGGCGGGGCGATCGACCCGAATCACACAAGCGCGCTATACAAATTATAATATGAGTAATAAAATCTGAGAAATAAATCTGAGTAAATAATTGAGTAGAATCTGAGTAGGAGTACATCGATGTGCCCTCATGTGTTGTATGTTATGATTGTTTACAATTTGAGAATATTCACTCAGCTTTCCCGCTGACCCAAAACTTCCCCCCATTATTTCAGGTTCTGGCACAGGAAAAGAGCAGGTTGATGGTTGACAGCTGTATCATTTCTGAGTGCTGATGTGGAACGTTATTATTTATTAAACTTAATTTTTATTTTAAACCTTCATCCGCTTTAATTACATTTTTTTAAATGTTAAACTTTTAAATCTTGTACTTAAAAAGTTTTAAATTTTTCTGAAAATTTTGGTTGTTACACTTATGCTGAGCCGATTAAGTTTGCTAAAAGATATATAATCCACTTTTTCTTTGGGATCTCTGATGACCTCCACACGAGTGCCTTTGACTTTGGAATGGAGAGTTCTGAGCTTTAGGATTGGTTCGTTTCTAATTCTAGTTTCTTTGACTTTTTGCCATTCAAGAACCTCCTTCTTCTTTTCAGCTAAACTCCGAGCATCCCTTCTTTCAGACAGCTTCTGTGCATTTATAGCAGAAGCCTTAAGATTGGCTTCTACGGCTATTATCTCAGCATTCCTTCTCGATTCTTCTTTGTCGATGGCAGTGTACCAAGCTAGGAATCTTCCATACGATATACCATAATAGTTTATATAGTTCTGCAAGGACATTTGTACATATTGAGCGATCCTTCTAATGTTTTAAATTCATCTGACGATTTTGGTAGATCTTTTAGCACCTTCATTACGTTGCTTGTTTCCAAAGCTTTTAAGATCCCTTCTTTTTCATGCTAAGGAGTTTTTACACGCTTTGCCTCCTCTTCTTCTTCTTTTTGAATTCTGAAAGCCTTATGAGTGGTTCTTTTCTCAGCTAACTCAGGGCTCATCACATCAAAATGTTGGTCAGACATTCTTGGAGGTCTGACTAGAGCTGAGACCACCACTTTGCTACAACTGCCAACGCCAAACATGCTATTTTCTTTCATTTTTATAGCCATGAATTTTTCAAGTGAGATACCTGGTGCTTGTGCTGCACGAATATATTCTTCTACCTCTTCCACACCAACCTCATTCTTTTTAATTTTAATATTTGTTGACGATGGTTGCTTTGCTCCTTTTCCTTTGTCTCCAGGAGCCACATTGGAGTTCTATTCTTCTGAGAAAAGGCCCGTTGGAGCAGGTATTCTGTTTCATCCAAGTGATATAAAAGATCTTGGAATTAATCTCGGTCTGATAGGAGTGACAACAACTTCTGTTTGAGACGATTCAACCGGCATGATTTGTTGTTCAGGTGTGGCTTCTTTCTTATTGGACACAGCCGGACTTTCATTAATTTCCATTTCTTCAGCTTCATCTTCATTTTTATTGTCAGGCTCACCCATAACTGTTTGTTGGATTGGTTGAGATTCAGCAATTTTGTTCAACAATTGACTCCTCCGGAGGTGGATCAGTGATTCTTAGCATTCCATCTCGAGGAGTGTTACGATGTCTTCGGTATATTTCTTGAAAGTTTATAATTTCCACCTCAGCACCCTGATCAACCTGCACACCTATCTCCCCCTGAAAAAATGGGTGAGGCTGATTAATCACCTCCATAATTTCGACAAGTTCGGGTGCAAGCTCATGTTGTTGAACCGGTTGTATAAAGTCTGCAAGGTTTGGAAGAGGCCCAAGAAATGCTTGCAGTTGTTCATTCATTCGATCGAAACTGGCATTCATCTCTGTTCGGATATCGACGGTGTTCTTTTCGACCACTGAGGTAGTTAGACGGCCGACTTGATCAATGAAAGTGTGCTGAGTTGGACAGAGTTCATTATGAGATGCAGTTAAGGCATCAATGCATCGAGATTGCTTGCTAATGACATCATGAACAATGTCTTGATTCTTTTCTAAAGTATCCTGACAAGCCATCATTACCTGCTGATATTCATTCAGAGCCTTGATATCATTCATGATCGTCAAATTCTGCTCTTCAATAGATTCTGGTGATTCAAACACTCCCTGGTTCAATTCTCCTTGTACCTTTAGGCTGCCAACAAAGGCATTTGGGATGGTGGATAGAGTCTCCACACGTTGCTCCATTCGATCAAAAGAGTTGTTAATGTTAGTTTGAAAGAAATTCTGTTGATATAGGACTTGATCCATCTGACTGCAGATACCAGTTATTACTCTTTCAGTCTGAAGGATGGCCTGATTAATCTCTTCATCCCGGATCTTGGATCCCTCAGATGAAGGCACTCGGTCAGTGTGACCCGAGTCAGTGATGATCGGAACCTGTTCAACCACTGCGTTTTCAGTTGCTTGCTTGGGTTGATTAATATTGAAAGTATTATCTTTAATTAGACCAAGAGGGTCTGAGGAATCATCGGTTTAATAATACACATGTAGAGGAGTAGGAGATCGTTGTATATCTTCATCTTCATTATCATAGGAATCTGATGGCCTTTCAAACTGATCAACATCTTTCTTCATATCTTTGGCAGGCTGAGATAAGATTGCATTTGCCACAGAAAAGTTGAATTGGCAATCAATTGTGACACCTCCAAAACTTTTCTCTGCTTCTTAATCATCTGTTTCAGACATACTTTCAGGGGGAACATTTAACAGAGTCTCATCAGATGCCTGCAAAAACTGGTTAGTAACTGGAGTAGACTCTGGTGCAGGTGATTTGGTTTGTGTGTGCATACTAGACTCCAGATGGGCTTGGGATTGACCCTGAACTATATCAACAGTCTGTTAAGAGACTTTGATAGGATGAGTTGGTGATCCCATTCTCTCGTCAGACACTCCCTCAGTGTCTGATGGGGTTGGTGGGGGTTGATTTGCCTCGAGTTTGAGGTTTTTCTTATTTACTAGCTTGGCCCTTTTGGTCCTGAAGAGCCCTTTTGAGAGGAGAACTCTGTTTGGTGATTTTTGCTTAGTGCGAGTTGTGGATTGTTTTGGAGGGGAGACTTGGTCAGTTCCGACGGGTCTTTCAGATTCATGGTCTCTTTGGGGAAAGAGCCGGCATCCGAAGGACCTGAAGGATGTGTGTGCGAAGCCACGTTTTCAGGCCTCGTCTGATCCTCGTTAGAGGGACCGGGTGGAGGGATAAAAGAAGAAAAGATCAACATACCTTGGGGAATAGGCTTGACCTCCTTTATAGTGACGCTTAAAAAATTTGCGTCGCCCACCTTACAAAAAGAGTAACGTCCATTGGTACTTATCAACTCATACTCAGCTTTCCCAAGAGAACGTTAAAATATCTCAGAGAGAAATCGTGGAAAAGGAACGATGGAGTGTCGGTTGAGAGATTTGACTTTCGACACAAGTTTGTCAAAGATAAATTTTCCAAAATCAACCCTTCTGTTGTAGACAAGTGAATCTCCCTGTTGGAATTATGTGCACAGTTAGTCAACCTATGGTGATACATCCATGCCTACGAAACACTTAAGGGTCACCCCGGTGAGTGCATGTAATACGAGTAAGATATGTAATAATACCTGGAAGAGGAATGATTCATAATAGTCATTATGAATCAGTTAAATATTAAGTTAAGCTTAACTTATTACTAGATTAGTTTAATAATTAATTAATACAAGTATTTGTACATTTACTAGTTGAGTAAATATACAATGTGTTAATTATAGATTATCCATAATGTAATTTAAAGCATATAAATCATATGGTAATTGGATAATATTGTTGTTTAGATTATATAGAATTTATTATATAATTAATTATTAAAAGTATTAATACAAACATATATTTCGTGTAAATATATAAGTGTATAAATACTAGACATTTAATAATTAAGTGGGACAATAATAACTAGTTAAACAATAAGGGTTTAATGTGTAAAAGAATAAGTTTAATTAATGATTAATATTAATTAAACTAAAAGGGCCCTAAGTGAAAGTCCTTCTATTATAAATAGAAGGCTTGGGGTTCCCTTGTTGGTTGCTCATTGTACACGAAATCCTTGCCCCCTCCCTTCCCTTGTTTCGGCCGAACCCCAACACAAGCATTGTGTTCTTCGTGTTCTTTGTTCGTTCTTCGTGTTCTTCAAGACTTGAAGATCCAAGATCATTACAAGGATCAACTAGAAGATCACTCGTTGTGTTCATCATCAGTGGACTTTCTTAAGCAAGTAATAAGGTATGTTTTGGGAAACCCTTTTCCCTTCTTCTCCTCTTGTTCGAATTCGGCACCAAGAACCCTAGGGTTCTTGGTGGTGGTCGTCGAATACACACAAGGTGTATGTGTGTGTTAGAGTTCTTCGAATAAGGTTTCTTTCTTGTTAATCAAGTTTGATTTCCAAGTTCCTATAATCTTTTAGGGTTTAAGGATTAGGCTTAATCTCAGTTTCGCTTTTAGGGATTTAATCAGGTTGTTGGTTTAAACCGGTCAAGAACACCATCATGTTTTTACCAGTATGGCTCGAACCAAGTGACTAGGAGGTCGACCCAATAGGTTGATCAGTGTTATGAAACCCTTCAGTGTTATGAGGTTTGATTATTGTTTTAATGAGTTTATTAAAGCTAGTTCTCTAAATCTAGAAATCTAGACAAAGTTCTTGTTTAGAAGATTTAAATGAATAAGTTTAAATAAAATTATTAAAGTTATAATCTATCCTAGAATTTAAACAAAGTTTAATAATTGTTTGAGTAGGATTAATTGGGATTAATCTTTAACTAAAAGATGTTATTAATCAAGAAAATTAAAACTAGGTTTTAATTGATCAAAAACAAGATAAGGGTTTAATTAATTAAATTTAATCAAGGATAAAAGAGAAGTGTTGATTTTAAAGTCTTAAAATTAACAAGATATATTTATATTAATATATATATATATAATTTTTGGATTTTTCAAATTATTTAAAAGTGATTTTAAAAGATAAAATAGTTTGTACGTATTTTAATTACTCTAAGTTAAAATATAAATGTACAAATTGGGTGTAATATTCTTATTAAGAATGTTATAAGTTTTTTAAAGAAATAAATTATATATATATATATATATATATATATATATATATAAATATATATATATATATATATATATATATAAATATATATATATATATATATATATATATATATATATATATATATATATATATATATATATATATATATATATATATATATTTAAGTATGATATTAAAATGGAACATTAAATATGTATGTTATTTTGATCATATAGTTGTAATATTATAATAACTAGAAATTTGTATTAAGTTATAATTAAACTAGAAATGTACAAAATTGTAAACAATTAGAAATTGTACAAAAGTAAGGTTTTATTATAATTAGATAATAATACGAAAGTTATAAATGTTAGATTGTATAAAGTTATAGGTAATTATAACTAGTTATTTATACAAGTATATTACGAGTTACGTAATGTACTAGATTAATGATCAAGGGTAAAATAACATAGGAAATTTAAGAACCTATATTTAACTAAGTCTTAGTTACATGTAAGAATGGTTCAAACAAACTAAGATTATTATATATAGTTTTTATATAATAAGTTTATTAGTATTCACCTAGTATAAACTAGTGATTGTGTTTGATCAAGTTTCATCATGGTTGTTGGAATTAGTGGGAGCTGCACAAGAAAATCGCAAAGTTTATATATGTGTCCCTAGGACATATTTTGGAGAACCTAATGAATAAATGTTTAATTTCATTATTAGACATAGAAGAACTAGATATGTTAAATTATAGTTATGACTTGTGTTCGTAAGTAATAAAGAATTAAAATCTCTATTTTAAAGTTTAACATATAGTTCAAAAAGTTTTTCAAGATAAATAAAACAAGTACGTTTTATTAAGAATAAATTACACGAATGGTCCCTGTGGTTTGCCACAAGTTTTGGATTTGGTCCCTAACTTTCAGAAATTACATCCGTGGTCACTGTGGTTTGCACTTCGTATTGCTTTTGGTCCAAAATCCTAAAGTACGTTAAATTAGACTGTTAAATATTTTGAACTGACTAAAATACCCCTTAACTTATACTTTTCATTTAATTTTTAATTTATTTAACCACCCCTCCCTTCCCCTCCTCTCCTCCCTCCCGGCAGCCTCACCAGCACCACCATCTCCGGCAACCATCCAAGAAATTAACCAGCCTTCCTTGCCAGACATCTCTCTATCTCCAACTCTCTCCCGCCCCTTGAATTTTATGGTCAAAACCTGCAACAAAAATCAAAACAAATCTGGCTGTGTGATGGTCGATATTACCTGCAACAAATAACAAAACAAATCTAGGGTTAAAGACTTTAATGTTGAACACAAAATTAGCACACAAACACACAATTGAACACGAAATCAATAAAGCGTCTGCATCCACCGTTCTGATTAAAGATGCAAACTTCCAAAAAAGACAATCAGATCATGTGAAACACGCAAACACATAACCCGTTAAAAAAATAAACCTGCATATTTCCGATTAAAGATGATTTCACCTATACAATCCATTAAAAAATTACCCATTAAAGAAAGCGTAGTCCCACAAACGATTATCATATTTTATGTTTTAGGAAGAATTTGGGGTGAAAGAAAAACGAAAAGCTTACAGAGCTTAACGGTTTATTAGAACAGATCTTCGAAGAGAAAACTCGACCGATTAATCGGTGTTCTTTTTCAAGAGTTCATCGTCCTTCGTGGTAGTCTTAGCGCGAGCTGTTTATGATGTCGCCAGTGACGGAGGTATAGGCTGCCGGAGATGGTGGTGCTGGTGAGGCGGCTGGAAATGTGAGGGAGGAGGGGAGGGGTGGTTAAATAAATTAAAAATTAAATGAAAAGTATAAGTTAAGGGGTATTTTAGTCAGTTCAAAATATTTAACAGTTTAATTTAACGTCCGTTAGGATTTTGGACCAAAAGCAATACGAAGTGCAAACCACAGTGACCACGGGTGTAATTTCTAAAAGTTAGGGACCAAATCCAAAACTTATAGCAAACCATCGTGTAATTTACTCTTTTATTAAAGATTAGGTTTTTCACAAAACCTAGTAATATCTTTTTGTACAACTCGTTTTAAGGTATACAAATGAAATCGAACAAATTTAAAACTTAGGGTTTTAAAAGGTAATATTAAAAAGGCATCTTGTGGTATTAAGTACACAAATCGCACATTTTTAAGTTAATGATTAAAACTGGAATAAGGTTTAAGTTTAGTTCAAGACTTAAACAAACCCAAGAAAATCTTAGATCTAAGTACTATCCACCTAATGGAACACCTCACTTGTTCAACGATATTCATATTGTAAGGATAAAGAACCTTAGATATGGATTCAAATCATTGCGAGTGTTAGGGTGCGTAAGGTTCTGTGATAATCGGGAGTCCCGGCGCAGAACATCGCATTGTCTTAGATGGTTTGACCTACTTTGGTGATAATCGGGAGTCCCGGCCCAAAAAGTACTTGAGTAGAATAAACATACTAGACTTTATTGCAACTTAGAAATGTGCAATTAAAATTGTACAAGGTTGTAGTAGGTTAAAAGTCTATAGATTCTACGACCCCTAGGAATCGTATCAAGTCTTGGTGCGATCAGTAAGGATGTTACCTACCAGAAACAGCATGTTTCGTCGGGAAGTGCCCAAACCTTGCGGCAAGAATGTGATATATGGATCCTAGGCCTAAAATATTAATTATGGGTTTATAATATATTTTAGAGATGTTTATTGAAGATTACTAATTAAACTGGGTTTGATTTGTAGATGGCAGCAACAACCACAACGACAAGTACCACCAATCTCTCACTTCGCTCAACCCTTGAAAAGGACAAACTGGCTGGGTCAAACTTTCTCAACTGGGTGCGCAATCTTCACATTGTGCTAAGGCATGAGAGAAAGGGGTATGTCTTGGAGAGAGCTGTGCCGAATGTCCCTGTCGCGAATGCTAGAGCTGAAGCAAGGCAAGCTTATGATAAGCATGTCAGTGATGCGCTCGATGTGAGCTGTTTGATGCTTGCAACCATGAGTCCAGATTTACAAGCGGGACTTATGGATGTGCCAGCATTTTAGATGATCCATCAATTAAGGGATTCATTTCAAGAGCAAGCTCGCACTGAGAGGTTCGACATCAATCGTGCTTTCAACTCGTGCAAGATGGTCAAAGGAACACCGTTGAGTGCCCATGTCATGAAAATGAAAGGGCACATGGATAACCTTGCTAGACTCGGTCACCCCATACCGTTGCAGATGGCAACGAATACTATACTCAATTCATTGTCTGATGACTACAAGCCTTTTGTGGTCAACTACAATATGAATAATATGGAGAAATCCATTGCTGAGCTACATTCAATGCACAAGACAGCTGAATTGAGTTTGGGGACTAAGTCTAAGGATGTTCTAATTATCGGTAATGGCAGTGGTGGTGGCAAAAAGAGAAAAGGGCATGGTGGTAAAGGAAAGGGTAAAACCAATCCTAACCAAGGAGTGCCAAATAGTAAATGTGTCAAACAAAAGGTCAAGAAGGTGAAGCCTAACACAGCGAGGACCGAGAATCGGTGCTTCAAGTGCGGGGAGGCTGGGCATTGGAAAAGAAATTGTCCAAAGGGTGCCAGTGGTGGAGGAATCGCAAGTTCCCCAGGTAACATGACCACACTTCTTATTCACTTTGAGATACTTGTAAAGTATATTACGAGTAATCTAACTTTTGAAATTGTTTATTGTAGGAGGCGATGGAAAGTGAACGTGACCAGCGTGAGATGGTGATTCCACGAGCACCAAGATTTTATAATTCAGTATTTTATGGATTCAATAAAACAATTTTATTTTATTGTTGAATAATTTTTATTTTATGTTAAAACAAGGTTTTTGGTTTTATCAATTCGAATCCATGGTTGAATTATATTGTGTGTGCATGTGTGATAATTACACTAGTCGAGTTTTATGACTAGATTGTAAGTCAAGGTTTTGATTTACTTAATATCTCATGATTTATATTTGTTTGAATGTTGTATGATGAATAATATCTTAGAAGCTCAAATTACTTAGAAACTAGAAATTAGAAAGTTTTTCTAATACAAGTATTTAAGAGTTTTATGGAAGCATAAAGTTCAAAGTTATTGAACCTAGTTAAAACATCTTAAGTAATAGTCATTACTTATGATAGTACGTTTTAAAGTATTAGTATTAATATAAGTGTGATTATATTGGATATAATCAGGGTGGACTTTAAGAGTATTATTACAAGTGTTTCATACTTGTGATAAAGGATTTTATAAAGTCATACTTCCCTAACAAGGAATATTGAATATTCGCAAATCCAAAGAAATGACTTAGATATTAAATAAAACTCTAAAAATGGTCAAACTATATTAATGTATTTAAGAACTAAAAGGTATTAAACGCAAGTGTTTCATACTTGTAATTAATACAATATTTAATCAAGTCACATTTCCCTAATAGGAACACTGGATATTCATAAAATCCAAGAAATGACTTTGGTATTAAATAGAGTTCTTAAAAGAATACTAAGGCGTTTAAGAATTGGAAGTGTTATCTCAAGTGTTTGATACTTGTTAGATACAATGATCAATAAAAGTCACAATTCCCTAAACAGGAATGTTGGATATTCGCAAATCCAAAGGGTGAATTTATTAGTTGATAAATTCTTAAAGAATTAAACTACAAGTTATTGACTAAAAGGGTCAAAGTCTTGACTTGGTCAAAGTGATAGTTTAAGTGATGCTTAAATTCCATAAAATTTAGTGGGAGCTATGTCTAACATAATTCATTAATGGAATTAATGAAGTTAATAAGTTAGTAAGATATTAACAACAAGGTATTATCAAGTCGTTAGCCAAAGAGTTAAAAGAAATAATAAATGATGATTAATTAGATTATTACAAGCCTAAATAGCGTGATCACAAGTCTTGTGATTAAATATTGCAAATCTAATAGGATATTCACAATCCAGTGAAAAAGTTAATCATTTAATGATATTTTCTTAACTAGTAAACGTATCTACAAAATCAAGTAACTAAAAGAGATTTAGCTACAAGGCAAGTTTTATAGATTCAAGAAACTAAGGAGTTAATTTCCAATTCTCCTGTGTTTACCGAATCACATAAAAAGGCAAGACTAGAATATGTTCTAAAGTTGCAAGAACAAAATCTAGCAAAGATAAAAGTAATAGTATTTCTCAAAATGCTCGTCTTATGTCTTTAGTTCAATAGAAATGACTAAATTGTAATTAGTGATAAAAGTTACAATTAGGAGTCATTGAGTAATCAACTCAAATGCAAAGAATAAGTAATAATCCAGTAATAATTCGGTATCTATGTCCAGTTAGGAATAATACATGAATTAGTATCGTTGTTATTCAGACTTTGTATGTTTTACAATATCCATGAACAAAAGTATCTTTATTCAAACCGACAGAGACGATTACAAATCACAATCGGGATTTGTATTCACACTAAATGGAGGAGCTATATCTTGGAAGAGTCAGAAACAAGATACGATAGCAGATTCGACTACAGAGGCTGAGTACATTGCGGCAAATGATGCTGGAAAGGAAGCCATGTGGCTTAAGAATTTTATCGAGGATCTTAGAGTTATTGCCAGTATCTCTAGACCCATCGAAATATTCTGTGATAATAGTGGAACGATAGCGCAAGCTGTTGAACCAAGAGAGCATCAAAAGACCAGGCATGTGCGCAGGAAATATCACCTCATACGTGAGTATGTTAGAGAAGGTGATATTATAATTAAGAAAATACCAACGGATGACAACGTTGCTAACCCGTTGACAAAACCACTAGCTGGACCAAAGCATGAGAAACATGCGCACGCTATAGGCATGCAGTACCTAGATATTGGTAGCTAGTAATTTTGATTAGATTCAGAGACATATTTGAAATCGATACATTATGTAATAACATTTCGTGGAATTGAAATAGGAAGTTTTACGTAATTTTTCAAATTGTCTATTCTTAACATGTTTTTTAAACTCATCCTTGATACACAAAGTTTTGAGTATCTAAATGTCTATGGTTGCTTGAATTTAGTGGGAGCTATATTCAGGGGTTAACGCCATTATGAATATTTATTTGTTCATAGTTATTGAATAGAGAAACAAGTGTTGTTAAAATAAATATTCATAGATGTTTACAGAGTTTGCTAAACATTAGACGTGACCAAAAGATCGAGATTACTTCATGGAGCCTAAGCATGAGTAATTTCGAGTAGATGTCCTCTGACCTGAGACGTTTTGGTTTGAGACACGACAACTTCTGATCTTTAGCATTTATCTAACGTCATGCCGTAAAAGGGTGATCATAAGGGACTTGACTAAGACAGCGGAAGTCGTGGGCAAGATAACGCAAATTGTCAAGATGGAATTTGCACCTTCTTTAACTAGAAGAGATATTTCATGGCCGCTCGATGATTAAGACTACTGAAATGCGTGGCCGCGCTCGGAGAATGAGTAGATCATTCGGTAATCCGTTACTGCAGAAAGTCGAAATCAGTGTCGAGAAAATTCGAGTATATAGAACAAGATCCCTGCTCCATGTCTATTACTCAAATTAAGAAATATCATGATGCGAAAGGAAAATCTGTTAGTGTTATTCATTTATGAATATTATCTCTGGATGTAAGAGTTCTTATAACGTGGTTATCCTAAATGTCTGGCTAGGGACCGCTTTAGGCCAACGATGATCAGTGAGTGATACTTAACTTGCACAAGTGGGAGTCTGAAGGATTTATGTGCACAGATTAAGTACACGTGTCACCGTGTCCAATGTTATAAGGCACTAAAGGGTCACACCACTACACACCCAATAATGGACAACTGAATAAAGTAAGTTGTGTGAAATAATTAACTAGTTAAGTTAATTATAAAGAAGAGAATAAATAATAATAAGTTAATTATTATTTAAGAGGAAAGTTAAATATTAAGTTAAATATTTAACGGACAGTTAATTAATAGTTAATTAATTAATTAGTAAAAGTCCAAGGGTTTAAAGTGTTAATACGAAGTTTAATTATGAGATTAATCATAATTAGACTCCAAGGACCTAAATGTAACTTGGTTCCTTATAAATAAGGACTAGGGGACAAGGGTGTTAGGTTACACATTACATTACAACAAAAACCCTAGCATCTCCTCCCTCTCTCTCGTGCGAACGGCCGAACAACCCCAAGGGGTTTCGGGTTCGAGTTCGACCGAACTCACACACACACACAAGCTTTTGTGTGTTACTTTGTTGGTACAACGCGGTCTTGCAGCGTGTTCAGGTGGTGCAGTAGAGGTGGATCACTTCTTTAGCAATCTAAAGGTAATGTTCATCATCTCTTTGTTCTTGTGATCTCATTTTCTAGTAGAGATCCGGTATGTGGGATTCAAGTTCCGCCATGTGAATCCTACTAGGTTTTCCTACAAACCCAACAAATTATACCGTATGGGCAATTAAGATGAAGATCATGTTGAAGGTACACAAAGTTTGGGATATTATTGAAGCGGAAGGACAAAACGAAGAAAAAAACAACTTGGCCATGGCACTGCTGATACAATCCATACCCGATACCCTTGTTCTTCAGTTTGTCCTGATCGGCAGCTAAAACTTCAAGAAACGTAAGAAGATAAAGAAGAAGACATTCAAGGAGCTGAGGAACTAATGTTGCATGAAGTAGTGTTCCGTAATGAGGAAAAGGTAAAACCCTCTTTATTTGAGTCAAATATAGATGAAAGAAATATGAGGTACCTAGAAAATGGGACTAGTAATCACATGACCAGAAATCGTGAGTACTTCACCGAACTTAATGAGAATATAACAGGGAAGGTAAGATTTGGTGATGATTCACGTATAGACAGAAAAGGAAAGGGCTCGATGAGTTTCACATTTGAAGATGGTCTAAAGAAAACCATGTCAAATGTGTACTTTATACCCGCTCTACGGAGCAACATTATAAGTTTAGGGCAAGCTACAGCGGTAGGATGCAAAGTGATCATGGAAGACAACTTGTTGAAAGTTTATGATCTGCGTAGAAAACTTATAATAAAATACAATAGAGCAATGAACCGTTTGTATAAAGTAGCACTTGAAGCAGAAAAGACAAAGTGTCTACAAGTCATAATGCCTAAAAACTCAAGCAAGTGGCATGAGAGGCTAGGTCATATCAACTTTGACAACATAAAGCTCATGGCTGACAAAGAGCTTGTAACGGGGTTGCCAAAGAATTGTGTTACAAAACATGCATCTGTCTCCTGTTTACTTGGTAAACAGTCAAGAAAACCCTTTCCTCAAGCAACATCTTTCCGAGCTTCAAAATCCCTAGAGTAACTACACGGAGATCTCTGCGGCCCAATTAAACCACCTACAATTGGGAGAAACCGGTACATCTTTGTACTGATTGATGATCATTCACGATATATGTGCACGATTACTAAAAGAAAAAAGTGAAGCATTCGAAAGATTTGAAAGGCTCAAAGCAACAGTCGAACAAGAACTAGGTATTACCATAAAGATGCTTCGAACTGGTAGGGGTAACGAATTTACATCCCAAGAGTTTAATGCTTTATGTGAAGAAAGTGGCATTCAAAGACACCTTACCGCCCCATACTCCCCCAGCAGAATGGGGTAGCTGAGAGGCGAAACAAAACGTTATTAGAAATGACAAGAAGTATCCTGAAACATATGAGTGTTCCAAACAATATATGGGGAGAAGTAGTACGGCATGCAACTTATCTCATAAATCGGTGTGCTACAAGGTCATTATTGCAGAAAACACCGTATGAGATACTAAAAGGGATCAAACCAAGTCTGAGTCATCTGCGGGTGTTTGGTTTTGTTAGGTATGCAAGAGTAGATGCTCCTCACAAAAGGAAATTAGACGATAAGTCTCGAGCATTGGTTCACTTGGGGACGGAGCCCGGAACTAAGGCCTATCGCCTACTTGATCCAACACAAAATGTATCATAGTGAGTCGAGATGTGGTATTTTTGGAAGAAGAAAGTTGGAAGTGGAACAACCATGTATCGGGTCAAGATGTTGGGTCATTTAGCATAGACCTTGGTAAATCTGGAAATAAAGGTCTAAGGGGAGAAGAAAGTATTATTTCAAACTCCCATCAAAACTCTGAAGATACAAATATCAACCTTGGAGATGAAGAAATATCATCAGATGATGATGAGCAGGTGGAACAACCACAACTAAGGCGATCAACTAGAACACGTGCAACACCGGAATATCTTTCAGACTATATACTTCTGGCGGAGGCAGAATGTGAGTGTCTGTTAATGAGTCTTAATGAAGAACCATGGGATTTTGCTGAGGCAAAAGAGGCCAAAGTGTGGTTAGATGCTTGCAAACAAGAGATAGCATCGATTGAGAAGAACCAAACATGGTCCTTAGTTGATCTACCTGTTGGCGCTAAGTCCATTGGACTCAATTGGGTGTTTAAGATAAAACACAATCCAGATGGAAGTGTAAATAAGTACAAGGAAAGGCTTGTACCAAAGGGATATGTGCAAAGGCATGGGATAGATTATGACGAATTGTTTGCTCCCGTTGCAAGGATTGAAATGGTAAGAATCATTATTGCAATAGCTGCGTCAAATCAATGGGAAGTACATCATCTTGACGTGAAAACAGCTTTTCTCCATGAAGATTTGAAGGAGGAGGTTTATGTTTCTCAACCGGAAGGTTTTAAGGTCAAAGGAAGTGAAGGAAAAGTGTATAAGCTTTCTAAAGCATTGTATGGTTTAAAGCAAGCGCCTAGAGCTGGGAACGACAAGCTAAACAAAATTCTTAAGGAGCTTAGATTCACACGATGCTCTAAGGAACCTTCCCTATATCAAAAGAAGAGAAAGGAACATCTTCTTGTGGTGGTCGTGTATGTTGATGATCTTCTTGTTACCGGCTCTGACTTGTCCATGATAATGGAGTTCAAGAAAGAAATGTCAACCAAATTCGAAATGAGTGATCTAGGAAAGTTGACCTATTACTTGGGCATCGAGGTAGTGCAATGGCGGGGTAGCATTACCCTAAAAACAAGAGAGATATGCATTGAAAATACTCGTTGAAACGGGAATGGATGACTGCAACGCCACTCAAACACCAATGAAAATGAATCTAAGATTGTCGAGGTCACAAGAAGAATGTTCTGTTCATGAAAAGAAATATAGAAGGAGCATTGGGTGTTTAAGATACTTGCTTCACACAAGACCCGATCTTTCTTATAGTGTAGGTGTATTGAGCAGGTACATGATGGACCCTAAAGAGTCACATAATGCAGCCCTGAAGCATGTTCTAAGGTATCTACAAGGAACCTCGTCATACGTTCTGATTTATAAGTGTGCACCCAAGGTAAGGCTACTAGGGTACAACGATAGTTCTCTGAACGTGGACGTTGATGATGGAAAGAGCATAACAGGACACATCTTCTATCTTGAAGAATGTCCTATTACCTGGAGTTCGCAGAATCAAGAAAGTGTTGCACTATCTTCATGTGAGTCGGAGGTTATGGTGGCTACTGAAGCTTCCAAACAAGCAATATGGCTTCAAGAACTGCTGAGTGGGATCACTGGTTAAGAATGTGAGAAGTGACTATTTGAGTTGACAGCAAATCTGCAATTGCTATAAGTAAGAACCCGGTGTTTCATGGACGAAGTAAACACATACATCGAAGGTATCATTTTATAAGGGAGTGTGTTGATAATGAGCAAGTAAATGTTGAGCACATAGCAGGAAGCAAACAGAAAGCAGATATTCTAACAAAAGGGCTTGGAAGGAAAAAATTTAATGAGATGAGAGATCTCATCGGTGTTGTTGACACAACAAAATTACATTTCAAGCTTAAGGGGGAGAATGTTGGAATTAAGCTTGAAGATCGGGATAAACGTAAGATGTAAATCTTAAGATAAAGTTAAAGTTTATTTAAAGTTTAAATTTAGTGATAAGAATAAAAGATGTTTAGGAGTTATCTAAACATTATAGAGTTTTCCTTATTGTGTTAGGATTGTGTTTGTGTTAGTATAAATACATCCATAGAGTATGTTGGTGTATGTGTGAGTTTTAGAGAACTTAAGGTTTGAGTTATATTCCTTAAGCTAATAATAAGAGAGTATTCTGATTAATTCGTGTTGCATATTCAAGTATTTGCTTATTGTTTCGACAGTTGGTCCATTTAAGTCCATGAGATGGCTGCCGGATTAGGAGAGGTTTTCCCATCGATTGTAACAGTGGGAGAGGGAGCAATGACTATGCCATCAATATGGCCAAGAAGTTTTTGGTAGGTGAAGATGGGAATCATTTGATTTTTCCATAGAAGATAGTTTTTAGAGGTTAATTTGATTTTTCCATAGAAGATAGTAAGGTATTCACATGAAATATTTCGGGGAGAAACTTTATGCGGAGAGTAGTCACGTAAATATGGAACGAACTTGACACCCATATGCTCTAAAATTGTTGTAATTTGGTTCCTTGTGAAATAACATTTGAAATGGAGCTTTATTTTTCAGCAATGGAGTAGGTAATCGGTTAATAATATAAGTTGCCGAAGTGAAATCATCAACTCAATAAGAAGCGGGTATGTGGGCATTAAAAAGCATGGCTAACCCGATTTCAACTATGTGACGATGTTTTCTTTCCACACGACCATTTTGTTGTGGTGTGTGTGGACAAGAAAAATGATGTAACGTACCCTTGTCTTCAAAAAAAAATTCTAACAGTATGGTTTAAAAATTCGTGCCGCCATCACTTTGATAATTTTTAATTGATCTAGAACATTGAGTTTACTCTAGATTGATGAACGCATGAAGAACCAAATAAAAACCGGTTTTTGTTTTAAGCGGATAAAACCATGTAAACCTAGAATAATCATACACTAAAATGACATAATAACGATAACCCTCTTTAGACCATAAAGGAGCGGGTCCCCATAAATCACAATGAACCAAATAAAGAGCATGTAAGGAACGAGAATCATTATTTGAAAAAGGTAATCATAGCTAGTTGGCATGATGTGCAAATAATAGGTTTTGGTAGCAAAGAGGTAGTAGACAAAGCACCTAATTTACATAAAAATGAAATAACATCAAAAGATGCATGTCCCAAACGGGCATGCCATAATTTATAAGAAACTTTCTTGAGATTTTGAATCGTGGCAACAAGGGCTTGATGATCATCTTTAAGTACATAGAGCCCATTTTCGCACTTACCACTAGCAAGTACCATTTGGGTGATCCGATCCTGAATATTAAATAAATGGTTGAGATAATAATACATCAACGAGGTGGTTGGTAGTTAACTTGCTTACGGAAAGAAGTTTCTTTGCAAGATTTGGAATGACAAGTATGTTCCGTAATGGTAAATGATATTATATTATAGAGGTTCCCGTATGAGTAATGGGAAGAGTCTTACCATCTCCAAAAGTAACATTGGAGGTACCTTTGTAGGGAGCGGCGTTTTGTAAGTTGTCACATGAGAAAGTCATGTGATCCGTTGCACCGGAATTAACGTGCCAATCCGGATTATGAGTAGTAACATGACATTGAGCATGAAATGCTTGAGCCATATTTTCATCTTGAGAAGTTGCCCGAGTAGCATATGTAGCAAGATTGGGACAATTAGAAGCATAGTGACTGTTTGTACGATACAGTTGAAAATGCAGTGGACGTTTTGTTTGTCCACGACCTCTGCCACGAGTCGTATCGCCACGAAAAGATGACCGACCTCGGCCGTGATTTGTGTGTTGAGCTTGAAAAGCCACGGGAGAAGCGGGAGTACCATGTAGGGAAAGTAAGAAGTGTTCATGGCTTTCGACACAGTCTAAACATCGATTAACTCAAACTCCCGATCCCTTGACTCGATTCTGATTCACGGCCGACACACTTCAGAGACTTCAGCTGCTTAATCACGATGAAACAATTACACAAGAACACAGGTTCAAAAGAAAAGAAATAAAAACGATACACCAAGGAACGGGAAGAAAAGGAAATCAACACGGAATGAAAAACATGATGATTTGAATATTATACCTATCGGCCCAAAAACTCAGTCACTCGATCCCTGTTGTGATCTTGACCCGATGTAATTCTGCTCGCCGATTCTCCCTACTCGATCCCGCAAAACCAACAGAGTGAGAAACACAAAGATTCGAATAGAACTGAAAGGATCAACGATTGAACCAAGGAATGAGATTACCGTAGAGAGTACTCGAACTTTGCTGCTCGTATTCGCTGATCCCGTGACGTTTCCGGCTTTCTTCCCTTCCTTTGATAGACAAAAAAATGGCAAGGAGATACTCTGCTTCGAAAGCGGGACATAAACGAAGGTTGGAGATGCTTACATGTGACAACTCGATATTTCTGGTATGTAACCTCATTTCATTTCTAGAACTTTCCTCAATTAGAAAGTTTCTACTTATAGACATTTCTATATTTGGCATTCCTTATACACAACAAACATACATATTTTACACCATACATTAGTGTTTGATTATTTTAGTCAACACAACATTATTACTTTCTTATGGTGACACACTTTGAGCTAAAAACATTTCTAAAAATAATAACATTTCCGGTTAAGCAATAAACGTAACAATTTAATGTAAACGCGACTCGAATCGAACTACGCTTTGAACCCGACACTAAACCTAGACCGTCCACCAATGTGGCCGGCCTACCCTTGCTCGTGACCTTCCTCATGGCCGAAACACCCTTGTGGTGTTAGCCATGTGTTTTAAAAACTTGATCTTATCCATTCCATCTTGATAGAGTCCTTGTTTGACTCAATCTCTTTCACCCTAACCCTAATTTCATTCCTATATAAACCCCATGAACACAATCATTTGTTTTTGTTGATTTTCGGCCGTCCCAAACCCTAGAGCAAGTCCCGAGTTCGAGATTGAAGCCATCCAAATTCGATCTTGATCTTTCTCTTCCAATTCTCGGTTGCTAGGTATGAAATCCGAACCCTTTTGCTTGTTTTCCTTTTCGTTTCGGTATTAACATAAACCCGAGACCATGGCCAATGGCCACATGGTCTCGGTGAGGTCATGAACCCCATGTTCGACGTGCATGCTCACATGCATGCTCACATGCATGTCCACGGTTGCTTCCTTGATCCCAAATCGTGATTGTTTTGTTGTTTGTTTAATCTTTGTTTTGATTTGTTGCTAAACCCGTGACCTAGAACCCTAGATCTCGACATTTGTATGCTAAAACCTTAGATCTAGAACCCTAGTACCGATCTAGACCCATGAACCCTTGAACCAAGTCGACCTAGCCGAACCTAGCCACAAAACCCGTAGGGTTTTGGCCATTCGGCCAACCCTAGGTTAAACCCTAGCCGAACTCACCAAACCCTGAACCTAATTGACTTTCATGATTGACTATTTGACCATTTGATAGCTAGATTTACCAAATTTGACCTTGGTTGACCAAATTATAGTATACCTCAAACCCTAACCGAAATCTAGAAGCTTTAGTTGACTTTTGTTGACCAATTTTGACCAATGTTGACCAATAAGTCGAACCGGGTCAAGGCCGGATCTTGACCCAAACCGTGGACCCAAACCCGAATACCCAATCGGGCCAAGGCCCGTACTTGGCCCATATCGATCTACTTTAGTCCATCGGGCCCAAATCTTAGTTGGCCCATTAATATCCAAGCCCATTTGGACCAAAGCCCAAACCTTTGGCCCACTTATACCCAAACCGAACCCATTGGGCCCAAGCCCAATCCTTGGCCCAACTCTATTGGACCCAAGCCCAATATGAGGCCCAAGTAGCCCAACCTAGTGGCCCATTAGGCCCATCTAGGCCCAATCCATTTCATTTCATATCATTTCATTTCGAGAATCATTTCATTTCATGTCATTTCATTTTGGAGCCTATTTCATTTCATTTTATAAAACCCAATGCATTTCATTTCATTTCATTTTATTAATCCAAGTTCATTCGATGTCACAAAACATATAACATAACATTTAACGTATATCATATATCTTATATCGTATATAGTATCGCCTGTGTTAGCTTAGCCTAATCAGTAGTTAAATCATTTAGGAAGCTAGGAGTCTCCCGAGGATTCCTCTGTCTTAAGTCTCTTATTGCTAAGCTTTGCCAGGTGAGTCCACAGACCCCTTTTACTCTTTTAACTGTTTTATAAACTTTGGGGTGGAAAACATAAACACAATTGCTACTATTTTACTATGACTGTACAACATCGTTACATTTTCATTATCGCGTTGGCATGACAAACAATTATTATACCGGACTAAGGTTACCAGCAATCATTAACTAGTGGATCTAGACCATGGATATGCAGATAGTACTATTGGCTGACACTCATCCTCCCAACGAACGTTTGATCATTACTTGGTTTATCCAAGACATCTCCGGGAGTGTATATCCATAAAATAACTATATACTGGAGTTGAAGTGTTGATTGTGGACTTAGGGGTTGGTATATTATCTCAATAGACTAGCTACCTGTTGGGGATAACAGTTCATGCGATGTCAAACACAACATTTTGTTCAACACTTTTTCATAAACATAACTAGTAGTTGTATACATTCTACAACTATACTAAACATTTTCATACTTACTACTCATATCATATGAGTGTTGAACCTTATACATTTTCAGTCATAAACCATTTTCATAACAAACATTTTGAGTAGCAAATCACTTTACTCTTATCATAAACATTAACCCTGTGGATTCACTCAACATTATTGTTGACCCTTTTACTATTTATGTTTTTCCAGGTAATTAGGTGCAGTGGAGTTTGGAGGATATGAGCATTGGGATTGTCGTGAGCCATGATTAAAACATTAAGTTTACGAACAATCATTTCATTTCAAACAATTTCTATTTTAGGAAACTTGCTATTTTTGGAAACTTTCTACTTTTGGAAAGTGAAACAAACCTTTATTTTTCGTTATTGCGTGGTTGTTTGTTTACTTAATCTTTGCTATGTTATCATGAACGTTACACCTTCGTTCTTCCGCAAAACATTTTAAATGAAGTAAAAAATCATTTTTGGCGGGGTGTGACAGAGTGGTATCAGAGCTTAAGTTATAGTGAATTAGCAAGCCTAGTCTATAACTACAAAAGATTTTTGGGAAAAACGAACACTTTTATAAAATCAAAATAATCATGGCATGCTCAGTCTCATATCCTGAAGTTCCATTGTTCTTAGTTTAGAACATTTGCCTTAGTTAGTATTGCCCTAGTGTTATAGCTAGCATATGTCAGCAAGCCTTACAACTTCATAAACTAATAGACTTTTATGCGTCGTGTTTAGTAGAATGTCGTCAACAAGTGTTATTAATATTTCGTCAGAACCAGAGTACGACAGTGATCAGAGTACCGCCACGTCTAAAAGACGTGCTACGCCTCCTCCGTCTCCCAAACCAGTGTTTATACCGACGCCTTTCCCAATATCGTCAGCAGATTGGTTTCATCCTACTCAGCCTCCTATCCCGGTGTATCCCAATGGACCCCCTGACCTCAAGCCTGGAGAGCGTCCTTATCTCTATCGACTGGTGAAGGATGGTGAACTCTACATGACGACGAGAAAACGACCAGCAGCCAGAAAAAGATGATTAGTCATCTACCTATCGTCTATATTTGTTTTTCTATTATTAAATTTTATGTTTAGCTATTTCAGTATTTTTGTTCTTTAGTATTGGCAAATATGCCCTACTTATAAAACTATTATGTATTAGGAATGTGTTTAATAAAAGTGATATTTTCGTAATTTCTATTGTTCTTATAAAGTGTATTTTCTATACGTCTCTTCTACTACGACTATAATTACGACTATTTATATCTACGTCTACTACTACTATTACGTCTATTGTATATCTACTCTTTGATCCCTATTATAAGTACATATTTTCCTTATAGTCCTCCTATATTATTCATCTCTTAATTTCTTATCATTTGTATCAGCAATTTATCCATGGCTCGAGGAGGAAACGCTGAGACTGTCGAACAAATGGTGGAACGCCGTATCGCTGAAGCAATGGGTCAAATGAACGCTGCAAGAGGAAATGCCGCTGGTGCATCTAATGTGGGAAACAATGGTATAATATACGACTCCATGAAAGAAGATTCATTATTTCTATCTTATTTTAACTTATTACTCATTTTCTTTCCCTATTTGTTTAAACTTCAGATCCAAATCGTCAGGGTCAGTCATTTAAGACCTTTACGTCCTGTCATCCTCCGACCTACTCTGGATCTGAAGGTGCTATTGCTATCATCCACTGGATTGAGAAGGTGGAATCCATTTTCAGTGTTATTCAATGTGCCCCTGAGAATATAACGAAGTTTGCTGCTAGTACGTTGTCCAAGGAAGCGTTGTCCTGGTGGAATTCTCAAGTGCAAGTCTTAGGTCGTGCAACTGTTGATGCTATGACTTGGGATACGTTCAAGGATCAGTTAAATCAGAAGTTTTGCCCAAGGAGAGAGCTACAAAAAGTTGAGGTGGAACTATGGAATCTGTCCATGGTTGGATCTGATATTGTTACCTACACAACTAAGTTTCAAGAACTTGCTCGTCTCGTTCCTCATTTGGTTACTCCTGAATTCAAGCGTATTGAAAAGTATCTTCAAGGTCTTCATGATCTTATTCGTACTCATGTTATTGCTTCTGAACCGACAACATTCGAAGATGCTGTGAATCGTGCAACAAGGTTGACTGATGATGCAATGAGAAGTGGATCGTTCAAAGACAAGCTAGTGGTGTCTAGCAAATCTACTGATAATGTGAACAATGAAAATGGAAAGCGTTCCTACGACAACAAACGTGATCACAAAGGGAACAAATATCAAAAGACTAAGAATTATGCAGCCTATACTCAGAACAACAATCGGTCTGATTCAGAATCTAAGTCTTATGCTGGAAGCAAGCCCTTGTGTAACAGATGTAACTGGCATCATGATGGTCAGTGTGAGAAATGCTTCAAGTGTGACCGCTGGGGTCATAATTTCAGAAAGTGTTCGTCCAACAATCCTCCTAAGAATCCTGTCTGCTACGAGTGTGGTGATTCTAACCATTATCGTAATCATTGCCCTAGACTTCAGAAAAACAATAACCAGAATGGCAACAACAACAATGGCAATCGTAATAACAATCGTAACAACAATCGCAATGCCAGCAACAACAATGATCGTCAAAATGGTCGTGGTCGTGCATTTGTTATGAATGCTCAAGAAGCTCGTGAGAACCCTGATACCATCACTGGTACGTTTATCGTCAACAATCATTTTGCTTCTATTTTATTTGACTCGGGAGCCGACTTGAGTTTCGTATCGACCGACTTTAAAAGTTTCTTAAATCTAGATCCTGATCGTTTGAAGGTGAATTATGAAATCGAGTTAGCAAATGGCAAGGTTGTTAGGTCTAGTGAAGTTTTTAAAGGTTGTAAGCTTGACCTAGATGATCACATTTTTGATATAGACCTTGTGCCTGTAGAACTAGGTAGTTTTGATATCGTCATAGGGATGGATTGGTTGTCTAAAAACCGTGCTGAAATAATATGTTACACCAAACAAATCCGAATTCCCTTATCCAAAACAGAAACTTTAATAATTCAAGGTGAACAAAGAAACAAAAACATAAAAATCATAACTTCTATGAAAGCTCAAAAATATCTTCGTAAAGGATGCCAAGCCTTTCTTGCTCATGTCGTTGACACAAAGTCCAAAGATCGTAAGATTGAGGACATTCCTATTGTTCGTGAATTTCCTGGTGTATTTCCTAGTGAATTTCCTGGACTGCCGCCTCAGAGACAAGTTGAATTTCGTATTGATCTGATTCCAGGAGCCGCACCTATCGCACGTTCTCCTTATCGTCTTGCACCGTCTGAAATGCAAGAACTTTCATCGCAATTACAAGAACTTCTTGATCTTGGTTTCATTCGACCGAGTTTCTCGCCCTGGGGAGCTCCGGTCCTTTTTGTTAAAAAGAAAGATGGTTCAATGAGAATGTGCATTGATTATCGTGAATTGAACAAAGTAACAATTAAGAATCGATATCCTCTTCCCCGTATTGATGATCTATTCGATCAACTCCAAGGATCGAGTTTCTATTCCAAAATCGATCTTCGTTCTGGTTACCATCAGTTAAAAGTTCGTGATGAAGATGTGCCCAAAACTGCTTTTAGAACTCGCTATGGTCATTATGAATTTTTGGTAATGCCATTTGGTTTGACCAATGCACCTGCTGTGTTTATGGATCTCATGAACAGAGTGTGCAAACAGTATCTCGACAAATTCGTTTTCGTCTTCATAGATGATATTCTCATCTATTCGCATTCTAGAGAAGAGAATGAAGAGCACTTAAGAATCATTCTTGAGTTGTTGAAGAAAGAAAAGTTGTACGCCAAGTTGTCCAAGTGTGAATTTTGGTTGCGTGAAGTCCAATTTCTGGGTCATGTTATCAACGAAGAAGGTATTCACGTTGATCCTGCAAAGATAGAAGCTATAAAGAATTGGGAAGCTCTGAAGACCCCAACTGAAGTGAGACAATTCCTTGGTCTTGCTGGTTACTATAGAAGGTTCATAGAAAATTTCTCAAATATTGCAAAGGATTTGACGGTGTTAACACATAAGGATGAGAAATTTGTCTGGGGTGAAAAGCAAGAATCGGCCTTCCAATCTCTAAAATCTAAATTATGTTCTGCTCCTATTCTATCTCTCCCTGAAGGAACCGATAATTTCGTGGTGTACTGTGATGCTTCGCACCAAGGACTAGGTTGTGTATTGATGCAACATGACAAAGTAATCGCCTATGCCTCTCGACAACTGAAGAACCACGAGAAGAATTATACAACCCATGATCTTGAGTTGGGTGCCATTATATTTGCATTGAAAATTTGGAGACATTATCTCTACGGTACCAAGTGCACAATATTTACCGATCACAAGAGTTTGCAACATATCTTCAATCAGAAAGATCTCAATATGAGACAGCGTAGATGGATAGAATTGATGAATGACTATGAATGTGAAATTAAGTATCATCCTGGTAAGGCTAATGTGGTAGCTGATTCCTTAAGTCGGAAAGAGCAACCTAAACCTCGTCGTGTTCGAGCCCTTCCAATCTCCGTTCGTTCTAATCTATCTTCCCAAGTTCATGAATTCCAAACTGAAGCCTTGAAGGTAGAGAACATCAAAAGTGAAACTTTGCGTGGTATGGAGAAGCAGTTGGAAGCAAAGGTGGATGGAACTCTTTATTTCATGGATCGTTTATGGGTTCCAAATTTTGGAAGTGTTCGCAATGTTATCTTGAATGAAGCTCACCGATCCAAATATTCTATTCATCCTGGTGCCGACAAGATGTATAAAGATGTCAAAGAATTATATTGGTGGCCAAACATGAAGAAAGAGATCGCGGTTTATGTCAGCAAATGTTTAACTTGTGCTAGAGTGAAAGCAGAGAATCAGAAGCCTTCCGGTCTTCTACATCAACCAGAGATCCCTGAATGGAAATGGGAAGAAATCTCTATGGATTTTATAACCAAATTGCCTCGAACATCTAGTGGTCATGATACAATTTGGGTAATTGTCGATCGATTGACCAAATCAGCTCACTTCATTCATATTAAGGAAACTGATCAGATGGAGAAGCTAACAAGAATTTATTTAAAGGAAGTTGTATCTCGGCATGGTGTGCCAGTCGCGATCATCTCGGATCATGATAGTCGCTTTACGTCTCGTTTTTGGCAATCGTTGCAAAAATCTCTCGGTACTCGCCTCGATATGAGTACTGCCTATCATCCCCAAACAGATGGGCAGACTGAAAGAACAATTCAAACTTTGGAAGACATGCTTAGAGCATGTGTTATTGATTTTGGTGGAAGTTGGGATTCTCATCTTCCGTTAGCTGAGTTCTCGTATAATAATAGTTATCATACAACTATTAAGGCCGCACCGTTTGAAGCTTTGTATGGAAGAAAGTGTCGTTCGCCACTTTGTTGGATTGAAATTGGTGATCGTCAGATTACTGGTCCTGAGATTCTACAAGAAACGACTGACAAGATTTTTAAGATCAAAAATCGCATCAAGGCTGCCAGAGATCGACAAAAGAGCTATGCTGATAATCGTCGAAAGCCTTTAGAGTTCGCTGTTGGCGACCACGTTTTGCTAAAAGTAGCACCTTGGAAAGGTGTTGTACGTTTTGGTAAGAAAGGAAAGCTCAGTCCTCGTTATGTTGGACCATTTGAGATTCTTGAAAGAATCGGTGCTGTTGCATATCGCCTTCGTCTTCCTAATGAGCTCAGCAATGTTCACAACACATTTCATGTTTCTAATCTTAAAAAGTTCATTCATGATCCTTCGCTTATCGTCCCTACTGAAGAAATTATCATCGACGACAAACTTCATTTCACTGAGGAACCAATTGAAATATCTGACTGGAAAGGGCAAAAGTTGCGAAGAAGCAAGATCAAAATCGTTAAAGTCGGATGGAACTCCAAAAGAGGTCCTGAATTCACGTGGGAACGTGAGGACCAGATGCGAAAGAAATATCCTCATCTTTTTCTCGTTGTCTCTCCTGTTCGTGCTTCGTCTTAAATTTCGGGACGAAATTTCTTCAACCAGGGGAGAATGTGACAACTCGATATTTCTGGTATGTAACCTCATTTCATTTCTAGAACTTTCCTCAATTAGAAAGTTTCTACTTATAGACATTTCTATATTTGGCATTCCTTATACACAACAAACATACATATTTTACACCATACATTAGTGTTTGATTATTTTAGTCAACACAACATTATTACTTTCTTATGGTGACACACTTTGAGCTAAAAACATTTCTAAAAATAATAACATTTCCGGTTAAGCAATAAACGTAACAATTTAATGTAAACGCGACTCGAATCGAACTACGCTTTGAACCCGACACTAAACCTAGACCGACCACCAATGTGGCCGGCCTACCCTTGCTCGTGACCTTCCTCATGGCCGAAACACCCTTGTGGTGTTAGCCATGTGTTTTAAAAACTTGATCTTATCCATTCCATCTTGATAGAGTCCTTGTTTGACTCAATCTCTTTCACCCTAACCCTATTTTCGTTCCTATATAAACCCCATGAACACAATCATTTGTTTTTGTTGATTTTCGGCTGTCCCAAACCCTAGAGCAAGTCCCGAGTTCGAGATTGAAGCCATCGAAATTCGATCTTGATCTTTCTCTTCCAATTCTCGGTTGCTAGGTATGAAATCCGAACCCTTTTGCTTGTTTTCCTTTTCGTTTCGGTATTAACATAAACCCGAGACCATGGCCAATGGCCATATGGTCTCGGTGAGGTCATGAACCCCATGTTCAACGTGCATGCTCACATGCATGTCCACGGTTGCTTCCTTGATCCCAAATCGTGATTGTTTTGTTGTTTGTTTAATCTTTGTTTTGATTTGTTGCTAAACCCGTGACCTAGAACCCTAGATCTCGACATTTGTATGCTAAAACCTTAGATCTAGAACCCTAGTACCGATCTAGACCCATGAACCCTTGAACCAAGTCGACCTAGCCGAACCTAGCCACAAAACCCGTAGGGTTTTGGCCATTCGGCCAACCCTAGGTTAAACCCTAGTCGAACTCACCAAACCCTAAACCTAATTGACTTTCATGATTGACTATTTGACCATTTGATAGCTAGATTTACCAAATTTGACCTTGGTTGACCAAATTATAGTATACCTCAAACCCTAACCGAAATCTAGAAGCTTTAGTTGACTTTTGTTGACCAATTTTGACCAATGTTGACCAATAAGTCGAACCGGGTCAAGGCCGGATCTTGACCCAAACCGTGGACCCAAACCCGAATACCCAATCGGGCCAAGGCCCGTACTTGGCCCATATCGATCTACTTTAGTCCATCGGGCCCAAACCTTAGTTGGCCCATTAATATCCAAGCCCATTTGGACCAAAGCCCAAACCTTTGGCCCACTTATACCCAAACCGAACCCATTGGGCCCATGCCCAATCCTTGGCCCAACTCTATTGGACCCAAGCCCAATATGAGGCCCAAGTAGCCCAACCTAGTGGCCCATTAGGCCCATCTAGGCCCAATCCATTTCATTTCATATCATTTCATTTCGAGAATCATTTCATTTCATGTCATTTCATTTTGGAGCCTATTTCATTTCATTTTATAAAACCCAATGCATTTCATTTCATTTCATTTTATTAATCCAAGTTCATTCGATGTCACAAAACATATAACATAACATTTAACGTATATCATATATCTTATATCGTATATAGTATCGCCTGTGTTAGCTTAGCCTAATCAGTAGTTAAATCATTTAGGAAGCTAGGAGTCTCCCGAGGATTCCTCTGTCTTAAGTCTCTTGTTGCTAAGCTTTGCCAGGTGAGACCACAGACCCCTTTTACTCTTTTAACTGTTTTATAAACTTTGGGGTGGAAAACATAAATACAATTGCTACTATTTTACTATGACTGTACAACATCGTTACATTTTCATTATCGCGTTGGCATGACAAACAATTATTATACCGGACTAAGGTTACCAGCAATCATTAACTAGTGGATCTAGACCATGGATATGCAGATAGTACTATTGGCTGACACTCATCCTCCCAACGAACGTTTGATCATTACTTGGTTTATCCAAGACATCTCCGGGAGTGTATATCCATAAAATAACATAACATACTGGAGTTGAAGTGTTGATTGTGGACTTAGGGGTTGGTATATTAACTCAATAGACTAGCTACCTGTTGGGGATAACAGTTCATGCGATGTCAAACACAACATTTTGTTCAACACTTTTTCATAAACATAACTAGTAGTTGTATACATTCTACAACTATACTAAACATTTTCATACTTACTACTCATATCATATGAGTGTTGAACCTTATACATTTTCAGTCATAAACCATTTTCATAACAAACATTTTGAGTAGCAAATCACTTTACTCTTATCATAAACATTAACCCTGTGGATTCACTCAACATTATTGTTGACCCTTTTACTATTTATGTTTTTCCAGGTAATTAGGTGCAGTGGAGTTTGGAGGATATGAGCATTGGGATTGTCGTGAGCCATGATTAAAACATTAAGTTTACGAACAATCATTTCATTTCAAACAATTTCTATTTTAGGAAACTTGCTATTTTTGGAAACTTTCTACTTTTGGAAAGTGAAACAAACCTTTATTTTTCGTTATTGCGTGGTTGTTTGTTTACTTAATCTTTGCTATGTTGTCATGAACGTTACACCTTCGTTCTTCCGCAAAACATTTTAAATGAAGTAAAAACTCATTTTTGGCGGGGTGTGACATTACACACTGCGGATTGGAAATATTGAGAAAGGAGGTTGTCGGCTATTTTTTTTATTTAGGGTAGAGACTTTTAGTTAATAACTTAGGGATTAAAGAAAATCAGTAGGGCTCAAGCCCATCTCACTTTGGTCCGTCAACAATAAGCAAATCGGGCCCTTCTTGTTTCTTCAACCCAACGAGCTATGAACTAGAAACGAAGGTTCGGCCCTTGGCCAAAATGGTCGGGCCTCGAAGTCTCCTAAGACCCGCAACATACTCACCACAGATCAAGACGCATGATTTAATTCGCTTAATTTAAAACTTCGTTTCTCCAACACAATTAATTATACATGACTTAATTTAAATGTACACATATTTATTACACATGCCCAACGTCACATACCAGCTATATAAATACCATAAATTAAATAACAAATATTTAAATTTCGATTAACAAAATTAATCAGCACCCAGCTCAGGAATAATATTAACACGGAACGTCGGGCACTTAATACTACAATATAAAAATGATTGATACCTCCTTTAATTATATTAAAAGTAATATTTAATTTTTAAAATTTTGGGGCGTTACAACTCAACTCCACTTAAAATATACTTCGTCCCCGAAGTCATCGCTCGGAAGAAGCTCAGTGTAGCGATCTCGCATCCCAGACTTAGGCTCGCCAATGACACACATCCTCAATTGGGGAAACATGAAAAAGGTTACAAACAAAAAGAAGCTCTTCGGGGTGACCTACTCGATCAGGATGAACTCCGACTCTCGCAACTGATCTTTAAAATCTTATATCTCTGGCGGCGCGAGACGATACAACAAAACAAAAAAAAAAAATTAGAAATAAAAAAAAAAAAAATCGGAACGCTCTCTGAGAAAATCTCGGTTTATCATTGAAAATGGTGTCGATAACATACACAAAATAATTTGCGGCACCATGCTGAAATTGTCTTCTTGCTCTCGCGGCCGGACACAATTCATGCATTCAGTTGGTAACGTTGTGTTGAATCCCCGATTCAACTCCACTTGGCAGTCTGCTACGGATACGGATTGTTTGTGGCGATAGGTGATCCAGGCGTGGTACTCGATCATCCAAACCATACTCATTACCACACACGGCTCTTTCATGGCGTTAGGGATAAGTTTATGGGGAATTTCTCCCCGCACGAATCAACCAAATGATCATTAAATATTTTAATAACAGGTAAAATCTCATTATTGATAATTCTCTATCAGAATGGCTCAGAAGAGTCCTCTATTCTATAGGGCAATAGTTTGTTTAAGGTACACGAAGCAATTTTGTGGTTTACACCACTATCAACTAATACAAACACAGGAAATTTATTCACAAGGAATATACACAAAACACAGGTTTCTCATATACTCAGGTATGTAACTCAGAAATATGATCTAGAAATGTGACTCGGATATCTAACTCATAAATGAGCTCAAAACATATCTCAGGAGTATAACTCGGAAATCTGACTCAGAAATAAACTCGGAAATATAACTCGGGAGCAAACTCTGAAATATAACTCAGTAACAAAACCAGAAGTCTGTTTCCCTGATTTTACACAATTTACAAGGTCTCTTGATTATTTTGATCATATATCTACTCATTAAATTCATGTTTCCCACTAAAAATTCCAATTAAATTTCATACTCTTATTTTAATGGTCTCATATTACTCAATTTACGAATCAATTCATTAATTTACTATCTTCTCATCTTTAAGAAAATCTCGTTAATCCAATAAAATCTTATTGTTTAATTCATTTATTGTATTCCTCATTTACCCGACTCAATAATTATTCTTAATCCAATAATAATTTTAAATAGAATAATTAAGGTTTACTATTTGATGACTCCAAGTGATAAAAATATTACTCTATTCAATAATTCCTTTTGATCATTCCCCATACTCCCACAAATAAAATTTTCTCATTAATAAAAATTTTTAAATACTAAAAGAAAATTTTTAGTAAAACTTCTCGTTAATTTTCATTTTACCTCATTTTTCTCATATTCGACTCATTAATAAGTTCTCATCACTTTAATTTAATGATTTCTCATTATCACATTTATAACCACGATGGAGTATGCATACTTATCTCGTTATTTTTGTATATAATTATATTATTTATTATTTCTCTTTTGCACGATTTGCACTCAACCCAATTAACTTGATTTATTAATTCCTCCATTAATCTTGATTTATCAAGTTGTTATAAACTCTATAATTACCCCCGTAGAATAATTTAAATTATTCTCAATTACTCGATTCGATAGTTACTCTTATAAATTCTCTGATCAAATATATGTATCTAGATTTTACATTTTAAAATCCTCACCCATAAAAATCTCTCTGTATAAGTATCATGCTCACAATATTTATAAATAATACATAAATGATAATTATTTCTTTGCAATTTTTCCTTTTAACCCCTACTTAACTCCACTTGGAGAAAAACTCGTCCTCGAGTTTGGAACTCACATTCTCTACCATAATAAAACAAGCAAGCATATAATTATCCAAACAATTAGGATACACATACTACTTTCACACAAACAAGCATTGGTCCATTATTCCCCTCAAAATCTTCTCATAACCAACCAAATGTCATGTGTGTACACGGTAATAGGGGCCCTTCTATTACTTTCGACACCTACTCTCGTTTGGTCACGGGTCAATCTCAAAGTTCACAACTTCCCACATAAAAGTCTATCAATATTCACACTCAAAAAAGGAAAGAAACTTTATTCCATATCGGATAAATACGGATATGCACTCAGCTGGGTATACTCAAAATCTTTTAAAAATTACTCAGAAAAACGTGCGTATATTTAGTCTCATACGCTATACTCGGATAACTCAGATTAAAAATATATCTATATTTTTCCACTTTGTTACTTTCACAATACCAATCTCATTTTAAACTTTTCATTCGGATACGTCATTTATCACTTCTCATAAGTATGATTTACATCCTCTTCACAATTATAAATTTATTGTAATTGTGAGTGTCGATTAATACCCTTTCGATCAACGTTCTCGATTATTATGTTCCTCATTTAACTTGGTTCAGTTATAGCTTTTTAACTCATTTTTAAATAACTCGTCATCAAATGCATGATGACAGTAAGACACCAAGTCTTCGCTTTTTTAGCTTTCTCCCCCTTTGCTTCACACGAATTCCCTCTCCCCCTCTCCCTTGGTTTCGGCCGAATACACTAAGACACCAAGTCTTGGTGTTCTTTGTTTTTCGTGTTCTTCGTGTTCTTCAAGTCTTGAAGTACAAGATCGTTACAAGGATCAACTAGAAGGTCACTCGTTGTGTTCATCATTAATGGACTTACTTAAGCAAGATTAAGGTATGATTTAGAAAACCCATTTTCCTTCCCCGCTCTTGTTCGATCGACGGCACCAAGAACCCTAGGGTTCTTGGTGGTGCGTCAAATAGACACAAGCATGTGTGTGTGTTCGAGTTTTTCGTACAAGGTTTCTTTCTTGTTAATCTAGTCTAGATTTCCAACATCCCAATCCTATAGGTTTTAAGGATTAAGTTTAATCTCAGTTCCGCTTTTAGGGATTAAACTAGCTAGTTGGTTTAACCAGCAAGAACGAGTTCATGTTCTTGTCAGTATGGTTCGAACCAAGTAACACTAGGAGGTTGACCCATGTGGTTGATCAGTATTATGAAACTCATCAAAAACAAACATAGTATGTAAGACAAAATTGTATCGTGAGTAACATGGGATTTAGATATGACAACCCTAAATATTGGGTATTTGACCCGACATTTATTTTACCCAAATAGCATGGTAGAACATTTTTCTCATTTATGAAAGTATTTAGTTACATATATGTCTAGCAAGTAGTCTCATAATCATGTCTCATTACGGTACGCCATTATTTGTACACTTGCATTTTGTCTTAGAGTTAGAATTATAGTCTAGCGAGTTGGTGACTCAACATAATTATGAATCAAATCAAATATAATAAATTGTTATATCTTATAATGACATACTAAGTTAACCAAATAAATCGGTACGAAAAGTAAAGTACAAAACATCTTATATAATCAATTAATCAAGTAACAATAGCTAAATACTCGGTATGATATGAAACTACTAAAAGTCGTCAAATAAATACTGGAAATAATAAATTTCAGTCAAGAAATAACCACCAACTAAAACCAAAGTAAAACCCTAGTAAAAATATTTAACCAGACAATTTCACCAGTAACCGTGAATAGCAGATAAAGTCTGAATAAATCATTTGAACAATTTAAAAATCCATCCCTATCTCCATCTGATGTTATCCCTCTAGCATGCATATCAGATTCTTTTCAACAAACATTCTGAATTTTTGAAATTTAAAATATTGACATAATCACTACCAACACCCCTAAACCTAAACACTACGTTTATAAACCCTATACCCCTTCTCATTACCTTTTTCTGTTCTTATATCCGGCTAAGATCAAAACCCAACACCAACAACAACTTCCGGCGACATCTTCAGATGAATTCCGGCAAACACAAAAGGAAGCCATGAGTCTGGTAGACAATTCACGTACAGTCCAGAAGTCCGGCAATCTTGAAGAATTCGCCGACCTCGAAGGTCTCCAACGAACCAGAAGCAGAAAAACCACAACCTCCGGCGAGGGCAAGAAGATTCCATCGAAGCAACAACATACAACCACGTTCCCGGCAACAGAAAGCACGCCGGTGAAGTCTTCCATCTATCCGAATAACAAAGCAAAGCAGGAGCAGATTGATCTCCGTCTCTCTCTTCTCGTTTTTCCGGCCAAGCATCTCCGATGAAGAACAAAAGAATTTCCGGCCAATCTCTCTCTCCGAAAGGTATAAACTCATCTAATGTTTCATTTGGCTCTGTGTGTTGTTCGTATGAAACCAAGCAACCCATGACCCTCGATCTCTCCTCTAGCGTTTGCGTTTTCCCCGTCGTGTTTCTCCCGAACTCAGACGCACACACATGTGTGTGTTGTGGGTGCATGGTGTTTCCGGCGTTCCCGCTTCTGTTTTCCCTCCTTAAAACGGTTAACAGTGCATGGTTGCCTCATTGTATATACGTGTACCTATCACCGATCAGTTGTGTTAAATTAATTACCCTGTCGAGCCCTTGCTGTTGTTACCGGGTTTCCGTCGCA
This sequence comes from Calendula officinalis, assembly GCA_963853835.1. Taxonomy (NCBI): domain Eukaryota; kingdom Viridiplantae; phylum Streptophyta; class Magnoliopsida; order Asterales; family Asteraceae; genus Calendula; species Calendula officinalis. The sequence goes on along the minus strand of OY970830.1, from coordinate 47,532,138 downwards.
AGCTTTGGTCGGCGACCAAGAAACGTTTCTGTCCGTTTGTATTAAAACCAATTTACTACCTTTATGCTTATTTTGTTAAAAAAATCAGATTTTCTTTTTATATTAAACACTTTAATTTTAATCAGATACTATTATTGAGAAAGTGTCCGAAAATCAATGTATTTATTATAATAAATTATTTAACTATCTAGTTAATTAATGTAATTATGTTTAAAAATAATTTTAATTTATTTACATAATTATATAATATATATAACAACCCACTTTTTTTGAGAAAAACAAACCGAAAGCCCGTACACCCGAGCCTAATATCTATCCGATCCATGTTTGTTTTCTGTTGTGCCCTGGCCTTGGGCCGGCCCAAGAAGCGTAATATCGAAGCCCAATTAATTAAAAATCAAATATTGTAAACTAAGTTATCCTTTTAATATGTAATTAATATGAACATATATTTTTCTAATATTTATTATTATAAATATCTATTACCTATTTAATAATAAACAACTTTTTTATAAATATTAAACGTTATTATTAATATTGTACATTTATAATTATTTAAAATATTATTGTTATTAATTGTGACAATTTGACATTTTAGGTAAGTCAAAACTTTTCATTTCATACTTTCTATATTTAGAAAGTTTCTATTTTTAGAAACTTTCCTCATTTGATTTCATTTCTATATTTTTGACACATAAACATAACAAAACATCATCATTTTCACCAAACATCGGTGTTTGACCATTCTGGTCAACACAATATTTCATTTCATTTTATGGTGACACTTAAACAAAAATCATTTCTAAAACATAACACATATAAACTAAAACATTAAATAATTAACAAAACGCGAAGTGTAACGTACATTAACCTAAACCGACACTTCTAGCTTTCCCGATCACGTAAGTGGCCGAGCACCCTAACCCTTGGAACTCTATTCGGCCGAACCCTAAGGGGTGAGGTTATCTAGATCTTGTTTATTGATCTTATCTCTATTTTAAACTTAAACCAATCCTAATCCCAAACCAACTCAAAAACCTTTGATATAAATACTACCATTAACCTATAAACCCTAGTTTTCCCTTCATTGTGTTCAGCCAAGCACACAACCATCACCACCGAGTTTCGTTCGGCCCAAGCAATCCCAAACTCTCGTTCGTTTCGAGTCCTGATCGCAAGGTATGTTTAGTCCCTCGTTTTGCTCGTTTGCTTCGTACATACTCGAATAAACTGAGACCATGGCCGAAGACCATATGGTCTCGGCACCACCTTGATCCCTCGAACCCACAGTCGCATACGTGTGTCACACGTCGCCAAAAATGGTTTTGCGGAAGAACGGGGTGTGACTAACTAGTAACATAACACATCAATAATAGTAAACTTCGCATTAATTGAAAAATGGATTGTCAATGTCGTTACAAAAACCAAAGAGAAATTGTTTTAATATAAACTAAAATAAATGTTGTAAATGAAAAACTTATGTCATTAAGACTTATTCTTGAAACTAATGCATGACAATCCTTAACCAATATCGAACCTTGAAATGACTTAATTTCCGTTACCTGAGAAAACATATAGAAAAAGTGTCAACACAATGGTTGGTGAGTTCACAAGTTTTGTGACTCCATAAAAAGTATCATCAAAATCGTTTGGTACAAATCATGTACAAAAGTAGTTTTAGGTGCAATGCATAATCCCTCGCAAGCTCGCGAAGCAATACAAGTTAAGGTATAATCAAAGAGCCTATAATCAAACCGAAATTTAAATATTAGAATATAAAGCTCAAACCCAGTTGGGCTAGCGCACAACTAGCCATGAGTGGGCTAACACAAATAATTAATGATTATTGTTAAATGTAGACATGTATAGTGGTCCTTCCCGTTGGTACGTGTACACAACAATGATTATACAAAGATTATTTATTGCAAATTAGTTGATTAGTTATATGTTTTCTTAGCCAATAAAATAGTTATAAAGCTGTAAAACTGGGGCCGTGAAACTCACAGAATATTCATTTTAAAATTAATTGAGTAAGTATATGTTTTCTCCCCCAAATAAAAATAGTTATAAAGCAGTAAAAGTGGGGCCGTGAAACTCACAGATTATTCATTTAAAAATAATTGAGTAAGTATATGTTTTCTCCCCCAAATAAAAATAGTTATAAAACAGTAAAAGTGGGGACGTGAAACTCACAGATTATTCATTTTAAAAATAATTGAGTAAGTATATGTTTTCTCCCACAAATAAAAATAGTTATTTACAGTAAAAGTGGGGTCGTGAAACTCACTGATTATTCAAATTAAAAATTATTGAGTAAGTATATGTTTTCTCCCCAAAATAAAAATAGTTATAAAACAGTAAAAGTGGAGCCGTGAAACTAACAGATTATTCATTTTAAAAATAATTGAGTAAGTATATATGTTTTCTCCCCCAAATGAAAATAGTTATAAAACAGTAAAAGTGGGGCCGTGAAACTCATCTTAGCGCAGCTACAAATTCACAAATCAACAAAGTTTGGGATTCCAACCAAAGATTCCTAACGTCCTAAACGCATATTAATAGTTAACAAGTGACGGCCAAAAATGACACATCTAATCTATATGATGCATAATGGATTCTTACAACTCGAATCTAGACAAGAGCGATACGTTGGTGACTCGGTAGGTTAGACTTGAATATTTAATAAGTTTGTTTATTCTAAACAAATTTGAAAATCTTTACATTTGACTTGAAAGTAACCAGATTATGATTTGGTAAATGATTATTTAAAAAGGATAATAATTATTATAGTTAATAAGCCTTTAATTTAAACACTTAATTAATAATATAAAGAAAAACCTTTACTGACTTTCGATTTCTACCAAAGAAGTTTTAGGTTGGACACGAAATTTGGAAACTTGCTGGGCTCGATAAAATAAAAGGTTTAATGGGCTCGGGATTAATTTAGCTGGGCTAGGGAATAAAACAATTGGGCCACAACATAATCGTTGGGGCTGAAGTCCCTAAGAAACGCTGGAGAGAACAAAGCATCACTAGTACAGAAAATGTCTGAAAGTGCGGGTAAATACATAAGAAGCTGCGGTTTTTAAACCACACCGAATAAGTGCGCATTATCAAATAAAAGACCCGCCCTATTAAACACACCGCCCTATAAAAAGGAACACCGCCCTATTAAACACACCGCCCTATTAATATATCGCACCCTAATATATTCACCGCCCTTTTTATAAAACGCACTCTAACATTTCCACCGTTCTATTAGTATATCGCACCCTAATATATACACCGCTCTATTAGTATATCGCACCCTAGTGTTTCCACCACCCTATTTATATATCGCACAAATATTATAGAACCGCTCTATTCCATTTCAATATTAATAAAACAAAATAATCCATAATATCTGTATCTATATATTAATATATTATACATCATATATATATATATATATATATATATATATATATATATATATATATATATATATATATATATATATATATATATATATATATATATAGTCGTGCATAAAATACCCGAAACCGAAACCGGTAACCGAACCGAAACCGTAACCGGTCAAAACCGGTTTTGACCGTAACCGGTTCGGTTATTGAATAACCGATCGGTTAGGAACCGGTTTGGGTTCTTAGGGTTCGAACCGGTTAGTAACCGGTTACCCGAAACCGGTTTTGACCATAACCGACCACAAATTTGGTCAACACACCGGTTTTGGCCGGTTAACCGGTTTATAACCGAACCGAACCGGTTACAATACCCATTACACGGTTATAGTTTTCGAGGGTCGAAACCGGTTACTAACCAAAACCGGTTATTGGAGAAACCGGTTACTGGAAGCGTTGACCAAAACCGGTTATGGTCAAAACCGAAACCGGTTTTTGGCATAACCGGTTACTGTGCATCTATATATATATATATATATATATATATATATATATATATATATATATATATATATATATATATATATATATATATATATATATATATATATATATATATATATATATATATATATATATATATATATATATATATATATATAACAACACAATATACCCAAAAACTGGAATGAAACTGTTTTGTTTGTGAGAGTCATCTTTGACATTCTCACTGTATAAAAGTAGCCCAAAAAATTTACAGTGAAAACTTTACAACGTGTTCGAGTTAATTTGCAATTTCAAATCATGATCTAACCTTATGCCAATTAAATAATCTTGGAATCAACTTTGCCATTTGTCCCTCAATTTCTTGTTTTGTTACAACTTTATTCTCTCCCCAAATCTGAAAATACAGATAATTAGTCAGTTTGTTACCATTGCAAAAATTATAATAGAACTATATTAATAAACACTACTTACGAAATCAGAAAAATTATGATGAATATACTCGACAAAATCCTGAATATGCTGAATCACAATATAACCACATTCCCAACTCCCCTTTTGTTTGTTGCACTGTAATTAATTAACAATTAATTATTTTAAAACTAAGTTTATCAAAAGTGGTAATTGAATACATACCTTTGAAGCTTTCCACTGAAATCTACGAGGGAACATTTGTTCGATTACTCTAACGAACATGTAGTAATCTTTTTTAACAGGTCGGGGCAAAGAATCGATAATGTAGATTTCATTGGTTTTAGGACAAATGATAAAGAGGACCCAGTGACGACTGCAAATATACACAAAGACTTAAAAATATAGTTAATATTGTAGAGATTTATAATTGAAAATTAAAAATTACTTTTGTATATAAGGTGCAAGAATGTATGTTCGGTGTTGTTGATGCCTAAAAACTTCTGTGATATGTCTCTTCATTTCGGGCTTTTGACATTCTGACTCACCAATTAACCGAGGATTTAAAAACCGCATTCATAATTAGCCGGATTATCATAGAAATACCTTAAAAATATTAGCACAGAAATGGTTAGTAAATTAAATTATATCCAAAGTATTAAACAAATAATATCAACTTACATTGAAGCAATATGTAACATGCAGGCGTCAGCTTCACCCAAACATGCTACGCTGCAAAGCTCAAGTATCGTGAGGGCTTCTTTATAAATCTCTGGATACATAGTTTGAGGTGAAGAAAACTGAACATAAGTTATTTTTTTGAGGAATCTCTGGATCATTTCGTGAAAAGCGGGATATTCTTTTGGTACTTTAGCCACCATCTCGGTATCTTCAGGATCAACAAAATCCGGAATGGGATCATCTTCTTCTGCTATCATCTCCACATCTCCAGGCTCAACAAAATCGAGAATGGGATCTTCTGCTACTTTACTCATTGAGGCTGCACTAACGGCTGCAGTGACCGGATCATTAATGGTTCGGGCTGCATTGACCGGATCATTAATGGTTCGGGATGCATTGACCGGATCATTAACGGTTGGGGCTGCAGTGACGGTTGCAGTGACTGGGATGTGTGTGGTTGGGGCTGCATTGTCGGTTGGGAATAAAAGTGGCCCTCCCATAGCTGTTAGCTAAAAATAGATCCATGGTAAAAACATTAGTAATTAAAAATCATTATGTGTAAAGGTTTAGAAGACTAATCATATGTGTAAAAGATCCAGGGGGAGGATCAACTAAATTTTGGTCGGGGAGATTTTCCTCAAAAAAATCACAATTCGGATGATATGAATTCGTCAAGTCCATCAGTGGAGAGGATTCTCTCGAGGCCATTTCAGGGATATATGGGTTTTCAACATGTTGGTTTTCAACAACATGTTGGTTACCCGGTATAAGCTAAAACATTTATTCTTGTTAAAAACATACGAAAATATATATTATAATCTAATACTAAAATATACCTTTAATGCATATCGTGGCCACAACAATAACAAACGTAACAGTGTAACTGCCTCAATTTTATTTGTATTAATATTTTGGGATTTAAATTAAATGCATCGAGTAAATATGCTGATCAAGTTGGATGGAAGTTACAGCTAGTGTAGCAGCTACTTTTTAAACTTATCCTCATAACCGCAATAACAAATATGGAAACCGCAACAACAAATGTTATTCCTCGATTTTTACCACATCATTGGCAGTGTTGCAGGAGAATCAAATATTTTCTTGATATTGTAAAATATACATGACTATTTACTTGTTTGGAGATGAGGTTGTACAGTGTGATGCGTGCCAAATCCCCAATCCCACCAAAAATTTTAGTTGGGTTTGTAAGTTTCTATAATTAAGTATATATATATAAGACTTCATGCATTCCTTTTGTTATATCAAACAACGTTTCATTTTTAAACCTACAAGAACGTTTCAAAGAAAAACCTTTCAAAGTAAGATTAATCGATCTTTTGAAAGTTTCTAATATGAATTCTAGTATGCATATTAGTGATCACGAAGTACAAGTTAATAATTTCTTCATCGTAAAATGGTGTGCGTCCATGACAAAAAAAATTGTATGATTTTTCTATTTAATTTCTTGCTATTATAATTTGTAGTATAAATTTAATTTTCATTTCTTTCATCAGACTATTCCAGCAAAATTTGTTAGGGATCACCAACTTTGGGATGAGCGTCATTTGTGTGCTTTGGAAAACCTTGAGATGAGTCCCACATACGGTAAAGTTTTGAATTTACAACGCCACGGTGATCGAAGGAGGTCCAATGTTCGTTTTATAGACCATATGACTATCAATGGTGATATGGTCGACTTCAAACAGAAGATGGGCATCCGCACGAACCAACATGTCATGTTCACCCTTGATCTCGAAGCAAAAAACAATGGTGTTAGAGTTATCTTCAACATTACTCTTCTCTGAATTCAACATATATACATGCATGCATCTTTTTTAGCTTTGTGTTTATGTTGTCCTTGTTTTGGGTTTATTTGTAATAGTTTGTTACATTTTGGTTTTGAATTCAACATGCATCGTTGTATTTTTATGAAATTTGTGTTTTGTTTGCCAATTAATTAATTAAACTGAAAAGAAAATGAAATAAAATGGCATGAATATAATTAATTTGTTGAAACAGGCCATGCATATATATGTTCATCGTGAAAATAAACAAATTAAAGAGAAAACAAATATTTCATTCCAGTTAAAAGGAAATTAACACGACGATTACAGACAAGAAATATTAGAAAACAATGAAAACCAACACTTAAAACAGACGAACGTTGAACCACAATCCTAGACGACCGTTCTTCTTCTCCAGATCAATCGTGAAACAAACGCATTGGTTGTTTCTTATTCCCAAACTCTGCTTAAAATCCACAAAATCCCCATGAATGGTCATAGGTTCTAAAGGTTTTTCCACTATGGCCCTGTATCGATCACCAAGGTTCGTCATGTCGAAGCGTTTATAAAATCGATCTCCATTATCCAAGCAACATTTTTTATAACGGTAAAGATCGTGATCCTTCACGAGCGTTGCCGGTACCGTCTGAAAAGACCAACAAATTAAATTTTCATCAAGATTAACATGCAATGTTGTTATATAATATTTTGTTATCAATAATATACAAGAAAAAATCAAAATTTCTACATACAATTGTGTTTGTTATTTCTTCCTTCCATTTGACTGCGAAGTAATGACTCACTAATAGTGGATCATCACTTTGAAAATCGTCAATCTCATAGTCACTGGACACAATAACATGCGTTTCTGGATTTGATGAACTCATCGTGATCAAAAGTAAGTGATTTCTTATCACGGTGGGAGATATAGTAATTGATTATAACTCATGGTTAATCTCTTTATATAATAACTAACTGAGGAAATGAAATGTCGTGTAATAAATTTGGCGCGTAATGCATGGAATAAATATTAATTAGTTTGTAGTTGATATTGAATTAAAGCCCTAGATAACCGCTCCAAAAAATAGAAAACCACACAAAAAAATAGATGTTTATCCATGCAGTAGCTAGATTAGACTGCGCGCCGAATCAAATATTTCTTGAGATTCTCCAATATACGTTATTATTGTTTTGGTTGAAAAAAGTTACAATCGTAATTAATTTTTCGCTATATAAATTTGATTGTAATTACCATTTCTCAAGTATACTTTTCCAAATATGAAGATGTTAAATGTCATTGCTAACTGTTGGGGCATCATCAAGATTCACATGCCAACTAGAACAAATATAGTTCGTGTACGTAAGTGAATCTTGATGATGCTGCAGCAGTTATCAAAATGACAATTTGGAGGTGCAGTTCTTTTATGATGCGCGCTAAAACTTCTACTCCCGCCAAAATCAGTTGTATATTGTTAGATCGTAATCAACTGAGATTGAGCTAATTCATGATGATTCAAGGTGAGAAATTGAAGAATTTCTTAAGTGTGTGTGTTCTTGGTGTTTGAGTGTGTGTGAGGTAGTTGAGAGAGATGGAGGGAATGTTGGAGCTTTCAAAAGAGTAATTCAATTAATGAAAGGAAAGCTTACAAATTAAGCCTAAAGGAAAGGTATTTATACCTCCTTACTAAACATGCTTAAACACTTTCTTAACTAAGCCTAATTACATTGCATTAGGCTTATGACTAGTTTACCATTTACTCAATGTTACAAAACTAGTCCCTATACTATTTGATACAATATATTTGACCCTAACAATCTCCCCCTTTGTATCAATAGTTTGGATAGCATGTTCTTGAAATCTTCTTTTCGAGCAAAGTCTGAAACTGAATTAATCGTTTAAGTAGTTTTGATGTTGTATTAGTTTCAGCTTATGATAATCAGATAATAATGAAACTTTTAATCGGCTTTTCAACCAATATAAAGTATCTCTGAAGATTTCATGGAGTCTTGACTTAATTTGTCTTGATCATTATCCAATCTCCCTCTTTTTGAACTTTTAGAACTACATCCCTGTCTTCCTTCAAACGAGTATATTTAAAAATTTGAAAATTCTGGAAATGAAACATCTGTTTGGTAAGAATTTGACTGGGATTTAGAAATGCTGGGGATTTAGTTTTGGATAGAGAGTTATGAGGATGGGATAATGATGGTTTTGAATTATGTAAAGAATGATTTGAAAGTTAACGGTTTTGAATGTGTGTGTGTGTATGATTGTTTGTATATAGGAAAGAATGATATATACATTTAAGATTTGAATGAATGTGGATAATATGTAGTTTGTATGATACAAAAGATTTGTACAGTTAAGCTTTTGTATGGATATGGTTGTTATAAAATTTGGAAAGAACGATTTATTCGATTAGATTTTGGAATGGATAAGAATGTGAATTTGTGGTTTGAATAGAATGATTTGACGGTTTAAGATTTGTAATGGAAATGTTGAGAATTTGTGAGAAATTTCTGAAGATGAGACGGTTTCTTTTTCTTCACAAATTATTTCATGTAAATCGACTAAAATGTAGACCCATGGATAGAGTTGTTTTGTAGCGGAAGTCTTTTCTAGAAGTTGTGGCTTTGTCGATTCATGATCATTGATAATTGTTGTTAGGGATAAAATGTTGATGAAGTTTACGCTCCCCCTCAAACAAACAATTATACTTCAACAAATCTTCTTCGGTTTCTTGTTTACTCCCCCCCTTAATCGGTGCATGTGTCTTTTTGACGTGGGGTAAACTGGGCTAATATATCTTCGTAAATCTTGTAAGCATTTTCTTCATAAACTGAACTTCTTAGTAAATTTTCTCCCCCTCATGATGATTAAGATTTATCGGAATCATCATGAAAAATGTGAAATGAAGAAAATCTTCGAAGCCCATGGATACAAATGTGATGAAGAATGATTTATGCATCTTTTGAATGAAGCAAGATACATCCCTTTGTATAATCGAAAACCGAACCGAAGATGATGATATAGATATCCGATCAAATCATTTGGCATTTAATCTCAATGATCGAACTAAGTCGGGAAAACCGGGATCACATAGATTACCCATTGACACAACAGTTACACAAACTGTGTGACCTACGTTCAGTGTTGGAATAGATGTTAGCACTGGTAGGATTTCCATTCAATCATCGTGGAATACCAAGAACGTTGGTATCACTATGAATGTTCCGGCTTTATCACAAAGATAAGCTTGGTATTATGCCTTGTGTCCTAAAAGTGTATTTCGGTTCTAGACTCAATTAGTGGACAAACGAAGGCGAGGACTGGAGAGACTTGTCCTCTATTTCAATATCAACAATCTCCAAGTGAGATGTCGATAGCATATGAGCTAATCTCCGTGGAAATGAAACAAGTACTTTTTAAGAAATACTTGAGTGGCTGGGGGGGTTGTGCAATGCATCACTGGGTTCCATGATGTCTTTTTCAATATCAGAGAGCAACACATGCAATCTGATAGAGACGTGGCTACCCGGCTTTTTATCAGTTTGGTAAGGGTTTTTCTTTTTCTTTAACCCTGTCACACCCTCCTCACTCAAGCTTACTTTTTCATTTTTCGACTACTCCCTCATTTCATTTTACCATGTATAGCTGAATTGCATCCCATACGACATTCCCCCTCTCAAATTTTATCTCCGCGCACCCCAATCAAGATACCGTGATACTTGATTCTGCTCACCTAGACCTATGTACCCTTACATATTGTCCTATATTGTAGGTGGCTCCTGGGGAAGATCATGCCGGTTATAGCAGATCATAGGAGTAATTTGAGAGTGAACTATAACGCTCATGTGCAAATATCAGCATTTATGATGTTACTTTGTAAGAATAACATGGATTTTTCATCGGAAAATGTGTTTCCGGCATAAGTTGTTGCCTTTATGATTTAAAAGTTTAGGCACAGCAACTTGAACAATTGAGGAAATACCGGACTCACATAGAGTATCCGTTAACACACGGTATGAATCGATAGTCGTTTGCACAACCATTGATTCAAATGTGTGACCTGCGATTAGAGTTGGCGCAATTTTAGCTCTAGCAGGATTTCCACTCAATCCTCGTGAAACACCAGATTGTGATGCCACTATGAGTGTTCCGATGAATACACGGAGATTCATATTCAATAGTGTATGTGTCCTAAATTGGAAATATTTGTCGATGAGATCTAGACACATTGTGCATTCAATTTAAGACGTAACCCGGGGCAGAAGGTTAATTATTTCAATACCAACATACTCCGAATGAGCAGTCGATAGATTATGTGCTACGTCCCCTGATGAATTGAAACAAATTCCTTTTGAGAGGAATCTGAGTGGTTGGTGGTGGAGTGCAAATGCTTGACTGGGCCAGTTAAGTCTGGTGAAGCATTCAACACATGAATGATCACAAATTTAGTGAGGTTGCCCGGTTTATTGTCGGTTTGGATGCACTCAAAGGTGTGTTTTCTTGATATTATCATGTTTTCACATCACCTTGCACTCACCTAAATCTATACCCTAGACATATACCCTCACATTTACCAATTTTGGTTAAAAAGTTTCCCTTGGAAGGTAAGGCCGGTTCTGGCAAACCATAGGAAGGTATTGTCGTTTGATAAAAAAAATAGTTCGATTAAAAAAAATTCAAACGGGTATAAAAGTATTGATATAATAAAGTTTCTCCCCCTGGAAATAATAATTCTCCCCGTAGAATTAGAATTTCTCTCCCTCGACAAAATAAAGAATGAAAATTTACAGATTTAGAGGAGTGGGAAAGAATTTTTACAGTTATGTGGAAAACTGGTTTTGAGCGGGTTTCAAGCTTATATACTTGAAAACCATTATGTTTAAAAGCGAGTTATATACTGAAGTGTATATAAGTCATTATTTTGAAAAGCGAGTTATACACTGAATTATGTATAAATCATTTAGTGGAGAAAGATTAAAACAGTTTAAGCTTTTAAATTTAGCATACCAAGTTTAGACACAAGAAAGTTAAAACGTTTTTCGTCTAATGCCTTGGTAAACAAATCAGCTAATTGATAATCTGTAGAAACAAAGTACAATTCCACATTACCATGTTCAACATGATCTTTTATAAAATGATATCGAAGATCGATATGTTTAGTTTTTGAATGTTGAACAGGATTGCATGAAATTGCGATTGCACTTCGAGAATCACAATATAAAGGAATACGACTGTATAAAAAGCCGTAATCTTTCAATTGTGATTGCATCCAAATTACCTGGGATAAGCAGCTTGCAGCAGCAACATATTCTGCCTCTGCAGTTGAAAGAGACACACAATTTTGTTTCCGTGAAGACCAGCTCACCAGTTTATCTCCCAGAAATTGAACACTCCCAGACGTACTCTTTCGATCCAACATGCATCCAGCATGGTCAGCATCAGAAAAGGCAGTTAAATCAAAGGAAGTTTCTTTAGGATACCAGAGACCAATATCTCTAGTGCCCTTTAGATACCGAAATATTCGTTTAACCGCTTGAAGATGAGATTCTTTGGGTGCTGCCTGATACCGAGCACAGATGCAAGTAGAGAACATAATGTCTGGTCTACTCGAATTCAGATATAGTAAGGATCCGATCATCCCCCGATAGTGGGTAACATCAACAAGTTTGCCATCCGGATCAGCATGTAATTTCGAACCAGGCGACATCGGCGTCGAGATTGGTTTACAATCATCCATATGATATTTCTTCAATAAATCATTGATATATTTGGATTGATTGATGAAAATTCCGGTTGGTAATTGACGAACTTGAAGACCCAGAAAGAAATTCATCTCACCCATCATGCTCATCTCAAATCTTTTGACCATTAGAGCAGAGAACTTCTTGCAATATTTGGGATTTGTAGAACCAAAAATTATATCGTCGACATAAATTTGAATAAGAACAATGTCTTCCCCTTGACGTTTGATGAAGAGAGTTGTGTCGACTTTTCCTTTAGAAAAACCAGACTCAACTAAGAATTTTGATAATACATCATACCACGCCTGGGAGCTTGTTTTAAACCGTACAAAGCCTTGTCGAGAATATAAACATGATTAGGCAAGTGTGGATCTACAAAGCCGTCGGGTTGATGAACGTACACTTCTTCTTTGAGAATGCCATTTAAAAATGCAGTTTTTACATCCATCTGATAGATAGTAAAATTCTTATGTGCTGCATATGCTAAGAATATTCGAATGGCTTCTATACGGGCTACAGGAGCAAAAGTTTCTTCAAAATCAATGCCTTCCTGCTGAGCATACCCTTTTGCAACTAGACGTGCTTTGTTCCGAATTACAATTCCATTTTCATCCTTTTTATTTTTGAAAATCCACTTTGTACCAATAACAGATTTGCCAGGAGGTTTTGGAACAAGACGCCAGACTTTTAATCTTTCAAACTGATTTATTTCTTCTTGCATAGAAATAATCCAGTCTGGGTCTGAGAGAGCTTCACTGACCTTCTTTGGTTCATTTGAGCTTAAAAATGCAGTATACTGACATTCATCAGCAGTAGCTCGTCGGGTTTGAACAGAAGATTCAGGGTCACCGATTATCTGATGTAAAGGGTGCTCTCTTGTCCATTTAAGAGAATGAGGAAGTGGAATTTGACCTGGATTAATATTTGAGGTATCAGTGAATTCAGGATGTGGAATGATCGCATTTTGAGTAGTTGATGTAGACGGTGGAGGAACAACCCGTTGAACGTTGAATCTAGAAAAATCTATCACCAAAGGTGGAGGTTGATCTGGAACTAAAGATAAATCGAAAGAAGTAGCAGCTTGACCAGAAGATGATGATTGATTAATCGTGGGTGGAGAATCGTCCGGAGATGCTTGATGTAGCAAAGGTGAAGAATGTTCCGGAGATGATGAAGTCTCAGGTTGTGAAACAGTAGGTGATTGAGAAGAATCATTATGTGGAGTAGCAGAAGTTGGAGAAGGAGAATCCGTAGAACTTGAAGTATGAATATCAGGAACAGAAATAGATTGAACTTCAGCTACTGTTGGAAATGGAACGCCAGCTTCCTCCAGTAAAATATGTCGAATATTATGATAATCATCATAAAAATGACGAAATAAAATATCCAAGTCATTCTCAGATGTTGAAGGCGTTGACGATGGTGAAGGAGTTTCAGCATTTGAAGTAACTGAATTGATAGGAAATGTCTCATCAAAATTAACGTTAACACTTTCTCTGATCGTTCGTTTTGATCGATTATAAACTCGATAAGAAGCAGATTCCCTTGAATATCCCACAAAGATTCCTTCATCAGCTTTTTCATCAAATTTATTCAACTTATCTTTATCATTCAGAATGAAACACCGACTCCTAAAAATATGTAAAAATTTAATATTTGGAATGCGGTTATTGATCAGTTCATAGGGAGTTTTGTTGTATGCTTTGTTGATGATTGAACGATTTTGAGTGAAGCATGCTGTACTAATAGCTTCTGCCCAAAGAGATAATGGGAGTTTTGAATATGAAAGCATGGTACGAGCAGCTTCAACAAGAGTTCGATTTCTTCGTTCAACAACCCCATTTTGTTGAGGTGTTCTGGCAGCGGAAAATTGGTGAGTAATACCAACTGAGTCAAGAAAAGAATCTAAAACTTGATTTTTAAATTCAGTTCCATTATCAGTGCGGATGGTATGTATTTTTAAATCTAAATTGGTTTGAGTTTTCTTGATGAAGGATATGATGATATTAGTTGCTTCATCTTTTGTACGTAGGAAATGAACCCATGTGTATCGAGAATAATCATCAACAATAACCAACACATACCGTTTTCCTGCTAAAGATTGAACGCTCATAGGTCCACATAAGTCCATGTGAAGTAATTCAAGCGGTTTTGAAGTACTTTGAACTGGTTTAGACTTATGAGGTTTCTTTGTCATTTTTCCCATCTCGCACGAAGAACATAGATGATCTTTTTCAAATTTAAGATCTGGAAGACCAGATACATGTCCACCTTTCACCAACTTATTGATGTTTTTGAAGTTAAGATGAGAGAGGCGACGGTGCCATAACCAAGATTCATCTGATGAAGCTGTTGACATTAAGCAAACTTCTTCAAGTGGAACTACATCGTTTAGATTGATAGTAAACAGATTTGTCTCTCGAGTTCCAGTAAGAAGTTCTTCTCCATCATATGTACGAACATCACATTTCTTTGTGCGAAAATTAACTTCCAATGTTTTATCGCAAAATTGACCGATACTAAAAAGATTATGAGCGAGATCTTCAACATAGGTTACATTTCGGATGATTAGGTTGTGTCGGATGATATCTCCAATTCCCATAATAGCAGCTAAATGGTCATTACCAAATCTAACGGTGCCCAAATATTTGTCTCTAAAATTTGTTAACAAATTCTTGTTTCCGGTCATATGTCAACCAGAATCAAGATACCATAAATTCTACATAAAACAATTAACAAAAAGGTACCCAATCAGATATGGGTCCTATACGATTAGTAATGCATGTTTTATGAAGAATTAGTGAATATGATTTGAATTTAGAGAGTTGGAGAACTGCAAGGAGGCAGTTCTGGATTTGTTACTTTGATAGACCATTTGAAGGATTTCTCAGGTGAGGATAAAATCCATTTTGAATTTTCATTTTGGATCCATGTAAATTTAACAAATTTGGAATTCTTTTTAGATGAAGTCGAAAAACTGGAGTTTGATGATGTAGTTGGAGTCACAGTTCGATAAACTAATTTGGTTGTTTAAGTGTAGAAACCACACGATTTACTGATTTTGTCGAGTTAGATTGAATCCGAGATTGTGGTTTAGATGTGGATGTTGAAGTATTGGATGAAGAAACTACACGATAAACAGATTTTGACGGATTAGGATAAGAACGTGTAGATGAAGATGTTTGCGATCGAGCAAGCATTGTTTTGCAATGTTTTGGATAACAAGTGATACATGAATGAATGATTGATCCGTTTTTATGAAGAACATCATGTCGTCGACCACAAGGAGCATCTTTTCGAACAAAATATCGTGTATCATATTGAGAAATTGGTGTATTAGTTTTTCTATCAAAATAAACCTTTTTACCAGTTTTGTCAGTTTTAACAATCAAATTAACACCATTCACAGTGAAATTAACAGGACGATAAATTGCTGAATCATAGACAATTCCATAACATGTAGCAGGTGAAATCAATGTTGTTGAATTATTACATTTATTAGAATTTGAAAAAGAAGAAGCTAAAAACGAGGAAGAGCTAGACTTCTTAAGTGCATTTGACTTAAGCATACTAGACTTAGACGACTTAGACTTCTGAGACTTCTCAACTGCTTTCATCCTGTCTTGCATCGGTGTTTTAAGCTTGGAATTTAAAGTTTTATCTGAAAAATGTAAAACATGGGAATTAGAATTTCTTCTTAAAAGAATTGGAGTTTTAGGAGAAGAAGAATTCTCATTGACCGATTTTGATTTTGGAGAAGCACTGTGACTTGAAACAGATTTTATTTCAACAATTTTATCTTCTAAAGCATGAATTTTTGATTGTAAAGCAGATTTTTCTTTGTCAAATGCCTTTTGGGTTGCATCTATTTCGGTTTCCAATTGATAGATTTTCTTTTCTAGAATTAGAGAAGGAATGTAAACTTTACGGGTTACTTTTTCTTGAAGTACCGCATTTCCTTTGATCTCAAATTCTGCAGGTGTAATAATTGGAAAATATTCATCATTTGTAAAATTTGCCTTTTTAGTTTCATAAGTTTTATTTAATTCATTGTAATTGAAACTAATTTGTGCATTCTCTGATTTAGCTCTGTTGAATGCTTCAATTTCTTCTTCCTCATCGGTCATACGAAGGAAACTTTGCCAAACATCAACATGTATGTATTTAGAATCATACAGTGTTGGAAGCACATTACAAGCCATCTTCAGATATTCTGGATTGTTCGCCCCCAGTCCTTCTCTTGAATTGAAGTATTTGAAATCTTTAGGCTTGTTCAAGTGAATTGTTTGATCAGTTTGTCCTCGTTTGGCAATGATTTCTTCAAGGTTTTTGACGTGAGAAGAAAGTTGAATTTTATCATTTTGTAGTTGATTAATGACATTTTGTTTGCTATTTAATTCTTGTTTTGTTTGAATGTCATTTTCATGAATGGTTTCTGATAATTCTTTAATTTGTGAGGTTAATGATTTAAACTGATTTTCATTATCATCAAATTCTTTTTGTTTACGTTCCAACCAGTTTTTAGTGATTTGATATTCATTCCATGCATCAATGTATAACTTGTAATATTTATCATTGTCAGCATTTGATGTGGAACTTTGTGTATTTTTAAGATTGGTCAACTCAATTTCTTGTTCAGAAATGGTATGAGACAAATGTTGAATATCAGTCTCATATTTAACAGTCAATTCTGAAATTCGATTTTGTAACGTCAGATTCTTTTTCTCAAAATTTTTATTTTGTCTAAGAATATGAACAAGTTGTGTATTATGATCAAGATATTGTTCATTTTCGTTTTCTAGTTCATCTAATTTTCCTTGAAGTAAAGTATTTAATTCTTTTTCATCCAAAAGATTTTGTTTTAAAGATTCAATTTCAGAATCCTGAGTTGTTACAAAACAATTTTCAGAATCAACTAAATGTGAAGAATGAGATAAGAAAGAATTAATTACCTCTATTTCTTTGTTGGCATCATCAGATAAACGTTCAGAAATTTCAGCATTTTCACGAGCCATAAAGCATAGATTTGCTGAATGCTCTTCATCTTCGGGATCAGAATCGTCCATCCATTGTAGATCTTCTGCTAATAATACCTTGCCTGACTCAATCTGCTTGGCCATTAACATTTTGCGTTTAAAGTATTCAGAATCCCGAACTCTAGGTTTCTTACAATCTCGGGAGAAATGACCAGGAAGTCCACAGTTATAACATTTCTTTGTCGGATCCAAAGGTGTTATAACTTTTGGTTTATCAGATGTGTTTGATGCAGATGGTGCAGACTTGAAAGTGGATGAAGATCTCTGATTGTTATTTGTAGGAGTTGGATAATACTTCTTCTCATATCTTGAGATGAAAGACATAGCTTGCAACAGTTGTTCTAATTCGCTCTCCATCTCTTCTTTTGTATCTTTGACAGGTTCTTCTGATTTTTCTTTCAGTTTACCAGATGAATTTGACTGGTATTGTCTTGTAAGAAGAGCAAGAATATCAAGAGTGTTTGCATTTTCCTGTTTGGTTTTGACTATATCTTTCACCATTGGAGCATTTTGAAGTAAATACTCATACAGTTCATTCACATCAATTGAGCTCAGATCTTTATGTTGCATGGCACTGTTACCAAATGTAGCCCACTCAGGTAGTAAACTGTTGATAAACTTGATGTTAATCTCCAAATTTTCCTTCTTCAAGTTATTCCTTCTAAGTTCATTCAACAAGTTGCAGTAACGGTGATATGTGCTTTCTAATTCTTCCCCGGTGGAAGCTTTAAACGATTGATAAGCATTCAGAGTGGTTACCATCTTGGCTTTATTCCCTAAAACGGTGCCTTCCATTTGCTTTCGAATTTCATCCCATATCTCTTTACCGGTTTCTAAACTGTCCAAGCTGTTATAAATTTCGTTCGGTAAACTTTGGAGAACAAATGAAAACGATTGTAGATCTGCTTTAGCTCGTAGTTTTTGTTGAGCATTGTATCTAGATTTAGGAAGCGGGGTTCGACCTCCAAGAACTGGCGGTGTTGCGTTTGGTGCAGCTATTACGTCTTCGTAGAATACCGCTTCACGATTTTCGAGTGAGTCACGTATTTCAGTTGCCAGTTCTTGATTTTTGATAAAATGGAGGAACCGTTTCTTCCATTGCGCGTATTCACCTCGGTATAAAACCGGAGGTTTGAGATCGGTTCCGATAGACAATGCATCTCTTGAAGTCATTGTTAAAAATTGTACAAATATTTGACTAATTGATCAAAGAGTTATCTGTGTTGAACTACTTATAAAATTGGGCTTGAACGAAATTTGGGTTTTAATTTGGGCTTTATATGGACAGAATCTATTGAAGAGTCCGGATATGCTTTGGGCTGAATTCTTGTTTTGGGCCAAGTCTCAAAATTTCCTAACTGCGGCCGAACAATTCTTCAGTACACGAATCCTAACTTCAAAATTCTTCAATATACGAAGTATTTGCCGAACAATTCTTCAATTTATAATTCTGAAGCAATATCTTTAATCACGATTTCACTTTCGATTATTGAATCTGATCTCACGATTATTTAATCACGATTTCAGATTTCACTTGAACAAATCTGATCGAACATCAATATCTGATCGAACATCAATATCTGAGATTTCACTTTACTGGTCGAACATCAATATCTGATCGAGTTATGTTTATCAAAGAATTCGAAACCGTTTTAATTTTACAAGATCAAATTCGTAATTATTGAATCTGAGATTAATTGTTAAATCGATTGAATTTGATCGAACTTGAATCTGAGTCGATTAATTGTTGAACATTGAACGATGAAATTGTTGATTGTTGATTTTATATCAAGGATTGAAAGAAGTCGTACTGTGTAGCCGAAGTATAAGAGCCGAAGTACTGTGTATATCAAGGATTAATTGTTGAACATTGAACGTCGAACTTGATTGTAGGTGAATTTCTGCAAGAGCCGAACTATGTGTTTTGTTTAGGTGTAGAACTAGGTGTAAACTGAAACTGGGTCGAGCTATGTATCTGGGCCGAACTAGTATGATGTTCGGTATGGGCCGAACTTCTGTGAATCTCGGGCCGAACTAGTATGATGTTCGGTATGGGCCGAACTTCTGTGAATCTCGGGCCGAACTACAGTAGACCTAAATTCGGGCCGAACTAGTAGACAACTTCGAGATGGGCCGAACTAGTTGCACTTCGGGCCTAACAACTTCGGGCCGAACTTTATAGTATTGAACAACTGGGCCGAACTACTTCTTCTAGCCGAACTTGTTCTTCGTCATACTCGAGCACTGGTACGCAACCTTCAAAACTCACGTTTTTGATCCGATTCTTCCTCAATACTCAACCGATTTCATTGATTCTTTTTGCTAAATGCTCGAAATACAAATGCTAACACTTTGATCCGATTACTTTCTTCAATCCATAACAACACAGCTTCGATTCTTCGATTTTCAGAGGTTTTTTAAACTTTTTCTCTTTTTCACCAAAATCACGAAATTGAAGATCGATTGTTGACGGAATTGATCGATTTTTGATTCTATTATGCTTAGAAACACTGGAGAAACACTAATCCATGATTAAATCTTCAATTCCAACAAAAATTTTACAACATTAAATTTTCAATGAACGTAACAAACTTTTCTTCACTTTTTCTCAGATCTTGATCGAATTAAGCTGATTTGGATCTTCTCTTAATAGAGATTTTGCTCTGATACCACTTGTTAGATCGTAATCAACTGAGATTGAGCTAATTCATGATGATTCAAGGTGAGAAATTGAAGAATTGCTTAAGTGTGTGTGTTCTTGGTGTTTGAGTGTGTGTGAGGTAGTTGAGAGAGATGGAGGGAATGTTGGAGCTTTCAAAAGAGTAATTCAATTAATGAAAGGAAAGCTTACAAATTAAGCCTAAAGGAAAGGTATTTATACCTCCTTACTAAACATGCTTAAACACTTTCTTAACTAAGCCTAATTACATTGCATTAGGCTTATGACTAGTTTACCATTTACTCAATGTTACAAAACTAGTCCCTATACTATTTGATACAATATATTTGACCCTAACATATATATATATATATATATATATATATATATATATATATATATATATATATATATATATATATAACGCATGCAGTTAGCATATTAGATACTTGCTTTACAACATGAGTGATTTTAGTGTTGATCAAGAATTACCACAGGAAGTTCCACACGATGATGATGTCCCACACGATGAAGTTCCACATGAATTTGTATATTACCCGTATGAAAAAGTCCCACATGCAATTCCACATGATGAAGTCCCACCCAATTTCTTCGTTATAGAATGGCGTTCCTCCATGAAAAAAAGAATTGTATGTATCTTGTTAATAAGTATATTTAATTGTATAAAGTAATTAATTTATTTTTGTTTCAGACTATTCCAGCAAAATTTGTCCGGGATCACCGCCTTTGGAATAAGTCTCCTGATCTTGTTTTGGTAGAAAATCCTGATGTCCCATTCATTAGGATTTATGATTTGAAAATCCACGGTGATCGAAGAAGGAGTGTTGGTTTTGTGGACCATATGACTATATGTGGTGATTTTGTTGAGTTCAGAAGGAGGAATGACATACAAAGGAACCAAAATGTGAAGTTCACCCTTAATGTTGTGGAAAAAAACAATGGTAATGGGGTTACGTTCACTGTTTCTCTTCTTTGATTGCCATGTATGTTAGATTTGGTTTGGTGTTGTTTGTCGTTAGGTTGTAACTGATCTTCCATGGGAATGAAAACATTTTATTTCTTCTTAATTCGTATTGAACCGGCATTAATTACTATTTAATGAAAACGTTTAATTACTTGCACACAAGATTGAAAACGTTTAATTAATATATAACTTGAACAACGTTTGTGAATTGAAAGACTTTATTTTTTGAATAAAATAGTTTAGATGAAGATGCGAAGTCCGCACCACCAAATGGTTTTGTTACTGCGGGGTTTATACGTCCGCACTAATAGTTATAATATAGGTGCGGGGTTTCGTCAACCGTCCTATCAAAAAGTTATCTTACGGCGGTGCTAGAACAACCGCCCCAACAAATGTTTATATTACAGCGGTTTGTTGGGGCGGCTGTTTATCTTATTGTGCGAATATGATTTGTTACTGCGGCCACCGCAGTATAAATGTTTTTGGGCGCGCACCTTCAAACCTTTTCTGTACTAGTGCATCCTCCAGAAAAACAAAGACACACACTGACATCTGACCAGAACACCACCACCGGTGATTCATGAGAAACACCCACATACCTACTACACATGCACACACACTGGAGAAGTTCACCGGCAATACGCACTAGCCGGAAACAAGAAATATGCACACCCATTTACACAGACACTTACACACTGTTGACAAAAACCCACATGAAATCTGTTATGCCGGAGATGATGAAGGGAAATAAAACCCAGAAGTCGACACACGCACGCATGCTCGAAATAAAACAATATTATAAGGGAGATGATATACCTATCGAGTGATCGGAAAAGAAACTGAAACCAAGAAAGATTCTGAGACTGGTATCGTCGGAAAATCGAGGCTTGCTGGAGTTCCATGGGGTTTCGATGGGGGCTGTAAATGTGAGAGTGAGAGAGCTGATCGATATGATAGGTTGCTGGAGTTTTGTTGCTTTTCATCGTAAACGCGTCTGGTCGGTCATCGAAGTGGGTTTTCTTATCCAGTTTCGAGTTGGCCGGGGAGAGTGCCAAGGTGGAGGTGGTGGCCGGCCGGTTTTGCTTCACATTTTAGAGAAAGAGATCCCGGGAAATGAAGCTTGCTGTGATTCGCCGGTGTACAAATCTGGTTCGTTTGAGGGTGGTGAAAACGGAAGAGAGAGAAGGTGATGATATGTTATATAGGGTGTAGTCTAGGATATAGAAGATGGTAGTTATTGACTGGAGTAAGATTTAAAATATTGCGAACGTGTACGTAGAGATAGGGTAGTTTGGTATGAGCCTTTGAACGAGAGGTGATAAGATGAAATTTTGTTTTTAAATTTTAAAATTATAACACAATTGATATTTGCTAATCACAAATACTGGTTAATTTGCCAATAAAATATTTTAACTTGGTTTTACTTGGTTTTTAATAGTGGTCATTTATTGATAAAATATATAGCATCAAAAATATATTTAGTTACTTTTGCTATTCTCGTAGTATACTGAGTATTATAACTTGTATCTTTTATAAAGTTAACATAGTTGCCACTAATTTTCAAATTTATCATTTTAGTTTTAACTAAAACCTTATTTTAAATATAAATTTATATTTTTGGTTTCGGTTTAAGATTCACATTTGGTCACCAACTCGCTAATTTACAGTTAACACTGTACAAAACATAGATAAATAATTATTTGCATCAATTCTAATGTGCACTTAATATTACAATATTGTGCATAGTTATTGCTAGACTTTGATGCGAAATAGGTGCTTTATTTATGATACATATATTGTTTCGTATTTTAGGTTGAATTAAGTGTCGGGTCAAATACCCAATTTCGAGGGTTGTCACATTCTCCCCTTGAAAAAAAAATTGAGGCACTACTAGGTTGAGGGGTCGAGAAAGAAGTGAGAATAATTTCGTTTTGTTAGGTTTCTTTTTGACAACATGGGCTAGTAATTGTTCGATAATCCTTTCGTAATTATTCCTTGTTTTTTATAAAGTTAACGATTTTAAGATTACTGATTATTTAAGAGACACATACCGGTTTTTGTATAAGGATCTTGACGCTTATCATTTTCGTTAAAAGAGTTGTAACTTTTGTTCGTTAACTTGGGATAATTGCATAATGCTCGGTTTTACGAAAATAAAAGCAAGTTGGTTTGTTGTTTATTGATATTTCCTAATTACATTGTGTATTGGTTGACTTAAGTTTCATTTCTTTTTAAGTTTCGATACATAATACTTAATTATTCCTCGTTGTGACGCGTTAGAGTAGATGATGAAGTTTTCGATTTCTTTGGGTATGGCTAATAATGTTGTGGTACATAATTTATAATTTAGGATTTGGGACGCGGTACTCATTCATTTGATTTGGGGTGCCACCAGATATTCATCTCGATTTATCTATTTATTTATTTATTTATTTAGCATATATATATATATATATATATATATATATATATATATATATATATATATATATATATATATATATATATATATATATATATATATATAAACCCTAAACCCTAAACCCTATATATATATATATATATATAGAGTCCGGATCCGGTGAGGACTCAAAAACCGGTGAGGACTATGAGGACTCCAAAAAAACCCTAAAAATGATCCGAAACAAACTTTTTAAAAAAAAAATCTTTTTTAAACTAAAAAATCGCAGCCTATAAGATCCAAAAAAAAAAAAAAAAAATTCAAAAATGATCCAAAAAAAAAAATGGATCATAATAAAGATCCACAAAAAATATGGATCAGTATTATGATCCACAAAAAAAAGTGGATCATAAATTTTTGTTCAATTTTTTTTTTTTGTCAAATGTAGTAATAATCATGGGGAGTTATATATATTTTTTCCGGGATTTTTTGAGGTGTCCTCGCGAGTCTTCACCGTTTTTGGAGTCCTCACCGGATCCCACTTCTATATATATATATATATATATATATATATATATATATATATATATATATATATATATATATATATATATATATATATATATATATATATAGGGTCCGGATCCATTGAGGACTCAAAAACCAGTTATATATATATATATATATATATATATATATATATATATATATATATATATATATATATATATATATGTATATATATATATATCACCATACATGCATGAATGACATACATGCAAACCAATATTTGGGGGTCCCTCATCAAATACATTAATGTGTCTTCAATGATAATTTTATTTCAACAATCAATGATTTAGAGTGAGTTCTGCTGGTTCTGTAGCCTTAATTTGTTCTGATTCTAATTCTACACAATATATATATATATATATATATATATATATATATATATATATATATATATATATATATATATATATATATATATATATCGGGTGAGGACTCAAACTCTAGTGAGGACTGCGAGGACAAATCTCATTCGTTGATTTAAAAAATATGTGGCTTAGATTTTCCTATTTTTTTCACAAATTCGTAATGGCATTTTAGTAAATAATATGAAAATTTTAAACTTTCTTTCAAAGTGTAAAAAATGTAAGGGTTAATTTGTCATTTGAATTTCAAAAATACTCATATCGCAGCCAATCCACGCGCATCAATCTAGACATTCTCCACTCTCGTCACATGTCACCCTCTAATTGGGTGAACTCTTTTTTTTGCACCACTTCTGTTTTTGGGCAATATCTTTTTTTTTTCTTTTGAAAAAAAAAAATTCTAAAAAAACCAATGTTTTTAAAATTAAATTCTATACAAATTGAATATAGTCATGAGAATTTGAATTTTTTTTTAATTTTTTTATATATGAAGCATTTTGTTATTTATGGATCATTGTAAATTTTTGGATCATTTGTTTATTTTGGATCATTGTTAATTTTGGATCATTGTTAAATTTTAATTAAATTTGGATCATTTTTTAATTTTTGTATCATTTTATTAATTTTTGGATAATTTTTTAATTTTTGGATGATTTGTTAAATTTGGATCGGTGTTAGTTTTTAGATCAAAGAAAACGCAGCGGAAAAATAACATAAATTACTAATAACGGATCTACATATTGACAATCTAATTAAGCAATAAAAGATCAAGAGTTTAGTATGAAATCATACCCTAGATTCCTTTGTAATTACTGATGATTAAGGATGAGGAACTCCAAGAATTCAAGATAGAATTCCTCTAATGGTAGCCACACTACACCTTATAAAGAACACCAATTAGGATGCTAGTCCATTGGACAAGAAACAAAAGAATCTTAATTGTTTTGTACGTCTCAATTCAAAATAAAAAATAAAGGAATCTTCTTTCTGTTTGTGCGAACGAGAAAAAAAAAAACCACACAACTTTGTATTTTTTTTTTTTTTTTGCTGCCGTGAGAAGGTAAAATAGGGAGGATTAGGGTTTTTTTTTTTCTTGCTCCCTAATTTAAGTATATATTCCCTAATTACAAGTTAGGAGATATGACACTTAGCCCCTTGTACTTTTGATTCTTTAGTTTACTCACTAATACGTTTTAACTTAACAATTAATTAAAACATAACTAGCCAGGTAATCATAACTTATATAAATAATATAATTATCCTAATTATATTATATATATTAAATGGTGTTTGGTGTATAAGTGTGTGACCCTTTAGGCTCACATACGTCTAACCATATAACTATATGTCATGTACGTGAAGCATATTCCAACAGCTGCCACTTGCGCACGTCATAACAATCAAGTAGTTATACAAGCAAAGGTTAGAGTCTAGCAACCCGGCAATGCCCCTAGAAGTACATGAGTGAGTTTCAGAAAAGTCCAGGTTCAAAGTTTTTCAATTAGTTATCCTTTTGTTACAGATACCATGTTGAATTTTAGATAAGGATTAATGTCAATCTAAAATTTCAACGATTCTGTTTCTCGATCTATACATTGAAGTAGATTACCAAACCAATCAAGATTCATCTTGATTACCTTTGGGTACGGCCGTACAAGCATCTATTCAAATCATCGAGGGGCCCAGTAGTATCTAATCCAAACATGTGGAGGAACAAATTCTTTATTGACTACACGTGTTTGATATATGCTTAATATCAAACCTGAAGATGGTTGTTAAGTTATAGCAGCCTTATTCAGGACATCGTTTAACCACATCAAAGTTTGACACTCCACACACACAAACCAACTTGCATCTCAAGTCAGAGGATAAGCGACAAAGCCTTTGTGAGATTCACTTGTGACATAAATCCAGGAAGTGATTTGTCATAGGTTGGGACAGTCCAATTGTGCATCACAATGAACAACATGTGAGTTTGATTTCATCATCCTTAGTCATACTAAGATGATGTCATCAATACCCTCAGATTTGTCTTAATAATATTCCCGTATTATTAATATGACAATGGACAATTTAGAATATAAAACACAATAAATATTCAAGGATATAAACATGCAAATATAGAACACAGTAGATATTCATATAAAAACAATCATATCAAATATATCAATTTATTCCAATATAAACTGCTCAACGTTCCATTATCCAAATACTAAAACAGATTTACATGAAACTACTAGCTTGTCGTAGTCCAATGTTCCATTCATATTCAATATGTTTGGTACAAGACATTGAGTTCGATAAAGCGTCAGCTAGTTAGTTATCTGTTTGAACTATAAGAGTACGAATTTCACATATCTCGATTAATCATTCGAATGTAGTGAACCTTCATAAATAGGATCTAGCGTCATCACGGCCTATTACAAAACCAGCATAAGTATAGCAAGTATACTTAGTTTCAGTTTGGTATCTCCATCATAACCAAGGAACATATATCCAGTATTTCAAAATACTTCAATGTGTTCTTAACAGCAATCCAGTGACTCTCTCATGGATTCTGTCGGTATTTTCTAGTAAGTTCCCTTAAGGACGTTACATTTGGCCTAGTGCTCCTTACAACATACGTGATGAATGGAATAGCCGATTCACAGGGGATTACATTCATTCGCTTCACCACATCAGGTGTGGAAGGTCCTTTAGTCTCACTCAAGTTTACATTGTGTGGCATACGAGGACTTCCTCGTTTGGGAGTACCATTCTAAACCGTTTAGAATTTTGTAAATGTAAGCACTTTGACTTAAACCAATTAACCGCTTTGATCTATCATTATAGATTTTTACTCCAAGTATGTATGTCGTATCCCTACAATCCTTCATGTCAAAACATTTTCCAAGCCAGGATTCTCATCTTGTAGCATTGGTATATTGTTTCACATGAGTGACATGTCATCAACATGTATGACTTGAGATACGACAACGCTCCCACTAGCTTTCATATATACACATGCTCAATTTGGTTTTAGGTGAAACAAACGTTTTGATTTCATCATTAACCAAATCTCATAGTCATATTATACTACTTTGGCTATAAGAATCCTAATGTCTTTACTAACAGGCGAGAAGGTTTCATCATTGTCAATCCAGTAGGATTGAGTGTAACCTTTTGTTACTAGAAGAGCTTTATAGGTGTGTATATTTTCATCCATGTCAACAGTCTTACTGTTTTGAGAAAGATCAACTAAGTTCAAAACTTGATTGTCTCTCATGGATTTCATTTTCGCATTCATAGTTTACTCCTCAGCATCGACATAAGTCTATATCGTTCAGGTGCATGAGGTGTCCTTGCGGACCTACGAATGGGAACAACATCATCATCTGGTCCAACATCTATATGTTCAGCCTCAATTTGATATTTGCTAGTGTTACTAGAAGGTTGTGCATCTTCGCTTTGAATCTTGTCAAAGTCTATAGTGCTCCCACTTGCTTTGTGAAATGAGACTGTTCTCAAGAAACTCGGCATAACGAGCAACAACAATTTGTTCTTAGGTGGGCAGTAAAATAGTAATGAAAATAAAATTAATAGATATGGGCTCAAGTTTGTTCGGCATGTCTCGTTCCACGAGATCCTCACAACCCAGATCTTCAAGTAAGACAAATTAGGGACTTTCCCATGCCATATTTCATATGATGTCTTTTTAACCTTTTGGTCGGAACCATATTAAGTATTCGAGCAGCAGACTTCAGTGCATGCCCCTCAAAAGGATATTGGAAGAGTAGTAGGACTCATCATAGATCGAACCATGTCAAGCAGGGTTCGATATCTCCTTTCAGACACACCATTATCTTGTGGAGCGTATGGAGGAGTGAATTGTGAGACAATCTCATGATGTGTTGGATGATCCAGAAACTCTTGACTCATGTATTTTCATCCTCAATCAGGACTGAAAGCCTTTGTTGTCTTGCCGAGTTGATTTTCTACTTTTACTTTAGAAAGCTTTGAACGTTTCAAAGATTTCATGTTTATGTTTAATCAAGTAAACATAACCATAGCGACTGATATCATTAAAGCTTCCATGTTGATGTTTAATCAAGTAAACATGACCACATCGAATGATATCATCAGTGAAAGTAGGTGGCACCTTCCCTAGTCTTAGTTATAAAAGGGCCACATACATCAGTATGTATGAGTCCAAATAGATTTTCAGCTCTTTCGCCAACATGGGAGAAAAGATTTCTTGTTATCTTTCCATAATATACAAGAGAGGCATTTAAATGATTCATAATCATTGTTAAAAAACCCATCCAGTTGTAGTATTAAAATGTGTTTCTCGTTTATGTGGAAAAGATGACAATGCTCTAGGTAAATGGAATCCAAACCGTTTTAGATTCTTGAGTGCTACATTTGTATATAGAACTATCATTTGAATATGGATCATGCATATCAATTTCAAATATACTATTACGAGGAATAGTTATAAAAACATGTTATTTTTCATAAAACATAATATCATAATCCATAATAGTTTGAATAAATCATTATTCAACAAACGATAAAGCTAAACAATACATAATTGACAATTGTTCAAAACAATAGTTAACGCATTAGGAAGGATTAGATCACAGCTTCCATTCTTTTAGCTTTCTACTTCACTTTTAATCTTGCACATTTGTGTAAATGTGAGTTTCACAACTAGTGTCATACACTCGAGATTCATTAGTGAAAGTTTAGAGTTCAATAATGAAGATACCTAATGTGCTAGCCAGAACACATTTGTCCTTCATCAACTCTGCCAAGTAGGCAGGACAATTCCTCCTTCAATGGACGGTTTCATCGCAATGATGGCAAGAAATATCCTTTGCAGGGTGCTCCTTTTTAGCAGGTGGGGGAATCGTAGGTTTGGAAAAGTAAACTAGGTTACCCTTACCCAGACTCTTGCCTTGTGCTTGCGGTTTTACCTTCCCTGATTCCTAGAAAAGAATTGGGTAACCTTTGCTCAACTAGTTTTACCATAGCATTTTATCAACGATTGTCTTCCCCATGCTATGTACTTTTAAAACTCTTTTCAAACTAGTCATAGTCCTTGGATAGTGAGGTAAGAATCAAGCTCATTCCAAGAACTTGAGGCAATGGGTAATCAAGACGCTCCATTTGATCAATATAGTATTTCATATTCAAGATGTAAGTGCTAACTGATTCGCTGTCCTCCTGCTTGTAAGCGTTGAATGCTTTAACTGTTTTGAACAGTTCAAGTTCTGCATCTTGTTGAAATATCATTTTCAACTCGTTTATCATGTCATATGCTGTGAGTTCCTCAAAGTTCTTTCGAATCTCGGGGTTCATGCTCACAAGCATAGGAGTAGCGACTTCTTGTTGTTCGTTAAACGTTTCGGTAAAGGCTGGATGAACAGCAGCAAAAGCATTGGCGGGAGGTGCCTCAGGTAAGGCCTAACTGATTTTAGAGTGGAGATACTTAGGTTTTGATTTGTTGTCATTATCTGTATAACACACAAAGTTCAAAAAATAGTATTTTCAATAATAATTTCTTTTATAAAATTAACTACCCAATTAATTTAATTAAAAGCTAAGATCCTCATAGACTTCTATCATCACATCAGTTGATCTGCTAGCAATGACAGATCCAATAGGTAGGTGATGATCAACAATTGCATAACAAGTGCAACTCTTAGAGTTATGGGACTTCATGGCACCTAGTGAACAAGCATCTAGGGTCAAGTGGCATGTTTGTCGCATCTTCGCCTCGTGTCAAGGTCTCACCGTTAACTCGATTAAGTCATCCAATGTGAACTTGTGTCAAAATAAATCTAGGTCTCACGCGTAGACAATAATGACCTCGGATCTAAATTCAAACCACGTCTCACGCGAATTTAAAAGTAGAAGCAAGTGATTTCAACCAATTGGACGGCGTGACTTAAATTTTAGGTATGAAATTTTAAGAAAAAATTTATTTAAGATATGAATGAATCATGTACTTCATTCATACCACTTCATAAGTCGGTTTAATAAGCGGTAAAAATGTTTTAGCGATTATTAAATTATAAGTTTCAAATCATATTTAAACTTTTGTTTTAATCTCAAAAACAAGTTTAAATTAAAGAATAATCATCAATGATTAACAAGTAATCATAGATGATTAAAATTTTAGATGTTTTAATGTTCGTGTTTCAAAAATCATACTTTTAGTTGTTTATTATTTGTAACATATAGAAATTATGTTACAACCACAAACATATAATAAAACATGCAACACATTTTGTGCAAAACCTCGACCGATGATAACCTAAGTTCGGTCACGTGAGTCATCACGACGGACCGAAGGGTCAAGCTAGGGGACGGACCAACATGAACCCGAGTGGGCCTACATAAAACCAATGGGCTCCCACTTACTCCAAGACAATCATCAGTAAGTAGAGCCCAACCAATGTGAAAATGCAATCTGTCCAAAAAATCCAGCAGCACCTGAAGTGAAATTCGACCTATCAGACGACATTTCCAGTCTTCCTGGCCTTCTGGAAAGTTGTAGGACTCTGAGATACGGAAATTTTGGCGGTGGTTTCAGGTCCAATAGAGTTGCCAATCTCTGGGAAAGTCTGTTTTCGTGCAGCTGCGCAGGAGATGCCGAAAATTGTTGTTTTTTTCTTCATCTTTTCTTCATTCTTTGGTCAACAAATTACAAGATAAAAAGGAAATAAAATACAACTATTCTAATACTTTTACAATTGAAATTTGCCCCAAAAAATGGCACCAAATAAAAGAAAGAATAAAAAATTACAACAATTAGCCAAAACACGGCTTTCCAAAAAACAACCAAACATTCAAACAAATCACATTCAATCACAAACGGTCTAGGTTTTCATCGTTTTTGCACAATCAAGCAACAATTGACAAGGCTTTGGCTTGGAATATGGCAAAATAACATGTTTTGTTATATATAACGATTAACATTTAAAATAAAAATCCAAGCCAAATAAAATAAAAAATTCAATAAACAAGATTAATTTTTTATTTTAGTTTTTGTAACTAGTAGCAAGTAGGGTTCCAAAAAATCAAAATTTTAAACTTATATCATAAAAATTTTCGAAAAAAATTAAAGACAAAGAACCCTTGGGTTCTTTGCCGATCGACGTAACCATTAGGCCAAAAAATACGAATTTTTTGCTACTTTTTACAAAGAACTTGCTAATTAAATTGGGTACTAGGGTTTAGATGTATTGGTATTTATACTGGGAAGAAACTAGAGTTTGAGTTGTGGTAAGATAACGATTCGTTCAAAATTCGAAAAGAGATAACGATAGGGTCTAATCTTAAAATTAATTGAGATAAATATAAGGATAACTCTTAAACATTCAAATGTAGATAATCACACCACCAAGGGGTGGTGTGGATGAAACTTTAAGGAGGAGGGGGTAGGGTTTCGGCCACAATGTGGTTGGGTGACGAAATGATGTGTCGGTTTTGAATTTAAAACGTTACGAGTCATGATATATTGGTTTATTGATTAAATGGTATATAAATATTATTATTAGAAATGTTTTTAAGGAATGAAGTCACCACAAATGAAATGAAATGTTGTGTTGACTAAAATAGTCAAACACTGATGTATGGTGAAAATGTTAAATGTTTTGGTGTTTTGTTATGTTGTGGATGCCAAAAGTAGAAATGATCGAAAGTAGAATGTTTCTAAATAAGGAAAGTTTAGAAATGAAGTATAGTAACATACCCAAAATGTCGAGTTGTCACAAATTGTTGTGGCTATCATTCGTCCTACACAATTGAGATAAAAGAAATACCACTTTAAAAGAAAGTGATAGAAAGGAATCCTCACTTTAGTCGGATACTTCACACCGGCCATTTCTAAATAATCTGGACGACACTTAGATCGAATGAAAAGATACATGACAGAGACTTTCTTGCGGCTACCAACACAGCCGTGGCTGGTTTAAAAGGTAATTAGGGGATTAGGGTTAATTTGTGGCAACAACTACCAATTTTATTATTGCGGCCTTACTCTAACCGCAACAACAAATTGAATTTTCAGTTTAATTAATTAATTAATTGGCAAACAAAAATAAATTTCATAAAAATACAACACTTACATTACATATATGTAACAAACTATTACAAACCATTCCAAAACAAGGACAACCAAAACCTAAACACAAAGCTAACAAACATGCATGTTGAATTCAGAGAAGAGTAACCTTGAAGATAAGTCCTTGACCATTGTTTTTTACTTCGAGATCAAGGGTGAACATGACATTTTGGTTCGTGTGGATGCCCATCTTCTGTTTGAAGTCGACCATATCACCATTGATAGTCACATGGTCCATAAAACGAACATTGGACCTCCTTCGATCACCATGGGTTTGTAAATTGAAAACTTTACCGTATGGGGGACTCATCTCAAGATTTTCCAAAGCAACCAAATGCTCATTCCAAAGTTGGTGATCCCTAACCAATTTTGCTGGAATAGTCTAATGAAAGAAATGAAAATTAAATTTATACTACAAATTATAATGGTTATACATATATATATATATATATATATATATATATATATATATATATATATATATATATATATATATATATATATATATATATATATATATATATATATATAGCAAGAAATTAAAAAGAAAAATCAAAATTTTTTTTTTCATGGATGCACACCATTTTACAATGAAGTAATTATTAACTTGTACTTCGTGATCACCAAAATATGCAGACTAGAACTCATATTAGAAGCTTACAAATTAAAGATCGATTAATCTTACTTTGAAAAGTTTTTCATTGAAACGTTCTTGTAGGTTTAAAAATGAAACGTTTTTTTTGATATAACAAAAGGAATGCATGAAGTCTTATATATATATACTTAATTATAGAAACTTACAAACCCAACTAAATTTTTTGGCGGGATTGGGGATTTGGCGCGCATCTCCAAACAAGTAAATAGTCATGTTGATTTCTGCTGCATCATCATCAAGATTCGCGTGAGAACAAAATCTGCTGCAACATGTGAATCTTGATGACGCCGCACCAGTAAGCAATGACTTAATTTATCTTCATATATGAAAATTAAGTTTGATCCATCAAAATAATGGCAATTAGAGTACAATAAATAGAGTTGATATTAATTAGTTCTCTTTTAATTTCAAAGAAACTATCATCATGTATATTTCGCAATCTCAAGAAAATATTTGATTCTCCTGCAACACTGCCTATGATGTGGTAAAAATCGAGGTAAAACATTTGTTGGTGCAGTTTCAATATTTGTTATTGCGGTTATGAGGATAAGTTTTAAAAACTAGCTGAAACACTAGCTGTAACTTTCATCCAACTTGATCTGCAGTATTTACTCGATGCATTTAATTTAAATATTAATTCAAATAAAATTAATGCAGTTACATTGTTACATTTGTTATTGCGGTTTTCCGTATTTGTTATAGCGGTTTCACTGTTGCTACGCGCTTGAATTCTGGATGATGGTCAATTTTCCCTCTTCAATTTCGACGCCCTTGGTTACTGTATATATAGTTAACCAGTATTATTCTAAAATGCAGTTACAAGAAAATTATTAATCAAAAACCTTTTTTGGTTATTAACATCATGAGTTCCCAAAACGAAAATATTCCACAAGAGATTATTGATATTGAGTCTTCTACCGACGACGATATTAATAACTACTGAAGCGAGGATCCTCTAGAGTACAGCCATTACTTTGCTGTGAAATTGACCTCCCAAGTTATAAAACGGAGGGAAATTGTATGCATTCTATATTGTGGTTTTTTTCTTCTTTCTGTTTACTGTTTATGATGATGAAATATTTTTTTTTTGATTTCTTAATTTCATACTATACCAGCAAAGCTAGTTCAGGATCTCAAACTCTTCAACTATGGCACATGTTGTGTCTTCGAGATGGGAGAGATGAGTTTAAGGTTCGTGTTGGTTGATACCCTTCGGAATCGAAAGAAACCAATCGAAGAAACCTATGGCCCGATCACCATTCATGGCGTGGATGAAACTTTAAGGAGGAGGGGGGGGGGGGGGTAGGGTTTCGGCCACAATGTGGTTGGGTGACGAAATGATGTGTCGGTTTTGAATTTAAAACGTTACGAGTCATGATATATTGGTTTATTGATTAAATGGTATATAAATATTATTATTAGAAATGTTTTTAAGGAATGAAGTCACCACAAATGAAATGAAATGTTGTGTTGACTAAAATAGTCAAACACTGATGTATGGTGAAAATGTTAAATGTTTTGGTGTTTTGTTATGTTGTGGATGCCAAAAGTAGAAATGATCGAAAGTAGAATGTTTCTAAATAAGGAAAGTTTAGAAATGAAGTATAGTAACATACCCAAAATGTCGAGTTGTCACAAATTGTTGTGGCTATCATTCGTCCTACACAATTGAGATAAAAGAAATACCACTTTAAAAGAAAGTGATAGAAAGGAATCCTCACTTTAGTCGGATACTTCACACCGGCCATTTCTAAATAATCTGGACGACACTTAGATCGAATGAAAAGATACATGACAGAGACTTTCTTGCGGCAACCAACACAGCCGTGGCTGGTTTAAAAGGTAATTAGGGGATTAGGGTTAATTTGTGGCAACAACTACCAATTTTATTGTTGCGGCCTTACTCTAACCGCAACAACAAATTGAATTTTCAGTTTAATTAATTAATTAATTGGCAAACAAAAACAAATTTCATAAAAATACAACACTTACATTACATATATGTAACAAACTATTACAAACCATTCCAAAACAAGGACAACCAAAACCTAAACACAAAGCTAACAAACATGCATGTTGAATTCAGAGAAGAGTAACCTTGAAGATAAGTCCTTGACCATTGTTTTTTTTCTTCGAGATCAAGGGTGAACATGACATTTTGGTTCGTGTGGATGCCCATCTTCTGTTTGAAGTCGACCATATCACCATTGATAGTCATATGGTCCATAAAACGAACATTGGACCTCTTTCGATCACCATGGGTTTGTAAATTGAAAACTTTACCGTATGGGGGACTCATCTCAAGATTTTCCAAAGCAACCAAATGCTCATTCCAAAGTTGGTGATCCCTAACAAATTTTGCTGGAATAGTCTAATGAAAGAAAAAAAATTAAATTTATACTACAAATTATAATGGTTATACATATATATATATATATATATATATATATATATATATATATATATATATATATATATATATATATATATATAGCAAGAAATTAAAAAGAAAAATCATAATTTTTTTTTTCATGGATGCACACCATTTTACAATGAAGTAATTATTAACTTGTACTTCGTGATCACCAAAATATGCAGACTAGAACTCATATTAGAAACTTACAAATTAAAGATCGATTAATCTTACTTTGAAAAGTTTTTCATTGAAACGTTCTTGTAGGTTTAAAAATGAAACGTTTTTTTGATATAACAAAAGGAATGCATGAAGTCTTATATATATATACTTAATTATAGAAACTTACAAACCCAACTAAATTGTTTGGCGGGATTGGGGATTTGGCGTGCATCTCCAAACAAGTAAATAGTCATGTTGATTTCTGCTGCAGCATCATCAAGATTCGCGTGAGAACAAAATCTGCTGCAACATATGAATCTTGATGACGCCGCACCAGTAAGCAATGACTTAATTTATCTTCATATATGAAAATTAAGTTTGATCCATCAAAATAATGGCAATTAGAGTACAATATATAGAGCTGATATTAATTAGTTCTCTTTTAATTTCAAAGAAACTATCATCATGTATATTTTGCAATCTCAAGAAACTATTTGATTCTCCTGCAACACTGCCTATGATGTGGTAAAAATCGAGGTAAAACATTTGTTGTTGCAGTTTCAATATTTGTTATTGCGGTTATGAGGATAAGTTTTAAAAACTAGCTGAAACACTAGCTGTAACTTCCATCCAACTTGATCTGCAGTATTTACTCGATGCATTTAATTTAAATATTAATTCAAATAAAATTAATGCAGTTACATTGTTACATTTGTTATTGCGGTTTTCCGTATTTGTTATAGTGGTTTCATTGTTGCTACGCGCTTGAATTCTGGATGATGGTCAATTTTCCCTCTTCAATTTCGACGCCCTTGGTTACTGTATATATAGTTAACCAGTATTATTCTAAAATGCAGTTACAAGAAAATTATTAATCAAAAACCTTTTTTGGTTATTAACATCATGAGTTCCCAAAATGAAAATCTTCCACAAGAGATTATTGATATCGAGTCTTCTACCGACGACGATATTAATAACTACCGAAGCGAGGATCCTCTAGAGCACAACCATTACTTTGCTGTGAAATTGACCTCCCAAGTTATAAAACGGAGGGAAATTGTATGCATTCTATATTGTGGTTTTTTTTCTTCTTTCTGTTTACTGTTTATGATGATGAAATGTTTTTTTTTGATTTCTTAATTTCATACTATACCAGCAAAGCTAGTTCAGGATCTCAAACTCTTCAACTATGGCACATGTTGTGTCTTCGAGGTGGGAGAGATGAGTTTAAGGTTCGTGTTGGTTGATACCCTTCGGAATCGAAAGAAACCAATCGAAGAAACCTATGGCCCGATCACCATTCATGGGGATTTTGACGAGTTGAGAATGAATTGGGGCATCCATTGGAACCAATGTGTTGTTTTCACCATTGATCTTGAGAAAATGAAGCCTGGAGGCCGAGTTTACATGAAAGTAACATTGTTTTAATTAGTTTTTGGTTGTTAATTTTGTGACTTTTTAATTTTCTCTTGTAATGCATGCCCGTTTGTTAATATTATGTAAAGTATTTTTAGTTAACCATCTATCTTCAAAGTCTCCGATAAAAAAAATCTATCTTCAAATTTAAAATGTCTAATTTCAAATAATTAATTTATAATATAAATAGATTAATATTAATATTTTAATTGATTAATTTATAATATTAACAGATTAATATTAATATTTTAATTGATTAATTTATAATATTAACAAATAATGACTGAAATTCAGTGTTCTATTTTTTCTTTCTACAACACCATTTTGTTGTGGTGTGTATGCTGCAGAGTAATTTTGTACAGTTCCTTTTTCTTCACAGAAATTTGCTAATACCGAGTTCTTGAATTCAGTACCATGGTCACTTCTCAGTTGTTTGACTTTGGCACCCTTCTGAAGCTCTTCCCTTTTGATGAAAGCAATTATTTCTGTGGTTGCATCTGATTTGGTCTTCAAAAAGATGACCCAAGTATATCTTGAGAATTCATCAACCAAGACCAGAGTATTGACCTTTTTTGCCCAGAGATGTGAAGGATTTATGTGCACAGTTAGTCAACCTATGATGATACATCCATGCCTACGAAACAAAGGGTCACACCGGTGAGTGCATGTAATACGAGCAAGATATGCAATGATACTACGAAGAGGAATGATTCATAATAGTTATTATGAATCAGTTAAGTATTAAGTTAAGTTTAACTTATTACTAGATTAGTTTAACTAACTAATTAATACAAGTACTTATACATTTACTAGTTGAGTAAATATACAATGTGTTAATTATAGATTATCCATGATATGATTTAAAGCTATTAAATCATATAGTAATTGGATAATATTGTTGTATAAATTATATAAAGGTTATTATATAATTAATTATTAAAAGTATAAATACAAGTATATAATTCGTGTATATGGGTACCGAATTATTAGTGTATTAATACTAGACATTTATTAGTTAAGTGCAACAATAATAACTAGTTAAAACTATAAGGGTTGAAAGTGTAAAAGGAAAAGTTTAATTAAGAAACGTTTCTTAATTAAATTAGAAGGACTTAAGTGAAAGATCTTCCATTATAAATGGAAGATCTAGGCTTCACTTTATTTCCCCCACCACACAACCCTAGCCACGAAAATTGGCTCCCCCTCCTCCCTAGATTCGGCCTAAACACATCCCCTAGAACACAAGCCTTGTGTTCTTCATGTTCTTCGTTCGTTCTTCGTGTTCTTCAAGTATTAAAGAACAAGATCGTTGCAAGTGATCAACTAGAAGATCGCTCGTTGTCACACCCCGCCAAAAATGAGTTTTACTTCATTTAAAATGTTTTGCGGAAGAACGAGGGTGTAACATTCATGACAACATAGTAAAAATTAAGTAAACAAACAACCACGCAAAAATGAAAAATAAAAGATTGTTTCACTTTCCAAAAGTCGAAAGTTCCCAAAAATAGTATGTTTCCTAAAATAGAAATTGTTTTGAAATGAAATGGTTGTTCGTAAAATTAATGTTTTAATCATGGCTCACGACAATCCCAATGCTCATATCCTCCAATCCACTGCACCTAATTTCCTGGAAAACATAAATAGTAAAAGGGTCAACAAAAATGTTGTGTGAATCCACAGGGTTAAAGTAAGTAAAGTAAAATGTTTTGCTACTCAAAATATTTGTTGTGAAAATGGGTTATGACTGAAAAGTATAAAGTTCAACACTCATATGATATGAGTTGTAAGTATGAAATGTTTAGTGCAGTTGTAGAATATCTACAACTACGTGTTATGTTTATGAAAAAGTGTTGAACAAGTTGTTATGTTTGACATCGCATGAACTGTTATCCCCAACAGGTAGCTAGTCTATTGAGTTAATATACCAACCCCTAAGTCCATAATCAACACTTCAACTCCATTATGTTATCGTTCTTTTATGGATATACACTCCCGGAGATGTCTTGGATAAACCAAGTAATGATCAAACGTTCCTTGGGAGGATGAGTGTCAGCCAATAGTACTATCTGCATATCCATGGTCTAGATCCACTAGTTAATGATTGTTGGCACCTTAGTCCGGTATAATAATTATTTGTCATGCCAATGCGATAATGAAAATGTATATATGTTGTACAGTCATAGTAAAACAGTAGCAGTTGTGTTTATGTTTTCCACCCCAAAGTTTATAAAACAGTTAAAAGAGAAAAGGGGTCTGTGGACTCACCTGGGCTAAGCTTAGCAACGGTTAGGACAGAGGATCCCCCAAAAGCTCCTAGCTTCCTAAACAATATGACTTTCTAATTAGACTAAGCTAACACAGGCGACTCTATAAATATGATATACGTTAAATGTTATGTTATGTGTTTTGTGACATCGAATGAACTTGGATTAATGAAATGAAATGAAATGAAATGCATTGAGTTTTATAAAATGAAATGAAATGGGTTCTAAAATGAAATGACATGAAATGAAATGATTCTCGAAATGAAATGATATGAAATGAGTTTTAAAATGAAATGATACGAAATGAAATGGATTGGGCCTAATGGGCCTAGATGGGCCTAATGGGCCACTAGGTTGGGCCACTTGGGCCTCATATTGGGCTTGGGTCCAATAGAGTTAGGCCAAGGATTGGGCTTGGGCCCAATGGGTTCGGTTTGGGTATCAGTGGGCCAAAGGTTTGGGCTTTGGTCCAATTGGGCTTGGATACTAATGGGCCAACTAAAGTTTGGGCCCGATGGACTAAGGTAGATCGATATGGGCCAAGTACGGTTTGGGTCAAGATCCGGCCTTGACCCGGTTTGACTTATTGGTCAACATTGTCAAATCTAGCTATCATAAGGTCAAATAGTCAACTATGAAAGTCAACTAGGGTTAGGGTTTGATGAGCTCGGCTAGGGTTTGACCTAGGGTTGGCCGAATGGCTAAAACCCTTCGGGTTTGTGGCTAGATTCGGCTAGGTGGTTTCTAGATTTCAAGTTTAGGCACTAGGTGTTCATAGATCGAGTCTAGATTGGCTAGGTTCGAGGTTTATCGGTCTAGATCGGGTATATGTTCGAACTAGAGACTAGATCTAGGGTTTGGACGATAGATCAAGGCAACAATCGAGCAAGGAACATGATAATTCGACATACACACACATGCATACGGATGTATACATGCATGCATGTAAGCCACGGGTTTGAGGGCCAACCGATATCATATGGCCTAGGGCCATGATCTCGGGTTCAAAACAGATTACAAGCAAGGAATAAACATGGAAAAACAATGGTTAATGCATCATACCTTGGTTTGAATGAAGAGAAAACGGCAAAAGGGTGCTCGGGATTGCTTGCGATCGGGAAAACGGACGAAGGGAGGTGATGGTGTTCTTGGCCGAGATCAATGAATCAAAGGGTTTAGGGTTTCGGTATTATGAAGCTTATATAGGGGGAGATTAGGGTTAGGATGGAAGAGTTATAGTATAAGAAGGACTCTTCAATTCGAGATGGATAATGATTCAAACGTGTTTTCAAATGAGAGGATAAGGCCAACACCACAAGGGTGTTTCGGCCAAGGGAAGTCACGAACAAGAAAGGGAGGCCGGCCACATTGGTGGTCGGTCTAGGTTCGAGTATCGGTTCAGACAGTTCGTTCAATTCGAGTCACGTTTATATTAATTTGTTACGTTTATTGTTTTACCGAGAACTTATTGTTTTAGAAATGTTTTAATCTCAAAATGTGTCACCATAAGAAATGATAATGTTTGTGTTGACTAAAATAGTCAAACACTAATGCATGGTGTAAAAATAGATGTTTTGGTGAGTGTATGGATGCCAAAAATAGAAATGTCAAAAAGTAGAAACTTTCTAAATAAAGAAAGTTCTAGAAATGAAATGAAGTTACATACCAGAAATATCGAGTTGTCACACTCGTCGTGTTCATCATCAGTGGATCTATCTTAAGCATTAACTAAGGTATGTTCCATAGAATACTCTTCTTCCTCTCCTCTTGTCCGATCGAACGAGAACACCAAGAACCCTAGGGTTCTTGGTGAGTGTTCGACGAACACACACAAGTATGTATGTGTGCTTGAGTTTTTCGTACAAGGTTTCTTTCTTGTTAATCTAGTTTAGATTTCCAACATCCCAATCCTTTAGGGTTTAAGGATTAAGTTTAATCTCAGTTCCGCTTTTAGGGATTAAACTAGCTAGTTGGTTAACCGGCAAGAACAAGTTCATATTCTTGACAGAATGGTTCGAACCAAGCATACTAACATGAGATAATGATCCCACAAGCACCACATTTTAATTCAGTATTTTTCGTATGGATTCAGTAAAACAATTTTCGTTTTTAAGTTGTTTTCAACAAAATTATATTTTCTATTTTTATGATAAATTTGGTATCTTAAGTTTATCGTTGAATCCATGGTTGAATTATATTGTGTGTGCATGTGTGTTGATTATACTAGTCAAGTTTTATGACTAGATTATAAAGTCAAGTATTGACTTAATAATGATCTCATTGTTTATATTTGTTTTATTGTTGTGTGAATATATCTTAGAAGCTCAAATTACTTAGATGCTAGTAATTAGAAAGTTTTTTCTAATGAAAATATTTAAGAGTTTTTATGGAAAGCATAAAGTTCAAGGTACATTGAACTTATTTAAAACATCTTAAGTAATGGTTACTTATGATAGTGAGTTTTAAAGTATTAGTGTTAATATATATGATTATATTGGATATAATCAAGATAGACTTTAAATAGTATTATTACAAGTCTTTCATACTTGTGATAAAGGAATTTAATGAAGTCATAATTCCCTAATAGGAATAATTGGATATTCGTATAATCCAAGGAAAATGACTTAGACATTAAAGTATTTAAGAACTAAAAGGTATTATTGAAAGTCTTTTATACTTGTAATAAATACAACATTTGATCAAGTCATAATTCCCTAATAGGAATAATGGATATTTGAGAAATCCAATAAATGACTTTGGCATTAAATGAGATTCTTAAAAGATACTAATACACTTAAGAATTGGAAGTATCGTTTCAAGTGTCTTATGCTTGTTAGATATAGTAACCAATGAAAGTCATGATTCCCTCAAAAGGAATGTTGGATATTCGCAAATCCAAAGGATGACTTTGATAATTGTTTAATTCTTAATGGGTTAAACTATAAGTTTTGACTAGGTCAAAAGTAGTATTTTAAGTGAGGTTTATTTCCATAAAATTTAGTGGGAGCTATGACTAACATATTCATTAGAGGTACTAATGAATATAGTAAGTTAGTTAGGATATTAACAACAAGATATTACCAAGTCGTTAGCCAAAGAGTTAAGAGAAATGATAAATGATCATTGATTAGATTATTGCAAGCCTAATAGCGCGTCTTGTGATTAATTATTGCAAATCTAATAGGATATTCACACTCCAGTGAATAAGTTAATCATTTAAGGAAATTTCTTTAACTAGTAATATATCTACAAATCAAGTGACTAAAAGAGGCTTTAGTTACAAGGCGAATTTTATGAATTCAAGAAACTAAGGAGTTATTTTCCAATCCTCCTATGTTTGCCGAATTGCATAAAAGGGTGAGACTAGAATATGTTCTAAAATGTTGCAAGAACAAAATCTAGCAAAGGCAAAAGAAATAGTATTTTTCAAATACTCGTCTTATGTCTTTAGTTTAATAGAAATGACTAGTTTAGTGATAAAGTTACAATTAAGGTTGTAAAAGTCATTAAGAAATCAACATGAACAAAAGGAATAAGTAATGATCCAGTAATAATTATGTATCTATGTCCAGTGAGGAATAATACATGATTTTGCATCATTGTTATTCAGACTTTGTATGTTTTAAAAGATCCATGAATAAAAGTTACTTTATTCAAAAGACATAAATTCGTGACTACTCGTCTTGGTGGGAACCTTGATGGGACGTTAACGTCATCGCGGTATTTGGGGTAGATTCGAAGTTCTTCGAAGATAGCTACACAAGTTTTTGTGTAAACCAAATATCGGTGATATTCTGTTGGAGCTCGACGAATATTGGATTGACCACCGTGATAATACTTCGTGGTTGAAAAGTTCAAAAGTATTATTCACTAGGATTATCCTTAAGCCTGAGGTATTTGGT
The DNA here is from genome assembly GCA_963853835.1 of Calendula officinalis. Lineage (NCBI taxonomy): Eukaryota > Viridiplantae > Streptophyta > Magnoliopsida > Asterales > Asteraceae > Calendula > Calendula officinalis. Next base: position 47,488,671 of record OY970830.1, on the reverse strand, counting down.
TTGGGATACAATGACTAATGTACTTTGGTTCGTCTTAGACAAGCCTGAAATATGGTTGTCATACGAGGCTTTACTCGGTACGGAGGAATTTGTATTTTGAATCGAAATATAACAAGATGGTAATTGCACCTCCTTTTTAGGAGAGATATTTATGGGTCCCTTGACATGATGATAAACTGAAAATGCACGACCGTGCTCAACGAACTGATCTGTTCTTTGTCGTTACACACAATTTTAAATCAAGAGGTCAAGAAATGATTTCGAGTACAGGAGTTGATAATTGCTACCATGCTCGTATTCGTTATCACAAATATCGTTCTGCAAGGGATAAACCTAACAACGTTGCACAAGAAGTAGAGACAGAGTGTTCTTTACTAGGAGACGCTATTAAAGAGTTTTTCACAAAACTATACCAGGGTTACATAAGCTGTTTTTATGGGGTTGGTTACCTACATGCCCATCTAGAAGGCAACTGTAGCTCGTATCATTAAGAAAAAGGTTACAAACTTGCACAAATGGGAGTCTGAAGGATTTATGTGCACAGTTAGTCAACCTATGATGATACATCCATGCCTACGAAACACTTAAGAGTCACACCGGTGAGTGCATGTAATACGAGCAAGATATGCAATGATACTACGAAGAGGAATGATTCATAATAGTCATTGTGAATCAGTTAAGTATTAAGTTAAGTTTAACTTATTACTATATTAGTTTAACTAACTAATTAATACAAGTACTTGTACATTTACTAGTTGAGTAAATATACAATGTGTTAATTATAGGTTATCCATGATATGATTTAAAGCTATTAAATCATATAGTAATTGGATAATATTGTTGTATAAATTATATAAAGGTTATTATATAATTAATTATTAAAAGTATAAATACAAGTATATAATTCGTGTATATGGGTACCGAATTATTAGTGTATTAATACTAGACATTTAATAGTTAAGTGCAACAATAATAACTAGTTAAAACTATAAGGGTTGAAAGTGTAAAAGGAAAAGTTTAATTAAGAAACGTTTCTTAATTAAATTAGAAGGACTTAAGTGAAAGATCTTCCATTATAAATAGAAGATCTAGGCTTCACTTTATTTCCCCCACCACACAACCCTAGCCACGAAAATTGGCTCCCCCTCCTCCATAGATTCGGCCGAAACACATCCCCAAGAACACAAGCCTTGTGTTCTTCATGTTTTTCGTTCGTTCTTCGTGTTCTTCAAGTATTAAAGAACAAAATCGTTGCAAGTGATCAACTAGAAGATCGCTCGTTGTCACACCCCGCCAAAAATGAGTTTTACTTCATTTAAAATGTTTTGTGGAAGAACGAGGGTGTAACATTCATGACAACATAGCAAAAATTAAGTAAACAAATAACCACGCAAAAATGAAAAATAAAAGATTGTTTCACTTTCCAAAAGTCGAAAGTTCCCAAAAATAGTATGTTTCCTAAAATAGAAATTGTTTTGAAATGAAATGATTGTTCGTAAAATTAATGTTTTAATCATGGCTCACGACAATCCCAATGCTCATATCCTCCAATCCACTGCACCTAATTTCCTGGAAAACATAAATAGTAAAAGGGTCAACAAAAATGTTGTGTGAATCCACAGGGTTAAAGTAAGTAAAGTAAAATGTTTTGCTACTCAAAATATTTGTTGTGAAAATGGGTTATGACTGAAAAGTATAAAGTTCAACACTCATATGATATGAGTTGTAAGTATGAAATGTTTAGTGCAGTTGTAGAATATCTACAACTACGTGATATGTTTATGAAAAAGTGTTGAACAAGTTGTTATGTTTGACATCGCATGAACTGTTATCCCCAACAGGTAGCTAGTCTATTGAGTTAATATACCAACCCCTAAGTCCATAATCAACACTTCAACTCCATTATGTTATCGTTCTTTTATGGATATACACTCCCGGAGATGTCTTGGATAAACCAGGTAATGATCAAACGTTCGTTGGGAGGATGAGTGTCAGCCAATAGTACTATCTGCATATCCGTGGTCTAGATCCACTAGTTAATGATTGCTGGCACCTTAGTCCGGTATAATAATTATTTGTCATGCCAATGCGATAATGAAAATGTATAGATGTTGTACAGTCATAGTAAAACAGTAGCAGTTGTGTTTATGTTTTCCACCCCAAAGTTTATAAAACAGTTAAAAGAGAAAAGGGGTATGTGGACTCACCTGGGCTAAGCTTAGCAACGGTTAGGACAGAGGATCCCCCAAAAGCTCCTAGCTTCCTAAACAATATGACTTTCTAATTAGACTAAGCTAACACAGGGGACTCTATAAATATGATATACGTTAAATGTTATGTTATGTGTTTTGTGACATCGAATGAACTTGGATTAATGAAATGAAATGAAATGAAATGCATTGAGTTTTATAAAATGAAATGAAATGGGTTCTAAAATGAAATGACATGAAATGAAATGATTCTCGAAATGAAATGATATGAAATGAGTTTTTAAATGAAATGATACGAAATGAAATGGATTGGGCCTAATGGGCCTAGATGGGCCTAATGGGCCACTAGGTTGGGCCACTTGGGCCTCATATTAGGCTTGGGTCCAATAGAGTTGGGCCAAGGATTGGGCTTGGGCCCAATGGGTTCGGTTTGGGTATAAGTGGGCCAAAGGTTTGGGTTTTGTCCAAATGGGCTTGGATACTAATGGGCCAACTAAAGTTTGGGCCCGATGGACTAAGGTAGATCGATATGGGTAAGTACGGTTTGGGTCAAGATCCGGCCTTGACCCGGTTTGACTTATTGGTCAACATTGTCAAATCTAGCTATCATAAGGTCAAATAGTCAACTATGAAAGTCAACTAGGGTTAGGGTTTGATGAGCTCGGCTAGGGTTTGACCTAGGGTTGGCCTAATGGCTAAAACCCTTCGGGTTTGTGTCTAGATTCGGCTAGGTGGTTTCTAGAGTTCAAGTTTAGGCACTAGGTGTTCATAGATCGAGTCTAGATTGGCTAGGTTCGAGGTTTATCGGTCTAGATCGGGTATATGTTCGAACTAGAGACTAGATGTAGGGTTTTGGACGATAGATCAAGGCAACAATCGAGCAAGGAACATGATAATTCGACATACACACACATGCATATGGATGTATACATGCATGCATGTAAGCCACGGGTTTGAGGGCCAACCGATATCATATGGCCTAGGGCCATGATCTCGGGTTCAAAACAGATTACAAGCAAGGAATAAACATGGAAAAACAATGGTTAATGCATCATACCTTGGTTTGAATGAAGAGAAAACGGCAAAAGGGTGCTCGGGATTGCTTGCGATCGGGAAAACGGACGAAGGGAGGTGCGAGATCAATGAATCAAAGGGTTTAGGGTTTCGGTATTATGAAGCTTATATAGGCGGAGATTAGGGTTAGAATGGAAGAGTTATAGTATAAGAAGGACTCTTCAATTTGAGATGGATAATGATTCAAACTTGTTTTCAAATGAGAGGATAAGGCCAACACCACAAGGGTGTTTCGGCCAAGGGAAGTCACGAACAAGAGAGGGAGGCCGGCCACATTGGTGGTCGGTCTAGGTTCAAGTATCGGTTCAGACAGTTCGTTCAATTCGAGTCACGTTTATATTACTTTGTTACGTTTATTGTTTTACCGAGAACTTATTGTTTTAGAAATGTTTTAATCTCAAAATGTGTCACCATAAGAAATGATAATGTTTGTGTTGACTAAAATAGTCAAACACTAATGCATGGTGTAAAAATAGATGTTTTGGTGTGTGTATGGATGCCAAAAATAGAAATGTCAAAAAGTAGAAACTTTCTAAATAAAGAAAGTTCTAGAAATGAAATGAAGTTACATACCAGAAATATCGAGTTGTCACACTCGTCGTGTTCATCATCAGTGGATCTATCTTAAGCATTAACTAAGGTATGTTCCATAGAATACTCTTCTTCCTCTCCTCTTGTCCGATCGAACGAGAACACCAAGAACCCTAGGGTTCTTGGTGAGTGTTCGACGAACAAACACAAGTATGTATGTGTGCTTGAGTTTTTCGTACAAGGTTTCTTTCTTGTTAATCTAGTTTAGATTTCCAACATCCCAATCCTTTAGGGTTTAAGGATTAAGTTTAATCTCAGTACCGCTTTTAGGGATTAAGCTAGCTAGTTGGTTAACCGGCAAGAACAAGTTCATATTCTTGACAGAATGGTTCGAACCAAGCATACTAACATGAGATAATGATCCCACAAGCACCACGTTTTAATTCAGTATTTTTCGTATGGATTCAGTAAAACAATTTTCGTTTTTAAGTTGTTTTCAACAAAATTACATTTTCTATTTTTATGATAAATTTGGTATCTTAAGTTTATCGTTGAATCCATGGTTGAATTATATTGTGTGTGCATGTGTGTTGATTATACTAGTCAAGTTTTATGACTAGATTATAAAGTCAAGTATTGACTTAATAATGATCTCGTTGTTTATATTTGTTTTATTGTTGTGTGAATATATCTTAGAAGCTCAAATTACTTAGATGCTAGTAATTAGAAAGTTTTTTCTAATGAAAATATTTAAGAGTTTTTATGGAAAGCATAAAGTTCAAGGTACATTGAACTTATTTAAAACATCTTAAGTAATGGTTACTTATGATAGTGAGTTTTAAAGTATTAGTGTTAATATATATGATTATATTGGATATAATCAAGATAGACTTTAAATAGTATTATTACAAGTCTTTCATACTTGTGATAAAGGAATTTAATGAAGTCATAATTCCCTAATAGGAATAATTGGATATTCGTATAATCCAAGGAAAATGACTTAGACATTAAAGTATTTAAGAATTAAAAGGTATTATTGAAAGTCTTTTATACTTGTAATAAATACAACATTTGATCAAGTCATAATTCCCTAATAGGAATAATGGATATTTGAGAAATCCAATAAATGACTTTGGCATTAAATGAGATTCTTAAAAGATACTAATACACTTAAGAATTGGAAGTATCGTTTCAAGTGTCTTATGCTTGTTAGATATAGTAACCAATGAAAGTCATGATTCCCTCAAAAGGAATTTTGGATATTCGCAAATCCAAAGCATGACTTTGATAATTGATTAATTCTTAATGGGTTAAACTATAAGTTTTGACTAGGTCAAAAGTAGTAGTTTAAGTGAGGTTTATTTCCATAAAATTTAGTGGGAGCTATGACTAACATATTCATTAGAGGTACTAATGAATATAGTAAGTTAGTTAGGATATTAACAACAAGATATTACCAAGTCGTTAGCCAAAGAGTTAAGAGAAATGATAAATGATCATTGATTAGATTATTGCAAGCCTAATAGCGTGTCTTGTGATTAATTATTTCAAATCTAATAGGATATTCACACTCCAGTGAATAAGTTAATCATTTAAGGAAATTTCTTTAACTAGTAATATATCTACAAATCAAGTGACTAAAAGAGGCTTTAGTTACAAGGCGAATTTTATGAATTCAAGAAACTAAGGAGTTATTTTCCAATCCTCCTATGTTTGCCGAATTGCATAAAAGGGTAAGACTAGAATATGTTCTAGAATGTTGCAAGAACAAAATCTAGCAAAGGCAAAAGAAATAGTATTTTTCAAATACTCGTCTTATGTCTTTAGTTTAATAGAAATGACTAGTTTAGTGATAAAGTTACAATTAAGGTTGTAGAAGTCATTAAGTAATCAACATGAACAAAAGGAATAAGTAATGATCCAGTAATAATGATGTATCTATGTCCAGTGAGGAATAATACATGAGTTTGCATCATTGTTATTCAGACTTTGTATGTTTTAAAAGATCCATGAATAAAAGTTACTTTATTCAAAAGACATAAATCCGTGACTACTCGTCTTGGTGGGAACCTTGATGGGATGTTAACGTCATCGCGGTATTTGGGGGTAGATTCGAAGTTCTTCGAAGATAGCTACACAAGTTTTTGTGTAAACCAAATATCGGTGATATTCTGTTGGAGCTCGACGAATATTGGATTGACCACCGTGATAATACTTCGTGGTTGAAAAGTTCAAAAGTATTATTCACTAGGATTATCCTTAAGCCTGAGGTATTTGGTTTGGGATACAATGACTAATGTACTTTGGTTCGTCTTAGACAAGCCTGAAATATGGTTGTCATACGAGGCTTTACTGGGTACAGAGGAATTTGTATTTTGAATCGAAATATAACAAGATGGTAATTGCACCTCCTTTTTAGGAGAGATATTTATGGGTCCCTTGACATGATGATAAACTGAAAATGCATGACCGTGCTCAACGAACTGATCTGTTCTTTGTCGTTACACACAGTTTTAAATCAAGAGGTCAAGAAATGATTTCGAGTACAGGAGTTGATAATTGCTACCATGCTCGTATTCGTTATCACAAATATCGTGCTGCAAGGGATAAACCTAACAACGTTGCCCAAGAAGTAGAGACAGAGTGTTCTTTACTAGGAGACGCTATTAAAGAGTTTTTCACAGAACTATACCAGGGTTACATAAGCTGTTTTTATGGGGTTGGTTACCTACATGCCCATCTAGAAGGCAACTGTAGCTCGTATTATTAAGAAAAAGGTTACAAACTTGCACAAGTGGGAGTCCTAAGGATTTATGTGCACAGTTAGTCAACCTATGATGATACATCCATGCCTACAAAACACTTAAGGGTCACACCGGTGAATGCATGTAATACGAGCAAGATATGCAATGATACTACGAAGAGGAATGATTCATAATAGTCATTGTGAATCAGTTAAGTATTAAGTTAAGTTTAAGTTATTACTAGATTAGTTTAACTAACTAATTAATACAAGTACTTGTACATTTACTAGTTGAGTAAATATACAATGTGTTAAATATAGGTTATCCATGATATGATTTAAAGTTATTAAATCATATAGTAATTGGATAATATTGTTGTATAAATTATATAAAGGTTATTATATAATTAATTATTAAAAGTATAAATACAAATATATAATTCGTGTATATGGGTACCGAATTATTAGTGTATTAATACTAGACATTTAATAGTTAAGTGCAACAATAATAAACTAGTTAAAACTATAAGGGTTGAAAGTGTAAAAGGAAAAGTTTAATGAAGAAACATTTCTTAATTAAATCAGAAGGACTTAAGTGAAAGATCTTCCATTATAAATAGAAGATCTAGGCTTCACTTTATTCCCCCCACCATACAACCCTAGCCACGAAAATTGGCTCCCCCTCCTCCCTAGATTCGGCCGAAACACATCCCCAAGAACACAAGCCTTGTGTTCTTCGTGTTCTTTGTTCGTTCTTCGTGTTCTTCAAGTATTAAAGAACAAGATCGTTGCAAGTGATCAACTAGAAGATCGCTCGTCGTGTTCATCATCAATGGATCTATCTTAAGCATTAACTAAGGTATGTTTCATGGAACACTCTTCTTCCTCTCCTCTTGTCCGATCGAACGAGAACACCAAGAACCCTAGGGTTCTTGGTAAGTGTTCGACGAACACACACAAGTATGTATGTGTGTTCGAGTTTTTCGTACAAGGTTTCTTTCTTGTTAATCTAGTTTAGATTTCCAACATCCCAATACTTTAGGGTTTAAGGATTAAGTTTAATCTTAGTTCCGCTTTTAGGGATTAAACTAGCTAGTTGGTTTAACCGGCAAGAACAAGTTCATATTCTTGACAGAATGGTTCGAACCAAGCATACTAGGAGGTTGACCCAAGTGGTCAATCAGTTACAATGAAACCCTTCAAGATGGTGTACTGATGGGGCCAAAAAGATCCATATGTATCATTGCAAGAGGTTCATTAATGGAATGATTAACTTTAGATCTAAATGAACTCTTCTTCTGCTTGCCCATTTCACATGCTGAGCATAACTTATCCTTTGAATAAGTAATTGTGGGCAGCCCTCTTACCAACTTCTTAATACTGAGCTCATTGATGTTTCTGAAGCTGATGTGAGAGAGCTTCTTGTGCCACGTCCAGTTTAGTTCTGGATTGACTTTAGAAAGCAGGCACACTCTTATGATGGGGTCAATTTCTGAAAGATTAACAACATAGACATCCTTTCTCTTCTAGCAATAAGGACAGGTTGTCCCTTTTCATTGAAAATGATGCCTGCAATCTTTCTGAATCGTGCTTCCTTGTCATCATCACACATCTGACTGATACTGAGCAGATTGTGTTTTAGACCCTCTACATAGACAACCCTTTTAAAAGTGATGTTGCCATCTTTAATCTCTCCATACCCTCTTGTTTTTCCTATAGAATCATCCCCAAACCTGACAGAAGGACACTTCTCTGGTGTGTAATGCTGAAGGTACTCCATACTGCCAGTCATGTGTCTTGGGCAGCCACTATCAAGGTACCATTTTCTATCACCATGCACAAGACACAAAATAAGGATCAGTTCTTTTTAGGAACCCATTTGAGAATGGGACCTTTGGTAGGGTTAACTTTGTTATCCTTTTTAATGTCAGTTTTAGAGGGAGTCAGTATCACTTTAGAAGAACTAGTATTGGTTTTCTTATGTGGCACTGACTTTGGATCCCTCTTTTTATCTGGTACTGAGTACCTCGGATTTGAGAGATTAGTTCTACACTCATTTCCTTTATGACCAGTAAGATGACATCTGTAGCATTTTCTAGGCCTATTTCTGAACATGTTTTCATAAGGGATTTTTGAAAAGTGTTTTTCTTTTGGTTGATCTTTATGAGTCAGTTTTGCAAATTTCTGACTTAAAAATTTAATTTGATCATCAATAGATTTTAAACGACTATTTTTATCAGTTTTAATAGGAAAATGAACATCCTTTTGAACAGTCTTTTTGGAAGATGAGTTTTTCTTTCTATCTGGTAAAGATGTCTGTTTTTGCTTTTGCATAGACTTAGTTCCATTACCATTTGAGGAGCCTGTTGAAGTTGTATTTTGTTTGTGATTATTATTTTTTAAAATCTCAACTTTAACATGTTCTTTGGATTTTTCAGTACATGTATGTGATGTCCCTGCAACTTAAGTATTAGATATATTTTTTGATTCAGAAGTTGTTTCATTTGTTTCATTGTTAGAAAATGGAGTTGAATTGAATAACAAATGGAAAAGTGGGACAACGGATGTGTCACACTGTGGTTCAGTGGGTTCAGTGCTAGATTTCTTTGTTTCAAGAAATTCAATACTGAGCTCCTGAAGTTCAGTATAGCACTTAGAACAGATGGAGGGACCAATAGTGTTAGTCTCTAGACTAAGTAAATAAGATTTGATGATCAATAGCTAAGAAGAATAAATCAGCTGAAGGTAGTATCTCAGCTGAAGTACAAGTATATTCATAAACCTTCAGCTGAGTACGTACTCAGCTCTAGGAATCAAGTCAAATCAGCAGCAATTCAAGAGTGATCATTCGAAGTCTATGGCCGAAGGACAGAGACCAGAAGAAGACCAGTCAGCTGATAGTGGAATCAGCTGATGGTACCTGCTGCAGATAAAGACTTAGTGGAAAATATTCTTGACACTTTGAACATTTTCCTTTCCCGCTCAAAGAAGAAGAAAACGATGAGGATCTTCTATTTTGGAATAGAAGATATTATGTCAGTACATCATCGTTTGTCCCTCCAAGCATGTAAAAGGAAAGTCAACATCTTTTGTACTATCATAGTACACCTTTTTACTGTGCGTCAGAAAAGGTAGCAAAAGGAGTTGACACAAAGTACAATTGGGACTATAACATATGCAAGTGCATTAAATGTTTCCGTGGACAAGTCTACATCGACGAATGATACGTTTACACGTCGATTAACTTGTGGACAACGGAACATGGATCTTGGGCTATATATAGAGACGTAAATGCTTGCATTTACAAACACCTTTAGCATTCATAGCACAAGAACATTCTATGAGAGTTTGTTATTGTCTGGTATTAACTCCTTCATAGTTATTACTCAGGCATTCAATATCAGCTGTTAGTACCAGCTGATATAACTCTCCTTGCATAGTTTTCTAGTTTGAGCAAGCAAAAGTGTCACTTCAAGTATAAAGTTTTACTTAGTGTGTACTATCTATTTCCGCAAACTTTGTACTGTATTAAGTTGTTTTAATAAACTCTTAATCATTGAAATCTTGTGTGTTCTTTATATTAAAGTCTTTACTTAGCCGTAATGCAACACGTTTGTGTTGTTGGGATCCAACAAATAGGTTGAGATTGATCTAAAATAATTTTATCCTCTTAATCTGAGACAGTTTGACACCCAACTTCACAAAAGGTTTTAGATTTAACAAATTGAATTGGATTCATATATGAAAATTCCTCAAATAAATCAGCAAAATTATTTCTGTTTTTAAGCTGAGGATCAACACCAAGTGCAGCCCTCACATTGTCAAGAAATTGTTGATTTAAACATTTATTGAGTTTTATAGAGGCATTTCCCCAAGATTTACACTGTGTTTCAAACTTTTCTTTTTCAAGTATGTGTAAATTTAAAAAATCAAGTTCTAAATCTTTTAATTTTGCCAAATTATCTAAATTTTCATTATTTACCCTTTCTAGTTGTAAAATTGTTAATTTTAAAGCTTTTTCTTTCTGTACTAAAGTTTTAAGATCAACAATCATGTACTCAAATTTTTTATCTTCTTCATTCACTGAGTAAGTTTAAAAGGCACTCACCTTGTACAACCGAGTGGAATTCCAATCAGTGTGAACACTCATCCTTTCAGCCTCCTTGAGGTCTCTCTCAAATGTGCTTTTCAAATCCTCTTCAGTGAAAGCCATAAAGGCTTTGTTCTCCACTTCTTCCTCATCATCACTAAGGTCTTCACTCATCCAGGCCTCAGAGTAAAATGCCTGATGAGGTGCACCATTCACAGCAGCTCCCTTTCCCTTGCTTCTTGCTTTCAACTTCACATACTTATCCCTATACTGTTTAGCACGGTATGCAATTTTGTCATTCTGACCAGTTTCAGAACACTTAGTTTGACAATTTGCAGCAATATGACCAGGCTTTCCACACCTATAGCACAAACCAGATATTGGGTCAGTATTGGAAGAGCTAACACCAAGCCTCTTCTTCTTTAGTTGATCTAGCCTCATGGACATGTTCCAGTTCTTCTGCTTCAGCATCATCATGATCAACTTCTGGCTCATCTGGTTCAGTGACAGTATAGGCCTGTTGCACTGAGTTTACATGTTTGACGATTAAGGCCATACCAGTGGAAGTCTTGTCAGTCTTCTTCTAGTTGATCAGTTTAGAGGCATTGTTCTCTTCATGATTCAACATTAAGCCATACAAAGTTTGAAAAGTGTATGTCTCACTGTTGTTAGCAGCATTGACAGAATTTGTCATATCAAGAAATTGTTGAGGAAGGCTGTCCAGAATTTTTTGACAGAGTTCTCCTTCTTTTTCAATTCCAACGCTGATAAGATCATGAACAACAGTATTGAACCTGTTGCAGAGAGAGGTGATGTCTTCGTTTGGATTTGAGAAGAAATTTTCATATTTCCTTCTCATGTTGCTCTTTCTTTGCAACTTCACCTTCGGTGTGCCTTCATAGGTGACGGACAAGCTATCCCACATACTTTGGCAGTAGGGAGTTTCATTATTGCAGTCAGAATCTCTTTGGTAACTGCATTACCAATCACACCTTTGGCTCTTGAGTCTAGACTGAACAGAAGACAACCAGTATCAGTCCAAGTGTGCTTCAGCTTTGGAATGGTTCTTATAGATGCAGGAGCATCATCAATAGCTGCAACGGGTTCCACAATTTGTGGAATGATGGGACCATCAGTCAGTACTGTGAGCATTTCACAATGGATAGATTCAAGATACCATTGGGCCTTCAATTTCCATTGATAGAAATCTTTGCCATCAAAGATTGGCACACCCTTTCCGGACATAACTGGGCAGTGATTGAAGACATTTTGGATTTTGTTGGTTGGGAAGGGTATGTATATGGAATGGCAGACAGGGTAATAGATCGACTAAATAGAGATTAATTTAGCCTGCTCTGATACCATTTGTTAGGTCACAACAACCCTGGTTTGCTTGTATAATTGATATAATAATTAGACTTAAGACAATTAAAGTGATTAACACAATATTAGAGTCAAATGTATAATTCCACTAAGTGTGGCTTGTTGCGGAATAAACAAGACCACTGATCAATTACAAGATATGAACTATGAAAGCATAAATTGGTGAGTACTCCTTTGCCAAGTGATCTCTCTTTATAGTGTTACAGAGATCTTACAAAAGGGGTAGTGAGTAATGGAAGGACTGAGAAAGGAAAGTGACCGAGATCAAAGGGATTTGATCTGGTCTGTTAAACATGGTAATGTTTAACTCAGTCCTTGTACTCAGTATTGGATGTCAATACTGAGTCCCAACACTGAGTGACCAATACTGTCTACTAAGTGTTGGACCAAGACTTAGACAAATTATTCTACAAACTATTCTAAGCTAGTCTAGGTTGTCTTGTTATCTTAAGATCCCAAGGGGTAAGGCTTTTTGCCTTAACAAATGCACAGAAGAAAAATATTATAAGCATTAAGTATATCATCTTGCGAAAGTGAAGGATTTTAGATTCATTAGAGGTTCAGATTTGCAAAAAGATACTCCGTGGAATCTAAATATATTTCAACATAACCTTTCAATCTACGTATTTCTATCTTCTTTCTTCCGAGAGTTTTGAAAGAGTAGCAATGGTTGGGTGTAGCTTTAAGTGGATGGACATTGATGATGATATAACCAAAATAAATTTGGTTAGCGTTATTTTTGAACGAAAACGCGGGGACTTAAAACTGATCATAAATAAGATGTCTTTGTTTTTGTTTGCCCTGCACATACCCAAAACATAGAGAGGTACCCATCTCATTAGAGACTTCCTTGATTTTGACCACATCAGTCTCCTTCTTTCTTACTGTTTTCGAGGAGGTAAATAAGCGTTTGGGAGTAACAAGTGGTTTTGAGGCCATCACTCGTTCATAAGTGTGATTACCACACTTATTCGCCTCGTGGTTTTACCCACCACGGTGTAGCATCTCCTTCTCTTTACCTGAGATGAAGAGTATCTGACTTCTGGTCCAGAGGGAGTTTTCAGATCTTGAGGACTTCCTTTTGGAGTTTGTTTTAAAGTTTTATCAGTTTTAATGTGACCTGATTCTTTCTGGGTTTTGTTTTTCTAAGATTCCTTATCATTTTTAACAATTTTTTATTTTCCTTGGATAGCCGTTTTGTTTTTCACCTTGGGTTATACTTCTTTATGTATTTCAGATCTCTCATTCTTAGGACTATCAGGTTTGGGATCAACAGGAGTTACCTCAACTCTTTGGGAACATAAAGGAGTGTCTGATTCTTAACAAAGTAATTTTATTTTGAGCTAGATCCTGTTGATTTTGGGGTGTAGTCTTTGCGAGGACCGAACATTGGATTCCTACAGTTTGGGTCTAACTTAAACACCTCAGGAAGTACAGCTGCTATTTTGTAGTTACCTCCTAACACTGCCTTAACCTGAGCAGGTACTTGTTCTTCTAACACTTGTTTTGAGAGTTCAAACGACTTAGACCAAGAGTCAAAGATTTTCTAAAGGGTTCATTATTCTTAAACACATCTATCTTTTGCTTCTTTAAGGCTCCATTAACTGTGTGAAGATCTTCTATCTTAAGTTTGAATCTTTTATTTTGGAGGACTCTTGGTTACATTTTTCTAACTCTTCGATCATTCTAGTTATGGAGAGTTCTAACTCAGTGTGTTTATTATGGGCACATACAAGATTACAAGTAAGTACATGAAATAGAGATAATTGTTCCTTAGTTGATGCTTTATTAAATTTACGTACATTTCTCAGTGTTTCAGCATCCCACTTTCTTGAAGAGGAAGATTCCTATTCTTCAGACTCTTCTAACTTAGCCATCAGACACTTGTAATCTTTGTAGTCATCTGAATGGGTTTCAGATTCTCTTTTTGTGGATGCAACTAACCCTTTAGCTTTCCTTTTATCACTAGCCAATTCTTCATCGCTTGACTCGGAATCACTTAACCACGTTTGAGTGGTTGCTTTTAAGGCAAGAGTCTTGGCCTCCTTTTCCGCCTTAGCTATTTGAGCTTTCAGTTTTTGATATTTTTTCTCGGTGTCCTCATATTTCTTTTTGTAGTTTGAGGTTGAGCTGGAGTTGGATCCTACGAGACCTGATATTTTGTCATTTCTGCATTTAGCTTTGAAATGACATGTTCTTCCACATTTGAAGCAGACCATCTCTCATCTTTCATTTTGACCTTCTAGCTTATTTCGATTTATAGCTCTTTTGTATCTTGCAGCAAGTAAGGCCATACTGTCTGCCAAGTCATTTACATCATCACTTTCATATCCAATCAGAGTTGGATCCTTCTCCTCTAGATCCCCACCCTCAGCGTCTGTGAAGTGTTAATCATCAGCATCTTCTACATCAGCAACGCTTTCTACCTTTGCTTTTAGAGCCCTTATAGAGGATCTGATGGTATTGGCCACAAGTGGAGGGTGTATCATTCAGATCATCAAACATCTTGTTTTCATTCTTAAAATTCATCAGAGTACTATAAAGACTATTCATGTCCATGTCTTTCATTTTACTCGTTGTTCTTAGGACAGTGAACATAACACTCCAATCTTTTGGTAAGATTTCAAGAAACTTGTGCATCAACTCCAGAGTTTCCTTTTTAATTCCCGCTTCCCTCAGATCGTTAACTGAATGGTAAATATTCTATAGGACATTTTCAACGATTCACCTTTGACAACCTTGAATGCTTCATACTTTCGATTTAACATAGCCTTGTTGGCTTTGACTGCATCTGTTCCTTCGAAGGATGTTGTCAGAATATCCCATATTTCCTTTATAGTTTCACATTCTTTTATTGTGATTAAGATGTGAAGTCTGAAGAAGAAACTTAATTTCAGCATCTAGCCCTACTTTCTTCTTCTCAACCTCCGTCTATTGAACTTTAGGTTTATCTTCTTCAATGTCAGATAGTTCTGGGTCATCTTCCACATCTTCATCACCTTCTTTCTTCTTTTTAGAGATGGATGGACTTGGAACGAGTATTTTTAGAACATGTGGACCAAAGTTTAGAATATCTGGAGCAAGAGGATGTTGATGTTTGGAAAAGCCCATAAAACGTATTTTCCACATCCTAAAATCATCATCCGTGAAAATTCGAGCATTGGTTTTTGAACTGAGGTTCATTTGAGATAATCTTTCACTTATTTTGATCAGTAAATAAGCAGATAATCAGTTATAGATTAATTGTCCCTCTCTGATACCATTTGTTAGTCCCTTAATAAGTGCTTAATAAATGTAGTAACGGGAATGGATACACTTATACAGTTCTACCGACCAAATTAAAATTATAAACACTGAACAATAAATAAACTCTTTCTTTATTTAATCAATATTGATTTAAAAAGTACTAGTAGTTGTGGAATAGCTAAGAATGAGTCCTAACTAAACTACTTGAAAGAAATAGACAATTACAAATGATGTCTAAGACAAGTATTGGTTATCAAACACAAGATCAGAAACCATTGTTACTGTGATTCAATTGATGAAACAAGTAACATAACAATATCACAAGTTGTTCACACTTTGCTGAAGATTGCTTCTCTGAGGAATCTAGCAGAGTGAAAACGTTGTTGGGTGCACACGTTAATTCGTCCATCAAGTCCTCTATTTATAGTGTATGCAAGACGTGACAGCTAAGGGATGTATGAATTTATCCACGTGTAATAATGCCATTGGTATTAAGGATATTTCATGCGACGAGCACTACTAACGTAATTCTGACAGTACTTTATGTCGTCTTGTGGTCGCCGAGATCTTCTAGAAGATTTGCATAGGATTCCCTTTGTCGGCGAGCCACGATCTTTTGTAATACTTGTGTCTTTCTGTGTCACTGAAGCTTCAGACACTAAGAGATGTTTCAGATAACCATGAGTGCTTCAGGTACTCATGGTTCTTCAGGTATTGGGCTAGCTTCAATGACCTTCACTAAGATTTAGGCTTAGAGTAGCATTTGTCTTCAAGACTTAATGTTATTTTCAAGTACACACTGAACCTACTACGACCATCTTAACTGTTGATCACTCTCTGATTCCGCACGAGGAACTGATCGTTGCTTCTTCTGTTCAGATATCGTAGCCAAGAGATGAATCTGAATGCATCACGTTCTCAATCACTGACAATCTGAAGAACTAATCTTCGGATTGTCTTTTACTATTTTCTGTTTGTCTTCATTAAATCTATCTCCATGGGGGTTGCTTTCAGGGACCCAACACATGTAACATTTCTTTAAAAAGCTTGTTCTATGGAGGAACTAAAAGAGGCGGTTTGGAGTTGCGGAAGTGATAAAGCACCGGGACTCGATGGTTTCTCCTTCAAATTTATAAAAATAATATTGAGAATTTCTAAAAGATGATATTTTTTATGTCGTTAAAGATTTTCATTATAATGGTAATTTACCATTAGGTCGCAACACTACTTTTATTACCCTAATTAAATGTCCCCAATCCTCTTTATATGAAATTTTTTTGGCCTATTTCTTTAATTGGCTTTCTCTATAAAATTATTGCAAAGGTTCTAGCCTTGAGACTATCGAAGGTGGTTGGTAATATTATAAGTTGCAAGCAAACGACATATATAAAGGGAGGCAAATCTTAGATGGTCCGTTAATGCTAAACGAAATTATGGAGTAGCATAAGATGAAGAAAAAAAAAAAGAAACTTCTTATTTTTAAAGTTGATTTTGAAAAAGCTGTTGATTCATTGAGTTGGGATTTTCTCAACTACATTCTAATGAAACTTGGTTTTGGTAATCAATGGAGATGTTGGATTAAAGAATGTCTATCCTCGGCTAGGATTTCAATCCTTATCAATGGGAACCCTACCGAAGAATTCTCTATGTTTCGTGGCCTCCGTCAAGGGGATCCTCTTTCTCCATTATTATTCGTAATTACAATGGAGGGCTTACATATTATGAGTAAAGAACAAAACACTCCATATGAAATTGAGATGGAGATTTTTTAACGAAAAAGATTCACTATGGTGTCGTGTCTAGGGGTGTTGATCGGGTATAACTTTTGGGTTTCGGGTAGTTTGGTTTTTTTCAAATATAAAAAAATACCCAGCACACGAACCAAATTAAATTCGGGTATTTGGGTAGGGGTAGTTCGGGTACGATTATATCCACTAATACCCAAAAATTTGCACACTTGTACTGTTGACGATCACAATATTTATATTTTGATCTCAATATACTATTTTTGTCCGTGATTTTATCAATCCCTAACCAACATGAGACTTTATCATTGACTTTAGATAAATTCATGGTTTGTAAACATAATTATCGTATTTTATTTATAAAACTATAAAATGTTCCTACCCGATACCCGAACTACCTGCCCCGATCTACCCGATTTTGAAACGGGTCGGGCGGGTAGAGCGGGTTTCGGTTATTTCGACAGCCCTAGTCATGTTATCGAATCTATACACGGAGATGATGGGGGTTTCAACAAGCCGGTTCACTCTCATCATAAAAAACGTACTTAGGGCCAAATTATTAGTGTCACACCGCGCAAAAAATGAGTTTTACTTCATTTAAAATGTTTTGCGGAAGAACGGATGTGTAACGTTCATGACAACATAACAAAAATTAAGTAAACAAACAACCACACAATAACGAAAAAAGTAGTTTCACTTTCTAAAAATAGAAAGTTTCCAAAACATAGCAAGTTTCCTAAAATAGAAATTTTTTGAAAATGAAATGATTTTTCGTAAACTTAATGTTTTATTCATGGCTGACGACAATCCCATTGCTCATATCCTCCAGTTCCACTGCACCTAATCACCTGGAAAAACATAAATATTAAAGGGTCAACAATAATGTTGAGTGAATCCACAGGGTTAATGTTTATTATAAAAGTAAAGTGTTTGCTACCCAAAATGTTTGTTATGAAAATGGGTTTATGACTGAAAAAGTATAAGGTTCAACACTCATATGATATGAGAAGTACGTATGAAAAGTAAAGTGTAATTGTAGAAGATCTACAATTACTAGTTTTGTTTATGTAAATGTGTTGAACAAGTTTTTATGTTTGACATCGCATGACCGTTATCCCCAACAGGTAGCTAGTCCATTGAGTTAATATACCAACCCCTAAGTCCACAATCAACACTTCAACTCCAGTATGTTATCGTTCTTTTATGGATATACACTCCCAAAAGATGTCTTGGATAAACCAAGTAATGATCAAATAATGTTGGGAGGATGAGTGTCAGCCAATAGTACTATCTGCATATCCATGGTCTAGATCTACTAGTTAATGATTGATGGCACCTTAGTCCGGTATAATAATTGTTTGTCATGCCAATGCGATAAGGAAAATGTAATATGTTGTTGTACAGTCATAGTAAACAGTAGCATAGTTTATGTTTTCCACCCCGATAGTTTATAAAACAGTAAAAAGTAGTAAAAGGGGTCTGCGGACTCACCTGAGCAAAGCTTAGCAACAGAAAGGACAAAGGATTCCTTCAAAGACTCCTAGCTTCCTAAACGTAATAACGTTTCTAATTAGACTAAGCTAACACATGCGATATAATAATAATTGATTTATGATTTTTGCTATGTTATGTTATGTGACATCGAGTACGCTTGGGTTTTTGGACCTTAATGAAATGAAATGAGCCTTGAAATGAAATGACATAAAATGAAATGGTATTTAAAATGAAATGACATGAAATGAAATGGTCTTTAAAATGAAATGACATGAAATGAAATGGGTTTCACTTAACGGGCCTAGATGGGCTTAATGGACCGCTAGGTGGGCCTCCTGGGCCTCAAGTTGGGCTTAAGTCCAACTGAGTTGGGCCATGGATTGGGCTTGGGCTCAATGGGTTCGGTTTGGGCTAGAAATGGGCCAAAGGGTTGGGCTTTGGCCCAATGGGCTTATTTAGATCGTTTTGGGCCAAGTACGGGCCTTGGCCCGATACAGTTCTCAGGTTTTGGTCACACGGTTTGGTTCAAGCACAAACCTTGACCCGGTTTCACTTGTGGGTCAATTTATGGTCAAATCTAGTCAACAAGGTCAACTAGGGTTTAGTAGTTCTGGTTTTGCTATGGTTTTGGGTTAGGGTTTTACATGGTTTCGAGCCAACGAAAGTCAAACGGGTACGGCTAGGGTTTGGGTCCGAATTAGGGTTAGAGTTTGCACATGGGTGCGGGTCAACACGAGTCAAACGGGTCAACCATCTAGGGTTTCTATGGTTTGGGTCTCGGCTAGGGTTTGCCGAAGACCAAACCATAGGGTTTTGGTCTCGGTTTCACTATCAAACGGGTTTCGTGCATAGGGTTTAACAAGGGTTAATCAAAACAAACGAACAAATCAAACATCAAGATTAGGGTATAACAATAACGATTAAACAAACGAAACAAGAACACCCGAGCATACTTGTGTGGATGGATGCATGCACAACGTCGGGATCGGGTATAAACGATCAAGGGCTGCCGAGACAATGTGGCCGATGGCCATGGTCTCGGGTTCGAACCAAGGGACCAAAACAAGTTGGAAATACAACAAGGAAACGAGTATACCTTGCAAAAATGAAAGGGACTTCAAAAAATCGAATTTTGGCTTGCGGGGATCGAACACGAACGGATTGCTTGATGCTCGAACGAACTCAGTAGGGTTTGGGAGATGCTTGGCCGAAATTTGCAAAAGGAAGTATTAGGGTTTCGGTGGAGATGTATTTATAGGGTGGGAGGTTTAAGTGTTAGACTTGGATAAGGACACATTTGAATATTAACTTGAGATAAGGATTAAATCAAAGAGGGATAAGATCAAGCAACTAGCCTCACCCCTATGGGGTGTTCGGCCGAGCATGGGGTCAAGAGGGAGTAGGCTCGGCCACTTAGTGGTCCGGCAACACGTCTATGTGTCGGTTTTCAAGAATTGTTCAACTCACATCACATTTATTTAATTAATTCGTTTTAATGTGCATATAATATAAGGTTAACGTTTTTAGAAATGATTTAGCTCAATGATGCCACCAGAAATAAAATAATATGTTGTGTTGACTAAAATAGTCAAACACTAATGCATGGTGTAAAAATAGATGTTTTGTTGTGTGTATGGATGCCAAAAATAGAAATGTCTAAATATAGAAACTTTCTAAATAAGGAAGGTTCTAGAAATGAAATGAGATTACATACCGGAAATATCGAGTTGTCACAATTAGTACTTTAAATCACCTCCACAATACAAAAATTATTGATTATGGCTCCTTAAGATTTAAAATTATGAATGGTGAGAATATCAAATTTTGGTCAGATTCTTGGATTAGTCATGAACCACTTTGCAATCTTTTTAATCGACTCTATAAATTAGAGATGAATCCTTATTGTAAGGTAAAAGATAGATTATGTAATGGTATTTGGTCTATTAATTGGAGAAGGCTTATTAAAGGAGCTGTGGAGGAAGAGCAATTACAAACCCTTATGTATTTAATTTGAGATACACATTTACAAGAAGGGGTTGACAAAGTTTGTTGGTATTTAGGCGATTCTTATGAATTTACCGTTGCCAAAACAAGAAAACATAATAACATTCTTTTTCCCAGAAATCTTTATGTCTCAAAATGGTGTAATGCGGTCCAGATCAAGGTTAATATTTTCATTTGGAGGCTTTCTTCATATAGGCTTCCAACTCGTCTTAATTTATCTAGAAGAGGCTTGGAAATTGAATCGATCATGTGCCCGGTTTGCAATGCGGGAGTGGAAACGGTTTCACAGTCCATTTTTGTGCTCGTTATCGGCTCGAGTATGGAGCGAAATTCATAAATGGTGCGGCATACATAATTTCGGCCGTTCAAATTTTAATGATTGGTGAAAAGCTTGTTATAAAATCACGTCACGTAATCATCGTCGTTTAAAATTTTCAAGTCATTCGATTCACTTCGTGTTGGATGCTTTGGAAATTCCGGAATTCTATAATTTTTGACAAAGGAAAGATGCGCAAATCAGATTTAATTGACAATATTGTTTTATATTCTTTTACTTGGTTATCTCATCGAAATCAAAAAATTTATGATTTCATTGATGGATTGGGTTAAATCTCCTTTGTAATTTGTATATTTTTTGTTTTAATCTAGCTTTTTGCTAGACTTTAGAAATTAAATCGCCTTTCAAAAAATATTCACCTTAGTATTGGAATCCTGTCAACAATTCAACTAATTTTGGTAGACTAATTGGTTCTTTGAACTATTTTGGTAGACTAATTGGTTGTCTGAATTTAAACATTTTTTACATAGTCAAAATTCAATAGAAATAAATTATTATAGCTAGAAAGATAGGTCTAAGAATCAATTCATTTTCCAAGTCACTGATCATCATATTATTCTGTCAATCGAGTTAGTTCATTCAATAAGATACAACCAATGCCTAATTCCACTTCAAAAAAAAAAATTATATCAGAGTTCTTTTTTTTTTTTACCCATTTACTTACCTGACTCATTTCTATGTCAGTGACAAACAACAAACGAGAAGCAAAGTGTGTCTGTAATCTCTAGCAAAAGATTAAAGTAAAAGCGTGCCTCGATATTTGGCAATTTCTTCACAATTATAGAAAATCTTGAAAGTGGGCCATACGATCCGATCTTAACGTTTGAGCAAAGAGGTCTGTTAGTATCACAATCCACTTCAACCAAATGAGCACATCTTCACCTTCCATTGTCTTCCCAAAATCCTCGCACAATGAACCCACTTATTATGGTAATGTCAACACAAATCTCAAAAACATCTCAAACTCATCACTAAATTGATTCATGCAACAAAACATGATTCGTGCAACAAAAATTGATTACTCACCAGTGCTTACACCAAGGGACACAGAATTTCATAAACCAAGCAGTGTCTTTCTCATTAATATAAAGGAGAACATTAGGTCAATTGGATAATTATCTAACTTCATCAATAGTTTAAGAGCAGCTCAACTATAGACAAAAGTGTGTCTTATCAATTAAGATAACCCAATTTGACCTTTTCTAATGTCGAACCTAAACAAGGCCTGCAACTACCAACATACAAGCAAGTCATCCAACGAAAACACGTCCATCGGGGACCGCCAAAGAAACACTAATCCCACCAGGTAGTATTAAAAAACAGAGTGTATTTAATCACAAAGATAAATATAAAATTCTTAAAATTTCTAGGCACTCTCGATGCCAGCAGCCTCAATCTTCCTTTGCCTTTTCAGGTCCCTTTTCAAGATTCCATCTAGGGGTGAGCATTTGGGCCAAAAAATCCGATCCAAACCGAACCAAAAACCGACCAAATCAAATCGAATCGAAACGAAACCGATAACATGTTATTACTAAGTGTTAGAATATAAGTCGATTAATGTAATCAACTAGGTTGCACGGATACGGATACGGTACCGGGAAACGGATACGTAACGGATACGGGAAACGACAAAAATCAAAAATTCAAGATACGGATACGGCAGAGATACGGCAAATATAAAACATAAAAAATATATATATGTTAAAGAAATTATAATTATTTAATTAGGAAATTATATTCTAAAATGAGGTTTTAATTATTGTTATTTAAGTATAATTATTTCAGAAAAAATGACATTTGTTAATTGTAATAATGTTTTAAAATATAGGGCAAGTATGTAATTTCCCTATTTAACCTAATCTAAATGAAAGTCTCTTCAGCCGTATCTCTCATTCTCACTCTTCTCTCTCGTCACTGCCGTGCAACCAAACAGCCCGACATTTGCCGGACATTAACGATGGTTGATTTCTTCAACTCAGGTATCTTAACATCTCTGCCAACAACTTTCCGGTCAACTGAATCCCTTCGCCACTCAACTCAGTGTCTTCAACCCCGAAACCTTGCCGAAACTTGTCCGAAACTTCATGAGAAACGTTTCCGGTGAGTGAGAAACGTTTCAGGCCGTATCCAGGCGTTTCCGTTTCCTAGACGTTTCTGATACGGAACGGCAGTCCAAATGGTGTTTCCGTGCATCATAGGTAATCAATGTACAATTATATTATGGTCAATAGGTTAAGTTTGGTAGGCTATTATGACTAGCATATTTACAGCCTTAATATAGGCATTGTGATGCATATTTATAATGAGGTTTGTAATGAGAAAAGGCAAGCAAGAATCTTCTTACATGGTATCACGAGAATTGTGATCCTTTCTTTATTCTCTCTTCCGCTCGTGTCTCTCTCTTCTATTTACAGACATTTTTTTGCTCTCTGCATCTTTCTTCTTCTATTCTTTTTGTGTTCTTCCATTATCATGGCACTCGAAAACAATACCATTCCTAACACCACCAACAAATATCATCCCGCTCTTACTGTTTCAAACATCCGGAATCATGTTCCAGTTCAACTCGAGTTGACGAATGTTCAATATTCAACTTAGGCGGAATTGTTCAAAATATGTGCTCGGTCTCTTCAAGTACTCAATCATATCATTCCCTCGAACGCTGCTACATGTTCGGTACCACCACCCAAAGGAGACATGTGGTACACTCTTGATGCCACGGTTTTAGGGTGGATTTTTGCCACCATTTCCCGCGATTTAATAACAACGCTTATGGTTCTCTGATCATCGGCAATGGATATGTAACGTCCCGAAAATTTATAGTAATTATATAATATTATTTTAATTTTAATTGTCGTATTTAATTTTAAAAGGAATAATTATTAAATTAACTATAGAGAAATTTAGATGGTTGTATTACTAGACGTTACTTAATTTAAACATGTCGGGTTAATTAATTAAGTAATTATTATTAACCTTTATTAATTATTAATCCCCTTCTTTAAGCAGGTAATGAATAGTTAGTCATCTCGTAAGAATTAGACGACAATTGATTAAAACGACTGGTTTTATGTAGACATATATATATATTTATATTTATAGTACTTAATGCGAGTTAGTTAATCGTTTCATTTTGTTCGTATGAGTGTGTCGGGTTTTTACACGAGTTAAAGTTTGTGAGTTGGGTCTAATAATTATGAGTCGAGGCCCGGCCATAGGCCAAGGGCCGAGCTTTGTCGGGCTAGCGAACGCGCTTGAAGTCTCGTAGTGTTTAGAGATATTGTTAGATTAAGTCTCTTTATACCCGAAACCTAAATATTATATCCATATTTTTTCGGCCGTAGCCTTCTTGTCGTTTTTCCTTGGGCGACGAAGTGATTGTCATATTAATTTTATTTTTTGAATGAGTCCGTGGAGATTAAAGCTAGATGGCGTGAGTTTTATTAGTTGAAGTCGGTGGATGTTAGATATCTTCTTGGTCCATGTGGCGATCCATCTGCAGAAACAATTATGAAGGGGTGATGGTGGTGACTTTATTAGGGAAATCTCAAGTTTAGGTGGAATTGGTGGTTGTATTATTTTGGATGTGACATAGTAATTCGATTTAAAACATCAAGAAATTGTTTATGGATTCTTTTTTTGGTCAGTCAAGCATTTAATTGTTTTGGTGAGATGTGTTGACGTCATCAACATATCATGGGGAAACTTTGTTAATTCTTATCGCAGCAATCAATCCAGCACTTTCATTTTCATTTTTTTTGGTCTTGTTAATTGGTCCAGCCATGAAGATTGACCATTGATCGGTTGGCGTCGGTTCGGGTGGTGGTTCGTGTGAAACCAGTTTTTCTTGTGATTTGGTTCGTAAGGGTATAATTACTAGCCCCTTTTTCAATATCTTCGTTAATCTTATTTTGTGGAGACTAAGTTTTGGTTTGGGAACTGGGGTTGATGAGTGTCGGGTTGGATAAAAGTTTTCTGTTTATAATCAAGACGTTTTATTAACCGAAAACCGGAAACGGAACCTTTAGGTTCTTGGTGTCCTAAACCGAGAAAGATTTCATAATAACCGAACTTGACTACTTTTAGATATATTTTCTGAGTTAAACGAGTTTTCGGGGCTGTCGGGTGCCTCGGGAATAACGGGCTGTTGTCGGGATTCAAAACGGGTTTTAAACTCTATGTTGAATTTTGGGCAGATTCTGTGGGTCTTGTTCAGGTCCGTTTTTATCAGTGTTAAACATGTTCAGGTTCGTTTCCGCTGACGGCTCGTCGATCTGAGTTACCGTTTAAAAGTTAAGACCATTTTAATATGCTACTGTCAGAATTTCTACCTGTGCAGCTATGCTGTTTTGTAAGCCTGTTTTGAGGCCATTAGAGTCTGTTTTTGGGCAGAAGCCACTTGAGAATGTTTTGTAGTAATCTGAGTCTGGTTTCCGTGGTAAACATTTGGGACAAATCTAATGAACAGTTATGGAGTTATGACCGTTTCCATAAGAGTGCTGAGTGCTGTCTAATCCTGTTGGGAATAACTTTGACCCGAGTTTTAATCCGAGTCTTGTTATACATTGTAGGATCCTTTAGGAGCTGAATTATGACCTTTGTGCGTGCCGAGGACTTCTAGGAGCTTACGTTTATTCGAGGTGGGTGATCTCACTATAACTTGCATTTACATTCATTTCATGATTATGTGCTATATGTCATGAATTGCTATTGCTTTGAGATGGGCTTGATTATGAGTTGAGATGCTATGTGATGTTTATTTTAGTTTCATCATGAACTGAGATATGGATGCCGAGTAACCGAGTTGAGTACGATATCATTATGTGTTTGATCTAAGTACATGAGTTTTGTTTATGAGTTATCATGCATTTGAGATGTGCTATTTATCTACATATCTGTTGAGATGATATGTGTTGAGTATGTGATGGTTTGTTTTATATGAGTACATGTTGTATGAGTCAACAGGTAAATAAAACTAACCTAATTATCTATGAGATTTAATTAACGTCCGCAAGAGGAGATAGCGAGAGTCAACTCTTCCCTGAGAGCCAAGTACACTACACGACTGCCAGCGTGGTACTGCGGGACACCTAGAGGACGGGTGTTGGAAGAGGGTGTTGTGACGAGTGTATGGCGGTGGGCGTACGTTGAGTATCGTCACAACCCATGACGAACCTAATGAGATTAATAAAGGCCTAATAACGAGAAATGAGTAGAGTCTTTTAGGGAACATGTATGTGGCATGGATTATTTTGTATGTGTATGTTATTTTGATTTTATTCACTCAGTGGTTGCTGACCCCAAAACACTCCCCCCATTTTGCATGTACTTGAGAAAGTGTGTTGGATGAGCTGTCACTCGATGAGCTTGTGGGATTTGGATTTAACATTTATTTTGAGTCAAACAGTTACTTTTATTTGCCGCATTAAACCATGAAACGGTTCAATTTTATGTTAAAGAGTAGGACCTTTTGTTTACTTGTATTTTTGGGGGAAAGAGTTATTTTAATTTTTTAATTTTTTTTTTAATTTCCCTAATTTTTGAGGTGATACAAGTTGGTATCAGAACTTTGGCTTGAGAGAATTGGGTTCACAAGTGGTGGATTCCAGACTCAAGTCGAAGCACGAGTTTTCAAAATAAGTTTTCAAATTGTTTATTAAAAAAATCAAACGAGTCCAAATCCAAATCGAGAAGCAGCGCATCACGACGACCTTGTGCCTCTAGTACTTTATATATAAACAATTATGAAGGGGTGACGGTGGTGTGACTTTGTTTATTAGGGAAATCTCAAGTTTAGGTGGAATCGGTGGTTTTATTATTTTGGATGTCACATAGTAATTTGATTTAAAACATCAAGAAATTATTTATGGATTCTTTTTCTGTCATTTTCCGCATTTAATTGTTTTGGTGAGATGTGTTGACATCATCAACATATCATGGGGAAACTTTGTTAATTCTTATCGCAGCAATCAATCCAGCACTTTTATTTTCATATTTTTTGGTCTTGTTCATTGATACAGCCATTAAGATTGACCATTGATCGGTTCGTGTTGGTTCGGGTGGTGGTTCGTGTGAAACCAGTTTTTCTTGTGATTTGGTTCGTAAGGGTATAATTACTAACCCCTTTTTCAATATCTTAGCTAATCATATTTTGTAGAGACTAAGTTTTGGTTTGGGAACTGGGGTTGATGAGTGACGGGTTGGATAAAAGTTTTCTGTTTATAATCAAGACGTTTTATTAACCGAAAAACCGGAAACGGAACCTTTAGGTTCTTGGTGTCCTAAACCGAGAAAGATTTCATAATAACCGAACTTGATTACTTTTAAATATAGTTTCTCAGTTAAACGAGTTTTCGGTGATGTCGGGTGCCTCGGGAATAAACGGGTTGTTGTCGGGATTCAAAACGGGTTTTAAACTATATGTTGAATTTTGGGCAGATTATGTGAGTGATGTTCAGGTCCATTTTTATCACAGTTAAAACATGTTTTTTGGATTTTTGGCACGCTATGGTCCTAGTTTTTTGAGTTCTCTTTCCGTTGCCGCTGACGGCTCGTCGATCTGAGTTGCCGTATAAAAGTTATGACCATTTTAATACGCTACTGTCAGAATTTCTACCTCTGCAGCTATGCTATTTTGTGAGCTTGTTTTGAGGCCCTTAGAGTCCGTTTTTGGACTAAAGCTACTTGAGAGTGTTTTGTAGTATTCTGAGTCTGGTTTCCGTGGTAAAAATTTGGGACACATCTAATGAACAGTTTGGGAGTTATGACCGTTTCCGTAAGAGTGCCGAGTGCTGTCTAATCCTGTTAGGAATAACTTTGAGCCGAGTTTTAATCCGAGTCTTGTTATGCATTGTAGGATCCTATAGGAGCTGAATTGTGACCTTTGTACGTGCCGAGGACTTCTAGGAGCTTACGTTTATTCGAGGTGGGTGAGCTCACTATAACTTGCATTTACATTCATTTCATGATTATGTGCTATATGTCATGAATTGCTATTGCTTTGAGATGGGCTTGATTATGAGTTGAGATGCTCTGTGATGTTTATTTTAGTTTCATCATGAACTGAGATATGGATGCTGAGTAACCGAGTTGAGTACGATATCATTATGTGTTTGATCTGAGTACATGAGTTTTGTTTATGAGTTATCATGCATTTGAGATGTGCTATTTATCTACATATCTGTTGAGATGATATGTGTTGAGTATGTGATGGTTTTTTTTATATGAGTACATGGTGTATGAGTCAACAGGTAAATAAAACTAACCTAATTATCTATGAGATTTAACTACCGTCCGCAAGAGGAGATAGCAAGAGTCAACTCTTCCCTGAGAGCGAAGTACACTACACGACTGTCAGCGTGGTACTGCGGGACACCTAGAGGACGGGTGTTGGAAGAGCGTGTTGTGACGAGTGTATGGCGGTGGGCGTACGTTGAGTATCGTCACAACCTATGACGAACCTAATGAGATTAATAAAGGCCTAATAACGAGAAATGAGTAGAGTGTTTTAGGGAACATGTATGTGGCATGGATTATTTTGTATGTGTATGTTATTTTGATTTTATTCACTCAGTGGTTGCTGACCCCAAAACACTCCCCCCATTTTGCATGTACTTGAGAAGGTGTGTTGGATGAGCTGTCACTCGATGAGCTTGTGGGATTTGGATTTAACATTTATTTTGAGCTAGTCAAACAGTTACTTTTATTTTCCGCATTAAACCATGAGACGGTTCAATTTTATGTTAAAGATTTGTTTACTTGTATTTTTGGGGGAAAGAGTTATTTTAATTTTTTAATTTTTTTTTTTAATTTCCCTAATTTTTGAGGTGTTACAAGTTGATATCAAAACTTTGGCTTGAGAGAATTGGGTTCACAAGTGGTGGATTCCAGACTCAAGTCGAAGCACGAGTTTTCAAAATAAGTTTTCAAATTGTTTATTAAAAAAATAAAACGAGTCCAAATCCAAATCGAGAAGCAGCGCATCACGACGACCTTGTACCTCTAGTACTTTATATATAAACAATTATGAAGGGGTGACGGTGGTGTGACTTTGTTTATTAGGGAAATCTCAAGTTTAGGTGGAATGGGTGGTTTTATTATTTTGGATGTCACATAGTAATTCGATTTAAAACATCAAGAAATTATTTATGGATTCTTTTTTTTTGTCATTTTCCGCATTTAATTGTTTTGGTGAGATGTGTTGACATCATCAACATATCATGGGGAAACTTTGTTAATTCTTATCGCAGCAATCAATCCAGCACTTTTATTTTCATATTTTTTGGTCTTGTTCATTGGTCCAGCCATTAAGATTGACCATTGATCGGTTCGCGTTGGTTCGGGTGGTGGTTCGTGTGAAACCAGTTTTTCTTGTGATTTGGTTCGTAAGGGTATAATTACACTAACCCCCTTTTTCAATATCTTAGCTAATCATATTTTGTAGAGACTAAGTTTTGGTTTGGGAACTGGGGTTGATGAGTGTCGGGTTGGATAAAAGTTTTCTATTTATAATCAAGACGTTTTATTAACCGAAAAACCGGAAACGGAACCTTTAGGTTCTTGGTGTCCTAAACCGAGAAAGATTTCATAATAACCGAACTTGATTACTTTTAAATATAGTTTCTGTGTTAAACGAGTTTTCGGGGCTGTCGGGTGCCTCGGGAATAAACGGGTTGTTGTCGGGATTCAAAACGGGTTTTAAACTATATGTTGAATTTTGGGCAGATTACGTGAGTCATGTTCAGGTCCATTTTTATCACAGTTAAAACATGTTTTTTTGGATTTTTGGCACGCGTTGGTCCCTAGTTTTTTGAGTTCTCTTTCCGTTGCCGCTGACGGCTTGTCGATCTGAGTTGCCGTATAAAAGTTATGACCATTTTAATACGCTACTGTCAGAATTTCTACCTGTGCAGCTATGCTGTTTTGTGAGCTTGTTTTGAGGCCCTTAGAGTCCGTTTTTGGGCTAAGCTACTTGAGAGTGTTTTGTAGTATTCTGAGTCTGGTTTCCGTGTTAAAAATTTGGAACACATCTAATGAACAGTTTTGGAGTTATGACCGTTTCCGTAAGAGTGCTGAGTGCTGTCTAATCCTGTTAGGAATAACTTTGAGCCGAGTTTTAATCCGAGTCTTGTTATGCATTGTAGGATCCTTTAGGAGTTAAATTGTGACATTTGTACGTGCCGAGGACTTCTAGGAGCTTACGTTTATTCGAGGTGGGTGATCTCACTATAACTTGCATTTATATTCATTTCATGATTATGTGCTATATGTCATGAATTGCTATTGCTTTGAGGCGGGCTTGATTATGAGTTGAGATGCTATGTGATGTTTATTTTAGATTCATCATGAACTGAGATATGGATGCTGAGTAACCGAGTTGAGTACGATATCATTATGTGTTTGATCTGAGTACATGAGTTTTGTTTATGAGTTATCATGCATTTGAGATGTGCTATTTATCTACATATCTGTTGAGATGATATGTGTTGAGTATGTGATGGTTTGTTTTATATGAGTACATGTTGTATGAGTCAACAGGTAAATAAAACTAACCTAATTATATATGAGATTTAATTACCGTCCGCAAGAGGAGATAGCGAGAGTCAACTCTTCCGTGAGAGCCTAGAGGACGGGTGTTGGAAGAGGGTGTTGTGACGAGTGTATGGCGGTGGGCGTACGTTGAGTATCGTCACAACCCATGACAAACCTAATGAGATTAATAAAGGCCTAATAACGAGAAATGAGTAGAGTCTTTTAGGGAACATGTATGTGGCATGGATTATTTTGTATGTGTATGTTATTTTGATTTTATTCACTCAGTGGTTGCTGACCCCAAAACACTCCCCCCATTTTGCATGTACTTGAGAAGGTGTGTTGGATGAGCTGTCACTCGATGAGCTTGTGGGATTTGGATTTAACGTTTATTTTGAGTCAAAAAGTTACTTTTATTTTCCGCATTAAACCATGAGACGGTTCAATTTAACGGTTTAAATCGGTTTTTTACTCGGGTTTAACTATTACCAATCGGGTTTGACAGGTCAAGAAGGAAATAATAACCATGTTAGTATATTTTTTAGTGTGGCCAAATGATATCAAAAGTCACGGATTAAAAATAATTTAATGTGGCTATAGGTTAAACTATAGCCACAATTACAAAAACCTTACGTGCCTATAAGAACTCTACGGTCACCCTCAACATAACTACACGTGACAATACATAATTGATTAGTCACATTGTATATAAAACTATGTGTCTAAAATCGGGCTTGTAGTCACCATCAATATAACGATATGTGGCTATATGGTAACCATTAGCCACAATTTACAATAAATTGTGTCTCTAAAAGTAGGATTACAACTATTGTCATTTTAATTACATATGACTATATGGTAACCATTAGCCACGGTTGTATGCTATCGCCACACTTTTCCATGTGATATGGCCACTAAAATTTAGCGTAGCCATATATGCACTTTAAAACGCGAGAGAATAGACTACGCTTTTGATGTAAAATAAAACCGTGGCTAATTACATATGGCCACAGTTTTTTGCAGTGGCGATTGATGTTTTTTGTACTAGTGTCCTCCCTATTTCGGTCGAGCAACACAAGGAAGAACACAAGCCTTGTGTTCTTCGTTCGTTCTTCGTGTTCTTCAAGTCTTGAAGAACAAGTTTCATTACAAGAGCTTATCTAGAGGGCTTCTCGTTGTGTTTATCACTGGTGGTTCTATCTTGAGCAATCTAAGGTATGAATTGGAAAAACCCCTTTTCCCTTCTCCCCTTTGTACGAAAGTCGAACCAAGAACCCTAGGGTTCTTGGTCAGTTCGTCGAATACACACAAGCATGTGTGTGTGTTCGAGTTTTTCGTACAATGTTTCTTTCTTGTTAATCTAGTTTAGATTTCCAACATCCCATAATCCTTTAGGTTTTAAGGAAAAAGTTTAATCTCAGTTTCGCTTGTAGGGATTAAACTAGCTAGTTGGTTTAACCGGCAAGAACAAGTTCATGTTCTTGTCAGTATGGTTTGAACCAAGTATACTAGGAGGTTGACCCAAGTGGTCAATCAGTTACAATGAAACCCTTCAGTGGTATCAGAGCGTTGGTTTAGAAATCTAAATAAGAATAACAAAGTTTTTTGTTTGTTTAATTTCCAAGTTTTTCTTATTTTTTATTTTTTTTTGTTCCTTCTTCTTTTTCTTCCTCATAAATTTCGAATGAGGGTAAAGAACCCTAGACCAAGAATGTTAAACCATTTAGTTTAATTGGTCATTAGGATTCTAAACCCTAGTAATTTCGAGATCTAGAAAAGAACCCTAGGACCAAGAACATTAAACTAGTTTAGTTTAATTGGTCAAAAGGCTTCTTTCCCTAACCCTAGTGTGTTCGCAAAATTACAAGAACCCTAGGATCAAGAATGTCAAAATTTTTTGTCAAAAGGATTCTTTCCTTATTAATTGATCTTCAAAATTTAGGACCAAGTATGTTAAACTAAGTTTTATTTTAATTGGTCAAAAAGGATTCTTTCCTTTCTCCAAAGATTTCGTGAATCATGGAGGAAACTTGGACACCAAGTTTAATTAAACTAGTTTAGTTTAATTGGTGGAAAGGTTTCTTAGGCATAAGGAAAATTTTCGAAACCCTAGATTCAACCTAGGACCAAGAACGTTAAACTAGTTTAGTTTAATTGGTTAATAGGATTAATCAAGAATATAATCTAGAACCTAGAAAATTAAACAAGTTTATGTTTAATAAGGTTTGATTATTATTTTAATGAGTTTATTAAAACCAGTTCTTTAAATCTAGAAATCTAGACAAAGTTTTTGTTTAGAAGATTTAAATTAAATAAGTTTAAATAAAATTATTAAAGTTATAAGCTATCCTAAAATTTAAACAAAGTTTAATAATTGTTTAAATAGGATCGATTAGGATTAATCTTTAACTAAAAGGGCGTTATTGATCAAGTAAATTAAAACTAGGTTTTAATTGATCAAAAATGAGATAAGGGTGTATTTAATTAAATTTAATTAAAGGATAGAATAAAAGTGTTAATTTTAAAGTCTTAAAATTAACAAGTGTATTTATATTATATTATATAATTTTTCGGATTTTCCAAATTATTTAAAAGTGATTTTAAAGGATAAAATAGTTTGTACGTATTTTAATTAGTCTAAGTTAAAATACATATGTATGTATATATATAATACAAGATTAAATGGAACAATTACATATAAATGTTATTTTGATCATTTAGTTGTAATATTATGATAACTAGAAATTTGTATTAAGTTATAATTTGAACTAGAATGTACAAAGTTGTAAACAACTAGAAATTGTACAAACGAAGGTATATTATTATTAGATGATACAAAAGTTATAAATATTATAATTAGATTGTATAAAGTTATAAGTAATTATAACTAGTTATTTATACAAGTATATTACGAGTTACGTAAAATACTAGATTAATGATCAAGGGATAAAATAATATAGGAAATTTTAGAACCTATATTTAACTAGTCTAAGTTAAATATAAGAATGGTTTATAAACAAACTAAGAATTATTATATATAGTCTTTATATAATAAGTTTATTAGTTTCACCAATGATCGATCATGGTTGTTGGAGTTATTGGGAGCTACATAAGAAAATCGCAAAGTTTATAAATATGTCCGTAGGACATAGTTTTGGTGAATTTAATGAAGTTAAAATAAGTGTTTAATTTTATTATTAAACAAGTGAAAAACAAGGTGTGTTAAACTAGGATTATGATTCAAGTTTATGAATCATAAAGGGATTAAAATTGAAATTTTAAAGTTTAACATAAGGTTCACGTTTTTCAAAGAAAATAAAACGAGCAAGTTTTATAGAAAAAAAGGTTTTTTACAAAACCTAGTAAAACGTCTTGTACACCTCGTTTTAGGTATACATATAAATCGCGCAAACCTTTTGAAACTACAAGTTTTAAAGAAAAAGGTTCTTAAGATTTAAAAAGGTGTCTTGTAGAATTCTTGAATTCACAAGTCACAAATTTTAAAGGATTAAGATTGGAATAAGGTTTAAGTTTAGATTAAATACTTAAGCAAACCCAAGAAAATCTTAGATCTAAGTACTATCCATCTAACGGAACACCTCACTTGTTCAACGATATTCATATTGTAAGGATAAAGAACCTTAGATATGGATTCAAATCATTGCGAGTGTTAGGGTGCGTAAGGTTCTGTGATAATCGGGAGTCCCGGCGCAGAACATCGCACTGTCTTAGATGGTCTGATCTACTTTGGTGATAATCGGGAGTCCCGGCCCAAAAAGTACTTGAGTAGAATAAACATACTAGACTTTATTGCAACTTAGAAATGTATGATGAAATTCGTACAAGATTGTAATAAGTTATAAGTATAAAGATTCTACGACCCCTAGGAATCGTGTCAAGTCTTGATACGATCGGTGGATGTTACCTACCAGAAACAGCATGTCTCGTCGGGAAGTGCCCAAACCTTGCGGCGAGAATGTGATATATGGATCCTAGGCCTAAAATATTAATTATGGGTTTATAATATACTAGCAGGGTACCCGCGCAATGCGGCGGCGGGTACCCTGTGATTATATTTTGCAGCGACAAATTGGTAGCCGAAGGTAGTGTTGGTGACGATAGCTGGTCGTGGTTCTGGTCGCTGAAGGTGGTAATTGCAAAAATTTTAAGGTGGTCGGCGGGAATGAATGATATTAACTTAGAAAAATTGTACAATGAAGTCATGGTGGTGATTGGCGGAAGTGGATAATATTAACTCAAAGGTTCGAAGTGTAGCTAAGATGGATGAGAACTTGTGTTTTCACCTCTTGTCGCTGCAAAATATAATCACCAACACTACCTTCGGCTACCAATTTGTCGCTGCAAAATATAATCACAGGGTACCCGCCGCCGCATTGCGCGGGTACCCTGCTAGTATATTATAAACCCATAATTAATATTTTAGGCCTAGGATCCATATATCACATTCTCGCCGCAAGGTTTGGGCACTTCCCAACGAGACATGCTATTTCTGGTAGGTAACATCCTTACCAATCGTACCAAGACTTGATACGATTCCTAGGGGTCGTAGAATCTATAGACTTTTAACTTACTACAACTTTGTACAATTTAGTTTCACATTTCTAAGTTTGTAACAAAGTCTAGTATGTTTATTCTACTCAAGTACTTTTTGGGCCGGGACTCCCGATTATCACCAAAGTAGATCAGACCATCTAAGATAGTGCGATGTTCTGCGCCGGGACTCCCGATTATCACAGAACCTTACGCACCCTAACACTCGCAATGATTTGAATCCATATCTAAGGTTCTTTATCCTTACAATATGAATATCGTTGAACAAGTGAGGTGTTCCAATTAGGTGGATATTACTTCGATCTAAGATTTTCTTGGGTTTGTTTAAGTCTTAAACTAAACTTAAACCTTATTCCAATTTTAATCTTTATTTAAAATGTGCTACATGTGTTATTCAAGAATTCCACAAGACGCTTTTCTAAATATCTTTTAAAACTTTAAGTTTAAAATTTGTTCGATTTTACTTTGTATACCTAAATACGAGGTGTACAAAAGATATTACTAGGTTTTGTAAAAAACCTTATCTTAATAAAACATACTTGTTTTATTTACTTGAAAAACTTCAAACCCTATGTTAAACTTTAAAATAGAGATTTTAATTCTTTATGACTTACGAACACAAGTCATAACTCTAATTTAACATAACAAGTTTTTATATGTTTAATAATAAAATTAAACATTTACTTATTAGATTCTCCAAAATATGTCCTAAGGACACATTTATAAACTTTGTGACTTTCTTGTGTAGCTCCCACTAATTCCAACAACCATGATGGAACTTGAGTAAACACAATCACTAGTTTGTACTTGGTGAACACTAATAAACTTATTATATATATAAGCTATATATAATAATCTTATTTTGTTTTAAACCATTCTTATATTTAACTTAGACTAGTTATATATAAGTTCTAAAATTTCCTATTTTATTTTACCCTTGATCATTAATCTAGTATTTTACGTAACTCGTAATATACTTGTATAAATAACTAGTTATAATTACTTATAACTTTATACAATCTAATTATAATATTTATAACTTTTGTATCATCTAATTATAATATAACATTGTTTGTACAATTTCTAGTTGTTTAGAACTTTGTACATTCTAGTTCAAATTATAACTTAATACAAATTTCTAGTTACTTAATATTATAACTATGATCAAAATAACATTTTATTTAATTGTTCCATTTAATTTGTACATTTATATTTTAACTTAGACTAATTAAAATACGTACAAACTATTTTATCTTTTAAAATCACTTTTAAATAATTTGAAAAAAAAAATCTGAAAATTATATATAATAATATAAATACATCTTGTTAATTTTAAGACTTTACAATTAACACTTCTCTTTTATCCTTAATTAAATTTAATTACTTAAACCCTTATCTTGTTCTTGAGCAATTAAAAGTGATTTTAAAATCTAATTTAAATTTAATTTAAAACCTAATTTTAATTTTCTTGATCAATAACATCTCTTAGTTATAGATTAATCTTAATCAATCCTATTCAAACAATTATTAAACTTTGTTTAAATTCTAGGATAGATTATTACTTTAATAGATTTATTTAAACTTATTAATTTAAACATTTATAGACAATAAAACTTTGTCTAGATTTCTAGGTTTAAAGAACTAGTTTTAATAAACTTACTAAAACAATAATTAAACCTTATTAAACATAAACTTGTTTAATTTTCTAGGTTCTAGATTATGTTCTTGATTAATCCTATTAACCAATTAAACTAAACTAGTTTAATGTTTTTGGTCCTAGGTTAATTCTAGGGTTTCGAAAATTTCCTTAAGGCTAAGAAACTTTTCCACCAATTAAACTAAACTAGTTTAATCAAACTTGGTGTCCAAGTCTCCTCCATGATTCACGAAATCTGGGGAGAAAAAGGAAAGGATCCTTTTTGACCAATTAAACTAAAACTTAGTTTAACATACTTGGTCATCGATTTTGAAGATCAAAGTAAAAAGGAAAGAATCCTTTTGACCAAAAATTTTGACATTCTTGATCCTAGGGTTCTTCCAATTTTCGAAATTTCTAGGGTTAGGGAAAGAAGCCTTTTGACCAATTAAACTATACTAGTTTAATGTTCTTGGTCCGAGGGTTCTTTCTAGATCTCGAAATTACTAGGGTTTAGAATCCTTATGACCAATTAAACTAAACGGTTTAACATTCTTGGTCTAGGGTTCTTTACCGTTTTCGAAATCTTAAAAGAAGAAAAAAAAAACTTGGAAATTTAAACAAATAAAAGCTTTGTTATTCTTGTTTAGATTTCTAAACAACGCTCTGATACCACTGAAGGGTTTCATTGTAACTGATCGACCACTTGGGTCAACCTCCGAGTAGGCTTGGTTCGAACCATACTGACAAAAACATGAACTTGTTCTTGCCGGTTAAACCAACTAGCTAGTTTAATCCCTAAAAGCGGAACTGAGATTAAACTTAATCCTTAAACCCTAAAGGATTGGGATGTTGGAAATATCAACTAGATTAACAAGAAATAAACCTTGTACGAAAAACTCAAACACACACACATACTTGTGTGTGTTCGTCGAACACTCACCAAGAACCCTAGGGTTCTTGGTGTTCTCGTCCGATCGAACAAGAGGGAGGAGGAGAAAGAGTGTTCCATAAATCATACATTAATCTTGCTTAAGTAAGTCCA
Organism: Calendula officinalis; assembly: GCA_963853835.1. Taxonomy (NCBI): domain Eukaryota; kingdom Viridiplantae; phylum Streptophyta; class Magnoliopsida; order Asterales; family Asteraceae; genus Calendula; species Calendula officinalis. Next base: position 47,451,030 of record OY970830.1, on the reverse strand, counting down.
CTGATGATGAACACGACGAGAGATCCTCTAGTTGATCACTTGCAATGATCCTTGTTCTTTAAGACTTGAAGAACACGAAGAACGAACGAAGAACAGGAAGAACACAAGGCTTGTGTTCTTGGGGTGTGTTTTGGCCGAAATCTCCAAAGGGTGAGAAGGAATTTCGTGGCTAGGGTATTGGGGTGAGAGGAATAAAGTGAAGCCTAAGATCTTCTATTTATAATGGAAGATCTTTTACTTAAGTCATTCTAATTTAATTAAGAAACGTTTTTTAATTAAACTTTTCCTTTTACACTTTCAACCCTTATAGTTTATCTAGTTATTATTGTTGCACTTAATTATTAAATGTCTAGTATTAATACACTAATATATTCCGTATATTATATAAACGAAATATATATACTTTGTATTTATACTTTTAATAATTAATTATATAATAGACCTTATATAATTTAGACAATAATATTATCCAATTTACCATATGATTTAATTGCTTTAAATCATATTATGGATAATCTATAATTAACACATTGTATATTTACTCAACTAGTAAATGTACAAATACTTGTATTAATTAGTTAGATAAACTAATCTAGTAATAAGTTGAACTTAACTTAATACTTAACTGATTCATAAATGACTATTATGAATCATTCCTCTTTGCATATCATTGCATATCTTTGTCTTATTACATGCACTCACCGGAGTGACCCTTAAGTGTTTCGTAGGCATGGATGTATCCCCATAGGTTGACTAACTGTGCACATAAATCCATCAGTCAGCGGCGCCCTAGTATCAATAGTAACATGCCGAATGCTTTTTTTCCCTTGGGCCAATTGGTATGCGTCGCATGGTAGATGGCCCACTGCATCACCATGGGCTTTGCCACCTTGCCCTTGTCGAACTCTTTCTTGGGCTAAATAGACTTCGGGATCACAAGCCCAAGGGCGTCAGGATGGAATTTTGGACCGACAACCTCAAGCAGCCCCACAGGTCTATACGGCGGGCTCAGAATATGCCCAAACGGACATATAATCTGCCATGTACACCATGACTCTCATTCTGCCGTCCAATCCTAGGGTCATGGACAAAGGTGCCTCATCCCACGTCACCGCGGATAAAGGTACACTATTGTCTCCTTTTAATTCGAGCAAACAAAACAGTATTCTTGTCGGAAATGGCCAATATATTCCAATTTTAGGGCATGGGAACACCAAATTAAACCCCCCCCCCCCCCCCCCCCGCATTTTAAAAAATGTTCAATATGCTCCACACATTATCAAAAAATTGGTTTCCGTTAGAAAATTCACTATTTCTGTGGAATTTGACCCTTTTGGATTTTCTGTGAAGGATTTTCGGACGACGACACGCATAAAGAGATGTGATAGTTAGGGGTGTGTATAAAAACCAAAAAACTGGAACCGGCACAGTACCGAACTGGCACAGTACCAAACCAGAACCGGCTTAACCGGTCCGGTTTCTAGTTCTTAGATTTGATCAAAAATAACAAATCGGGTTTACCGGTTCCGGTCCCGATTCGGTTCCGGTCTTTTCGGGTTTGGAACCGGCATTTAAATATGTATGTAAGCTTATGCGTTTTCACGTATATATGTCGACATAATGGGTATATAGGCTTTTAATAGAAATATATTTTACTTAAAGCAACCCGTGAACACCCGCAAACATCATACTTATATTAAAAATATGCTAAAATATTGAATCTATATATTCTAAGAGGAGAATATGCACTGAAAATGTATAATCGGATGGCAAACTCAAAAACCGTGTTTACCGGTTCAAAACACGCTTGAAGACCGGACCGAACCGGACCCGGAACCAGTTTAACCGGTCAGGTTCTCGGTCTTTGAAAGTTCCTTTTTCCGATTTCCGGGTTTACCGGTTCCGGTCGCGTTCGGTCCGGTTCCGGAACCGAACACACCGCTAGTGATAGTCATGGCGATCTTTATCCCGTTACTAACAAGACGCCGATGAATAAAGATAAACACTCTCATTTTGCTCTTCATATTTCTACTTTGTGGCATGATCGTTTAGGTCAATTTATTCTTTTCTTTTTTGTAGTGAAAACAATGTTGATTCTTATTGTTTTAGTCGACATATGTTTTTTTGATCGGTCTAGATTAATATTTCAAGTTGCTTTATAAAATGTGTTTGGCAGATTCGTTTTTCAGAATTTTCTTGATTTTCGAACATTTTCGGACTGATTCTGGGTTCGGTGTCTTCTGAACATTCGTAGCTCGTTGAGTCAGGAGACCGTGGCCGCCGATCTTCATGTAATCCGAATTATGGTCGGTGAGTTATGGTCATTTCCGTGAAATGTCGTTGTACTGTTTGTTTTCTGCGATTTTGTGTACTGAGTTGATCGAGGATCCCTTTTGGGAGAGATTTAGGGAAAATGGTCTTCTAACCAAATGTAGCCCTCTGAGTTATCCCCATTCTCGTAAACTGTCGTTGTGCTGGATTTTTGTTGAAAGTTTCTTGAAATTCATTTTTTTAAATTGTAAATTGTTATTGAACCATTTTCTTGTCGTTGTCGATTGGGACCGTGAGGGATGGACTCTCTTTTGTCCCGTGGACATCTAGGAGCATACGTTTATTCAAGGTGGGTAATCTCTGATGGATTTATGTGCACAGTTAGTCAACCTATGGTGATACAACCATGCCTACGAAACACTTAAGGGTCACACCGGTGAGTGCATGTAATACGAGTAAGACATGTAATGATACTTGGAAGAGGATTGATTCATAATAAGTCATTTATGAATCAAGTTAAGTATTAAGTGAAGTTCAACTTATTACTAGATTAGTTTATGTAATTAATTAATACAAGTATTTGTACATTTACTAGTTGAGTAAATATACAATGTGTTAATTATAGATTATCCATAATATGATTTAAAGCAGTTAAATCATATGGTGTTGGATAACATTATTGCGTAAAATATATAAAGGTTATTATATAATTAATTATTAAAAGTATTAATACAAACATATATTTGGTATATATTTATATACACGAAATATTAAGTGTATAAATACTAGACATTTAATAATTAAGTACAACAATAATAATAGTTAAACTATAAGGGAAGGAAACATAAAAAGGAAAGTATAATTAAAGAAATGATCTTAATTAAACTAGAGGGTTCTAAGCGCAACTTATTTATCTATAAATAGGAGGCTTAGGGTAACCCTAAAACCCCTTGAACCCCACAAAATCTTCCCCTCCTCTCCCCTTGGTTTCGGCCGAATAAGAGCATCACCAAGTTCTTAGTGTTCTTCGTTTTTCGATCGTTCGTTCTTCATATTCTTCAAGACTTGAAGATTGAAGATCATCACAAGGATCAACTAGAAGATCACTCGTCAGGTTCATCATCAGTGGACTTTCTTAAGCAAACATTAAGGTATGTTTTTGGAAACCATTTTCCCTCTTTTTCCCTTTGTACGAATTCAGCACCAAGAACCCTAGGGTTATTGGTGATTGGTCGAATTACACACAAGCATGTGTGTGTGTTCGAGTTTTTCGTACAAGCTTTCTTTCATGTTAATCTAGTCTAGATTTCCAACATCCCAATCCTTTAGGGTTAAGGATTAATTTTAATCTCAGTTCCGCTTTAGGGATTAAACTAGCTAGTTGGGTTAACCGACAAGAGTCATGTTCTTGTCAGTATGGTCGAACCAAGTATACTAGAAGGTTGACCCAAGTGGTCAATCAGTGTTATGAAATCATTCAGTGGTATCAGAGCGTTGGTTTAGAAATCTATACAAGGTTAACAAAGTTTTGTTTGTTTAATTTTTAAAATTTTTTTGTTCCATCTTTTTCTTCTTCTTCTTGATGTTCGAACAATGGTAAGAACCCTAGGACCAAGAATATTAAACTAGTCTAGTTTAATTTGTCAAGAGGTTTCTAAAAACCATAGAATTTTTCTAAATCTAGTAAGAACCTTTGGATCAAGTATGTTAAACAAGATTTGTTTAATTGGTCAAAAGGCTTCTTTCCCTAACCCTAGTGTGTTCGAAATTTACTAGAACCCTAGGATCAAGAATATCAAAGTTCTTGATCAAGAGGATTCTTTCCTTATTATTTGATCTTCAAAATCTAGGACCAAGTATGTTAAACCAAGTTTTTGGTTTAATTGGTCAGAAAGGATTCTTTCCTTTTCTCAAGATTTTCGAGATCAAGGAGGTTGCTTGCACACCAAGTTTGTTAAACTAGCTTAGTTTAATTGGTGAAAAAAGTTTCCTAGACTTGAGGAGTTTTTCGAAAACCCTAGATGTAATCTAGGACCAAAAACATTAAACTAGTATAGTTTAATTAGTTAAAATAATTAATTAAGATGATAATCTAAAACCTAGATAATTAAACAAGTTCATGTTTAATAGGTTTAATTATTCTTTTAGTAGATTTATTAAAACTAGTTCTTTAAACCTAGAAACTTAGACAAAGTTTTATTGTCTATAAGGTTTGAATTAAAAAGTTTAAATAAATTTATTAAGGTTATAATCTATCTTAAAATTTAAACAAAGTTTATTGTTTAGATATGATTGATTAGAATTAATCTTTTAATAAATAATGTTTTGATCAAGTAAATCAAAACCCTAGTTTTGATTAATCAAGAACAAGATTAGGGTTTAACTAATTAATAAGGATTAAAAAAAAGTGTTAATTTTTAAGTTCTAAAATTAACAAGATGTATTTATATATATATATATATATATATATATATATTATTTCGGAATTTTTAAATGTTTAAAAAGAAAAATGAGTTTTAATAGATAAAGTAGTTTATACGTATTTTTAATTAGATTAAGTTGAAATACATACGTATAAATTAGATGTAATATTTTTATTAGAATGTTACAAGTTTATTTTAAAGTAATGAAATATGTATGTATATATTAAATACAAGATTAAATGGAACATTAAAAGGTAATTTTGATCTTAAAGGATAATATTATAACTAGTTATTGTATAAGTTATAATATAATTAAAACTAGAAAGTACAAAGTTATGATTTCATTATAACTAGAAATTATACAAGTTGAGATTATATGATGAACTAGAAATATACAAAGTTATATATTATTATTATAAGGTGTATAAAGTTGTAAGTTATTATAATTAGATAATTATACAAGTATAATATAAGTATTTTACAAGTCATGTAAGATACTAGATTAATGATCAAGGGATAAATAACAAGAAAACTTTATAACCTATATTTAACTAGTTCAAGTTAAATGTAAGAAAGGTTTAAACAAACTAAGAATTATTATATATAGTCTTTATATAATAAGGTTATTAGTTTCACCGAATATAGACCGGTGATTGTGTTTGCTTGAGTTTCATCATGGTTGTTGGAGCTAGTGGGAGCTACACAAGAAAATCACAAAGTTTATAAATGTGTCGTCAAGGCATACGTTTTGGTCGAATCTAGTCAATCAAAACAAATGTTTAATTTCAATATTAAACATGTGAAAAACAAGATGTGTTAAACTAGATTTATGTTTCAAGTTTATGAATCATAAAAGAATTAAAAGTTAACATAAGTTTTTAGGGTTTTCAAGTAAGATAAAACAAGTAAGTTTTACTATACATAAGGTTTTTCACAAAACCTAGTAAAACGTTTTGTACACCTCGTTTTAGGTATACATATAAATCTCGCAACTTCTGAAACTATAAGTTTTAAAGGAAAAGTTCTTAAGATTTAAAAAGGTGTCTTGTTGAATTCTTGAATTCACAAGTCATAAATTTTAAATAAGAATCAAGATTGGAATAAGGTTTAAGTTTAGTTCAAGACTTAAACAAACCCAAGAAAATATTAGATCTAAGTACTATCCACCTAATGGAACACCTTACTTGTTAAACGATATTCATATTGTAAGGAGAAAGAACCTTAGATATGGATTCAAATCATTGCGAGTGTTAGAGTGCGTAAGCATCTGAGATAATCGGGAGTCCCAGCGCAGAACATCACACTGTCTTAGATGGTCTGATCTACTTTGGTGATAATCGGGAGTCCCGGCCCAAAAAGTACTTGAGTAGAATAAACATACTAGACTTTATTGCAACTTAGAAATGTACAATTAGATTGTACATGGTTGTAATAGGTTATAAGTCTAAAGATTCTACGACCCCTAGGAATCGTATCAGATCTTGGTGCGATTGGTAAGGATGTTTCCGACCAGAAACAGCATGTCTCATCGGAAAGTGCCCAAACCTTGCGGTGAGAATGTGATATATGGATCCTAGGCCTAAAATATTTATTATGGGTTTATAATATATTTTAGAGAATTTTTATTGATGGTTACTAATTAAACTGGGTTTGATTTGTAGATGGCAGCAACAACCACAACGACAAGTACCAATAATCTCTCGTTACGCTCGATCCTAGAAAAGGACAAGTTGACTGGGTCAAACTTTCTCAATTGGGAGCGCAATCTCCGCATTGTGCTCATGCATGAGAGAAAGTGGTATGTCTTGGAGAGAGCAGTACCAAATGTCCCTGCCGCGAATGCTAGAGCTGAAGCAAGGAAAGCTTATGATAAGCATGTCAGTGATGCACTCGATGTGAGCTGTCTGATGCTCGCCTCTATGAGTCCCAAGCTACAAGCGGGACTTATGGATGTGCCTGCGTTTGAGATGATCCATCAACTAAGGCATTCATTTCAAGAGCAAGCTCGCACTGAGAGGTTTGACATCAATCGAGCCTTCAACTCTTGCAAGATGGTCAAAGGAACACCGGTGAGTGCCCATGTCATGAAAATGAAAGGGCACATGGATCACCTGGCTAGACTCGGTCACCCCATACCGTTGTAAATGGCAACAGACACTATACTCAATTCATTTTCTGATGATTACAAGCCTTTGGTAGTAAACTACAATATGCATAATATGGAGAAATCCATTGATGAGCTACATTCTATGCTCAAGACAACTGAATTGAGTTTGGGGACCAAATCTAAGGATGTTCTAATGATCGGTAATGGCAGTGGTGGTGGCAAGAAGAGTAAAGGGCATGGTGGTAAAGGAAAGGGTAAAACCAATCCTAACCAAGGAATGCCAAATGGTAAATGTGTCAAACAAAAGGTCAAGAAGGTGAAGCCTAACACAGCGAGGACCGAGAATCCGTGCTTCAAGTGCAGGGAGGCTGGGCATGGGAAAAGAAATTGTCCAAAGGGTGCCAGTGGTGGAGGAATGGCAAGTTCCTCAGGTAACACGACCACACTTCTTATTCACTTTGAGATACTTGTAAAGTATATTACGAGTAATCTAACTTTTACAATCGTTTATTGCAGGAGGCGATGGAAGTGAAGGTGACCAGTATGAGATGGTGATTCCACGAGCACCAAGATTTTATAATTCAGTATTTTATGGATTCAGTAAAACAATTTTATTTTATTGTTGGATAATTTTTTATTTTTATGTTAAAACAAGGTTTTTGGTTTTAATCAATAAGAATCCATGGTTGAATTATATTATGTTATGTGTGCATGTGTGACAATTACACTAGTCAAGGTTTATGACTAGATTATAAGTCAAGTTTTTGATATACTTAGTATCTCATGTTCTATATTTGTTTGATTGTTGTATGAATGAATAATGTCTTAGAAGCTCAATACTTAGATACTAGAAATTAGAAATTTTTCTAAAGTGTTTAAGAGTTTTATGGAAGCATAAGGTTCAAAAGTTATTGAACTTAGTTAAAACATCGTAAGTGATAAATTACTTATGATAGTACGTTTTAAAGCATTAGTATTAATATAGTATGATTATATTGGATATAATCAAGGTGGACTTTAAGCGTATGCTTGTAATAAAGTATTTAATAAAGTCATACTTCCCTGACGAGGAATGTTGGATATTCGCAAAATCCAAGAAATGACTTAGAGATTAAATAAACTCTTAAAAGGGTCAAACAATATTAAAAGTATTTAAGAACTAAAAAGTATTAAACGCAAGTGTTTCATAGTTGTAATTAATACAATATTTAATCAAGTCATGATTCCCTAATAGGAATAATGGATATATAAGAAATCCAAGAAATGACTTTGGCATTAAATAAAGTTCTTAAAAGATACTAAAGTATTTAAGAATTGGAAGTATCATCTCAAGTGTTTTATACTTGTTATATACAGTGATCATTAAAAGTCATAATTCCCTAAACAGGAATGTTGGATATTCGCAAATCCAAAGGATGACTTTAGTAATTGATAAATTCTTAAAGGATTAAACTATAAGTTATTGACAAAAAGGTCAAAGTATTGACTTGTTCAAAGTGATAGTTTAAGTGATGCTTGAATTCCATAAAAGTGAGTGGGAGCTATGACTAACATAATTCATTAAAGAAATTAATGAGTTTAGTAAGTTAGTGAGATATTAACAACAAGGAATTACCAAGTCGTTAGCCAAAGAGTTAAGAGAAATAAATGATCATTGATTAGATTATTACAAGCCTAATAGCGTGATCACGAGTCTTGTGATTAATTATTGCATATCTAATAGGTTGTTCACACTCCAATGGATAACATAATCAGTTAAGGAAATTTCTTTAACTAGTAAAAGTACCTACAAATCAAGTAGCTAAAAGAGGTTTAGTTACAAGGCAAGTTTTATAGATTCAAGAAACTAAGGAGCTATTTTCCAATCATCCTATGTGTAACGAATCATATAAAAAGGGCAAGACTAGAATATGTTCTAATGTTGCATGAACAATATCTAGCAAAGACAAAAGAAATAGTATTTTAAAATACTCGTCTTATGTCTTTAGTTTAATAGAGATGACTAAATTGTAATTAGTGATAAAAGTTACAATTAAGAGTCATAGAGTAATCAACACAAACGCAAAGAATAAGTAATGATCCAGTAATAATTTAGTATCTATGTCCAGTGAGGAATAATACATGAGTTAGTGTCATTATTATTCAGACTTTGTATGTCTTACAATATCCATGAATAAAAGTCTCTTTATTCGAAAAGATATAAATCCGTGACTACTCGTCTTGGTGAGAACCTTGATGGGACGTTAACGTCATCGCGGTATTTGGTGGTAGATTCGAAACTTCTTCGAAGATAGCTACACAAGTTTTTGTGTAAACCAAGTATCGGTGATATTCTGTTGGAGCTCGAAGAATATTGGATTGACCACCGTGATAATACTTCGTGGTTGAATAGTTCAAAAGTATTATTCACTAGGATTATCTTTAAGCCTGAGGTATTTGGTTTACGATATAATGACTAATGTACTTTGGTTCATCTTATACAAGCCTGAAATATGGTTGTCATAACGAGGCTTTACTGGGTACAAAGGAATTTGTATTATGAATCGAAATATAAGAAGATGGTAATTGCACCTCCTTTTTAAGAGAGATATTTATGGGTCCCTTGACATGATGAAAACTGACAAGTGCATGGCCATGCCCAAAAAGCGAACTGATTCATTCTTTGTCGTTTATCACAACAATTTAAATCAAGTAGTCAAGAAATGATTTCGAGTAGAGGAGTTGATAATTCCTACCATGCTCGTTATCGTTATCACAAATATCGTGTTGCAAGGGATGAACCTAACAACGTTACCCAAGAAGTACAGACGGAGTGTTCTTACTAGGCAACGCTATTAAAGGAGTTTCTCAAAAACTATACCTGGGTTACATAAGCTGTTTTTATGGGGTTGGTTACTTACATGCCCATGTAGAAGGCCACTGTAGCTCGTGTCATCAAGCTAAGATTACGAACTTCCACAAGTGGGAGTCTGATGGATTTATGTGCACAGTTAGTCAACCTATGGTGATAAATCCATGCCTACGAAACACTTAAGGGTCACACCGGTGAGTGCATGTAATACGAGTAAGATATGTAATGATACTTGGAAGAGGATTGATTCATAATAAGTCATTTATGAATCAAGTTAAGTATTAAGTTAAGTTCAACTTATTACTAGATTAGTTTATCTAATTAATTAATCTAAGTATTTGTACATTTACTAGTTGAGTAAATATACAATGTGTTAATTATAGATTATCCATAATATGATCTAAAGCAATTAAATCATATGGTATTGGATAACATTATTGCGTAAATTATATAAAGGTTACTATATAATTAATTATTAAAAGTATTAATACAAACATATATTTCGTATATATTTATATACACGAAATATTAAGTGTATAAATACTAGACATTTAATAATTAAGTGCAACAATAATAATAGTTAAACTATAAGGGAAGGAAACGTAAAAAGGAAAGTTTAATTAAAGAATTGATCTTAATTAAACTAGAGGGTTCTAAGAGCAACTTATGTATCTATAAATAAGAGGCTTAGGGTAACCCTAAAACCCTTGATCCCCACGAAATCTTCCCCTCCTCTCCCCTTGGTTTCGGCCGAATAAGAGCATCACCAAGTTCTTGGTGTTCATCGTTCTTCGTTCGTTCGTTCTTCATATTCTTCAAGACTTGAAGATTGAAGATCTCACAAGGATCAACTAGAATATCACTCGTCATGTTCATCATCGGTTGACTTTCTTAAGCAAACATTAAGGTATGTTTTGGGAAACCCTTTTCCCTCTTTTTCCCTTTGTACGAATTTGGCACCAAGAACCCTAGGGTTCTTGGTGATTGGTTGAATTACACACAAGCATGTGTGTGTGTTCGAGTTTTTCGTACAAGCTTTCTTTCTTGTTAATCTAGTCTAGATTTCCAACATCCCAATCCTTTAGGGTTTAAGGATTAAGTTTAATCTCAGTTCCGCTTTAGGGATTAAACTAGCTAGTTGGTTTAACCGACAAGAGTCATGTTCTTGTCAGTATGGTCGAACCAAGTATACTAGGAGGTTGACCCAAGTGGTTAGTCAGTGTTATGAAACCCTTTAATCTCACTATAAACATGTACTTACTTTCGATTAATGATTATGTGTTATATGTTGTGAATTGTTGTTGATTGAGCTGCGCTTTGAATTTGTGATTAATTTGAGTACTTGAGATTGGATTACGAGTATATACGTATATGAGATGTGCTATGTGTTTTGAGCAGTTAGTTTTATATGAGTACATGTTGTCGAGTCAACACGTAATAATACTAATTTACTATATTTGAAATTAATAGCCAACGCTTCCCTGAGTTAAGCCAAGTACATTTCATGACTGTCAGCGTGGTACTGCGGGGCACCTAGAGAGGGTGTTGGTGTTGGAATATGCTTATGTCGTAACATATAATTTTATGGCTAGACGTACGTGAGCCTATAGAGTCACACACTTATACACTGAGATACCATTTAATATATATAATGTAGATATTGTATTTACATTATTTATATATCCTAAGTAACATAATATAATTAAATAGAGCTTAATAGTTAAGCTTGACTTAATTATAGGGAAATAAAAATGTTTAAGTGAAAAGACCCAAAAATCATTAGACTTGACTAATATAAAATATTTAACCCTAATGATCTCCTAACCTAACCCTAACCAAGCAAGTGGCGCCTCCTTCTTGATCTGTCGAAAGATACGGCCGTAACATTATTGTAGAAAAAAAAAGAGAAGCATGAAATTCTTCCCTCCTTTTTTGTGGGTGATGTATGTCCAAAGGAAAACAAACAAAACCATTTTTGGTTTATGGTTTTGTTGCCTACGTGAGGGCAGAAAAGAAGGTGCAATATTTGGTTGCTTGGTTGGTGAATTGTTACTAGTTTGAACTAGCATTCGTTGGTATTGATTAAGGTGTAGTGTGGAATACTCTAGAGGTATCCTACTTTGGGTACAAAGTTTCATATCAAAAGGAGATTCAACCGGTTCTTGTGTTTCACGCTTCAAGGGTATGATATTAATCATTCTCTTGGTTTTTTCTTGCTTAATTATCTGGTCTATATGTAGATCCGTTATTGGTGATTTATATTATTTTCCGCTGCGTTTTACTTGATTAAACCGTAAATCACTAACAGTGGTATCACGAGTCATCATATTGATAATTTAATTAGCAAGTGTTTTTATAAAAAGTAGCAAAAACCGATTTTTTTTGGCCCCTTGAGGCGTGCAATCGGATAACAAAGAACCCTAGGGTTTTTTGTTTTTTGAAAAAAATTATAAAAATGGGTTAAATAAATTTTGATTTTTTGGAACCCTTATTGCTACTGGTTACAAAAACCTTAATAAAAAAATTAATCTTGATTATTGAATTTTTTATATTATTTGGCTTGTAATTTTATTTTATATGTTAATTTTCATATGGCAAAACATGTATTTTTGCCAAATCCCAAGCCAAAACCTTGTCAAATGTTGATTAATTGTGCAAAACCGATGAAAACCTAGACGATTTGTGATTGTGTTGATTCCTTTGATTGTTTGGATGTTTGGAAAGCCGTGTTTTTGGCGATGTTGTAATTTTTATTTTTAATTTTTTTTTTGGTGCCATTTTTTGGGGGGTAATTTTCCAATGTAAAAGTAATAAAATAGGTTGTATTTTCATTATTTTTTGTATTGTAAATTGTTGACCAAGATTTAAGAAAAATGAAGAAAACAACAATTTTCGTCACTTTGCGGGTGCAATACGAAAATAGCGTTCCACGAGCATACGGACTCCGTTTTGGGTGTTTCAAAAACCTAAAATGCATGCCAAGTCGTGGGCTACAACTTTCCAGAAGGCAGGGAAGAACAACGACTCCTTCAGTGACTTTTCGGGCTTCAAAGTCTGCTGGAAATTTCTGGCAGATTGCATATTTCACAAATTTGGTTACTACTTGCTCATGATTGTCTTGGAGAAAATGGGAGCCCATTGGGTTTATGTAGGCCCGCTCAGGTTCATGTTGGCCAGTCCCCTAGCTTGACCCTTCGGTCTGTCGTGATGACTAACGTGACGGCAATAGGTTATCATCGGTCGAGGTTTTGCACAAATTATGTTGCATGTTTTACTTGTATGTTTGTGGTTGTTATTAATTTTCTATTTGATACAAAACATAATGACTAAAATAAGATTTTGAAACACAAACATTAAAACATCCAAATTTTTAATCATCAATGATTACTTGTTAATCATCGATGATTACAGTTTAATCATACATGATTATTCTTTAATCTAAACTAGTCTTTTCAGATTAATACAATAAGTTTAAATACGATTTAAAATTTGAAACTTAATAATCGTTAAAAGTTTTTACCGATTATTAAACCGACTTATGAAGTGGTATAAATGAAGTACATGATTCATTCATATCTTAAATAATTTTTTTCTAAAATTTAAATACCTAAAATTTAAGTCACGGCGTCCAATTGGTTGAAATCACTTGCTTCTACTTTTAAATTCACGGGAGACGTGGTTTGAATTTAGATCCGAGGTCATTATTGTCTACGGGTGAGACCTAAATTTATTTTTGCACGATTTCACATTGGATGACTTAATCGAGTTAACAGTGAGACCTTGACACGAGGAGAAGATGCGACAAACATGCCATTTGACCCTAGATGCTTGTTCACTAGGTGCCATGAAGTCCCATAACATCTATGAGTTGCACTTGTAATGCAATTGTTGATCGTCACCTACGTATTGGATCTATCATTGCTATCAGATGAACTGATGTGATGATAGAAGCTCAATGAGGATCTTAGCTTTTAATAAAATTAATTAGGCTGTTAATTTTTTAAAAGAAATTATTATTGAAAATACTATTTTTTGAACTTTGTGTGTTACACAGATAACAACAAATCAAAACCTAAGTATATGCACTCTAAGATCAGTTCTTGAAAACTGAAACTGACTAATATCAACTTTATCGACTGATATCGAATTCTAAGGATCGTCCTTAGAAATGAGAACAAGTTTATACACCTATTAGAGGCCTTACATGAGGCACCTCCTGCCAATGCTTCTGTTGCTGTTCGTCAAACCTTCACCGAAACGTTTAAACGAACACCAAGAAGTCGTTATTCCTATGCTTGTCAGCATGAACCCCGAGATCCGAAAGAACTTCGAAGAACTCACAGCATATGACACGATAAGCAAGTTGAAAATGCTATTTCAACAACAAGCAGAACATGAACTGTTCGGAACACTTAAAGCATTCCACGCTTACAAGCAGGAGGACAGCCAATCAGTTAGCACTTACATCTTGTATATGACCTGCTATCTTTATCAAATGGAGCGTATTGTCTATCCATTGCGACAAGTTCTTGGAATGAGCTTGATTCATACCTCACTATCCAAGGACTATGACCAGTTTGAAAAGAGTTTTAAAAATACATAGCATGGGGAAGACAATTGGTGATTTACATGTTATGGTAAAACTTGCTGAGCAAGGGTTACCCAATACTTTTCTAGCAATTAGGGAAGGTAAACCGCAAGCACAACGCAAGAATCTAGGTAAGGGTAAACTAGTTTACTTTTCCAAACCTACGATTCCCCCACCTGCTAAAAAGGAGCACCCTACAAAGGATATTTCTTGCCATCATTGCGATGAAACTGGCCATTGAAGGAGGAACTGTCATGCCTACTTGGCAGAGTTGATGAAGAACAAATATGTTCTAGCTAGCACATTAGGTATCTTCATTATAGAACTCTATACTTTTCCTAGTAAATCTTGAGTGTATGACACTAGTTGTGGAACTCACATTTACACAAATGTGCAAGATTAAAAGTGAAGTAGAAAGCTAAAAGAATGGAAATTGTGATCTTATCCTTACTAATGCGTTAATTATTGTTTTGAACAATTGTCAATTATGCATTGTTTAGCTTTATCATTTGTTGAATAATGATTTATTCAAACAATTATGGACTACGATATTATGTTTTATGAAAAATAACATGTTTTTATAACTATTCCTTGTAATAGTATATTTGAAAATAATATGCATTATCCTCATTCAGACGATAGTTCTATATACAAATGTAGCACTCAAGAATCCAAATTGGTTTGGATTCCAATTACCTAGAGCATTGTCATCTTTGCCACATAAACAAGAAACGTATTTTAAGGCTGCAACACGACGGGCTTCTTAACAAATGATTATGAATCGTTTAATAAATGCCTCTCTTGTATATTTGGAAATATAACAAGAAAGATTTTCTCCCATGTTGGCGAAAGAGCTAAAAATCTACTTGGACTCATACATACTGATGTATGTGGCCCTATTAGAACTAAGACTAGGGAATGTGCCACCTACTTTATCACTTTCACCGATGATATCAGTCACTGTGGTTATGTTTACTTGATTAAACATCAACATGAAAGCTTTGATGATATCAATCGCTATGGTTATGTTTACTTGATTAAACATAAACATGGAATCTTTGAAGCGTTCAAAGCTTTCTAAAGTAAAGTAGAAAATCAACTCGACAAGACAACAAATGCTTTCCGTCCTGATCAAGGAGGAAAGTACATGAGCCAAGAGTTTCTGGATTATCCAACACAACGTGAGATTGTCTCACAATTCACTCCTCCATACACTCCACATAATAATGGTGTGTCTGAAAGGAGATATCGGACCCTGCGTGACATGGTTTGATCTATGATGAGTCATACTACTCTTACACTATCCTTTTGAGGGGCATGCACTGAAGTTTGCTACTCGAATACTTAATATGGTTTTGACCAAAAGGTTAAAAAGACACCATATGAAATACGGCATGGGAAAGTCCCTAATTTCTCTTACTTGAAGATCTGGGTTGTGAGGATCTCGTGGAACGAGACATGCCGCACAAACTTGAGCCCATATCTATCAAGTGTATCTTCGTTACTATTTTACTACCCACCTGAGAACAAATAGTTGTTGCTCGGTATGATGAGTTTCTTGAGAACAGTCTCATTTCACAAAGCAAGTGAGAGCACTATAGGCTTTGAAAAGATTCAAAGCGAAGATGCACAACCTTCTGGTAACACTAGCAAATATCACATTGAGGCTGAACATATAGATGTTGGACCACAGGATGATGTTGTTCCCATTTATAGTTCTGCAAGGACACCTCATGCACCTGAACGATATATTTTATATCGATGTTGAGGAGAAATGTTTCGAGGATCATAATAAACCCTCTAACTATCAAGTTGCGTTATTGAAATTCGAATTCGACAAATGACTTGAAGTTGCGAATGCGAAAATGAAATCCATGAGAGACAATCTAGTTTTGAACTTAGTTGATCTTTCTCAAAACAATAACACTGTTGACATGGATGAAAATATACACACCTATAAAGCTCTTCTAGTAGCAAAAGGTTACACTCAATCCTACGGGATTGACAATGATGAAACCTTCTCGCCTGTTACTAAAGCTATTAGGATAATTATAGCCAAAGTAGGGTAAAATGACTATGATTTTTCATTAAGGATGAAATCAAAACGGTTGGTTTCACCCAAAACCCTAATTAGGCATGTGTATATGTGAAAGCTAGTGGAAGCACTGTCGTTTATCTAATCTTATCGAGTGAAACAATATACCAATGCTACAAGATGAAAATCTTGGCTTGGAAAATGTTTTGCCATAAAGGATTAAAGGAATATGACATACATACTTGAAGTAACGATCTATTGTGATGCATCAAAGCGGTTAATTGGTTTAAGTCAAAGTGCTTACATTGACAAAATTCTAAAACGGTTTAGAATTGATGCTCCCGTACGAGGAAGTCCTCATATGCAACACAATTTAAACTTAAGTAAGATTCAAGGAGCTTCCACACCGGATGTGGTGAAGCGAATGAATGTAATCCCCTATGCCTCGGCTATTGCATTCATCATGTACGCCGTAAGGTTCACTTGACCTAATGTAACGTCCTCATAGGAAATACCAACAGAATCCATGAGAAAGTCACTGGACTGCTGTTAAGAACACATTGAAGTATTTTTAAAATACTAGATATACAGTAAAACCTCCATAAATTAATACCCGATAAATTAATAACCTCGATAAAATTAATAATTTATCCGGTCCCAACTTGGGACTAGTACAAAATCGGGCCCCAATCGATAAAATAATAAGTTAATAATTTTTTTGAAATCCTAATGTAAATATATTAGTCCCAACCGAACTATAAATTAATAATTACTAAAATAAATTTCCAAAATTCTAGAGTTATCAAGTAAAAAATGAATCTATAATCACTTGTTTTTTTGTGAACTTCAAATCTATATTGAGTTCATCTTTAAATCTCCCAATTGCACTTAAGAGTTGAGGCATTGTATTCGTATTGCAACAAGAAGTTGTGAAGAGTTGGTGCCGCTTACAATGCTTCTTTCTGAATAACCGGTTCCAAAGAAACTGAATCATCATCAACTTCATCATCAACCGAATTTTGAATACCTAAATTAATAAAATATCCTAGTCCTAACCTTATTAATTTATGGAGGTTTTACTGTATGTTCCTTGGTTATGGTGTAGATACCAAACTGAAACTAAGTATACTTGCAATACTTAGGCTGGTTTTGAAATAGGTCGAGATGATGCTCGATCCTATTGACGCAGGATCACTACATTCGAAAAGATTAATCGAGATGTGTGAAATTCGTCCTCTTAAAGTTCGTACAGATGAAAACCTAGATGATCACTTTACGAAGCCAATGTCTTGTACCAAACATATTGAGCATGTTAGGGACATTGGACTTCGACCATTGAGCAGTTTTTGTTGTAATAAATTGATATACTTGGTATGATCGTCTTTATATGAATATCTACTGTGTTCTATATTTGCTTGTTTATATCCTTGAATATCTACTATGTTTTATATTATAAATCGTCATTGTCATTTAATAATATGGGAATATTATTAACACAAATCTGAGGGCATTGATGATATTGATCTTATTATGAATATTGAATACTAATGATAATGTCATCAAACTCACATGTTGTTCATTGTGATGCACAATTGGACTGACCCGACCTATGAGAGTTCACTTCATGGATTAGTGTCATAAGTGAATCTCATAAAAGGCTATGTCACTTATCCTTAGCCTTGAGATGCAAGTAGGTTTGTGTATGTGGAGTGTCAACCTTTGATATGGTTAAACGTTGTCCTGAATAAGGCTACTATAAAAACCATTTTCAGGAGTGATGTTAAGCATATAGCAAAGTGTCACACCCCGCCAAAAATGAGTTTTACGTCATTAAATGTTTTGCGGAAGAACGGAAGTGTAACGTTCATGTTATTAAAGCAAATGATATAGTAATCAAACAACCACACAATAAAATCTAAAATAAGGTTCCATTGCTAAAAATAGAAATTTCCAAAAATAGAAAGTTTCCAAAAATAGTAAGTTTTGAAATGAAAAGATTGTTTGAAAACTAAAATGCAAAGATAGTTCATGGCCAGAAGACAATCGCTGCTCATATCCCCATTGCTTACTGGGTCTCTAGATTACCAGAAAACATAACTTAAAAAGGTCAACTAAATTGTTGAGTGAATCCACAGGGTTAAGTAATATGCATGAAAAATAATTTATTTGCTACTGGTGAGTAATATGAAAATGATTTATGACTGTGAAAAGTAATGTAATTATATAAAAAGTTGATAAACCAAAATGAAATGTAAAGGAATTGTAGATGAACTACAACTCTAATGTTTGATGTAAAAATGGTCGTTTTAAATGGTTTATCGTAATTTTTTTGGCATATAAGACTGTTATTCCCAATAGGTAGCTACTCCCGTTGAGGTATTATACCCATCCCCCTAAGTCCACAATCAAAACTGCAACTCCCATGTGTGTCTTATAAGGTCATGGATATAAACGTTCCCGAAGTGACTTGGATAAACCAAGTAGTGGTCAACGGTCAGATCTGAGTCAACTCATTGGTTACCGAGTCAAAGGTTCGGCTAGGGTTAGGTTCGGCTAGGGTTGGGTTCGGTTTTAGGGTTAGCCGATTAGGGTTTGGTGCTAGGGTTTCGGGTTAGGGTTTTGACCGGTTTTTGGTCTGAAAACGTATCAATTAAATACCAAAAATTATGAAACTTTAGGGTTTTGTGTGGTTTTTCATTGTGGTTAAAAAGATGTGAAATTTTAGGGTTTTTAGTTTAATGAAACGAAGAAACAAACAATTTAAGCAATACCGAAACAATTCGACACATACACACACACGCACTTACGTACGCATGCATGCATGCTTCGAATTGTTGGACACATCACCAAGACCATATGGCCTTCGGCCATGGTCTCGGTCAAGTATTATGATGATCGAAACAAGAGAAAAGAAGAGAATTCGGTCTATACCTTTAAGATACGAACGAACGAACGAAGGGTTGATTGCGAGATTGCTTGGCCGAATATGGAGAATTGGTGGTGGTGTGTGGCCGATGGGATCAAGAGAACAAAAGGGTTATTAGGGTTTGCTTGGGTGTTGTATTTATACTAGAGATTGTAGAAGTAGTGTTTGTGTTGGACTCAAATAGGTTTAAAGATTGAGATAAGGACTTGAATTTGATTGAGATAGGGATCACTTAAACTTTGGAAACAAGATAATCTAACCCCATAGGGGTTCGGCCGAAATAGGTCACAAGGGTAAGTCTCGGCCACAATGTGGTCGGGACAACATGTCATGTGCCGGTTTTGGATTAAAATCGTTACGCGTCGCGGTTTATTAAATTCTTAGTGTTTTTTTATATACGTAATTGTTATTAGAAATGATTTTATGAAGTGTCGCCATAATAATAGAAATGAAGTGTTATGTTGACTAAAATAGTCAAACACTATTGTATGGTGAAAATAATGATGTTTTAATGTATTTATGTGCCAAAAATATAGAAATGGATTGAAATGAGGAAAGTTTCTAAAAATATAGGAATACCTTGTAGGATTCACATGGCGGAACTTGAACCCCACATACCGGATCTCTACTATACAATGGGATCACAATAATGAGATGAATAAGAACATTACCTTTAGATTATTAAAGAATGATCCACCTCTACTGCACCACCTGAACACGCTGCACCACCGCGTTGTGGCTGACCCCAAACACTCCCCCCCCCACATTTTACTAGAGAAGGTGCGTTGGATGAGTTGTAACTCGATGAGCTTTTGGGATTTGGATTATACGTTTATTTTGAGTCAAAGAGTTTTTAAAAACAATTACTTTTATTTTCTGCATTTAGCCATGAGACGGTTCAATTTTTTGTATTAATAAAGAGTGGGACCATTTGTGTACTTGTAATTATGGGGAAATGTGTCTTTTTAAGTTGGTAGGAGAGAAATGGCGTGAGAACATTGGATTCACATGGGTGAATTCCAGACTCAAGTCGAAGCACGAGTTTTCAAAAGGATTTCTTCGAAAGTGTTTTTGAAATGATGCCAAATCCAAATCGAGAAGTAGCGCATCACGACGACGTTATGCCGCTAGTACTTATTTATGAGTTATTTAGTTTATCAAAAACGTCGCGAGTGACATTGATTACTAAGAGAATAAAAGATAATTAACTCGAGATAAGCTTGAATTGTGCGACCATATATAGATATATATACTATATTTATTGATGTGATCTATTTGTTATGTGGATGGTATCAGGATGGGAGATCATCGAATCTTTGAAACTGGCTCGAAACCATGACAGGGGTAGGCGCGAATAATAATAGAGGGCCCCTATTATTATACGCACATGACTCGTGCCTATGTTTTGAAAAGGTTTCAAGGAGACCATTTGTCAAGCATCTAAGTATCATTAAAACCCCCAATTCTTATATATATATATATATATATATATATATATATATATATATATATATATATATATATATATATATATATATATATATATATATAACAATTACGTTATACACGTGAAATAGAGAAAATAAATTTAATAAAAGATTATCAATTCGAGTCAATAAGGAGTTATCAAATCAAAACAAGTGAGAAGTGTATTAAACTAAATTGAATAATGAGGAAGTTTATTAAATGTTTGAAAATAATGAGTAATGATTGAACGAAAGTAATTGAGAATAACTGAATTTCTATTATTTAAAAATTAAATATATAAATCGATGATGAATGGGCAACTATCCAAAACGAATTAAATGAAGAGGTTTATTTATACAAAATTATTAAATAGAATTGAAATTAAATAAGAGATTATTAATTTAAGTTGATAAGTAGTTATCCAAACAAATCAAGTGAAAACTAATTAAACCAAAATGAGTGAGAATTACTAATGATAATTTGTTAAATTGAGTAATATTAATTGGTCAAAAACTTAAGATAATAATTAAGTAAGAACGATTAAGAATAATTTAATTCGTATAGTTGAGAAGTCATTGAAATTACGAGAAAATTTATAAAGCAAGAACGATTGGGCAATTATCTAGAATGAATTAAATAGAGAGATTTTAATTATGCATAATCATTAAATTGAGTAAAGGGGGAAAACAATAATAATTGAACGAGATTTATATGAGTAAATAAGAACTTACTAGCATAAAGTGCGCACAATTTGATATATAGTACGATGAGAAACTATGAGTAAACAAATTAAGGAAGTCATGAGGGGTAATGCAAAATGAGTAAAAGATTTATGAATTGAGAAAATTTTATGCGAAAATTTATAGAGTTAATTTTACAATTATGTAACTGATGGGATAAAACATTGAATATACGAAATAAATGAGGACTATTAATTGAGCAAGAGATGAAAATCTATAAAGTTAATGGAAGTTGAAAATATTAAGACATCACTAACTGAACGAGATGGGGAACCCAAACGAGTAAATTAATGACTTAAGTGGCAAAAGAAAATTTACGAGAATTATTCACTATGAATTTAATGATAATTTTATTAATGACAAAAACCGTTATATGGTAATGATAATACCAAACACGCTATGAGTAAACCAAATGAGAATTTCACACACGGAGTTGAGCAAGAGATAATCGTGAATGCGTAACACGAAATAAAGAGTTGTGGTGCTAATACATGTAATAAGTTTGACTTATGAGGAGTCATAAAATGAATAAATTATTAATGAGAAATAATTATGACACTATTAAATGGTGATTAATTATAATTGAGGAAACCTAATAAGGATACAAGAATACATGAGAATGCTAACGAGAAAGGTAACAATTAATATGAGCAATAATTTTTATAAAGCGACAAAAATTTAATGAGTAGGGGTGTGAGAGGGGCATAAAGAGTATACGTTGAGATCGACTCACACCTGTGCATAAGAGTTCGATTATCGAGTAATTAAATGAAACCTTAAAATATGTATCGTGATTGTTTATTTTATGATGGTAGAGAGTGCCAGTTCGAAACTCGGGGACGAGTTTTCTCCAAGTGGAGTTGAGTGGTGGTAAAAAGGAAAAACCGCCAATAGTATGAGTCCGAATAGAGAATAATTATAAATTGGGAATTATTAAATTCGTATTATTGAGCCAATTGAGATTAATAAATCGAATTAAATGTGAAAAAAATAAAGTTTGTAAGGAGAACCCAGTCGAGAAAGTTGTTGAGCCAAATTATTGTGTTGAGTAATTTATATGCATGTGATTAGAAAATTTATAAGAGTAATTGAGAATAATTAAATTCATGTTATAGTGTAATGATCAAATTGTAAGAAATTAATAACCAAGAGTAATAGTGCAAATGAGAAGTAACAAGTGCTTTAATTGCATAAGTAATGACATCATGAGAAATTATGAAATTAGAATAATGAGAATTTATTTATGAATCATTCAAATCGAGTTAAAGTGATAAATTATTATAATAAGTTTAAAAGATAAGGGTTTAAACAAATGTAGAACTATTAAATCAAGTTAAACGAATAAATTATTAAAATAAATCAATGAGAAAATTTTATTATAAGCAAATATTAAATTTGAACTAAGGAGATTATCAAGCTAAACTATTAAATTGAATGTCACCAAATATTATGTTTTATTGAGTAATTACTAAATCGATAATAGTTATTAAAATGAGTACACGAGAAAAATATAAGTGTATCAAATAATAAAATTTTATTAAAATACTATGAGTTTCTAAATCGAGAAAGCAATAAAAATATAAAGTAACGAGGAAACTTTATGTTGTGAATGAGAATTAACTGAGTAACTGAATACACGAGAATTAATGAGGAAAGTAATTAACGAGTTAATTAATTAAGAAAACATTGAGTTGAGACGTTCAAAAATTAAAATAAAATGAGATTTATAAGTGGATAATTAGTCAAATTGATCAAGAGACAAATTTATAAGTGGATAATTAGTCAAAAATTAAAATAGAATGAAGCAAGAAGTTAATTAATGAGCTAAATGATAAAAACATTAAACGAGTTGATAAGTATCATTAAAATGAGTTGAACGAGCAATATTAAAAAAGAGTCAGCGAATGTTCAAGTAGTCTGATAATTAAATTTGATCACGTGAAAAATCATAAAAGCGAGTAAAAGTATACATTATGTTGACAGGTGAGAAATCATTAAACGAGATTTGAGCTTAATTTGATGATATAAGTTTGCGTTGAGTTAAAAACAAGTTGTAAAGATTTGAGGTGAGTGCATTTGAGTATATATAAAATGAGTAAGAGACATGAGTTGTCTACTGGCTGAGATTTATGTGTGTTAATATACATTTATGTGGATTATTTACTTGTTTGTGTGTTGTTTGATAAGTGGTGTGAACCACTAAATTGTTTGGTATGTCTTAAACAAACTAATGTCCCATAGAGTAGAGGACTTTGAAATGTCATTATTGTTAGAGATTGCAAATAATAAGATTTTATTTGTTAATAAAATATATAAGTGATCAATTGTTAGAGCTGTGCGGGAAGGTTTTTCACATAAAAACTTATTGTTATCGCCATAAGAGGACCGAGTATGATTGCGAGCACGGATTGGATGACCGAGTACCACGCCGAGATCATCTACCGCCACAAACCAAACCGTAACGAATCTCGAAGTGGAGTTGAATCGGAGATTCAACGCTACATTAATCGCTGGGTGCAGCAACTTTGTCTGACTACTAGAGCAAGAAAACGCCTTTAACAGAGTATCGTGGATTATTTTGTACTTCTGTCGTCATCATTTTGTTGTTGAGATAAACCGAGTTCCTAAGAGAACATTCCAATTCTGAGCCTTATCATTTTGCGCCATTAGAGACGGAAGGGCGTGTAATCAAGAATCGGAGTTTATCCTAATCGAGTGGATCACCCTGGGGAGTTTTCCTTTTCATTCTTAGCTTTTTTGTGTTTCCTAGTTGAAGATGTGTGTCGTTGGTGGGTCCGAGTCTGAGGTGCGGGACCGCTACCCCGAGCTTCTTCCGAACCATGACTTCGGGGACAAAGTCTATTTTAAGTGGAGTTGAGTTGTCACGCCCTAAAAATTATTGTAATTAAATTATTCACTTTTGTTAAATAAACTATGTGATATTTATTTATTTGAGATTATATGTGCATTTACTGTGTTTTATTGGAGTAATTAAAAGTATGACGATTCAAATGAATAACTAGAGTGTTATTTATTATAACGTTTAAATAATTTGAGTATTATTTGTATACTACGTTTAATCCCGAGTTAGTGTTTGTGGGTGGGGTTTAATAATCATGAGTCGAGGCCCGGCAACACGCCAAGGGCCTAGCTGTATCGGGCTTGGAGCCTTGTGGTGATTCGAAGGTTAGCTAGATTTAATAAGGAGCAATTACCCTAACCTAATTATTCCCTTAATTCTATTAAAAACTTTCGGCCGCACTTCCAAAATAATATCCCTGAGTTTCTTGATGTCTGGCACGAGAACTAATGGCGAGAATCAACGTAACGGGTGGTGGATTTATCTTCTAGTTGGTGATATTTATCTTTTTTTATTGACGTCATACCACCACAGCCCCAACTCCTTTTTTTTTTTTTTAATTTTGGTCCTTCAATCGTCATTTCATAATTAATTGTAGCCGCCGATGACTGAAGGTGAAGAATGGATTGTTTGGTGTTGCGGGTGTTTTAGTTCTTGTGTTTCGATTCGTAGGGTTCTCCATTTTTATTGTGTTGTAGTTATGTGTTCAATTTATCCTTTTCATTTTTCTAGTGATAATAATGTTGATTCTTATTGTTTTAGTCGAGATATGTTTTGTTGATCGGTCTTGATTAAAATTTCAAGTAGCTTTATTATATGTGTTTGGCAGATTCGTTTTTCTGAATTTTCTTGATTTTCGAACATCTTCAGGACTGCATCTGGGTTCGGTGACTTCTGAACATTCGTAGCACGTCGAGTCAGGAGACCGTGGCCGCCGAGCGTTCGTTAATCCGAATTATGGTCGGTGAGTTATGGTCATTCCGTGAAATGTCGCTGTACTGTTTGTTTTCTGCGATTTTGTGTAATGATTTGATCGAGGATCCCTTTTGGGAGAGATTTAGGGAAAACGGTATTCTAAAAAAAGGTAGCCCTCTGAGTTAGCTAACCATGGCCGCTAATCGTGCGTCATTAGGGATTAAGGTGAGTAAGTTATGGCCATTCTCGTAAACTGTCGTTGTGCTGAATTTTCGTTGAAAGTTTCTTGAAATTCATTTTTTTTTAAATTGTAAATTGTTATTGAATCATTTTCTTTTTGTTGTCGATTGGGACAGTGAGAGATGGAATGGGTGTCGGGATGAAGTCCCTAGGATCGGATGTTATTGTAATAAAATTCGTTTTCTTAAGCCTAGAATAATTGTTTAATTGTTTTGGTACAATTGGGAGTTTGGAAGTAATGTGATTGAACCGAGGATGGTATGAAGCCCTCGGGCTCGGTTGTATGAGGTCCCGGGAATAAGTCACGTTATCACTTTATTGATTCCAATGGCACGTTCGATAAATTTCCAATTTTTGTCACCAAAAAGGAAACCGAACCCGTAGGGTTCTTGGTTTCACAATCAGAAAAGTTTTCGAGATAAACGAGTTAGATTGTTTTTAAAATTTAGTTTCTGTAGTAAATTGGTTTTGGGGGCTGTCGGGTGCCCTCGGGTTACATAGTTTTAATGTCGGTTTTCAAAACGGGTTTGAATTTTTGACAGATTCTGTTGGTCGTGTTCGAGTCAGTTTTGGCACACTAAAAATACTTTTCTTATTTTTGGGCCCACGATGGCCTCTAGTTTTCTGAGTCCTCTTTCTGTTTCCGCAGACGACTCGGTAATCTGATGTGTCGTTTAAAAGATATCGCTGTTCTAGTAAACTGTCGCAAAAGAGTTTTTGGTTCGACTGTTTTGTTTTGTGAGTCTATTTTGAGCCCCTTCTGTTTGAATTCGTGTAACGCCTTAAATTTTAAGTAATTAAAATATTACCTTATAAATTAATAAATAACTACATTATTTCTC
The DNA here is from genome assembly GCA_963853835.1 of Calendula officinalis. Lineage (NCBI taxonomy): Eukaryota > Viridiplantae > Streptophyta > Magnoliopsida > Asterales > Asteraceae > Calendula > Calendula officinalis. The sequence goes on along the minus strand of OY970830.1, from coordinate 47,424,765 downwards.
TACGCTTATTATATTTAAATGCGTGTGGTTTCGTATTTGTTGAGCGGCCGTTTTATTGAATAACGTCTTATAAATTCTACGTATTAATCATACTAATAATGTGTGATGTTTTATATTTATACGCAACGTGTTGTGTCCCTATTATATTTTGTGTTGGGTCAAGGCCGACCGAAAGCCAAGGCCGAGACCCGAGTGTCACCTTCTTGTTTAATCAATACTCGAGTTAATCCATGTATTAAATCCCGAGTTTGTCTTTTCCGTTGGTGCATCAGGTAAGAGTGAGTTGTGAGGCCCGGCCTTACGGCCAAGAGCCGAGTAATGGACACGAGCAGGAGTGGGAATGGCCAATTTTATCAATTCGTGATCGGGCCGAAAGTGTAGTTTAAACCGGGCTTTTGGCCTATAATCTAATAATTGTATTTAGATTTAAAACGTCTCCTAAGCCCCAATATTCTTCCAGCCGACCCTAAACTTCATTTGATTCGTTGGTTTGAAGCAAGCCGTGAGATTTAGCATCTCCTCCGATTATTCTTTTTCATTCCAGCCTTCCAGTTGAGCATCTCCAATCCGTTTCCTTTGGTTTCTTCAAGCAAACAAGCAAGCAGCTCAGATTAGATTGGGTCAAGCAGGTCACGTGATGGGTGGTTTCGAGATTATTGTTTTTTTTTTTTTTGAGGTTGGAAATTGTTGTTTGGATTTCGAATTTATTCCTGCCATGTATATCTAGTGGGTTTTTTATTGTATTGTCGGTAGTAGAGGGTAGAAATCCGACTCCCAATTAATTTAATTCAGTTCATTACGTGCAAGCATTCGAGAGTGGTGGGTTTGAGTGGGTTGATTTCCAGTATTATCCTCAATCTTTTCTCTCTTCCTTTATTCCATCCTATTCCAATTTTTAAACATTAATTGTGCCTTGTTTCGTTTCTGGGAGCACGCCGAACAGGTGTATTATTAGCAAGTGGTGTAGATCGTTTCCTCCATTGATCAAGCCGTAGAGCTGAAACCAATCGGGTTGTCGCCGAGCAAATTCCATTCGGTAGTAATCTGTTCTTATGTTGTCGTCCCTGTCAATTGTGTTCTGAATTATTTTAACCACGAGACAAAACTGTTTGAGTATAGGGGCTGCGGGTTTGTCAATTGCTTTCGGTTGGGGTTTAATTGTTGTCATCTAGTTTTTAATTAAGAGTTGGTAGTTCCGGGTAGTAGATTGTTCTAGATTTGATTTTGATCATCCGGGTTGGGAATTTGTGAACCACGCAGCTGAGGCCGAGCCTCGGGTTGTCTCGGTGGGTCGGGAAAACTCCATCGTTTTGATTAAACCGTTGTGGAAACCGAACCCGTAGGGTTCTTGGTTTCCCAATCGGGAAACTTTTTATACACTAAAAATGGGTTTTGGAAATTAAACACATTTTGAGATAATTGAGTTTCAGGGCTGTCGGGTGGCAATTCTAGGCGTCGGGTTTTTTTCGATAGCGGGTCGGGTTGCTAAAACGGGTTTTTAAAGTTAAAGTAATTTTCTGGCAGATTCTTCCCTGTTGTTTGTCACTGTTTTAAACTGATTTAAAATAAGGTTTTGGATTTTTGACATGTGTGGGTGCCTAGTAATCTGAGTCAGGTTTCCGTAGCCGCGAACCGCTCGTCAATACAATTTACGGTTTAGAAGTTATGGCAGTTTTAATCTGCTGCTGTTAGAAATTTAGCATGTGCAACAGGTCTGTCTTGTGAGTATATTTTGAGTCATTTCTGTGAGGTTTCAAGTTTCCCGGTCTTCTGAGGAATTGTAGTCCTCTGAGTTTTCTAGCTACTGTGAAAATTTGTGAATTTTTGACATTACGGTTTAGGAGATATGGCTGTTCCCGTGAGACTGATGGGTGCTGTCAAAATTCATAAAAACAAGCTTTTAGGTCAAGTTTTAATTCGGGATTTCTTTACATGTTTTAGGACCATCTAAGAGATAAACTGGTGTGCTTTTGACTGATAGAGACCTTTGGAGCTTATGTATTCCAGGTGAGTATTCTCACCGTGTATTCAGTTATAACGTTATACATGCATGACTTACGTGTTATTTTACTTGCATCATATTTGCTATCTGAGTTTGATTAGTTATCTGAGTATCTGAGTACTTGAGCATCTATTTTTAGAAAACTGATCTGAGTATTTGTGCAACTACATGATAGGGCATCTGAGATAATTGTGTTAAAGAGATAATAACATAATAACACACATCTGAGTTTTGGTTTTATGCCTATTTGGGATCACCTCCCGTCTGAGTTTTCGGATCACCTCCCGTCTGAGTTTTGGCTTACGCCTATCTGAGGTGTGAGGAGGGGCGATCGACCCGAATCACAAAAGCGCGCTATAAAATTAAAATATGAGTAATAAAATCTGAGAAATAAATCTGAGTAATTAATTGAGTAGATTCTGAGTATGAGTACACCGATGTGCCCATGTGTTGTATGTTATGATTGTATGCATTTTGAGATTATTCACTCAGCTCCCCAGCTGACCCAAACTTTCCCCCACTGTTTTAGGTACCAGCAAAGGAAAAGAGAAGGTAGACTGTTGATTGTTGTATCTTTCCAGAGCTGATGTGGAACATCATTTATTATTTTTAAACTTAAATTTTATTTAAAACTTTTTCCGCACTAATTACGTTTTAAATGTTAAACCTTTTTATCTGTGATTTATTTAAGGGACCTTTTTAATTAAAATCTTGTATTTTAAATTTTTAAATTTTTACAAGAATTTTGGGTGTTACAAGTTGGTATCAGAACTCTGACTTGAGAGATTTGGGTTCGCAAGGGGGGAATTCAATCTCAAGTTTGAGTTTCGAGTTTTTAAAACGAGAAGTGGCAAATAAAAAAAACACTGAGAAAAGTTTCCACATCAAGCATACAGCAAGTCACGTCCACCTCTCGCTTCCTACTGCTGGTAATATTTAAGAGTATTATTTCTTTGTGATATGTGATATTTTTTGAGTACAATTTGAGTGTGATTCTGATTTTAATTATGAGTATAATTTCCGAGTGATGTTTCTTGGTGCATTTGCGATATAAATGCTAAAAGTTATAATTACATATATTTTTGTAACCTGAGAGAATTATCTGCTAACTGTACGATTAACTATATATGTATATATAGATATACGAATACAAATGTGAGATTTGATAATTCCGAGTATAATTTAGAGCATAACTTTGAGTATAAATCGATTTTTACTTCCAGAGTTCTATGTAATTAAAATATATACAAAAACATATACTAGAGATGTGTGAAATTATAAATTTTAACGAGAAAATCATGAACAATATATTTTATGAGAAAATAATAAAAGTTTCTAATTTAAAGGAACACCTAATAGACTTAATGTGAGATTATATAATTCTGAGAAATTTTATTGAATCAATTTGATTAAAAATATATTACTTAAATGAGGGTTTATCAAGTTGAATAAGGATGACTTATTAACTCGTGAAAATATCGAATCAATTTTTTGAGAAGTATGTTTAATGAGAAGTTAATAAACCTAGTTAAAATAAGCAAATAACTAATTGAATACGTAAAACTGAAAAATTTAATTAATCAGAAATAATTAAAATTTGGGGTATGACTGCTAAAATTAAATGAATGAGAAATGGTTGCCAAAAAAAAAGAAAATAATAATAATAATAATAATAATTTATTAGAACATTTAATTTATTTAAAAGGGTATTTATTGAAGCGACCTTAACAATTATTAATAAAGTGGGTTAAAGAGAAGCAATCAAGTCGAGTTAAACGAGAATTATTAACACAAGCTAAAAGAGAATTATTGAATGAGGTTAAAAGAGGAATTGTTAAATTAAACTTAATAATCAAATTGAGATAAAATGAGAAAACATTCAAAGTATGTTTATAATTACTAATTAACCGAGATTTTGCTGAGTCAAATTAATAAGAAATTTTTCTTTAGTTTATCTTAAAGAGCATTTATTAAAATGGATTAAGGGGAAACTATCGTCTTGCATTTGATGATGATTTATTTAAAAATTCATAATTACTAATTAACCGAGATTTTGCTGACTCAAATTAATAAGAAATTTTTCTTTAGTTTATCTTAAAGAGCATTTATTAAAATGGATTAAGGGGAAACTATCGTCATGCATTTGATGATGATTTATTTAAATATGAGTTAAAAGAGCTAAAACTGAACCAAGGTTAAACGAGGAACACAATAACTGAGAACGTTGATCGAAAGGGTATAAATCAACGCTCACAATTACAATAAATTTAATATAATTGTGAAGAGGGTGTAAATCATATTTATGAGGAATGATAAATGACATATCCAAATGAAAAGTTTAGAATGAGATTTGCATTGTGAAAGTAACCAGGTGGAAATATTTCTATGAATTTGAGTTATTCGAGACTAAATGTACGCATGATTTTTGAGTAATGTTTATGAGATTTTGAGTACACACAGCTGAGTGCATATCTGTATGTGGAAAGTTGTAAACTTTGGGATTGACTCGTGACCAAACAAAAGTAGGTGTCGAAAGTAATAGAGGGCCCCTATTAGCGTGTACACACATCACTTTTGGTTGGTTATGGGGAGATTTTGAGGGGAAGGATGGACCAATGCTTGTTATTGTGAAATTAGTATGTGTATCCTAATTGCTTGAGTGATTATATGTTTGTTTGTTTTATTTGGGTAGAGAGTGCTAGTTCCAAACTCGAGGACGAGTTTTTCTCTAAGTGGAGTTGAGTAGGGGCAAAAAGGGAAATTTCCAAAAATAAAATAATTATCATTAAGTATTATTTATAATTATTATGAGCATGATGCTTATGCAGAGAGATCTTCTAGATGAGGATTCTTAAAAGTATGAAATATAGATACATATGCTTGATTTATAAATCTATAAGAGTAACTACCGAATTGAGTAAATTGAAAAAAATTAAATTAATTCTATGGTGTAACTATTGAGTTTATAAAATTAATAATCGGGATTGATGGAGAAGTTAATAAACCGAGATTAATTGGGTTGAGCGAAATTGTGCAAATGAGAAGTAACAAGTACCATAATTATATAAATAATGAGATAATGAGAAATTATTAAAGTGATGAGAATTTATTAATGTGTCGGATATGAGGGAATGAGTTAAAATGAGGTCGTTAATTGAGATGGTAATGAATTATTATAACGAGCTCAAATGAGAAAATTGCATGTAGATTGACTATTGAGTAATTTTGAGTTTATAAGAAATTTATAAATCGAGTTAAGTGAACATATTATTACAATGAGTTAAAGGAGAAAAGTAGTTTTATTTAAAAATTTTGAGATGTTATAAAATTTTTATTAATGTGAAAATTATATTTGTGAGTAATTATTAAAATGAGTTAAGGAGAATGATCAAACGAAATTATTAAATTGAGTAATATATTTTATTTAGAGTTATCAAATAATATATTTTAGGGTAAATTACAGAAATTGTCCCTGTGGTATATCCGATTCTGCATTTCTATCCCTAAACTTTTTTTGCCGGTTTTTTTGTCCCTAAAGATTTTTGGATTTTACTTTTCTATCCTTCCGTCCAAAATCCTCCGTTAACTAACGTGAATTGCCAAATATGTGAGGGTATTTTGGTCCTTCCCCCTAAACTGCATCATCATCGTCCCCTAAACTGGCAATTTTTTCTTTCTCTCTCTCAAACATCTCGTCATCATCATCTATGTTTGTGTATGTGTCTAAAATTAGATCTACAATATTCTTTAGAATCACAAAAATTAAGTTACTCATTATCTCCATATATCATTTATCTTCTATGTGTATCTCACTCTAAATCCTTGAATGATTTAAGTTAGACAAAAAATTTGGGTTTTATTTCTCTCACTGATTTAAGCTTCATCGGGGAAGTTGAAGGTTTTAGGGTTCTTCAATACGGAGGTTCTATTTTATGAATAAGAGGAAGTTGAAGCACTTATGAGGTCGGAGATGGCGGAGCTATTGATATAGATACAGAAATACGCATATATGTATGGAAACTGTGGTGGTTCGTCATTGATGTCGGAGATGGCGGAGGCAACAGGTGGTAAAAAATGAAGTTTCCGACGAGATCTGTTGGGTTTGATTTTGGAACATCACGATAAGAAGCATTCGATGGATTCCAAGATCTCGAGCATTCGATGTGTAACCCAAAATCATTTTGTATTCTTGTGATTTGATTTTGGGGTTTCCCCTCTTCCATCTTCCTTTTCCTTTCTTACATCGATTCCAAGAACGTTCATATCACAGGTGGTGTGACAGTGTGTTGCTTCTAGGATTTGGTTTTTGTGTAGATAAATTATCTTTAGGACTTTTCACAAACCGATGGTGTACGTGCAAAATTTGCTTTGATTTTGGCCTTTGTGGCCTTTTGTTTCTGTGATTTTGTTGGGAGTTTTGTGTTTAATTAGCTAATATGGGGTTTTTACGATGAAAGGTTTTGAAGAATATGAACATAAAGTACAACTTTTGAAGCATAAGGTACAAGTAGTTTGTTTAAAAAGATTTAAAATAGGGGTAATTTGGGGAAATGGACAGAAATATCGTTAGTTAACGGAGGCTTTTGGACGGAAGGACAGAAAAGTGAAATCCAAAAATCTTTAGGGACAAAAAAACTGACAAAAAAAGTTTAGGGACAGAAATGTAGAATCAGGTATATCACAGGGACAAATTTTGTAATTTACCCTATATTTTATTATTATTAAATTATTAAATTGAGAGTAGTTAGTGAATTGGGTAAATGAGGAATACATTAAGTGAAGTAAACCATTAAATTATGTTGAATTAATGAGAATTTCTAAAAGATGAAATTAATGAACAATGAGAAAATATATAAATTGGGAATCAAGAGGAATTGCATATTGAGTAAACGAGAATTAATTAATTGATTCGTAAATCGAGTAATGAGAAATCATTAAAATAAGTGTATGAAATTTAATTGAATTTATTTTGTTTAAAAAGTGGGTAATACGAGTTGCTTCTGAGATAGAATTCTGAGTTGTTCTGAGTTAGATTTCGGAGTTTGCTTCTGAGTTAGATTTTTGAGTTTGCTTCTGAGTTAGATTTCTAAGTTATAGTTCTGAGTAAAATAACATGAGTTGCTTACTGGTGAATACAAATTTTTCTATGTGCATTATTTGAGTATATGAAATTTCTGTGTGATAGGTACATTCCTTGTGAATAATGTACCTGCTTTTGTGCTATTGTTCAGTGGGGCAACCCATTCATTCGTTTCTTATGCCTTAAGCAAATTATTGTCCCATAGAGTAGAGTGCCGTCTAAGCCATTCTGATAGCGAATTGTCAATAATGAGACGTTAGCTGTAGCTAAAGTGTATCACGGGTGTCTGATTGAACTGAGTGGGGATAAATTCCCCATAAACCTTATCCCTATCTCCATGAGAGACTCGTGTGTGACTGTAGAGATGGATTGGGTGATCGAGTACCACGCCGAGATCATCGGTCACTACATATAAATCTGTAGCCAACCTCAACGTTAACCGCTGGGTGCAGGAACCATGTTTGGCTGAGAAGGCAAGAAGACATCTCCAGTATGATGCCGCAGGTTGTTTTGGCATATGTATCGACACCATTTTCAAAGATAAACCGAGATCCTTAGAGAGCGTTTCGATTTTTTTTAGCCTCTTATCGTCTTGCGCCACCAAAGATTGAAGAGTTGTATGATCAGTTGCAAGAGTTGCAAGGGCAGGAGTTCATCTGACCGACTAGTTCACCCTGAGAAGCTTCATCTCATTTGTAACACTTTTGATGTTACTCAAGTGAGGAAGTGTATCGTTGACGAGTTCGTAGTAGTGCCCTGAGAGCCTGAGTCTGAGATGCGAGAGCACTATTCTGAGCTTTATCCGAGCGATTACTTCGGGGACGAAGTCTGACTCAAGTGGAGTTGAGTTGTAACGCCCTAAATTTTAAGTAATTAAAATATTACCTTTTAAGTTAATAAATAACTACATTATTTCTCTACGCTTATTATATTTAAATGCGTGTGGTTTCGTATTTATTGGAGTGGGCGTTTTATTGAATAACGTCTTATAAATTCTACGTATAAATCATATTAATTATGTGTGACGTTTTATATTTATACGCAACATGTTGTATCCCTATTATATTTTGTGTCGGGTCAAGGCCGGCCGAAAGCCAAGGCCGAGACCCGAGTGTCACCTTCTTGTTTAATCAATACTCGAGTTAATCCATGTATAAAATCCCGAGTTTATCTTTTCCGTCGATGCATCGGGTAAGAGTGAGTTATGAGGCCCGGCCTTATGGCCAAGAGCCGAGTAATGGACACGAGCAGGAGTGGGTAGGGCCAATTTTATCAATTCGTGATCGGGCCGAAAGTGTAGCTTGAACCGGGCTTTTGGCCCCAATATTCTTCCAGCCGACCCTAAACTTCATTTGGTTCGTAGGTTTGAAGCAAGCCGTGAGATTTAGCATCTCCTCCGATTATTCTTTTTCATTCCAGCCATCCAATTGAGCATCTCCAATCCGTTTCCTTTGGTTTCTTAAAGCAAACAAGCAAGCAGCTCATATTAGATTGGGTCAAGCAGGTCACGTGATGGGTGGTTTCGAGGTTATTGTATTTTTTTAGGATTGAAATTGTTTTTTGGATTACGAATTTATTACAGCCATGTATATCTAGTGGGTTTTTTATCGTATTGTCGGTAGTAGAGGGTAGAAATCCGATTCCCCATTAATTTAATTCAGTTCATTACGTAAAAGCATTCGAGAGTGGTGGCTTCGAGTGGGTTGATTTCCGGTATTATCCTCAATCTTTTCTCTCTTCCTTTATTCCATCCTATTCAAATTTTTAACCATTAATTGTGCCTTGTTTCGTTTCTGGGAGCACGCCGAACAGGTGTATTATTAGCAAGTGGTGTAGATCGTTTCCTCCATTGATTGAGCCGTAGAGCAGAAACCAATCGGGTAGTCGCCGAGAAAATTCCATTCGGTAGTAATCTGTTCTTATGTTGTCGTCCCCGTCAATTGTGTTCTGAATTATTTTAACCCCGGGACAAATTTGTTTGAGCATAGGGGCTGCGGGTTTGTCAATTGCTTTCAGTTGGGGTTTAATTGTTGTTGTCATCTAGTTTTTAATTAAGAGTTGGTAGTTCCGGGTAGTAGATTGTTCTAGATTTGATTTTGATCATCCGGGTTGGGAATTTGTGAACCAGGCAGCTGAGGCCGAGCCTCGGGTTGTCTCGGTGGGTCGGGAAAACTCCATCATTTTGATTAAACCGTTTTGGAAACCGAGAAGGGAAACCGAACCCGTAGGGTTCTTGGTTTCCCAATCGGGAATCTTTTTATAAACTAAAAATGGGTTTTGGAAATTAAACACATTTTGAGGAAATTGAGTTTCCGGGCTGGCGGGTGGCAATTCTAGGCGTCGGGTTTTTTCGATAGCGGGTCAGGTTGCTAAAACGGGTTTTTTAAGTTAAAGTAATTTTCTGGCAGATTCTTCCCTGTTGTTTGTCACTGTTTTTAACTGATTTAAAACAGGGTTTTGGATTTTTGACCCGTGTTGGTGCCTAGTTTTTTGAGTCAGCTTTTCGTAGCCGCTAAACGCTTGTCAATACAACTTACGGTTTAGAAGTTATATCAGTTTTAATCTGCTGCTGTTAGAAATTTCGCATGTGCAACAGGCCTGTCTCGTGAGTCTGTTTTGAGGCATTTCTGTTCGGTTTCAAGTTTCTCGGTCTTCTGAGGAATTGTAGTCCCCTGAGTTTTCTAGCTACTGTAAAAATTTGGGAAATTTATAAAAACAAGCTTTCGGGTCAAGTTTTAATTCGGGATTTCTTTACATGTTTTAGGACCATTTAAGAGATAAACTGGTGTTCTTTTGACTGATAGAGACCTTTGGATCTTACGTATTCCAGGTGAGTATTCTCACCGTGTATTCAGTTATAACGTTAGACATGCATGACTTACGTGTTATTTTAATTGCATCATATTTGCTATCTGAGTTTGATTAGTTATCTGAGTATCTGAGTACTTGAGCATCTATTTTTATAAAACTGATCTGAGTATTTATGCTACTACCTGATAGGGCATCTGAGATAATTATGTTAAACAGATTAAAACATAATAACACACATCTGAGTTTTGCCTTTATGGCTATTTGGGATCACCTCCCGTCTGAGTTTTGGGATCACCTCCCGTCTGAGTTTTGGCTTACGCCTATCTGAGGTGAGAGGAGGGGCGATCGACCCGAATCACACAAGCGCGCTATACAAATTAAAATCTGAGTTATAAAATCTGAGAAATAAATCTGAGTAATTAATTGAGTAGGAGTACACCGATGTGCCTCATGTGTTGTATGTTATGATTGTATGTATTTTGAGATTATTCACTCAGCTCCCCAGCTGACCCAAACTTTCCCCCACTGTTTCAGGTACCAGCAAAGGAAAAGAGAAGGTAGACTGTTGACTGTTGTATCTTTCCAGAGCTGATGTGGAACATCATTAATTATTTTTAAACTTAAATTTTATTGAAAACTTTTTCCGCATTAATTACGTTTTAAATGTTAAACCTTTTTATCTGGGATTTATTTAAGGGACCTTTTTAATTAAAATCTTGTATTTAAAATTTCTACAATTCGATTTCCGAGGTATTCTGATGAATTGTAGTCCTCTGAGTCTTTTAGTTACTGTAAAATTTTGGGTAAAATTTTGTGAGCGGTTTGAGAGTTATGGCCATTTCCGTAAGAGTGCTGAGCGCTGTCAAATTCTGTTGAATATACATTTGAGTCAAATTCTAATTTGGGTTCCTCTATTAACTGTAGGATCTTCTAGGACTTGAGTAGAGACTCTCTTTCGTGCCGATGACATCTAGGAGCTTACGTTTATTCGAGGTGGGTAATCTCACTATAAACTTGTACTTACTTTCAATTCATGATTATGTGCTATATGTTGTGAATTGTTGTTGGTTGAGCTGAGCTTTGAATTTGTGATTGATTTGAGTGCTTGAGATTGGATTACGAGTATATACGCATATGAGATGTGCTATGTGTTTTGAGCTATTTTTTATGTGAGTACATGTTGTCGAGTCAACACGTAATAAAACTAATTAACTATATTTGAGATTAATAGTCAACTCTTCCCAGAGTTAAGCCAAGTACATTTCATGACTGTTAGCGTGGTACTACGGGGCACCTAGAGAGGGTGTTGGAAAGGGGTGCTCGCTAGAGGCGTTGAGATCATCACGGCATTGGCGAACCTAATGAGATTTAATAAAGGCATAATAATCGAGAATTGAGTAGAGTCTTTAGGGATCACTTATGTGGCTTGAGTTGTTTGTAATTGCGTGTTTATTCTGAAATTATTCACTCAGCGTGTGGCTGACCGCAAATACTCTCCCCCATTTTTGTAGGTCCTAGAGAAGGTGCGTTGGATGAGCTGTTACTCGATGAGCTTTTGGGAGTTGGATTAAACGTTTATTTTGAGTCAAACGGTTTTTAAAAACAATTACTTTTATTTTCCGCATTTAACCATGAGACGGTTCAATTTTTGTTTTAATAAAGAGTGGGTCAGTTTGTTTACCTGTAATTATGGGGAAATGTGTCTTTTTAATTTATTAAATTTTTTTAAAATTTCCCCTGATTTAGGTGTTTCATATACATTGTGATTTGTGGACTTCTCCGGTTTTGAGTAATTCGGGTTATCATTATTATATTGTGTTTTTGGATTATTTTACTAACTTTGTTTGGACTTACGCTTTGGCTAGGAAATCAGATGTATTCTCTGTTTTTGTGAAGTTTCTTGCCTTTATTCGCACTCAATTCGAGCGTTCTATTAAAAATTTACAATGTAATAATGGCAAGGAGTTCGACAACAAAAATGTTCTTGATTTTTCTCATAAAAATGGAATTGGTCTCCATTTTTTGTGCCCTTATACGTCTTCACAAAATGGTAAGGCGGAAAGTAAATCCGGTCTTTAAACAATGTAATTCGTACGATTTTATCTCATGCATCGGTTCTACCATCATTTGGCATGTTTTAAGTATGACCACATATCTTCAAAATGTTTTTCCAACTAAAATTTTAAATTATAAAATCCACTCTCTATTTTGTATCACAAACCACCAGATTTATCATATCTACGTGTGTTGGGTCTTTTTGTTACCCTCTTTTACCATCCACTACCCTTCATAAACTTCACGTTCGCTCAAGACCATGTGTCTTTTTGGGTTTTCCGGATAATCATACAGGGTATCAGTGCTATGACATGATCTCTAAGAAAATCATTATATGTCGCCATGTTATTTTCGATGAAACCAAATTCCCGTTTGCAAACGTGTCCCCTTCTCCCACATACAATTTTTTTGATAATGGTGATAAAAATTATGTCCAAAGACATCTCTAAAATACCACCCCAAATGCTACTGCTCCCCAGGCCCAACAAGGACCTGTCACGGCCTAACAGCCCCCAATGGACCCAATTTCTCTGCACACACAAGTCCAACAGGCCCCTCCCTTATCCCCACTGGCGCAACCTAATACTTCTACACCACCAGCCCAAACTCGAGTACCCACACCCCCGGTCCAAACTCGAGTACCCACACCACGGATCCACCCCAATCTTTCTACACCATTGGCACCACTACTCGTTAATCCATCCCATCCTGCACCTCACGAACCACAACCTATACAGACGAGACCAGTGACCGTAGCCCAAGAGGAATATTTAAACCAAAAACCCTTTTTAATCACCACACTCAACATAATATCTCCCCAATTCCAAAAAACTGTATTCTTGCTCTTCGGGATCCTAATTGGAAAATGACCATGGACGATGAATACAAAGCTCTTATTAATAATGAGACGTAGGTATTGGTACCTCGCCCACCTAACGTTAATATTGTACTTTGTATGTGGATTTTAACTCATAAAACTTGTGCTAAAGGTTCTTTTGAGCGGCATAAAGCCCGTATTGTAGGTGATGGCAAAACACAACAGGTTTGCATTGATTGTGGAGAAACTTTTAGCCACTTTAGCACTTTCTGAATCTTGTCTAATCCGACAACTGGATGTGAAAAATGCTTTTCTTCATGGGAAATTGAACGAAACCATCTATATGCATCAACCAGTGGGGTTTCGTGATCCGAATTTTCCCGATGATGTGTGTTTACTTAAAAAATCCAAATACGGTTTAAAACAACTAGGTTTGCTGATTATGTATCTGGAATTGGATTTACTCATAGTATATCAGGTAATTCGTTGTTTATTTTTAAACAAGGCGATCAACTAGCTTATCTTCTTTTACATGTGGATGACATTATTCTTACAGCTCATCTGATAAGCTACTTGATCAAATCATTTCTTCTCTTAGCTCCGAGTTTGCAATGAAAGACTTGGGCCTCTTAACTTCGTTTTTGGGCATTTCGGTCACACCTCATCCCAATGGTTTATTTTTGTCTCAATCAAAATACGCCGAAGACATTATTGCTCGAGCTGGTATGACCATGTGCAAACCCTCTGCCACAGCGGTTAACACCAAAACGAAAATCAGTGCCACCTCTAGCCCACGGTTTTCTGATCCGACATTGTACCGTGCTTTGGCCGGTGCACTTCAGTATCTTACATTCACTAGACCAGATATATCGTATGCCGTTCAACAAGTATGTTGATTTATGCATTATCCACGAGACTCTCACATGGCAACCCTGAAACATGTTATACGCTATCTCCAAGGGACATTAATTTTGTCTCAATCAATATACGCCGAAGTCATTATTGCTCAAGCTGGTATGATGACGTGCAAAACCTCTGCCACACCGGTTAACACCAAACTGAAACTCAGTGCCACCTCTAGCCCACGGTTTTCTGATCGCACATTGTATCGTGCTTTGGCCGGTGCACTTCATTATCTTACATTCACCAGACCGGATATATCATATGCCGTTCAAAAAGTATGTTTGTTTATGCATGATCCACGTCACATGGTAGCCCTGAAACGTATTATACGCTATCTCCAAGGGACACCGACATACGGGTTGTACTTGACAAAATCCCCTACATTCACTCTCACGTCCTATACTGATGCTGATTGGGGTGGGTGTCCAGATACTCGATGATCCACTTCCAGGTACCGTGTCTCTCTTGGTGACAATTTGATCTCATGGTCCGCTAAACGCCAACCGACATGATCTTGTTCCAGTGCTGAAGCCAAATACCGGGGCGTTGCTAATGTCGTAGCCGAATCATGTTGGCTTCGAAATTTGTTGCTCGAGGTTCATTGTCCTATTTAAAAAGTGACTATCGTTTAATGTGAAAATATTAGTGCCATTTATTTGTCCGGAAATCCGGTTCAACATCAACAGACAAAACATATTGAAATGGATATTCATTTCGTTCGAGAAAAAGTTGATCGCGGTCATGTTCGTGTGTTCCATGTTCCATTTCGTTACAAGATCGCTGACATCTTCACGAAGAGCTTACCACTGATTTTATTCAAAGACTTTCGCGCCAGTCTCACAGTTCATCCCTCTCCCGTTTCGACAGTGGGGGAGTGTTAGAATATAAGTCAATTAATGTAATTAATGTACAATTATATGGTCAATAGGTTAAGTTTGGTAGGCTATTATGACTACATTCACCAGACCGGATATATCATATGTCGTTTAACAAGTATGTTTGTTTATAAATGATCCACGAGACTCTCACATGGCAGTCCTGAAACGTATTATACGCTATCTCCAAGGGACACCGACATACGGGTTGTACTTGACAAAATCCCCTACATTCACTCTCACGTCCTATACTGATGCTGATTGGGATGGGTTTCCAGATACCCGATGAACCACTTCCAGGTACCGTGTCTCTCTTGGTGACAATTTGATCTCATGGTCCGCTAAACACCAACCGACATGATCTCGTTCCAGTGCTGAAGCCGAATACCGGGGCGTTTCTAATGTCATAGCCGAATCATGTTGGCTTCGAAATTTGTTGCTCGAGCTTCATTGTCCTATTAAAAAGGCGACTATCGTTTATTGTTAAAATATTAGTGCCATTTAGTTGTCCGGAAATCCGGTTCAACATCAATAGACAAAACATATTGAAATGGATATTCATTTTGTTCGAGAGAAAGTTGATCGCGGTCATGTTCGTGTGTTCCATGTTCCCTCTCGTTACCAGATCGCTGACATCTTCACGAAGAGCTTACAACTGATTTTATTCAAAGACTTTCGTGCCAGTCTCACTGTCCATCCCTCTCCCATTTCGACAGCGGGGGAGTGTTAGAATATATGTCAATTAATGTAATTAATGTACAATTATATGGTTAATAGGTTAAGTTTGGTGGGCTATTATGACTACATTCACCAGACCGGATATATCATATGCCGTTCAACAAGTATGTTTGTTTATGCATGATCCACGAGACTCTCACATGGCAGCCCTGAAACGTATTATACGCTATCTCCAAGGGACACCGTCATATGGGTTGTACTTGACAAAATCCCCTACATTCACTCTCACGTCCTATACTGATGCTGATTGGGGTGGGTGTCCAGATACTCGATGATCCACTTCCAGGTACCGTGTCTCTCTTGGTGACAATTTGATCTCATGGTCTGCTAAACGCCAACCGACATGATCTCGTTCCAGTGCTGAAGCCGAATACCGGGGCGTTGCTAATGTCGTAGCCAAATCATGTTGGCTTCGAAATTTGTTGCTCGAGCTTCATTGACCTATTAAAAAGGCGACTATCGTTTATTGTGAAAATATTAGTGCCATTTATTTGTCCGGAAATTCGGTTCAACATCAACAAAAAAACATATTGAAATGGATATTCATTTCATTCGAGAAAAAGTTGATCGCGATCATGTTCGTGTGTTCCATGTTCCCGATCGTTAACAGATCGCTGACATCTTCACGAAGAGCTTACCACTGATTTTATCCAAAGACTTTCGTGCCAGTCTCACTGTCCATCCCTCTCCCGTTTCGACAGCGGGGGTGTGTTAGAATATAAGTCAATTAATGTAATTAATGTACAATTATATGGTCAATAGGTTAAGTTTGGTAGGCTATTATGACTACATTCACCAGACCGGATATATCATACGCCGTTCAACAAGTATGTTTGTTTATGCATGATCCACGAGACTCTCACATGGCAGCCCTGAAACGTATTATACGCTATCTCCAAGGGACACCGACATATGGGTTGTACTTGACAAAATCCCCTACATTCAATCTCACGTCCTATACTGATGCTGATTGGGGTGGGTGTCCAGATACTCGATGATCCACTTCCAGGTACCGTGTCTCTCTTGGTAACAATTTGATCTCATGGTCCGCTAAACGCCAACCGACATGATCTCGTTCCAGTGCTGAAGCCGAATACCGGGGCGTTGCTAATGTCGTAGCCGAATCATGTTAGCTTCGAAATTTGTTGCTCGAGCTTCATTGTCCTATTAAAAAGGCGACTATCGTTTATTGTGAAAATATTAGTGCCATTTATTTTTCCGGAAATCCTGTTCAACATCAACAGACAAAACATATTGAAATGGATATTCATTTCGTTCGAGAAAAAGTTGATCGCGGTCATGTTCGTGTGTTCCATGTTCCATCTCGTTACCAGATCGCTGGCATCTTCACGAAGAGCTTACCACTGATTTTATTCAAATACTTTCGTGCCAGTCTCACTGTCCATCCCTCTCCCGTTTCGACAGCGGGGGAGTGTTAGAATATAAGTCAATTAATGTAAATAATGTACAATTATATGGTAAATATGTTATGTTTGGGTGGATATTATGACTACATACACCAGACCGGATATATCTTATGCCGTTCAACAAGTATGTTTGTTTATGCATGATCCATGAGACTCTCACATGGCAGCCCTGAAACGTATTATACGCTATCTCCAAGGGACACCGACATATGGGTTGTACTTGACAAAATCCCCTAAATTCACTCTCACGTCCTATACTGATGCTGATTAGGGTGGGTGTCCAAATACTCGATGATCCACTTCCGGGTACTGTGTCTCTCTTGGTGACAATTTGATCTCATGGTCCGCGAAACGCCAACCGACAAGATCTCATTCCAGTGCTGAAGCCGAATACCGGGGCGTTGCTAATGTCGTAGCCGAATCATGTTGGCTTCGAAATTTGTTGCTCGAGCTTCATTGTCCTATTAAAAAGGCGACTATCGTTTATTGTGAAAATATTAGTGCCATTTATTTGTCCGGAAATTCGGTTCAACATCAACAGAAAAAACATATTGAAATGGATATTCATTTCGTTCGAGAAAAAGTTGATCGCGGTCATGTTCGTGTGTTCCATGTTCCCTCTCGTTAACAGATCGCTGACATCTTCACGAAGAGCTTACCACTGATTTTATTCAAAGACTTTCGTGCCAGTCTCACTGTCCATCCCTCTCCCATTTCGACAGCGGGGGTGTGTTAGAATATAAGTCAATTAATGTAATTAATGTACAATTATATGGTCAATAGGTTAAGTTTGGTAGGCTATTATGACTACATTCACCAGAACGGATATATCATACGCCGTTCAACAAGTTTGTTTGTTTATGCATGATCCACGAGACTCTCACATGGCAGCCCTGAAACGTATTGTAAGCTATCTCCAAGGGACACCGACATATGGGTTGTACTTGACAAAATCCCCTACATTCACTCTCACTTCCTATACTGATGATGATTGGGGTGGGTGGAAAGATACTCGATGATCCACTTCCAGGTACCGTGTCTCTCTTGGTAACAATTTGATCTCATGGTCCGCTAAACGCCAACCGACATGATCTCGTTCCAGTGCTGAAGCCGAATACCGGGGCGTTGCTAATGTCGTAGCCGAATCATGTTGGCTTCGAAATTTGTTGCTCGAGCTTCATTGTCCTATTAAAAAGGCGACTATCATTTATTGTGAAAATATTAGTGCCATTTATTTTTCCGGAAATCCTGTTCAACATCAATAGACAAAACATATTGAAATGGATATTCATTTCGTTCGAGAAAAAGTTGATCGCGGTCATGTTCGTGTGTTCCATGTTCCCTCTCATTACCAGATCGCTGACATCTTCACGAAGATCTTACCACTGATTTTATTCAAAGACTTTCGTGCCAGTCTCACTGTCCATCCCTCTCCCGTTTCGACAGCGGGGGAGTGTTAGAATATAAGTCAATTAATTTAATTAATGTATAATTATATGGTCAATAGGTTAAGTTTGGTAGGCTATTATGACTAGCATATTGTAAAGCCTTAATATAGGCATTGTGATGTATAGTTATAGTGAGGATTGTAATGAGAAAAGGCAAGCAAGAATCTTCTTACATTAAGGAATAAACTATCCTCCATATATTTTTTATATTTAGAGTTGGTCTAGTGTTAATATATACTCAGTTTACATCTGTAAATTATGTATCATTCCCTAGTTTAATGCCTACGATTGATAGGGTTGTTGTCCTACTTTGGCTATTTAAAGCCACGCTCATGTACTCTTTATCAACGCACTCAAACACACAATTCATATCTTCTTCTTCACCATATGGTATCAGAGCCCTAGTTGCTCTCACGAGTTCAGATCCAGTACCTCACAATCGATTATCTCCATCTCCATTAGTGTTCATCAATGGCCACCAAATACACCCAAATCATTGCCGCTACCCACCTAACTGAAGGATTTATGTGCACAGTTAGTCAACCTATGATGATACATCCATGCCTACGAAACACTTAAGGGTCACACCGGTGAGTGCATGTAATACGAGCAAGATATGCAATGATACTACGAAGAGGAATGATTCATAATAGTCATTATGAATCAGTTAAGCATTAAGTTCAGTTCAACTTATTACTAGATTAGTTTATCTAACTAATTAATACAAGTATTTGTACATTTATTAGTTGAGTAAATATACAATGTGTTAATTATAGATCATCCATAATATGATTTAAAGCAATTAAATCATATGGTAATTGAATAATATTATTATCAAAATTATATAAAGTTTATTATATAATTAATTATTAAAAGTATAAAATACAAAGTATATATTTCGTGTATATAATACCGAAATATATAAGTGTATAATACTAGACATTTAATAATTAAAGTGCAACAATAATAAATAGATAAACAATAAGGGATGAAAGTGTAAAAAGGAAGTTTAATTAAAGAAGTTAATCTTAATTAAACTAGAAGTGTTTTAAGTGTAAGATCTTTTATTATAAATAGGAGGCTTATGACTTAAACCTAGATGTTGATTCCTTGCCTCTTTACACGAAATCCTTGCCCCCTCCTCTCCCCTATTCAGCCGAAGACCAACACAAGAACACAAGCTTGTGTTCTTCGTTCGTTCTTCGTGTTCTTCAAGTATTGAAGAACAAGATCGTTGCAAGTGATCAACTAGAAGATCGCTCGTCGTGTTCATCATCAGTGGATCTATCTTAAGCATTATCTAAGCTATGTTTCATGGAACACTCTTCTTCCTCTCCTCTTGTGCGATCGGACGAACCAAGAACCCTAGGGTTCTTGGTCAGTGTTCGACGAACACACACAAGTATGTGTGTGTGTTCGAGTTTTTCGTACAAGGTTTCTTTATTGTTAATCTTGTTTAGATTTCCAACATCGCAATCCTTTAGGGTTTAATGATTAAGTTTAATCTCAGTTCCGCTTTTAGGGATTAAACTAGCTAGTTGGTTTAACTGGCAAGAACAAGTTCATTTTCTTGACAGTATGGTTCGAACCAAGTATACTAGGAGGTTGATCCAAGTGGTCAATCAGTTACAATGAAACCCTTCAGTGGTATTAGAGAGTTGGTTTAGAAATCTAAACAATAATAACAAAGTTTTTGTTTGTCTAATTTCCAAGTTTTTTTTTGTTTTTTTCGTTCCTTCTTCTTTTTCTTCCTCATAGATTTCGAATGAGGGTAAAGAACCCTAGACCAAGAATGTTAAACCGTTTTGTTTAATTGGTCACAAGGATTCTAAACCCTAGTAATTTCGAGATCTAGAAAGAATAGGACCAAGAACATTAAACTAGTTTAGTTTAACTGGTCAAAAGGCTTCTTTTCCTAACCCTAGTAATTTCAAAAATTCTAAGAACCCTAGGATCAAGAATGTCAAAATTTTTGGTCAAAAGGATTCTTTCCTTTTTACTTTGATCTTCAAAATCTAGGACCAAGTATGTTAAACTAAGTTTTAGTTTAATTGGTCAAAAAGGATCCTCTCCTTTTCTCCCAAGATTTCGTGAATCATGGAGGAAACTTGGACACCAAGTTTGATTAAACTAGTTTAGTTTAATTGGTGGAAAAGTTTCTTAGGCATAAGGATTTTCGAAACCCTAGAATAACCTAGGACAAATAACATTAAACTAGTTTAGTTTAATTGGTTAATATGATTAATCAAGAACATAATCTAGAACCTAGAAAATTAAACAAGTTTATGTTTAATAAGGTTTAATTATTGTTTTAATGAGTTTATTAAAACTGGTTCTTTAAATCTAGAAATCTAGACAAACTTTTATTGTCTATAAAGATTTAAATTAAGTAAGTTCAAATAAAATTATTAAAGTTATAATCTATCCTAGAATTTAAACAAAGTTTAATAATTGTTTGAATAGGATTGATTAGGATTAATCTATAACTAAGAGATGTTATTGATCAAGAAAAATAAAACTAGGTTTTAATTGATCAAGAACAAGATAAGGGTTTAATTAATTAAATTTAATTAAGGATAAAAAGGAAGTGTTAATTTTAAAGTCTTAAAATTAACAAGATGTATTTATATTATTATATATAATTTTCGGATTTTTCAAATTATTTAAAAGTGATTTTGAAAGATAAAATAGTTTGTACGTATTTTAATTAGTCTAAGTTAAAATACAAATGTACAAATTAGGTGTAATATTCTTACTAAGAATGTTATAAGTTTTTAAAGAAATAAATTATATATATATATATATATATATATATATATATATATATATATATATATATATATATAATACAAGATTAAATGGAACAAGTAAATTAAATGTTATTCTGATCATAGTTATAATATTAAGTAACTAGAAATTTGTATTAAGTTATTATTTGAACTAGAATGTACAAAGTTGTAAACAACTAGAAATTGTACAAACGAAGTTATATTATAATTAGATAATACAAATGTTATAAATATTATAATTAGATTGTATAAAGTTGTAAGTAATTATAACTAGTTATTTATGCAAGTATATTACGAGTTACGTAAAATACTAGATTAATGATCAAGGGTAAAATAACATAGGAAATTTAAGAACCTATATTTAACTAGTTCAAGTTAAATGTAAGAAATGTTTAAACAAACTAAGAATTATTATATATAGTCTTTATATAATAAGTTTATTAGTTTCACCAAGGATAGACCAGTGATTGTGTTTACTCAGGTGCCATCATGGTTGTTGGAGTTAGTGGGAGCTACACAAGAAAATCGCAAAGTTTATAAAGATGTCCTTAGGACATAGTTTTGGTGAATTTAATGAAGTTGAAATAAGTGTTTAATTTTATTGTTAAACGAGTGAAAAACAAGGTGTGTTAAACTAGGATTATGATTCAAGTTTATGAATCATAAAGGGATTAAAATTCACATTTTAAAGTTTAACATAAGGTTCATGTTTTTCAAAGAAAATAAAACGAGCAAGTTTTATAGAAAAAAGGTTTTTCACAAAACCTAGTAAAACGTCTTGTACACCTCGTTTTAGGTATACATATAAATCGCGCAAACCTTTTGAAACTATTATTTTTAAAGAAAAAGGTTCTTAAAGATTTAAAAAGGTGTCTTGTAGAATTCTTGAATTCACAAGTCTCACATTTTTAAGGATTAAGATTGGAATAAGGTTTAAGTTTAGTTTTAAAGACTTAAACAAACCCAAG
The DNA here is from genome assembly GCA_963853835.1 of Calendula officinalis. Taxonomy (NCBI): domain Eukaryota; kingdom Viridiplantae; phylum Streptophyta; class Magnoliopsida; order Asterales; family Asteraceae; genus Calendula; species Calendula officinalis. The sequence continues at coordinate 47,402,852 of OY970830.1, read as the reverse complement.
AAAATCTTAGATCTAAGTACTATCCATCTAATGGAACACCTCACTTGTTCAACGATATTCATATTGTAAGGATAAGAACCTTAGATATGGATTCAAATCATTGCGAGTGCTAGGGTGTGTAGGGTTCTGTGATAATCAGGAGTCCCGGCACAGAACATCGCACTGTCTTAGATGGTCTGATCTACTTTGGTGATAATCGGGAGTCCCGGCCCAAAAAGTACTTGAGTAGAATAAACATACTAGACTTTATTGCAACTTAGAAATGTATGATTAAAATCGTACAAGGTTGTGATAAGTTATAAGTCTAAACATTCTACGACCCCTAGGAATCGTGTCAAGTCTTGATACGATCGGTAAGGATGTTACCTACCAGAAACAGCATGTCTCGTCGGGAAGTGCCCAAACCTTGCGGCGAGAATGTGATATATGGATCCTAGGCCTAAAATATAAATTATGGGTTTATAATATATTTTAGAGAATGTTTGTTGATGATTACTTATTAAACTGGGTTTGATTTGTAGACGGCAGCAACAACCAAAACGACACGTACCAATAATCTCACACTACGCTTGTTTCTAGAAAAGGACAAATTGACTGGGTCAAAGTTTCTCAATTGGAAGCGTGATCTTCGGATTATGCTTTGGAATGAGAGAAAAGGAAATATCCTAGAAAGAGCGATGCTAAATGCCCCTGGCGCGAATGCTTGAAATGAACCAGTACAAGCATATTACGCTTGTACTGTGTTCCACTCTTGCAATATGGTTAAGGGATCATCAGTAAGTGCTCATGTCATGAAAATGAAAGAGCACATGGATCATGTTGAATGACTAGGACACCCAGTACCGTTGCAGTTAGCAACAGTAATGATACTCAACTCGTTGTTAGATGACTATAAGTCTTATGTAGTCAACTACAACATGCATAATATGGAGCAATCCATTGATGAGCTACATTCCATGCTCAAGACTAATGAGTTGAGTTTGGGGACCAAGTTTTAAGAATGATCTCATAGTAATTGATGATGGTAGTGAAAAGAGAAAGAGGCGCAGTGGAAAGGGAAAGGGTAAAACCGATCTCAGCCAAAACGTGCCCAAGGGTAATAGCGTCAAACAAAAGGTCAAGAAGGTAAAGCCAAACAAGACAAGGACCGAGAAACGGTGTCTTGGTTGTGGCGATGGTCAAAGGGTAGGAGGTCATGCTTGCTACTCAGTTGACTTGACCAACTTCTAGATACTCCTTTTCCTACTTGTAAAAGTTATAACGAGTAACTCAACTTTAGCAATCGTTTATTGCATGAGATGATGAAAAGTGAGATGGACTAACATGAGATAATGATCCCACAAGCACCACGCTTTAATTCAGTATTTTTCGTATGGATTCAGTAAAACAATTTTCGTTTTTAAGTTGTTTTCAAAAAAATTACATTTTCTATTTTTATGATAAATTTGGTATCTTAAGTTTATCGTTGAATCCATGGTTGAATTATATTGTGTGTGCATGTGTGTTGATTATACTAGTCAAGTTTTATGACTAGATTATAAAGTCAAGTATTGACTTAATAATGATCTCATTGTTTATATTTGTTTGATTGTTGTGTGTATATCTTAGAAGTTCAAATTACTTAGATGCTAGTAATTAGAAAGTTTTTCTAATGAAAGTATTTAAGAGTTTTTATGGAAAGCATAAAGTTCAAGGTACATTGAACTTATTTAAAACATCTTAAGTAATGGTTACTTATGATAGTAAGTTTTAAAGTATTAGTATTAATATAGTATGATTATATTGGATATAATCAAGATAGACTTTAAGAGTATTATTACAAGTCTTTCATACTTGTGATAAAGGAATTTAATGAAGTCATAATTCCCTAATAGGAATAATTGGATATTCGTATAATCCAAGGAAAATGACTTAGACATTAAATGAACTCTTAAAAGGGACAAATTATATTAAAGAATTAAAGAATTAAAATGTATTATTGCAAGTCTATTATACTTGTAATAAATACAACATTTGATCAAGTCATAATTCCCTAATAGGAATAATGGATATTTGAGAAATCCAAGAAATGACTTTGGCAATAAATAAGATTCTTAAAAGATACTAATACACTTAAGAATTGGAAGTATCTTTTCAAGTGTCTTATACTTGTTAGATACAGTAATCAATGAAAGTCATGATTCCTTTCAAAGGAATGTTGGATATTCGCAAATCCAAAGGATGACTTTGATAATTGATTAATTCTTAAAGGGTTAAACTATAAGTTTTGATTAGGTCAAAAGTATTAGTTTAAGTTATGCTTATTTTCCATAAAATTTAGTGGGAGCTATGACCAACATATTCATTAGAGGTACTAATGAATATAGTAAGTTTGTTAGGATATTAATAACAAGATATTACCAAGTCGTTAGCCAAAGAGTTCAGAGAAATGATAAATGATTGTTGATTAGATTATTGCAAGCCTAATTGCGTGGTCACAAGTCTTGTGATTAATTATTGCAAATCTAATAGGATATTCACGCTCCAGTGAATAAGTTAATCATTTAAGGAAATTTCTTTAACTAGTAATGATATATCTACAAATCAAGTGACTAAAAGAGGCTTTAGTTACAAGGTGAATTTTATGAATTCAAGAAACTAAGGAGTTACTTTCCAATCCTCATATGTTTACCGAATTGCATAAAAGGCAAGACTAGAATATGTTCTAGAATGTTGCAAGAACAAAATCTAGCAATGGCAAAAGAAATAGTATTTTCACAATACTCGTCTTATGTCTTTGGTTTAATAGAAATGACTAGTTCAGTGATAAAGTTACAATTAAGGTTGTAAAAGTCACTAAGTAATCGACACGAACAAAAGGAATAAGAAATGATCCAGTAATAATTCTGTATCTATGTCCAGTGAGGAATAATATATGAGTTAGCATCATTGTTATTCAGACTTTGTATGTTATAAAAGATCCATGTATAAAAGTTACTTTATTCAAAAGATATAATCCGTGACTACTCGTCTTGGTGGGAACCTTGATGGTCGTTAACGTCATCGCGGTATTTAGTGGTAGATTCGAAGTTCTTCGAAGATAGCTACACAAGTTTTGTGTAAACCAAATATCGGTGATATTCTATTGGAGCTCGACGAATATTGGATTGACCACCGTGATAATACTTCGTGGTTGAAAAGTTCAAAAGTATTATTCACTAAGATTGTCATTAAGCCTGAGGTATTTGGTTTGGGATACAATGACTAATGTACTTTGGTTCGTCTTAGACAAGCCTGAAATATGGTTGTCATACGAGGCTTTACTGGGTACAGAGGAATTTGTATTTTGAATCGAAATATAACAAGATGGTAATTGCACCTCCTTTTTAGGAGAGATATTTATGGGTCCCTTGACATGATGATAAACTGAAAATGCACGACCCTGCTCAACGAACTGATCTGTTCTTTGTCGTTACACACAGTTTTAAATCAAGAGGTCAAGAAATGATTTCGAGTACAGGAGTTGATAATTGCTACCATGCTCGTATTCGTTATCACAAATATCGTGCTGCAAGGGATAAACCTAACAACGTTGCCCAAGAAGTAGAGACAGAGTGTTCTTTACTAGGAGACACTATTAAAGAGTTTTTCACAAAACTATACCAGGGTTACATAAGCTGTTTTTATGGGGTTGGTTACCTACATGCCCATCTAGAAGGCCACTGTAGCTCGTATAATTAAGACAAAGGTTACAAACTTGCAAAAGTGGGAGTCTGAAGGATTTATGTGCACAGTTAGTCAACCTATGATGATACATCCATGCCTACGAAACACTTATGGGTCACACCGGTGAGTGCATGTAATACGAGCAAGATATGCAATGGTACTACGAAGAGGAATGATTCATAATAGTCATTTTGAATCAGTTAAGTATTAAGTTCAGTTCAACTTATTACTAGATTAGTTTATCTAATTAATTAATACAAGTATTTGTACATTTACTAGTTGAGTAAATATACAATGTGTTAATTATAGATTATACATAATATGATTTAAAGCAATTAAATCATATGGTAATTGGATAATATTATTGTCAAAATTATATAAAGTTTATTATATAATTAATTATTAAAAGTATAAAATACAAAGCATATATTTCGTGTATATAATACCGAAATATATAAGTGTATAATACTAGACATATAATAATTAAAATGCAACAATAATAAATAGATAAACTATAAGGGATGGAAGTTTAAAAGGAAGTTTAATTAAAGAAGTTAATCTTAATTAAACTAGAAGGGTTTTAGGTGTAAGATCTTTTGTTATAAATAGGAGGCTTATGACTTAAACCTAGATGTTGATTCCTTGCCTCTTTACATGAAATCCTTGCCCCCTCCTCTCCCCTATTCGGCCGAAGACCAACACAAGAACACAAGCTTGTGTTCTTCATGTTCTTCGTTCGTTCTTCGTGTTCTTCAAGTATTGAAGAACTAGATCGTTGCAAGTGATCAACTAGAAGATCGCTCGTCGTGTTCATCATCAGTGGATCTGTCTTAAGCATTAACTAAGGTATGTTTCATGGAACACTCTTCTTCCTCTCCTCTTGTGCGATCGGACGAACCAAGAACCCTAGGGTTCTTGGTCAGTGTTCGACGAACACACACAAGTATGTGTGTGTGTTTGAGTTTTTCGTACAAGGTTTCTTTCTTGTTAATCTAGTTTAGATTTCCAACATCCCAATCCTTTAGGGTTTAAGGATTAAGTTTAATCTCAGTTCCGCTTTAAGGGATTAAACTAGCTAGTTGGTTTAACCGGCAAGAACAAGTTCATGTTCTTGACAGTATGGTTCGAACCAAGTATACTAGGAGGTTGATCCAAGTGGCCAATCAGTTACAATGAAACCCTTCACTAACCACTAAACTCACATCCCACAATTATCCAGTGTGGCAAAAGACGGTTGAAACAACCCTCATCAGCCTCGAATTTGAAGAATTCATCATCGGGAACTCCAATCAACCACCGAAAGAAATCAAGGACAAAGATGATAAATTCATCTGAAATCCTAACTATTGTCTCTGGTATCGCACAGATCAAATGATTCTCAGTGCAATACTCGGTAGTTGCTCTGATTCGATCCAGCCACTCGTCTCATCGGCATCCACATCCCGTGAAGTAAGGGAAAGACTGCACTCAAGTTTTTCCTCATCTTCTAGATCCCGTATCATCTCTCTAAAATCCAAATTAGTGAAAAACCCCAAAGGGAATTGCTGACGACCTTGCCCTGACGCAAAGCCCCATATCCGCAGAAGACCTCATGGTCTATATCTTATCACAGTTAGGGGACGAATACAACACCATCTTCACTGCCATCAAGGTGCAAGATAAACCTCTGTCTTACTCTGAATTGGTTGACAAACTAACAGACTACGAAAGAGCACTCAAAGAAATGTCATCAGTGGTTGAATCCACTCCCATAAGTGTGAATTACACTTCTTGCCAAGAGGGGTCAAACTACCGCAACTCAGGCTCCCGAAACAACCGGTGTTCTCACTCAGGTTCTCAACGAGGTGGCCATCAATCTCAGTCCCAATGGTTCGGAACCAACACACAGGGTAATCGCAATTCCAAAAACAATAATTTTCTCAATATTGCATTATTCCAGGTCATCTCACACGAGATTGTCGCAAGCTTGCTCGTTTATTACGAGAGAACAACGTTACCACCAACAACATCACAACACCAGTCGCAAATGTCACCACTTTAGCCCCCGTTTCACCTTCGTGGTTAGTCGACATGGGCGCCTCAAATCATGTTACCTCATAATAAAATAAATCCTGCACCAAACCTCAGAATATGGTGGCCCTGATGAAATTTTGCTCGGTTATGGTACAGGTTTACCCATATCTAATATTGGTACCACATATATCAGCACACCACACAAACAATTACTTTTATCTAAAGTTTACATGTTTCTAGCCTATGTAAAAATTTAGTATCTGTTTATCAATTGTGCAATATTAATCGTGTTCCGGTTGAATTCTTTACATCCCATTTTTTTGTGAAGGATCTATGCACGGGGGCATGTCTAATGCGAGGAGAGACAACAGAAGGGGTCTATCACTTACACACCACTCCTAAATTTCAAGTCAATGTCACCCTCAAGCATACTCCACTTGGCCTCCATCACAACCCAGGACACCCTTCATAAAATGTTTTCAAGTCTATTGTCTCCAAATTAGGTCTTAGTTCAAAAATAGAGTCAAATGTTCGCTGTTTGTCACACCCCGCCAAAAATGATTTGCGGAAGAACGGGGTGAACATCATAAGTAACCATAAGCATATGATTATTTGTAAACATGTAATGATTTAAAAACTAAATAATTATTTGAAATAAAGTATTCCAAAACAATTTAAATGTTAACAAAATGATTAAAGCCTAAAGACAATGTTTCGTAATAAAAATAAGTTTGTGGCATCTTGACACATGCATGCTAATGATCCAAAGCTAATGAGACTCAATGCTTCACCTAGTTACCTGAAAAACATATATAAAATGGTCAACAAAAATTGTTGAGTGAATCCACAGGTTTAATATGAGTTTCGAAAACCAAAGTTTTTATGTGTTTACGAGTTTAAAATAAAGTTTTGATTTACCAAATGTTATTGTGCCAATAGGACAAAAATATGTGTGATGATAAGATGTTTAAAAATGGTTTCATACAAAGAAATGTTATAATGAAATTTGATATGTAAACGCATATATGTAGCAAAATAGTAAGGTTGTAAAAATAGTAAGTATTGAAAATGCATGACTGGTATCCCCAATAGCAACGCTCTTGAGTTAATATGCCGACCCTAAGCCCATTACCAAACTACAACTCTAAGTGTAATGTTTCTGTTCTCTAAGATATGTACTCCCCTGGCGGTGGGGTAGCACTGTTAAAAGAAAATGTGGGAGGAAGAGTGTCAGCCAAAAGTACTATCTGCATATCCAGGGCCTAGTCACAACTGGTTAATGGTTACAGTATGTAGGCATCTACATATACACTACATCTTGTCTTAGTTCGAGCATAAAGATTTATTGTCATGTTTTGAATAATGTATCATCATAGTAAAATAAACAGTTGTAAATAATGCGAGTACATGTAAAACAGTTTGAAATATTTTTCACCCCAACGTTGTAAAACAATAAAATAGTGTAAAAGAGGGGCTGTTGACTCACCTGATGCAAAGCTTCCAAAATGCAAAAAACCAAAATGCAAGATCCAACTAAAAGAGCTCTAGTGACCTAGATGGATAAAAGTAAAACTAATGAACGATAGTTGGTGACATTATTGAATTTAGATTATATATATTTGAAGTGTTTTAATTTTTATTTTATAGGTTTCGAATAAATAAAAATAATTTGCATTTATACAGCAGTTAGTTATTTAAATTAAAACTTAACTAATTAAAATTTATTAATTATATATTAAATAAATAAATGGTGCTAACTGATCTCGAACAAAAATACTATTATATAAAAGATTAATAAATAAATAATAAAAAAAAATCCAGATATTTTCCGGAAATATATATATAACTGATTGATAATACATACGTTTAAATAATTAATTTATTATTATTTTAAATAGAAACCTGAATTTAAATTTAAATTAAAAAAATAGTTTTGGTAAACTGACTGGGTTTGATTAAAAAAAATAAGTAGAAGTTTTATCATAGAAAATTATTTAAATGTTAATTTAAATAATTATGATACTTATAAATAATTTGTTATTAACGTTGATTATTTATATAAATCAAAACTAAATGATTGAAAAGTTAAATGATTTTAAATAATTAGTAAATAAATATAAATATAAATATTGGTATGTATTAATAAATAAATATATATTCAATAATGAGAGGAATCTGTTTTCTTCAATTAACATAGGGCAAAAGAAATTAATAGTTGTTGGGCTAGCCTCAAGGGTGGAACAGGCAAGGGATATAAGAAAGCAACACAAAAAGATAAATAAAGAAGAGCAGTAGCCGAGGTACGAAGGCAAGACATGCGGCTCAAAGCAAAGTGTGTTAACCAACACGTGAGACTAGGTTTGTGGTTTAAGAAGCATGCTACACGAGTATATACTAAAGGTCTCCAAGTCTGGTATTCATAAAATACAGCAACGAAACAAAGGATGTTTCCGGTTGCTTTTAATTAACTTCAAAGGATTAATTTAATGTATAGAATATTGTATATGACCATACTTTAATTAGTAAATCATGGAGAGTGATTACATCCAATATAAACACAAGATTTAAAGTTAGGAATCAAAGAAAAATCAAAAGAGATAAAGAATTTGATGTGTGTTATTGAGAGAATTCCTTTGATGTTTTTGTCACTGATTATCGAGATTAGGAGATGGAAGGGATGAGATTTCAGTTAATATGAGAGGTTTAAGGATTTTGGTTATATAGGTACAAGTTTGAGTTTGTGGGAGTTTAGGATTTGTTTAAATTATAAAAAAAAAAATAGTAAAGATATATTCAAAAGATGTGGTTTGTTAAGTGTATCGGCCGAAGGGGTAGGAACATGAAAGATAAAGTTTGGTTTTCAAAATCTTAATTAGTTTATTTGGTATCTTGTTTATGTATGTTTTGTTCGTTACTTTTCTTATAATTTACTATATGTTTGATATAGTCTTTCAGTAGGACTATAAAATTTATATTGTTAGTTATATTGAGTCACCAACTCACTAACTAAAATCATAACGCTATAATGCAAACAAAATGAAAATGCACAAGTGATGATGCGTACTAATCAAACATGATATGACTGCTAGACTTAAATGTAAATGAATGATTTCTTAAATGTTAAAATTAAAACTAGGCTAACATGGATGTCGGGTCAAGTACTTGATTTCTAGGGTTGTCACATTGTACCTCTTGTTTTATCAATAAAAGTCATAAATTACCATTTGGTCCCAACTCGTTTGTTGCCACTAAACCATTTCAACTTATATACTATGATGTATGGGGCCCGGGTAAAAAACTAGGCTAACAAAAGTGATGTAGCAAAATTATTCCCCACCTTCAAAACAGTAGTTGAAAAATACTTTCAACATCCCATTGTGTCTTTGTTTATTGATATCAATGGTGAATACTATGGCCTTCTCACGTTCCTTCAAACTCATGGAATCTCACACTATAACGCACCTCCCCACACCCAGAACAGAATGGCATTGCTGAACGTCGACACTGACATATTTTTGAAACCGGCCTTGCTCTCTTACACTATGCAAACCTACCGTTAACATATTGGTCTCATGCGTTCCAAACATCAGTGTATCTAATCAACCGTCTTCCTACCGCCATCCGCAACAACAAATCACCATATGAGTGCCTCTTCAATCAACAACCCGATTACTTAAAACTCAAACCCTTTGGATGTCTATCCTACCCGTGGCTTCGACCATATACTACATCTAAACTCCAACCCCGATCCAAACCATGTGTGTTCCTTGGTTACTCCTCCTCGAAATCTGCATACAAAGGTTATGATATTGAATAAAAAAAAACTTTACCACTCTCGCCATGTGTTTCTGATCACTTTCCCACACACAAACTAAACTCCACCATTCCGCAGCCTACACCCGACGCATTCCTTGCACCTCACTCATCTCCCACTAAAGATAACATTCCGCAAACAATACCCGCAGACAACTCCTTGCCCACACCTCCACCCGTACTTCCGTCATCTCCTGATGACCATCTAACACATGATGACCAACCTACATCTTCGGTTAAGGCATCACCTGTGTCACCATTCTCCACCTCTGAGCCCTCACAGCATCATTCACCACCCAACAACCCTCTACCGGCACCTTACATCACACCTCCACCACAACCACAACCACCAAATACCCGCCGCACTCATAAACCTAATTCAAAATAATACCATCGTCTCTTTATAAACACAACCACCTTACATCCAATACCACCTATTATTGATCCACAAACCCACACACAAGCTCTAACTGGTCTAAGGCTATGGATAAAGATTTCAATGCCTTACTCACCAATGGTACATGAGAGTTAGTCCCAATATCCACTCACACACCAATCAGATGCAAATGGATATTCCGAATCAAAAGAAAGCTGATTGTTGGAATTATGTGCACCATTAGTCAATCTATGATGGAACATCCATGCCTACGAAACACTTAAGGGTCACACCGGTGAGTGCTTGTTATTTGAGAAAGGATATGTAATAATACTTGGAAGAGGAATGATTCATAATAGTCATTATGAATCAGATAAGTAATAAGTTAACATTAACTTATTACTAGATTAGTTTAACTAACTAATTAATACAAGTATTTGTACATTTATTAGTTGAGTAAATATACAATGTGTTAATTATAGATTATCTATATTCTGATTTAAAGCCATTAAATCATATAAGTGTTTGGATAATATTATTGTGTAAATTATATAAAGTTTATTATATAATTAATTATTAAAAGTATACAATACAAAGTATATATTTCGTGTATTATAATACCGAAATATATAAGTGTATAATGCTAGACATTTAATAATTAAGTGTAATAATAATAACTAGATAAACTATGAGGGTTGAAAGTGTAAAAGGATAAGTTTAATTAAGAAGTTAATCTTAATTAAACTAGAAGGACTTAAATGAAACTTCTTCTGTTATAAATAGAAGGCTTAAGGTTTCATTTAAACCTAATGCTTTTTCCATTCCTTGCCCCACACGAAATTCCTCCCTCCCCTTCTTAAAGTTTCGGTCAAAACACACCCCAATAACACAAGCCTTGTGTTCTTCGTGTTCTTCTTCCGTTCTTTGTGTTCTTCAAGCATTGAAGATCGAGATCATTGCAAGGACCGACTAGAAGGTTTCTCGTCGTGCATTATCATCAGCGGACTTACTTAAGCAGTTAAGGTATGATTTGGAAAACCCTTTTTCCTCTTCATCCCCTTGTTCGATTGACGAACCAAGAACCCTAGGGTTCTTGGTTGTTCGTCGAATACACACATGATGTGTGTGTGTGTGTTCGAGTTTTTCGTACAAGCTTCTTTTCTTGTTAATCTAGTATAGATTTCCAACATCCCCAATCCTTTAGGGTTTAAGGATTAAGCTTAATCTCAGTTCCGCTTTAGGGATTAAACTAGCTAGTTGGTTTACCTGGTAAAAACAAGTTCTTGTTCTTATCAGCTATGGTTCGAAGCAAGTGACTAGGAGGTTGACCCAATTGGTTGATCAGTGTTATTGAAACCCTACAGTGGTATCAGAGTATTGGTTTAGAAATCTAAACAAGATTGACAAAGTTTGTTTGTTTAATTTTAAAGTTTTTTTGTTCCAAGTTTCTTTTTCTTCCCCATTGGTTTCGAAAATTGTGTAAGAACCCTAGGACCAAGTATGTTAAACGAGTTTAGTTTAATTGGTCAAAAGGATTCTTCCCTTCCTAATTTTCGAAATCTAGAAGAACCCTATGACCAAGTATGTTAAACTAGTTTAGTTTAATTAGTCAAATGGATTCTTCCCATCCTAATTTTCGAAATCTAGAAGAACCCTAGGACCAAGTATGTTAAACTATTTTAGTTTAATTAGTCAAAAGGATTCTTACCCTTAATATTTCGAACCCAAAATAAACCCTAGGACCAAAAAAATTAAACTAGTTTAGTTTAATTGGTTAAGAGGATTAATTACAATCATAATATAGAACCTAGAAACTTAAACAAGTCTATGTTTAAGAAGGATTGATTATTGTTTTAATGAGTTTATTAAAACTAGTTTTTTAAGCCTAGAAATCTAGACAATGTTTTTGTTTAAAAGGTTTAAATTAAAAAGTTTTAATGAATTTATTATAGTTATAATCTACCCTAGAATTTAAACAAAGATTGATGTTTAGATATGATTGATTAGAATTAAAACAAGTATTCAAAACTAAAATCTAGAATTAAAGGATAAAAACTAGTTAGTTTCATTCCTAGGATTTAATTAGGTTTAATTTTTGAATAAATGATGTCTTTGATCAAGAAAGTTAAAACCCTAGTTTTGATTGATCAAGAACAAGATTAGGGTTTGATTAATTAAAGTTAATAAGGATTAAAAGAAGTGGTAATTTCAAAGTCTTAAAATTCACAAGTTGTATTTTTCCACATGCATATATATTTTTTTTAAAAAGGATACATATATTTTTTTCTTTTAGTTTTTCGAAATTTTTATAAACATTTAAAAGGGTGATGTATTTTAAAAAGATAAACATAGTTTATATGTATTTTGATTAGATTAAGTTAAAATACATAAGGATAAACTAAATGTAATATTCTTATTAGAATATTATAAGGGTTTAAGTAAATATTTTTTCTTATACATAAAATACAAGTTAAAAATGGAACATTAAAAGGAAATGTTATTCTGATCTTAGGAATTATAATATAACTAATTATTGTATAAGTTGTAATATAAATTAAACTAGAATGTACAAAGTTATGATTTCATTATAACTAGAAATTGTACAAGTTGAGATTATATTAGAAACTAGAAATATACAAAGTTATATATTAGTATAAGGTGTATAAAGTTATAAGGTTATTATAACTAGTTAATTATACAAGTATAATATATGTATGTTACGAGTTACGTAAAATACTACATTAATGATCGAAAGTTAAATAACAAGAAAACTTTATAACATATATTTAACTAGTCTAAGTTAAGTATAAAAATGGTTTGAACAAACTAGAATTATTATATATAGTTTTTATATAATAAATTTTATTATTTAGATTTGCCAAGTATAAACCGGTGAGTGTGTTTGTCTCAAGTTCCACCATAATTGTTGGAGGTAGTGGTTGCTACGCAAGAAAGTCACAAAGTTTATAAATGTGTCCTTATGACATAATTTTGGGCAAACCTAATAAGTTAAAATAAAAGTAAAATAATTTATTAAACAGTGAAAGGCAAGATGTGGTAAACTATGATTATGATTTAAGTTCATGAATCATAAAGGAATTAAAATTCACATTTTAAAGTTTAACATAAGGTTCAAGTTTTTCAAGTAAATAAAACAAGCAAGTTTTATAAAGAAAAAGGTTTTTCACAAAATTCAGTAAAACGTTTTGTACATCTCGTTTTAGGTATACGTATAAATCGCGCAACTTTTTGAAACTATAAGTTTTAAAAGAAAAGGTTTTAAACATTTAAAAAGGTGTCTTGTAGAATTCTTGAGTATACAATTCACACATTTTAAATAGATTAAAATTAGAATAAGGTTTAAGATTTGAAAAGGCGTCTTGTAGAATTCTTGAGTATACAAGTCGCACATTTTAGGACTTAAACAAAACCCAAGAAAATCTTAGATCTAAGTACTACCCACCTAATGGAACACCTCACTTGTTTAACGATATTCATGTTGTAAGGATAAAGTACGTTATATATGGATTCAAATCATTGCGAGTGTTAGGGTGCGTAAGGTTCTGTGATAATCATGAGTCCCGACGCAGAACATCACACTGTCTTAGATGGTATGATCTACTTTGGTGATAATCGGGAGCCCCGACCCAAAAAGTACTTAAGTAGAATACACATACTAGACTTTATTGCAATCAACCATGTGCAATTGGATTGTACAAAGTTGTAGTAAGTTAAAAGTCTATACATGTTACGACCCCTAGGAATTGTATCAAGTCATGGTGCGATTGGTAAGGATGTTACCTACCAGAAATAACATGTCTCGTCGGGAAGTGCCCAAACCTTGCGTCGAGAATGTGAAATATGGATCCTAGGCCTAAAATATTAATTATGGGTTTATAATATATTTTAGAGATGTTCGTTGATAATTACTAATTAAACTCGGTTTGATTTGTAGATGGCAGAAACAACCACAACGACAAGTACCAACAATCTCTCGCTACGTTCAATCCTAGAAAAGGACAAGTTGACTGAGTCAAACTTTCTCAATTGGGAGCGCAATCTTCGCATTGTGCTCAGGCATGAGAGAAAGTGGTATGTCTTGGAAAGAGCTTTGCCAAATTTCCCTACCGCGAATGCTAGAGCTGAAACGAGGCAAGCTTATGATAAGCATGTCAGTGATGCACTCGATGTGAGGTGTCAGATGCTCGCAACCATGAGTCCAGAATTACAAGCGGGACTTATGGATGTGCCAGCATATGAGATGATCCAGAAATTAACGGATTCATTTCAAGAACAAGCTCGCACTGAGAGATTCGACATCAATCGAGCTTTCAACTCATGCAAGATGACCAAAGGAACATCGGTGAGCACCCACATCATGAAAATGAAAGGGCCCATGGATCACCTTCCTAGACTCTGTCACCCCTTTACCATTGCAGATGGCAACTGACACTATACTGAACTCATTGTCTGATAACTACAAGCCTTTTGTGGTCAACTACAATATGCATAATATGGAGAAATCCATTACTGAGCTACATTCCATGCTCAAGACCGCTGAGTTAAGTTTGGGATCCAAGTCTAAGGATGTTCTGATGATAGACAATGGAAGCAACAGTGGCAAGAAGAGAACAGGGCATGGTGGTAAATGAAAGGGTAAAACCATTCCTAAGCAAGGAGTGCCAAATGGTAGTCAAACAAAAGGTCAAGAAGGTGAAGCCTTACACAGTGAGGACCGAGAATCAGTGCTTCAAGTGTGGCGAGGTCGGGCATTGGAAAAGAAATTGTCCAAAGGGTGCCAGTGGTGGAGGAATTGCTAGTTCCTTAGGTAACACGACCAAACTTCTTATTCACTTTAAAATACTTGTAAAGTATATTACGAGTAATCTAACTTTTGTAATTGTTTATTGCAGGAGGAGATGGAAAGTGATGAGGGCTTGCGTGAGATGAAGATAATCCCACGAGCACCAATTTTATAATTCAGTATTTTTCGTTGGATTCGTGAAAACAATTTTTGGGTTTATTTGTTGGAACAAATTACATTATATTTTTATGATTAATTTTGGTTTTCAGTTTATCATTCATTGAATCCATGGTTGAATTATATTATGTATGCATGTGTGATAATTATGCTAGTCAAGTTTTATGACTAGATTGTAAGTCCAGTCTTGACTCGCTAATAATCTCATGATTTATATTTGTTTGATTGTTGGATGTGTAATAATATATTAGAAGCTCAATTACTTAGATACTTGTAATAAATACAAGTATTTAGGAGTTTTATGGAAACACAAAGTTCAAAGTTTATTGAACTTAGTTAAAACGTCTTAAGTAATAATCATTACTTATGATAGTACGTTTTAAAGAATTAGTATTAATATAGTATTGTTATATTGGATATAATCAAGCTAGACTTTAAGTGTATTATTACAAGTGTTTCATACTTATGATAAAGGAATTTAATGAAGTCATGATTCCCTAACAAGGAATATTAGATTTTCGTAAAATCCAAAGAATGACTTAGATATTAAATAAATTCTTAAAAGGGTCAAACTATATTAAAGTATTTAAGAATTAAAGGTGTTAATGCAAGTGTTTTATACTTGTAATAAATACAGTATTTAATCAATTCATAATTCCCTAATATGAATATTGGACATTTATGAAATCCAAGAAATGATTTTGGCATTAAATGAAGTTCTTAAAATATACTAAAGTATTTAAAGAATTGGAAGTATCATTACAAGTATTTCATACTTGTTGGATACAGTGATCAATGAAAGTCATGATTCCCTAAATAGGAATATTGGATATTCGCAAAAATCCAAATGATGACTTTAATGATTGATTAATTCTTGAAAGATTAAACTATAAGTTCTTGACCAAGAAAGTCAAATTCTTGACTTAATCAAAGTGATAGTTTAAGTGATTCTTATATTCCATGAAAGATAGTGGGAGCTATGAGTAACATATTTTAGTAAGTCAGTAAGATATTACCAACAAGATATTACCAAGTCGTTGCCAAAGAGTTAAGAGAAATAATAAATGATCGTAAATTAGATTATTGCAAGCCTAATAGTGTGATCACAAGTCTTGTGATTAATTTTTGCAAATCTAATAAGGGATATTCACAGTCTAAGTGAATAAATTAATCATTTAAGGATATTTCTTTAACTAGTAGTATCTACAAATCAGTGACTAAAAGAAGTGTGGTTACAAGGCGAATTTTATAAATTCAAGAAACTAAGGAGTTAATTTCCAATCTTCCTAAGTTTACTGAATTTTACAAAAAGGCAAGACTAGAATGCGTTCTAATGTTGCAAGAACCAAATCTAACAAAGACAAAAGTTATAGTATTTCTTTTGAATACTCGCCTTATTGAAGGGTTTCATTGTAACTGATCGACCACTTGGGTCAACCTCCTAGTATGCTTAGTTCGAACCATACTGACAAGAACATGAACTTGTTCTTGCCGGTTAAACCAACTTAGCTAGTTTAATCCATAAAAGCGGAACTGAGATTAAACTTGATCCTTAAACCCTAAAGGATTATGGGATGTTGGAAATCTAAACTAGATTAACAAGAAAGAAACCTTGTATGAAAAGCTCGAACACACACACATACTTGTGGTGTTTGTCGACTAACCAAGAACCTAGGGTTCTTGGTTCGATTTCATCCAAGGGGAAAGAAGGGAAAAATGATTTTTCCAATTCATACATTAGACTGCTCAAGAGAGATCCACTAGTGATAAAAACAACGAGTATCATTACATATGAATCATTCCTCTTCCAAGTTACTTTATGAATCATTCCTCTTCCAAGTATCATTACATATCTTTATCGTATTACATGCACTCACCGGTGTGACCCTTGAGTGTCCTATAGACATGGACGTGACATAATAGGTTGACTAACTATGCACATAAATCCAACAGACTCCCACTTGTGCAAGTTCGTAACCTTAGCTTGATGACACTAGTCCTGCAGCGGCCCTCTAGCAGGAAATACAGGATAACCAACCCATAGAAACTCTTATACCCAGGTATTGTTTAGAAAAACATATTAATAGCATCGTCTAGTAAAGAACACTCCGTCTTTACTTCTTGGGTAACGTGTTAGGTTTATCCCTTGCAGCACGATATTTGTGATAACGAATACGAGCATGATAGAAGTTATCAACTCCTGTACTCGAAATCATTTCTTGACCTCTTGATTTAAAACTGTGTGATAACGACAAAGAACAAATCAGTTCGTTGAGCGCGGCCGTGCATTTTCAGTTTATCATCATGTCAAGGGACCCATAAATATCTCTCCTAAAAAGGAGGTGCAATTACCATCTTGTTATATTTCAATTCCAAATACAACTTCCTATGTACCCAGTAAAGCCTCGTATGACAATCATATTTCAGACTTGTCTAAGACGAACCAAAGCACATTAGTCATGGTATCCCAAATCAAACGCCTCAGGCTTAAGGACAATCCTAGTGAATAATACTTTTGAACTTTTCAACCATGAAGTATTATCACGGTGGTCAATCCAATATTCGTCGAGCTCCAACAGAATATCACTGATATTTGGTTTACACAAAAACTTGTGTAGCTATCTTCGAAGAATTTCGAATCTACCACCAAATATCGCGATGACGTCAACGTCCCATCAAAGTTTCCACCAAGACGTGTTGTCACGGATTTATACATTCTGAATAAAATAACCTTCATTCATGGATATTCTTAAAAAATACAAAGTCTGAATAACAATGATACTAATTCATATATCATTCCTAAGATACTGAATTATTACTGGATCATTACTTATCCTTTGTGTTCGTGTTGATTACTTAATGACCTTTACAACCTTAATTGTAACTTTATCACGAAACTAGTCATTTCTATTAAACTAAAGACATAAGATAAGTATTTGAAAAATACTATTTCTTACGCCTTTGCTAAATTTTGTTCTTGCAACAATCTAGAACATATTCTAGTCTTGCCTTTTATGCAATTCGGTAAACATAGGAGCATTGGAAAGTGACTCCTTAGTTTCTTGAATTCATAAAATTCTTCTTGTAACTAAAGCCTCTTTTAGTCAATTGATTTGTAGATATATTATTACTAGTTAAAGAAATTTCCTTAAATGATTAACTTATTCACTGGAGTGTGAATATCCTATTAGATTTTCAATAATTAATCACAAGACTTGTGACCACGCTATTAGGCTTGCAATAATCTAATCAACGATCATTTATCATTTCTCTTAACTCTTTGGCTAACGACTTGGTAATATCTTGTTGGTAATATCTTACTAACTTACTTAATTCATTAATACCTTTATTGAATATGTTAGTCATAGCTCCCACTTACTTTTATTGAATATAAGCATCACTTAAACTATCACTTTGACTAAGTCAAGAACTTTGACTTTCTTGGTCAAGAACTTATAGTTTAATCTTTTAAGAATTTATCAATTATTAAAGTCATCCTTTGGATTTGCGAATATCCAATATTCCTGTCATGACTTTTAATGATCCAGTATATCTAACAAGTATAAAACACTTGAGATGATACTTTCAATTCTTAAATACTTTAGTATCCTTTTAAGAATTTTATTTAATGCCAAAGTCATTTCTTGGATTTCTAAAATATCCATTATTCCTATTAGGGAATTATGACTTGATTAAATACTTGTATTTATTACAAGTATGAAACACTTGATTAATACCTTTAGTTCTTAAATACCTTAATATAGTTTGACCCTTTTAAGAGTTTATTTAATGCCTAAGTCTTTCTTTGGATTTTGCGAACATCCAATATTCCTATTAGGGAATTACGACTTCATTAAATTCCTTTATCACAAGTATGAAACACTTGTAATAATACTCTTAAAGTCTATCTTGATTATATCCAATATAATCATACTATATTAATACTAATACTTTAAAACGTACTATCATAAGTAATTTATTACTTACGATGTTTTAACTAAGTTCAATAAACTTTGAACTTGATCTTTCCATAAAACTCTTAAATACTTGTATTAGAAAAATTTTCTAATTTCTAGTATCTAAGTAATTGAGCTTCCAAGATATTATTATTCATTCAACAATCAAACAAATATAAATCATGAGATTATCAGTAAATCAAAACTTGACTTACAATCTAGTCATAAAACATGACTAGTGTAATTATCATACATGCACACATTATAATTCAACCATGGATTCATAATTTGGTAAAAGCAAAAACGAGTTTTAACATAAAAATTTGTCTTAACAAAATAAAATTGTTTTCCATGAATCCAAAATAAAAATACGGAATTATAAAATTAACTTGGTGTTTGTGGGATTATTACTATCTCATGCAGGCCATCTTCACTTTCCATCATCTCTTGCAATAAACAATTGCAAAATTTGAGTTACTCGTAGTAAACTTTACAAGTGTCTTAAAGTGAACATCTAGAAGTTCGTCAAGTGAACTGAGGAGCTTGCATTACCTCCTACCCTTTGACCCTCGCCACAACTGTCGCACCCCGCCAAAAGTGGTTTATAAAGAAAATGGTTTGCGGAAGAACGGGCGTGCGACTACCATGAGTAACACAAGCATATGATTATCGTAAACAATAGATGTTCCAAAATCTAAATAATATTTGAAATAAAGTAGGTCACAAAATTTAATGTTAATAAAACATTTGAAATGTAAAAAGTATATGTTTTTAATAAATCGTGGCATCTTGACACATGCATGCTTGTGATCCATTGCTACTAAGACTTATGCTTCAACTTAGCTACCTGAAAAACATATGAAAAGGAAATGATCAACAAAATTGTTGAGTGAATCCACAGGTTTAATGAGTTTTGAAAACCAAAGTGTTTGTGTATGCCAACAATGGCAAAAATGATTTGAAGTCCAAAGTATTCATGTGCCAACCATGGCACAAATTGTGTGATGAAATAATGTTTGAAAATGATTTGCCACCACGGGCTGTAGTATGATAATAATTGAATTGTTGAAATATTGAAACACATAAATTTGTAGAAAAAGCATGACTGATATCCATTAAAATGTCGACCCGAAGTCCATAACCAAAACTCAAACACTAATAATGATGTTACTGAATCAAAGATATGCACTCCCTGAATTGATCACACTGTGGGAGGAAGAGTCTTAGCCAATGGTACCATCTGCATATACAGGGCCTAGTCGCAACTAGCTAATGATTATGCGATGTAAGCTACATCTAAACTTAGTCTGAGCATAAGGATTGATTGTCATGGTTTAAGATAGTTTCATCACAAGTAAAATAAATAGTCACAGTAGGCTTTACTGAAACACAATGATAGATACTATAAAAATTTATAAATATTTATAAAACAGTTGATATGTTTTTCACCCCAAAGTTGTAAAACAGTTAATAAAATGCGGTAAAAAGTGGGGTTGTGGACTCACCTGATGCATGATGGATTTATGTGCACAGTTAGTCAACCCATGATGTCACGTCCATGTCTATAGGACACTCAAGGGTCACATTGGTGAGTGCATGTAATACGAGAAAGGTATGTAATGATACTTGCAAGAGGAATGATTCATAATAGTCATTTATGAATCAAGTTAAGTATTAAGTTTAGTTCAACTTATTACTAGATTAGTTTATCTAACTAATTAATACAAGTATTTGTATATTTACTAGTTGAGTAAATACACAATGTGTTAATTATAGATTATCCATAATATGATTTAGATTTAAAGTAATTAAATCATATGGTGTTGGATAATATTATTGGCTAAATTATATAAGGTTTATTATATAATTAATTATTAAAAGTATAAATATAAAGTATATATTTCGTGTATATAATATATGGAATATATTAGTGTATTAATACTAGACATTTAATAATTAAGTGCAACAATAATAACTAGATAAACTATAAGGGTTGGAAGTGTAAACGGAAAAGTTTAATTAAGAAACGTTTCTTAATTAAATTAGAAGGACTTAAGTGAAAGATTTTCCATTATCAATAGAATATCTAGGCTTCACTTTATTCCATCCATTCCACAACCCTAGCCACGAAATTGGCTCCCCCTTCCTCCCTATTTCGGCTGAGCAACACAAGGAAGAACACAAGCCTTGTGTTCTTCGTGTTCTTCGTTCGTTCTTCGTGTTCTTCAAGTCTTGAAGAACAAGTTTCATTACAAGAGCTTATCTAGAGGGCTTCTCGTTGTGTTTATCACTGGTGGATCTATCTTGAGCAATCTAAGGTATGAATTGGAAAAACCCTTTTTCCATTCTCCCCTTTGTACGAAAGTAGAACCAAGAACCCTAGGGTTCTTGGCCAGTTCGTCGAATACACACAAGCATGTGTGTGTGTTCGAGTTTTTCGTACAAGGTTTCTTTCTTGTTAATCTAGTTTAGATTTCCAGCATCCCATAATCATTTAGGGTTTAAGGATTAAGTTTAATCTCAGTTCCGCTTTTAGGGATTAAACTAGGTAGTTGGTTTAACCGGCAAGAACAAGTTCATGTTCTTGTCAGTATGGTTTGAACCAAGTATACTAGGAGGATGACCCAAGTGGTCAATCAGTTACAATGAAAGCCTTCAGTGGTATCAGAGCGTTGGTTTAGAAATCTAAACAAGAATAACAAAGTTTTTTATTTGTTTAATTTCCAAGTTTTTCTTATTATTTTTTTTTTTTTTTTTGTTCCTTCTTCTTTTTCTTCCTCATAGATTTCGAACGAGGTTAAAGAACCCTAGACCAAGAATGTTAAACCGTTTAGTTTAATTGGTCATTAGGATTCTAAACCCTAGTAATTTCGAGATCTAGAAAAGAACCCTAGGACCACGAACATTAAACTAGTTTAGTTTAATTGGTCAAAAGGCTTCTTTCCCTAACCCTAGTGTGTTCGA
Organism: Calendula officinalis; assembly: GCA_963853835.1. NCBI lineage: Eukaryota > Viridiplantae > Streptophyta > Magnoliopsida > Asterales > Asteraceae > Calendula > Calendula officinalis. Next base: position 47,381,044 of record OY970830.1, on the reverse strand, counting down.
AAAATTACATGAACCCTAGGATCAAGAATGTCAAAATTTTTGGTCAAAAGGATTCTTTCCTTATTAATTGATCTTCAAAATCTTGGACCAAGTATGTTAAATTAAGTTTTAGTTTATTTGGTCAAAAAAGATTCTTTTTTTTTCTCCCAAAGATTTTGTGAATCATGGAGGAAACTTGGACACCAAGTTTGATTAAACTAGTTTAGTTTAATTGGTGGAAAGGTTTCTTAGGCATAAGGAAAATTTTCGAAACCCTAGAATCAACCTAGGACCAAGAACATTAAACTAGTTTAGTTTAATTGGTTAATAGGATTAATCAAGAATATAATCTAGAACCTAGAAAATTAAACAAGTTTATGTTTAATAATGTTTGATTATTGTTTTAATGACTTTATTAAAACTAGTTCTTTAAATCTAGAAATCTAGACAATGTTTTTGTTTAGAAGATTTAAATTAAATAAGTTTAAATAAAATTATTAAAGTTATAAGCTATCCTAAAATTTAAACAAAGTTTAATAATTGTTTAAATAGGATCGATTAGGAATAATCTTTAACTAAAAGGGCGTTATTGATCAAGTAAATTAAAACTAGGCTTTAATTGATCAAAATCGAGATAAGGGTTTAATTAATTAAATTTAATTAAGGATAGAATAGATGTGTTAATTTTAAAGTCTTAAAATTAACAAGATGTATTTATATTATATTATATAATTTTTCGGATTTTCCAAATTATTTAAAAGTGATTTTAAAAGATAAAATAGTTTGTACGTATTTTAATTACTCTAAATTAAAATACAAATGTACAAATTATGTGTAATATTCTTACTAAGAATGTTATAAGTTTTTAAAGAAATAAATTATATATATATATATATATATATATATATATACATATATAATACAAGATTAAATGGAACAATTAAATATAAATGTTATTTTGATCATTTAGTTGTAATATTATGATAACTAGAAATTTGTATTAAGTTATAATTTGAACTAGAATGTACAAAGTTGTAAACAACTAGAAATTGTACAAACGAAGTTATATTATAATTAGATGATACAAAAGTTATAAATATTATAATTATATTGTATAAAGTTATAAGTAATTATAACTAGTTATTTATACAAGTATATTACGAGTTACGTAAAATACTAGATTAATGATCAATGGTAAAATAACATAGGAAATTTTAGAACCTATGTTTAACAAGTCTACGTTAAATATAAGAATGGTTTATAAACAAACTAAGAATTATTATATATAGTCTTTATATAATAAGTTTATTAGTTTCACCAAGGATAGACCGGTGATTGTGTTTACTCAAGTTCCATCATGGTTGTTGGAGTTAGTGGGAGCTACACAAAAAAAATCATAAAGTTTATAAAGATGTCCTTAGGACATAGTTTTGGTGAATTTAATGAAGTTAAAATAAGTGTTTAATTTTATTATTAAACAAGTGAAAAACAAGGTGTGTTAAACTAGGATTATGATTCAAGTTTATGAATCATAAAGGGATTAAAATTCAAATTTTAATGTTTAACATAAAGTTCATTTTTTTCAAAGAAAATAAAACGAGCAAGTTTTATAGAAAAAAGGTTTTTCACAAAACCTAGTAAAACGTCTTGTACACCTCGTTTTAGGTATACATATAAAGCGTGCAAACCTTTCGAAACTATAAGTTTTAAAGAAAAAGGTTCTTAAGATTTAAAAAGGTGTCTTGTAGAATTCTTGAATTCACATGTCACAAATTTAAAGGATTAAGATTGGAATAAGGTTTAAGTTTAGTTTAAAGACTTAAACAAACCCAAGAAAATCTTAGATCTATGTACTATCCATTTAATGGAACACCTCACTTGTTCAACGATATTCATATTGTAAGGACAAAGAACCTTAGATATGGATTCAAATCATTGCGAGTGTTAGGGTGCGTAGGGTTCTGTGATAACCGGGAGTCCGCGCAGAACATCGCACTGTCTTAGATGGTCTGATCTACTTTGGTGATAATCGGGAATCCCGGCCCAAAAAGTACTTGAGTAGAATAAACATACTAGACTTTATTGCAACTTAGAAATGTATGATTAAATTCGTACAAGGTTGTAATAAGTTATAAGTCTAAAGATTCTACGACCCCTAGGAATCGTGTCAAGTCTTGATACGATCGGTAAGGATGTTACCTACCAGAAACAGCATGTCTCGTCAGGAAGTTCCCAAACCTTGCGGCGAGAATGTGATATATGGATCCTAGGCCTAAAATATTAATTATGGGTTTATAATATATTTTATAGAATGTTTGTTGATGATTACTTATTAAACTGGGTTTGATTTGTAGACGGCAGCAACAACCAAAACGACACGTACCAATAATCTCTCACTACGCTTGTTTCTAGAAAAGGACAAATTGACTAGGTCAAAGTTTCTCAATTGGAAGCGTGATCTTCGGATCATGCTTAGGCATGAGAGAAAAGGAAATGTCCTAGAAAGAGCAATGCTAAATGCCCCTGACGCGAATGCTAGAAATGAACCAGTACAAGCATATTATGCTTGTAGAGTGTTCAACTCTTGCAAGATGGTTAAGGGATCATCAGTAAGTGCTCACGTCATGAAAATGAAAGAGCACACGGATCACGTTGAATGACTAGGACACCCAGTACCGTTGCAGTTAGCAATAGTAATGATACTCAACTCGTTGTTAGATGACTATAAGCTTTATGTAGTCAACTACAACATGCATAACATGGAGCAATCCATTGATGAGCTACATTCCATGCTCAAGACTAATGAGTTTAGTTTGGGGACCAAGTTTAAGAATGATCTCGTAGTAACTGATGATGGTAGTGAAAAAGAGAAAGAGGCGCAGTGGAAAGGGAAACGGTAAAACCGATCTCAGCCAAAACGTGCCCAAGGGTAATGGAGTCAAACAAAAGGTCAAGAAGTTGAAGCCAAACAAGGCAACGACCGAGAAACGGTGTCTTGGTTGTGGCGAGGGTCAAAGGGTAGGAGGTCATGCTTGCTACTCAGTTGACTTGACCAACTTCTACATACTCCTTTTCCTACTTGTAAAAGTTATTACGAGTAACTCAACTTTAGCAATCGTTTATTGCATGAGATGATGAAAAGTGAGATGGACTGACATGAGATAATGACCCCACAAGCACCACATTTTAATTCAGTATTTTCGTATGGATTCAGTAAAACAATTTTCGTTTTTAAGTTGTTTTCAACAAAATTACTTTTTCTATTATTATGATAAATTTGGTATCTTAAGTTTATCGTTGAATCCATGGTTGAATTATATTGTGTGTGCATGTGTGTTGATTATACTAGTCAAGTTTTATGACTAGATTATAAAGTCAAGTGTTGACTTAATAACGATCTCATTGTTTGTATTTTTTTGATTGTTGTGTAAATATCTTAGAAGCTCAAATTACTTAGATACTAGTAATTAGAAAGTTTTTCTAATGAAAATATTTAAGAGTTTTTATGGAAAGCATAAAGTTCAAGGTACATTGAACTTATTTAAAACATCTTAAGTAAGGGTTACTTACGATAGTAAGTTTTAAAGTATTAGTGTTAATATAATATGATTATATTGGATATAATCAAGATTGACTTTAAAGAGTATTATTACAAGTTTTTCATACTTGTGATAAAGAAATTTAATGAAGTCATAATTCCCTAATAGGAATAATTGGATATTCGTATAATTCAAGGAAAATGACTTAGACATTAAATGAATTCTTAAAAGGGACAAACTATATTAAAGAATTTAAGAATTAAAAGGTATTTTTATTATTTTGAACAGCAAGCATTTTATTAAAAACAAAACTAGCAAGGCGCTAGCTAGGGAACAAGAACAAAAACTAGAAACAAGACATAGGGACAATACACCAATTTGCCCAATTATGAGCAAGATTACAAGAAGGGGCTCTATATTTAATCCAAAAAAACGAGATAGCTTGTAAGTACCCTGTCTTGGAAACGTTAAGGAAATTCTCCTGAGATTTAAACACCTTTTCATTTCGATACCTCCAAATGATCCAGAAATAGATGTATAAAACACTTAGTAATCCCTTTTTTCTTTCTGTTTTCATATCAACTCCGGTCGCCCAATCAAGTAAATCAAGGACCGTTTGAAATCTCGATTTGTCAATTCTCCACCATGAGCATATATCCTAAAAAAGCACAACTGAGACCGGACATCTCAAGAATAAATGGTCTTGATCTTCATCGGTTTCATCACATAACGGGCACAGTTGAGATAAACACGTGATATTTCTCCTCAAAAGGTTCGGTTTCGTGGGAAGCCGATCGTGAATAATACGCCAAGCTAAGATATTTATTTTTGCGGGCACCCAACTAACCCACCATAAAGGTCTGTTTCCGGAAACATTGAGATAGAGGTCATCAAAAGCACCACGGAGGGACGAAAGAGAGAATCCCATGGGATCTAAAGCCCACGAAACTCGGGTATTGCTCGACAAATGCTCAATACGAAACCAATTATTAACAGGCATATTATGTTTATCAAATTCACCTTGAATCTTGATTATGTTTCTCCAAATGCCAGAGAATTTACCTCCCTTGTTTGGGGTGTTTAAACCGCCATCATTACCATGCAGCGAGCAAATGACTCTTTTCCATAAAGAATCGGTTTCATTGTGAAATCGCCACCACCATCTAGCAAGCAAGGATAGGTTAAGGGCTCGAAGACTACCGATTCCAAGCCCCCCTTTTCTTTTATCGGCCATTGCGGTTTCCCACTTTATCCAAGAAATCTTTTTTGGAGCCTTAAACAACGAAAAATAATATAGGCCAAGGCTTCTAAGAACAGACTTCACCAGAAGTAATCTGCCTCCAGAAGAGAGAGTATTAGATTTCCAGTTAGAGAGCTTCGAGTTGAATTTTTCAATAATCGGGTACCAAAATTCTGATTTGTTCATTACAACCCAGATTGTAAGGCCCAGGTAGGTAAACGGGAAAGTTCCAGCCTGACAATGAATGCGACCGACAAGGCCCGAAATAGCAGCCTCCTCAACTGAAACACCCATAACGCTACTTTTTCCAAGGCTGATTTTCAATCCCGAGGCCAGCTGAAAGCATCGAAGGAGTATGATTAAGTTGATAGCGTTAGAAGTACACCAATCACCTGTAAAGATGATGTCATTTGCGAATTGTAAGTGGGTAATACTAGGGCCTGCGTTGGGTAATTTAATACCGTGGTAAGCCCCTTTATTTTCAGCTTCGAGCATAACAATGTTTAGGGCTTCAGCGACAAGAATAAAAAGGAATGGGCCAAGCGGATCCCCTTGTCTAACCCCTCTGCCCATGGAGAATTCTTGGGTCGGCGATCCATTAATAAGAACAGACACCAAAATTGATTCAAGACACCCTCTGATCCAAGCTCGCCACTTTGCATCGAAATGCATTTGATCAAGAATATTATCAAGGAAATTCCAATAAATGGAATCAAACGCTTTCTCGAAATCGATTTTAAAGATTAGGCATTTTTTTTTCTAGCCCAAGAGATGATTTCACTGATTATAATAGGACCATCTAGTATACTTCTATTTTTAATAAAAGCGCACTGTTCCGGACCAACCACCGAGTCAATAACCGAAGTGAGTCTGGCAGCAAAAATCTTTGACATAACCTTGTAAAAACTGTTATTAGGCTTATAGGCCTGTAATCAGATAAAGTAATAGCTTCGCTTTTTTTAGGAATTAAAGCAAAAAAGATGCGTTACACCCCTGATCGATCTTACCGGTGGATTCGAAGTGCTTGATTGCACTGAAAAGATCATTTTTAATGATTTCCCAGTGCTTTTTGTACTTGTAATAAATACAACATTTGGTCAAGTCATAATCCCTAATAGGAATAATGGATATTTGAGAAATCCAAGAAATGACTTTGGCACTAAATGAGATTCTTAAAAGATACTAATACACTTAAGAATTGGAAGTATCGTTTCAAGTGTCTTATACTTGTTAGATACAGTAATCAATGATGGTCATGATTCCCTTCAAAGGAATGTTGGATATTCGCAAATTCAAAGGATGAGTTTGATAATTGATTAATTCTTAAAGGGTTAAACTATAAGTTTTGACTAGGTCAAAAGTAGTAGTTTAAGTGATGCTTATTTCCATAAAATTTAGTGGGAGCTATGACTAACATATTCATTAGAGGTACTAATGAATATAGTAAGTTAGTTAGGATATTAACAACAAGATATTACCTAGTCGTTAGCCAAAGAGTTAAGAGAAATGATAAATGATCATTGATTAGATTATTGCAAGCCTAATAGCGTGGTTACAAGTCTTGTGATTAATTATTGCAAATCTAATAGGATATTCACACACCAGTGAATAAGTTAATCATTTAAGGAAATTTCTTTAACTAGTAATGATATATCTACAAATCAAGTGACTAAAAGAGGCTTTAGTTACAAGGAGAATTTTATGAATTCATGAAACTAAGGAGCTAATTTCCAATCCTCCTATGTTTACCGAATTGTATAAAAGGCAAGACTGAAATATGTTCTAGAATGTTGCAAGAACAAAATCTAGCAAAGGCGAAAGAAATAGTATTTTTCAAATACTTATCTTATGTGTTTAGTTTAATAGAAATGACTAGTTTAGTGATAAAGTTACAATTAAGGTTGTAAAAGTCATTGAGTAGTCAACACTAACAAAAGGAATAAGTAATGATCCAGTAATAATTATGTATCTATGTCCAGTGACGAATAATACATGAGTTAGCATCATTATTATTCTGACTTTGTATGTTTTAAAAGATCCATGAATAAAAGTTACTTTATTCAAAACATATAAATCCGTGACTACTCGTCTTGGTGGGAACCTTGATGGGACGTTAACGTAATCGCGGTATTTGGTGGTAGATTCGAAGTTCTTCGAAGATAGCTACACAAGTTTTGTGTAAATCAAATATCGGTGATATTCTGTTGGAGCTCGACGAATATTGGATTGACCACCGTGATAATACGTCGTGGTTGAAAAGTTCAAAAGTATTATTCACTAGTATTGTCCTTAAGCCTGAGGTATTTGATTTGGGATACAATGACTAGTGTACTTTGGTTCGTCTTAGACAAGCCTGAAATATGGTTGTCATACGAGGCTTTACTGGGTACAGAGGAATTTGTATTTTGAATCGAAATATAACAAGATGGTAATTGCACCTCCTTTTTAGGAGAGATATTTATGGGTCCCTTGACATGATGATAAACTGAAAATGCACGACCGTGCTCAACGAACTGATCTGTTTTTTGTCGTTATCACATAGTTTTTAAATCAAGGGGTCAAGAAATGATTTCGAGTACAGGATTTGATAATTTCTACCATGCTCGTATTCGTTATCACAAATATCGTGCTGCAAGGGATAAACCTAACACGTTACCCAAGAAGTAAAGACGGAGTGTTCTTTACTAGACGACGCTATTAATATGTTTTTCTAAACAATACCTGGGTATAAGAGTTTCTATGGCTTGGTTATCCTGTATTGCCTGCTAGAGGGCCGCTGCAGGACTAGTGTCAACAAGCTAAGGTTACGAACTTGCACAAGTGGGAGTCTGATGGATTTATGTGCACAATTAGTCAACCTATGATGTCACGTCCATGTCTATAGGACACTCAAGGGTCACATCGGTGAGTGCATGTAATACGAGAAAGATATGTAATGATACTTGGAAGAGGAATGATTCATAATAGTCATTTATAAATCAAGTTAAGTATTAAGTTTAGTTCAACTTATTACTAGATTAGTTTATCTAACTAATTAATACAAGTATTTGTACATTTACTAGTTGAGTAAATATACAATGTGTTAATTATAGATTATCCATAATATGATTTAAAGTAATTAAATCATATGGTGTTGGATAATAATATTGTCTAAATTATATAAGGTTTACTATATAATTAATTATTAAAAGTATAAATACAAAGTATATATATTTCGTGTATATAATATACGGAATATATTAGTGTATTAATACTAGACATTTAATAATTAAGTGCAACAATAATAACTAGATAAACTATAAGGGTTGGAAGTGTAAAAGGAAAAGTTTAATTAAGAAACGTTTCTTAATTAAATAAGAATGACTTAAGTGAAAGATCTTCCATTATAAATACAAGATCTAGGCTTCACTTTATTCCCTCCATTCCACAACCCTAGCCACGAAATTTGCTCCCCCTTCCTCCCTATTTCGGCCGAGCAACACAAGGAAGAACACAAGCCTTGTGTTCTTCGTTCGTTCTTCGTGTTCTTCAAGACTTGAAGAACAAGTTTCATTACAAGAGTTTATCTAGAGGGCTTCTCGTTCTGTTTATCACTGGTGGATCTATCTTGAGCAATCTAAGGTATGAATTGCAAAAACCCTTTTTCACTTCTCCCCTTTGTACGAAAGTCGAACCAAGAACCCTAGGGTTCTTGGTCAGTTCGTCGAATACACACAAGCATGTGTGTGTGTTCGAGTTTTTTGTACAAGGTTTCTTTCTTGTTAATCTAGTTTAGATTTCCAACATCCCAAATCTTGAGAAAAGACAATTTTGGCTTTCTCCCCGTCCAGTGCTCGAACGGAGTCTTTTCTACTGACTTGGTCGGAACTCTATTCAGTGTGAATGCTGCAGTCTCGAGTGCATGTCCCCAAAATGATAGTAGTAGGGGAGCGCGACACATCATTGAACGTACCATGTCTAACAAGGTGCGATTTCTCCTTTCTGATACACCATTCATCTGAGGTGTATAGGGAGGTGAGAGTTGTGAAACAATCCCACATTCTTTCAAATGATTGTCGAACTCTTGGCTCAAATATTCGCCTCCTCGGTCCGACCGAATTGACTTTATTTTCTTGCCCAGTTGGTTTTCTACTTCCCTCTAATATTCTTTGAACTTGTCAAAGCTTTCAGACTTTAGTCTCATAAGAAAGACATATCCAAACCTACTGAAGTCGTCAATGAAGGTAATGAATTAGCGGTATCCACCTCTGGCTTCTGGAGTGAAGGGTCCACACACGTCACTGCATATAATCCCTAACAACTCGCCTGCCCTTTCATTGTAGTGATTGAAAGGGTCTTTTGTCATTTTGTCAGATAAACATGATTCGCATATGGCATTTGATTCCAAATCAAATGGCTCTAGAATTCCATCATCGTGGAGCTTCTTAATGCAAGTCTCGTTTATATGACCTAAACGACAATGCCAAAGATAAGTTTGATTCAAGTTACTCTTGGATCTTTTACTTATATGATAAATGTCTCGTTCTATGTTATTTAGATTTAACGTATATAGACCATTAGGAGAATTTGCTTTAAAATATAAAATGTCATCTTTTAAACAAGAAATCGTTTTTCGATGAAACTCATAATAAAAACCACTGTCTATAAGTAAATCAAATGAAATAACATATTTAATAAGTCTAGGAACATAATAAAAATCTTTAAGTTCCAAAACTCTTCCTGAAGGCAACTTGAGAAGATATGTTCATACGGCTTCGGCTCCAACCTTGGAACCTTCGCCTACTCGTAGTTCAACATCCCCTCGTCCCAGCCTCATGTTCTTCTTAAATCCCTGCAAATGTGATGACCACATCCGGTGTCCAATACCCAGGATTCACTAGATGAAACGAGACAATCAATCATAAAGATACCTGAATCACTGAAAAATTCAGTGTCCAACAGTCCCACATCGGACGTGTGCTCACAAATATCCTTGCTGCCACAAGTTGGGCAACACAAATCAGCAAAGTTCTTCAACCAATCATCGAAATCAACCTGCTGAATCTCATGGAGAGATTCTTCCTCTAGCCTTTGAACATCGCGTATACACAAGAGATTCTCGTGTAGTCCTGCCACAGTCAAATCAAAATTCCCAACTAAGCGTACTACCTTATCCTGATAGTATTGAGTGAGAGATCCAAACAAGAACAAGACTTGTTCTTGCTGGTTTGATGTGCCAGTAACCAGGGTGAGACAATCTAGCAACCTTCTTATGTTAATAAGATGGTCACTCAATGGTTGATCATCCTTCATCTTTGACGAAAAGATTTCTTGCAAAACGAACGGCTTACTTTCTTCAGTACTATCTTTAAACGTTTCCTCAAGATACTGGACAAACTCATAGCATGGTTTCTTACGTAGATTATCGGTAAGCTCAGATAATGAACTAAGAATGAGAATCGACATAACTTGTGATTCATCTGCCAGATACTGATAATATGCGTCAAGCTCATTATCCTGGGCATCTTGCCCTGGTTGTCCCTTGGGCACCTCGTCTATCACGTACAGTAGATCTTCTGCCTTTAGGAAATTCCGAAAATGCACATTCCAAACTTTGTAGTTTGGACCAGTAAGCTTCCATTTTCCAGTGATGAGCCTTTGCGATTCAATCAGTGAGTAAAACGGAATTTCTGACAATACAGACATCTATAAGAAAAAACAACAAACGGTTAGCATGATTAGATTAATAAATAACTTCCAACATTATTACCTTTTAAGAATAATAGTTAGACTAGGATCCATATTTCATGCCCTCTAATGCAAGGTTTGGGCACTTCCCATTAGAGCCACGTTATTTCTGGTAGGTACAGTCATACCGATCGCCTCTTGAACTAGAAACGATTCCTAGATGTTCGGGATATCAAGTTGAACAACAAACTTGTACATGTTTTAATCCCTCTAGTGCATTTTGGGCCGGGACTCCCGATTATCACCAAAATAGATCGTACCACCTAAGACAGTGCGATGTCTTGCGCCGGGACTCCCGATTATCACAAGACCCCACGCACCCTAACACTCACAATGATTTGAATCCACATATAAGGTTCTTTCTCCTTACAATGTGAATATCGTTGAACAAGTGAGGTGTTCCATTAGGTGGGTTGCACTCTGATCTAAGATTTTCTAAAAAGGATTTTCCTTTGTTCGAAAAACGTTAGCCAGTTTTTAAAACTTTTGAAAAAATTACTTGGTTTTTATAAACACGAACTTGTTTATAAATCCCACTTTTAATTTTACCACTCAAAACTTGGTTTTATAAACTAACTGTTTATATCGCCATTACAATTTAAACTTGGTTTTCTAAACAAACTGTTTATAATTACCATTATTAATTTATACCTTGGTTTTCTAAACAAACTGTTTATAATTACCATTTTATTATTAAAACTTGGTTTTCTAAGCAAATTGTTTACAATCACCATCTTTTTATTTCAATTAAAGTAAATTAAAGAAATAAAATAAATATATGCAATTATTTAAAATTGCTATGTCATAACCCCAAAGAATTAGTATTGTGTTTTGTATATTAAATAAAAAAATAATAATTTTCGAACATAATAAAAAAAATTCGGAACCCTTTTTAAAATAAACACAATATCACTTCTTTTGGGTTATGTCATACTATTTAAATAAATAAATTAAACTGATAATTTTTAAATTACCAAACTGATAATTATAAAATTACCCATAACAACTGATTTCAATTTCCCCCTTAATTTTATGATTATCTTGATTTTAATGTACTTTAAAATCAGTTTTAATTTAAATGTTATTAACCCCTTTTTAAATTCGATATGACCTCATATACCCATATACCCGAAACTGAGCCTTGGATAAATGATACTGGATTAAAACATAACGAGGGAATTAAACTGGATCACAAAACGAAAAAAATCTGAACCAAGACTAGGTCCGGTTCGCCCGGTCTTTCCGTTCGGTCGAACCTAAGCTTCGACCGTGGCTCGGTTTTGCTTGGTTCGGCCGAACCCCATCCCTATTATTTTTATTGTTTTTTTTTCATTATTATTACCGAAAAAAAAGAAAACAAATAAATATAATATATATTGTGTTATTCTAATACCAAGAATAACACAACTTTCCTTATTTTGCCTAAAGCCTAATTTGTCCAATGATTCACCAAATCTTGGTTAATCAATTACTTGGACAAATTTTTCTAGGGTTTTTACTAGACAAAAAAAAAGAAACCTAATTATTTTCATCTTGAAACCTATTCAATCCAATTATTCAAGAAATTTGAACAATTTTCTTGGATCAAATTACTAGGTTTCTTTCTAAGATAAAAAAAAACTTTAGAATATATATATACATATATACGGAAAAAAATTGAAAAACAAAAGAGGGGAAAAAGAAACCTAATTTCTTTTTATCTAGAACCCTATTCAATCCAATTGTTCATAAACTTGGACAATTTTCTTGGATTAAATTTTCTAGGGTTCTTTTGCTAAACAAAAAGAAACTCAACCGAATCTCATTGAGATTAGTAGCAAGCTCTGATACCACTGTAGGAAAACCTTGTAGGATTCACATGGCGGAACTTGAATCCCACATACCGGATCACTACTAATCAATGAGATCACAAAAAGAAAAAGATGAAGAACATTACCTTTAGATTGCTAAAGAATGATCCACCTCTACTGCACCACCTGAACACGCTGCAAGACCGCGTTGTACCAACAAAGCAATACACGAACTCGTGTATGTGTGTGTGTCGTGCGAACCAAAACCGAAAAACCCTAAGGGGTTCTTTCTTGTTCGACGGATTCGAGAGAGAGGGAGGAAGTATTGGGGTTTTGAGTGTGTAATGTGATTAACCTAAAACCCTTGTCCCTTGGTCCTTATTTATAAGGAACTAAGTTACAATTTAGGTCCTTGGAGTTTAATTATGATTAATCTCATAATTAAACTTCCTCTTGTCACTTTAAACCCTTGGACTTTTTACTAGTTAATTAATTGTTTATTAATTAACTGTCCATTAAATATTTAACTTAATATTTAACATTCCTCCTAAATAATAATTAACTTATTATTATTTATTCTCTTCTTTATAATTAACTTAACTAGTTAATTATTCCACACAACTTACTTTATTCGGTTGTCCATTATTGGGTGTGTAGTGGTGTGACCCTTTAGTGCCTTATAACATTGGACACGGTGACACGTGTACTTATCTGTGCACATAAATCCTTCACGGTCGACAGAGTTGAGCCGGAGATGGTGTTGCGGCGGAGGTGATGGCTAAACGACGGGGAAGAGATGGCAGTATGGTTTTTATTTATTAAAGTGGTATAAGGTTGATAGGGAGATAGGGTTCTAATATATAATATTATGGAAATTATAAAGAGGGAATTTCGGTGAGGTGGGTTGACCGAGCACATGGGGCATCAAAGGAAAAAGAGATATTATTAAATTTTTATGGTATTTAGGTGTATGTATATTATTTATAATTTATTTATAATTGTATGATTTGTTTTGATTGTTGATTTTTGTACCAATTAATTTGGTAGAGCTAATGGCTCATTATGAACTATAGAAATTTTTATTTTTGATTTGATTCGTATTTGCGTTGTGTCACCAACTCGCTAAATCTACAGTTAAAATTGTATGAGACACATACAAACCGACTTGTGCATAATAAATGTGTGTACTACCTACATAATATGAGTGTTTATGCTAGACTTGAATGCTTAAATGAATGTTATGAATGTCTATAATAAAATTTTGGTCACATTAAATGTCGGGTCAAGTACCCGATTTCGAGAGTTGTCACAACAACCAAGACACCGTTTCTCGGTCCTTGCCTTGTTTGGCTTCACCTTCTTGACATTTTGTTTGACTGCATTACCCTTAGACACATCTTGGTTGGGATTGGTTTTACCCTTTCCCTTTCCACTGCGTCTCTTTCTCTTTTTCACTACCATCATCAGTTACTACGAGATCATTCTAAAACTTGGTCCCCAAACTCAACTCATTAGTCTTGAGCATGGAATGTAGCACATCAATGGATTGCTCCATGTTATGCATGTTGTAGTTGACTACATAAGGCTTATAGTCATCTGACAACGAGTTTAGTATCATTTATGTTGCTAACTGCAACGGTACTGGGTGTCCTAGTCTTTTTAAGACGATCCATGTGCTCTTTCATTTTCATGATGTGAGCACTCACTGATGATCCTTTAACCATCTTGCAAGAGTTGAACACTCTACAAGCGTAATATGCTTGTCATGGTTCATTTCTAACATTCGCGGCAGGGGCATTTAGCATTGCTCTTTCTAGGACATTTTCTTTTCTCTCATGCCTAAGCATAATCCGAAGATCACGCTTCCAATTGAGCAATTTTGAGCCAGTCAATTTGTCCTTTTCTAGAAACAAGCATAGTGAGAGATTATTGGTACGTGACGTGTTGGTTGTTGCTGCCATCTACAAATCAAACCCAGTTTAATAAGTAATCATCAACAAACATCTTCTAAAATATATTATAAACCCATAATTAATATTTTAGGCCTAGGATCCATATATCACATTCTCACCGCAAGGTTTGGGCACTTCCTGACGAGACATGCTATTTCTGGTAGGTAACATCCTTACCAATCGTACCAAAACTTGATACGATTCCTAGGGGTCGTAGAATCTTTAGACTTTTTAATTTACTACAACTTTGTACAATTTAATTGCACATTTCTAAGTTTGTAATAAAGTCTAGTATGTTTATTCTACTCAAGTACTTTTTGGGCCGGGACTCCTGATTATCACCAAAGTAGACCAGACCATCTTTAACAGTGTGATGTTCTGCGCCGGGGCTCCCGATGATCACAGAACCCGCACACTAACACTCGCAATGATTTGAATCAATCTCTAAGGTTCTTTCTCCTTACAATATTAATATCGTTTAACAAGTGAGATGTTCCATTAGGTGGATAGTACTTAGATCTAAGATTTTCTTGGGTTTGTTTAAGTCTTAAACTAAACTTAAACCTTATTCCAATCTTAATCCTTTAAAATGTACCTGTATACTCAAGAATTCTACAAGACACCTTTTTAAATCTTAAGAACTTTTTTCTTTTAAACTTATAGTTTCAAAAAGTTTGCGCGATTTTATATGTATACCTAAAATGAGGTGTGCAAAACGTTTTACTAGGTTTCGTGAATAACCTTTTCTTTATAAAACTTGCTCGTTTTATTTACTTGAAAAACTTAAACCTTATGTTAAACTTTAAAACGTGAATTTTAATTCCTTTATGATTAATAAACCTGAATCACAATCCTAGTTTAACACACCTTGTTTTTCACTTGTTTAATAATAAAATTAAACACTTACTTTAACTTTATTAGATTCGCCAAATTATGTCCTAAGGACATCTTTATAAACCTTGCGATTTTCTTGTGTAGCTCCCACTAGCTCCAACAACCATGATGGAACTTAAGCAAACACAATCACCGGTCTATCCTTGGTGGAAACTAATAAACTTATTATATAAATACTATATATAATAATTCTTAGTTTGTTTAAATCATTCTTACATTTAACTCAAACTAGTTAAATATAGGTTCTTATGTTATTTAACCCTCAATCATTAATCTATTATTTTACGTAACTTGTAAAATAGTTATATTATACCTGTATAATTACTAGTTATAATTACTTATAACTTTATACAATCTAATTATAATATTTATAACTTTTGTATTATTATCTAGTTGTAATAAAACCTTACTTTGTACAATTTCTAGTTGTTTACAACTTTGTACATTTCTAGTTTAATTATAACTTAATACAAAAACTAATTACTTTAATATTATAATTACTTGATCAAAATAACATATTATTTAATGTTCCATTTAATCTTGTATTTAATATATATATAATTTATTTCTTTTAAAACCTTATGATACTCTAATAAGAATATTACACCTAATTTATACGTATGTATTTTAACTTAATCTAATTAAAATACGTATAAACTTTTTTATCTTTTAAAAAGCATTTTCATTTAAATATTTTAAAAATCCATAATTATATATAAGTATAAATACATCTTGTTAACTTTAAATCTTAAAATTAAGACTTCCTTTTAATCCTTATTAATTCACTTTTATTTATTAATCAAACCCTAATCTTGTTCTCGATCAATCAAAACTAGGGTTTTGACTTTCTTGATCAAAAACATTATTTATTAAAAGATTAATCCTAATCAATCCCATCTAAACAATAATCTTTGTTTAAATTCTAGGATAGATTATAACTTTAATAAGTTTATTTAAACTTTTTTAATTTAAACCTTATAGACAAAGACTTTGTCTAGATTTCTAGGTTTAAAGAACTAGTTTCAATATATATACTAAAATAATAACTAAACCTATTAAACATGAACTTGTTTAATTATCTAGGTTTTAGATTATATTTTTAATTAATCCTCTTAATCAATTAAACTAAACTAGTTTAATGTTCTTGGTCCTAGGGTTCTTTAGGGTTTCGAAAATCTTTAAGCCTAAGAAACTTTTCGCCAATTAAACTAAACTAGTTTAACATACTTGGTGTCCAAGTTTCCTCCTAGATTTCGAAATCTAAAGGAAATAGGAAAGAATCCTTTTGACCAATCAAACAAATCTAGTTTAACATACTTGGTCCTAGGGTTTTCCTTGATCACGAAAAACTTGTAGGGCAAGAATCCTTTTGATCAATTAAACTAGACTAGTTTAATGTTCTTGATCCTAGGGTTCTTTTCTATATATTTTCGAAAATTTCTAGGGCTAGAATCCTTTTGACCAATTAAACTGAACTAGTTTAATATTCTTGGTCCTAGGGTTCTTTTACCCTTTTTCGAAAATTATAGGGAAGAAAAAGAAGAAGGAACAAAAATATAAGAACTTGGAAATTAAACAAACGAAAAAAACTTTGTTATTCTTGTTTAGATTTCTAAACCAACGCTCTGATACCACTGAAAGGTTTCATTGTAACTGGTCGACCACTTGGGTCAACCTCCTAGTATGTTTGGTTCGATCCATACTAACAAGAACATGAACTTGTTCTTGCCGGTTAAACCAACTAGCTAGTTTAATCCCTAAAAGCGGAACTGAGATTAAACTTAATCCTTAAACCCTAAAGGATTATGGGATGTTGGAAATCTAAACTAGATTAACATGAAAGAAACCTTGTACGAGAAGCTCGAACACACATACATACTTGTGGTGTTCGTCGACTAACCAAGAACCCTAGGGTTCTTGGTTCGATTTCGTCCAAGGGGAAAGAAGGGAAAAAGGATTTTTCCAATTCATACCTTAGATTGCTCAAGATAGATCCACCAGTGATTAACACAACGAGAAGCCCTCTAGATAAGCTCTTGTAATGATCCTTGTTCTTCAAGACTTGAAGAACACGAAGAACAAACGAAGAACACGAAGAACACAAGGCTTGTGTTCTTCCCTTTTGTATTCAGCCGAAATAGGGAGGAAGGGAGGCCAAAATTTCGTGGCTAGGGTTGAGGGAACAAGCACCTTACAGGGGAACCCCAAGCCTTCTATTTATAATAGAAGGACTTTCACTTAGGGCCCTTCTAGTTTAATTAAGATTAATTCTTAATTAAACTTATCCTTTTACACAACCAACCCTTATAGTTTATCTAGTTATTATTGTTGCACTTAATTATTAAATGTCTAGTATTAATACACTAATATATACCGTATATTATATACACGAAATATTTATTTGTATTTATACTTTTAATAATTAATTATATAATAAACCTTATATAATTTAGACAATAATATTATCCAACACCATATGATTTAATTACTTTAAATACTATTATGGATAATCTATAATTAACACATTGTATATTTACTCAACTAGTAAATGTACAAATACTTGTATTAATTAGTTAGATAAACTAATCTAGTAATAAGTTGAACTTAACTTAATACTTAACTGATTCAAAAATGACTATTATGAATCATTCCTCTTCCAAGTATCATTACATATCTTTCTCGTATTACATGCACTTACTGGTGTGACCCTTGAGTGTCCTATAGACATGGACGTGACATCATAGGTTGGCTAACTGTGCACATAAATCCAACACTTATGTATTCAGTTTAATAGAAATGACTAAATTGTAATTAGTGATAAAAGTTATAATTATAAGTCATTAAGTAATCAACGCAAATGCACATAATAAGTAATGGTCCAGTAATAATTCGGTATCTATGTCCAGTTAGGAATGATACATGAATTAGTATCATTGTTTTTCTGAATTTGTATGTTTTAGAGTATTCATGAATAATAGTTATATTATTCAGAAGGTATAAATCCGTGACTACTCGTCTTGGTGGGAACCTTAATGGGACGTTAACGTCATCGCGATATTTGGTGGTAGATTCGAGTTTTTCGAAGATAGCTACACAAGTTTTATGTAAACCAAATATCGGTGATATTCTGTTGTATCGACGAATATTGGATTGACCACCGTGATAATACTTCATGGTTGAAAAGTTCAAAAGTATTAATCAGCAGGATTGTCCTTAGGCCTGAGGTATTTGGTTTTGGATACAATGAATAATGTACTTTGGTTCGTCTTAGAGTAAGTTGTAGCTTCGAATCGAAATATAACATGATGGTAATTGCAGCTCCTTTTTAGGAGAGATATTTATGGGTCCCTTGACATGATGGAAAACTGATGGAGTGCATGGTCATACCCAAACGAACTGATTTGTTCTTTGTCGTTAATTACACAGTTTAAATCAAGAGGTCAAGAAATGATTTGTTCTTTGTCGTACGAGCTCTTACCTGTATGCCTGTCTAGAGGGCCAATGCAGCTAGTGACATCACGCTAAGATTACAAACTTGCACAAGTGGGAGTCTGTTGGAATTATGTGCACAGTTAGTCAACCTATGATGGAACGTCCATACCTGCGAAACACTTAAGGGTCACATCGGTGAGTGCATGTTATTCGAGAAAGGATATGTAATGATACTTGGAAGAGAAATGATTCATAACAGTCATTTTGAATTAGTTAAGATTAACCTATTACTGGATTAGTTTAACTGTAGGAAAACCTTGTAGGATTCACATGGCGGAACTTGAATCTTACATTACTAGATCTCTACTAATCAATGAGATCACAAGAAGAATAAGATGAAGAACATTACATTTAGATTGCTAAAGAATGATCCACCTCTACTGCACCACCTGAACAAGCTGCAAGACCGCGTTGTACCAACAAAGCAACACACAGAGACTTGTGTGTGTGTGTGTGTTTCGGTCGAACACCAAAGGACCGAAACCCCTTGGGGTTCTTCTCGGTTTCGCACGGCCGAAAGGAGAGGGAGGAAGTATTAGGGTTTTGTTGGTGATAAGTGATTAACCTAAAACCCTTGTCCCTTAGTCCTTATTTATCAGGAACTAAGTTACCATTTAGGTCCTTGGAGTTTAATTATGATTTTTGTCACTTTAAACCCTTGGACTTTTACTAGTTAATTAATTGTCTATTAATTAACTGTCCATTAAATATTTAACTTAATATTTAACCTTCCGCTTAAATAATAATTAACTTATTATTATTTATTCTCTTCTTTATAATTAACTTAAGTAGTTAATTATTCCACACAACTTACTTTATTCGGTTGTCCATTATTGGGTGTGTAGTGGTGTGACCCTTTAGTGCCTTATAACATTGGACACGATGACACGTGTACTTGATTGTGCACATAAATCCAACAGACTCCCACTTGTGCAAGTTAAGCATCACTTACTGATCATCATTGGCCTAAAGCGGTCCCTAGCCAGACATTTAGGATAACCATGTTATAAGAACTCTTACATCCAGAGATAATATTCATAAATGAATAACACTAACAGATTTTCCTTTCGCATCACGATATTTCTTAATTTGAGTAATAGACATGGAGCAGGGATCTTGTTCTATATACTCGAATTTTCTCGACACTGTTTTCGACTTTCTGCTGTAACGAATTACCGAATGATCTAATCATTCTCCGAGCGCGGCCACGCATTTCAGTAGTCTTAATCGTCGAGCGGCCATGAAATATCTCTTCTAATTACATAAGTTGCAAATTCCATCTTGACTATTTGCGTTATCTTGCCCACGACTTCCGCTGCCTTAGTCAAGTTCCTTATGATCACCCTTTTACGGTGTGACGTTAGATAAAAGCTAAAGATCAGAAGTTGTCGCGTCTCAAACCAAATATCTCAGGTCAGAGGACATCTACTCGAAATTACTTATGCTTGAGCTCCATGAAGTAATCTCGATCTTTTGGTCACGTCTAATGTTTAGCAAACTCTGTAAAGATCTACGATTATTTATTTTAACAACACTTGTTTCTCTATTCAATAACTATGAATAGATAAATATTCATAATGGTATTAACTCCTGAATCCAGCTCCCACTAAATTCAAGCAACCACAGACATTTAGATACTCAAGAAACTTTGCGTATCAGGGATAGGTTTAAAACATGTTAAGAATGGATAATGTGAAAATATTACGTAAAAATTTCTATTTCAATCTCACGAAATGTTATTACATAATGTATCAATTTCAAACATATCTATGGTTTATAATCAAGATCAATAGCTACCAATTTCAAGGTACTGCATGCCTATTGCTCTTGCATGTTTTTCACGCTTTAGTCCAGCTAGTGGCTTTGTCAACGGGTCAGCAACGTTGTCATCCATTGGTATTTTCTTAATTATAATATCACCTTCTCTGGCATACTCACGTATGAGGTGATATTTCATGCGCACATGCCTGGTCTTTGGATGCTCTCTTGGTTCAACAACTTGCGCTATTGCACCAATGTTATCACATAATATTACGATGGGTCTAGAGATACTGGAAATAACTCTAAGATCCTCGATAAAATTCTTAAGCCACATGCCTTCCTTTCCAGCATCATTTGCCGCAATGTACTCAGCCTCTGTAGTCGAATCTGCTATCGTATCTTGGTTCTGACTCTTCCAAGAGATAGCTCATCCGTTCAATGTAAACACAAACCCTGATTGTGACTTGTAATCATCACTGTCGGTTTGGAAGCTTGCATCGGTGTATCCAATTACACGCAATTCTTCCATCGAACCACCAAAGACCAAGAACATATCTTTTGTCCTTCTCAAATACTTGAGAATGTTCTTGACAGCCATCCATTGGGCCTCACAAGGATTCTTTTGATATCTGCTTGTAAGACTTATGGAGTAAGCAATATCGGGCCTAGTACATAACATGGCATACATTATTGATCCAATTGTCGAAGCATATGGTACCAAACTCATCCTAGCTATTTCCTTGCTAGATGTAGGACTCTGAGCGTTGCTCAGTGTAATGCCATGTGTCATTGGAATGAAACCTCTCTTGGAATCACTCATACTGAATCTCTTCAGTACTTTGTCAATGTATGTACTTCGACTATGTCCAATAAGCCGCCTAGATCTATCTCTGTAGATCTTTATACCTAGTATAAACGCGGCTTCTCCCAAGTCTTTCATCTGAAAACATTTACCTAACCAGGATTTTACTCCTTGTAATGCTGGTATATCGTTTCCTATGAACAATATGTCGTCAACATACAAGACTAGGAAGATTACTATGCTCTCACTGAATTTTGTGCAAACACACGCCTCGAACTCACTCTTGACAAAACCAAATTCTTTGATTCTTTTGTCAAAGTGTAAGTTCCAACTTCTAGATGCTTGCTTTAATCCATATATGGATTTTAGCAATTTGCATACTTTGTTAGGATTCTCTAGATCAGTAAAACCATCCGGTTGTATCATGAATACATCCTCTTTCAACTCCCCATTAAGGAAGGCGGTTTTAACATCCATTTGCCATATCTCATAGTCGTAATATGCTGATATAGCCATTAGAATTCTAATAGACTTAAGCATAGCGACTGGCGAGTAGGTTTCAGAATAATCCACACCATTTGTTTGCGTGAAACCTTTCGCGACTAGTCGTGCTTTGTAAGTATGCACTTTCCCATCCGTGTTAGTTTTCTTCTTGAAACCCCACTTGCATCCAACAGCTCGTGACTGTGGTGGCAAGTCTGATAACACCCAAACTTGGTTGTCATACATGGATTGCATCTCTGCTTCCATAGCTTCGAGCCATCTTTTAGACTCCACGCCGTCAGTAGCCTCGATGTAGGTCAATGGTTCTAGTAGACTTCCATCATCTTCATCGATCATGAATCCAAGATACCTAACTGGTTCTTGGCTTGGTCTACTGGACCTACGAGGGTTGCGTGTTTCTTCTTCCACAACCGGTGGGTCTGGTTGGGAATCAACAATTCTTTGTTGAACCACTGGTTCGACTGAAGTCGTAGGTGGATCTTCATTCACATCAATTTCTTGAAGTTCTATTTCGTTTCTTGGAGTTTCTGTCCCGAGAAAATTCTCCTCCAAGAAGACACCTTTTCCGAGCAACAAAAACTTTGTTGTCTTCTTGATGATAGAAATAGTATCCTAAGGTTTCCCTTGGATATCCAACGAAGATACACTTATCTGGCTTGGGGTTTAGTTTGTCTGTGAAGTTACGTCTAACGTACGCCTCACAACCCCAAATCTTGAGAAAATACAATTTTGGCTTTTTGCCCGTCTAGTGCTCGAACGGAGTCTTTTCTACTGACTTGGTCGGAACCCTATTCAGTGTGAATGCTGCAGTCTCGAGTGCATGTCCCCAAAATGATAGTGGTAGTGTAGCTCGACACATCATTGATCGTACCATGTCTAACAAGGTGTGATTTCTCCTTTCTGATACACCATTCATCTGAGGTGTATACGGAGGTGTGAGTTGTGAAACAATCCCACATTCTTTCAGACGATCGTCGAACTCTTGGCTCAAATGTTCGCCTTCTCAGTCCGACTGAATTGACTTTATTTTCTTTCCCAGTTGGTTTTCTACTTCCCTCTGATATTCTTTGAACTTGTCAAAGCTTTCAGACTTTAGTCTCATAAAAAATACATAACCATACCTACTGAAGTCGTCAGTAAAGGTAATGAAGTAGCGGTATCCACCTCTGGCTTCTGGAGTGAAGGGTCCACACACGTCACTGTGTATAATTCCTAACAACTCGCCTGGCCTTTCATTGTAATGATTGAAAGGGCCTTTTGTCATTTTGCCAGATAAACATGATTCGCATATGGCATATGATTCCAAATCAAATGGCTCTAGAATTCCATCATTGTGGTGCTTCTTAATGCGAGTCTCGTTTATATGACCTAAACGACAATGCCAAAGATAAGTTTGATTCAAGTTACTCTTGGATCTTTTACATATATGATAAATGTCTCGTTCTATGTTATTTAGATTTAACGTATATAGACCATTATGAGAGTTAGCTTTAAAATATAAAATGTCATCTTTTAAACACGAAATTGTTTTTCCATAAAACTCATAATAAAAACCACTGTCTATAAGTAAATCAAACGAAATAACATTTTTAATAAGTCTAGGAACATAATAGCAATCTTTAAGTTCCAAGACTCTTCCTGAAGGCAACTTGAGAAGGTATGTCCCTACGGCTTCAGCTCCAACCTTGGAACCTTCGCCTAATGGTAGTTCAACATCTCCTCGTCCTAGCCTCCTGTTCTTCTTAAATCCCTGCAAATGATTGTAAATGTGATGACCACATCCGGTATCCAATACTCAGGATTCACTAGAAGTAACGAGACAATCAATCATAAAGATAGCTGAATCACTGAAAAATTCAGTTTCCAACAGTCCCACATTGGACGTGTGCTCGCAAATATCCTTGCTGCCACAAGTTGGGCAACACAAATCAACAAAGTCTCTTAACCAGTCATCGAACTCATCCATCTGAACCTCGGGATGTGGTTCTTCCTCTTGTCTTTGAACGTTGCATATACACAAGAGATTCTCGTGTAGTCTTGCAACGGTCAAATCAAAACTCCCAACCAAACGTACTATGTTATCCTGGTAGTATTGAGTGAGGGATCCAAACAAGAACAAAACTTGTTCATGTTGGTTTGATGTGCCAGTAACTTGGGTGAGACAATCTAGTAACCTTCTTATGTCAGTAAGATGGTCACTCAGTGGTTTATCTTCTTGCATTTTCTTTGACAAGATTTCTTGCAAAATGATTTGCTTACTGTCCTCTATACTGTCCATAAACGTCTCCTTAAGATACTGAACAAACTCATAATATGGTTTCGTACGAAGATTATCAGTGATCTCTGATAATGATGTAAGAACTAGAATTGATATAACTTGTGATTCATTAGCCAGATACTGATAATAAGCATCAAGCTCATTATCATGGGCATCTTGTCCTGGTTGTCCCTTGGGCACCTCGTCAATGATGCACAGTAAATCTTGTGCCTTTTGGAAATTTCTAAAATGCACATTCCAAATCTTGTAGTTTGGACCAGTAAGCTTCCATTTTCCAGTAATGAGCCTTCGCGATTCTATCGGTGAGTAAAACGGAATTTCTGACAATACAGACATCTATAAGAAAAACAACAAACGGTTAGTATGATTATATAAATAGATAACTTCTAATATTATTACCTTTTAAGAATAATAATTAGACTAGGATCCATATTTCATGCCCCCTAATGCAAGGTTTGGGCACTACCCATTAGAGCCACGCTATTTTTGGTAGGTATAGCCATACCGATCGCCTCTTGAACTAGAAACGATTCCTAGATGTTCGGAATATCAAGTTGAACAACAAACGTGTACATGTTTTAATCCCTCTAGTGCATTTTGGGCCGGGACTCCCGATTATCACCAAAATAGATCGTACCACCTAAGACACTGCGATGCCTTGCGCCGGGACTCCCGATTATCACAAGACCCTACGCACCCTAACACTCGCAATGATTTGAATCCACATCTAAGGTTCTTTCTCCTTACAATGTGAATATCGTTGAACAAGTGAGGTGTTCCATTAGGTGGGTTGCATTCTGATCTAAGATTTTCTAAAAAGGATTTTCCTTTGTTCGAAAAACGTTAGCCAGTTTTTAACCTTTTAAAATTACTTGGTTTTATAAACTAACTGTTTATAAATTCCACTTTTAATTTGGTTTTTATAAAACTTGGTTTATAAACTAACTGTTTACTTTGCCATTTATTAATTTAAAACTTGGTTTTCTAAACAAACTGTTTATAATCACCTATTATTAATTTTCACCTTGGTTTTCTAAACAAACTGTTTATAATCACCATTTTATTATTAAAACTTGGTGTTCTAAACAAACTGTTTATAATCACCATCTTTTTATTTCAACAAAAATAAATAAAAGAAACAAAATTAAATACATGCAATTTTGAGAATTGCTATTTCATAACCCCAAAGACTTGGTTTTGTGTTTTGTATAGTTAAAAAAATAAAAAAAATTATAAAATTTCCAAATATTATAAAGAATTCGAAAAATTTTAAAATAAACACAATGTCACTTCTTTTGGGTTATGTCATAGTAAATAAATAAGTAAACCGATAATTTTTAAATTACCCATAAACTGATTTCCTATTTCCCCTTAGTTTCGAAATTATTTTGGTTTTAATAATTTATTATCTTTTATTATTAATTTAAAAAAAATAATAATCTAGTCAAGATATATGTAAATCTATTCCTTTGATTTTGTTCTTGATAGTTAGTCAAAAAATCAAAAGATTTACATAGATTGACTTAATAACTAAAAGAATATACATAAAATCTTGTAGATTCGTTATTCCCGATTTAGGCTACATAAAATCTTGTACCCTAAATACGATAACTTGGTCACCAAGAAACCATCACCCAACCAAAACTCGGTGGGTTTGGTTTTGGTCGACCGCTCGATCGTCGAACCAAGCCTCAACCGAATTTCGGTTGATTTGGTTTCGACTCTCGCTTTAATTTTTTTTTAATTTATAATAATAATAATAACCTTTTCTTTTTGTCTAAAAATCCTATTCAATCCAACTGTTCATAAACTTGAACAACTTTTCTTGGATCAAACTTTCTAGGGTTTTCTTACTAAATAAAAAGAAACATAATTCCTTTTATCTTAAAACCTATTCAACCCAATTATTCAAGACTTGAACAATTTTCTTGGATTAAATTTTCTAGGCTTCTTTCTAAGATAAAAAAACTTAATATATATATATATATATATATATATATATATATATATATATATATATATATATATATATATATATATATATAGTGGAGAGTTATATAGAGAACCCTATATTTTGTGTATAATTCAATCTAAACAATTGATTTTCGAAATCAACGGATCATGGAAGATACATGAATGGATTTGATGAGGGACCCTCAAATATTGGTTTGCATGTAGGTATTTAATGCATGTATACATATATGTTATCACGCATGTATGTTATTCACGTATGTATCATAAGTGTTATTTGTGCATGTATGTTTTTCAGTATTTTTGATGTTTTTCAGTATTTTTGATGTTTTTTTAAGTATATATATATATATATATATATATATATATATATATATATATATATATATATATATATATATATATATATATATATATATATATATATATATATATATAGGGTCCGATTCAGTGCAGAACCGTTTAAAGGTGCAGAACCGCAGAACCATCATAACATCCAATGTTTTCTATGTTATACATAAGGTGTACATTTCCATACACGTTGTAACATTATACATTCAATGTTTCCAATAAGGTGTATAAAAAATTGGAAATATTGGATGTTAGGATGGTTACAGCGTGTATGCAAATTTACAACTTATGTATAACATAGAAAACATTGGATGTTAGGATGGTTCTGCGGTTCTGCAGCTTTAAACGGTTCTGCACTGAATCGTGCACTATATATATATATATATATATATATATATATATATATATATATATATATATATATATATATATATATATATATATATATATATATATATATATATATATATATACGAATTCGAAAAAAACAAGTATTGGAAAAAGAAACCTAATTTCTTTTTATCTAGAACCCTATTCAATTCAATGTTCATTCAAAACTTGAAGAACGTATACTTGGATTAAATTTTCTAGGGTTCTTTTCTAAACGAAAAGAAACTAAACTGAATCTCATTGAAACTAGTAGAAAGCTCTTATACCACTGTAGGAAAACCTTGTAGGATTCACATGGCGGAACTTGAATCTTACATTACTGGATCTCTACTAATCAATGAGATCATAAGAAGAATAAGATGAAGAACATTACCTTTAGATTGCTAAAGAATGATCCACCTCTACTGCACCACCTGAACACGCTGCAAGACCGCGTTGTACCAATAAAATAACACAGAGACTTGTGTGTGTGTTTTGGTCGAACACCAAAGGACCGAAACCCCTTGGGGTTCTTCTCGGTTTCGCACGGCTGAAGGGAGAGGGAGGAAGTATTAGGGTATTGTTGGTGATAAGTGATTAACATAAAACCCTTGTCCCTTAGTCCTTATTTATAAGGAACTAAGTTACCGTTTAGGTCCTTGGAGTTTAATTATGATTAATCTCATAATTAAACTTCCTTTTGTCACATTAAACCCTTGGACTATTACTAGTTAATTAATTGTCTATTAATTAACTGTCCGTTAAATATTTAACTTAATATTTAACCTTCCTCTTAAATAATAATTAACTTATTATTATTTATTCTCTTCTTTATAATTAACTTAACTAGTTAATTATTCCACACAACTTACTTTATTCGGTTGTCCATTATTGGGTGTGTATTGGTGTGACCCTTTAGTGCCTTATAACATTGGACACGATGACACGTGTACTTGTCTGTGCACATAAATCCAACATTAACTAACTAATTAATACAAGTAGTTGTACGTTTGCTAGTTGAGTAAATATACAATGTGTTAATTATAGATTACCGATATTATGATTTAAAGCCATTAAATCATTTAAGTGTTTGGATAATATTATTGTGTAAATTATATAAAGTTTATTATATAATTAATTATTAAAAGTATAAAATACAAAGTATATATTTCTTGTATTATAACACCGAAATATATAAGTGTATAATGCTAGACATTTAATAATTAAGTGTAACTATAATAACTAGAAAAACTATGAGGGTTGCAAGTATAGAAGGATAAGTTTAATTAAGAAGTTAATCTTAATTAAATTATAAGGACTTAAATGAAACTTCTTCTATTATAAATAGAAGGATTAAGGTTTCATTTAAACCTAATGCTTTTCCCTTCCTTTCCCCACACGAAATTCCTCACTCCCCCTCTTGAAGTTTCGGCCGAAACACACCCCAAGAACACAAGCGTTGTGTTCTTCGTGTTCTTCAAGCATTGAAGTTCAAGATCATTGCAAGGACCGACTAGAAGGTTTCTCGTCGTGGATTATCATCAATGGACTTACTTAAGCAGTTAAGGTATGATTTGGAAAACCCTTTTTCCTCTTCCTCCCCTTGTTCGATCGACGAACTAAGAACCCTAGGGTTCTTGGTTGTTCGTCGAAGACACACAAGATGTGTGTGTGTTCGAGTTTTTCGTACAAGCATCTTTTCTTGTTAATGAACTCTAGATTTCCAACATCCCCAATCCTTTAGGGTTTAAGGATTAAGTTTAATCTCAGTTCCGCTTTAGGGATTAAACTAGCTAGTTGGTTTATCCGGTAACAACAAGTTCATGTTCTTATCAGCTATGGTTCGAACCAAGTGACTAGGAGGATAACCCAATGGGTTGATCAGTGTTATTAAAACCCTACACTGATGGCACCATTGAAAAATACAAAGCTTCCTTAGTTGCCAAGGGTTTTCTTCAAGAGTATGGCAAAGATTACTAAGACGCATTTAGCCCTGTTACCAAGCCAGTAACCATTCGTACCATTTTGTCTATCGCTATTTCTCAAAACTGGCCTCTAAGACAACTAGATGTAAACAATGCCTTCCTTCAAGGCACACTTAATGAATAATTCTTTATGTCTCAACCAGCAGGCTATGCCCATCCGTAGTTTCCCAATGGCATTTGCAAACTCAAGAAATCTCTTTATGGGCTCAAGCAGACACCAAGAGCCTAGTACACTGAGCTCAACAACTACATTCTATCAGTTGGCTTTCGCAAATCTCGAGTCGATCCGTCACTGTTCATCTATAATCACGATCAAATTCTTAGCTACCTCATTGTTTATGTTGATCATTTTTTCCTCACTGGCAACAACACCAATTTTCTCCGTCAATTTGTCACCAACTTAGCAAAGCGGTTTTCCATCAAAGATCTCGTTCCCACATCACATCCTAGGAGTTGAAGTTATCTCTACTCCCACCGGTTTGTTTCTATCCCAACACCGTCACATTCAAGACATGTTAACTCACTTTCACATGGATGGAGCAATAGAGGTAGCTACCCCGCTGAACCCTTCAATTCCTCTCAAATTTCAAGACGGGTCCCTAAGTGTGGTTCCTACACCATATTGGAAGCTCTTTGGCTCTCCTTAGTATCTAGAATTTACACGCCCAGATATCTCCTTTGCAATCAATAAAGTCTCACAGTTTATGCATTCACCCTCAGAATTTCATTGGCAATCGCTGAAACGAGTCATACGATACTTGAAAGGTATAATTCAACATGGTTTATTTCTTAGTCACAGGTCCTCTATGACCCTCACGGCCTTCTCAGACTCTGATTGGGGCGGCATTGAATGTGGAGGTTATTCCACCACAGCATAGCTCCTTTACCTTGGCTCTAATATTATTTCTTGGAGGTCAGCTTTAACGTCCGGAAATTTAAGTTATTTAATTAACTAATTTTAATTAGTAGAAAAATGAATTACATATTTTAAATAGTTAATATTGGTCATTAATGAGTTTATTAGATGACATGAAGCTAGACGGTTCGTATTATATAGACGACGTGTAGTTATACGGTTCGTATTATTTAGACGAATTACGAGTAGTTAGACGTTTAATAATTAGATTGGACGCCTTATAATATAATAGACGTTATTAATTATTAGTCCACCAGTTATAATATAAGTGTGAGCGCGTCCTGGTTTATGTCACTAAATTAATTTAGTCGCTTCATACTTATTTTTTTAGCGAGTTAATATTTAGTGTCGTTTTATAATTCGAATGTTGTCGAGGGTCGGGTTTTTAATCCCAAGTCTATTATGTTTCGTGTGAGTGTATGAAGTAGGGCTGGCCGACGGCCAAGGCCGAACCTTTTAATTATAGATTCAAGTTTATTTTGTGTGGGGCTAGCTAGCGGGCTTGGAGCCTTGTGGTGTTTAGAGGACCAGTAGATTAAACAAGGAGTAACTATTTGAGTTCGGCAGCCGAGACCTCCTCATCATGTGGCGGTAGAAGCAATCGAGAAATATTGATCTGGTAGAGTGGCTGAGCGGTGGTGGTTTGAGAATTAATATGGCGGTGGTGGCCTGATAATTATTATGACATTGGTGTTTGAAATATACATTGCGTGGAGCATTCTTTGAAGTCCAGCAAGTTCTTTTTTTTCTTCCACGTGGTGAGGTGATTGGTTATATTAAGAGTTTATAGTTTTTGTGGGTACTATCCAAATCTCGGCGCCGCGGTGTTATGTCGTCAGGTTTTGTGGCGTTGTGGTATGGTTGGTGTTTAGGGTATCTCCGTTATGATCGAGTTTCGTT
This sequence comes from Calendula officinalis, assembly GCA_963853835.1. Lineage (NCBI taxonomy): Eukaryota > Viridiplantae > Streptophyta > Magnoliopsida > Asterales > Asteraceae > Calendula > Calendula officinalis. The sequence goes on along the minus strand of OY970830.1, from coordinate 47,350,594 downwards.
CGTAAGGGTATATTTCTAATTCCTTTCTAGTATAGTTTTCGTTTATTGATATCAATTAGTGATTAACCGAGTTTTGTAGGATCTGTGAGGAGCATGGATGACCCGAGCCTTGCTCGAGTTATATGTTCTGTTATACATTGTGTTTTGTAATTTATTAATCATAATGTTTTTGTTATTTGAATTGTGACCGAGATGAGACGGACCAAACCCATTCGGGTGTCGGGGTGATGTTTTGATGATAGGGTATTGTCTACATGTTTATGTTTTTTAAAGCCTCCGGTTTTGCTTTTTAAAATTTAGAGTTGAGCCGTTTTATAAAGCGAAAGGAAAACCGAACCGGGTTCTTGGTTTGTCAATTGGAAAAGTTTTCAAATTAATGACCGAGAGGAAAACCGAACCGGGTTCTTGGTTTCTCTATTGGAAAAGTATTCAAATAAATGAGTAGATTATTTTTAAATTTAGTATTCTGTGATAAAATGGTTTTTGGGTTGATGTCGGGTTGTTAAAATGAGTTTTAAACGCAAGTTGAAATTTTGGACAGATTATGTTCCGTCTATTCGGGTCTGTTTTTAACATGGTTAGAGTAAGTTTCTGGATTTTTGGCTCGCGTAGGTGCCTAGTTTTCTGAGTCACCTTTCCATTGGCGCAAACAGCTTGTCAATTGGATTTACGGTTTAAAAGTTATCATTGTTTTAGCAAACTATTGCAAAGAGTTTTACCCGTACAAGTGTTATGTATTCTGAGCCTGTCTTGAGACCCTTAGAGTCTTTTTTTTTTTGGCAGAAGTCACTTGACATGTTTTGTAGTATTCAGAGTCAAGTTTCCGGCAAAAATTTTGGGTCAATATAGTAAACGGGTTGGGAGTTATGGTTGTTCCCATGGGAGTGTCGGGTGCTGGCAGATTACTTTAAAACGAGTCTTGAGTTGAGTTTTAATATGAGTCTTTTTATGTGGTGTAGGACCGTCTAGGACCTGAGTTTTGACTGTTTACTTGTCGAGGACTTTATTAGGAGCTTACGTTTATTGAGGTGATTAATCTCACTATACACTTCGTTTTTACATACATTTCATGACTTTGTGCTATATGTTATGAACTGTGATTTGAGCTGTGTTTATGTGCCAATCTGTGAGTATAATTGTTTTAGATTTATAGCATCTTGAATTGAGATATGGATGTTACGTAACCGAGCTTAGTACCATATCATTATGTGTTAATCTGGTACTTGAGATAATTGTTGAGTTGACATGCATTTGAGATTTGTGCTATCTGGTTTTATATGAGTACATGTTGTAGAGTCAACACGTTATAAAACCAACTAATTATATATGAGATTAATTACTGTTGCAAGAGGCGACGGCAAGAGCTAACTCTTCGTAAAATATATATATTTAGTACAAGATTTGATTAAAAATGTTCCATAATTAGGTCCCACTCATAAAAATAATTATTTAAAACATTAAATGCGGAAAAATGTTTGAAATAAAAATGAAGGTTAAATAATAAATATTAAATGTTTAACACTTAAAATGTAATTAATGCAGAAAAAATTTTAAATGTAATTTAAGTTTAAAAATAATAATAATCTTCCACATCAGCACTCAGAAATGATACAGCGGTCAGGCGTCCAACTCCTCTTTTCCTTTATTGGTACCTGAAATAATGGGGGGAGTTTGTGGTCAGTGGGGAAGGTGAGTGAATATTCACAAAATGCAAACAACTACAACATACAACACACGAGGGCATATAAGTGAACTCCTACTCAGATACTACTCAATTAATTACTCAGATTAATTATCTCTTTTAATTTGTATAGCGCGCTTGTGTGAATCGGGTCGAGAGATCAACCCCGCCCCTACTCACACTAGAATGCCACTCAGGCTACCACTCAGATTAATTATTTATTTTTATGTTTTTAACTCATAACATAAACCACTCAGATAACCCTAACACACAGTATCACAAAATGACTCTGTATCGGGCTCAGTTACTCGGCACGTGTGTCTCAGATCAGTGGTAAATAAAAACAGGCACTCGAATACTCAGATAGCAGATCAAAACTCAAATATCAAACATAGAACAAGTAAATAAACATATAAGTCATGCATGTATAACGTTGTAACTGAATACATGGTGAGAATACTCACCTCAAAAACGTAAGCTCCGAAGAACCCTCGACATTCTAAGACGCTCCCCGGCTACTCCTAGATGATCCTAAAAACACGCAAGATAAACCGAATTAAAACTTGACCCGAAACTCATTTTTATAAAATCTTGCAGCACACGTCAGTCTCACGGGAACAATCATAACTCTCAAACCGTATGGTCAAAAATTCCCAAATTTTTACAGTAGTTTAAAAAGTCAGAGAAGTACAATTCATCAGAAAACCCCGGAAAATTGAAACTGCACAGAAAGGGCTCAAAATAGACTCACAAGAGAGACATGTTGCACAGGAAGAATTTATTACAGCAGCAGATTCAAACAGGGATAACTTTTAAACCGTAAGTCCTATCGACGAGTGGATTAAGTCATATCGACGAGCGAATTACAGCTACGGAAAGCGGACTCGGAATACTAGGCAACAACGCGGGCCAAAAATCCAAAAGCTTATTTTAAACAGGTTAAAACAGACCCGAACTCGACCCGTTAAATCTGCCAGGAAATTGTACTTCACTTTTAAAACCATTTTAGTAACCCGGCCAGTTACCGAAAATAAACCCGACACTTATAATTTGACACCGACAGCCCCGACATCTCAGTTTTCTCAAAAATACATAAAGTCTTTAAAACCCGTTTACAATTTATGAAAAGTTTCCCGATTGGGAAACCAAGAACCCTACGGGTTCGATTTCCCCTTTCGGTTGACTAACAAAACGATACAAGAATTTCGAGGCTCTAAAATAATACCACGCCTCACGGTGACCGAGCGTGTGACAACTCGACATTTTGGGTAAGTCAAAACTTTTCATTTCATACTTTCTATATTAAGAAAGTTTTTATTTTTAGAAACTATCCTCATATAATTTCATTTCTATATTTTTGGCACATAAACATAACAAAACATCATCATTTTCACCATACATCAGTGTTTGAACACTTTGGTCAACACAACATTTCATTTTATTAATATTGCGACGCGTAACGCATTTTATACCTAAACCGACACATCGTAGGTTGACCCGCCCACCTTGTGGCCGAGTCCCCGACCCGTGACCACACATGTTCGGCCGAACCCCATTGGGGTGAGGTTATATTTGTTTAAAAACTTTGAAGTTATCCTTATCTCGTTCAAATCCAAACCCTTATTGTTATCTTAACTTAAACTAATTTGAGTGCAACTCAAACTCTCCCTTTAACCTACATTTATAAACCAACACAACACACCAAAACCCTAGTTTTTGCTCCATTGTTCGTCGCCCAAGCAACCATCACCGAAAATTCGTGCTTTTCGATCCAGCAAGCAACACCACTCGATCTTGATCGCAAGGTAACCAAACTCTCATTTTCCTGTTTTTTTTCATTCGAATTCGTGTACCCGATACCATGGCCAAAGGCCATATGGTCTCGGTAATTCCGTGATCATGCCCAACCTGAGCCGTGCATGCATGGTTGCTCATGCATGCATACGTGTGTGTGTGTGCGTTTTTGACTCGGTATTGTTTGTATATCGTTTTATTTCTTCATTGTTCATACACGTTAACACCTTAAACTTACATATTTTGATCACAATAGAAAACCCTACAAAACCCTAGAAAAACCTTAAGCTTTGGCATTGTATTGACCCACTTTTGAATCCAAACCCGTTTGACAAACCCTAACCGGAACCCTAGCCGAACTCAACCCTAGCCGAATCCTTGTCTGTTGACTGAGTTGACTCGGGCGTTGACTGTGTTGACTGTGTTGACCCGCTCGTTGACTATTTGACTGTTGACTCGTAAGCTAGTTCGGGCCAAGGCTTGAACTTGGCCCATTCGATCAAACCTAACGCTAATCGATCCCGTTGTGAAACCCTAACCCGAAGCGGGCCAAGCCCAATGCTAGGCTCAACCGAAGCCCAAAATAGTCCCGAATGCCCTTTGGGCCGAGCCCATACTCGGTTCCTTGGCAAGCCCAAACCCGTGGACCATCATCCTTGAGTCGTAGCCCACATTCGGCCCACGGGCCAAGCCCAATGCTAGGCTCAACCGAAGCCCAAAATAGTCCTGAATGCCCTTTGGGCCGTGCCCATACTTGGTTCCTTGGCAAGCCCAAACCCGTGGACCATTATCCTTGAGTCGTAGCCCACATTCGGCCCATTAGCCCGTTCATTCCTTTATAAGCCCAAATACCTTTCGTTGGCCAATTAAACCATAAACCAACTCATTAAGCCCATTATGGCGGGACTTGGCCCAAGTGCCGTCCCGTTAGCCCAAATCTAGGCCCAATGACACTAAATTGTTACAAGTCGCGTAAACACAAATGTTTAAATCAACCAAAACACATTTTCATAAACCAACAAACAATAACAACACACAAACAATACATCATAGATCACCTGTGTGTGATAGCTTAGACTAATTAGGAACCATGTGCATATAGGTGCTAGGAATCTCTAAGGAACCATCAGTGAAGTTTGTGATCTAAGCTAAGAATCAGGTGAGTCCACAACCCCATTTTACTCTTTTATTGTTTTATAAATTATGGGGTGAAAAACATAACATGATACATTACTTTTACTGATTTATATTATGACTGTACAACAACATCATCATCATTTCATTTCATTATGGCATGACAAACAATTCATTATACCGTACTAAGTTCCACCTTTCATTAAGTAGGGTACCTACACCCTGGATATACGAATAGTATTATTGCTCAAAACTCAGCCGCCTACATTTTGATCATTACTTGGTTTATCCAAGACATCGGGAGCGTATTATCCATGACCTTATAACACACCCATGGGAGTTGCAGTTTTGATTGTGGACTTAGGGGGATGGGTATAATACCTCAACAGGAGTAGCTACCTGTTAGGAATAACAGTCATATAATGCCAAACTTATGATAAACCATTTACAACAAACATTTTCATCAAACATTTGGATTGTAGTTCATCTACAATTCCTTTACATTTTAAATAATCTTGATTTATCAACTTTTTATACAATTACATTACTTTTCAACAGTCATAAACCATTTTCATATTACTCAATTTGTGGCAAATACAAACATTTTACATACATTTTTACTTAACCCTGTGGATTCGCTCAACAATTTAGTTGACCTATTAAGTTATGTTTTTCAGGTAATCTAGAGACTCAGTGAGCAATGGGGATGTGAGCAGCACTTGTCTTCTGGCTATGAACTATTGTTATAGTTTAGTTTTCAAACAATCTTTTCATTTCAAAACTTACTATTTTAGGAAACTTTTTATTTTTAGAAATTTCTATTCTTAGCAATGAAACTTATTTTAGATTTTATTGTGTGGTTGTTTAATTACTATATCACTTGCTTTATAACATGAACGTTACACTTCCATTCTTCCGCAAAACATTTTAATGACGAAAAACTCATTTTTGACGGGGTGTGACAGAGCCCAGCCAATTGACAATGACTAAAATATAAACGATATAAACTAAACGGAAAAATCAATAACAATTTAATTAACGGATAAAATGACAAAGATATTTAATTACAAAAACGAGACAAAAGCCTAACTCGGGTTCCGGCCTAAATCTGTCAAACCCGCAACCCTTCTACAATAACAAAATAATCTCAGATAATAACGGTCACGAAAACGAATTAGGGAAAAAGAGTTTGAGTCTACCGAATCAACGCTCGATGACTACTAATCACGGCTCGATCACGATGGGAGAATCGAACCACAACACCCGCTGCTCAAAACTACGACTGCTTCTTTGCTGAGATTATCGGACAAAAGAAGGGGGAAAAACATTATATTATACTATAAATACAATTCTCATTCAATAAGTTACTGTTCATTACAGAATTATAAATGGTGTTTTACACAGAATTATAAAAACGGTGTTTTACAAAAATAGATGTACGAATGGCACGTGCATGTGGGTTACACTCCCTGCCAATTTAACTTAAATACATTTGTATTTATCTATAATATCATATATATATATATATATATATATATATATATATATATATATATATATATATATATATATATATATATATATATCTTATACCTATAAGAAAACAAACCAGTTTTGAGGCCACGTCGATGAAGTTTCTATTGCCCAATTGAAACTTGCCAGCTGCTAATGCGTGGCTGTTTGTATAGTTACATGTGTCTTTCCTTAAAATTAGACAACCGACTTTCCTTCGCATACATCTACCGCCTCATTCCTCCACTCTGTTTCTTATTCATCTACTTGTCGATTCTTCTGGAAACACCATTTACGTTATGCACTAAAAATTTCAGAATGAAAACAGGGGGATGACAAAAAGAAACCCATCATGAATCAATATTTCTTCTGACCCAAATCTTTTTTCATGTACAACGTTTAATATTCTTGCTCCAATTACATACGCTTAATTCACGAGGTAAAAAGTATTCTTGCTCCAATTCACTAACGCTTGGTAAAAGTAAAACCTAGATCCCAAATTCAAATTTTTATATAGATACTGTGTTTTTATTATGGGTTTTTGTTTTTGTTTTGGTTTTAGATTTGATTTGATAAAATAGGGGAGAGCTTGTAGAGAAATGCAATTAGGGCTTATTGGTTGAATAGGAATGAGAAATTTTTGGATGTATTATTGTGTAAGGATCATAGATAATTTGTCTTCAGGTTTTGATTATTCATAGGCGTTTGTGTTTTGAAATTGTGTTTTGAAATTTAATTACTGAATATTGATTATTGACACCTTTAAATTTGTAGGAATTTTTGGTTGATAATGAAGAACTTGTTAATATGTTTGATATGAAGCTAAGCTTGGAGATGCTGGTTATCTTAATTTCAAGCTTCCATATTGTATTTTTAGATGCAAAAGGATGAACTATTTAGATCGAGAAAGCAAAAGATATATGGAAATAATGAAATAGTTCAAGAAACGAGGCGGATAAAATGATGCATCAGCCCGACAAGGTACTTAGGGAATGTTTAGGAAAGCTTATTAAGGGGCTTTGAGCTTATTTGGTTAATAAGGCTTTGAGCTTATTAGGTTATTAGTTTAATTAAGCTTGAATTTTCTTTATGAAAGATCGTGGTTTCTTTGAACAAAATAAACAAAAATGCTTGAAGATCAAGAAAACCATATTTGTAATTGATTTATATTCACTTTCTTGAATTACCCAAGTAAAATTTCAACCTTTTGATATGATTTAAACAAATAATGCATTGCGGAATTATCTATAAAATAATAGATACCATTTCATTTCTCAACTAAATTATGAGTGCTTCTAAAGTGTACTTCTTCCACATATTATGAGTGAAAGGGATAATGTAAAGACTACCATTATAGCACTGCAAGCTAGATTTACTATATCCATGTAAGTTGTGTTATTTATCTCTATGACAGAATTATTCCATTATTGCTTACTAATAATAACATAATGAATGATCTGGAGTCAAAAAGGGATTCTGACCGAACACTATCAATGAACCAGTCTAAATAAATATATTTTTGAAGAAGTGATATGATGATGACAACTGAAGTCACGTATCGCCCACAACTGAAATGTAATTTTCAGTTTTTTTATTTAAATATATTTGTTGGTTATGTATTGTAATAATTTTAGTTTTTGGGGTTCTAAATACCAGATAGGTGAAGTGGCTACTATGGGGTTCGTCAAGGATGTAAAATCTCATATTGATGTACAAGACTATAATGTTTATCATAAAATCCTCTCGTTAAGGTTTGAATGGTCAATGTGGGTTATGCTCTATCCAACCCAAGTTGACCCATTTTGACCGTAACATTTCTTGTTTTGCAGCCATTTTGTAGATTATGGAATGCTTCAGGAAGTGATGGTCCTAGAGTAATAGGTTATGTTTCTTGAGATATTTAAGGCTTTATGTGACTATATGCTATTATATAATGATTTTTCAAGTATTATTTTTTATTTTTCATATTTTTATCTTTGTGTTGATTAGGTATGTTGGAGGCTATTTTTTAGAATGACAAACCGGGTTTTGAATGAAAATCATTAAAAGCATATAAAACCATTAAAAAGTGAAAATAAGACGAAAACGCAACCACTGAATCTTAGCTTGAAGCCCCCGAAAGACATTTTAAAAACTTAGCGAGTGATGCAGGGGGTTACCCATCTTCTTTGATGCCAGCTGCTGCACTAGGAACAATGGGATACTGTTATATGTGGTGGAAGGTAATATTAATATTAATATTAATACTAATACTAATTAATATTGACTCGTGATTTGCTATAACTATTTTATTTTTCTTCCGGGTTTGTGTTTTTCTGATGTTATGCTTGTAACCAAGAGCAATATGGAAATTACTGAATCAATGATCTCAAAACAATTAAGTGAATGTACCAGATTCAGTACTTGTGAGTGATATCAACATTTAATCAATTTTTATAATCAATTTCATGTTATATTTGCTGACTTTTGCCTTTTTATTTGTGGATGAAATTGCAGTGTACACAAAAACATTTATCAAAGAGACATGGCATTTGGACTGGAAAGTAGACGTGCAGAAGGAAATAAGTAAACTGAATGCCGGTGATGTAAGACTTCTATTATTTTTTTCCAATATATGCCCAACTTCCGATTGTCATGTTGTTCCTATGCTCGGCATTTTTATGATAGAAACTGGTAAATTATTATCTGTTATGATTAATAAACAAACTTATATTGATCTATTATTTTATTATAAACAATGGCCCAAAGGTTGAGTTCTATCTCACACTGGTCGAATAAATAATTAACCTAAAAGGGAATGGGTCAAATGAAATATCCTTTTAAAATTATACAGAACCTCATATCATTCTATTTTGACATTTATATTATTACAGTAAATAGTTTTTTTTTGAAGATAATTAACCAAAATAATTATGTATATAATAAGATAAAAGAATGTTTTTGAACCAGCCCGCCTTGACACCTACTACTAATGGACAGTTTTGACGTGTACACAAAATTTCCCATGTTTGACATGTACTAAAAAATCAACTGTTTCAACCTTAACCTACATTGACCTGTTACCAGCCCGACCAAATATCACAAGTAGAAACCGAAGACTCATAACATGTGTGGGACTTTTTTCACATTTTGTTGTAAAATTAGGGCAATGATCAGCGAACGGAAGTCAAATCAGCGGAGAGAACATGGAAGTCAAACTCATTTTACTGAGCGGAGAGAGCGGAGCTGGTAAAACATAGACAGTAAAAATATTAATGGAATATCATAGAAGAAAGACCGGGCACACAAGGAAAAACCATTGAAGTCTTGGAACAAGATTATCTAGAAGTAGTTTAGTTGGTTGTGGTAATGCATCAATCATAGTATTGTACTTTGTACCTCTTTTGATTATCATGCTGATACTACGTTTAATTTTTCCTATACACGTGGGCCGTGCTTAGCACGGTCAAGAACCATCTAGTCTTATATCTATAAGAAAGCAAACTGATTTTAAGGCCACGTCGATGACCTGCTTGTTTCTTCCAATCAGAATAACCTCACCGTCATGTCCACCGCCTCACTCTATAGAATATATGGACTTTCTAAATTAAAAAAAAAATTTCACGATCTTCATCCTTCTCTATTCTGTTAATCTTCTTCAAATTAGGGCACATAAGAAAATCAATCTTATATAGCAGAGAGATTGATTCACGAATCAATTGAAGGTTGTACGCCGCCCCATGGCCATCGTCCATCATCTATCGCTTCGCCACAATCGGTGCTAGCCTGCTAGGTCAGAACCGATTGGTAATTCAACAAGTGAACGAGAATCGTCAATCGAAAATTCCTTCTGATTTGGTGAAAAATGTGACGTTGATTCAGGAAATGGATTGTAATATTACAAAGGTAAGCAATGTCTATTCGAATCTGTCTGTCAATTTATCCTAAATACCTGAGAACAATTCCGTATGCGGATTCGTGACGTGCGTATTGCCTAAATACCAATTATTTTTTGTCGTTTAATTAGTAATTCGCAATTGTGTTTTAATGAAGTCTTTATTTAAGTTATTTGCGTTCTCAGTGTTTGGTAATTGGTATGATCTTTATTTTAATTGATTTAATTGAATGTATCTGGACTTGAATGATTTGTATACTTAACAAGTGATTTGTTTATGTTTGATGATTAAGGTAGATTGATTGCTGCAAGACTGTCAATCGATTCTCTACTGGCTAACTCAATGAGGTATCTATGATTTTTTGTTTTTGTTTTCAATTGTTGGTGGGTAACTATAAACATGTTCTATTGAAAAATTTAGCAAGCTGCATAAAATTATACTCTTATTTTGTACATAAATTTCATTTATATCTTAGACAACTCTAGATTCCCATACATTGAACGATTTTTCTTCATGCTCCAATTCAATTGATCTTCGTTGCTGCCAATCCTGTTGTTTCAAATTTTTAGAATGAATTTACTTTTGCTTAACTTTTTGATGATCATAGATAAGGATTAATGAAATAATGGAACTAATTCTGATGAGTGTTTATAGTTTTGACAGTGTCAAGGAATTTGAAATCTGTATTACTTTGTTAATAGCTCCAGTACCATATAACAATAGAATATTAGTTAAGGTTACCTTCAAATATAACTGTTTCATCGTTATTATTAATAATTCCTTTTCGCTGTCAAGCCACATGCTTCATGTTGATTTCATATATTGATAAATTTGATATATGTATATAGTTTTTTTAGATTTGATGTTGCAATATGGTCATCAAGAAGCAGGTATGAATGATTAATTCTATGCATTTTAACATGTATCATGTTTAAAAACATAGCGGGCCACTAATGAAATACTCCCTCCGTCCCACAAAAAAGTACCCATTTCTCCCTAAACTTTTGTCCCACAAAAAAGTTCTCATTTCTCAAATTGATGGGGGTCCACTCAATAAAATAATATAATTTTGAAAGACCCCACCACTAACTATCCAATAACTATCTTTCTCTCTCCAATCAAACCTTATATTTTAATCAAAAGTAATACTAATTACCCCACCACTAACCCTTTTCTTAAGACTTGTGCCCATGAGAAATGGGTACTTTTTTGTGGGACGGAGGGAGTAATTGTTAGGAAAACTTTAGAGCCTGTGGCTTGTAAAACTTAAATCTTTAATCATATAAGTTCATTTTTTTTTTTTGGCTGATTTTTTGTTCTTCCTGCTCGGAACAGATATTTAAAAAAATATATAACTAATTTTTCAGATAAAAGCCGATATTTCAAATATATATATATCCAAAAGACACCAAAGCACCACCAACTGGAGTTGATGACATGACTATATTAGCTTATCTCCATGAACAAAGAGTTTTTTATAATCTTGCAGCCTGGTTTGCCCTCAATGAAATTAATGTAAGTCCAAAAATAAAATTAAAAAACACCAAATTTCTTGACAGTAAAGAAATTTTATGGCAAAAACTGACAAATTATTATTTACTATGATTAAAAAAATATTATTTACTATGATTAGTAAATAGACTTATATTGATCTATTTTTTTATGAATGGCTCAATTTGGGTTGAGCTATATTGCAAATGGGTCAAATATATAACTAGGTAAAAGTGGAACGGGTCAAACGAAATGCATGTCTTATACCTGCTCCGTATATCCTGGGTAATTTGTATGCATTTGCATTTATAATCACAATTACAAGTGGAGATTTCGACTTGTTTAATTTGAAGGGATCAATTTGGGTTATGATTTTATCTTTAGCTGGTCAAATGGGTCAAATAAATATATAGCTAAAAGGGGAGAACATGTCATATGGGTGAAGTTGCCCAAAGTCTAAAATCGACCCAGTTCCTAAATTGTTTTTTCTATACATGCGGGTCATTCGATTTGTTCTATTATGATCTAGACTGTGTTTTTAATAACATTTTCTTTTGTAATCACAATGCATTCATCATAAAAATTTGACCAGCTTCAAACTGGTCAAATGGGTTAAAAAACAGAAATATAGCTAAAAGGGGAATAGCTCATGCATGTTAAAAGTCGCCCGAAGTCTAAAATTGACCCGTTGCAAATGTCGTCTTTTATATTTATATGGGTTTTCTTATCCAGTAATCTAGATTATTTTTTGTAGTATTATTGTATTATTCACAATGCATTCATTATATGTAGAATATATCAAAATTGTGCACAAAAAGTGCCAGCAGCCCAACCCAGCCTAACTCGTTTCATCTGTACAAAAAATCCCATCTGAAGCCTAGCCTGATTTGACCTGTTTAAACTTAGCCCATTTTGACCCGTTACCATTATTATATATCTTATAACTCGAAAACAATCTACGCAATAGATTATTAACAGCAGAGGGAAAAATTAAAGTTGTGACCAATGAGCTAGGGCAGCTTGTAGGTCAAGAAGCATCAAAATTACCAGCTTTTTAGGCCTCACAGCACGAGATTGAAATTTGTCTCCACTTATTTATACCAGTTGGAAGAAAATGCCTGAAGAGAATAAGGAGAACATGTGGCAGGAAGTTCTGGTATATGTTACTAACCTTTTTGAAATTTATTTGAATATATGCAATTTCATATATATGTTACAGACCAAGTCAACTCAACATCATAATTTTGACTAAAGATTTAGCTGCTAATTACTAGGGGTGAGCATAGCCGGTTACCCGCCGGTTCCGACCGGAACCAGAACCGGAACCACCGGTTCTTGGAATCTCGGAACCGGAACCGGAACCTCTTGTACCGGTTCCTCAATTTTCGGAACCGGAACCTTTTAGGGTGGTTCCATGATTTTAGGAACCGGAACCGGACCTCCTAACAGGTTCCTGGTCCGGAACCTCCGGTTCTTGGTCTGGAACCTCCGGTTCTGAAGTAGTTCTGGTTCCAATTCCGGTTACCCTCTTTTTCTGCTCACCCCTACTAATTTATATCTCTCCATCCTGTATACTTGCTTATTTAGCAATCTTGATGTTAATGTTTTTTATTGTAGGATATTGCTTCAAACCCCTTAATTACCCGGAGGATACTGTGAAGCATGTTGCCATTGACGACGATGTTGGTGTTCTAAGCATAATGGATTTTGTCATTTTTCAAAGAACTATCTTTTCCTGTTGTTGTGATTAGACCACTCAGAGTCCATGATTGCAGCAGTTGCTTCCTTATCCTGCTTCAGTCCTCTTATTAGTTACAACCATAAGGTCAATTATGATGGTTGAAGAAGTCAAACATACAGTTGAATTTTAAAAAACTAGAAGCTAAAGATTTATCACCTTCATTTGATGTGTGCATATAATCGTGTAAGAGTTGGCTATTCATAATGTATTATACGTTATATATGTACATATAGCGAGTGTAATTCAAAAATATGTTGCAACCCTCAAAAGGGCATTGTATTGAACTTCTCCATTACGTCGCTAGATTTATGTTATACACGTGGGCCGTGCTAAGCACGGCCGAAAAACCTTCTAGTTATATCTATATGTGAATAGACGGAATTAATGTCCACGTCGATGACCGGCTACAATCCTCCAATTGAAGATCGCCTGCTGTTCATACCCATCGTCATGTTTACTTCATATTTTTGCAAGATACTTGTGTGTTGTGTTTAAGCAGCTAACTTCACGCATCCACCACCTCCATAAAAGTTCGCCGACCTTTGTGTTGGAATTATGTGCACAGTTAGTCAACCTATGGTGATACATCCATGCCTACGAAACACTTAAGGGTCACACCGGTGAGTGCATGTAATACGAGTAAGATATGTAATGATTCATGGAAGGCGAATGATTCATAATAGTCATTTATGAATCAGTTAAGTATTAAGTTAAGTTTAACTTATTACTAGATTAGTTTATCTAACTAATTAATACAAGTATTTGTACATTTACTAGTTCAGAAAATTTACAATGTGTTAGTTATAGATTATCCATAATATGATTTAAAGTAATTAAATCATATGGTGTTTTGATAATATTATTGTTTAGATTATATAATCAATTATTAAAAGTATAAATACAAGCATATGTATATTTCGTGTGTATATATATATATATATATATATATATATATATATATATATATATATATATATATATATATGTATATTGAAATATATTAGTGTATTAATACTAGACATTTAATAATTAAGTGCAACAACAATAATAGTTGAACTATAAGAGAAGGAAACGTAAAAAGGAAAGTTTAATTAAGAATTAATCTTAATTAAACTAGAAGGCCTAAAGTGCAACTTATTTATCTAAAATAAGAGGCTTAGGGTAACCCAAAAACCCCTTCTTGATTCACACGAATTCCTTCCCCCTCCCCCTCCTTGGTTCGGCCGAATACAAGCAACACTAAGCCCTTGGTGTTCTTCGTTCTTCGTGTTCTTCAAGTCTTTGAAGATCAAGATCATTGCATCAACCAACTAGAAGGTTTCTCGTTGTGTTCATCATCAGTGGACTTACTTAAGCAAGATTAAAGTATTATTTGGAAAACTCTTTTTCCACTCAACTTGTTCGAAGTCGAACCAAGAACCCTAGGGTTCTTGGTGTTCGACGAACACACATAAGTATGTGTGTGTGTTCGAGTTTTTCGTACAAGGTTTCTTTCTGGTTAATCTAGTCTAGATTTCCAACATCCCCAATCCTTTAGGGTTTAAGGATTAAGTTTAATCTCAGTTCAGCTTTAGGGATTAAACTAGCTAGTTGGTTTAACCGACAAGAACAATGTTCTTGTCAGTACGGTCGAACCAAGCATACTAGGTGGTTGAACCAAGTGGTCGATCAGGTACAATAAAACCCTTCAGTGGTATGGTTTAGAAATCTAAACAAGATTAACAAAGTTTTTTTGTTTGTTTAATTTCAAAGTATTTATTTTTTGTTCCATTTTCTTTTTCCTTCTTCTTGGATTTCTAAAAAGGGTAAGAACCCTAAGACCAAGAATATTGAACTAGTTTTGTTTAATTGGTCAAAAGAATTCTTCTCGCTAGAAATTTCGTGATCAAGAAAGAACCCTAGGACCAAGAATATTAAACTAGTTAAGTTTAATTGGTCAAAAGGATTCTTTCCTTTTTCCCCAAAATTTCGTGATCAGGCAAAAGAACCCTAGGACCAAGTATGTTAAACTAGATTTGTTTAATTGGTCAAAATGATTCTTTCCTAAAACCTTTAGATTTTCGAATTCTAGGAGGAAACTTGGACACCAAGTATGTTAAACTAGTTTAGTTTAATTGGTAAAAAAGTTTCTTAGGCTTAAGAATTTCGAAACCCTAAAGAACCATAGGACCAAGAACATTAAACTGGTTTAATTTAATTGGTTAAGAGGATTAATTGAAATAATAATCCAGAACCTAGATAATTAAACAAGTTCATGTTTAGTAGGTTTAATTATTGTTTTAGTAGATTTATTGAAACTAGTTCCTTAAACCTAGAAATCTAGACAAAGTTTTTGTCTATATGGTTTAAATTAAAATGTTTAAATAAATTTATTAAAGTTATAATCTATCCTAGAATTTAAACAAAGATTATTGTTTAGATAGGATTGATTAGGAGTAATCTTTTAATAAAAAATGTTTTTTGATCAAGAAAATTAAAACCTAGTTTTAATTGATCAAGAACAAGATTAGAGTTAGATTGATTAATAAAAGGGAATTAATAATGATTAAAAGAAGTGTTAATTTTAAAGTTTAAAATTAAGAAGATGTATTTATATTTCTATACAATTTCGGATTTTAAAAATATTTAACTGAAAATGCATTTTATAAGGATAAAATAGTTTATACGTATTTTAATTAGATCAAGTTAAAATACATATGTATAAATTAGGTGCAATATTCTTATTATAATATTATAAGTTTTTTAAAAGTAATAAATTATATATATTAAATACAAGATTAAAATGGAACATTTAATAAAATGTTATTTTGATCATGAAGTCATAATATTAATATAACTAGAATTTGTATTAAGTAATAATTAAACTAGAATGTACAAAGTTGTAAACAACTAGAAATTGTACAAACGAAGTTTTATTATAATTAGATGATACAAAAGTTATAAGTATTATAATTAGATTGTATAAATTTATAAGTTATTATAACTAGTTAATTAAACAAGTATAATATAAGTATATTACGAGTTACGTAAGATACTAGATTAATGATCAAGAGTTAAATAACAAGAAACCTTTATAACCTATGTTTAACTAGTCTAAGTTAAATATAAGAATGGTTTAAATAAACTAGAATTATTATATATAGTTTTTATATAATAAGTTTATTAGTCTCACCAAATATAGATCGGTGATTGTGTTTGCTTAAGTTCTATCATGATTGTTGGAGCTAGTGGGAGCTACACAATAAAATCGCAAAGTTTATAAAGATGTCCTTTGGACATAGTTTTGGCGAATCTAATAGGTTAAAATAAGTGTTTAATTTTATTACTAAACAACTGAAAAACAAGGTGTGTTAAACTAGTACTATGATTCAGGTTCATGGATCATAAAGGAATTAAAATTCACATTTTAAAATTTAAACATAAGGTGCAAGTTTTTCAAGTAAATAAAACGAGCAAGTTTTATATTTAAAAGGTTTTTAACAAAAACCTAGTAAAACGTTTTGTACACCTCGTTTTAGGTATACATATAACTCGCGTAACTTTTTGAAACTATAAGTTTTAAAGGAAAAAGTTCTTAAGATTTAAAAAGGTGTTTTGTGGAATTCTTGAATACACAAGTCACATATTTTAATTAAATGATTAAAATTGGAATAAGGTTTAAGTTTAGTTTAAGACTTAAACAAACCCAAGAAAATCTTAGATCTAAGTACTATCCACCTAATGGAACACCTCACTTGTTAAACGATATTCATATTGTAAGGAGAAAGAACCTTAGATGTAGATTCAAATCATTGCGAGTGTTAGGGTGCGTAGGGTTCTGTGATAATCGGGAGTCCCGGCGCAGAACATCACACTGTCTTAGATGGTCTGATCTATTTTGGTGATAATCGGGAGTCCCAGCCCAAAAAGTACTTGAGTAGAATAAACATACTAGACTTTAGTGCAATTAGAAATGTACAATTGGATTGTGAAAAGTTGTAATAAATTAAAAGTCTATAGATTCTACGACCCCTAGGAATCGTATAGAGTCTTGGTGCGATTGGTAAGGATGTTACCTACCAGAAACAGCATGTCTCGTCTGGAAGTGCCCAAACCTTGCAGCGAGAATGTGATATATGGATCCTAGGCCTATATTATTAATTACGGGTTTATAATATATTTTAGAGATGTTTATTGATGATTACTAATTAAACTGTGTTTGATTTGTAGATGGCAGCAACAACCACAACGACAAGTACCAACAATCTCTCGCTACTCTCAATCCTAGAAAAGGACAAGTTGACTGGGTCAAACTTTCTCAATTGGGAGCGCAATCTTCGCATTGTGCTCAGACATGAGAGAAAGTGGTATGTATTGGAGAGAGCTGTGCAGAATGTCCCTGCCGCGAATGCTAGAGCTGAAGCAAGGCAAGCTTATGATAAGCATATCAGTGATGCGGTCGATGTGAGCTGTTTGATGCTCGCAACCATGAGTCCAGATTTAGAAGCGGGACTTATGGATGTGCTAGCATTTGAGATGATCCAGCAATTAAGGGACTCATTTCAAGAACAAGCTCGCACTGAGAGGTTTGACATCAATCGAGCCTTCAACTCATGCAAGATGGTTAAAGGAACACAGTGAGTGCCCATGTCATGAAAATGAAAGGGCACATGGATCACCTTGCTACACTCGGTCACCCCATACCGTTGAAGATGGCAACGGCACTATACTCAATTCATTCTCTGATGATGTAACAACCCAAAAATCAGGGGAAATTTTAAAAATTTTAATAAATAAAATAAAACATTTTTCCCCAAAAGTACAAGTAAACAAACGGTCCCATCTCATCATGATAAAAATAAACCGGCTCATGCTTTTTAATTTGGAATAAATAAAATAATTGTTTTAAAAACATTTGACTCAAATAAACGTTTAGAATCCAAATCCACAAAAGCTCATCGAGTAACAGCTCATCCATCCAATGCACTTGCTCTAATACCTGCAAAATGAGAGGTAATGTTTGGGGTCAACCACCGCTGAGTGAATAATCAACACAAATAACATACTCATACAAGCAATCCACACCACACAAGTGATCTCTAAAGACTCTACTCAATTCTCGTTTATTAAGCCTTTTATTAATTTCAATTGGTTCTTCAATGCCGTGACGAATCCACAATACGTGCACCTGCTCTCGCGCTCGTCACTAGCATCCCCTTCCAACACCCACCAGTGTCCCGCGGTACCACATTGACAGTCGTGAATTGTACTTGGCTCACAGGAAGAGTTGGCTACCTCATTAATCTCAAATATAGTTAGTTAGTTTTATTAACGTGTTGGCCCATTACAACATGTACTAATATAAAACTAACAGTTCAAACTCAAGTATATCATCTCATAGATATATAACCACATAGCACAACCCAAGTGCATAGCAACTCATAATCAAAACTCAAGTACACAAATCATTCACAACAACAAGCTTAGCTCAATCAATCACAGTTCATAACATATAGCACGTAATCATGAATCAAATGTAAGTGCAAGTTTAGAGTGAGATCACCCACCTCAGTAACAGTAAGCTCCTAGAAATCCTCAGCGCGTACAAGGGTCACAACTCAGGTCCTAAAAGATCCTACATCACATAATAAGACTTGGAATAAAAACTTGGCTCAAGACTCGATTCACGACAATCTGCCAGAACCCGTCACCCCCACGGGAACTGTTATATCTCCCAAACCGTTCATTAAATTTGCCCCAAACTTTAATCACGGAAACTAGACTCGGAATACTACAAAACACTGCCAAGTGACTTCTTGCCAAAATCGGATTCTAAGGGCCTTAAAACAGGCTCACAAAACAGAAGAGTTGAACAGGTAGATATTCTGACAGCAGCTTAATAAAACAGTCATAACTTTTAAACAGTAAATCAGATCGACGAACCATTTGCGGAAACGGAAAGAAGACTCAGAAAACAAGGCACCCTCACGGGCCAAAAATCCAGAAACTCATTTTAACTGTGGTAAAAACAGACCCGAACAGGGTGGATAGATTCTGCCCAAAATCAATTTGTGTTTAAAACTCGCTTTAACAAACTCGACATCAAATCCGTATAACCCGAGGCACCCGACAGCCCCGAAAGCCTAATTTTCACAGAGTTAATTTGAAAAGAATCTAGTTCATTTGTTTTGAAAACTTTCCCGATTGAGAAACCATGAACCCTACGGGTTCGGTTTCTCTTTTGGTTACCCAAAAACCATCTTTTGATTTGACCAAATATTCCCGACACCAACCCAACTCGATATAATCTCAACAACTAAGCCCTTGACAAAAATTAAACAAAACGATTTTGACAATTATAAACTACGAAACTTAATCCCAAATCAATACATAAACAAAACACCAAAAACCGAACCCTCAATGGTTCGACATCAAACTCGCCATCACAAACCCGCAACCTATTACTGAACTCGGTTAATCACTAATTGAACTCGGTTAATCACTAATTGAAATTAATAAACAAAAGCTATACTAGAAAGGATTAAAAATATATACCCTTACGAACCAAAACGCAAGGAACACGAACACGTGAATCTTCTAACCACACATCGTCACTCATAACACAACTGCTCTTGGCTGCTCGAAAAAAAGGTAACATAAAAAACTCCTCTCCTCTTCACGCAACCCAATGGATTATTTGTCGATCACCATTGAATTCCCATTCGCTTGACTAATATTGTTTCACCAAAAAAACAAAAGAATGCAATTGTCAATTCCCCATGCCACCGTCCATAATTGGTGGAGACGGTGGTCTTCAATTTCGCCACACACGTGAACACCATATACTCCCCATTGATTCCCTACGTGGCCGCTAAATCTCCAAGCCACAAAAGTGGCATCCTTCCCTTCTCCACAAATATTCAGCCGTAGGAGGAAGTTGCAAGCGGCTAGGGGTTTTTAGGCTTAAGGGTTTAATTAGGTTTAGGATGCAATGAAATTTATTTAGTTAAGCCCACCATTTGAAAGCCCGACGAATCTCTTTCGGCATTGGACTATGGCCGGCCCGACACAAAATGATAACACAACTCAAATCTAGTTAGCTACACCGGGTTAAACCCGACCCAATCACACGAATAATCGTCTAATAAAAAAAATATGAACCCACTAATTATACGATTAATTTATTAATTAAATGTCGTCTACAACTTACGAGACGACTAGCTATTAATTAACTCTCTTGAATAAAAGACTTTAGTAATTAATAAAAGTAAATAATAATTACTAAATTGTCTAATTTAATTAACATCTAACAATATGAGACGTTTAACTATTTAATTAAAAGTGTCCAATTAATATAAAATCGATTATAAACAAATCATGATTAAAATAATATAATTTAATTATTATAAATTTCAGGGCGTTACAAATCAACTCCACTTGAATCAGACTTCGTCCCCGAAGTCATCGCTCGGAACAAGCTCAGGGTAGTGGTCTCGCATCTCGGGCTCAGACTTGGAATGTTCACTTAGGAACTCGTAATACAAAATAATCAACGATACTCTGCTAAAGGGGTCTTCTTGCTCTCATAGTCAGACACAGTTGCTGCACTCAACGATTAACGTTGCGTTGAATCTCCGATTCAACCCCACTTGGAGATTTGTTACGGTTTGGTACGTGGCGACAGATGGTCTCGGCATGGTACTTGGTCGTCCAATCCGTGCTCTTAATCACACTCGGCCCTCACATGGCGATAATTATAAATTTTATTGGAAGATTTCTTCCCACACAGCTCTATCAAATAATTATTCAAACTATCTAGGAACAAGAATTTTTTTATTTTTGGGAAATCTCTACCAGGAATGGCACTTCAAAGTCCTCTACTCTATGGGACATTAGCTTGTTTAAGACATAGGAACCAATTTAGTGGTTGACACCACTTTCACATAATACCAAAAACAAGTACACAATGCACATAAATGTATTTATCACACAGAAATCTCATATTCTCGGATGTTGTTCACAGAAAATGCTCACATAGCAACCAACTCATGCCTTTTACTCATTTTTGCATATACTCAGAATGCACTCATCTCAAATCTCTACAACTTGCTTTTAACTCAACGCATCTTTATTATTAATTTAACTCAAATATGTCTTGATAACTTTCTCACCAGACATACAATATACTCATTTTTCTCGTTCTTGCGATTTCTCACGTGATCAAATTTAATTATCAGACTACTCGAACAGATAATTTCTCTTTTTAAGCCGCGTTATTCGTTCTCTTGTTAACTCGTATTTAACAATTCTTTGTTGACTCTTTTAATATTGCTCGTTCAACTCATTTTAATGATACTCATCAACTCGTTACGTATTTCCTCGCTTTGTTCTCATTTAAATTGTCCTTTGATCAATTTGACCAAAAGTCCACTCATTAATCTCATTTATTTTTAAGTCTCAAACGCCTTAATTTAATATTTTCTCTTTACTTGGTTAATTAATTAACTCGTTAATTCTCATGTACTTGATTACTCAGCTATTTTTTCGTTCTTACAAGAATTTCCTAATTACTTTTTTTATAAAATATAAAAATAACATTTTATCTCTTAATTCACTTAATATTTTTCTCATTTGCTCATTTCAGTAACCATTCTCGATTCAATAATTATTCCATGAGGCGTAATATTTGAGACATTCAATTTAGTAATTTGACTTGATAATCCCCTTAGTTAAATTTTAATATCTACTCATAAATAAGATTTTCTCATATGATTCATTTTAATAATTTATTCGTTTAGCTTGTTTCACTAGTTCTCCATTAGTTTAAACCTTTATCTTTAAGATTTATCATTATTTACATAATTTTAGTACTTGCCACTTCTCATTTGCACCATTAATCTCGATTTATGAATTTCTTACACTTTATAATTATACCATCACATGTAATTAATTATTCTCAATTATTCTTATACATTCTCTAATCACATGCATATATATTAATCAACACAATAATTTGGCTCAACAAATTTTTTCGACTGGATTTAATAATTTCTCATAATAACTTTTTTCTCATTAAACTCGATGTGGATGGTTCATGATAAAGTCCCATATTTTAATAACCTCTTATTATCTCATTATATTCTCATAGGATACTTACTCGATTTAAAAATTACTCTTACGGATTCTCTAGCCATTTATATTTATATACACATATATGCTCATAACAATAACAATTATAAATAACACATAACAAAAACTTTTCTCTTGATAATTCTCTTAATTTACTCCTACTCAACTCCACTTGGAGAAAACACATCCCCGAGTTTGGAATTGGCACTCAGAATCTCAAAGAACTCGTTACGATTACTCGATAGTTCGGTTTGTTGATTCTCATTTTTAATTATATATTTTAAGGCTTCATTAAATTTCTCGATAATTAAACTCTTATGCACAGGTGTGAGTTGTCCCAACGTATACTCTTTACGCCCCTCTCACACCCCAAAAATCATTGCTCATATTAGGTGTTAGCTTTCTCATTAACATTCACATGGATTCTCACATCCTTATTAGATTTTCTTAATTATAACTCATCACTTTTTATTAGTCTCATAATAACTCCTCTATCATTGTCTCCCATAGTTTCACCGCGAGTTATGTTTATAAAATAATATACATTTCACCAAAAATTTCCTATTACTCAATTTAACCTTTCAAGTCGTTAGTTCTCATTTAGTCATATAAATCTCGTTCATTTATTATTGTTTTCTTCCTTTACTCAATTTAATGATTATGCATAACTAGAATCTCTTTATTTAATTATTTTTAAATAATTGACAATCGTTCTTGTTTTATTAATTTCCCGAAATTTTCAATGACTTCTCCATTATACGAATTAAATTATTCTTAATCATTTTTAATCATTATCTTCTAATTTTGACCAGTTAGTATATCTCTTTATTATAAAATTTTAACAAATTATCATTAGTGATTTTCACTACATTTGGTTTAATTAACCTTCACTGGATTATTTTTTTCGATAACTCCTTATCAATCAATAGTCTCTTATTTATTTATTTATTTATTATTTTTTTCATAAATTTCGATTTATTAATAACTCAATTAAATCATTCGAAGAATCCAACTCAACTTGATTCATTAGTCTCTCTCTCTCTCTCGACATGTTTTGATAACTCTTTATCGATTCGTGTTTGATGATTCTCTTATTCAATTGGTTGCACTGTTTTCCCATAAATCTCTTTTTAGTGATTTTATTATCTGTTTATATATAATAATTGAGGGTTTTAATGATACTTAGATGATTGACCAATGGTCTCCTTGAATCTTTTTCGAAACATAGGCATGAGTCATGAGCGTATAATAATAGGGGCCCTCTATTATTATCTGCACCTACTCCTGTCATGGTTTCGATCCAGTTTCAAAAATCTCAAGATCTCCCATCCTCATACCATCCACACAACAAGTGATTCACAATAATAGGTATAGTATATATATCTATATATAGTCGCACGATTCACGTTCATCTCGAGTTAATTCTCCTTTATTCTCTTAGTAATCAATGTCACTCGCGACGTTTTTAATAAACTAAATAATTTCATACATAAGTACTAGAGGCATAAGGTCGTCGTGATGCGCTGCTTCTCGATTTGGATTTGGACTCATTTTAAAAACACTTTTGAAAACACATTTTGAAAAGTCATGCTTCGACTTGAGTCTGGAATCCACCCCTTGTGAACCCAATTCTCTCAAGACAGAGCTCTGATACCAACTTGTAACAACCCAAAAATCAGGGGAAATTTTAAAAAATTTAAATAAATAAAATAAAACATTTTCCCCCAAAAGTACAAGTAAACAAACGGTCTCATCTCATTATGATAAAAATAAACCGGCTCATGGTTTTTAATGCGGAATAAATAAAGTAATTGTTTTAAAAACATTTGACTCAAATAAACGTTTGGAATCCAAATACACAAAAGCTCATCGAGTAACAGCTCATCCAATGCACTTGCTCTAGTACCTGCAAAATGGGAGGGAGTGTTTAGGATCAGCCACCGCTGAGTGAATAATCAACACAAATAACATACACATACAAGCAATCCACACAACACAAGTGATCCCTAAAGACTCTACTCAATTCTCGTTTATTAGGCCTTTTATTAATTTCAATTGGTTCGGCAATGCTGTGACGAATCCACAACGCGTGCCCATGCTCTCGCGCTCGTCACTAGCACCCTCTTCCAACACCCACCAGTGTCCCGTAGTACGACGCTGACAGTCGTGAATTGTACTTGGCTCACGGGAAGAGTTGGCTACCTCATGAATCTCAAATATAGTTAGTTAGTTTTATTAACGTGTTGACCCATTACAACATGTACTAATATAAAACTAACAGTTCAAACTCAAGTATATCATCTCATAGATATATAACCACATAGCACAACCCAAGTGAAGAGCAACTCATAATCAAAACTCAAGTACACAGATCATTCACAACAACAAGCTTAGCTCAATCAATCACATTTCATAACATATAGCACATAATCATGAATCAAATGTAACTGCAAGTTTAGAGTGAGATCACCCACCTCAGTAACAGTAAGCTCCTAGAAATCCACCGCACGTACAAGGGTCACAACTCATGTCCTAGAAGATCCTACATCACATAATAAGACTTGGATTAAAAACTTGGCTCAAGACTCGATTCACGACAATCTGCCAGAACCCGTCACCCCCACGGGAACTGTTATATCTCCCAAACCGTTCATTAAATTTGCCCCAAACTTTAACCACGGAAACTAGACTCAGAATACAACAAAACACTGTCAGGTGACTTCTTGCCAAAATCGGATTCTAAGGGCCTCAAAACAGGCTCACAAAACAGAAGAGCTGAACAGGTAGATATTCTGACAGCAGCTTAATAAAATATTCATAACTTTTAAACAGTAAATCAGATCGACGAGCCGTTTGCGGAAACGGAAAGAAGACTCAGAAAACTAGGCTCCCACACGAGCCAAAAATCTAGAAACTAATTTTAACTGTGGTAAAAACATACCCGAACAGGGTGGATAGATTCTGCCCAAAATCAATTTGTGTTTAAAACTCGCTTTAACAAACCCGACATCAAATCCGTATAACCCGAGGCACCCGACAGCCCCGAATACCTAAATTTCACATAGACTTAATTTGAAAATAATCTAGTTCGTTTGTTTTGAAAACTTTCCCGATTGAGAAACCATGAACCCTACGGGTTCGGTTTCTCTTTTGGTTACCCAAAAACCATCTTTTGATTTGACCAAATATTCCAGACACCAACCCAACTCGATAAAATCTCAACAACTAAGCCCTTCACAAAAATTAAACAAAACGGTTTTGACAATTATAAACTACGAAACTTAATCCCAAATCAATACATAAACAAAACACCAAAAACCGAACCCTCAATGGTTCGGCCTCAAACTCGCCATCACAAACCCGCAACCTATAACTGAACTCGGTTAATCACTAACTGAAATTAATAAACAAAAGCTATACTAGAAAGGAATTAAAAATATATACCCTTACGAATCAAAACGCAAGGAACACGAACACGTGAATCTTCTAATCACACATCGTCACTCATAACAAAAGTGCTCTTGGCTGCTCGAAAAAAAAAGGTAACATAAAAAACTCCTCTCCTCTTCACGCAGCCCAATGGATTATTTGTCGATCACCATTAAATTCCCATTCGCTTGACTAATATTGTTTCACAAAAAAACAAAAGAATGCAATTGTCAATTTCCCATGCCACCGTCCATAATTGGTGGAGACGGTGGTCTTCAATTTCGCCACACACATGAACACCATATACTCCCCATTGATTCCCTACGTGGCAGCTAAATCTCCAAGTCACAAAAGTGGCATCCTTCCCTTCTCCACAAATTCTCAGCCGTAGGAGGAAGTTGCAAGCGGCTAGGGGTTTTTAGGCTTAAGGGTTTAATTAGGTTTAGGATGCAATGAAATTTATTTAGTTAAGCCCACCATTTGAAAGCCCTACGAATCTCTTTCGGCATTAGACTATGGCCAGCCAGACACAAAATGATAACACAACTCAAATCTAGTTAGCTACACCGGGTTAAACCCGACCCAATCACACGAATAATTAACGTCTAATAAAAAAAATATGAACCGACTAATTATATGATTAATTTATTAATTAAATGTCGTCTACAACTTACGAGACGACTAGCTATTAATTAACTCTTTTGAATAAAAGAATTTAGTAATTAATAAAAGTAAATAATAATTACTTAATTGTCTAATTTAATTAACATCTAACAATATGAGATGTCTTAACTATTTAATTAAAAGTGTCCAATTAATATAAAACCGATTATAAACAAAATATGATTAAAATAATATAATTTAATTATTATAAATTTCAGTACAAGCCTTTTGTGGTCAACTACAATATGCATAATATGGAGATATCCATTGCTGAGCTACATTCAATGCTCAAGACCGCTGAATTGAGTTTGAGGACTAAGTCTAAGGATGTTCTGATGATCGGTAATGGCAGTGGCGCTGGCAAGAAGAGAAAAGGGCATGGTGGTAAGGAAAGGGTAAAACCAATCCTAACCAAGGAGTGTGTGACAACCCTCGCGATTGGGTGTTTAACCCAACGCCCATTTGTGATCATATAGTTGCATTATCTACTACATTAATAATAGTGTACTTTTTAAGTCTAGTAAAATATACAAATTGTATATTAATTTGTACGCAACATTAGTGATACATGAGGTTGTACTATGGTTAACGGTAACGTAGCGAGTTGGTGATCAAACCAAAACCAGAAGTGTAAACTTTAATTTTTTTTTTATATAATAAAGTTTAAGTGAACTAAAGTGATAAATATAAACTTGTACAAACAAGAATACGAAATAAAGCTATAAAGTTAATATTTAATAACTGTTAACTAAAGTCATAAACTTCGAAAATAAAATCCCAAATTCTTATCAGCACCGAAATTTTGTTCTAAATCATATATGTATGCATAATGCATGTATGATGCCAAGCTCCATATACCCATTACTAGCTTCAAAGCCCGTCCGAATGGACGGGCATGCTTTAAGAGAGATATAGGAAAATAACAATATTGTGATACTGTTGAAATAACATAATAATCCATAATTGAAATGATGGGAAATAATTTTTGATACATGAATTAATAAGCTCAATCCCTCGGTGTGACATTGCCTGCCAAAATTCATACCATGAAAATTAGAAAGGTGATGAATTTCGAATATAATACATCCAATTCATGTTTATTTTTGGAAAAATTCAAAGGAAAATAACAGGGTAAACCAAATATATTAAAAAGGCCTGCGAAGGATTTGGTTTAAATAAGACAGAGAATGCATTGCTTTTCTATAAAAGCATTTTTTCTATAAAATTTCCGGGAGCACATACAGTGAGTGATACAAAATCCATCCAAGCTCCAATCACAAGTAGACCAACCAGCAAAATAAGCAATAGCAATCCTGAAAAAGTAGAATATGACATTTATTCATTTTTTAACTGTACTTCAATACTCTGACACCCTCTTGAGAAGTAAATATGAACACTTAAATAACAGATATCCAAAATTGAATTTTATTTCTAAAATTTCAACTAAAGCAATAAACTTACCATTACAACGATAATGAAGTCTAGTTCCATCAGCTAAAAGGAACAAGCTTTCTAGGTAAAATAGATCCAACAATACACAAGTAACTGAGTAACAATCCAACCTAATAAACAAATCACATTAATCTTCAACTAATCATAACACATACATTCCTTCTACTCTATTTAAATTCAATCCCACAAATCAAAACAGTAATGGAGGTACCAATTTTTTGGTATACACCATATTGCTTGGCCGAATATAAAAACTGAATGAACTTAGTTTGCCGTATATTTATATTGTAGATTATTTAGCAAGTTTTAAATTTGATCATTAAATGAAGAAGAGAAAGTCATGTGGCTACATATGTTTAATCATATTCTTAAAATCATGCGTTTAAAATTAGGCAAAAAGACAACAATTTAGAAAAGCAAAAACCATTTGAACATTTACTCCAAAATTCAAAGTCAAAATTTACATGTAATCATTTTAACACTTTCTCCAAACTTCAAAGCCCTGCAAATTGTTTCAGCATTGTCACGACGTGGTGGATCAAAGAGTGGCATCAACCCGCTAAAGTGCTACGGCCCTCCAGGACTCTCTTTCCTTCTCTTGGGTAATTCCTATTTTTGCAACAAAAATAATAATTCATATATCGAAAAGTTTAGCAAAAACACAAAACCAAAAGAAAAAAAATATATGAGTCGCCTGGAATGCAAAAAAACATAAATACCCCTTCGATGTCTGATTTGTTGTGTGCAAGACTTTGTTCAAAGTCAAATTTTTTGTTTTGTCAGCACATCACAGTGTTTGTAATTTATTGCCATTAATCATGGTGTGCAAGAATCATACAATAACTTACATTCCTTGATCAGAGCATAGAGCTCTTTTGTCATATATGCCTTTACTTGTCAACAATCTGCAACCCAATGGAAGTTTTCATAAGGCATGTTTAGAAAATTAATATACTTAGCAACTTTAATCATTTGACAATGGGTCGATTACATATAATTTTGACATTTTTGGTCATATTATATCTCTAAATTGAACAACTTGAAAAAATACTCTAAAACATAAAACAAACCTTACCATCTAAATCTGCATATCTATGTTTTAAAAGAAGGTTTTCCTATCAGCACTTTTTACCATGTTGAGTGACACTTCTTGTATACACCATTGTTGTTGATCCAAGCATATCATCTGCATCCATGAGTATAGTATAAACCATAGTGAACCTCAACTTCTAATTGCTAATTAAATTATGCATATTGCAACGCATTAAGAAAAAGAAAAAGAAATCTTACGTGTAAATTGCAATTAAAATTTCTAGCACCGTTCCAACCATTGAACCAATCAAGTAAGGAATGAACATAACATCAGCTGCACCTGCACAATTATTATAGCACAATTATTATAAACTGCATATAGAAAGGGTGATATTCTTACTAACATTACAGCTCTAAACTGATTGTACCAATCTCCTTCACCTGCTAATTGTATAACTGATGCTTTTTTGGGGTATCTTTCTAACCAACCCTACATAAAAATCAAAACTTTTTCAAATTTAATTATAATCCATGGACAAAAAAGATAATAATTTTAGTAATAAGAGGATACTCACTTGAATTTTGTGGTAAATTAAGGAACCAAAGAAATAAGGAAGTGATACACCGATAGTAACACCGCAAATTATAATCAAAAATCCCAAACCGTAACCAAAACTCATTCCTGCAACCCACATTGAAGGTGTGGATGGTAAAAATATGCTCGGGAATAATGCAACTGAACCAAATATCATAATTGCTAACATTGGTTTACTAAATGTCTTGGTTTCCCAGTTTAAAATAGGTATAACCTCCTGAAACACACAATGATTAAAATTAGAGTAATGGTATTTAGTAAACCAATGAGACCTACTCATAAGCCTACTCATTAGATGAAGACACGTGTCAAAATCAAGGGATAATATTAGGAGAGAGAATTAGTGGAATACATATGTCAACCTATCAAGTTGGTAGGCCTATGAGTAGGTCTAATTGGTAGGACTAAATATCATTTCTCTTAAAATTAAATTGTTAATCATCACCCCAAACTATGCATATAAATAAACAAATTCTTCACAAGGCTAAATATACTAAAAAGATTCATTAAATCCGTCAATTTGTAGCTTAAACTCTATAATTTTGGAAGGGAATTGAGGGACCGAATGAAGAATTTTTGCAGCAATTGTCAGAACTCACAGCAAAATCAACAATTCAATTCCATAATGAATATTCAATTCCTCAAAAGTAAGTCAAAACTGAAACAAAAAGTACGAAATTAATATGCAATTAACAAAGAAACTTACTAAAAATTGGGTCATAAACGAAAAAGAAACTTACGAATTTAGGAATGAAATTTTGTATTGAATCAGAAAGTAAATCAAAATTCAATTTTGATCAAAGTCACAAGAAGCATATAATTTGAGACTTCTCGTCTCATGGTATCTTCGCCGGTCAATTCAACGGTCATGGCTAATTTGAAGGTGAAGACTATCAAGAAGAAGAAAGATCTCGATTGTGGTTTAATGATGAAGAAATGCGTTTTGACTGCGTGCTTGATTTTGGTAGCAATATTAGGGTTTCCGTTTGTTACTTCTGGGATTATTAAACCTAAATTATCCTCGGAAATAGTTAGAAACCTAAGTGAGAAATCATTAGGGGTTCATGATTTGAAAGAAAGATTAGGGCTGATGAATCATGAACTGCAAATTCTTGTTCGGCGAAGGATTGAAGTCTCTGCGGTGAGAGATGTGGTCGGAAGGATTTTGGGAGGAGGAGATTTCAAGAATGCGTGGTGATAGGTGGCTATTGGGAGTGTTAGATGACTAATGGCAGAATTACACATGGAATTGTAGACGAATCAGAGAGCTCGAATTGATAATTGGCAAAAATATATCAAACGTAGCCTCATATATAGGTTAAGACTTCTAAATTTGAAGTTTAAGATTTCCCATGTCACCCCATATTGTCAGCCATCCCTACCGAACTTCCCTAATAATCAGGTACACGTTTGCTTTACCATAATATTATAATAATCAAATTTGTACTTATCCTCAAAGTCCCTTTAAAGATCTACTGCCAACCTATAACCTACTCCTATAAATCACTCTGCTATCCTCTCTCCTCCACTTTTACAAAACCCACTAACAAAAGCAAAGGCTCCGGCGATCACCACAGCTGCTCCGGCGACGCAGGCATACACAGGATCTCTTTCTCAGTTTCTTTTCTCACGTAGGTATAATCACTTGCTCCCTTTTCGTTTATCGTAAGCATGCATATACACGACTTTTCGTTCAGGTTACGTTTCTGGGTTGGAATCTGTGGCACCTCCCTCGTCGTCGATGAGGGGTTGTTTTTCCGTCCGGTTGGCAGCCGTCAATACCGGCGACACACACACGGGAGAGGGTACGACAGTTGGGAGTGGGAGTAACCGATACCTTAAAATTTCGTACGATATAACATGTTCATCTCTTTCATCCATGGGTCCGATGAACTCGTTTTCCGGCATGTTTTTGCCTACCAAAACCAGCCACACCCGTGTGTGTGTGCGCGCGCGCGCGTTTAGTGCGTGAGTTTTATGAAAATGGTGTTACCGAATGGGTGTGCTAAACGGGTTTTAGTGTGTGTAAAAGTGTGCTCGTTTTATATTAAAGAACGTTTCACCGGCGGGGCTTCCGGCCACCGCCGGCTCCTGCTTAAGATTTCCGTCGTCTAGGCTAGTCGCAAGTCAAAATGTCAATCCAGTAGGCGAGCTCGCAAATAAAAGTTAAGCCCTAAACATTGTTTTATTTAATCTGGTAGCCCAAATTTGCTTAGAGCCCAAAAACAAGTTATCTGAGTTAATAAATTCGGAGCCCAATCTGCTGTAAACCCAAATCAGTCTCAGTCCATGACTGAACCAGTTAAGCTGAATGGGCCTTGGCCTACTGGCCGGCCCAGATCACAGTCCAGCCCATTTTGTTTTCTGTTATACTAGCCCATCAGTCTTCACCAATTGATAATTTGAGCCCAATATTTTGTTTATAAGTATAATTAGATTTTAAAATAAATAAATAAACTAAATAATTTTTTTTAAACTTATAAATCGAACAGAAACTTGTATTCAAAATAATTATTTATTTATTTAAGTTAATTTATTTATTTACTTAATTAATTAAATACTTATTTAATTTATATTTATTTAACAATTATTTAACTTGTGATTATTCAATAATTAAAAATCATTTTCTTTAATTATTATTTAATTAATAATTACTTATAATTATTTAACCTATTTAAATAAGTAACTTTTATTTAACCTATTTAAATAAGTAACTTTTATTTACAAATTGTTATATACGAATAAAGTGAATGTATTTTGAAAATACACTTAACATATATATATAATATACAAGGCGAACCCCACTGTGTCACCAACATATCGCTCATGTCTAAGTTCGAGATTAGAGAATCATTCATGCATCATATAGACTAGGCGTGTCATTTTAGACCGTCACTTATTAACTATACATATGCGTTTAGGACGCTAGGAACATTTGGTTGGAATCCCAAACTTTGTGGAATTACGAATTTGGAAGCTTCGCTAAGGTGAGTTTCACGGCCCCACTTTTACTGTTTATAACTACTTTATTGGGGGAGAAAACATATACTACTCAAACTATTTTGCAATAATTGATCTTTGTATAATTATTGTGGTGTACACGTACCAACTGTTTAAGGACCACAATACATGTCCTCATTTAACCGTAATCATTAACTATGCGTTTTAGCCAAGGAATATAGAGATAGTACTATCGGGATTGATCCCCCGCTCATGGTTAGTTATGCGCTAGCCCAACTGGGTTTGAGCTCTATATTCTAACTACTTTAGATTTATGGTTTGATTATAGGCTCCTTGATTATACTTTAACTTGTTTGCTTAGCTAGCTTGCGAGGGATTATGCATTGCACCTAAACTATTTTTGTACATGATTTGTACCCAACGATTTGATGATATAACTTATGGAGTCACAAAACCTGTGAGCTCACCAACCATTGTGTTGACACTTTTTCTATATGTTTTATCAGGTAACGGAAATTAAGCTATGTCGAGCATAAATTTATGTCAAGTATTGTTATGCATTGGTCTCAACAATAAGTCTTTATGACATTAGTTTTCATTTACAAACATTTATTTTGTTTTATGGTTAAACATTTTCTTTTGATTTTTGTAACTGGAAAAAGATTTTGGTCAAAAAGTTTTTTATTGCATATCGAGTTGCATCTCATATCCCTCCTTAAATCTACTAGGAGACTTACTTGCCTTATACTTACTTTAGTTAGAAATTATTATTTCTATTAGATGCTTACTTAAGAGACACTTTGTGAGATTTGTTACAGTATGTCTTCGAGTTCATTTGAGTGTTCATCAGGCTTGGATAGCGAGCACAGTGACACATCATCAGTGAGGGCACCATCTCCTTCACCACCACCACCATCACCCTCACCATCACCACCACCATCAACAGTGCAATCACCACTGCGATCACCATCACCACCAGCATCACCTCCCCATGTTCCTGTGAATCCACCACTACAAGGTCGATTCGCTGGACGCTACATACCGATTCTTGATCAACACCCACCAGAGCCACAATTGGGACAACCAGGGTTCCTCTATCGTTTGCGCGGTAGTGGACGAATCATGATGAGGACCGCAAGGAAGTGTGTTCGACCTCCTCCTAACAGATTCCTGGCACCACCGGATCCTAAATCTGAATCTGAGTCAAAGGAATAAGAGGAGGAGGAACCTGAAGAAGAAGAAGAGGAAGAGGAAGAAGAGGAGGAGGAGGAGGAGGAGGAAGAGGAAGAGGAGCCTGAAGAGGATCCTGAAGAACCTACTTCTCCATCCCCTTAGCTTCATTGGCAACTTTGATGTTGCACTTATTATCTATCTTTTCATTTTACGTTTTTTTTAGGATGTTTCTTTTATTTTTTTATTTTAGGATTAGGATTAGGTGACAAATCAAACTCATTGTTACTATATGGAAATTGGTATTAA
Source organism: Calendula officinalis (assembly GCA_963853835.1). Classification (NCBI taxonomy): domain Eukaryota; kingdom Viridiplantae; phylum Streptophyta; class Magnoliopsida; order Asterales; family Asteraceae; genus Calendula; species Calendula officinalis. The sequence continues at coordinate 47,316,647 of OY970830.1, read as the reverse complement.
TAAAATTTTATTTTTAGTTATCTTGATCATCCTATGGAGTTGGTTAATTTTTTTTTATTTCAGTTATTTTATTTTATCCATCCTAAGTCACCATCCTTATGATGTTGTCTCATGTTTACTAGAATTCAAACATGTCTGGCCGAGGAGCTCCACGACGTAATAACAATCAAGGACAAGGCTCTCTCACTACTGCACAAATCGCTAGCCTTGTCGCTGAACAAGTAGCTGCTGCCCTGCAAAATCAGAACAATAACAACCAAGGTGGCGGCAACCCAGGAAACAATAACCCACCTGGCGGTGGAGGTAATAACCACCAATCATCTAAATTCTTAGAATTCTAATTCTTTTCCCTCGTTCGTCGTTAACTAAATCTATCCTCCCTAATCGTTCAGGCTTAAGGAACGGACAAAGAGGATGTTCGTATAAGACTTTCCTAGGCTGCGACCCAATGAAATTTAGTGGTACTGAAGGTGCCGTTGGGATCATTCGTTGGATTGAAAGAATGGAAGTGGTAATTGACATCAGTGCATGTCAAGAAAATTGCAAAGTGAAGTACGCCACTTGTACTCTGACCCACGAGGCTCTGACGTGGTGGAACACGCAACTCCAAGCACTTGGTAGGGATGCTGCCTACCAAATGACTTGGAATGATCTGAAAACTCTCATGTTAGAAGAGTACTGCCCTAGAAACGAACTTCAAAGGCTAGAAAACGAATTTTGGGATTTATCCATGGTGGGGTCTGATCTGACTATCTATACCACTAGATTCAGCGAATTAGCCCGACTCGTTCCTCACCTCGTGACTCCTGAGATTAAGAAAATCGAGAAGTATACTTGGGGATTGGGACCCCAAATCAGGGGAATGGTCACGGCATCCAAACCAACCAATATGAAGGATGCCATTCAATTAGCAAATAGCCTGACCGATAATGCGGTTCGAATGGGTCAATTGACAAGGGAATATACTGGAAAGGGGAAGACACCAGTTGTTGATGGAGATGGAGATAACAGTGGGAAAAGGAAATGGAGTGGCCAAAGCAGTCAGGGGCGTGATAAACAGAAGAATAAGAAACAAGAGACTGCCAAAGCTTACAATGCCACCAATGCTGGGGTGAATACTTATCAAGGAAACAAACCAAAATGCCCTAAGTGTGAGAGGCACCATGATGGTAGGTGTCACCAATGTGGTAACTATAAGAGATGGGGTCATCTTACCCAGCATTGCAGAAGCCGAAACTACAATCGTAATAACAACAATAATGGTGATAGAAACAACAACCCTACTTGTTTCAACTGTGGGGAAGTTGGTCACTACAGGACTAACTGACCCAAACCAAACAATCGTAACCAAAACCAGAATGGCAACAATCGAAACAACAACAATCGTAACCAGAACAACAATAACCGCAATAACACTAACAACCAGAACAATCAAGCCAATCAGAACCAAAACAACAACAACAATCAGGCACGTGGACGTGCATTTGTGATGGGAGCCGACGACGCACGTGAGAACCCTGACGTCGTTACCGGTATGTTTCTTGTCAATGGTCATTATGCTTCTATTTTGTTTGATAGTGGTGCTGATTTGAGCTTTGTGTCTACTGAATTTAGACCCTTAATTGATATAGAAGCTAGTACTAAATGAGAAGTACTCGATTGGACTAGAAATGGGAAACTAATAGAAACTAATGAAATACTGAAAGAATGTAGCCTCACTCTAGAGGACCACTTATTTGCCACTGATTTATTGCCTGTTGAATTAGGAAGCTTTGATATTGTAATTGGTATGGATTGGCTATCTAAGAATAGGGCTGAAATTGTTTGCTTTGAAAAATTGATTCGAATCCCATTAAACTCTGGAGAAATCCTCGTTATCCAAGGAGAGAAAAGGCGTAGCCCTCTTAAAATGGTGAATTGCATGAAAGCTCATAAGTATTTGAGGAAAGGGTACCAAGCCTTTCTCGCACATGTTATAGACAAGAAAGCCAAAGAAAGACGACTTGAAGATATTCCTATCGTGCGTGAATTTCCAGACGTATTCCCTAATGATTTTCCAGGAGTACCACCCAACAGATAAGTCGAATTTCGCATTGACTTAGTCCCGGGAGCCGCACCGATCGCACGCTCACCATATCGTCTTGCACCATCTGAGATGCAAGAACTTTCTTCTCAACTCCAAGAACTCCTTGATCTTGGATTCATTCGACCGAGTTTCTCGCCTTGGGGAGCTCCATTCCTATTTGTTAAAAAGAAGGATGGATCGATGAGAATGTGCATCGATTATCGTGAACTTAATAAAGTAACCATTAAAAACCGATATCCCCTTCCAAGAATCGACGACTTATTCGATCAGCTCCAAGGTTCTAGTTATTATTTTAAAATTGATCTACGGTCTGGTTACCATCAGTTGAAAGTCCAAGAGGACAGCATTCCAAAAACGGCCTTTCGTACGCGCTACGGTCACTATGAATTTCTCGTTATGCCATTTGGGTTGACGAACGCACCAGCAGTTTTTATGGATCTAATGAATCGAGTTTGCAAACCCTATCTCGATAAATTTGTGATCGTATTCATTGACGACATTCTAATCTATTCCAAAAAGAAAAGTGATCACGAAAAACACCTCAAACTCATTCTCGAATTGCTAGAAAAAGAGAAATTGTACGCTAAATTCTCGAAATGTGAATTTTGGTTAAGAGAAGTACAATTCCTCGGTCACGTAATTAACCAAGATGGAATCCACGTCGATCCAGCAAAAATAAAGGCTATAAAGAATTGGGAAGCACCTAAGACACCAACTGAGGTACGACAATTCTTAGGCTTAACTGGGTACTACCGTCGATTCATTGAAAACTTCTCTAAAATCGCCTAATCTCTAACCAGCCTCACTCAGAAAGATAAGAAATTCGATTGGGGAGAAAAACAAGAATCAGCGTTTCAATTATTAAAAGAAAAACTATGTAGTGCTCCTATCCTATCACTTCCTGAGGGAACCGATGATTTCGTGGTATACTGTGATGCATCCCACCAAGACTTGGGATGTGTACTGATGCAAAGAGAAAAGGTGATTGCCTACGCATCCCGACAATTGAAAGTTCACGAAAAGAATTATACCACCCATGATCTCGAGCTTGGTGCAGTGGTGTTTGCCTTGAAGATATGGCGACACTATTTATATGGTACCAAATGTACGATATTCACTGACCACAAAAGCCTTCAACATATTTTCGATCAAAAAGAATTAAATATGAGGCAGCGCCGATGGGTCGAGCTACTTAACGATTACGAATGTGAAATCAAGTACCACCCTGGGAAGGCAAACGTGGTAGCTGATGCTCTAAGTAGAAAAGAAAGAACCATACCTCTGCGTGTTAAGTCATTGAGAATGATGATTCACACAAACTTCTTTGCACAAATCCGTGTCACTCAAACCGAAGCAGTAAAAGTTGAAAATCTTAAACATGAATCCCTTCGTGGTCTGGAAAACCAACTCGAACACAACTCAGAAGGAACGTTATGTTTCATGGAACGAACATGGATTCCAAACTTTGGAAATCTTCACGAAGTTGTCTTAAATGAGGCACAGAAATCTAAATACTCTATTCATCCTGGTGCTGACAAGATGTATCAAGATATAAAGAAACTTTACTGGTGGCCCAATATGAAAAAGGAAATTGCCATCTATGTCAGCAAGTGCCTAACTTGTTCCAAGGTTAAGGCAGAGTGCCAAAAACCTTCTGGTCTCTTACAACAGCCTGAAATTCCTGAGTGGAAATGGAAAGGAATTGCCATGGATTTTATCACTAAGTTACCTCGAACCACAAGTGGTCATGACACGATTTGGGTAATCGTTGATCGACTAACCAAATCGGCACATTTCATTCCTATAAAAGACCGACTAAATGGAAAAATTAACTAGAATCTATCTCAAAGAAATCGTATCTCGGCATGGAGTGCCAATTCTATAATCTCCGATAGAGATAGTCGTTTTACTTCTCATTTCTGGCAATCGCTACATAAACCCCTAGGGACTCGACTCGACATGAGTACCGCATATCATCCTCAAACCGATGGTCAAAGTGAGCGAACTATCCAAACCCTAGAAGATATGTTGCGCGCCTGTGTGATAGACTTTGGTGGTAATTGGGATACTCACCTTCCTTTGGTTGAATTCTCTTATAATAATAGCTATCGCACAAGTATTAAGGCCGCACCATTCGAAGCGCTTTATGGTCGTAAGTGCCGATCACCACTTTGTTGGAATGAAGTTGGTGACAGTCAAATAAATGGTCCTGAAATGCTACAAGAAACTACTGATAAAATTTTCCAAATCAAGGACCGAATCAAAGTAGCCAGAGATAGACAAAAGAGCTATGCTGACAATCGCCGCAAACCGCTAGAATTTACAGTAGACGACAAAGTCTTGTTAAAAGTGTCGCCTTGGAAAGGCATTACTCGTTTTGGTAAACGGGGAAAACTAAACCCTCGGTACATCGGACCATTTGAAATTTTGGAAAGAATTGGCCCGGTCGCCTACCGATTGCAATTACCGCAAGATCTTAGCAGTACCCACGACACTTTCCATGTGTCAAATCTTAAAAAGTGTTTGCCTGATGAAACTTTAATTGTACCGACTGAAGAAATCGCCATCGACAATAGACTACACTTTACCGAAGAACCTATTGAAATATCTGACTGGAAAGTACAAGAACTTCGCCGAAGTAGAATCAAGATTGTCAAAGTACGTTGGAATTCTAAACGAGGTCCTGAGTACACATGGGAACGCGAAGATCAAATGAAACGCAAATATCCACATCTCTTTTCCGAACCCCAATCTAGTAAGTTCTCATCTAAATTTTGGGACGAAATTTTCTTAACGAGGGGTGAATGTGACAACCCTCGCGATTGGGTGTTTAACCCAACGCCCATTTGTGATCATTTAGTTGCATTATCTACTACATTAATAATAGTGTACTTTTTAAGTCTAGTAAAATATACAAATTGTATATTAATTTGTACGCAACATTAGTGATACATGAGGTTGTACTATGGTTAACGGTAACCTAGCGAGTTGGTGACCAAACCCAAACCAGAAGTGTAAACTTTAATTTTTTTTATATAATAAAGTTTAAGTGAACTAAAGTGATAAATATAAACTTGTACAAACAAGAATACAAAAGAAAGCTATAAAGTTAATATTTAATAACTGTTAACTAAAGTCATAAACTTCGAAAATAAAATCCCAAATTCTTATCAGCACCGAAATTTTGTTCTAAATCATATATGTATGCATAATGCATGTATGATGCCAAGCTCCATATACCCATTACTTCTAAATTTGAAGTTTAAGATTTCCCATGTCACCCCATATTGTCAGCCATCCCTACCGAACTTCCCTAATAATCAGGTACACGTTTGCTTTACCATAATATTATAATAATCAAATTTGTACTTATCCTCAAAGTCCCTTTAAAGATCTACTGCCAACCTATAACCTACTCCATAAAAATCACTCTCCTATCCTCTCTCCTCCACTGTTACAAAACCCACTAAGACCGCTGCCAACGGCAAGCGTCGGGGGGCGTCGACGGGGCGTCGAGCCACGACGGCGTTGGCACCGAGCCGTCGTGGCCGGCGTCGTGGTGGGCTCGTCGTGGCGAGGACGGGCGTGGGAAGCCGTCGAGGGGGGTTGTGGGTCCGGGGGAGCGTGTGTTTTTTTTTCAAAAATCAATTTTATATATATTTTTTTTTAATACAAATAATTAATACTACACACAACCTCTATAAAAACCCACTATACTCTACCATTTTAAACACACAATCACATACTTCCTCTCTTCCTCTCACAATCACATACTTCCACTCTTCCCAATTTCCATATTTTTCTCCCACTCAATGGATCCAAACGATGACGTCGATGATTACTGGCAAGATTATGTTAATGTAACAGCCGTGTTCGATTTGAACCAAACTATTGAAACGCTTGATTATCTGGATCAAGAAGAAGCTGAAAATTCCACCGTGCCAAGAGCACCACGAAGATATATACCAAGAGATCGTGTTGCGGCTGCTGAACGTTTATGGAATGATTACTTTGCCGACAATGCCGTTTTCCCCCCGGACTACTTCCGAAGACGGTTTCGCATGTCGAAACCTTTGTGCATCCGTATATGCCAGGCTATACATTTTTATAATCCACCGGGTCAACTACCGTCGTATTTTGATTATTTCCGTCAAAAGAGAGACGCTACGGGTTACCCCAGTTTTAATGTATTTCAAAAGTGTACCTCTGCCATACGTCAATTGGCGTACGGTTGTGCCGCTGATTTGTTTGATGAGTACCTACACATGGGTCAACAAACAGCATACGATTGTTTGGACAACTTTTGTAAATGTATATTCCATCTATACTCGACTGAGTTTTTGCGAAAACCAACCACTCAAGATTTCCAACGTTTACATGCCAAACATCAAGAGATACATGGTTTTCCTTGGATGCTTGGTAGCATTGATTGTATGCATTGGCCTTGGAAAAATTGTCCAACAGCATGGCAAGGCCAATACACACGTGGTGATTAAGGATGTCCCACAATAATGCTTGAAGCTGTTGCGTCATACGACTTGTGGATATGGCATGCGTACTTTGGCCCGGCGGGTTCGAATAATGACATAAACGTCCTTAACGAATCAGATTTGTTTGATGAAATAAGGCAAGACAGGTCTCCCGTAGTTCCGTTTACTATTTCGGGTGAGCAATTTACGAAGGGTTATTATCTAGCTAATGGGATTTATCCGGAATGGGCAACGCTTGTCAAGTCGTTTAAATGCCCAATTGAAGAAAAGAACATGAAGTTCAAGCGGTTCCAGGAATCCGCTAGGAAGGATGTCGAACGAGCTTTCAGAGTGCTTCAAGGACGGTGGGCAATCATTAAAAACCAAAGGCTCCGGCGATCACCACAGCTGCTCCGGCGACGCAGGCATACACAAGATCTCTTTCTCAATTTCTTTCTCACGTAGGTATAATCACTTTCTCCCTTTTCGTTTATCATAAGCATGCATATACACGACTTTTCGTTCAGGTTACATTTCTGGGTTGGAATCTGTGGCACCTCCCTCGTCGTCGATGAGGGGTGGTTTTTCCGTCCGGTTGGCAGCCGTCAATACCGGCGACACACACACGGGGGAGGGTACGACGGTTGGGAGTGGGAGTAACCGATAACTTAAAATTTCGTACGATATAACATGTTCATCTCTTTCATCCGTGGTTCCGATGAACTCGTTTTCCGGCATGTTTTTGCCTACCAAAACCAGCCACACCTGTGTGTGTGTGTGTGTGCGCGCGCGTTTAGTGCGTGAGTTTTATGAAAATGGTGTTACCGAACGGGTGTGCTAAACGGGTTAGTGTGTGTAATAGTGTGCTCGTTTTATATTAAAGAACGTTTCACCGGCGGGGATTCCGGCCACCGCCGGCTCCTGCTTAAGATTTCCGTCGTCTACGCTAGTCGCAAGTCAAAATGTCAATCCAGTAGGTGAGCTCGCAAATAAAAGTTAAGCCCTAAACATTGTTTTATTTAATCTGGTAGCCCAAATTCGCTTAGAGCCCAAAAACAAGTTATCTGAGTTAATAAATTCGGAGCCCAATCTGCTGTAAACCCAAATCAGTCTCAGTACATGACTGAACCAGTTAAGCTGAATGGGCCTTGGCCTACTGGCCGGCCCAGATCACAGTCCAGCCCATTTTGTTTTCTGTTATACTAGCCCATCAGTCTTCACCAATTGATAATTTGAGCCCAATATTTTGTTTATAAGTATAATTAGATTTTAAAATAAATAAATAAACTAAATAATTTTTTTTTAAACTTATAAATCGAACAGAAACTTGTATTCAAAATAATTATTTATTTATTTAAGTTAATTTATTTATTTACTTAATTAATTAAATACTTATTTAATTTATATTTATTTAACAATTATTTAACTTGTGATTATTCAATAATTAAAAATCATTTTTTTAATTATTATTTAATTAATAATTACTTATAATTATTTAACCTATTTAAATAAGTAACTTTTATTTACAAATTGTTATATACGAATAAAGTGAATGTATTTTGAAAATACACTTAACATATATATAATATACAAGGCCAACCGCACTGTGTCACCAACATATCGCTCATATCTAAGTTCGAGATGAGAGAATCATTCATGCATCATATAGACTAGGCGTGTCATTTTAGACCGTCACTTATTAACTATACATATGCATTTAGGACGCTAGGAACATTTGGTTGGAATCCTCAACTTTGTGGAATTACGAATTTGGAAGCTTCGCTAAGGTGAGTTTCACGGCTCCACTTTTACTGTTTTATAACTATTTTATTGGGGGAGAAAACATATACTACTCAAACTATTTTGCAATAATTGATCTTTGTATAATCATTGTGGTGTACACGTACCAACTGTTTAAGGACCACAATACATGTCCTCGTTTAACTGTAATCATTAACTATGTGTTTTAGCCAATGAATATAGAGATAGTACTATCGGGATTGATCCCCCGCTCATGGTTAGTTATGCGCTAGCCCAACTGGGTTTGCGCTAGCCCAACTGGGTTTGATTATAGGCTCCTTGATTATACTTTAACTTGTTTGCTTAGCTAGCTTGCGAGGGATTATGCATTGCACCTAAATTATTTTTGTACATGATTTGTACCCAACGATTTGATGATATAACTTATGGAGTCACAAAACATGTGAACTCACCAACCATTGTGTTGACACTTTTTCTATATGTTTTCTCAGGTAACGGAAATTAAGCTATGTCGAGCATAAATTTTTTTCAAGGATTGTCATGCATTGGTCTCAACAATAAGTCTTTATGACATTAGTTTTCATTTACAAACATTTATTTTGTTTTATGGTTAAACATTTTCTTTTGATTTTTGTAACGACATTGGCAATCCATTTTTCAATATATGCGAAGTTTACTATTATTGATGTGTAATGTTGCTAATTAGTCGCACCTCGTTCTTCCGCAAAACCATTTTGGCGGGGTGTGACAGAGTGCCAAACAGTAAAGGTGTAAAACAAAAGGTTAAGAAGGTAAAGCCTAACACAGCGAGGACCGAGAATCGGTACTTCAAGTGTGGGGAGGCTGGGCTTTGGATAAGAAATTGTCCAAAGGGTGCCAGTGGTGGAGGAATTGCAAGTTCCTCAGGTAACACGACCACACTTCTTATTCACTTTAAGATACTTTTAAAGTATATTACGAGTAATCTAACTTTTGCAATCGTTTATTTCAGGAGGAGATGGAAAGTGATGGTGACCTACATGAGATGGTGATCCCAGAGCACCAAGATTTTATAATTCAAGTTTTTGTTTGGATTCATGAAACAATTTTATTTTATTGTTGGATAATTTTTTATTTTATGTTAAAACAAGTTTTTTTTTGTTTTATTAAATTATTGAATCCGTGATTGAATTATATTGTGTGTGCATGTGTGACAATTACACTAGTCAAGTGTTATGACTAAATTGTAAGTCAAGTTTTTGATTTACCTAATATCTCATGATTTACATTTGTTTGATTGTTGTATGAATGATGATATCTTAGAAGCTTAAATTACTTAGATACTAGTAATTAGAAAGCTTTTCTAATACAAGTATTTAAGAGTTTTATGGAAGCATAAGGTTCAAAGTTACTGAACTTAGTTTAAACATCTTAAGTATTAGTCATTACTTATGATAGTATGTTTTAAAGTATTAGTATTAATATAGTATGATTATATTGGATATAATCAAGGTAGACTTTAAGGGTATTATTACAAGTGTTTCATACTTGTGATAAAGGATTTGATAAAGTCATACTTCCCTAACAAGGAATATTGGATATTCACAAAATCCAAAGAATGACTTAGATATTAAATAAACTATTAAAAGGGTCAAACTATATTAAAGTATTTAAGAACTAAAGGTATTAAATGCAAGTGTTTCATACTTGTAATGAATACAGTATTTAATCAAGTCATAATTCCCAAATAGGAATAATGGATATTTAAGAAATCCAAGAAATGACTTTGGGATTAATAAAGTTCTTAAAAGAATACTAAAGTATTTAAGAATTGGAAGTGTTATCTCAAGTGTTTCATACTTATTAAATACAGTGATCAATGAAAGTCATGATTCCCTAAACACGAATATTGGATATTCGCAAATTCAAAGGATGACTTTAATAGTTGATAAAGTCTTAAAGGATTAAACTACAATTTATTGACAAAAAGGGTCAAAGTCTTGACTTAGTCAAAGTGATAGTTTAAGTGATGCTTGAAATTCCATGAAAGTAAGTGGGAGCTATGACTAACATAATTCATTGAAGACATTAATGAGTTTAGTTAGTTAGTGAGATATTAACAACAAGGTATGTAACACCCAAATTTTCACAAGAATTTAAAACTTTTTGAGTACAAGATTTTTAATAAAATAGTCCCAATAACTTTAATAAATAAATCCCAAATAATAATGTTGTCATTTAAAATGTATTTAATGCGGAAAAAGGTTTATGAAAACAAAATGTTTAAAAATAATAAATGCTGTCCACATCAGCACCGGGGGATACAGCGGTCAACCGTCCACCTTCTCCTTTCCTTTGCTAGTACCTGAAACAGTGGGGGGGAATATGGGTCAGCTGGGAAGCTGAGTGAATAATCTCAAAATGCACACAATCATAACATACAACAGATGAGGCACATCGGTGTACTCCTACTCAGAATCTACTCAGTTATTTACCCAGATTTACTTCTCAGATTTTATAATTTATATAGCGCGCTTGTGTGATTCGGGTCGATCGCCCCTCCTCACACCCCAGATAGGCGTAAGCCAAAAACCCAGACGGGAGGTGATCCCAAAACTCAGACGGGAGGTGATCCCAAATAGGCATATAGTCTGGCAAATTATTCACAAGGAATATACATATCACACAGAATTCACATATACTCAGGTATATAACTCAAAAATATGATCTAGTAATATGAATAAGAAGTCTAACTCAGAAAATGAACTCAAAACATATCTCAGGAGTATAACTCGAAAATCTGCCTCAGAAATAAACTCGGAAATATAACTCAGGATCAAACTCATAAATCTTAACTCAGAAGCAAACCCATAAATCTAACTCAAAAACAAAGCCAGACAGATATCTCACAACTAACTCATAAATTAATAGTATTTGCTATCAATAGTATTAGATATATATCACATTTTTACTCATTTTTATGACTACTTGCGTGTTCCAATTTACTAGCTTATAATACTTAGACTGATAATTTCTCTCTCAACCGCGTTATTAGTTCTCAGAATGACTCTTCTTTAACCATTTATCGTTACCTCGTTGTATTAGGTTTGCATATTACTCATTTGATAACCCTCTAATTAGCTCAGATTAACAATCATGTCATTTAATTCTCTTTTACAGGTTCTCATTCTACTACAGTTAGTGGTTTCTCCATAATATTTTAATAGGTGTTTTCTCATTCCTCCACTTTAACGATTCCTAATGGTTTATTTCACTGATTTTTACACAATTTAAAATGTCTCTTGATTAAAAAAAAATCCATTTAAATTTCATACTCTTATTTTAATTATTTCTCATTACTCGGTTCACCAATGACTATTAATTTAACAACTTAATAATAATAATAAAATATATTATTTGATAATTCTAAATTCTAATAAAAATAGTTTCTTTTCCTCATCCTTCTTAACTCAATCTAATATTTACTCACAAATAAAATTTTCATTAATAAAAGTTTTTTTTTATAATACCAAAAATATTAAATAGAACTTCTCGTTAGATTACCACTTTCTCTTTTTAACTCATTTTGATAACTCGTTCACTTAACTCGATCTATAAATTTCTTATAAACTCAAAATTACTCAATAGTCAAACCACACAAATTTTTTTTTCATTGAACTCGTTTTATTAATTCAATAATCACTCAATTAACGACCTTTTTAACTCATTATCTCACTATCTCGCTATTTATATAATTATGGTATTTAACATCTCTCTTTTGCACAACTGCACTCAACCCAGTTAACTTGATTTATTAATTTCTCCATTACTCCCGATTTATCAATTTGTTATAAACTCTATAATTACCCCATAGAATAATTTTTAATTATTCTCAATTACTCGATTCGATAGTTACTCTTATAAATTCTCTGATCAATTATATGTATCTAGATTTCACACTTTAAAACCTGACTCGATAAATCTCTCTACATAAGCATCATGCCTATAATATTTTTATTATTTCTTGGTACTTTCGCTTTTTACCCATACTCAACTCCACTTGGAGAAAACTCGTCCTCGAGTTTGGAAATTAGCATTCTCTACTAGATTAAACCAGCAAGCATATAATTATCCAAACAATTATGATACACATACTACTTTCACAACAACCAGCATTGGTCCATTGTTCCCCTGAAAATCTTCTCATAACCAACCAAAAGTCATGTGTGTACACGGTAATAGGGGCCCTTCTATTACTTTCGACACATACCTTCGTTTGGTCACGGGTCAATCTCAAAGTTCACAACTTCCCACACAAAAATCCATCAATATTCACACTCAGAAAGGAAAGAAAAATTATTCCATATCGGATAAATACAAATATGCACTCAGCTGTGGGTACTAAAAATCTCATAAACATTACTCAGAAAATACTGCGTATATTTAGTCTCATACGCGATACTCGGATAACTCAGATTCATAGAAATATGTTACTTCCACAATACAAATCTCGTTTTTTTTTTTCACTCTTAGTTATCTCATTTCTCATTTCTCATGAATAAATAACATTTACACTTTCTCAACATTTTATCCGATTTATTGCCGTCTCGAGCGACAGTTAATACTTTCTAGTTCAATATTCTTGGTTAATTAGTTTCTCATTCAACTTGATTTGGTTACATCTCTTTCAACAAAACTCATGATAATAATTTCCCGTTATTTTGCTTTAAATAAATACTCTATCAGCTGGAAAAAAAAAACTTGATTAATTTGACTAAGCAAATTCTCAGTTAATTAGTCTAATAAGCTTATATAGCTCGTGTTAATAATTCTCGTTTAACTCGACTTGATTGCTTCTCATTAACCTACTTTATTAATTATTGTTAAGCTCGTTTCAATAAATACCCCTTTAAAATAAATTAGATTTTCTAATAAATTTTGATGTAACTATTTATCATTTATTTAGACATACTCTTATATATCATTTTATAACAACTATGTTCAATCTTTTTCTCGTTTAAATTAAATTGATTAATTCTTACAACCCTTTATAAGTTTCTCTTTTACTCGTTCTTTATTACTTATTATGCTCTTGTCTCAATATTGTCTCGATTAATTCAAAATACAAATTTCCCAGATACTTCATTTTGAAAGCTCTTCATAACTCGATTAATGATCACTCTTTGTTTCATCAAGATTGCCGCATATAAAAAATTTCTCTGTAATCCATTCTATAGATTCGCACACAAAATTTTAGAATTCCATGTACCTTTTGATTGTTTAAACTGGATTTAATAATTCTCATTATGTATGCTCACTTTATTATTACTGTAAACGCACTTATCAAAATTTGGTTTGATATTTTCTCGTTTAGCTCCGATGTAATTATTCCCCTTACTCAACTTGTTTTAATAATCTCTGGTTTACTTGCTTCAATAACTCAGTTTGTTACGTGTTTTCTCCAAAACAAAAAAAACTTTTAATATTTCCCATTAAAAATAATTTATTACTCCTCTTTAATATTAATAACTTTCTCGTTTCTCATTTACTCGAAGTATGCTTCTCATAAAAAAATTGCGGTTTTTATGTCAAAATTTGATATCCATTTATTACACCATTGATTAAAATTTTCCGAATAACGTTGAAGTTAACTTTATTATATGTTTTGTATTTATATAAAAATATATATACAAGAGTAGAAAAATCAGAATTATGCTCTAATTTATACTCAGAATTTTAAAATCTTACAGATTATATATATAATATATATATATATATATATATATATATATATATATATATATATATATATATATATATATATATATATATTTATAATTATAACTCTTGGCGTTTATATTGCAGATGCACTCAGAACTACACTTGGAAAAATATACTCAGATAGACGATCCATGTCGCGGAATATACTCAGAATCTCCCTTAGATTTTTAACTCATAATTCTCGGAATACGCCTCTTGGTTAACTCAGAATATATATATATATATATATATAATACGCAAGGAAATAAAATTACTAAACATTACCGGCAACAGCAAAAGCGAGAGGTCGACGTGACATGCTGTATGTTTGATGTGGAAACTTTTCTTAGAAAATATTTTACTCTTTTCTCATTTTTTTAAAAACTCGAAACTCAAACTAGAGTTTGAATTCGCCCCTTGCGAACCCAAATCCCTCAAGTCAGAGCTCTGATACCAACTTGTAACACCCAAATTTTCACAAGAATTTAAAACTTTTTGAGTACAAGATTTTTAATAAAATAGTCCCAATAAATTTTATAAATAAATCCCAAATAATAATGTTGTCATTTAAAATGTATTTAATGCGGAAAAAGGTTTATGAAAACAAAATGTTTAAAAATAATAAATGCTGTCCACATCAGCACCGGGGGATACAGCGGTCAACCGTCCACCTTCTCCTTTCCTTTGCTAGTACCTGAAACAGTGGGGGAAAATATGGGTCAGCTGGGAAGCTGAGTGAATAATCTCAAAATGCACACAATCATAACATACAACACATGAGGCACATCGGTGTACTCCTACTCAGAATCTACTCAGTTATTTACCCAGATTTACTTCTCAGATTTTAAAATTTATATAGCGCGCTTGTGTGATTCGGGTCGATCGCCCCTCCTCACACCCCAGATAGGCGTAAGCCAAAAACCCAGACGGGAGGTGATCCCAAAACTCAGACGGGAGGTGATCCCAAATAGGCATATAGCCTAAAACCCAGATGTGTATTATTATGTTTTTATCTCTTTAACATAATTAACTCAGATAACCCAGATAACTCAGATCACAGATAACTCAGATCACAGATAACTCAGATCACAGATAACTCAGATAATAGATGAAACTCAGATAACAGATCAAACTCAGATAGCAATTAAAGTGCAAATAATGTAACATATAAGTCATGTATGTATAACGTTATAACTGAATACACGGTGAGAATACTCACCTCGAGAAACGTAAGCTCCAACGGGTTCCCGGAAATCAAAGATACAGCAAGTTATCTCTTAGACGGTCCTAAAACATAAAACGAAGCCCCGAATTAAAACCAACCCTAAAGCTTAATTTAGAAAACTGGCAGCACCCGTTGGTCTCACGGGAACTGCCATAACTCCTAAACGGTTCAGTAGATTTTTCCCATATTTTTACCACAGAAACTAGGCAACCAGAACTACATATCACTGTGAGACGGTCACTAGCCAAAACGGATTCTAAGGGTTTCAAAATGGTCTCAAAAGACAGACCTATCGCACAGGTCACGTTCCTATCAGCAGCATATTAAAACAGGTGTAACTTTTAAACCGTAAATCAGATTGACGAGAGGTTTGCGGCATTGGAAAGCTAACTCAGAAAATAAGGCACTAGCACGTGCCAAAAGTCCGAAAAGGTATTTTGAACAGCTCAGAAACAACCGAGAACAGGAGCGCAGAAATCTTCCAGAAAAGTATCGACATGAAAACCTGATTTAGCCCGACCCGTTACCGAAAAACCTGAGCACCCCAAAAACGAAAACCCGACAGGTCAGAATCTCTGATTTCTCAAATGTGAACAATTTTCCAAAACCCGACTCAATTTAAAAAATTTCCTGATTGGGAAACCAAGAACCCTACGGGTTCGGTTTCCCGCTCGGTTTAAAAAAATCCGGTTTATCAAAACGATGCAACGAGCCCAAACCACTGAGACAACCCGAGGCTCGGCCTCGGCTGCCCGGTTCACAACTTCCAAACCTGATTAATCAAATCCCTATATGAAAACAATTGGTTAAACCCGGAATCAATAATGAACGAGTAAATGAATCGATAACAAACAAAAGGAAACTTGACTAAGGCTCGGGAACCATTTTGAACCACACAGCCCTACACCGAAATAGAACTAGAACTCCAATCGACAATAATTAAAAAAATCAACCGCCCATATTACTTCAACGATTTAAAGACGTTCTCCTCTAACAATTTAACTTGAATTATTACACCCGCTTAATTACCGCCATGGTTCCATCAGTTATCACCCAATAACTCAAAACACAGTCAACGAATTAGGGAAACAAGAAAATATACCGATGATTACGCCTTCAATAATTCGGGAAAAGACAGCGAATGGAAAACGTTTCAGCTTGGGCTGGAAATCCTAGACACAATGACGAAAAAGAATAGCGCGAACAAAAACACCACCACCTGATCGATGCTTCTGGTCTGTTCGTCGTGCACAAAATATCCCAACCACAAAGATTATAAACGGGACAACAAGGGAAATCAGAAAACAAAACAGGAGCAAATAACATAGTACATAAAAAGAATTACCAACTCACGGTTTCGGTTTCGAGCAAGTAATCTCCAACACACCACCACCTGATCGGGAAGGATCGGAATTCAGGATGCTCGACACCCAATAGTTCTGCTCGGACATAAACATCATCCAGCCGATGCCACAAGGGGTTGACCTGCTCGTTTTTGCTTCACTGTGAACCACCCGAAATAAAGAATCTAGAAGGTTATAACTTGGGTTCTGACGGAGAGAATAAAAGCAAGAATCAACAGAACGAAGAAGGGATGAGGTTATTACCGTCAATCACTTAGGAAATTCCGATCACAATCTTTTGTTCTCTACTGTTTCCGATTGAGAGGAAAAAGGGGCTGCTGAATAAGGTTGAGAGGGTTTTGAAGATTACAGCAATTAGGGTGAGATGTATTAGACGTGATTTCCAAATGACGAGTTATTATTATTATTATCGATCCACAAGGCTACAAGGCCGATAGTATTTGGTCACTTGGTTCGGCGGCCATCTAGAAAATAATCGGGCTTCAAGCATCTGGACTTCCTCCTCCATCTCCGAATTCAACTAGGAACTAAAAAGGGATGCGGGCCCTTTTAGGAAAACATAGCTCGCAACATGCACCTTTGGGTCCAGAATTACAATTAAAATAAAAAGGGGTTTCGGCGTTGGCCTACGGTCGGTCTCACTCATTTTTATTAACTCCCGACACATATAATGTCGTCAAGACTCGGGATGCATAAAAATAAAAATAATCAATATCACACGACTCATTAACTAGCAGCTCGAAATTTGCAATTAACACGCAGACGAAACGTCATGCATTTATTTCACATAATATCATGAAATTACAATATAAGTAAGGTTTTAACTAATAAAACGTAATTAAATTAAATTGCAAAACTTTGGGGCGTTACAAGGTATTACCAAGTCGTTAGCCAAAGATTTAAGAGAAATAATAAATGATCATTGATTAGACCATTGCAAGCCTAATAGCATAAGTGAATACATTAATCATTTAAGGATATTTCTTTAACTAGTAAAAGTATATACAAATCAAGTAGCTAAAAGAGATTTAGCTGCAAGGCAAATTTTATAGATTCAAGAAACTAGGGAGTTAAATTCCAATCCTCCTATGTTTACCAAATCATATAAAAAGGCAAGACTAGAATATGTTCTAATGTTGCATGAACAAAATCTAGCAAATACAAAAGTAATAGTATTTTTCCAAAATGCTCGTCTTATGTCTTTAGTTTAATAGAAATGACCAAATTGTAATTAGTGATAAAAATTACAATTAGGAGTCATTAAGTGATCAACACAAACGCAAAGAATAAGAAATGATCCAGTAATAATTCGGTATCTATGTCCAGTTATGAATAATACATGGATTAGTATCATTATTATTCAGAATTTGTATGTTTTAAGAATATCCATGAATAAAAGCTATTTTATTCAAATGATATAAATCCGTGACTACTCGTCTTGGTGGGAACCTTGATGGGACTTTATCGTCATCGCGATATTTGGTGGAAGATTCGAGTTCTTCTCGAAGATAATTGATTGGATAATTATAACTCAAGACAAATATTGTATAAGAACACGATATAAGTCAAATGTATAATTCCACTAAGTGTGGCTTGTTGCGGAATAACAAGACCACTGATCAATTACAATAGATATGAAAGTGTAAAGTGAATTGGTGTGTTCTCCTTTGCAAGATGATCTCTATTTATAATGATATAGAGATCTTACATAATGGGCAAAGGAGTAACCGAAGGACTAAACTAAGGAAATGACTAAGATCAAGGGATTTGATCTTAGACCGTTACAAAACTGACTGTAACTCAGTCCTTCTACTCAGTATTGGATTTCCAATACTTAGTGCTGATACTGAGTTCCAATACTGACCACTCAGTATCAGACCTAACCTTAGCTATTTTATTCTACATATTAATCTAAGCTAGTCTAGGTTGTTTTGTTATCTTAAGATCCAAAGGGGTAAGGCTTTTTGCCTCAACAATCTCCCCCTATCTAATGATAACAAAATAATTACAAAGAGATAAAAAGAAATAAGAATACAACAGCATAGGTAGCAAAATCTTCTTCTTCATCTGCTGTTGATGGCTTCATTCTCATAGAAGACTTCTTGTTTGATTTGAGCTCTTTGCAGATCTTCTTCAGAAATGAAGCACTCTTTTGATACATATATCTAGAAGTTGGATATATGACACTCTTTTGATCCTGAAAAACAAGGTTAGGAGGAAGAGGGTACTTTTTAAGATACTTGTATGTATGAAGACATTCTGGTCTGTTGTTTGAGTAAGCTTCAGTCATCACACTGAGCGTTCTATACTCTATCTCATGAAGCAAGCCCTTCTCATAACATACTGCAGAAACTGCACAGATCTCATCCAAGACTATTTGATCATAAGTTGATTTCTTTGGAAGCTCTTTGATCAGTCTTGTGATCCTCACCCAGTCTTGAAGACCCATATTCTGAATATCATGAAGAAAAATCTTCATGGGAGGACTGATTGATCCAGTGCAGGTGATGATAACTCTTCCTTCTTTGGACTGCACTTTCACCTTATAAACATCAAGGTTTAACCAGTGTATCCCCCTTACATTTGGGAATGCCTTGGTCTTCAAGGACTCCTTCCTTCTCTCCTTATACTGAGTTCGAGCAGCAACCATATTCCAATAATGTTGAATATGGTCTGGACCCTTTCTTGAGATTCTATGAGAAGGACCAGGAGTATCCGTATCTGGGTCAGATTCTGGTTCAGCTTTGACTCCCAACTCTTGCTCATATAAAAATCTTTCTTATTCTGCACAGAGTTGTTGAGGAGTCAGTCTTGGAGCCTGCTCAGTATCACTGTCCATTGTATGGACAGATCTTCTTTGTCTTGTTACCAAAGGAGCAGGTTCCTCACTTGATTCAGAAGAAGTGAGAACTGCATTGATAGGTCTTCTTGATAAGGAACTCCTTCTTCTAATCACCAGATTTTCTGGTTCTTCATCATCCGAGGATGATGATGAAGAGCTTTCTTGTTCTACCAGATTTAATGCATAGTTCACTAAATCTGGTTCTTCATCTTCATCATCAGCAATAGGCCAGATGAAAGGCCTATAGACCGCAATTTGCAAATCGTTCTCCCCACGAGCAGGTGGCTCAGAATAAGTTTGCTGTGGTTGGTCAGTATGAGTCTCCCCCTGAGCAGATGGCTCAAGTGGGTCTTCAACTTGTAATGCTGACCTAGTTCTTTGTCTTCTTCTCTTATACTGAAACCGAAGTAGCTCAGTATGAGGGCTCTGCTGATGTTGTTGTTGTGGAGGTTGATCTTCATTCAATCTTCTTCTTTTCTCCCCCTGAGCAGATGGCTCAGTTTGATTAACCTCAGTATCTCTTTGTCTCTTCTCCCCCTTATTGTTATCATTGGATGGGGAGGGAAGAGGATCAGTATCACCACCCATGTCCCCTACAGGTTCTTCAAGAGTAGGGGAGGGCATGGGCTCAGTGGCAGCATCAGTATCACCCTCAGAATCTGCATTGGAGGGTGATTTCATGTGTTCAGGATCGTCATCTCCATCTCCTTCATCGTTGTGTCCACCATGTGAAGATGGTGGAGTTGATGGAGGCTGATGTGGTTGTTGAAGTAGTGAGACTGACTGTTTTATTGAGTCAATATCACTACTCATAGTGTCCATTCTGTCCAGTATGATATTCTGAGTATGTTGGATGGCCAGAATATGCTGCATGATTGCTTGCAGAGTCACTTGGTCTCCTGCAGCCTGTGATGCCTGAATGCCCTGCACAGATGGTGCTAAAGAAACAAAAATATAAAACTGGTTAACAAGAAAGGTTTATCAAATAGAATTGTGGTGTTGTTTAACTCTATAATCATATAAACAGAGTTGGTGAAGTCTGTATTTCATCTGGTTTATGATGAAATATTGTGGACTTGTGCATAGCATGTGTAAGAAGATTTTAGTAAAAGTGAGTGTGTAAATTTAAGTAGCTCAGTATAGGATAAGTCACATTTACTAAACGGTTTGGGTTTGGGAATTCGAAGCCTGGGATGTGCTTCTTGTTATTTTCAATGTCTATCACTCGGTATTAGAGTGATAACAGAAATGTGGCTAAACCCCATGGAAAGTTTTTGGATGTTGTGGCTTAAGGGTTTGTGATCATTTCTTGAATTATGCTACCCAACTCAAAAATAAGTTGGACATAATTCAAGCAGCACCAATGGGTGTCAGTATGACATCAACCACCATTGTCTCTTTAAATGTTGAGACAACTGTAGACTGACAATGATCAATTTGGTGCTCAGTATATGAATTGTGCATAGCAGCAGTGGGCTAGCTATGTTGGCCATAAACGGATATATATTTGAAAGATCGTGTGAGACTTTGGTCAGTATTGAGTTGGTACTGGCCAATACTTAGTCTCTATTTGGGAATGAATTATATATATATATATATATATATATATATATATATATATATATATATATATATATATATATATATATATATATAAGTTTAAGGGCTTTTTAGAAATTCATACCTGAGACTCTGTCAGATTCCCTTCTAGCATCGGCAGAGGTCGGTGCAGGATCATGTGATTGTTTATTTGTAGCACCAATATCTTCAATACCGACCTGACTGTTTTGCTAAGCACCTTCCAGTGTAGTTTGCTCATATTGAATCTCCACATCAAGAGGGACATGAGGTTCCTCAATTGGTTGAGCAGTTGGGACTAGTTCTGGACCTCGAAGGTTAGCGGTGGCTGCAACTAGGCTTTGGGCTTGAAGAGAGGCAGTTAATGATGGAACATTTGCAGGCTGCACCTCCTCAGATGATAAGTTTCCCATAATAACGGGGGAAAGATTTCTTCTTCTTCTTTGGAGGACCAGTGGTGTGTCTTCTGAGAACTCAGTATCAGAAGTTGTTTCAATGTGAGGAGCATCAGGATCCTGTGCAGGTGGAGAGATATGTTGTTGAGTCGGTTCTTGAACTTGTGGAACATCCTGCATCTCAACATCTTGACCAGCATGTCCTCCATTACCACTATTATCATCATTATCATCATCATTATCATTGTCTGATTCAGTATCAGACATGTCTTCTTCCTCATTTATGTGTTCTTGAACAATGGCCCACATAGAAGGACTCAGTAGAGGCTCTCCTTCTCTTGGCCTGTAAAAGAAAATCTTCTCACTAAGAGGAGGAAGATCAACCCTTGGACTGTGAAACTCATCATAAGTATGTGTGGGCATTGAGTGTTGAAAGATGAGTGATAAGAATCTGCAGAAACGGACATTACATTCCCTTGTGTTAGCCCGAACCAAAGCAACTAATTCATTGAAAATGAGCCTTGCATAATCAATGTTTCTTCCATAGTACAAAGCATGTACTATTTGCATCCCAAATTCATTTATTTGGTCCAAAGCACCCGTCTTGTGGGTCATACACCGAATAATCATTGTAATGAGAATACCCCACATAGGACCAAATTGGTTACTTTTGATTTTGCCCGTTGTTCCTCTTCGACCCAAAAATGGCAATACTGAGCGTGCCTCTGTTCTATCAACGAATGGGTCATACTGAGCTTGGGCGGGAAGCCTCAGTGTTTCACGAATGATGGCAGTAGAAACAAATGCCCTTCTTTGATCTCTAATTACCCACCCAGCAATCATATCTGGAGAATCGAGTGTGGCAGAGTACCAAAACTCGCATAACATTTCTGGGTAAATTGCTCGAGGAGACAAAGTCAGTGCACGAGCAATTGGGCAATGCTTCAAAAAAGTCACAATGTTTGTGAATTCTTGGCATACCCAGGCTTGAGGAATAGTGAAGTTGGCTGTGATGTTGTTCCTCGCAAACTTGGGCAGTTCATCATCTCGGAATTTGATTTCCGATTCAACCTCTGGAGCGACGAAAGTGTAGTTCGCCATCTGTGATTTTGATTTAAGAGTTTTTGCTTGCTAAAAGTGAGTGAAATCGTTAATCGCAGAGAGAATTTAAAAAGAAATAATGAAATAACTGTCAAAAAATATTTGAAGTAAAAAAAACGGTTATTTATAGGGGATTGAAAGATAATTAAGGTATTGGGAAGTAAAATCGGCTGATTTGACTGCCTTATCCTGTGCCAACGGTAACTTTCCTATTAAGAAAGGTTACCGTTGATCAGTATTAGGATTAAGCTCGGTGTGAGCGCCGTAAAAAAAATTAATTTTAAAAAAAAATTTAAAAAATATAAAAACAATTAATTTACTCTTGAAATTAATAAAAAAATAAAAATTTTAAATTTTGATGATAACAGACTAGTGATACTGAGTGGTCAGTATCAACAGGGGTGATACTGAGCGCTCAGTTTTAAAGAAAATTAAGAAAGATCAAGGATTCAGCATACCTAATTGCCCTAGTAAATACATAAACCTTTCCTCAGGGAGAGGTTTAGTAAATAGATCGGCCAATTGTTCATCTGTTGGTACATAATCTACCTCAACCTTACCTTTTTCCACATTATCTCGAATAAAGTGGTGTCTTATATCAATGTGCTTAGTTTTGGAGTGATAGACTGGGTTCTCTGTGATAGCAATAGCACTCTTGTTATCACAATGAATTGGAGTCTTTTGAAAGTTGAACCCATAGTCCAATAGTTGATACTGCATCCATAATAATTGAGCACAGCAACTTCCTACAACAACATACTCTGCTTCTGCTGTGGAAGTTGCTACCGAATTTTGCTTTTTGGATGACCAACCTACTAGTCTTCCACCTAAGAATTGGCATCCTCCACTTGTGCTTTTTCTGTCCAATCTACAACCTGCAAAATCTGCATCTGTGTACCCTTCAAGGTCAAAGTTTGAGTCTTTGGGATACCAAAGACCCAGGTTAGGAGTACCTGTAAGATATCTAAAGATGCGATTAACTGCTTTCATGTGTGATTCTTTAGGATCAGCCTGATACCGAGCACACAAACATGTTGCAAACATGATATCAGGCCTGCTAGCAGTTAAGTAAAGTAAGGAACCAATCATACCTCGGTATGTGGATTGACAAACTGGTTTACCAGTTTCATCCTTACTGATCTTATCCTGAGTACCCATAGGAGTGTGCATAGAGGATAAATTTTCAAATTTGTATTTCTTTAACATATCATGCACATACTTACTTTGATTTATAAACGTGCCATCAGGTTTTTGTTCAACTTGTAAACCAAGAAAATAAGTAAGTTCTCCCATCATACTCATCTGATACTGAGTTGACATTATCTTAGCAAACCAGTCACACATTGACTTGTCAGTGGAGCCAAAGATAATGTCATCTACATATATCTGAATGAGTAAGATGTCAGAACCTTTCCGTTTTGAAAATAATATTTTATCAATTTTACCTCTTGTAAATTTATTTTCAATAAGGTACTCAGACAGGGTATCATACCAGGCTCTTGGAGCTTGTTTGAGCCCATATAGAGCTTTATCAAGCTTGAAAACATAATTAGGAAATTTAGTATCAACAAAACCTGGTGGTTGTTTAACATAAACTTCCTCTTGTAGTTTTCCATTTAGAAAAGCACTCTTGACATCCATCTGATAAACTTCGAAGTTCTTAAAAGCTGCATATGCAAGATACAACCTAATAGCTTTAATTCTTGCAACTGGTGCAAAAGTTTCATCATAGTCAATGCCTTCTTCTTGCCTGTAACCTTGAGCAACCAACCTTGCTTTGTTTCTGATGACAACACCATCCTTGTCCATCCTGTTTCTGAATACCCACTTAGTACCAATAATAGTTTTGCTAGTAGGAGGTGGTACTAAGTTCCAAACTTTGTTTCTCTCAAACTCTGTGAGCTCTTCTTGCATAGCCTCTACCCAATCTTCATCTAATAAAGCTTCATCAGCTTTCTTTGGTTCAATGGTAGATAGAAAACTTGAGAAGAAACAAAAATTTGCAGTTGCTTGGGATGGAAACTCTAATTTTCTTCTTGTTTGGACACCTTCTTCAATAGGACCAAGAATGTTTGAGTGTGGATGGTCTCTGTGTTCCCTTAAATTGTTTCCGAAGGGAGCATTTGAAATAGGATCAACAATATCTTATTGATTTGGTGTGTCGTGTGTCTGATACTGAGTGGAATTCTGGTCAGTATTAGACAGTGCAGGTTGCTGTTCATCTTCATTTTGCAGAGTTGATGTGGATTCTTGTGAAGTGTTGGAAGTTTCACCTTCTTCATAGGTAGAATGGTTCAGATCATTAGTTGGAAACTCAGTATGAAGGTTCTCTGTTATGGGAACATCAGTATTAATCACAGTTGAGTGAGACTGAGTTCGAACTTGATCAGTGTCATTAAACTTATTGGGAATAAAGTGTGAATGAAACTTGGGCTGTTTAGCAATGGAGTTCTCTAGATTGCATAGAATGTTTATGCCACTTATGTCTTCACTTGCTAAGGTAGAATGCTCATTCTGATCTTCATCAAAGGTAACATGAATGGATTCTACAATCATCTTGGTTGAGATGATATACCCTCTGAAGGCTTTAGAGTGTGGAGAGTAGCCCATGAACACACCTTCATTTACTTTGGGAGCAAATTTGTTGAGATTTTGTTTTGTACTGAGTACAAAGCATTTACTTCCAAAGATGTGAAAGTATTCCACATTAGGAATCTTGCCATTGTATAACTCATATGGAGTCTTCAGATGTCTCTGACTATAGTGGCTCTATTCTGAGTGAAGTTTGCACAATTTACAGCTTCAGCCCAGAAACTCAGTGCCAGTCCAGCATGGCATAGCAAAGTTCTTGCAGCTTCAATTAATGTTCTATTCTTTCTTTCTACAACACCATTTTGTTGTGGTGTGTAGGCTGCAGAGAAGTTTTGAATGATTCCTTTTTCTTCACAGAAATCGGCTAATACTGAGTTCTTAAACTCAGTACCATGGTCACTTCTAAGTTGCTTGACCTTGTTGCCTTTTTGAAGTTCCTCTCTTTTTATAAAGGCAATGATTTCTGTTGTTGCATCTGACTTAGTCTTGAGGAAGATAACCCAAGTATATCTTGAGAATTCATCAACCAAGACTAGGGTATAGATCTTTTTGGCCAAAGATGGGTGCTGATGGGGCCAAAAAGATCCATATGTATCATAGTAAGAGTTTCATTAATGGAATGATTGACCTTTGACTTGAATGAACTCTTCTTATGCTTGCCCATTTCACATGCTGAGCATAACTTATCTTTTGAATAAGTAATAGTGGGCAACCCTCTCACCAGTTTCTTCATACTGAGCTCATTGATATTTCTAAAGTTGATGTGAGAGAGTTTCTTGTGCCATAGCCAATGCAATTCTGGCTTGACTTTAGAAAGCAGTCATACTCGAATAGTTGGGTCTATTTCAGATAGGTTGACCACATATACATCCTTTTCTCTTCTAGCAATGAGTACAGGCTGCCCTTTATCATTGTAGATGATTCCTGCAACCTTCCTGAATCAAGCTTCATTGTCATCATCACACATCTGGCTGATACTGAGCAGATTGTGTTTAAGACCCTCTAAATAAGCAACTCTTTTAAAAGTTTTGTTGCCTGCCTTGATCACACCATAACCTCTGGTCTTTCCCACCGAGTCATCTCCAAACTTAACAGAAGGACCCTTCTCTGGAGTATAGTTGAGAAGGTACTCCATACTGCCAGTCATGTGTCTTGAGCAGCCACTATCTAAATACCATTTTCTGTCACCCTGCACAAGACACAAAATAAGAGTTAGTTCCTTTTAGGAACCCATTTTTGAATGGGACCTTTGGTGGAATAAATAGATTTTGACCTGATCTCTTTATTTGGAGAGGTCAGTATCACTTCAGGGGAAACTTTAGAGGTTTTCTTTGGTGATACTGACTTAGATTCTGTCCTTTTCTTTGGTACTGAGTACCTAGGACTTGAGAGATCAGTCCAGCATTCATCTCCCTTATGACCAGTATGATGACACCTATAACATTTTCTAGGTCTATTTCTAAACATATTTTCATAAGGTATTTTAGAAAACTGTTGCACTTTTGGTAGATCAGTATGAGTGAGTTTTGCAACTTTTTTACTTATAAATTTAACCTGGTCACCTAGTGTTTTTAAAATGTTATTTTTGTCATTTTTAATAGATGTTTTAACATTTGTTTGTACTGGTTTAAAGGGAGGTGGATCTGGTTGCTTCTTTTTATTTGGCAAAGAAGTCTTTCTAATATTATTAGTGTAAGACTTCTTATTTCTGCCAACTGTGGACCTAGTTGAAGTTGTTTTTTGTTTATCATGTTTTGAAGAAACAACTTTAACAGGTCTTTTAGATGTCTCAGTATATGATGTTCCTGTTCCTGCAACTTCTGTATTAGATGAAACATTTGAGATAGAAGTAATTTTATTATCATTATATAATTCAAAAGTTGTTGTATTAAATAATAATTCAAAAGGTGGAACAGCAGAAGTGTCATACTGAGCTATTGGGAGCTCAGTATCAGAAATTTCTTTCACAGGAAATTCAATACTGAGTTCTTGTAGCTCAGTATAGCACTTCGAGCAGATGGAGGGACCAATAGGTTTTTCTAAAATTTCATTTTCCTCATCATCTGACTCAGTTTGACATCCAACTTCACAAAATGTTTTAGCTTTTATAAATTTAATAGGGTTTATATTTGAAAACTCTTCAAATAAATCAGCAAAATTATTTCTAATTTTAAATTTAGGATCAACACCAAGTGAAGCCCTCACATTTTCTGGGAATTGTTGATTTAAACATTTATTTAATTTTATTGAAGCATTTCCCCAAGATTTACACTGTTTTTCAAATTTTTCTTTCTCAAGTTTGTGTAAATGAGCTTTATCAGCTAATCTTTGGTTAATGTCTTTTAAATCTGAAAAGTTTAGTTCTAAATCTTTATATTTTGCTAATTTATCTAAGTTTTCATTATTTACCCTTTCAAGTTCTTGAATTGTTAATTTTAAAGCTTTTTCTTTTTGTACAGAAGTTTTAAGATCAACAATCATATACTCAAAAATCTTAGTTTTTTCATTCACTGAATAAGTTTGAAAGGAACTTACCTTGTACAACTGAGTGGAATCCCAATCAGTATGAACACTCATCCTCTAAGCCTCTTTCATATCCTTTTTAAAAGAGCTCTTCAAATCATCTTCAGTGAAAGCCATAAAGGCTTTATTTTCAATCTCTTCCTCATCATCACTTATGTCCTCATCCATCCAAGCCTCAGAGTACAGTGCTTGATGAGGTGCTCCATTTCCTTCTGCCCTCTTACCCTTGCTCCAGTTCTTCAGTTTGACATACTTGTCTCTATACCTCTTTGCTCGGTATGCAATGTTGTCATTCTGATCAGTCTCAGAAGACTTGGTATGACAATTTGCAGCAATATGTCCAGGCTTTCCACACCTATAGCAAAGACCTGATCTTGGGTCAGTATTAGAAGAGCTAACACCAAGCCTCTTCTTTTTCAACTGATCCAGCTTCATAGACATAAGAGCCATTTGAGTCTCAAGCTCTTCTGCCTCAGCATCAGCAATATCAACTTCTGGTTCTTCAGGCTCAGTCACGGTATATGCTTGTTGCACAATGAGAGCCATTCCATTTGAAGATTGATCAGTTTTCTTCCAGTTGATCAGTCTTGCAGCGGTATTCTCCTCATGATTCAGCATTAGGCCATATAAAGTTTGAAGAGTATATGACTCAATGTTGTTAGCAGCATTGACAGAATTTGACATGTCAAGAAATTGTTGAGGAAGACTGTCCAGGAACTTTTGAACAAGTTCCCCTTCCTCTTTTACAATGCCAACACTAATTAGACCATGAACAACAGTATTAAACTTGTTGTAAAGAGAGGTGATATCTTCATTGGGATTTGAGAAGAAGTTTTCATACTTTCTTCTCATGTTGCTCTTTCTTTGCAACTTTACTTTTGGAGTGCCTTCATAAGTGACTGATAGGCTATCCCACATAGCCTTTGCTGTTGGCAATTCCATGATTGCATTGAGAATTTCTTTGGTAACAGCATTACCAATCACCCCTTTAGCCCTGGAGTCTAAAACGTACAACTGACGGTCAATATCAGTCCAGTTGTGCTTTAGTTTAGGTACAGTTCTTATGCTCTCAGGAGCAGTATCAGTAGCAGCAACGGGTTCCACAGTTTGTGGGATGATAGGACCATCATTTAGCACAGTAAGCATTTCGTGATGAATGGATTCAAGATACCACTGAGCTTTTAGCTTCCATTGATGGAAGTCTTTACCATCAAAGATGGGTACTCCCTTTCCAGACATAATTGGTGCAACAATGGTAGACATTTTTGATTTTGGAGTAAGTGTAGGATAAGTATAAGGGATGGCTGCCAGGGTTATAGATCGACTAAATAAGAGTTTATTTAGCCTGCTCTGATACCAGTTGTTAGGTCACAACTCCCTGGTTTAGATGGTTAATTGATTGGATAATTATAACTCAAGACAAATATTGTATAAGAACACGATATAAGTCAAATGTATAATTCCACTAAGTGTGGCTTGTTGCGGAATAACAAGACCACTGATCAATTACAATAGATATGAAAGTGTAAAGTGAATTGGTGTGTTCTCCTTTGCAAGATGATCTCTATTTATAATGATATAGAGATCTTACATAATGGGCAAAGGAGTAACCGAAGGACTAAACTAAGGAAATGACTAAGATCAAGGGATTTGATCTTAGACCGTTACAAAACTGACTGTAACTCAGTCCTTCTACTCAGTATTGGATTTCCAATACTGAGTCCTGATACTGAGTTCCAATACTGACCACTCAGTATCAGACCTAACCTTAGCTATTTTATTCTACATATTAATCTAAGCTAGTCTAGGTTGTTTTGTTATCTTAAGATCCAAAGGGGTAAGGCTTTTTGCCTCAACAATAACACGTTACCCAAGAAGTAAAGACGGAGTGTTCTCTACTAGGCGACGCTATTAAAAGAGTTTCTCAAAAACTATACCTGGGTTACAAAGCTGTTTCTATGGGGTTGGTTACCTACATGCCTATCTAGAGGGCCACTGTAGCTCGTGTCATCAAGCTAAGGTTACGAACTTGCACAAGTGGGAGTCTGTTGGAATTATGTGCACAGTTAGTCAACCCATGGTGATACATCCATGCCTACAAAACACTTAAGGGTCACACTGGTGAGTGCATGTAATACGAGTAAGATATGTAATGATACTTGGAAGATGAATGATTCAAAATAGTCATTTATGAATCAGTTAAGTTTAACTTATTACTAGATTAGTTTATCTAACTAATTAATACAAGTATGTGTACATTTACTAGTTGAGTAAATTTACAGTGTGTTAGTTATAGATTATCCATAATATGATTTAAAGTAATTAAATCATATGGTGTATGGATAATATTATTGTTTAGATTATATAAAGTTTATTATATAATCAATTATTAAAAGTATAAATACAAGTATATGTATATTTCGTGTATATATATATATATATATATATATATATATATATATATATATATATATATATATATATATATATATATATATAGGGTCCGATTCAGCACAGAACCGCAGAACCATCCTAACATCCAATGTTTTCTATGTTATACAAAAGGTGTACATTTTTAAACACGCTGTAACACATTTATACATCCAATGTTTCCAATTTTTTATATAATATATTTATGTATTATGTGTATAAAAAATTTGAAACATTGGATGTGTAAATGTGTTACAACATGTATAAAAATGTAAAACTTAAGTATAACATAGAAAACATTGGATGTTAGGATGGTTCTGCGGTTTTGCGCCTTTAAACGGTTTTGCGCTGAATCGGAATATATTAGTGTATTAATACTAGACATTTAATAATTAAGTGTAACAATAATAATAGTTAAACTATAAGGGAAGGAAACGTAAAAAGGAATGTTTAATTAAGAATTAATCTTAATTAAACTAGAGGGACCTAAAGTGCAACTTATTTATCTATAAATAAGAGGCTTAAGGTAACCCTAAAACCCCTTCTTGGTGTTCTTCGTTCTTCGTGTTCTTCAAGTCTTTGAAGATCAAGATCGTTGCATCAGCCAACTAGAAGGTTTCTCGTTGTGTTCATCATCAGTGGACTTACTTAAGCAAGATTAAGGTATGATTTGGAAAACCTTTTTTCCTCTCCCCATCTTGTTTAAAGTCGAACCAAGAACCCTAGGGTTCTTGGTGTTCGACGAACACACATAAGTATGTATGTGTGTTTGAGTTTTTTTGTACAAGGTTTCTTTCTTGTTAATCTAGTCTAGATTTCCAACATCCACAATCCTTTAGGGTTTAAGGATTAAGTTTAATCTTTGTTTCGCTTTAGGGATTACACTAGCTAGTTGGTTTAACCGACAAGAACTATGTTCTTGTCAGTATGGTCGAACCAAGCATACTAAGTGGTTGAAGCAAGTGGTCGATCAGGTACAATGAAACCCTTCACTTTGCACACACCCACCGCCTCCATAAAGAACAGAACATCAATTTCAATTCTTCTGTTCATTTTCCTCTAATTCTGTCTCTTATGAACAAAGAGGTGACAAATATGTTAATCCAACGATTATCAATTGTTTGTATCTTGTTCACAACACGGCTTCCCTTCCGTTCCCTTCTAAATTAATATGTTGCCTGTTGTGAGAAACTCGTAGGTCCAGTAGACCACGCCAAGAACCAGTTAGGTATCTTGGATTCATGATCGATGAAGATGATGGAAGTCTACTAGAACCATTGACCTACAGCGAGGCTGCTGATGGCGTGGAGTCTGAAAGATGGCTCGAGGCTATGGAAGCAGAGACGCAATCCATGTATGACAACCAAGTTTGGGTCTTATCAGACTTGCCACCACAGTCACGTGCTGTTGGATGCAAGTGGGTTTTCAAGAAGAAAACTGACATGGATGGAAAAGTGCATACTTACAAAGCATGACTTGTCGCGAAGGGTTTCACGCAACGCATGGTGTGGATTATTCTGAAACCTACTCGCCAGTCGCTATGCTTAAGTCTATCAGAATTCTTATGGCAATATCAACATACTACGACTATGAGATATGGCAAATGGATGTTAAAACCGCCTTCCTTAACGGGGAGTTGAATGAGGACGTATTCATGATACAACCGGATGGTTTTACTGATCCAAAATATCCTGATAAAGTATGCAAACTGCTAAAATCCATTTATGGATTAAAGCAAGCATCTAGAAGTTGGAACTTGCACTTTGACAAAAGAATCAAAGAATTTGGTTTTGTCAAGAGTGAGTTCGAGGCGTGTGTCTACACAAAATTCAGTGGGAGCATAGTAATCTTCCTAGTCTTGTATGTTGATGACATACTGCTCATAGGAAACGATATACCAGCATTACAAGGAGTAAAATCCTGGTTAGGTAAATGTTTCCAGATGAAAGACTTGGGAGAAGCCGCATTTATACTGGGTATAAAGATCTACAGAGATAGATCTAGGCGGCTTATTGTACTTAGTCAAAGTACATACATTGATAAAGTACTGAAGAGATTCAGTATGAGTGATTCCAAGAGAGGTCTCATTCCAATGACACATGGCATTACACTGAGCAAAGCTCAGAGTCCTACATCTAGCAAGGAAATAGCTAGGATGAGTTTGGTACCATATGCTTCGGCAATTGGATCAATAATGTATGCCATGTTATGTACTAGGCCCGATATTTCTTACTCCATAAGTCTTACGAGCATATATCAAAAGAATCATGGTGAGGCCCATTGGGTTGCTGTCAAGAACATTCTCAAGTATTTGAGAAGGACGAAAGAAATGTTCTTGGTTTTTGGAGGTTCAATGGAAGAATTGCGTGTAACTGGTTACACAGATGCAAGCTGCCAAACCGACAGAGACGATTACAAATCACAATCAGGGTTTGTATTCACACTAAACGGAGGAGCTATAACTCGGAAGAGTCAGAAACAAGATACGATAGCAGATTCGACTACAGAGGCTGAGTACATTGTGGCAAATGATGCTTGAAAGGAAGCCATGTGGCTTAAGAATTTTATCGAGGATCTTAGAGTTATTGCCAGTATCTCTAGACCCATCGAAATATTCTGTGATAACAGTGGAACAATAGCGCAAGTTGTTGAACCAAGAAAACATCAAAAGACCAGGCATGTGCGCAGAATATATCACCTCATACGCGAGTATGTTAGAGAAGGTGATATTATAATTAAGAAAATACCAACGGATGACAACGTTGCTGACCCATTGACAAAACCACTAGCTGGACCAAAGCATGAGAAACATGCGCACGCTATAGGCATGCAGTACCTAGATATTGGTAGCTAGTAATTTTGATTAGATTCATAGACATATTTGAAATCAATACATTATGTAATAACATTTCGTGGGATTGAAATAGGAGGTTTTACGTAATATTTTCAAATTGTCTATTCTTAACATGTTTTAAACCTATCCTTGATACACAAAGTTTTGAGTATCTAAATGTCTGTGGTTGCTTGAATTTAGTGGAAGCTATATTCAGGGGTTAATACCATTATGAATATTTATCTATTCATAGTTATTGAATAGAGAAACAAGTGTTGTTAAAATAAATATTCATAGATGTTTACAGAGTTTGCTAAACATTAGACGTGACCAAAAGATCGAGATTACTTCATGGAGCCCATGCATGAGTAATTTCGAGTAGATGACCTCTGACCTGAGACATTTGGTTTGAGACGCGACGACTTCTGATCTTTAGCATTTATCTAACGTCACACCGTAAAAGGGTGATCATAAGGAACTTGACTAGGACAGCGGAAGTCGTGGGCAAGATAACGCAAATTGTCAAGATGGAATTTGCACCTTCTTTAACTAGAAGAGATATTTCATGGCTGCTCGACGATTAAGACTACTGAAATGCGTAGCCGCGCTCGGAGAATGATTAGATCATTCGGTAATCCGTTACTGCGGAAAGTCGAAATCAGTGTCGAGAAAATTCGAGTATATAGAACAAGATCCCTGCTCCATGTCTATTACTCAAATTAAGAAATATCATGATGCGAAAGGAAAATCTGTTAGTGTTATTCATTTATGAATATTATCTCTGGATGTAAGAGTTCTTATAACGTGGTTATCCTAAATGTCTGGCTAGGGACCGCTTTAGGCCAACGATGATCAGTAAGTGATACTTAACTTGCACAAGTGGGAGTCTGAAGGATTTATGTGCACAGATAAGTACACGTGTCACTGTGTCCAATGTTATAAGGCACTAAAGGGTCACACCACTACACACCCAATAATGGACAACCGAATAAAGTAAGTTGTGTGGAATAATTAACTAGTTAAGTTAATTATAAAGAAGAGAATAAATAATAATAAGTTAATTATTATTTAAGAGGAAATTTAAATATTAAGTTAAATATTTAACGGACAGTTAATTAATTAACTAGTAAAAGTCCAAGGGTTTAAAGTGTTAATAGGAAGTTTAATTATGTAATTAAACATAATTAAACTCCAAGGACTTAATGGTAACTTATTCCCTTATAAATAAGGGATTAAGGTTAAGACTAAAAGGTTGATTCACTTGCTTAAGAAAACCCTAAACACTCTCCCTCTCCCTCTCCTCTTTTCGGCCGACGCAAGGGAGAAAAACCCCAAGGTGGTGCTTGGTTCGACACACACACACACAAGACTTTGTGTGTTGCTTTGTTGGTACAACGCGATCTTGCAGCGTGTTCAGGTGTTGCAGTAGAGGTGGATCACTTCTTTAGCAATCTAAAGGTAATGTTCATCATCTTAATGTTCTTGTGATCTCATTGTCTAGTAGAGATCCGGTATGTGGGATTCAAGTTCCGCCATGTGAATCCTACTAGGTTTTCCTACACGTTGGTCTTCCCTGCCTTCTGGTAAGTTGTAGCCCACGACTTTGCAAGCATTTTAGGCTTTTGAATCGCCCAAAACGGAGTCCGTATGCCTCTGGAAAGCCGGTTTCGTACAGCCCCTGCTGTTGTGACGGAAATTGTTGTGTTCTTCATTTTTCTTCAATCTTTGGTCAACAATTTACAATAAAAAAAATAATGAAATACAACATGTTCTATTACTTTTACCTTGAGAAGTTGCCCCAAAAAATGGCACCAAAATTAAAAATAAAAAATAAAGATTACAACAATTTTAGCCAAAAACACGGCTTTTCCCGAATCAACCATAACATTCAAACACAATCACATTCAATCACAAGGTCTAGGTTTTTCATCGGTTTTTCATCGATTTTGCACAATCAAGCAATAATTGACAAGGCTTTGGGTTGGTATATGGCAAACAAACATGTTTGGCCATATGAAAATAATGAAATTAAAATACAAAACCAAGCCAAATAATCAAAAAAAACAATAACTAGATTAATTATTGATATGATTTTGTAACAAGTGACAATGAGGTTCCAAAAATCCATAATTTTAACCCATATTTTGTAAAAAATACCGACAAATTAAAATTAAAAACCATAGGAGTTTTTTTTTTCTTTGTTCCGATCGGTAATTTTTTAACACAAAAAAGTATGGTTTTTGCCACTTTTCATAAAATCTAGCTAATTATATGATTAATATAATGACTCGTGATACCACTAATGGTGATTTTCGGTTAAAACATTTAACAAAACGCAGCGGAAAGATTAATTCACCATGAACGGATCTTGATATCAATCATACAATTAAACTATAGACAAAATCAAAGAGTTAGGAAGAATGATTCATACCCTAGAAGCCTTTGATTATAGTGATTCGGATGGTAGTAGTTGTCGACCGAAACCAAGAACTCTAAAAGGGAATTCCTCCAAAGCCAGTACACACAACACTTGTGCAAGAACACCAAGGATGCTAGTCCAAAATCTAAGCAAGAAGAGAGCAAAAAACCTTGAGAGAGATGGGGAGAGGGGTCAACCAAAACAAGGGAGGAAGGGAGTGTTTATGGAGCCATTATCTCTCTTTAATGATGTCATTAATCACTCTTTAATGATTTTCATAAACCATTGTTTTATTTGCACTCTAGTCCCTTGTCTTTTGTTCCTTCTATTTGCTTACAATTAAGTTTCAATATTAACAATTAATATTAAACTATAATACATACAAGCTAGTAGCTTATATTAATAAATAATGTAATTACCCTAATTACACTATGTATTTAATGGTGTTAAGTGTTTAAGTGTGTGACCCTTTTGGCTCACATACAACTAGCCATATAACTACATATTATAAGCGGGAATCATCAACATTTTCGTGTTGATTACCCACTGAATTGTACGATTAGGCTTTTGAGACAAATTTTTTTGTAAACCGGTTTACATCTTTACTTCCTAAACCCCTATCGATCTCTGTTTTTGTTTGATAAAAACACAAAACAGCAAATCGTCGCAAGATTTTCCAATTAACCTTCTCTTTTACTTTTTCTTACTGGAATCAGTTGTCTCTTTTGAAGTTTCACCGAGTTAAATAATGGAATCTCTCTTAGGGTTTTAATCTGAGTTTGGTGATTGATTTAGCCCTAATTCATCTTGATATTTAACTTAAATTTTGGATTATGGGAAGTTGATAAGTTGTTGTGGCTATGTGATTAAGTGGTTCTTTCATGAATTTTACATTTGGGTCCTCTTTAGCTTACAAAATGTATGTTGGTGCTTAAATTATCTTATTTTTTGTGATCAATTTTGTATGTTGCATTGTATATCAGTTGATAACTTAATTGTGTCCTTGTAAGCAATTTAATTCATCAATCTTATTTAGATATTAATGTGTTTATGTAGAATTTTGTTATAATATTTGATATATATATATATATATATATATATATATATATATATATATATATATATATATATATATATATATATATATATATATATATATATATATATATATATATATATATGGTCAAGTTATATAGAGAACCATATATATCGTGCAGAACCCGTAGAACCCTTATTAACCAATAAGAATTTAGTTAATGAATTTTGATTTATATAATTTATTTAATTATTCAGGAGTATTTAGGACATTTTACATTTTAATTATTTGTTTCCTTTTTTGAAAATTTACTAAATTTTAGACAATAATTTCGAATATATTTTGTTGCATCAATGTAATTTTGCGTTTATGTTATTTACAGTTATGCATATATGTTTTTCAGATTTGCATATATGTTTTATTTGTCATTAATTTCAAAATTTTATTTTATTTACAAATTGCATATACGTTTTTTAACACTGAACATATGTTTAACGTAAAACAAGCATGTTTAACAAACCAAATATATATCTAAAATTTATAAAATTGTTAAAACAAACACAATATATATATGTTCAACTTACTCATATAAAAAGTCAAAAATTATTACAAAAAACACGTATATGTATTCATGCAATAACATATATGCATCTAAATGGTTGATGCGTGCAATTGTATCCCATTTTGAAACAACTTTATTCTTTATATATTGTAACACAAAATACTCATTTCTTCTTTTTCAACCTGTATATCTTGTCAATTTTCTTTGTACCAACCAATCACTGCAAAACATTAAAAAAAACATATGATTAATAAGAACACATATTAAACTAATCAAGAACATATATGCAACCTAATCAAAAACATTAATGTCACCGTAACAATAATTGCAATGCAAAAAATTTTAACCAATAGAATTTGTTGTTACTTATTTAGAATTTTAATTTGGGAAAACAAACATAAAAATTAGTAACTTCATTATAATAATCGGTATGCTAAACAATTTAACTAAGCAAAATTCCAAACAATTCTCAATTATCTTCACCGACTTTTGTAGGCTGGTTTTGTGACTTTTATTTTCTGAGCTTGGTGCTTGACAGCCTTACATCTACAATACTCATGTTTACTTTATTAAGGAAATTCGTACCTCGATCAGAATACCGAAAGTATGTGAGAAATATTAATAAAAAATAAAAATATTTTTTTAATAAATATAGTATTTATGAAACCAAATCTCGAAACCCCAAAATTAAATCTTATACACGAAACTAAACAACAAATCGAGTCATTCAAATCATTGAAATGTGAAGTTAAAGAAGAAGAATTAAACCTGGGGAATTTTGAAGATTAAGATACCGATGGAACCTATAAAAGCAGATTAATGAAACTCAGATCAAACCCAGTTGTTGGTCTCAGTGTCGCGATTTTCCGGCGAGAAGCACCTGACGAAACAATGGCTGACACGATTTTCTGGTCGAGTGAGCTGTCGGTGGTCGGATACGGTGGTCAGCCACCACTGGCGGTTGGATCTTGACTGTTTCTTGACCGGAATGACGTTTGGGAGGTGGTTGAAGCATTTCAAGGTGGGTGTGTGGGGGCTAGGTTTCGGAGAAGATAAATGAAAAAAAAGGAAACGATATTATATAATAAATCGGAGAGATATACGGACGGTTTCTTCAAATTTTTGATTTTTTTTTTTTTTTTTAATTTTCTACCCTTTTCATTTATTTAATACCATAAATATATATTAACTTATTTACAAAAATACCATAACTAATCATAACCGCTAAATTTGAAATCCAATGGTCTAGATTGAGTAATAAAAGTTTTACGGGTTCTGTATAAAATTATGGGTTCTCTATATAACTCTCCACTATATAATATATATATATATATATATATATATATATATATATATATATATATATATATATATATATATATATATGGGGTTACATTTGTAAAAAAACCGTTATAGAGGCGTTACAATAGATATATTGGTGTTACATTCGCCAATGATGTTACAATAGGTAGTGGCGTTACAATAGGTAGTGGCGTTACAATAGGCATATTGGTCTTACATTTGCCACAGCCGTTACAATAGACCTATTGTAACGATAGAGAAGCCTATTGTAACGGTGCATTGGGTGGGCAGAATAATGTTACAGAGGTGTTACAATAGATGTGCTACTGTTACAAAAGCGTTACAATAGACCTATCGTAATGGCAGCGAATGTAATGGTCCAAATGCCGTTACAATAGACCTATTGTAACGATTTTTGCCCTTTATGTAATGATTTTTGGTGTTACTAAAAGCCCTTAATTGTAGTAGTGTGGTACTCCTTTTAAATGCATTGGTTTAGGTTTAGCACAATAATTGAAATCTAAGACAGATAACGAGCTTTTTGCTGCAAGAAAAACAATTGGACAACTTGAATTATTAGCTGCAAACTGACAAAAAGAGGCATAAATCATAATCTTTTATCTTTGGTGGTTTGTTAATGGTCGTCATTAGTGGATGACCACCAAATTGAAGAAATAACCAAAAAGGCTCGTGCTCATATGCACAAGTACAATTACACGTATTATTATAAATTTTTACAGGATATATAATATTTTATTTTGTAGGCCCTATTTATATAAAATCGATATTTATGAATGGAAATAAGTTATTTTGCTGGAAGGGGATGTTATTAAATTGAAGCAACAAGTCAATAAGTGAATCAATTTGAAATTTACGTTTTTTGAGGCAAAATATGGTAATAAGTGATTAGTGAAATTAAATGGGGTAATTAGAATGGATGGGCCCCAAATATAGGAAGATGACAAAAATAGATTGGGCCGCCCCACACCTTTAATGATGTTTAAAGAGGGATAAGTAAGAGTAAAGAGGTAATTTTAAATAAAAACTTACCAAATAAGGAAAGTGATCACTTATTTTAATACACCAATAAAAAGAAAGTGATTCACTTATTTTGATACGGATGAAGTATTAGTTTTATGTTGTTACAAGTACAATGTTCAGAGAGCTAACTTAACTAACTTAACTGACTCTCAAATTTATGTGTGACGTACACTACTACAATTAAAGGGTTATAGTAACACCAAAATAGTAACATCCTTTAAATTCGTTACAATGGGTAGGTCTAATGTAACAACATTGTAACGCTTAGCATAATTACCACCATGTGTTACAATTGAACAAACGGCGTTACAATAGACTTTATCTATTGTAACACCTACTTCTCTATTGTAACACCATTCTCTATTGTAACGGCTCATTGGTTGGGCATAATAGTATTACAAAGGCGTTACAATAGCCATGCAACTGTTACAAAAGCGTTACAATAGACCTATTGTAATGGCAACAAATGTAATGGTACAAATGACATTACAATAGACATATTGTAACGATTTTTACCCTTTATGTGATAAATTTTGGTGTTACTAAAACCCCTTAATTGTAGTAGGGGGTAAGGAAACATGCATGTGAGCTTTAATTGAGAATATTAGCCTTTTCACTTTCATTTTACGTGCCAGTTTAGAGAGGGCCATTGTATGTGAAAATGGGTCGATTTCAGGTTCAGATTATTAATAACTAATCAGATGGTTAAAATATGTTTTCACGAAGGAAGTGGGTCAGGTTCGTTAGGCATGCCACTCTAATGCTTAAGACCTCTTAAGTCTTTTAAAAAAAAAACATATGGTTATTTATAATAATATATATTTTGTAACATTATAATATTATATATTTTGTAACAGGGCAAACATCTGATGTTAGTATATCCATGGCATTGAGCACTTGCAAAATCATGTCGAATGAGAATTACAAAATCTACAATATGAGGTATAATAAAATTATCATTTTTAACTACATTTTTAATGTTTTTATAATGCATTAATTATAATTTATCAAAACATGATCAGTAATGAACGAAGAAGGTATACGCCACTTCATCTCGGTTCAGTTGTTGGAGATATAAGGTTATCTGAGCCAATCATAGGCTCATAGCAATGTATTTTGAAATTTTTCCGATTATCATATTCTTATGCATAGCTTTTACTATAGACGTGGGCACGGCCCAAATAACATCCTAGTACTCCGTAATTCATTTGATTGAAAGTTCATTTAAGGGTATCTACTTTATTTTGATCACTAAAGGGTAACAATTTTTTATAAAAAAGGTATTTACTTTTATTTTGATCACTAAAGGATAACCAACTTCTATAAAAGTTTAAAAGAAGAAAATCTACATTTGTTTTACCTTTTCCATTTGAGTAATTTTAATACAAGGAAGTTTTTTATTATTTATTATAAATGAAGCAAGTACGATCATTTGCCGGTTGATATATTTCTCTTAACGACAACTTTAAAAGCTGACATTAGCAAAACTCTTACAAATATATCTTAAATTGAAACAATCTTAACCTATATATGCAGGTACATTTGATTGGAGTTTGACAAGTCATCAAAATGCAGCTCCCTCATTCGTCCTTTATTCCACGTGTAATCCCATGATTGGTCAACAATTCTCCTCACAAAGTCAGCAATGAGGGCGCTCGATTAGGGAGCAGTTATTGATTTCCCGAATTTCACGAGGAAGGTATCTCATTAATTTGAATTTACAGCCTGTAATATCTAACAATTTTACAGGATTGATTCTTAACATTAATTCAATATGAATATGTCTAAATCCGTAACAAGGCAATATCCAATTTTACCGAATCTTTTGAAATCCCAATCAACTAACTTTTTGAAATATTTAAAAGATTGATTCTTAACCTCAAATACAATTATAATTCCCTAAAAGATTTAGACGTATTACCTAATCTATAGCATTTTTTTCGGGGGCACAATAACTATACACCCCTATATAAACC
The DNA here is from genome assembly GCA_963853835.1 of Calendula officinalis. Lineage (NCBI taxonomy): Eukaryota > Viridiplantae > Streptophyta > Magnoliopsida > Asterales > Asteraceae > Calendula > Calendula officinalis. The sequence goes on along the minus strand of OY970830.1, from coordinate 47,275,373 downwards.
GTGCAAAGTCAATAAAAACTTACAAGTTTCACAACCTGCATCACCAATCTCTGCCCGACGCTGAAGGTACATATTCAACTTTTGTTTGCTTCCTACCTCATTAATATACCTACAATTGAATTGGGTTAAAAAGTTTTCTTCTTCCATAAATCAAATAATTCCGCTTCATACCTCATATGATTTTAGATATTAAGTTGTTGATATATTTTTCACGATATTGCAAGTAAATTTTGCTTTGAAAGACAAACAAAGGCCTTCAATTGACAGGTATTTTATACATACGATTTTAAAAAACCAAATCAAATGTTAAACAGTATTACTTTGTAATTGACTGGTACATGTTTAATCATATTGACTTTTACAGTTTCACTATATGCATTAGCATGACTATATCAGCAATTCAGTCAACTCATAAAATTAATTTTGAAATTTTTTATACCTTAATAGTCAAACAGTTGACTATAACCAGTCAAACTGTTTGAATGTAAAAGTCAAACAGTACAACCTATTCAATCAATGTGATTAAAATAGTTTTTTTAATTTTTTAAATACGTGTAGAAATATGTAAATTTAAATAAGCAACTATTTTAATCATATTGACTTTTACAGTTTCACTATATGCATTAGCATCACTATATCCAGTCAACTAATAAAATTAATTTTGAAATTTTTTAACATTTAATACTCAAACAGTTAGACTATAACCAGCCAAATTGTTTGACTGTAAAAGTCAAACAGTACAACATATATAATAGTTTTTTTTAATTATTTCAAAATACGATCAGAAAGATGTAATTGACTGGTACATGTTTAATCATATTGACTTTTACAGTTTCACTATATGCATTAGCATGACTATATCAGCAATTCAGTCAACTCATAAAATGGATTTTGAAATTTTTTATACCATAATAGTCAAATAGTTGACTATAACCAGTCAAACTGTTTGAATGTAAAAGTCAAACAGTTCAACCTATTCAATCAATATGATTAAAATAGTTTTTTTAATTTTTTAAATACGTGTAGAAATATGTAAATTTAAATAAGCAACTATTTTAATCATATTGACTTTTACAGTTTCACTATATGCATTAGCATCACTATATCCAGTCAACTAATAAAATTAATTTTGAAATTTTTTAACATTTAATACTCAAACAGTTAGACTATAACCAGCCAAATTGTTTGACTGTAAAAGTCAAACAGTACAACATATACAATCAATATGATTAAAATAGTTTTTTTAATTTTTTAAATACGTGTAGAAATATTGACATGTAAATAAGAAACTATTTTAATCATCTTGACTTTTACAGTTTCACTATATGCATTAGCCTCACTATATCCAGTCAACTCATAAAATTAATTTTGAAATTTTTTAACATTTAATACTCAAACAGTTAGACTATACAGTCAATATGCCCAACATATTCAATCAATATGATTAAAATAGTTTTTTAATTATTTAAACTGTTTGAAAGTCAAACACTCAATATATTTTGAAATTTCAAACAGTTAGACTATAACCAGCCAAACTAATAAGCTGTAAAAGTCAAACAGTACAACATATACAATCAATATGATTAAAATAATTTTTTTAATTATTTCAAAATACGTGGAGAAAGATGTAAAATGAAATAAACAACTATTTTAATCATATTGCCTTTTACAGTTTCACTATATGCATTAAAATCACTATATCCAGTCAACTCATAAAATTAATTTTGAAATTTTTTAACACTTAATAGTCAAACAGTTTGACTATATGCAGCAAAATTGTTTGACTGTAAAAGTCAATAGGCCCAACATATTCTTAAGATATGATTAAAATAGTTTTTTAATTATTTAAACTGTTTGACTTTAAAGGTCAAACACTCAAAATATTATCTTAAAATCAATTTTATTTGATTAAACATTTTAAACTTATTAATAAAAACTTATACACTAATTCAACTGCTTGTTTAAAACTGAAGATAGTGTATTAAATGCATAAATTATATTGACTGTTTTAATAATAATATAGTTTTTTATAATTAAGAATGTAGCCTCTTGATGTACAATTTTAATCAAAATAGTATATATTGTAAATGCCAATTTTAATTTATTATATAAATCGGTTTCCATTCTTAATATAAATGCAAACATAAACTGACCGCAAATTGCTCTGTATCCTCAGTATGAATACCAACATCGACAAAGGAAAAGCGAAGCTGAACTACCAGAAAACACCAAATTCCTCCGGCGGCAATATGAGGCCTTTGGCACGTTCCGGTATAGCAATAGGGTCCCGAAGATTCCGTCACACTGAAAATTCCACACAAAGTCCCGTTAACATGGAAACAACCCAAGGTAAATAAATTACATACATACATTATTTAATTATTTAGTATATAAGATTATTAACTTCTAAATGTTTATTTCAGAAACCTTCAAACAGAAAACCATTACACCAATAGGTAAAATAGATGCGGGGTTACGGAACATATCTGTTCGGGGTAGATGTCTTTCAATCTGGCATTCCCATCGTAAGAACGAACCGCATAACCCATATTCTCTAGACTTAGTTCTGCATGATGATCAGGTATTTGCTGTCATTACGTCATTTAACTTTCTGTGCAATTGATTTAATTAAAATTTGAAATTTAACAGAATGATCGAATCCAAATTTGGATTAAAAAAGAGTTCATGCATAAGTTCGAGCCGCTTTTTGAGGAAGGAAAGTGTTATGAGATTTCAAACTTCACTATTTATCAGAATACTGGAATTTACCCTTTGTTGCCACATAAGTATAAACTTGCATTTGGATTCAACACAACTGTTACGCGAATTGATCAGATTGATGACAATTTGTATAGTTTACTGCTCGAACCTTATACTGAGATTAAGTCGGCAGATCATACTTATGCTGAACAAGAAGCTGTTGGTACGTACTATTTATATTTTAAATATAACTTCTATATAATATTTTTATCACATGGATATATTTAATTTATACATACTGCTTTGAAATATTTTTCTCTGTTTCATATGTTATTGGCTCTGTTGTGGGGATTATGGAGATTGTAAAGGTACCCACGCAAAGTGGTATGAAATTTCGTCGTACTGTTGTGGTCGAGGATAACATGTACGTACTACTTACATACATATTTATATACAATATGAATTATTATCGTACGTATATAAATAATTAATTAAAAAATAAAAACAGGGGAGAACAGCTTGATTTAACTTTTTGGGAGGAGTGGGCCACGATGTGGAATGATTATGCAAACGATCCAGAAAAATTAGGACACTTTGTCCTTTTACTTCAGCTTGGCAAGGTTAAGTACTTTAAAGGTATGACATAGATCCCTAATATATATAATTTTTTATTTTTATTTTGCATAATCATTTTTGTTACACACACAATGCAGATGCACCGGCGGTCCATAATGCTTTGTTCGGCACAAAGATAATTATTGATCAGAATCACCCCGCTATACTTGCATTTAAATCAGTGTTAGTAACATTTAGTATTGTCAAATAATTAATCGGCTTGTTAGGTCACAACACCCTGGTTTAGTTGATTAATTGATTGGTTAATTATAGCACTAAGACAAATATTGTATAAGAACAAGATATGAGTCAAATGTATAAATCCACTAAGTGTGGCTTGTTGCGGAATAACAAGACCACTAATCAATTACAAAGATATGAAAGTGTAAAGTGAATTAGTGAGTACTCCTTTGCAAGATGATCTCTATTTATAATGTTATAGAGATCTTACATGATGAGCAAAGGAGTAACCGAAGGACTAAGTAAGGAAAATGACTAAGATCAAGGGATTTGATCTTAGTCCGTTACTATACTGGTATCACTCAGTCCTTCTACTCAGTCCTTGTACTCAGTATCACTATCTGCTACTGAGTACTGATACTGAGTTCCAATACTAATCACTCAGTATCAGACCTAAACTTAGCTATATAAGACAAAACTAGTCTAGGTTGTTTTGTTATCTTAAGATCCAAAGGGGCAAGGCTTTTTGCCTTAACAATCTCCCCCTATCTAATGATAACAAAACAATTACAAAGAGATAAAAAAAAAATACAACAGCATAGGTAGCAACATCTTCTTCTTCATTTGCTGTTGATGGCTTCATTCTCATAGAAGACTTCTTGTTTGATGTGGAAAAACTCTTCTCTGCTTTTGAGTTCATCCCTTCTACTATTCAGAACTGCAACAATCTTCTTTCTGAACCAAGAGTCTTCTTTCTTGGTGATCATCCATTTCAGTCCAACAAGGTGACTGATTTGAGCTCTTGGTAGATCTTCTTCAGAAATGAAGCACTCTCTATCCTCTGAGTCAGTATACATATATCCAGAAGTTGGATATATGACACTCTTTTGATCCTGAAAGACAAGGTTAGGAGGAAGAGGATACTTTCTAAGATACTTGTATGTATGAAGGCATTCTGGTCTGTTGTTTGAGTAAGCCTCAGTAATAACACTGAGTGTTCTGTACTCTATTTCATGAAGTAAATCCTTCTCATAACATACTGCAGCTACTGCACAGATCTCATCCAAGACTATTTGATCATAAGTTGATTTCTTTGGAAGCTCTTTGATCAGTCTTGTGATCTTCACCCAGTCTTGAAGACCAATTCTTTGAATATCATGAATAAATATCTTCATGGGGGGACTGGTTAAGCCAGTACAAGTGATAGTAATTCTTCCTTCTTTGAGCTTCACTTTTACTTTATTGACATCCAGATTTAACCAATGTATCCCCCTTACATTTTGAAATGTTTTGGTCCTCAAGAACTCCTTTCTTTGTTCCTTATACTGAGTCCTAGCAGCAACCATATTCCAATAATGTTGAATATGGTCTGGACCCTTTCTTGAGATTCTATGTGAAGGACCAGGAGTATCAGTATCTGGGTCAGATTCTGGTTCAGTTTTGACTCCCAACTCTTGCTCATATAAAAATCTTTCTTGTTCTGCCCAGAGTTGTTGAGGAGTCAGTCTTGGAGCCTGCTCGGTATCACTGTCCCTTGTAAGAACATGTCTTCTTTGTCTTGTTACCAGAGGAGCAGATTCCTCACTTGATTCAGAAGAAGTGAGAACATCATTGATAGGTCTTCTTGATAAAGAACTCCTTCTTCTAATTACCAGATTTTCTGGTTCTTCATCATCCGAGGATGATGATGAAGAACTTTCTTGTTCTACCAGATTTAGTGCATAGTTTACTAAATCTGGTTCTTCATCTTCATCATCAGCAATAGGCCAGATGAACGGCCTATAGACCACAATTTGCAAATTATTCTCTTCAAGAGCAGGTGGCTCAGAATAAGTTTGTTGTGGTTGGTCAGTATGAGTCTCCCGCTGAGCAGATGGCTCAAGTGGGTCTTGAACTTGTAATGCTGACCTAGTTCTTTGTCTTCTTCTCTCATACTGAATCCGAATTGGCTCAGTATGAGGGCTTTGCTGATGTTGTTGTTGTGGAGGTTGATCTTCATTCAATCTTCTTCTTTTCTCCCCTTGAGCAGATGGCTCAGTTTGATCAACCTCAGTATCTCTTTGTCTCTTCTCCCCCCTTTTGTTATCATTTGATGAGGAGGGAAGAGGATCAGTATCACCACCCATGTCCCCCTCAAGTTGTTCAAGAGTAGGGGAGGGCATGGGCTCAGTTGCAGCATCAGTATCACCAGCACCTCCTTCTCCTTCTCCTTCTTCATTGTGGTCACCATGTGAACATGGTGGAGTTTGTGGAGGCTGCTGTGGTTGTTAAAGTAGTGAGACTGACTGTTTTATTGAGTCAATATCACCACTCATCTTGTCCATTCTGGCTAGTATTATATTTTGAGTTTGTTGGATGGCCAGAATGTGCTGCATGATTGCTTGCAGAGTCACTTGGTCTGCTGCAGCCTGAGATGCCTGAATGCCCTGCACAGATGGTGCTAAAGAAACAAAAAATATAAAACTGGTTAGAAAGAAAGGTTTATCAAATAGAATTGTGGTGTTGTTTAATTCTACAATCATATAAACAGAGTTTGTGAAGTCTGTATTTCATCTGGTTTATGATGAAATATTGTGGACTTGTGCATAGCATGTGTAAGAAGATTTTAGTAAAAGTGAGTGTGAAAATTTAAGTAGCTCAGTATAGGATAAGTCACATTTACTAAAAGGTTTGGGTTTGGGAATTCGAAGCCTGGGATGTGCTTCTTGATATTTTCAATGTTTATCACTCGGTATGAGAGTGATAACAGAAATGTGGCTAAACCCCATGGGAAATATTTGGATTTTGTGGCTTAAGGGTTTGTGATCATTTCTTGAATGATGCTACCCAACTCAAAAATAAGTTGGACATTATTCAAGCAGCACCAGTGGGTGTCAGTATGACATCAACCACCATTGTCTCTTTAAATGTTGAGACAACTGTAGACTGACAATGATCAATTTTGTGTGCTCAGTATATGAATTTTGCATAGCAGCAGTGGGCTAGCTATGTTGGCCATAAAAGGATATATATTTGAAAGATCGTTTGAGACTTTGGTCAGTATTGAGTTGGTACTGGCCAATACTTAGTCTCTATTTGGGAATGAAATATATATATATATATATAAGTTTAAGGGCTTTTTAGAAATTCATACCTGAGACTCTGTCAGATTCCCTTCTAGCATCTGCAGAGGTCGGTGCAGGATCATGTGCTTGTTGATGTGCAGCACCAACATCTTCAATACCGACTTGCTGAGCACCCTCCAGTGTAGTTTGCTCATATTGAATCTCCACATCAAGAGGAACATGAGGTTCCTCAATTGGTTGAGCAGTTGGAGCTAGTTCTGGACCTGGAAGGTCAGCGGTGGCTGCAGCTAGGCTTTGGGCTTGAAGAGATGCAGTTAATGATGGAACATTTACAGGCTGCACCTCCTCAGATGATAAGTTTCCCATAATAACAGGGGAAAGATGTCTTCTTCTTCTTTGGAGGACCAGTGGTGTGTCTTCTGAGGACTCAGTATCAAAAGTTGTTTCAATATGAGGAGCATCAGGATCTTGTGCAGGTGGAGAGATATGTTGTTGAGTTGGTTCTTGGACTTGTGGAACATCCTGCATCTCAATGTCTGGACCGGCCTGTGCTCCATTACCACTATTATCATTATTATCATCATCATCATCATCATTGTCTGACTCAGTATCAGACATGTCTTCTGCATCATCAATGTGTTCTTGAACAATGGCCCACATAGGAGGACTTAGAAGAGGCTCTCCTTCTCTTGGCCTGTAAAAGAAAATCTTCTCACTAAGAGGAGGAAGATCAACTCTTGGACTGTGAAATTCATCATAAATGTGTGTGGGCATTGAGTGTTGAAAGATGAGTGATAGAAATCTGCAGAAAGGGACATTGCATTCCCTTGTGTTTGCCCGAACCAGAGTAGCTAATTCATTGAAAATTAGCCGAGCATAATCAATATTTCTTCCATAGTACAGAGCATGTACTATTTGCATCCCAAATTCGTTTATTTGGTCCAAAGCACCCGTCTTGTGAGTCATGCACCGAATTATTGTTGTAATAAGAATACCCCACATAGGACCAAATTCGTTTCTTTTGATGATTCCTATTGTTCCTCTTCGACCCAAAAATGGCATTACTGAGCGTGCCTCTGATCTATCAACAAATGGGTCATACTGAGCTTGTGCTGGAAGCCTCCGTGTTTCACGAATAATTGCAGTAGAGACAAAAGCTCTTCTTTGATCCCTAATTACCCATCCAGCAATCATATCTGGAGAATCGAGTGTGGCAGAGTACCAAAACTCGCATAACATTTCTGGGTAAATTGCTCGAGGAGATAATGTCAGTGCACGAGCAATTGGGCAATGCTTCATAAAAGTCACGATGTTCGTGAATTCTTGGCATACCCAGGCTTGAGGAATAGTGAAATTTGCTGTGATGTTGTTCCTCGCAAACCTGGGTACTTCATTATTTCGGAATTGGATTTCCGATTCAACGTCTGGAGCAATAAAAGTGTAATTCGCCATCTGTAATTTTGATTTGAGAAAGTTTGCTTGCTAATAGAAAATGAAATCGTTAATCGCAGAGAGAATTGAAAAAGAAAGAAAGAAATAACAGTTAAAAAAAATTTGAAGTAAAAGTAAACGGTTATTTATAGGAGATTTGAAAGCTAAGTAAGGTATTGGGAAGTAAAAACGGCTGATTTGACTGCCTTATCTTCTGCCAACGGTAACTTTCTTATTAAGAAAGGTTACCGTTTGAGCAGTATAAGGATTAAGCTCGGTTTGAGCGCAGTAATACCCCAATACTGAGTTAAAAAAAAAATAATTTATAAAAAAATTTTAAAAATATAAAAACAATTAATTTACTCTTGAAATTAATAAAAAAAATAAAAAATTTAAATTTTGATGATAACAGACTAGTGATACTGAGTGGTCAGTATCAACAGGAGTGATACTGAGCGCTCAGTTTTAAAGAAAATTAAGAAAGATTAAGGATTCAGCATACCTAATTGCCCTAGTAAATACATAAACCTTTCCTCAGGGAGAGGTTTAGTAAATACATCGGCCAATTGTTCATCTGTTGGTACATAATCTACTTCAACCTTACCTTTTTCCACATTATCTCGAATAAAGTGGTGTCTGATATCAATGTGCTTGGTTTTGGAGTGATAGACTGGGTTCTCTGTGATAGCAATAGCACTTTTGTTATCACAATGAATTGGAGTCTTATGAAAGTTGAACCCATAGTCTAAGAGTTGGTACTGCATCCATAATAATTGAGCACAACAACTTCCTGCAGCAACATATTCTGCTTCTGCTGTGGAAGTTGCTACCGAATTTTGTTTCTTGGATGACCAGCCAACTAGTCTTCCACCTAGGAATTGACATCCTCCACTTGTGCTCTTTCTGTCCAATCTACAACCAGCAAAATCTGCATCTGTGTACCCTTCAAGGTCAAAGTTTGAGTCTTTGGGATACCAAAGACCCAGGTTAGGAGTACCTGTAAGATATCTAAAGATACGCTTAACTGCTTTCATGTGTGATTCTTTAGGATCAGCCTGATATCGAGCACACAAACATGTGGCAAACATGATATCAGGCCTACTAGCAGTTAAATAAAGTAAGGAACCAATCATACCTTGGTATGTGGATTGACATACTGGTTTACCAGTTTCATCCTTACTTATCTTATCCTGAGTACCCATAGGAGTATGCATGGAAGATAGATTTTCAAATTTGTATTTCTTTAACATGTCATGCACATACTTACTTTGATTTATAAAAGTGCCATCAGGCTTTTGTTCAACTTGTAAACCAAGAAAGTAAGTAAGTTCTCCCATCATACTCATCTGATACTGAGTTGACATTATCTTAGCAAACCAGTCACACATTGACTTGTCAGTGGAACCAAAGATAATATCATCTACATATATCTGAATGAGTAAGATGTCAGAACCTTTCCTTTTTGAAAATAATGTTTTATCAATTTTACCTCTTGTAAATTTATTTTCAATAAGGTACTCATACAGGGTGTCATACCAGGCTCTTGGAGCTTGTTTGAGCCCATATAGAGCTTTATCAAGCTTGAAAACATAATTAGGAAATTTGGGATCAACAAAACCTGGAGGTTGTCTAACATAAACTTCTTCTTGTAGTTTTCCATTTAGAAAAGCACTTTTGACATCCATCTGATAAACTTTGAAATTCTTAAAAGCTGCATATGCAAGATACAACCTAATAGCTTCAATTCTTGCAACTGGTGCAAAAGTTTCATCATAGTCAATGCCTTCTTATTGCCTGTAACCTTGAGCAACTAACCTTGCTTTATTTCTGATGACAACACCATCCTTGTCCATCTTGTTTCTGAACACCCACTTAGTACCAATAATAGTTTTGCCAGAAGGAGGTGGCACTAAGTTCCATACTTTGTTTCTCTCAAACTCTGTGAGCTCTTCTTGCATAGCCTCTACCCAATCTTCATCTAATAAAGCGTCATCAGCTTTCTTTGGTTCAATGGTAGATAAGAAACTTGAGAAGAAACAAAAATTTGCAGTTGCTTGGGTTGGAAATTCTAATTTTCTTCTTGTTTGGACACCTTCTTCAATAGGACCAATAATGTTTGAGTGTGGATGGTCTCTGTGTTCCCTAAAATTGTTTCCTAAGGGAGCATTTGAAATAGGATCAACAATATCTTGTTGATTTGGTGTGTTGTCTGTCTGATACTGAGTGGAATTCTGATCAGTATTAGACAGTGCAGGTTGCTGTTCATCTTCATTTTGCAGAGTTGATGTGGATTCTTGTGAAGTGTTGGATGTTTCACCTTCTTCATAGATAGAATGGTTCAGATCATTAGTTGGAAACTCAGTATGGAGGTCCTCTGTAATGGGAACCTCAGTATTAGTCTCATTTGAGTGATACTGAGTTTGAACTTGATCAGTTTCATTAAATTTATTAGGAATAAAGTGTGGATGAAACTTAGGTTGTTCAGCAATGGAGTGTTCTGGATTGCATAGAATATCTATGCCACTTATGTCTTCACTTGCTGAGGTAGAATGCTCATTCTGATCTTCATCGAATGTGACATGAATGGATTCTACAATCATCTTGGTTGAGATGATATACACTCTGAAAGCTTTAGAGTGTGGAGAGTAGCCCATGAACACACCTTCATTTGCTTTGGGAGCAAATTTATTGAGATTTTGTTTTGTACTGAGTACAAAGCATTTACTCCCAAAGATGTGGAAATATTCCACATTAGGAATCTTGCCATTGTATAACTCATATGGAGTCTTCAGATGTCTTTGGACTATAGTTGCTCTATTCTGAGTGAAGTTTGCACAGTTTACAGCTTCAGCCCAGAAACTCAGTGCCAGTCCAGCATGGCATAGTAAAGTTCTTGCAGATTCAATTAGTGTTTTGAATAAGTAATAGTGGGCAGCCCTCTCACCAGTTTCTTCATACTGAGCTCGTTGATATTTCTAAAGTTGATGTGAGAGAGTTTCTTATGCCATAGCCAATGCAATTCTGGCTTGACTTTAGAAAGCAGGCATACTCGAATAGTTGGGTCTATTTCAGATAGGTTGACCACATATACATCCTTTTCTCTTCTAGCAATGAGTACAGGCTGCCCTTTATCATTGTAGATGATGCTTGCAACCTTCCTGAATCGAGCTTCATTGTCATCATCACACATCTGACTGATACTGAGCAGATTGTGTTTAAGACCCTCTACATAGGCAACTCTTTTAAAAGTTATGTTGCCTGCCTTGATCACACCATAACCTCTTGTTTTTCCCACCGAGTCATCTCCAAACTTAACAGAAGGACCCTTCTCTGGAGTATAATTGAGAAGGTACTCCATACTGCCTGTCATGTGTCTTGAGCAGCCACTATCTAAATACCATTTTCTGTCACCCTGCACAAGACACAAAATAAGAATTAGTTCTTTTTAGGAACCCATTTTTGAATGGGACCTTTGGTGGGATAAACATAATTTGACTTGATCTCTTTATGTGGAGAGGTCAGTATCACTTCGGGGGTAACTTTAGAAGTTTTCTTTGGTGATACTGACTTAGTTTCTCTCCTTTTCTTTGGTACTGAGTACCTAGGACTTGAGAGATCAGTCCAGCATTCATCTCCCTTATGACCAGTATGATGACATCTATAACATTTTCTAGGTCTATTTCGAAACATATTTTCATAAGGCATTTTAGAAAAATGTTGCACTTTTGGTAGATCCGTATGAACAAGTTTTGCAAATTGTTTACTTAAAGATTTGACCTGATCACCAAGTGTTTTTAAAATGTTAATTTTGTCATTTTTGATAGGTATATTAACATTGTTTTTAACTGGTTTAGGAGATGGAGGATCTGGTTGCTTCTTTTTATTTGGCAGAGAAGTCTTTCTAATATTATTTGTGGTAGACTTCTTGTCTCTGCCAACTAAGGATCTAGTTAAAGTTGGTTTTTGTTTATCATGTTTTGTAGAAACAACTTTAACAGGTTCTTTAGAATTCTCAGTATATGATGTTTCTGTTCCTGCAACTTCTGTATTTGATGAAACATGTGAGTTAGAAGTTGTCTTATTATCATTATATAATTCAAAAGTTGTTGTATTAAATAATAATTCAAAAGGTGGAACAGCAGAAGTGTCATACTGAACTATTGGTAGCTCGGTATCAGAAATTTCTGTTATTTGAAATTCAATACTGAGTTCTTGTAGCTCAGTATAGCACTTTGAGCAGATGGAAGGACCAATAGGTTTTTCTAAAATTTCATTTTCCTCATCATCTGACTCAGTTTGACATCCAACTTCACATAAAGTTTTAGCTTTTAAAAATTAATAGGATTCATAGTAGAAAACTCTTCAAATAAATCAGCAAAATTGTTCCTGTTTTTAAATTGAGGATCAACACCAAGTGCAGCCCTCACATTTTCTGGAAATTGTTCATTTAAACATTTATTTAATTTTATTGAAGCATTTCCCCAAGATTTACACTGTTTTTCAAATTTCTCTTTTTCAAGTTTGTGTAAATGAGCTTTATCAGCTAATCTTTGGTTAATGTCTTTTAAATCTGAAAAGTTTAGTTCTAAATCTTTATATTTTGCTAATTTATCCAAGTTTTCATTATTTACCCTTTCAAGTTCTTTAATTGTTAATTTTAAAGCTTTTTCTTTTTGTACAGAAGTTTTAAGATCAACAAGCATATACTCAAAAATCTTGGTTTTTTCATTCACTGAATAAGTTTGAAAGGAACTTACCTTGTACAACTGAGTGGAATCCCAATCAGTATGAACACTCATCCTCTCAGCCTCTTTGATGTCCTTTTCAAAGGAGCTCTTCAAATCATCTTCAGTGAAAGCCATAAATGCTTTATTCTCAATCTCTTCTTCATCATCACTTAACTCTTCATCCATCCAGGCTTCTGAGTAAAGTGCTTGATGAGGTGCTCCATTCCCTTCTGCCCTCTTTCCCTTGCTCCAATTCTTCAGCTTGACATATTTGTCTCTATACCTTTTTGCTCGGTATGCAATCTTATCATTTTGGTCAGTCTCAAAAGACTTGGTATGACAATTTGCAGCAATATGTCCAGGCTTTCCACACCTATAGCACAGACCTGATCTTGGGTCAGTATTAGAAGAGCTAACACCAAGCCTCTTCTTCTTCGACTGATCCAGCTTCATAGACATAAGAGCCATTTGAGTTTCAAGCTCTTCTGCCTCAGCATCAGCAAGATCAACTTCTGGTTCATCTGGCTCAGTCACAGTATAGGCCTGTTGCACAACTAGAGCCATGCCAGTGGAAGACTTGTCAGTTTTCTTCCAGTTGATCAGTCTTACAGCATTATTCTCCTCATGATTCAACATTAGACCATACAAAGTTTGAAGGGTGTATGACTCAATGTTGTTAGCAGCATTGACAGAGTTTGTCATGTCAAGAAATTGTTGAGGAAGACTATCCAGGAACTTTTGAACAAGCTCTCCTTCTTCTTTCACAATGCCTACGCTGATTAAATCATGGATAACAGTATTGAACCTGTTATAGAGAGTGGTGATGTCTTCATTAGGAGTTGAGAAGAAATTTTCATATTTCCTTCTCATGTTGCTTTTTCTTTGCAGCTTCACCTTTGATGTGCCTTCATAGGTGACTGATAGACTATCCCACATAGCCTTTGCTGTTGGCAATTTCATAATTGCATTAAGTATCTCTTTGGTAACAGCATTACCAATCACCCCTTTAGCTCTAGAGTCTAAAGCATACAACTGACGGTCAGTATCAGTCCAGTTGTGCTTTAGTTTAGGTACAGTTCTTATGCCCTCAGGAGCATCATCAGTAGCAGCAACAAGTTCCACAGTTTGTGGAATGATGGGACCATCATTTAGCACAGTGAGCATCTCATGGTGAATAGATTCAAGATACCACTGAGCTTTAAGCTTCCATTGATGGAAGTCTTTTCCATCAAAGATGGGTACTCCCTTTCCAGACATAATTGGTGCAACAATTGCAGACATTTTGGATTTTTGAGTGTTGGAGGGATAAATGTAGGAAATGGCTGCCAGGGTTATAGATCGACTAAATAAGAGTTTATTTAGCCTGCTCTGATACCAGTTGTTAGGTCACAACACCCTGGTTTAGTTGATTAATTGATTGGTTAATTATAGCACTAAGACAAATATTGTATAAGAACAAGATATGAGTCAAATGTATAAATCCACTAAGTGTGGCTTGTTGCGGAATAACAAGACCACTAATCAATTACAAAGATATGAAAGTGTAAAGTGAATTAGTGAGTACTCCTTTGCAAGATGATCTCTATTTATAATGTTATAGAGATCTTACATGATGAGCAAAGGAGTAACCGAAGGACTAAGTAAGGAAAATGACTAAGATCAAGGGATTTGATCTTAGTCCGTTACTATACTGAGTATCACTCAGTCCTTCTACTCAGTCCTTGTACTCAGTATCACTATCTGATACTGAGTACTGATACTGAGTTCCAATACTGATCACTCAGTATCAGACCTAAACTTAGCTATATAAGACAAAACTAGTCTAGGTTGTTTTGTTATCTTAAGATCCAAAGGGGCAAGGCTTTTTGCCTTAACACGGCTGATAACCATAATTATGTTAACATTTTGAGGTTGGTTCATTGTTGTATATCAGGGCCGAAAATCAAGAGGATTATGATCCTAACCAATTCAAAATTGAGTTCTTCACTCCTGATGCTAAAGTGGTATCTGTATCCGATTTCTTTAATGGCTCGGTTAAAAGCATGGCGGGTCGTATTCGTCAGGTTCAACAGGTGTGTAAACCATAGTCCAATGACTAATAAAATTATACCTTTACCTACTTATGATTTTATTAAATTTACTCTGAAATCAAAATATACAGGATTCCCAATGCATCATCTTTGCAACCATTCATTGTGTACACGAACAAATGGGTTGGGCTTATATAGCATGCAAGGATTGCAGCAAAAAAGTCAAAGTTAAATCAGCAAATAATCACCATACTACTTATCCATGCGACGATTGTGGGGCAGTACAAACCGTGACAAGGTACGATTTCAGATAATTTAACGAGTATGACGAAATCCGTTTTATAATGACACGTTTCCCCCCTTTTTTTATTGTGCATAATGTTTTTTTAAAAACAGGTTTAGGGTGGTTGTAACAGTCATTGATGAGACTGGTACGGCACAAGTTGTGTTTTTCAACAGCTCTATTCACAAGTTGACCGGCCTTACCGTGTGGAACTTAATTGACAAATACGGTAAGGATCCGTCCAAGTACTATCCTGATGAGTTGAATATGATCATTGGTAAAAAATTATTGTTCAAGTAGTGGAATTCTAAAGAAAACCATGGCATGAATAGCCACACCTACCGATGTGACGGTATGTCTGAGGATCCTAAACTGATCAAGCATTTCAAAGAAAATTTTATTGAAGACCGTGTAGTTGCTGATGTTGTGGATGAGGTCAATTTTTTCTACTTTATTTTTTACGCAAAAAAAATATATAATTCCAATTTGTATTATTTTAATAATTAGCTTAGTATACTTTTTCAGCTGGAGGATGAGCCGTTGGAGGATTTCAACACGCCTTCAAGCTTGATAAAGAAGGTTATCAGCACTGATGATAGTGTCAAACGTGTGCTCGACATGCACACACCTCCAACATGTGATGGGGCTTCTGGCAGCGGCACTTCGAGTAATAAGAAACGCCGTGTCTTTATTAATCTAGATGATCTAGACACGGATTCTGAAGATGAAAAGGCTAACAAAACCTCTGAGGGGTTGGTTCAGGTGAAGATCGAACCGGGAGATTCAGAGGGATCACATAACCCATTGCTGTTTTTTAGACAATCTTTTAATATTGGTTATCTTATCATTTTCAGTATTTTTTAGACACAATTGGTGGTGATTTTTTGGAAGACTTTTCGTTTTATCATACTTATTTGCATTGGGTTTTACATTTGGTGATTTGTTTCGTTAGGTAAACAAATTTTGTTTTACACAATTAGAAAGGTATTATACTATTTTGGTTTAAATTATGTGTTAGTAGTTTCATATAAAAAGTGATATGAGCATAAATATAAAAAGTCAAAGTTAATTAGTTTTTTTAATTTTCGAACAGTGATATGAGCATAAATATAAAAAGTCAAACTAATTAGTTAGGTATTTATTGAAAAAATTAATAATTAAAAAACACAAATATGTCAATAAGTCTAATATATATCGAAATTTAGTAAATTTATATTTATGGAATCTGTATTTGTCCACAATTAAATTTCGAAATAATACTTAACTAAGATTTTCAAATCAATAACAATATATTTTAAACATCAATATTTTCAAAAGATTTGAAGATAACGTTAATAAATGGTTCGCTCCAAACTAAAAATATTGTACTCTAAAGTTATGGAATGTACTGTACAATCTATATTTATGGAATCTGTAAGCGTCCACAATTAATTCACGCCCTAAATAAAATAAAAACAATTAATTGACTCTTAAATAATGATTATCTTCTACCATATTTAAAATCGATTTTGTAAATCATCAATTTAAAAAATTGATTCCGGAATAGTAAAATTTCAACCGACTTCCCTAAAATTATGGTAACAAGTAACTTACTTCTATCAATGCTTCATTATATAAACCGGGTCGGCCCCACAGCCCAAATCCACATAACCTTCTTTACACAGGAAAATCGATTATAATCCAGCAAGGTTGCACCGAATTTGCAGCCCTATAGATTCTTCAATCTGCAAAATTCCTGTGTGAGGTATGTTATTTATATTGCTGTAAAACTGATTATACCATTGCTGTAGAAATGAATTTCGTCTTATAATTGCTTATTTAATAACATTTTAGTAACATTTTGCTAATCTACGACTTACAATTTTGTAGGAAATTCACAACTTGAGCATCACTAAGCATCATAAGGTATGTTTTCATCTGCTCATTTGTTGACTCTACAAGAACAATTTATTATAATCTGTTATAGTTGGTTATGCATTATTTTTAAATCCATTTACCGTATTATCATCAAAGTTAGTCCGATACAACCTGAGTTTTACAAAACTCACTATTTGTATTTAAAAGTATTGTGCATAATCAATTTACTACGAAAACATTTAGAATAGTTTATACAATTCTGCATAATCCCGATTTTGTATTTTCCGTTATTTTTTTTAATTTATTTGGATTTTTTACTTTGGATTTTCTGAAGAACACGAACACATGCTTAAAGAACCCGAAAAACTAAAATTAAATTCTCAAAAAATATCAAAAAATGTAAAATTCCAATATAATATATGATTTTTATTTTTTTCGATTTTTATTTTAAATTTTTTTCCCCAATTTTGTTATGATACACTAAAAAACCAACCAAGCAGCAGATAAAACGATCACTGCTACAGTACCAAAGTCCCAATTTTGACTTTTGAAAAGTCAAAATGCAGCCATAAACAATCAACCCCAACACTACATAAATCCAAAAGTAAGACTTCTATTCCAAATCAGTCGACCTAATCGGCCAAGGTCAAAATCGGCCCTAATCGGTCAAAATCGACCCTAATCTGTCAATATCGGGTATTATCGATTTAGAAATTGAGTTACCAACAAGATGAATCGAAACCAGAAGCAAATGAAATCGAATACATGGATCGGTGTACGCGTAGCACTAGCCTTGATTGAATAATTATGTGGCCGGAATCTAACTCTAACTCGCCGGCGGTAATCTTTCATGAAATGTTGTTTGCTTTAGGGTTTTTTGGAGAAAATATGACGTAAAAAGGGAGACGACAAAACGATCCAGGTGTATTCTTTTTGTTAGTAGTGTTTACAGATTTAATATTACTAATTTCAAAATTAGTCCTTAAAGTTTATTTTTTTATATTTTAACCCCAGTTCTTTTTTTTCACTAGAATTTCTTTTGATTAAAGCTATATAAACCAAATTTTACTAATATTTATTTATATAAAAATTATATTCGGATGGTCTGAATCACGGCAAGAACATGGTTCTAATCTATTGAAAATAATATTCGGATTCTTCATTGAGCAGCGATAGACGATCTGTATGTGAGTAGGTTGTTTTGACAAAAGGAATGATTTTCGATTATAACATCTTGAATATATATTTTAATAGTTATTATTGTATTGCTTGCAGCTATAAAGGGGAACATAACCAAATAATTCAGGAGGGCATTTGTTTAATTGTTCTTAATTTTATAAGCGTTCAGGAAACAATTCAAGATAAGTTTTCCTCTTAAATTATTGGTATTTCGTAAGAGTTTTTCAATAAATTACATATTATTCTAATTACACCACTTAAAGAAAACAGTAAAATAAATTATTATTTGTGGCATTGTCATAATTTTTTTAAATGTATTTTCTCAATAAAAATTTTATTTTCATTTTTCTACAGATATTATATACGGATACATTATATTGAGATGTCTAATTCCACCACTGATCAATCAATGGTAGATAATAAAAGAAAAAAAGGAGGAAAAAGAAATATCACAGTAGAAAACAATGAGAATCAGCCAGAAAACATTAAACGGATCGTAGTAGATGCTCAATTACATGGTAATTGTTCGTCGTCTAACACACCATTAGAAGATGTCTATAAAAGACCGCTTGAAAAGCCATCAAAAATATGTAACTATTATATTATTTTACTCAAGTTAATTATATATTGGACCAATTAAATTTACTTTATTAAACAATTTAACCAAATTTTACTTCTTCTGTACTATAAGCTTTGCCAAATGAGATCCCAAATGTGGTTAGGAAGAAAGGAAGACCTATCGCAAGAAAACCACTTATGCCGCTTAATGAGAGTATGTCATGTTTTTTGTATATAAAAATTAGATGTATTGTAATTTAGTTTTTTACAACATCAAACAAATAAACATATTCATTTTTATTTTGTTTTTATTTTTCTATAAAAGATTTGCTAGGTGATATAACTAAACGGCGTCCTGGAAGGCCGTCAAAAAATTCGATAACCCCTAACAACAAAGAATGTGAAGGTATCAATTTAATGGACTCAGTTCATAAATTCTTTAATTATTTTTGATATTGCGTAGGTCCATCATTTATATCACCAATGCCTATGATAGCTCCACGTATTAGTCAATTATCATGTAAGTATATTGAATACCAAATTTTATAAAATGCATTTAATTTGTGATACAAAAAATATTCGCTTTTATAACATCTTTAATTGTTTGTTATTAATGACTTGAATTAGGTCCACCGTTAAATATGTTTTATCGAAGTACCGCTTCAATAAATGGACTATTCGGAACACCACCACCAACCAAAACACCATTTGTACAGTTTGCAACTCATACAACTACAACACAACCTTGCTCATATCCCGTTACTTCAAACAGTCCCTTAATCAAAACAAACGGTATTTGTTTTTTTGTAAAGAATTTCTAAAATATTTTTATATTTTCTATCGATATTTAATTAAACGTTCTATTTTTAATCAGTAAGTGCAGTGTTCACCAACAAGACTTCAAGGTTCAACATCAATACACCCATAAATTTTAATTTAAGTGAAAAAGGTTTGCAATTATTACTATCAAATGACACCTATATCAAATAAATTTAATCATATATGTTATTATCTATATCTATGTTCTTTGAATAATTGTTTGCCCCTCATCATGTCAAATAGGAGATTCTTCAAAAGAAAAGGAAAAAAAGATTAACATAAAAGGAAAAACGGTGCGTACGAGGATATCACGTGGTTTGAAACTTACCACCCCTCAACAGGAACATCAATCCGAGCTACCAACACATGCATTTGTTGGAATTTCAAACGGTAAAAAATTTATCAATAAAAAGTCTGTTCAAAATTATATTTATAAATTGGTTTTTTACATCATAAGGTTTTTACTCATAATTTGATGAATTTTGAAGAATACCTTGACCATGGAGATCCTGATTTCGAATGCGCGTCTTGTGGTGCTATGTTTTGGAAAGATGAGAAGAACCGCGGACGTTCCCCTACAAACCCCCACTCATATTCAATTTGTTGTATGAGGGGTAAGGTTAAGCTGCCTGTTGACATGATCGAACCACCAAAATTGTTGAAAGACCTTATTACCAAACAACACCCAAAGAGCGCTTCTTTTTTGAACAATATACGGCGATATAACATGATGTTCGCTTTCACTTCTATGGGTGCTAAGCAAGACGAGTCCGTTAACAATGGACGTGGCCCTTACTGCTTCAGGATAAATGGGGAAAATCCACATAGATTGGGAGATTTAATGCCAGAACCAGGGAACCGTCCTAAATTCTGTCAACTTTATATATATGACACGGAAAACGAGATTCAAAACCGGATACAAGCTGTTAGGTAAACAATCTCAATTAGTTAACGATGTCGTTGCATTTGATAATTTAAAGTTTACATTTACGTTAACTTATATATATTTTGTTACAGCAGCCGCAGATGCACATCAACATCTACTAATGAGATAGATGTTGAGCTTACGACCCAGATACGAGACATGCTTGATTCAATCAATCCATTGGTAGAGAAGTTTCGGATGGCTGCCCGATCGATAAGGTCTTCAAATGACAGTAATATTAAGCTCAGACTTATTGGAAGCAGGTCACAAGACGGTAGGAACTACAATCTACCAACTTCATCCGAAGTAGCAGCTTTGGTTGTTGGTGATTTCGAAGATACAGCAAATCCTAGGGATATCGTCCTCCACAGGCAAAACGGAAAACTTAAAAAAATCAGCGAGCTGCACGTACTATACCTAGCATTGCATTACCCTTTGTTCTTCCCCTATGCAGAAGATGGCTACCGTACTGATGTCTACCACCAAGGCGTGACTGATTATAATGAAAAAAAATAAAGGCACGCGAGTGACAATGAGGGAGTGGTTCGCTTACCGATTGCATGACATGAGAAATCAGTTCTCCATGATACTGAGTGGTAGGCGATTGTTACAGCAATTTTGTACTGATGGATATTCAATGGTTGAGGCTGAGAGGATGAGATACATAATCACACAGCAAAAAGATTTAAGAACTGAGACGTATGCGAGATTGGCTACCATTTCCGCCCAAAATCAAGATAATGGTAATGCATTATGTGGAAGGAAGTACGTGCTACCGTCGTCATTTACCGGAAGTCCAAGGTATATGATGCAGAATTATTCAGACGCCATGACGATATGTAAGTTTCACGGTTATCCTGATTTATTCATAACCTTCACGTGTAACCTTAATTGGCCAGAGATTGCGCGTGAAATGGCCAATAAAGGTTTGAAACCTGAAGATCGTCCGGATATTATATCTAGAGTGTTTAAAATTAAGCTAGACTGCCTCCTAAAGGAGTTAAAGGAAAATCATACTTTTGGCCATGTTAAAGGAGGTAAACTTCCAACACATATACTTTCAGTTTATATTTAAACGTATAAACACAAATATATATGATTTAATTTATTTATTTTTTTTCTAATTCACAGTTGTTTACACCATTGAGTTCCAAAAGAGGGGTCTACCACATTGCCACATATTATTGTGGCTTGAGGCACGAGACAAGATAACTGCTGCGTCAAAAATAGATGAATTTATATCAGCAGAGATACCCGACAAAGAAGAGGATCCGGAATTGTACCAGATAGTCACCGATCAGATGATGCATGGCCCCTGCGGTGCTGAAAACCCAAGATGCCCTTGCATTGTTAATTTCAAATGTACGAAAAAAATTCTCAAAACAGTTTAACGAGTCAACTGTCATCGATGACAATGGATACGCAATCTATAAGAGGAGAAATGACGGAAATACCGTACGGAAAAGTGGAATAGATTTGCGTAATGGTTATGTCGTGCCCTACACTCCAGGTTTGCTGAGGAAATACCAGTCTCATATAAACGTCGAACGGTGCAACCAAGTTGGTTCCATAAAATATCTGTTTAAGTATGTGAACAAAGGACCAGACAGGGTTATTGTTTCTGTGGAGGGCGAAGAGATCGACGAAATAAAAGATTATTATGATTGTAGGTATCTTTCAGCGTGTGAGGCAACCTGGCGTATATTTCAGTTTGATATTCATAAAAGGACGCCTTCAGTAGAACGGTTGCATTTCCATTTAGAGAATGAACAACCTGTAATCTTTGATGCAAGGGAGAGTATTGATTACGCGTTAGATAAGTCATCTGTAAATGAAACCGAGTTTAGAGCATGGATGGAACTAAACGAGAGAGATCTAGACGCCTGTAAACTCCTGTATGTTGAGATCCCCCAGTTTTACGTCTGGAATCAGCAGCAACGCATTTGGCAGTCAAGACAAAGAGGAAACACACTAGGCCGTATATATCATGTCCCGCCCTCATGGGGTGAACTTTATTCTTTGCGTGTATTACTAAACAAGGTAAGAGGTCCGAAAAGCTGGGATCAACTCAGGGAATGGCGCGGTGTTATTTATCCGTCATATAGAGATGCGTGTTTTGCCCGTGGGCTTCTACAGGACGACAAGGAGTACATTGATGGGTTGTTGGAAGCAAGTTTTTGGGGAATGGGTGATTATCTGCGTTCTTTCTTTGTCATGCTACTCATGACTGATAGTATGTCTCGTCCCGAGTTTGTCTGGGAAAAAACTTGGCATGTTTTGGCAGAGGATGTGTTAAACGTTGAACTCAGGAAGCGTAACGATCCAGGTAATACTGAAAAACAACTCACTCAGTTTAATCACTACTTTTTTGTTTCATAATTTATTTATATTGTTTGATAATCTTATCATTTATTAATGCAGATTTACAACTTTCTGACACACAGAGGATGAATATATGTCTTACATATATTGAACACATGCTCCTTTGTAATAACAAGAGTTTGAAGTCTTTTTCAAACATGCCATATCCTGATGAACAATACACGATGGAAAATTACAACCGGTTAATACATGTTGAGGAATCGTACAACAGAGATGAACTCCGCCAGCAGCATCAAACTCTTTATGCCAGCCTTACATCAGAGCAGAAACGTATCTACAGAACAGTCATGGACGCCGTTAATAATGAAAAGGGCGGAATGTTCTTCGTATATGGTTACGGTGGTACTGGGAAAACTTACCTGTACAAAACTATGTCTGCTGCATTACGTTCCCAAGGGTCAATAGTATTGAATGTTGCATCAAGTGGTATTGCGGCCCTTTTGTTGGACGGTGGGTGGACAACTCATTCCAGGTTTGCATGTACTTTTGTTACTCGAACAAAACACCTTTAATATTGAATTTTTTATTATTTTTATATAAATTGCTAATTTTGTACTCTGTCCAGGTTTGCAATTCCTATTAATGTGGTGGAAGATTCGTTGTGCCACATATCAGCTGACGGTGACCTTGCTGAGTTGATACGAAAAGCCAAGCTAATTATCTGGGACGAGGCACCAATGATTAACAGATATTGTTTCGAGGCGTTTGATAGAACCCTGAGAGACATATGCAGGCAGGACCCTTCGACACCGTCAAAATCTGTATTCGGTGGAAAAGTTGTTTTGTTTGGTGGTGATTTTCGGCAGACTCTTCCTGTTATTCCAAACGGCTGTAGGCAAGACGTGGTTCATGCGACTATCAATGCGTCATATCTTTGGGACCACTGCACTGTCTTGAATTTAACAGTAAACATGAGGCTTGGTTCCGGAGCATCTGAGGTTGAAAGAAAATAAATAAAGGAGTTTGCAGATTGGATACTCGATATTGGCAACGGCACTATAGGTGTGTATTTATATTTTTTATAATTTTTAATAAACCCTTCCAGTAGACTTTTAACTGATATCAAAAAAAATTTTAAATTATCTAAACACAGGTGGTGAAAATGATGGTGAGTCGTCATTAGAGTTCCCGGACAACATGCTGATTCCAGCGTCTGATGATAATGTTGGGGCTATTATTGCAGAGACATACACTCATTTAGTGGATAATTTATGGCAACCCAGCTTTTTTCAAGATAGAGCCATTCTTGCTCCCACGCACGAAATGGTTGACCTCATAAACGAACGTATGCTGTCATTAATTCCGGGAGAAGAAAAGTCGTACGAGTCATCAGACTCGGTTTCCGCTGCAGATGAAGATGATACTATGTTTAACCTTGATCTTTACACCACTGACTTCTTGAACAGCATAAAAATGTCAGGTGTCCCGCAGCATATCCTGAAGTTAAAGATTGGCGCTCCGGTAATGTGTATGCGCAATATTGTTCAGAAAGCTGGATTCTGCAACGGAACCAGACTTCAGATATTACGAATGGGTGTAAATATAATCGAGGGTAAAATCATATCTGGCGGCAAGGTGGGTACAATTTGCGCTATCCCTCGAATGGTTATTAGCCCTTCCGACAACAAGATGCCTTTCAAATTGAATCGGATGCAATTTCCTGTTCAGGTATGCTTTGCTATGACCATTAATAAAAGTCAAGGCCAGGCGTTGTCTCAGGTTGGTTTGTTTCTGCAAAAACTTGTATTCTCACATGGCCAGCTTTATGTGGCTGTATCACGAGTTAAGAACAAGAAGGGATTGAAGGTAATTTATTGTGACATCGATGGGAATTACACTAATTCAACAGCAAATGTAGTTTACAAAGAAGTCTTATTTCGTTTGTAAATTTTATGTAACATTTTTAATGTATCGATTTTTCTATCAATTTTTCATTACAGCTACAGAATTATTATGTCATTTTTAAAATTAATAAGCTTTTGTTGGGATTTTTTTACATAAAAAATTTTGAAGCATACACGCCCATCAGGCGGGTTATGTAGGTAGTTATAATATAAAGATCCGCCGCAACACGCGGACTTGTTTAATACCAATGTTGATCCTTGCTTCTACCTTGTGAAGTCCACGCAAAAAAAAAAAATAAATAAAAAAAAAATAAATAAAAGGAAACTAGAATTGTACCTTACGATCAATACCCCGCCGCCATTCAAAATCCAGCCGCAAGGTTCCAAAAAAATATCGAATACACTAGGCACTAGCAACAAATCACCTACTCCCTTGCCTGCTTCCGAAATCCAAAACAAATACACCGACCTCATCCTCAAATCTCACCAATGTGACAACCCTCGAAAACGAATTGTTCACCCGGCACCAATTATAACCGAGCATTTTTATAAACCAGTTTGCTATCAACGAAACCATGTGTCTATCACTTTGAGTCTAGCAAAACTCGTATAATCATGTGTCGGTAGTACACATTTATTTATGTACACGTGAGTGTGTTAGTACTCTATCTAGTAGAACCCGGAATTTAACGAGCTGGTTATATGATATAACGTGAATTATAATCCATTGAATTAAAAATATGAAATTCATATTTATATAGTGTTATATGTCCCAACCGAATCAATTGCTACAACAAAATAAAATGAAATAAATAAACATAAAGCATGAACAACTAACTAACGCAAAAATAAGCAAACTCGAAATTAAAGGTAAAATAAAGCAAACTAAATCCGATAATTAACGGAGCAAATATTAGATGACATCTAATCTCCAATGAGGGTATACAGATTAAACCTTTAAATTATACTTAACCCAATAAAATTAAACATAATCGAAGTAACTAGATTCATTGCCTAACAAAATCATTGATCAAACTAAACTAAGTTAACTAACCAAACTCACTCCCAATGCAAAGAAAAGTCATCACTTGCTTTTCTTTTCTTTTCCCTGCCCACTTTGCGTCTGGCAGCAAGCATCACCACCATCATTTGTCCTTTTTGCATTGAGTGACATAAAACCATCCTAAAGAACCCCACCAACAAATAACCAATGGTTAAAATCTCTACCAGTTTGTCTTAACCTTCCCCTCTTTTCCTTTTTGTCGCATGCCCCTTCTTTTTCTTATGGCTGTCGCAAACATCACCAACTCCCCTTGTCAATACTTGTATACTCCCGTCATATTTTACTTCAATATCCACAATAATGGATAATAACCTTGAGGGTATCCACTCTTAATATAGACTTACAGGCATAGCCATTTCATCATCTCAACTTGAAGAGGAAACCATCTTCTCTCTGTCCAATTAGTTTAAGCACCAAGATAAACCAGGAAAGGGAAGTTTCATAACTCCATCTCTAAGCCACCAAAAATCGTCCTTTTGCAACCAAAATCACCACAAAACACCCTACCACAAGTTCTAAACTTTACAACACGCGAAAACCAACTCGAACCGGAACAAAATACGTGTTTTTCAGGGCTGGAAACCCGGTTTCGGAGGCTGCCACTTTAGGTAAATTTTAAGTTGTTCACATGATTCTTTTTTTTTTTTAAATATGATTACTTACACACTTAATCTTCTTAATCCTAAGATCATTGCAAAAAGAATCAAGTAGTGTTAGGAATATTTTAATTAATATTCATTAAAGATTTGATTAGTCAAAACTATTAAACTAGAAGAACCTAAGTCGGTAATATGAAGTTCAAGATTTGAAAAACATTTAGGAGATAATGAAAATTGTAAAAGATATAGTATATCTTTATTAGTTTAAAAGATTTAGTCATTATCTTTTCCTTGTAAGTCTTGGGTTTTCTAGTATATAAAGAAACCTAATGACATAGAATTAGATGTTCTTAGAACCCACGTTTTAACGTGTTTTTGTGTGTAAAACCTAAGCCTCAAGATCGTTTGATCCGGTTTAATGAAGAACCATTCTACATATTTATATGTAGAATTGAGGCTTTTAATGATGAAAATTTGTTTAGCTATACATATATGTTCAACTAATTCCGCAAGTTTGTTATTTGTATATGCTTATTCCAGATAAGAACTAACTATTCTTGAGCCTAAAGATCTACATTTATGAAGAGTTGTTCAGAACTCAGCAATTGGTATCAGAGCACGGTGGCTCAGATCTGGAATGAAACAAGGATGATTCGATGATCAGAATCAAGCATACAAAATTTATGAAGATTTACGGTTTTTATGCAATATTCATGCGTTAAAGAATCCTGACCAACTTCCGACTCCAAAACACTCCATCTATTTCCTAATGTTGATGTCATCATCAGATTACCTTCTTCTGCTTCAACACTCCACGAATCAGTCTCCTCTTGCACAACAGTTTTTTTTTTTTCCATGGGTTTGATGATGATGACGATGATGATGACATCCCACCGCCCCATAATAAAAGAAGGAGCCCCAAAAACAGTCACCCCATATGGACTTGCGTATTTTCTTTATTTTTTTTACTACTGCTCCACAAAGGGAGGATCGCAGTATGCTCCTTAAAAATTTTCTACTGCTCCATGTACTACTGATCCTCTTTAAACTACTACTGGGCAGTAGTAAAATACCAAATTTGTTACTGATCCTCTTTTTCAAGTCCGATTCTACTACTGATCAGTAGTATATCTTGATTACTACTGATCCGATGCTTAATTTTTTTACTACTGATCAGTACTAACCGAAGAAGATTTTATTATTAATCAGTGCTGACCGAAGAAAATTTTGAAGAAATTTTTTTTACTGATTTCTTTTTGACTGATACATCATACTTTGGAAAGCATGACACACACCATGCTCATTCCATACCACGGTTTATTGATCGTATCTGATAATAATGTGAAACGAATCACATTATTCACACACACAGGTTGAAGGCATGATGAAGATAAAGGAAAATTTTATTTGTTACATATTTGATCTTTATCAGTTAATTACAGAAGAAGATTAATTATATTTTATTTGAAGAAGAAGTTGAAAGTCTTACTACATAAGATGTTATGTATTGCTGTAACTGCAATTCAACACTCTTAACGAAAAGATCTGTTGAAGGCTAAGATAAGAAAGTCCCTCATACAAGATATGATGTTGCTGATTACTATATTTAGACGGAATGTGATGCTTAGTTTGAATTTCTACTTCAACTTCAAATAGAACATAGTTAGTTTTCAATGTGATTGATATAGCCTTGAAGAACACAAGAATGATATCACACTTTTAGGGGAAGAAAAAATGTTGATCATTCAAGGGGAAGTTCAAGTTTCTCGGATTTATTTGATTATGTCAAAAAGGGGAAGAGACTTGAAGATTTCTAGCTAATTCTACAAGTTTTGTCAAATCAAATAGGGGAAGATTGTTAGGAATATTTTAATTAATATTCATTAAAGATTTGATTAGTCAAAACTATTAAACTACAAGGACCTAAGTCGGTAATATGAAGTTCAAGATTTGAAAAAGATTTAGGAGATAATGAAAATTGTAAAAGATATAGTATATCTTTATTAGTTTAAAAGATTTAGTCATTATCTTTTCCTTGTAAGTCTTGGGTTTTCTAGTATATAAAGAAACCTAATGACATAGAATTAGATGTTCTTAGAACCCACGTTTTAACGTGTTTTTGTGTGTAAAACCTAAGCCTCAAGATCGTTTGATCCTGTTTAATGAAGAACCGTTCTACATATTTATATGTAGAATTGAGGCTTTTAATGATGAAAACTTGTTTAGCTATACATATATGTTCAACTAATTCCGCAAGTTTGTTATTTGTATATGCTTATTCCAGATAAGAACTAACTATTCTTGAGCCTAAAGATCTACATTTATGAAGAGTTGTTCAGAACTCAGCAAGTAGTTTGGAGTTCTAAGTAGGAAGTTATGTCATCCCTAAAAACTCAAATCGAAAACCTTGTAAACCTCGTAAGCAAATCACATTCTCATACGAATTTACTAGATTTCACCAAACATTTGTTTTGACTTACTAGATTTCACCAAAACTTATGTCTCAGCGACACATTTATAAACGTTATGATTTTCTTGTGTAGCTCCCACTAGCTCCAACAATCATGATGAAACTTAAGCTAACACAATCACCGGTTTATACTTGGTGAAACTAATAAACTTATTATATAAAGACTATATATAATAATTCTTAGTTTGTTTAAACATTTCTTATATTTAACTTGAACTAGTTAAATATAGGTTCTTGTTATTTATACTTGATCATTAATCTAGTATATTACATGACTTGTAAAATACTTATATTATACTTGTAAAATTATCTAGTTATAATCACTTATAACTTTATACACCTTATAATACTAATATATAACTTTGTATATTTCTAGTTTATCATATAATCTCAACTTGTACAACTTCTAATTATAATGGAATTATAACTTTGTACTTTCTAGTTATAATTATATAATTAACTTATACAATGACTAGTTATATTATTATCCTTAAGGATCAAAATAACTTTATCTTTTAATGTTCCGTTTAATCTTGTATTTAATATATGTACATATATATTTCTTTTAAAAAAAACTTGTAACATTTTAACAAGAATATTACATCTAATTTATACGTATGTATTTTAACTTAAACTAATTAAAATACGTATAAACTACTTTATTTATTAAAATTTATTTTACTCTTTTAAATATTTAAAATCCGAATATATATATAAATATAAATAAATACATCTTGTTAATTTATTGAACTAGAAACTAACACTTCTTTTAATTCTCATTAATTAGTCTAACCCTAATCTTGTTCTTGATCAATCAAAACAAGGGTTTTGACTTTCTTGATCAAAAACATTGTTTATCAACAATTAATTCTCATCAATCCTATTTAAACAATAAACTTTATTTAAATTCTAGGATAGATTATAACCTTGATAAATTTATTTAAAATTTTTAATTTAAACCTTATAGACAATAAACTTTGTCTAGATTTCTAGGTTTAAAGAACTAGTCTTTAATAAATCTACTAAAGTAATAATTAAACCTATTAAACATAAACTTGTTTAATTATCTAGGTTTTAAATTATTAACCTAATTAATTCTTTTAAATCATTAAACTTAAGCTAGTTTAATGTTCTAGGGTTTCTAGATTACATCTAGGGTTTTTTCCCGAAAAATCCTTAAAGTCTAGGAAACCTTTCCACCAATTAAACTAGGCTAGTTTAACAAAACTTGGTGTCCAAGGAATCCCCTTGATCACGAAATCTTAAGAAAAGGAAAGAATCTTTTTTGATCAATTAAACCAAATCTTGGTTTAACATACTTGATCCTAGATTTGGAAGATCAAACAATTAAGTAAAGAATCCTCTTGATCAAAATTTTTTGACATTCTTGATCCTAGGGTTCTAGATTTCCGAAAATTGCTAGGGTTAGGGAAAAGAAGCCTTTTGATCAATTTAACAAAACTTGTTTAATGTTCTTGATCCTAGGGTTCTTTACACTTGTTCGAATTTTCTAGGGTTTTTTTCTAGAATCCTTTTGACCAATTAAACTTAACTAGTTTAACATACTTGGTCCTAGGGTTCTTTACCCTATTCGAACATAAAGAAGAAGAAGAAGTAGGAACAAAAAAAACTTAATAAAAATTAAACAAACAAACTTTGTTAATCTAGTTTAGATCTCTAAACCAACGCTCTGATACCACTGTAGGGTTTCAATAGATACTGATTGACCACATGGGTCAACCTCCTAGTCACTTGGTTCGAACCATATTGGCCAAGAACATGAACTTGTTCTTGACCGGTTAAAACCAACTAGCTGATTTAATCCCTAAATGCGGAACTGAGATTAAACCTAATCCTTAAACCCTAAAGGATTAGGATCTTGGAGATCTAGATTAGGTTAACAAAAAGAAACCTTATACGAAATCCCAAACACACACACACACACTTGTGTGTGTTTCGACCAACACCAAGAACCCTAGGGTTCTTGGGTTCGAATTCGGCCAAGAGGGATAAGGGAGAAAAGGGTTTTCTCAAAACATACCTTGTTGATTGCTTAAGATAGTCCACTGATGATAAACACAACGAGTGACCTTCTAGTTGATCCTTGTAATGATCTTCGAATCTTCAAGACTTGAAGAACGCGAAGAACGAACGAAGAACGAAGAACGAAGAACACCAAGACTTGGTGTTGCTCTAGGTTCGGTCGAAACAAGGGACAAGGGGAGGGCTAGGGTTTCGTGAATTATGAGCAAGCAATAAGGGAACCCCATGCCTTCTATTTATAATAGAAGGACTTTCACTTAGGGCCCTTCTAGTTTAATTATATTAATCATTAATTAAACTTATCCTTTTTACACATTAAACCCTTGTAGTTTATCTAGTTATTATTTTTACACTTAATTATTAAATGTCTAGTATCATACACTTAATATTTCGGTACCCATATACACGAAATATATTCTTGTACTTATACTTTTAATAATTGATTATATAATAAACTTTCTATAATCTAAACAATAATATTATCCAAACACTATATGATTTAATAGCTTTAAATCATATTATGGATAATCTATAATTAACACATTGTATATTTACTCAACTAGTCAATGTACAAATACTTGTATTAATAAGTTAGGTAAACTAATCTAGTAATAAGTCAAACTTGACTTAATACTTAACTTGATTCATAAATGACTTATTATGAATCAAACCTCTTCCAAGTATCATTACATATCTTACTCGTATTACATGCACTCACCGGTGTGACCCTTAAGTGTTTCGTAGGCATGGATGTATCATCATAGGTTGACTAACTGTGCACATAAATCCTTCTAGCTCGGGTTAGGATTAGACTCGAAGGTAGTTTCAGCAGAAACTTAACAGCACTCAGCACTCTCACGGGAACAGACATAACTCTCCACCCGCTCACTAGATTTTTCTCAAATTTTTACAGTAGCTAAATGACTCAGAGGGCTACAATTCATCAGAAGACTACGGAACTCGAACCCAAACAGAAAGGGCTCAAAACAGACTCACAAGACAGAATAGCTGAACCGAAAACTATTCTGCGACGGGTTACAAAAACAGAGATATCTCTTAAACGACAAGTTGGGTTAACGAGCGATCAGCGGAAACGGAAAGACGACTCAGAAAACTAGAGACCTACGCGAGCCAAAAATCCAGAAATATATTTTAAGTGTGACAAACACATACCCGAACCTCGACCACATAATCTGTCCAAAAACTCAGCATGTTTATAAAACCCGTTTTACAAACCCGACATCAACCCTTGATATCCCGAAGCATCCGACAGCCCCGAAACCCGTTTTACCTCAGAAACTTATTTATTAATAATCTAGTTAATCTCTTATTAGAAAACTTCTCGATTTTAAGGAAACCAAGAACCTTAAGGTTCGATATCCGGGTTTTTCGATAAAACGTCTAGCCAACCATCAAACGGTTTTTACCCAACCCAAAACCCGACACTTTATCTCGAGACCAACGATTTTCCCAACTGATAAACACAAACCCGAGCCCCCAATGGCTCGGGACTCTCCTGCCAAAACCCGAATTATCACGGGAAATCAATTAACAAACAAGGAATCGAAAACAAGGAATCAAGGGAGCAAAATAGCTGGATGACTACCGAATTATCACAATGCTCGGAACCGAAGAATGTTGGCATCTATCACCCGTTGCTCGAACATCAACAACCCAATGAATCAATGCACCTGCTCGTCCACACATCACGGATTGTGATCGCTAAAAACTCTAGCTTGATGCTCACTTTCTGCTCGGCGATTCTCCACTTGACTCGATCGGGTTCTCGGCTTGACAGACCCATCTACCCGATAACATATCCCATCTGATACACAGTAGAAATGAGATAACAAGCAATCGGGAAGAATTGAATTATATTGTATATCGATTTGTGTATTTTACAGAGAAAGAACCGATTGGTATTAATACAAGATTATGAGAGTCAAATAAAGGAAGGACAATTAATATTGATTCCTAAGATCGTGGAAGTGATAGTTGTATCCTCGAATATGCTTGCTGTCACAAGGAGGTAATTTTGGATTCCTTTTCTTGAGTTTCCTGTTTAACACTCCCCCTCAAGTTGAATAGTGGGGTCGCCAAAATTCAACTTGCCAAGAACTTCGTATAGAGATTTCCCGTTAACGACTTTAGTTAAGATATCGGCTAGTTGATCTTCGGACCATACGAACGGGAGAGTAATGATTTTTGCTTCTAATTTTTCCTTGATGAAATGCCAGTCTACTTCTATGTGTTTTGTTCGATCATGTTGGACCGGGTTTTCAGATATTTGAATTGCTGCTTCGTTGTCACTAAATACTTTACTAGGGGTCCGAGGTGGAAATCCTATTTCTGTTAGTAGTTTTCTTACCCATAGTACTTCAGTTATTCCTCTCGCAATCCCGCGAAATTCCGCTTCAGCACTTGATAAAACTACTACCTTTTGTTTTTTACTACGCCATGTTACAATATTTCCACCAACTAGGGTAATATATCATGCAGTTGATCTTTTGTTGTTTTTGTCTCCTGCCCAGTCTGCATTAATGTAAATTTGGGTCTCGAGATGATCATTTTGTTTAAATAGGATTCCATTTCCGGTTGTTCCTTTGAGATATCTTATGATCCTTAGGACGGCTTCCATATGAGGCTTCTGATGTTTGTGCATATGTTGGCTTACTACCCCTACGGCGTATGCTATGTCTGGACGAGTGTGTGAGAGATATATCAGTTTCCCCACCATTCGGTGATATCTCAATTTATCAACTAAGTCTTCATTTTCATCGTTAAGGAGCTTTTGGTTCATAATCATTGGAGTTTCAGCTGGTTTGCAATCGATCATTCCGGTTTCTGCTAATAAGTCGAGAATATATTTTTTCTGGTGCATGAAGATCCCGTGCTTTGATCTGAGAACTTCAATTCCTAGGAAGTATTTGAGATTTCCTATGTCCTTCATTTCGAATTCTGAGAATAGGCTTTTCTTTAGTTTGGTTATTTCTTCTTTGTCATTTCCTGTAATGATCATATCATCAACATATATTATTAGACATGTTATTAATTTTCCCATACGTTTAAGAAATAGGGTGTGGTCTGAGTTGCTTTGTTTGAACCCATAGCTTTTCATAGCTATGGTGAATCTCCCAAACCACGCCTTAGGGGATTGTTTTAAACCATAAAGAGATTTTTTAAGTAGACAAACTTCCCTGTTTTTAAAGTCACTAGTGAAACCATGTGGAGCTTCCATGTACACTTCTTCTTTTAGGTCTCCATGTAAGAAGGCATTATTTACGTCAAGTTGGTGTAGAGGCCACCCTTGGTTTGCAGCTATGGAACAGAGAACTCTGATAGTGTTGATTTTTGCAACTGGTGAGAAGGTTTCGGAGTAGTCGATTCCATATGTTTGGGTGTAACCTTTTGCCACTAATCTTGCCTTGTACCTTTCAATGGTTCCATCTGGTTTGTATTTGATTGTGAATACCCAACGACACCCAACCGGTTTCTTTCCTGGTGGTAGAGTACATTTAGTCCAAGTCTTGTTCCTGTTTAGGGCTTCCATCTCTTCTTCCATTGCCTTCTTCCATTATCTAGACTTTAGGGCTTGCTCGGTATTTTTCGGGATTTCTTCTGAGCACAGAGACACTGTAAAAGCCTTGGCTTGTTCTGATAGATTTCCTTTGGCTATGTTGGCCATTGGATATCTACTCCTCTTTGTTTCCTTTTCTGGTGAATATCTTTTTGGAGGGATACCTCGGTTTGTCCTTGGAGGAAGAGTATATCCTGTGGACTCGTCCTCTTGAATTGTAGTAAGAGGATCATCTTCTTGAATTGTAGTAACAGGATCATCTTCTTGAATTGTAGTATCTTCTTGAATTGTAGTAACATGATTATCTTCTTGGACTGTAGTAGGTTGTTCTTCATCATCCTCACTTTCTGTTTCCTGCATATCCTGCACATGTTCTTGCACACATGGATTGTTAGATGGGTTACTTACCTCGGGTATCAGGGTAGTAGGGGCCGACTCTTGGGGGGCACTGTCTTCGCAATGTTGAGGAGGTTCGGAAACTTCGGAATTATCTCTTGAGTTGATAGTTGTCTCTATTGTTTCAAGCCAACTCAGTGTGTCATTCGTATTCTCCCCCTGACTGCTATAGTTGGCGATGTAGTAGTATTCAGTCTCAAGGAAATCACAATTCATGGTGGTAAACATGCGTTGGGTTTTTGGGTTATAGCATCTGTACCCTTTTTGGTTAACTCCATATCCAACAAAAACACATTTTTCCGCACATGGGTCAAGTTTAGATCTAATTGATTCGGTATGTGAACGAAAACGGTACAACCAAAGATACGGGGTTCTAGAGTGAGAGTGGGAGGGATGTTAGTGTATTCAGTGAGGACTTGTAATGGGGTTTTTAATTTTAAAATTTTGGTTGGTAGGCGATTGATGAGGTAAGTTGCTGTAACAAGAGCCTCAGGCCAGAAAGATCTTGGAACTTTGGATTCTATTAGAAGTGCCCTGGTAATTTCAAGAAGGATACGATTTTTTCGTTCCGCGACACCATTTTGTTCGGGAGTGTAGGGGCATGAGGTTTGGTGGATGATGCCTTTTTCTCGGAAAAAAAGTTTCATTTCGGAGTTAATAAATTCTCCACCGTTGTCGGATCTAAGGATTTGGATGGTTTTTTTAAATTGGGTTTGGACCATAGTATAAAAAAAAGGGAATTTTTCAAACACTTCGAATTTATTTTTTAATAAGTATACCCATGTCATACGAGTACAATCATCAACAAACATGACAAAAAAACGAAAGTTTTGGCCGCCGGCGATTGGTGCCGGTCCCCAAACATCGGAATGAATTAATGAGAAAGGTTGATCAACTCTTGTAAAATTTGGTTTAAAAGTTTTTCGATGGCTTTTGGCAAAAACGCATGTTTCACAATGTGACTTACGATTTAAAAGAAAAAATTTTGGAAATAAAATATGTAAATAATTGATAGATGGGTGACCTAGTCTTCTATGCCATAACCATGCCTCCCTTTTTGTTGTTCCGTGAGACAACATTGCACTCCCATTTTGAGAAACTTCATCCACATAATATAGCCCGTTCTTTTCAGTGCCACGCCCAATTATCGCTCCCGTCCTGATATCTTTTAAGATACAAAATGTTGGTTGCATGAGCACCGAACAATTTAATTCTTTTGTTACGTGGCTGACATATAAAAGTGTTAAGGCAAAAAGCCTTACCCCTTGTATGAATCTTAGGATAACAAAAACAATCTAGAATAGCTTAGATTAAAATGTAGACTAAAATAGCTAAGTCAGAAGTGATAATGAGTTTGGCCAATACTGGTCACTCAGTATCAGCACTCAGTATTGGAAAACCAATACTGAGTAGAAGGACTGAGTGATACTCAGTATAGTAACGGACTAAGATCAAATCCCTTGATCTTAGTCATTTCCCTTACTTAGTCCTTCGGTTACTCCTTTGCTCATTATGTAAGATCTCTATAACACTATAAATAGAGATCATCTTGCAAAGGAGTACTTACCAATTCACTTTACACTTTCATATCTTTGTAATTGATCAGTGGTCTTGTTATTCCGCAACAAGCCACACTTAGTGGAATTATACATTTGACTCATATCTTGTTCTTATACAATATTTGTCTTAAGTTATAATTAACCAATCAATTAACCATCTAAATCAGGGTGTTGTGACCTAACAACTGGTATCAGAGCAGGCAAAATAAACTCTTATTTAGTCGATCTATAACCCTGGCAGCCATTCCCTACATCTATCCCTCCAACACTTAAAAATCCAAAATGTCTACTATTATAGCACCAGTTATGTCTGGTAAGGGAGTGCCCATCTTTGATGGAAAAGATTTTCATCAATGGAAGCTTAAAGCTCAGTGGTATCTTGAATCTATTCACCATGAGATGCTCACTGTGCTATATGATGGTCCCATCATTCCACAAACTGTGGAACCTGTTGCTGCTACTGAAGATGCTCCTGAGAGCATAAGAATTGTACCTAAACTAAAGCACAACTGGACTGATACTGACCGTCAGTTGTATGCTTTAGACTCCAGAGCTAAAGGGGTGATTGGTAATGCTGTTACCAAAGAGATACTTAATGCAATTATGAAATTGCCAACAGCAAAGGCTATGTGGGATAGCCTATCAGTCACCTATGAAGGCACATCAAAGGTGAAGTTGCAAAGAAAAAGCAACATGAGAAGTAAATATGAAAACTTCTTCTCAACTCCTAATGAAGACATCACCTCTCTCTATAACAGGTTCAATACTGTTATCCATGATTTAATCAGTGTAGGCATTGTGAAAGAAGAAGGAGAGCTTGTTCAAAAGTTCCTGGATAGTCTTCCTCAACAATTTCTTGATATGACAAACTCTGTCAATGCTGCTAACAACATTGAGTCATACACTCTTCAAACTTTGTATGGTCTAATGTTGAATCAAGAGGAGAATAATGCTGCCAGACTGATCAACTGGAAGAAAACTGACAAAGCTTCCACTGGCATGGCTCTAGTTGTGCAACAGGCATATACTGTAACTGAGCCAGAAGAACCAGAAGTTGATCTTGCTGACGCTGAGGCAGAAGAGCTTGAAACCCAAATGGCTCTTATGTCTATGAAGCTGGATCAGTTGAAGAAGAAGAAGAGGCTTGGTGTTAGCTCTTCTAATACTGACCCAAGATCAGGTCTTTGCTATAGGTGTGGAAAGCCTGGACATATTGCTGCAAATTGTCATACCAAGTCTTCTGAGACTGACCAAAATGACTAGATTGCATACCGAGCAAAGAGGTATAGAGACAAATATGTCAAGCTGAAAAATTGGAGCAAGGGCAAGAGGGCAGAAGGGAATGGAGCACCTCATCAAGCACTTTACTCAGAAGCCTGGATGGATGAAGACTTAAGTGATGATGAGGAAGAGATTGAGAATAAAGCCTTTATGGCTTTCACTGAAGATGATTTGAAAAGCTCTTTTGAAAAGGATATCAAAGAGGCTGAGAGGATGAGTGTTCATACTGATTGGGATTCCACTCAGTTGTACAAGGTAAGTTCCTTTCAAACTTATTCAGTGAATGAAAAAACTAAGATTTTTGAGTATATGATTGTTGATCTTAAGACTTCTGTACAAAAAGAAAAAGCTTTAAACTTGAAAGGGTAAATAATGAAAACTTAGATAAACTAGCAAAGTATAAAGATTTAGAATTAAATTTTTCAGATTTAAAAGACATTAACCAAAGATTAGCTGATAAAGCTCATTTACACAAACTTGAAAAAGAGAAATTTGAAAAACAGTGTAAATCTTGGGGAAATGCTTCAATAAAATTAAATAAATGTTTAAATCAACAATTCCCAGAAAATATGAGGGCTGCACTTGGTGTTGATCCTCAATTTAAAAATAGGAACAATTTTGCTGATTTATTTGAAGAGTTTTCTACTATGAACCCTATTAATTTTGTAAAAGCAAAAACTCTATGTGAAGTTGGATGTCAAACTGAGTCAGATGATGAGGAAAATGAAATTTTAGAAAAACCTATTGGTCCCTCCATCTGCTCAAAGTGCTATACTGAGCTACAAGAACTCAGTATTGAATTTCATATAACGGAAATTTCTGATACCGAGCTTCCAATAGTTCAGTATGACACTTCTGCTGTTCCACCTTTTGAATTATTATTTAATACAACAACTTTTGAATTATATAATGATAATAAGACAACTTCTATCTCAAATTCTTCATCTAATACAGAAGTTGCAGGAACAGAAACATCATATACTGAGACATCTAAAGAACCTGTTAAAGTTGTTTCTTCAAAGCATGATAAACAAAAAACAACTTCAACTAGGTCCTTAGTTGGCAGAGACAAGAAGTCTACCACTAATAATATTAGAAAGACTTCTCTGCCAAATAAAAAGAAGCAACCAGATCCTCCATCTCCTAAACCAGTTAAAAACAATGTTAATACACCTATTAAAAATGAAAAAATTAACATTTTAAAAACACTTGGTGATCAGGTCAAATCTTTAAGTAAACAATTTGCAAAACTTGTTCATATCGACCTACCAAAAGTGAAATGTTTTTCTAAAATACCTTATGAAAATATGTTTAGAAATAGACCTAGAAAATGTTATAGGTGTCATCATACTGGTCATAAGGGAGATGAATGCTGGACTGATCTCTCAGTACCAAAGAAAAGGAGAGAAACTAAGTCAGTATCACCAAAGAAAACTTCTAAAGTTTCCCCCGAAGTGATACTGACCTCTCCACATAAAGAGATCAAGTCAAAATATGTTTATCCCACCAAAGGTCCCATTCAAAAATGGGTTCCTAAAAAGAACTAACTCTTATTTTGTGTCTTGTGCAGGGTGACAGAAAATGGTATTTAGATAGTGGCTGCTCAAGACACATGACAGGCAGTATGGAATACCTTCTCAATTATACTCCAGAGAAGGGTCCTTCTGTTAAATTTGGAGATGACTCGGTGGGAAAGACAAGAGGTTATGGTGTGATCAAGGCAGGCAACATAACTTTTAAAAGAGTTGCCTATGTAGAGGGTCTTAAACACAATCTGCTCAGTATCAGCCAGATGTGTGATGATGACAATGAAGCTCGATTCAGGAAGGTTGCAGGAATCATCTACAATGATAAAGGGCAGCCTGTACTCATTGCTAGAAGAGAAAAAGATGTATATGTGGTCAACCTATCTGAAATAGATCCAACTATTCGAGTATGCATGCTTTCTAAAGTCAAGCCAGAATTGCATTGGCTATGGCACAAGAAACTCTCTCACATCAACTTTAGAAATATCAACGAGCTCAGTATGAAGAAACTGGTGAGAGGGTTGCCCACTATTACTTATTCAAAAGATAAGTTATGCTCAGCATGTGAAATGGGCAAGCAGAAGAAGAGTTCATTCAAGTCCAAAGTCAATCATTCCATTAATGAACCTCTTACTATGATACATATGGATCTTTTTGGCCCCATCAGCACACCATCTTTGGCCAAAAAGATCTATACTCTAGTCTTGGTTGATGAATTTTCAAGATATACTTGGATCATCTTCCTTAAGACTAAGTCAGATGCAACAACAGAAATCATTGCCTTTATAAAAAGAGAGGAACTTCAAAAAGGCAACAAGGTCAAGCAACTTAGAAGTGACCATGGTACTGAGTTTAAGAACTCAGTATTAGCCGATTTCTGTGAAGAAAAAGGAATCATTCAAAACTTCTCTGCAGCCTACACACCATAACAAAATGGTGTTGTAGAAAGAAAGAATAGAACACTGATTGAAGCTGCAAGAACTTTATTATGCCATGCTGGACTGGCACTGAGTTTCTGGGCTGAAGCTGTAAACTGTGCAAACTTCACTCCGAATAGAGCCACTATAGTCCAAAGACATCTGAAGACTCCATATGAGTTATACAATGGCAACATTCCTAATGTGGAATACTTCCACATCTTTGGGAGTAAATGCTTTGTACTCAGTACAAAACAAAATCTCAACAAATTTGCTCCCAAAGCAAATGAAGGTGTGTTCATGGGCTACTCTCCACACTCTAAAGCTTTCAGAGTGTATATCATCTCAACCAAGATGATTGTAGAATCCATTCATGTCACATTCGATGAAGATCAGAATGAGCATTCTACCTCAGCAAGTGAAGACATAAGTGGCATAGATATTCTATGCAATCCAGAACACTCCATTGCTGAACAGCCCAAGTTTCATCCACACTTTATTCCCAATAAGTTTAATGAAACTGATCAAGTTCAAACTCAGTATCACTCAACTGCGACTAATACTGAGGTTCCCATAACAGAGGACCTCCATACTGAGTTTCCAACTAATGATCTGAACCACTCTACCTATGAAGAAGGTGAAACATCCAACGCTTCACAAGAATCCACATCAACTCTGCAGAATGAAGATGAACAGCAACCTGCGCTGTCTAATACTGACCAGAATTCCACTCAGTATCAGACACAAGACACACCAAATCAACAAGATATTGTTGATCCTATTTCAAATGCTCCCTTAGGAAACAATTTAAGGGAACACAGAGACCATCCACACTCAAACATTATTGGTCCTATTGAAGAAGGTGTCCAAACAAGAAGAAAATTATTATTCTTTGGCAAAACTATTATTGGTACTAAGTGGGTGTTCAGAAACAAGATGGACAAGGATGGTGTTGTCATCAGAAACAAAGCAAGGTTAGTTGCTCAAGGTTACAGGTAAGAAGAAGGCATTGACTATGATGAAACTTTTGCACCAGTTGCAAGAATTGAAGCTATTAGGTTGTATCTTGCATATGCAGCCTTTAAGAATTTCAAAGTTTATCAGATGGATGTCAAAAGTGCTTTTCTAAATGGAAAACTACAAGAAGAAGTTTATGTTAAACAACCTCCAGGTTTTGTTGATCCTAAATTTCCTAATTATGTTTTCAAGCTTGATAAAGCTCTATATGGGCTCAAACAAGCTCCAAGAGCCTGGTATGACACCCTGTCTGAGTACCTTATTGAAAATAAATTTACAAGAGGTAAAATTGATAAAACATTATTTTCAAAACGGAAAGGTTCTGACATCTTACTCATTCAGATATATGTAGATGATATTATCTTTGGCTCAACTGACAAGTCAATGTGTGACTGGTTTGCTAAGATAATGTCAACTCAGTATCAGATGAGTATGATGGGAGAACTTACTTACTTTCTTGGTTTACAAGTTGAACAAAATCCTGATGGCACTTTTATAAATCAAAGTAAGTATGTGCATGACATGTTAAAGAAATACAAATTTGAAAATTTATCTTCCATGCACACTCCTATGGGTACTCAGGATAAGATAAGTAAGGATGAAACTGGTAAACCAGTATGTCAATCCACATACCGAGGTATGATTGGTTCCTTACTTTACTTAACTGCTAGCAGGCCTGATATCATGTTTGCCACATGTTTGTATGCTCGGTATCAGGCTGATCCTAAAGAATCACACATGAAAGCAGTTAAGCGCATCTTTAGATATCTTACAGGTACTCCTAACCTGGGTCTTTGGTATCCCAAAGATTCAAACTTTCACCTTGAAGGGTACACAGATGCAGATTTTGCAGGTTGTAGATTGGACAGAAAGAGCACAAGTGGAGGATGTCAATTCCTAGGTGGAAGACTAGTTGGTTGGTCATCCAAGAAGCAAAATTCGGTAGCAACTTCTGTCACACCCCGCCAAAAATGAGTTTTTACTTCATTTAAAATGTTTTGCGGAAGAACGAAGGTGTAACGTTCATGACAACATAGCAAAGATTAAGTAAACAAACAACCACGCAATAACGAAAAATAAAGGTTTGTTTCACTTTCCAAAAGTAGAAAGTTTCCAAAAATAGCAAGTTTCCTAAAATAGAAATTGTTTGAAATGAAATGATTGTTCGTAAACTTAATGTTTTAATCATGGCTCACGACAATCCCTATGCTCATATCCTCCAAACTCCACTGCACCTAATTACCTGGAAAAACATAAATAGTAAAAGGGTCAACAATAATGTTGAGTGAATCCACAGGGTTAATGTTTATGATAAGAGTAAAGTGATTTGCTACTCAAAATGTTTGTTATGAAAATGGTTTATGACTGAAAATGTATAAGGTTCAACACTCATATGATATGAGTAGTAAGTATGAAATGTTTAGTATAGTTGTAGAAGGTATACAACTACTAGTTATGTTTATGAAAAAGTGTTGAACAAAATGTTGTGTTTGACATCGCATGAACTGTTATCCCCAACAGGTAGCTAGTCTATTGAGTTAATATACCAACCCCTAAGTCCACAATCAACACTTCAAGTCCAGTATGTTATGTTATTTTATGGATATACACTCCCGGTGATGTCTTGGATAAACCAAGTAATGATCAAACGTTCGTTGGGAGGATGAGTGTCAGTCAATAGTACTATCTGCATATCCATGGTCTAGATCCACTAGTTAATGATTGCTGGTAACCTTAGTCCGGTATAATAATTGTTTGTCATGCCAACGCGATAATGAAAATGTAACGATGTTGTACAGTCATAGTAAAATAGTAGCAATTGTGTTTATGTTTTCCACCCCAAAGTTTATAAAACAGTTAAAAGAGTAAAAGGGGTCTGTGGACTCACCTGGAAAAGCTTAGCAACAAGAGACTTAAGACAGAGGAATCCTCGGGAGACTCCTAGCTTCCTAAATGATTTAACTACTGATTAGGCTAAGCTAACACAGGCGATACTATATACGATATAAGATATATGATATACGTTAAATGTTATGTTATATGTTTTGTGACATCGAATGAACTTGGATTAATAAAATGAAATGAAATGAAATGCATTGGGTTTTATAAAATGAAATGAAATAGGCTCCAAAATGAAATGACATGAAATGAAATGATTCTCGAAATGAAATGATATGAAATGAAATGGATTGGGCCTAGATGGGCCTAATGGGCCACTAGGTTGGGCTACTTGGGCCTCATATTGGGCTTGGGTCCAATAGAGTTGGGCCAAGGATTGGGCTTGGGCCCAATGGGTTCGGTTTGGGTATAAGTGGGCCAAAGGTTTAGGCTTTGGTCCAAATGGGCTTGGATATTAATGGGCCAACTAATGTTTGGGCCCGATGGACTAAAGTAGATCGATATGGGCCAAGTACGGGCCTTGGCCCGATTGGGTATTCGGGGTTGGGTCCACGGTTTGGGTCAAGATCCGGCCTTGACCCGGTTCGACTTATTGGTCA
This sequence comes from Calendula officinalis, assembly GCA_963853835.1. Classification (NCBI taxonomy): domain Eukaryota; kingdom Viridiplantae; phylum Streptophyta; class Magnoliopsida; order Asterales; family Asteraceae; genus Calendula; species Calendula officinalis. The sequence continues at coordinate 47,231,832 of OY970830.1, read as the reverse complement.
ACATTGGTCAAAATTGGTCAACAAAAGTCAACTAAAGCTTCTAGATTTCGGTTAGGGTTTGAGGTTTACTATAATTTGGTCAACCAAGGTCAAATTTGGTAAATCTAGCTATCAAATGGTCAAATAGTCAATCATGAAAGTCAATTAGGTTTAGGGTTTGGTGAGTTCGGCTAGGGTTTAACCTAGGGTTGGCCGAATGGCCAAAACCCTACGGGTTTTGTGGCTAGGTTCGGCTAGGTCGACTTGGTTCAAGGGTTCATGGGTCTAGATCGGTACTAGGGTTCTAGATCTAAGGTTTTAGCATACAAATGTCGAGATCTAGGGTTCTAGGTCACGGGTTTAGCAACAAAGATTAAACAAACAACAAAACAATCACGATTTGGGATCAAGGAAGCAACCGTGGACATGCATGTGAGCATGCACGTCGAACATGGGGTTCATGACCTCACCGAGACCATATGGCCATTGGCCATGGTCTCGGGTTTATGTTAATACCGAAACGAAAAGGAAAACAAGCAAAAGGGTTCGGATTTCATACCTAGCAACCGAGAATTGGAAGAGAAAGATCAAGATCGAATTTGGATGGCTTCAATCTCGAACTCGGGACTTGCTCTAGGGTTTGGGACGGCCGAAAATCAACAAAAACAAATGATTGTGTTCATGGGGTTTATATAGGAACGAAATTAGGGTTAGGGTGAAAGAGATTGAGTCAAACAAGGACTCTATCAAGATGGAATGGATAAGATCAAGTTTTTAAAACACATGGCTAACACCACAAGGGTGTTTCGGCCATGAGGAAGGTCACGAGCAAGGGTAGGCCGGCCACATTGGTGGTCGGTCTAGGTTTAGTGTCGGGTTCAAAGCGTAGTTCGATTCGAGTCGCGTTTACATTAAATTGTTACGTTTATTGCTTAACCGGAAATGTTATTATTTTTAGAAATGTTTTTAGCTCAAAGTGTGTCACCATAAGAAAGTAATAATGTTGTGTTGACTAAAATAATCAAACACTAATGTATGGTGTAAAATATGTATGTTTGTTGTGTATAAGGAATGCCAAATATAGAAATGTCTATAAGTAGAAACTTTCTAATTGAGGAAAGTTCTAGAAATGAAATGAGGTTACATACCAGAAATATCGAGTTGTCACATTCTCCCCTGGTTGAAGAAATTTCGTCCCGAAATTTAAGACGAAGCACGAACAGGAGAGACAACGAGAAAAAGATGAGGATATTTCTTTCGCATCTGGTCCTCACGTTCCCACGTGAATTCAGGACCTCTTTTGGAGTTCCATCTGACTTTAACGATTTTGATCTTGCTTCTTCGCAACTTTTGCTCTTTCCAGTCAGATATTTCAATTGGTTCCTCAGTGAAATGAAGTTTGTCGTCGATGATAATTTCTTCAGTAGGGACGATAAGCGAAGGATCATGAATGAACTTTTTAAGATTAGAAACATGAAATGTGTTGTGAACATTGATGAGCTCATTAGGAAGACGAAGGCGATATGCAACAGCACCGATTCTTTCAAGAATCTCAAATGGTCCAACATAACGAGGACTGAGCTTTCCTTTCTTACCATAACGTACAACACCTTTCCAAGGTGCTACTTTTAGCAAAACGTGGTCGCCAACAGCGAACTCTAAAGGCTTTCGACGATTATCAGCATAGCTCTTTTGTCGATCTCTGGCAGCCTTGATGCGATTTTTGATCTTAAAAATCTTGTCAGTCGTTTCTTGTAGAATCTCAGGACCAGTAATCTGACGATCACCAATTTCAATCCAACAAAGTGGCGAACGACACTTTCTTCCATACACAGCTTCAAACGGTGCGGCCTTAATAGTTGTATGATAACTATTATTATACGAGAACTCAGCTAACGGAAGATGAGAATCCCAACTTCCACCAGTCGTTCAATAACACATGCTCTAAGCATGTCTCCCAAAGTTTGAATTGTTCTTTCAGTCTGCCCATCTGTTTGGGGATGATAGGCAGTACTCATATCGAGGCGAGTACCGAGAGATTTTTGCAACGATTGCCAAAAACGAGACGTAAAGCGACTATCACGATCCGAGATGATCGCGACTGGCACACCATGCCGAGATACAACTTCCTTTAAATAAATTCTTGTTAGCTTCTCCATCTGATCAGTTTCCTTAATAGGAATGAAGTGAGCTGATTTGGTCAATCGATCGACAATTACCCAAATTGTATCATGACCACTAGATGTTCGAGGCAATTTGGTTATAAAATCCATAGAGATTTCTTCCCATTTCCATTCAAGTATCTCTGGTTGTTGTAGAAGACCGGAAGGCTTCTGATTCTCTGCTTTCACTCTAGCACAAGTTAAACATTTGCTGACATAAACCGCGATCTCTTTCTTCATGTTTGGCCACCAATATAATTCTTTGACATCTTTATACATCTTGTCGGCACCAGGATGAATAGAATATTTGGATCGGTGAGCTTCATTCAAGATAACATTGCGAACACTTCCAAAATTTGGAACCCATAAACGATCCATGAAATAAAGAGTTCCATCCACCTTTGCTTCCAACTGCTTCTCCATACCACGCAAAGTTTCACTTTTGATGTTCTCTACCTTCAAGGCTTCAGTTTGGAATTCATGAACTTGGGAAGATAGATTAGAACGAACGGAGATTGGAAGGGCTCGAACACGACGAGGTTTAGGTTGCTCTTTCCGACTTAAGGCATCAGCTACCACATTAGCCTTACCAGGATGATACTTAATTTCACATTCATAGTCATTCATCAATTCTATCCATCTACGTTGTCTCATATTGAGATCTTTCTGATTGAAGATATGTTGCAAACTCTTGTGATCGGTAAATATTGTGCACTTGGTACCGTAGAGATAATGTCTCCAAATTTTCAATGCAAATATAACGGCACCCAACTCAAGATCATGGGTTGTATAATTCTTCTCGTGGTTCTTCAGTTGTCGAGAGGCATAGGCGATTACTTTGTCATGTTGCATCAATACACAACCTAGTCCTTGGTGCGAAGCATCACAGTACACCACGAAATTATCGGTTCCTTCAGGGAGAGATAGAATAGGAGCAGAACATAATTTAGATTTTAGAGATTGGAAGGCTGATTCTTGCTTTTCACCCCAGACAAATTTCTCATCCTTATGTGTTAACACCGTCAAATCCTTTGCAATCTTTGAGAAATTTTCTATGAACCTTCTATAGTAACCAGCAAGACCAAGGAATTGTCTCACTTCAGTTGGGGTCTTCGGAGCTTCCCAATTCTTTATAGCTTCTATCTTTGCAGGATCAACGTGAATACCTTCTTCGTTGATAACATGACCCAGAAATTGGACTTCACGCAACCAAAATTCACACTTGGACAACTTGGCGTACAACTTTTCTTTCTCCAACAACTCAAGAATGATTCTTAAGTGCTCTTCATGCTCTTCTCTAGAATGCGAATAGATGAGAATATCATCTATGAAGACGATAACGAATTTGTCGAGATAGTGTTTGCACACTCTGTTCATGAGATCCATAAACACAGCAGGTGCATTGGTCAAACCAAATGGCATTACCAAAAATTCATAATGACCATAGCGAGTTCTAAAAGCAGTTTTGGGCACATCTTCATCACGAACTTTTAACTGATGGTAACCAGAACGAAGATCGATTTTGGAATAGAAACTCGATCCTTGGAGTTGATCGAATAGATCATCAATACGGGGAAGAGGATATCGATTCTTAATTGTTACTTTGTTCAATTCACGATAATCAATGCACATTCTCATTGAACCATCTTTCTTTTTAACAAAAAGGACCGGAGCTCCCCAGGGCGAGAAACTCGGTCGAATGAAACCAAGATCAAGAAGTTCTTGTAATTGCGATGAAAGTTCTTGCATTTCAGACGGTGCAAGACGATAAGGAGAACGCGCGATAGGTGCGGCTCCTGGAATCAGATCAATACGAAATTCAACTTGTCTCTGAGGCGGCAGTCCAGGCAATTCACTAGGAAATACACCAGGAAATTCACGAACAATAGGAATGTCCTCAATCTTACGATCTTTGGACTTTGTGTCAACGACATGAGCAAGAAAGGCTTGGCATTCTTTACGAAGATATTTTTGAGCTTTCATAGAAGTTATGATTTTTATGTTTTTGTTTCTTTGTTCACCTTGAATTATTAAAGTTTCTGTTTTGGATAAGGGAATTCGGATTTGTTTGGTGTAACATATTATTTCAGCACGGTTTTTAGACAACCAATCCATCCCTATGACGATATCAAAACTACCTAGTTCTACAGGCACAAGGTCTATATCAAAAATGTGATCATCTAGGTCAAGCTTACAACCTTTAAAAACTTCACTAGACCTAACAACCTTGCCATTTTCTAACTCGATTTCATAATTCACCTTCAAACGATCAGGATCTAGATTTAAGAAACTTTTAAAGTCGGTCGATACGAAACTCAAGTCGGCTCCCGAGTCAAATAAAATAGTAGCAAAATGATTGTTGACGATAAACGTACCAGTGACGGTATCAGGGTTCTCACGAGCTTCTTGAGCATTCATAACAAATGCACGACCACGACCATTTTGACGATCATTGTTGTTGCTGGCATTGCGATTGTTGTTACGATTGTTATTATGATTGCCATTGTTGTTGTTGCCATTCTGGTTATTGTTGTTCTGAAGTCTAGGGCAACGATTACGATAATGGTTAGAATCACCACACTCGTAGCAGACAGGATTCTTAGGAGGATTGTTGGACGAACACTTTCTGAAATTATGACCCCAGCGGTCACACTTGAAGCATTTCTCACACTGACCATCATGATGCCAGTTACATCTGTTACACAAGGGCTTGCTTCCAGCATAAGACTTAGATTCTGAATTAGACCGATTGTTGTTCTGAGTAGAGGCTGCATAATTCTTAGTCTTTTGATATTTGTTCCCTTTGTGATCACGTTTGTTGTCGTAGGAACGCTTTCCATTTTCATTGTTCACATTATCAGTAGATTTGCTAGACACCACTAGCTTGTCTTTGAACGATCCACTTCTCATTGCATCATCAGTCAACCTTGTTGCACGATTCACAGCATCTTCGAATGTTGTCGGTTCAGAAGCAATAACATGAGTACGAATAAGATCATGAAGACCTTGAAGATACTTTTCAATACGCTTGAATTCAGGAGTAACCAAATGAGGAACGAGACGAGCAAGTTCTTGAAACTTAGTTGTGTAGGTAACAATATCAGATCCAACCATGGACAGATTCCATAGTTCCATCTCAACTTTTTGCAGCTCTCTCCTTGGGCAAAACTTCTGAGTTAACTGATCCTTGAACGTATCCCAAGTCATAGCATCAACAGTTGCACGACCTAAGACTTGCACTTGAGAATTCCACCAGGACAATGCTTCCTTGGACAACGTACTAGCAGCAAACTTCGTCATATTCTCAGGGGCACATTGAATAACACTGAAAATGGATTCCACCTTCTCAATCCAGTGGATGATAGCAATAGCACCTTCAGATCCAGAGTAGGTCGGAGGATGACAGGACGTAAAGGTCTTAAATGACTGACCCTGACGATTTGGATCTGAAGTTTAAACAAATAGGGAAAGAAAATGAGTAATAAGTTAAAATAAGATAGAAATAATGAATCTTCTTTCATGGAGTCGTATATTATACCATTGTTTCCCACATTAGATGCACCAGCGGCATTTCCTCTTGCAGCGTTCATTTGAGCCATTGCTTCAGCAATACGGCGTTCCACCATTTGTTCGACAGTCTCAGCGTTTCCTCCTCGAGCCATGGATAAATTGCTGATACAAATGATAAGAAATTAAGAGATGAATAATATAGGAGGACTATAAGGAAAATATGTACTTATAATAGGGATCAAAGAGTAGATATACAATAGACGTAATAGTAGTAGTAGACGTAGATATAAATAGTCATAATTATAGTCGTAGTAGAAGAGACGTATAGAAAATACACTTTATAAGAACAATAGAAATTACGAAAATATCACTTTTATTAAACACATTCCTAATACATAATAGTTTTATAAGTAGGGCATATTTGCCAATACTAAAGAACAAAAATACTGAAATAGCTAAACATAAAATTTAATAATAGAAAAACAAATATAGACGAAAGGTAGATGACTAATCATCTTCTTCTGGCTCAGAGTCTTCCATAGGCTCTGACTCTTCTTCTGGCTCTTCCTCTGGTTCTGATTCTTCTTCTGTTTCAGAGTCTTCTTCAGGCTCTGATTCTGATATCACTTCTGGCTCAGGTTCTCGACGTCGTGGAGTTCTTGGAACAATATCACGCTTGGGTTTAGCAGGCGAACATAGATAAATGATACCGCCCTCACGCTTACGATAGACAATAGGACGCTGACCACGAGCTGGAGTAGGAGGACCATTAGGAATGATTGGAAAGGGACGTCTTCTTGGGCGACGATGCCACGGGATAACATGAGGTTGTACCACTGCTGGCACTGGAGCAACAGGAACTGGGACTACTGGGACAGCAGCATCACGATCACTATCGGAGTCATATGAGATATCGAGGACACTAGCAGGCGACATTCTACTAAACACGACGCATAAAAGTCTATTAGATTATGAAGTTGTAAGGCTTACTGACATATGCTAGCTATATCACTAGGGCAATACTAACTAAGGCAAATGTTCTAAACTAAGAACAATGGAACTTTAGGATATGAGACTGAGCATGCCATGATTATTTTGATTTTATAAAAGTGTTTGTTTTTCTCAAAAATCTTTTGTAGTTATAGACTAGGCTTGCTAATTCACTATAACTTAAGCTCTGATACCACTCTGTCACACCCCGCCAAAAATGAGTTTTTACTTCATTTAAAATGTTTTGCGGAAGAACGAAGGTGTAACGTTCATGACAACATAGCAAAGATTAAGTAAACAAACAACCACGCAATAACGAAAAATAAAGGTTTGTTTCACTTTCCAAAAATAGCAAGTTTCCTAAAATAGAAATTGTTTGAAATGAAATGATTGTTCGTAAACTTAATGTTTTAATCATGGCTCACGACAATCCCAATGCTCATATCCTCTAAACTCCACTGCACCTAATTACCTGGAAAAACATAAATAGTAAAAGGGTCAACAATAATGTTGAGTGAATCCACAGGGTTAATGTTTATGATAAGAGTAAAGTGATTTGCTACTCAAAATGTTTGTTATGAAAATGGTTTATGACTGAAAATGTATAAGGTTCAACACTCATATGATATGAGTAGTAAGTATGAAATGTTTAGTATAGTTGTAGAAGGTATACAACTACTAGTTATGTTTATGAAAAAGTGTTGAACAAAATGTTGTGTTTGACATCGCATGAACTGTTATCCCCAACAGGTAGCTAGTCTATTGAGTTAATATACCAACCCCTAAGTCCACAATTAACACTTCAACTCCAGTATGTTATGTTATTTTATGGATATACACTCCCGGAGATGTCTTGGATAAACCAAGTAATGATCAAACGTTCGTTGGGAGGATGAGTGTCAGCCAATAGTACTATCTGCATATCCATGGTCTAGATCCACTAGTTAATGATTGCTGGTAACCTTAGTCCGGTATAATAATTGTTTGTCATGCCAACGCGATAATGAAAATGTAACGATGTTGTACAGTCATAGTAAAATAGTAGCAATTGTGTTTATGTTTTCCACCCCAAAGTTTATAAAACAGTTAAAAGAGTAAAAGGGGTCTGTGGACTCACCTGGCAAAGCTTAGCAACAAGAGACTTAAGACAGAGGAATCCTCGGGAGACTCCTAGCTTCCTAAATGATTTAACTACTGATTAGGCTAAGCTAACACAGGCGATACTATATACGATATAAGATATATGATATACGTTAAATGTTATGTTATATGTTTTGTGACATCGAATGAACTTGGATTAATAAAATGAAATGAAATGAAATGCATTGGGTTTTATAAAATGAAATGAAATAGGCTCCAAAATGAAATGACATGAAATGAAATGATTCTCGAAATGAAATGATATGAAATGAAATGGATTGGGCCTAGATGGGCCTAATGGGCCACTAGGTTGGGCTACTTGGGCCTCATATTGGGCTTGGGTCCAATAGAGTTGGGCCAAGGATTGGGCTTGGGCCCAATGGGTTCGGTTTGGGTATAAGTGGGCCAAAGGTTTAGGCTTTGGTCCAAATGGGCTTGGATATTAATGGGCCAACTAATGTTTGGGCCCGATGGACTAAAGTAGATCGATATGGGCCAAGTACGGGCCTTGGCCCGATTGGGTATTCGGGTTTGGGTCCACGGTTTGGGTCAAGATCCGGCCTTGACCCGGTTCGACTTATTGGTCAACATTGGTCAAAATTGGTCAACAAAAGTCAACTAAAGCTTCTAGATTTCGGTTAGGGTTTGAGGTTTACTATAATTTGGTCAACCAAGGTCAAATTTGGTAAATCTAGCTATCAAATGGTCAAATAGTCAATCATGAAAGTCAATTAGGTTTAGGGTTTGGTGAGTTCGGCTAGGGTTTAACCTAGGGTTGGCCGAATGGCCAAAACCCACGGGTTTTGTGGCTAGGTTCGGCTAGGTCGACTTGGTTCAAGGGTTCATGGGTCTAGATCGGTACTAGGGTTCTAGATCTAAGGTTTTAGCATACAAATGTCGAGATCTAGGGTTCTAGGTCACGGGTTTAGCAACAAAGATTAAACAAACAACAAAACAATCACGATTTGGGATCAAGGAAGCAACCGTGGACATGCATGTGAGCATGCACGTTGAACATGGGGTTCATGACCTCACCGAGACCATATGGCCATTGGCCATGGTCTCGGGTTTATGTTAATACCGAAACGAAAAGGAAAACAAGCAAAAGGGTTCGGATTTCATACCTAGCAACCGAGAATTGGAAGAGAAAGATCAAGATCGAATTTGGATGGCTTCAATCTCGAACTCGGGACTTGCTCTAGGGTTTGGGACGGCCGAAAATCAACAAAAAACAAATGATTGTGTTCATGGGGTTTATATAGGAACGAAATTAGGGTTAGGGTGAAAGAGATTGAGTCAAACAAGGACTCTATCAAGATGGAATGGATAAGATCAAGTTTTTAAAACACATGGCTAACACCACAAGGGTGTTTCGGCCATGAGGAAGGTCACGAGCAAGGGTAGGCCGGCCACATTGGTGGTCGGTCTAGGTTTAGTGTCGGGTTCAAAGCGTAGTTCGATTCGAGTCGCGTTTACATTAAATTGTTACGTTTATTGCTTAACCGGAAATGTTATTATTTTTAGAAATGTTTTTAGCTCAAAGTGTGTCACCATAAGAAAGTAATAATGTTGTGTTGACTAAAATAATCAAACACTAATGTATGGTGTAAAATATGTATGTTTGTTGTGTATAAGGAATGCCAAATATAGAAATGTCTATAAGTAGAAACTTTCTAATTGAGGAAAGTTTTAGAAATGAAATGAGGTTACATACCAGAAATATCGAGTTGTCACAACTTCCACAGCAGAAGCAGAATATGTTGCTGCAGGAAGTTGTTGTGCTCAATTATTATGGATGCAGTATCAACTCTTAGACTATGGGTTCAACTTTTATAAGACTCCCATTCATTGTGATAACAAGAGTGCTATTGCTATCACAGAGAACCCAGTCTATCACTCCAAAACCAAGCACATTGATATCAGATACCACTTTATTCGAGATAATGTGGAAAAAGGTAAGGTTGAGGTAGATTATGTACCAACAGATGAACAATTGGCCGATGTGTTTACTAAACCTCTCCCTGAGGAAAGGTTTATGTATTTACTAGGGCAATTAGGTATGTTGAATCCTTAATCTTTCTTAAATTTTCTTTAAAACTGAGCGCTCAGTATCACTCCTGTTGTTTTTACTTCCCCATACCTTAATTATCTTTAAATCTCCTATAAATAACCGTTTTTTTTTTTTACTTCAAATATTTTTCAACAGTTATTTCATTCTTTCATTTAAAATTCTCTCTGCGATTAACGATTCACTCTTTCTTAGCAAGCAAAACTCTTAAATTAAAATCACAGATGGCAAATTACACTTTCGTCGCTCCAGAAGTTGAATCGGAAATCAAATTCCGAAACGATGAACTGCCCAGGTTTGCGAGGAACATCATCACAGCAAATTTCACTATTCCTCAAGCCTGGGTATGCCAAGAATTCACAAACATTGTGACTTTTATGAAGCATTGGCCAATTGCTCGTGCACTGACCTTGTCTCCTCGAGCAATTTACCCAGAAATGTTATGCGAGTTTTGGTACTCTGCCACACTCGATTCTCCAGATATGATTGCTGGGTGGGTAATTCGAGATCAAAGAAGGGCATTTGTGTCTACCGCCATTATTCGTGAAACACTGAGGCTTCCCGCCCATGCTCAGTATGACCCATTTATTGACAGAACAGAGGCACGTTCAGTATTGCCATTTTTGGGCCGAAGAGGAACAACGGGCATTATCAAAAGAAATAAATGAATTTGGGATGCAAATAGTACATGCCTTGTACTATGGAAGTAACATTGATTATGCACGGCTCATTTTCAATGAATTAGCTGCTCTGGTTCGGGCTAACACAAGGGAATGCAATGCCCCTTTCTGCAGATTTTTATCACTCATCTTTCAACACTCAATGCCCACACATACTTATGATGAGTTTCACAGTCCAAGGGTTGATCTTCCTCCTCTTAGTGAGAAGATCTTCTTTTACAGGCCAATCGCAGGAGAGCCTCTTCTAAGTGCTTCTATGTGGGCCATTGTTCAAGAACACATAAATGATGAAGAAGAATGTCTGATACTGAGTCAGACAATGATGATGATGATGATAATGATGATAATAGTGGTAATGGAGCACAGGCCGTTCAAGATATTGAGATGCAGGATGTTCCACAAGTTCAAGAACCGACTCAACAACATATCTCTCCACCTGCACAGGATCCTGATGCTCCTCATATTGAAACAGTTTTTGATACTGAGTCCTCCGAAGACACACCACTGGTCCTTCAAAGAAGAAGAAGGAATCTTTCCCCTATCATTATGGGAAACTTATCATCTGAGGAGGTGCAGCCTGCAAATGTTCCATCATTAACTGCATTTCTTCAAGCCCAAAGCTTAGTTGCAGCCACCGCTGACCTTCCAGGTCCAGAACTAATTCCAACAGCTCAACCAATTGAGGAACCTCATCTTCCTCTTGATGTGGAGATTCAATATGAGCAAATTACGCTGGAAGGTGCTCAGTAAAACAGAGAGGTCGGTATTGAAGATGTTGGTGCTGCACATCAACAATCACATGATCCTGCACCGACCTCTGCAGATGCTAGAAGGGAATCTGACAGAGTCTCAGGTATGAATTTCTAAAAAGCCTTTAAACTTCTATATATATATATATATATATATATATATATATATATATATATATATTTCATTCCCAAATAGAGACTAAGTATTGGCCAGTACCAACTCAATACTGACCAAAGTCTCAAACGATCTTTCAAATATATATCCTTTTATGGCCAACATAGCTAGCCCACTGCTGCTATGAAAAATTCATATACTGAGCACTTTCAATTGATCATTGTCAGTCTACAGTTGTCTCAACATTTAAAGAGACAATGGTGGTTGATGTCACACTGACACCCACTGGTGCTGCTTGAATAATGTCCAACTTATTTTTGAGTTGGGTAGCATAATTCAAGAAATGATCACAAACCCTTAAGCCACAAAATCCAAAAATTTTCCATGGGTTTTAGCCACATTTCTGTTATCACTCTAATACCGAGTGATAAACATTGAAAATAACAAGAAGCACATCCCAGGCTTCGAATTCCCAAACCCAAACCTTTTAGTAAATGTGACTTATCCTATACTGAGCTACTTAAATTTTCACACTCACTTTTACTAAAATCTTCTTACACATGCTATGCACAAGTCCACAATATTTCATCATAAACCAGATGAAATACAGACTTCACAAACTCTGTTTATATGATTATAGAATTAAACAACACCGCAATTCTATTTGATAAACCTCTCTTTCTAACCAGTTTTATATTTTTTTTTTGTTTCTTTAGCACCATCTGTGCAGGGTATTCCAGCATCACAGGCTGCAGGAGAACAAGTGACTCTGCAAGCAATCATGCAGAATATTCTGGCCATTCAACACACTCAGAATACAATTTTGGACAGAATGGACACTATGAGTAGGGATATTGACTCCATCAAACAGTCAGTCTCACTACTCCAACAACAACATAAGCCTCCATCTCCTCCACCATCCTCACATGGTGGACATAATGAAGAAGGAGAAGGCGATGATGATCCTGCACATATGCAATCACCCTCCCATGCCAATACTGAGGGTGATACTGATGCTGCGACTGAGCCCATGCCATCCCCTACCATTGAAGCACCACAAGGGGACATGGGTGGTGATACTGATCCTCCTCCCTCCCCATCCAATGATAACAATAAGGGGAAGAAGAGACAAAGAGATACTGAGGTTGATCAACCTGAGCCATCTGCTCAGGGGGAGAAAAGACAAAGATTGAATGAAGACCAACCTCCACAACAAGAACAACAACAACAACAACAACAGCAGAGTCCTCATACTGAACCACTTCGATTTCAGTATGAGAGAAGAAGACAAAGAAGTAGGTCAGTACCACACTTTGAAGACCCACATGAGCCATCTGCTCAGGGGGAGACTCACACTGACCAACCACAGCAAGCTTATACTGAGCCACCTGCTCAAGAAGAAAACAACTTGCAGATTATTGTGTATAGGCCTTTTGTGTGGCCTATTGCTGATGATGAAGATGAAGAACATCCAGTGGCATCAGAAGATTTTTTAAACTTTGCACTGGATGAAGCAAATAAAGACACCTCTTCATCATCATTCTCAGATGATGAAGAGCATACAAGAAAACCTATCTCACCTCAAGCTGAAGGACCTTCTAGAATTCCTAGAAGACCAATAACCAGAAGAATGACAAATGTGGTTATGTCCTCAGAATCTAGTGAAGAACAAGATCCAGCTCCTCTGATCTCAAGACCTAGGAGATCTGCTCAGTTTACTGAGGAAAAGAGTGATGCTGAGGATGAGATTGAGGCCAGAAATTCTTCCCTGTTAAGGAAGAACCTGAATCTGAGTCTGAAGATGTTCCAAGAAGATCTCATACTGTAAGAAGAACTGGAGATGAATTACTTGAACAGTATTGGAACATTGTGGCACAAAGAACAAGATATAGGGAAACAAGGATGGGTATGCTGAGGAATAAAGCATTTCTAAATGTAAGAGACATATACTGGCTAAATGAATTTGTCAACAAAATAAAGGTCAAAACTGTTGATAGATCAATTGTTGCAACTTGCACTGGGCCAGTCAGTCCTCCAATGAAGTTTTTCCTCCATGACATCCAAAATATGGGACGTCAAGATTGGATAAAGATTGCTAGACTGATAAAGGAGATGCCCTCAAAATCCTCTGAAGCCCAAGTGATGATGGATGAAATTTGGGCTGTATCTGCTATATGCTATGAAAAAGGCATTCTTTATGCAGCAGAATACAGGGCACTCAGTGTGATGACTGAAGCTATGAAGAACAACAAACCTGAGTGCCTTAATACTTTCAGAATAATTCCCACATATAATGTTCCCTCTAACCTTATCTTTCAGGATCAAAAGAGTACCATATATCCAACATCTGGATATATGTATACTGACTCAGATGACAGGGAGTGCTTCATTACTGAAGCAGATTTGGCAACAGCTCCTATCAGCCATTTGGTGGGTCTTAAATGGATGATAACAAAGAGAGAAGATGCTTGGTTTAGAAAGAAGATAGTTGATGTACTAAACAACAGGCAAGATGAACTGAAGAAAAGAGAAGAGCTCATCCATGTGAAGAAAGAAGTCTTCTACGAGTTTGAGTCGATCAACAAAGACTAAAGAAGAAGACTTTGTAGCCTGTAGCTTACTTTATTTAGTATCTCTTTGTAGTTGTTTTGTTATCATTAGATAGGGGGAGATTGTTAAGGCAAAAAGCCTTACCCCTTGTATGAATCTTAGGATAACAAACACAATCTAGAATAGCTTAGATTAAAATGTAGATTAAAATAGCTAAGTCAGAAGTGATACTGAGTTTGGCCAATACTGGTCACTCAGTATCAGCACTCAGTATTGGAAAACCAATACTGAGTAGAAGGACTGAGTGATACTCAGTATAGTAACGGACTAAGATCAAATCCCTTGATCTTAGTCATTTCCCTTACTTAGTTCTTCGGTTACTCCTTTGCTCATTATGTAAGATCTCTATAACACTATAAATAGAGATCATCTTGCAAAGGAGTACTTACCAATTCACTTTACACTTTCATATCTTTGTAATTGATCAGTGGTCTTGTTATTCCGCAACAATCCACACTTAGTGGAATTATACATTTGACTCATATCTTGTTCTTATACAATATTTGTCTTAAGTTATAATTAACCAATCAATTAACCATCTAAACCAGGGTGTTGTGACCTAACAAAAAGTTTATGAGATAGCTCTGGAATATATAAACATTTAGAGAGCTTGAGAGTCGGAGAAATTTCAATACTCCCTCCTGTTTTTACATGAAGTTTTTCCCCATTTGCCGTTTTTATAAAGTTTTTTGTTGGTTTAGTAGTTGTTGTAAAATCAGATAAGTCATGGGTATTGTATCTGTAGCTCCACAGTCGAAAATCCAAGATTGGTCCGACTTTTGAATATGTTGGACCATATTGGCTAAACCACCCTTATTATATATATTTTTAACATTTTTTAACTTTTTATACGTTTTAAGATTTTCTTTTAGATAGTAAGTAATATTACTTTGTTTGAAAAAGGTTTCCATTTCTGAATTTAAAAAGTTTTTGTTAATTGTGATTTTCGGTTATTACAAGTAACAAAATGCAGCGGAAAATAGTTTAATCACCAATGAACGGATCTTGATATCAATCATACAATTAAACTAAAGATAAATACAAAGAGTTAAGATGAATAAATCATACCCTAGAAGCCTTTGTATAATATGTATCGGGTGGAGATGTGGTACGACGGAAACCAAGAACTCCAACGGGGAATTCCTCCAAAGCTAGTCCACACAACACCTATGCAAGAACACCAAGGGATGCTAGTCCAATCTTCAAGCAAAGAGAACAAAACTCTAGAGAGTGTGTTGAAGGGGGCGACGGCCGAAATAGGGTTTCAAGAGGTGAGATTTATCTTGCTCTTGATTCCCTTTTATTGACTTCCCATAATCACTTATGATTATTAACACTCTAGTCCCTATCTTTTGTTCCTTCTAGTTTGCTCACAATAAAGTTCTAATATTGACAATTAGTATTATACTTTAATATATACAAGCATGTAGCTTATATTAATATGTAATGTAAATACCCTAATTACACTACATATCTTATGGTGTTAGGTGTTTTAGTGTGTGACCCATTAGGCTCACAAACAACTAGCCATATAACTATATGTTATACGCGTGAAGCATATTCCAACAGCTCTCACTTGCGCACGTGATAACATCAAGTAGTTATACAAGCAAAGGTTAGAGTCTAGCAACCCGCCAATGCCCCTAGAAGTTCATGAGGAGTTTCATAAAATCTTTGTTCAAAGTTTTTCAATCAGTTATCCTTTTGTTGCTGATACTATGTTGAAATTTAGATAAGGATTAATGCCAATCTACAATTTCAACCTCTACCGATGGGCCTCGAGCTCAGTTCAATCCTGTATCTTTCTCTAAAGGGTGTCTTCTTACGAGGGCTGCCCTCACTCCGCTCTCCTCCGATTCTGTTTCTCGATCTATACATTGAAGTAGATTACCAAAACCAATCAGGATTCATCGTGATTACCTTTTGGGTGTGGCCACACATACATCTATTCAAATCATCGAGGGGCCCAGTAGTATCTAATCCACTTTCGTGGAGGAACAAATTCTTTATTGACTACACGTGTCTGTCATATGCTTAATGACAAACCCGATAATGGTTGTTATAGCAGCCTTATTCAGGTCAGCGTTTAACCACATCAAAGTTTGCCCCTCTACATACAAAAACCAACTTGCATCTCAATTCAGAGGATAAGCGACAAAGCCTTTGTGAGATTCACTTGTGACATAAATCCAGGAAGTGATTTCTCATAGGTTGGGTCAGTCCAATTGTGCATCTTATGAACAACATGTGAGTTTGATTTCATCATCCTTAGTCATACTAAGATAATGTCATCAATGCCCTCAGATTTGTCTTAATAATATTCCCATATTATTAATATGACAATGAACAATTTAGAATATAAAACGCAGTAAATATTCATGGATCTAAACATGCAAATATAGAACACAGTAGATATTCATTTAAAAACGATCATTTCAAATATATCAATTTATTCCAATAAAAACTGCTCAATGTTCCATTTTCCAAATACTAAATCAGATTACATGAAACTACTAGCTGGTCGAAGCCCAATGTTTCTAGCATGCTCAATATGTTTTGTACATGACATTGGCTTCGTGAAGAGGTCAGCTAAGTTGTCATCTGTATGAACTTTGAGCAAGCGTACATCTCCCATTAGGATCGCATCTCTAATGTAGTGAATCTTCCTCCGATAATGTCTGGCGTCATCTGTATGAACTTCATAGATGATTGAACTGTAATCATCAATGATTAACCAGTAATCATTGATGATTAAACAGTGATCATAAGTGATTAAGCTATAATCATCGATGATTAACAAGTAATCATTGACGATTAAAATTTTGGATGTTTTAATGTTTGTGTTTCAAAAATTGTATTTTTAGTTGTTTATTATTTGTATCATATAGAAATTATTTCACAACCACAAACATATAATAAAACATGCAACACATTTTGTGCAAACCTCGACCGATGAAATCCTAGGTTCGGTCACGTGAGTCATCACGACGGACCGAGGGAACAAACTAGGGGACGGGCCAACATTAACCCAATGGGCTCCCACTTGCTCCAAGACATTCTTGAGCAAGTAGAAACCAATACTTGTGAAAAAATGCAATCTGCCAGAACATTCCAGCAGACTTTGAAGCTCGAAAGGTCACTGAAGGAGTCTTCGATAGTCTTCCCGGCCTTCAGGAAAGTTGTAGCCCACGACTTTGCAAGCATTTTAGGCTTTTGAATCGCCCAAAATGGAGTCCGTATGCCTCTGGAAATCCTGTTTTGGTACAGCCCTCGCGTTGATGACGGAAATTTGTTGTTTTCTTCATTTGTCTTCAATTTTGGTCAACAATTTACAATAAAAAAAATAAAGAAAGACAATCTATTCTATTACTTTTACATTACAAATTGCACCCAAAAAAATGGCACCAAAAATAAAAGAAAAAATTAAAAGATTACACCCAAATTTAGCCAAAAACACGGCTTTCCCAAAACAACCAAACATTCAACGACAATCAATCACAAGGTCTAGGTTTTCATCGGTTTGCACAAACAAGCAACAATTGACAAGGCTTTGGCTTGAGATATGGTAAAAATACATGTTTTGCCATATCAAAAACGAAATTAAACAAGTAATTCCAAGCCAAATAATCAAAAAAATACAATAACAAGATTAATTTTTTGATGTGTTTTTGTACTAAGTGGCAATTAGGGTTCCAAAAACTCATATTTTTAACCCATTATATAAAAATTGCGAAAAAATAAAGAACCCTAGGGTTCTTATATTTGCCGTTCGGAATTAGGGTACCAAAAAAGATTGATTTTTGCCACTTTTCACAAGAACTAGCTAATTATATGATTAATATAATGACTCGTGATACCACTAATGGTGATTTTCGGTTATTACAAGTAACAAACGCAGCGGAAAATAGTTTATCACCATAAACGGATCTTGATATCAATCATACAATTAAACTAATAAAGAAATCAAAGAGAATGGATGAAGAATTCATACCCTAGTTGCCTTTGATTATACGGTTCGGTTTGAGATGGTAATCGGCCGAAACAAAGAACACCAAATGGGAGTCCCTCCAAAGCTAGTCCACACAACACAATCTCTAGAACACCAAGGGATGCTAGTCCGATTGAGCAAGCAAGAAGAAAAACCCTAGAGAGGGTTGAAGGGGGTGCGGCCGTGAATTGTAGGAAGTGGGGGATTATGGTTGCCCTAATCCCTTTTAATGACTTCCCATAATCACTTATGATTTATTGCACTCTAGCCCCTTGCCTTTCGTTCTTTCTATTAAGCTCACTATTAAGTTTCAATATTAACAATTAATATTAAACTATAATATGTATACAAGCTAGTAGCTTATATTAATATATAATGTAATTACCCTAATTACACTATATATCATATGGTGTTTAATGTTTAAGTGTGTGACCCTTTAGGCTCACAAACAACTAGCCATATAACTATATGTTATACGCGCGAAGCATATTCCAACAGCTCCCACTTGCGCACGTGATAACATCAAGTAGTCATACAAGCAAAGTTTAGAGTCTAGCAACCCGCCAATGCCCCTAGAAGTACATGAGGAGTTTCATAAAATCTTTGTTCAAAGTTTTTCAATCAGTTATCCTTTTGTTGCTGATACTATGTTGAAATTTAGACAAGGATTAATGTCAATCTACAATTTCAACGATTCTGTTTCTCGATCTATACATTGAAGTAGATTACCAAAACCAATCAGGATTCATCGTGATTACCTCTTGGGTGTGGCCACACATACATCTATTCAAATCATCGAGGGGCCTAGTAGTATCTAATCCACTTACGTGGAGGAACAAATTCTTTATTGACTGCACGTGTCTGTCATATGTTTAATGACAAACCTGATAATGATTGTTATAACAGCCTTATTCAGGTCAGCATTTAACCACATCAAAGTTTGCCCCTCTACATACACAAACCAACTTGCATCTCAAGTCAGAGGATAAGTGACAAAGCCTTTGTGAGATTCACTTGTGACATAAATCCAGGAAGTGATTTCTCATAGGTTGGGTCAGTCCAATTGTGCATCTTATGAACAACATGTGAGTTTGATTTCATCATCCTTAGTCATACTAAGATAATGTCATCAATGCCCTCAGATTTGTCTTAACAATATTCCCATATTATTAATATGACAATGAACAATTTAGAATATAAAACGCAGTAAATATTCATGGATCTAAACATGCAAATATAGAACACAGTAGATATTCATATAAAAAACGATCATATCAAATATATCAATTTATTCCAATAAAAACTGCTCAATGTTCCATTATCCAAATACTAAAACAGATTACATGAAACTACTAGCTGGTCGAAGCCCAATGTTTCTAGCATGCTCAATATGTTTTGTACATGACATTGGCTTCGTGAAGGGGTCAGCTAAGTTGTCATCTGTATGAACTTTGAGCAAGCGTACGGCAAATATGTTGAAGATCGTTGAAGATCATACTAGATCCAAGACGGATCAAATCAAGGGCACCAAATCGAAGAAATCTGCCCATAAACAAAGTAAGTTTTTTCTTCTCATGAAGTGGATCTATCAGCCGCCACTAGTGCTTTACCTGGTGGTGATAGAGCTCCCATTTCAGCAGGAATATCTTGTCCAGCTGATGTGGAAGCAGAGGCTGAAGAGGAGGTTGCTCCTTTAAAAAGGAGAAGGGTTAAGAAAACAGCCAACCGCCCCCTCATCGCCTCTCCCTCTTCCCCGTCCTCACCTATTGGTCTCCGTGATCCTTCTTCGCCTCAATCTCTAGGAGAAGGACCGATCACCAGTTTTGGTGATGTGGCGTCAGATGATGCTGATGTGGCATCAGCAGCATCATCAGGATTCTTCCAGGATCCTCGAGGTATTCTTTTGAATTCTCATTTGAGTGGATTCCGATCAGAAGCTGTGCCAGCGTCCGTTGCTGAGCTCCCTTCTCGTTTTCACTCTTCCAGTGTTTCTTTTAGATCTCCATCATTCGGAGTATCTAGCCAAACACTCCCGGCTGAATCCACCCCTCTTCCTTCTTTTCCTCTCCCTGCTGACCTCTAAACAGGTCAGCAGCTTTCAAAACGGCAATTTCGTTCTTTAGGAGTTACTGCCGGCTCCACACTTCTGCGTAGCTCCTCAACTGATTCATTATCAGTTGTTGTAACAAGGGGACAAACTCCACAAGCAACCTCGGTCTCTCAACAGACTGTTGGTGAAGTTTTTGGCTCATCCCAAGCCACCCGAGAGTCAGCTGCACACACACCACCACCAACTTCTTCCTCACTTTCAGAGTCAACAGTTGATGATAGATTGACTAGAAACCAAGTCTTTCTTGAAACTGTTCCTTCTGTTTCCCACAACGTCTCTAGATTGCACCGGCTAGAGATCAAGGAAACCACCACCGCCGATGAAGATACAACTGTAGGCCCAGTTGTTACTGAGGCACCTACCCAAGCTGCCAGTGATCGGAACGTATTCGCCAACTGAGCTGTGAGGCAGCTGACACACCACCCAGAGGATTTTCCCCTCATGTCTCTATACCAGATCAGCCGACTGGTGAGACTGAAACCGCTGATGAACACATGGCTTTCAGCCTGTTGTTCGAATCCAATGATGATGTCTTGACCAATCAAGATTTCATCGACCCATATTTTTCGTCTCCTGAATTAGACGAAACAAATGAATCAGGGTTTCAACTTGATTTGACAGCTGATGTCGGCCCTTCTGACAGAACCCGGGAAGTTTCAGCTGGACCCAACTCACCCCCACAATTGTTGAGGATCCCATAGGAGCCATTCCTCCTAACTAAGTAATGCCTACTCCCACAGCTGAGGCTACCACCTCAACTGGAGATATTCCGGACCCCTCTCCCTAAATTGTCCAAATGTCCCATGCTGGATCCAGCAAAGCTGGTGAAGGTATTCCCACCAAGGCCCTTGCTGCTTTGGTGTCTAGAGTTGTAAAATCCCAGATACGTCATGGGATGGCCATTCTGAGGAAGCAGCTGAACACCTTTCGAAGGGATGTTTCTCAGCAGTATGCTCAATCTGTTGATGCTTTATCAACAAGAATTGCATCACTGCATATTGAAGTCCACACTCTGACTCCTCAGCTGGCTCTTCTTTCTGATCAGATTCGATGCAACACCAGTGAGCTCATTCAGCTTAAAGCTTTCATTCAGCAAGAGCTCCGCTCCATTAAAGAATCTGACAGAACCGAGAATGATAGGCTTCTAGCTGAAGCCCAGGCAACTGAAGCAGAAATTGATCGACAGCTGACCTTGTTACAATCTCAGGTAACTCCTCTCATTACAGTTGTTGATCGTATTGGCATTGCTCAAGAAAAGCAAGAATCTCTATTGGCCAATACTCATAACCATCTCTCCAAGGCTATTGATGATTCTGCTGCTGCTGTGTCAACAAGGATGGATAAACTGGAGACTGAGGTTTGTTCGTTAACCTAGCAAGTCGCTAGTCTCCAAGGCACCCTTGACCTCACTCTACAAAAACTTAATGAGGGTGCCCCAACTGTCCGTCTTGCTGCTGCACCAGAGAGTTCCTTGCGTCTTCAGGGACTCTCTGAGGGGGAGTAAGAGTAAGCTATATCAGCAGGTGAACAACAAGGTGAACAAGATTCACAAATTATAGTCACCTCTGCTGTTGGAGCCAATGTTCAAGAAGATATTCCAGTAGGTGAGACCCCAAAATCACCACCTCCCACCTCTGCTGGAATAGAAGAAGACGTTTCAGTAGACGAGACCACAATTCCAACAACACTCGTCACTACTGAAACACCTGAGATAACTTCTTCAGCATATGAGACAACTACATCATCAACACTCATCCATGTTGAAGCACTTAGGAAAGAAGACACCTCAGCTGACGTTCGCATTGTTGATTCATTTGAATCAGCTGAGGTCCCACAAGTCCAAGTCCCGTAAATCCAAATCCCTCAGTCTATCATACAGGTGAATCCTCAATCTGCTGAGGGGGAGTCAACCTCTGCCACGATTGCTGCATCAATTAAAGAATATATGGAAAACATCGGTGATGCCGCTGAAGCTCTTACTCTGCATAAACAAAAATTAGAAATATTTCATCAGAAGGCAGAAGCAGAAAAGGCTGAAACCATCAGGTTGTTTAACAAAATTCTCAACAATCGTAGGCAGGGAGGAAAATCACCAGTGTAAGAGCATCCAAATACTCTTCAAGCTCTCCACAAGAAATTATTATAAAAAGAGCTGGATGGACTCCGAACACTGAAAGGTTGCAGCTGATTAAAATCAGCTCTCACCTCAGCTATGGTGAGTGGCAAGAATTGTTACAAGATGCTAGATCCGCAAAACCATCTTCTGATATGATGGATCTGGAAGCTGAGATTAGATTCGCCATCAACACGTTCAGGCTACTGTGTGATAAAGTCAGAAGAACAGTTCCTGAGCTAGCTGAACGCATACCTGTTGAGCTGCAAGAATCTAATGATAACTCCGCCAGGCAACCAGCTGGTGAAAGCACTTCTGTAAGAGGAGAAAAACGAAAATCTGTTCTCCTTGAACCAATTGCAGAGTTCGGATTAGCAGAAGAAGGGTCTTCTATACTCGCTGTGAAACGCATAAGACCCACTCTATCTACAGCCGTACCCACTGGAGTTGTCTTTACTCCTGGGAAAATTTATCGAAGAACCAATATACGGCTTCTGCTATCTGGATGCTAAGAGAAGGCAATGCTTTCAAAGAGTTGATGAATTGGAAAAATGTGATATTGACCATCTTATCATATTTTACAAACAGCTGAGTTCCTCTACATCTGAAAGAAGACGGGAACTCCTGAGCAAAATCAACTTGTCCACCAGCAAACTAACAATGAATGTACTAGCTGAATGATAGAACTATTTAGGACCTTGTAAATCTTTGAATGATTTTACTTCATCAGCTTCATCAATATAAAATCATTTGTTGTAATATACTTGTAAAAATAACTGTAAAGATAAAAATAACTAAAAGAACCCAAAGGGTCATAACACATAAACACGTTCATACTCATACAACTATTTGATTGCATCAAATAGGGGGAGATTGTTAGTCCCCAGACTAACTAAATAAGATTTGATGATCAAATAGCCAAGAAGAATAAATTCCGCTGCAGTATGTTTCTCAGCTGATATACAAGTATATTCATAAATCTTCAGCTGAGTACATACTCAGCTCAAAATCAAGTCAAATCAGCAGCCACACAAAAAGAGATCATTCGAGTTTATGGCCGAAGGACAGAAACACGAAGAAGACCATTCAACTGAAGGTGGAATTAGCTGATGGTATACGCTGCAGATTAAAGACTTGGTGGAAAATGTTCTTGACGCTTTGAACATTTTCCTTTCCCGCTCAAAGAAGAATAAAACGATGAAGATCTTCTAGTTTAGAATAGAAGATACTTTTCAGAAGTTCATCGTTTGTCCCTCCAAGCATAAAAAGGGAAAGTCAACTTGTTTTGCCTTCTAAAGTACACATTTTCATTGTGCGTCAGAAAAGGTGGAAAAAGAAGTTGACAGAAAGTACATTCGGGACTCTAACCTATGCGAAAGCATTTAATGTTTCCGTGGATAAGTCTACATCAACGAGTAATATGTCTACACGTGGATAAACTTGTGGAGAAGGAAACATAGTTCTTGGGCTATATATAGAGACGTAAATGCTTGTATTTAAACACACATTTTTAGCATTCATAGCACAAGAACATTCTCTGAGAGTTAGTTATTGTTTGATATTAACTTCTTCATAGTTAATACTCAAGCAATAAATACATGTCTGTATCAGCTGAACTCTCTTTGCATAGGACTTTAGTTTGAGCATTCAAAAGTGTCACTTCAAGTATAAAGTTTTAGTGAGTCTGTACTCTCTTTATTCCGCAAACTTTGTACCGCATTAAGTTGTTTTAATAAACTTTTAATCATTGAAAAAAATTGTGTGCTCTTTACTTCTTTGTCTTTACTTAGCCATAACGCAACACTTTAGTGTTATTGGGATCCAACACTAATAAGCATAACTAACTCATAAAATCCTAAGGCAATCATCAATTTTCGGGTTTATGGCAAAATTCATCAAGAACACAAAAACCCTAGATTATGTTCTTGAATAAAAACACCTAAAATGAAACCCTAACCAAGAAAAGAAGATTACCTATTAAATCCTTGTTGAATTTCGAGTTTAAGGCTACAACACCAGATTTCTAGGTTAGAAATCACAGTCCTCCAAATTAATATGTGTTTTAATGTGTGTATGGAGCAGAGACGAGAGAGAGAGATTGAGATAGAGCTGCGATTTGGGAAAACCCACTTAAGTCCAAAACATTCCACGTCCAAAACATGAGGTGTTCACCTCATTTAAATAAAATAGTACAGTACATTAATATGATGTTTAATTTGGAACCCTAAACGAACTCTAATCTCAAAACTAAAAATATCACTAGAACCCTGGTTCAAAAGTGGACCCAGATATATAAAAAACATACTAATATATATATATATATATATATATATATCAGTTTTGCTAATTTTTAACCCCGTGGTTAAAAATACTAATAATTCAAATAAAATTCTATAAAAATTATAATTAATAAAATAAACTTACCGACAACCTTAAAATGCTAGGCCGGGTATTGGGTGTTACAGATATAATAATTGTATTGATATTATACCTTGCCATGTGGTTTACGCTCAATACGAACCCAATCCAAGGGTTTATAATTACGGTTAAGACCTTTCCACCTATAACTAAAAACAGACAACTTCTTTAACTATAATGAAAAGAATAATCAATTGCTACTCGCAATAATTTTAATAAAAACTCAGAGAATGTTTAGATGCTTAAGGCAACAACACCAGTAGTTGCTAAAGGCTTGCAAATGTTATTTGAAATCCACATAAGGAAATCAATTTCAAGTTATGAGATCCTATTTACAATTGAAAGTGGGCCCTAATTCTATTTTATTTTCTTTTTTAATAAAATAACACCTTTATCTATTTATATTTTCACTTTTTAATAAGTATATTTAAATAATACATAAGAAACGACCTACAAATACAATAATTTATATAGAATTGATAAAAAAAGACATACATATATAATAATATTTTTATATATTTTTTAAAATATTATTTTAATTATAAAAAGTTATATTTATGTTAGTTTCTTGATAAATAATTATTATATTTTTAATTTTTAATATATATGTTAAAAGATATAATTAAAAGATGATGTGGAAGTGGGGACCACTTTGAAAATATGTTGTAATTGTAGTGATGTGGAAATGAATTGCAAATCTGATATGTCATAATTGAAATCTAAATAAGATTTCATTGATGTAGATGGCCTTAAGTTTGGGATGAACACGCTTAGCAAGGATGAGCTTTACTTGCAAAATTTGCTCAAATAAGAGATAATTGTGCATGGTTTCCGCATCAATCATTTCCACTTCTATTGAATTATAATCAGTTCAACTAAAACTAAGGTCTCTAAAAATTCCGAATTAGTAGTTAACAAAAGGGGAGTGAATCGTGCAAGTTTTAGTAACATAAAGCAATTTTATATAAAAAGACTGTTATATCCTTCTCCTTTTTCTCTCTGAATTTTTCATTCCCATTCAACTCACCACCCCCACTCAAATCACTTTTCACACCATTTTCTCTCTCTACAAATTCTCTTTTGTATGCAGCTAATTTCAAAATATGTTGATTCAATGTGTGCAAGATACTGCAAAAGCGACCATCATAAATCACCATAACTGTATACTTAAAACTGCAAAAATGATTTAACAATTTACAAATATCCAGATCTGATAAATCCAAATACAAATCAAAACCAAATATGACAAATCCTTAAGCTCTAGGATGACGACGAGCAACCTCCTCCGCCACCGTCTTCTCCAACCACTTTCAATAGCGCCTCCGCCACCTGCATACTAAACGGAGAGCTAGGTAATGAAGGGATCCGCTCGATTTAGGGTGGTTGGATTTGTGATGGCAGCGCAGGGAGGTAGAGGCGGAGGGGTGCCGATCGATGTATGTCCTAACATTTAAAAGTACACGCACATAATCGCCGCCTATGCTCCACCGCCACTCTTCGTCTCCGGCGAACCCTACCTTTGTCTCCGACGAAGACCACCTCTCCATTTTTCTTTGTTTTAGATCTAGATATAGATGTAGCGATTGGTTCAGTGTTTATGTTTGTTTTTTACTGTGTGAGAGATTTTTAATGTGCTTGTTCTATCAAAATAAATCTTTACATTTGCATCTGAGGTTTAATTTTGAGATTTATTTCATATGATTGTTGTTCATCAAATGAAAAGGTACTTGGGTTTTAGGGATGAATGGATGTGTGAGGGGATGAAGGTTGCGACTTTTGGGATGAACATTTTAGGAAAACCAATCAGAATAAAGATAAGATTGAGAAGGGTATTGTTGTCTTTTTATTAAAATTGCTCTCTAATTAGTAATTACTAAAATTTGCTCTACAAGGATCAAGTTACCTTGTAGTTGATTATATTCGCAGATTCAAGTTACCCAAAAATGATTCAATGTACACAAAGGAATCTCGTTAAACTAAAAATATACGATACTGACTGTAAAAAAGTGAACATTGTAACCATCCTGTTCCTTGCAATCCTAATCCACATGATTTCTCCAAATTGCAGTTGTCTAACAACACTTGCAACATTCAAAACACGTCCTTCACATTATAACTAAATGATTAATATCATTAGCAAATGGATGATAACGGATATACTAAAATTATAATTATTATTATCCTGGAGAAACGTTCAAGGTAGTCAAAAAACAATTTTGGAATTCTCGAGGGACAAATTTCAGTCTTTGGATCAATAAACCCCTAAATCACCATCACCACCACCACCACCACCATCACATGTGATTTAATATATCAACACCACCACCACCATATGTGTATTAAATCACATGTGATTGCACACCGCCGACCACCACCACCACCACCCCATGTGTATTATAACACATTTGATTCAACACCACAAACCACCGCCAACACCAACCTCTGCCGGCCACCGTCTCCATTACCAGCAACCCCTCGTCACCGTCTGCTATTTTCGATCACATGTGATTGCGTATCCAATCACATGTGATTGCGGTGGCCGGAGGCGGTGGCGGCGTGCTGCGGTGGTGGTCAGCGGCGGCAGTGGCCGACGATGGTGGTGTCGGTGGTGGTGGTTTTGTATTCATTCACATGTGATTTGATAACGGTGATGGTTAAAATATTTTTTGATCCAATTACTAGGATTTAGGGGTGAGCACAAAAACCGAAAAACCGAACCAAAACCGAAAAAACCGAGAAAACCGCACCGAAAAAACCCCATTTGAAAACCGATGTTAGCGATTTTTACTTTTTGAAAAACCGAATGTTTGGGGCGGTTTTTGGGTGCATATGAAAAACCAAACCGAAAAAACCGCCCCGCCCCGCCATATATATATTCCAAATTTTGTAATAATTTGTATATTTATAAAATATTTGATCTTTAACTATTTAAAAGAAAGTTTTATGTATATATTATTTGTTATTTTTCACATGTTTTTTTTCATTGTTTTCCGGGTCTTATAACTATATAAATACTAAAGTTTAGATCATAACTTTTAAGTTAACAAATTGGTAAATTTTAAGGAAAATAAAAAACCGAAAAAAAACCGAAACCGAACCGCTTTATTGAGAAAAACCGAAAAACCGAAACCGAAAAAACCGAAACCGAACGGTTTCTAATTCTTAAAAACCGAAGTTTGCGGTTCGGGGTTTGGTTTTAGTGAAAAACCGCCCAACCCGCCCCATGCTCACCCCTACTAGGATTTGTCAATTGAGATTATGTTTTAAAGGTGGATTACCTAAAACACAACCCTGGTGCGTTAATAAGAGTAATACTACATCCGTATCAAAATAAGAAACGGTTTTTAAAGCAAAAGATTAAAAAGGTAGCTAAAAATAGATTAAGTGGATAGTTGGTGGATAATGAGTCCCACTTCTTTTGAATAAAGTGATACTAATGATGTTTAAAAGTAAAAGTAAGGGTAAAAGAGTAATTTCACTTTATTAAAATAGACAGTTACTAGAGAAGGAGTTCCACTTTTTTACCAAATAAGGTAAATTTTAAAAGTGTATCACTTATTTTGTTCCACCCCTAAATAGAAAGTGTATCACTTACTTTGATACGGAGGTAGTAGTAATTTATAAGATTTTACTTTTTTATCCATATTTTGGTTATTCACTTATTTGCACCATGGAAAATCACGGGAAGAAAATGGAAGCTCTCAACTTCAACAGCAGCGGCAGAACAAACAGATTCAGAAAGAAACCCCCCAAACAATTGCAGATCTAACCAACTTGTATTCATCTCTCTACTTGTAATCTTCTTCTTTCTCCTCGTTTTCTTCTCCAACAACTACTCCATCAACTCCCTATTCTTCCCCATTTCCCTGAAAATCAACCAATGTCTGAACCTTCAAAAAACCCTAAAAGGCGAAAAATTCCTTTGGTACGCACCACACAGCGGCTTCAGCAACCAGGTCTCCGAACTCAAAAACGCAGTGTTAATGTCGGCCATACTTAACCGTACACTTATTATTCCTCCTGTTCTGGATCACCACGCGGTTGTGCTTGGAAGTTGTCCGAAATTTAGGGTTTCTGATCCCAATGAGCTCCGCTTTGCTGTGTGGAATCATGCGATTGAGCTTATCCGAAGCCACAGGTAAAGTGAATTTAAGGTTCTTCTTCTAATTTGTTTGAAATTGTGGCGATATATTCGGTTAATTGAGTTTGATTGTTATGAACACCGTAAGTATTGCTAGAGTACCAATCCTTTCATATATTTGGTTTTACATTTAATATATATAATTGCTGAAATTTTGCATGATTGATGCAATCTAATTGTAAAATTTCTATCAGTTCTTCAGCAATCAGAGAATTATTTTATGTAATTTTTAATATGCGTCTGATCTCTGAATAAACTTGATTGCAGATATGTATCAATGGCAGATGTAATTGATATTTCATCATTCGTTTCTGACTCATCAGTTCGGGTAATAGATTTACGTAATTTTATATCTCTGTTTTGTGACATCAATATCGACTATTTCTGCAATAATGATCCAAAGATGGAAGCTTCTTTTTTGGAAAAACTAAGGCTATGTGGATCTCTATTATCTGGTTACAATACTGATACAAATGATTGTGTACATGCTGTTGAAGAAGATTGCAGAACAACTGTCTGGACATATAAAAAAGATGGTGAAAATGGAGCACTGGATTCTTTCCAACCCGATGAACAACTCAAAAAGAAAAAAAAGATTTCATTTATTAGGCGAAGAAAAGATGTATACGATACACTCGGGCCACATTCTAGGCCCAATTTAGCAACTATTTTGTCATTCGGGTCACTTTTTACGGGCCCATATAAGGGCTCAGAATCATACATTGAAATTCAAGAATCTCCAAGAGATAAAAAGATACAATCTTTGATAAACAAGATTGAGTTTCTTCCATTTATACCCGAGATTTTGGATGCAGGGAAAGAATACGCTTTTCACACAGTGAAATCACCTTTTCTGTGTGCACAACTTAGGCTATTAGATGGTCAGTTCAAGAACCATTGGGAGGCTACTTTTCAGGGGTTAAAACGGAAATTAGATTCTGTAAAGGAAAAAGAGAGTTTGCCTATTCATATTTTTGTAATGACGGATTTGCCCATGAGTAACTGGTCTGGAACTTATTTAGGGGATTTAGCAAATGATCCAGATTCTGTTAAGCTGTTTATACTCTCGGAAAATGATGAATTGATTAGAAAAACTGCTAAAAAAGTTGTGGATGAAGATCATGGTATAAAGTTAGGAGCTTTTTTTAATAATGAGATTAAGAAAAATTGTCATAAGGGTAGAAAGTTGCCTGATATTCTTTTACATGTTGAGGAAACTGTTTGTAGTTGTGCTAATCTTGGTTTTGTTGGAACTGCTGGATCTACAATTGCAGATAGCATAGAAATTATGAGAAAGAAACAGATATGTTTTCGATGAAGGTTGACTTTTACAAGTCAACGCACTGAAAATTTGAAAGACCTATGTTTGGGATGCAAAAGCATGAAGTTGGGCTGTTTTAAATGGCGGATTGCTGTTAAATTGCTGAAAATTTTAATGAGATTTAGCCTCTCAACAAAATAGGTCCTTCTGAATGATGCTTGAAATGTATTTTAGATTGTTGGTCAATGTAAATTATGTTGAATTATTCATTCAGGTATATTTTCACTTGATTTAATCATTATTTTCTATACTTGACACCATAAATGTACATATGACACATGTTAATGTTGAATTGAACTGCTCTGTTTGTGGACAATTTCATATTATCCATCTGTACGTGTAAGACTTCTGCTGATACTGATATATATTTTATCTTTTTCTAGTAAAATTATTTGTCATCTGCTTGCATCGAGTCTCTCTATGAATCCGATTTCTTTTCATTTCCAAAACAGTTGTTCAGTTGTTGTTTTGTGAGGGTGGCGGACCAATCACATTTCTCCATTTCAAATTTCGCCATTGAGCGGCTTTTAATTTGAATTATTTTTTTAAAAAATTAACATTTTATAAATACCGCTTAAACCTCATTGATACTTTACAAGGTGGCACGACATGAGACGAGAAACATGCATATTTTAAAAGGCGGCAAGAAGTTGCATGAAAGGACATTGAATGTGATTTTGGTATCTTACAGGGACGTTGGGGAATTATACAACAACCGACACTTTCTTGATATATCGACAGCCACGTGGAAATCATGTATGCATGCATCATATTGCATAACATGATTATAAAAGATCAAAACTTTGTCATAAGTGATATCAACGACTTGTATGTTAATCCACAACAAAATATACAACAACTTGGAACGAGAGATGTGAAGTGCAATGGAGGAAAGCCAAAGAATTACGTGATAAGCGTACAAATGAAACACTTCAAAGAAATATTATACTACTATAACATATTTGGCAACGATATCAAAAATATCTTATATTTTTTTTTTTTAAATCCAAATTTCCGGTGTGTGTGCGCTTTTTTCGTATTGTAATTTATTTTTTTAATTTTAATGAATTAAAATTTAGTTATTTTTAAGAAAAGGAAAGAAAAAGAAATAGTGCGTCCAAATTAGTGAAGTGACTTTGAGTGATGATAAAGTGGTATTTGATGGTTTGAATATGAAATGTGAAATGATAATGTGAGGTGATGAAGTGGTTTGAGGGACGACACTCACCCCCTCGTATTGCATTGTTTAAGTTATGAGTAATGGTATGTAATCCTATCGTTTGGTCATACTTATAATCATACTCATAGTTATACTCATTAAACGAAGACATGTGTCAAAATCAATGAATAAATTAAGAGAGATAATTAGTTGAGTACACATGTCATCCTATCAAATAAGTATGATTATGAGTATGACCAAATTGTAGGACTAAATATCATTTCTCTTTAAGTTGTTTCAGCTGTAATTTGATGTTAAGTTATGAAAAAGTAAGGAACTTTCACGGAACCGAACTCTCACTCAATATAGTGTTTCTAGAGACTTATTAGAATCTTTTCAACTTCTACTTTTAATTTAGTTTCGGTTGAAAGTTTTAGTTTAACTCTAAGTTATTCAATTAACTTAAAGAGAAATGATATTTAGTCCTACAATTTGGTCATACTTATATTCCTACTCATTTGATATGATGATATGTGTATTCCGTTAATTCTCTCTCATAATATTATCCCTTGATTTTGACACGTGTCTTCATCTAATGAGTATGTCTATGGGTAGGACCAAATGGTAGGCCTAAATACCATTACTCTTAACTTAAATCTGTATACAAGCCTATCACTTTGTTTGGAGATGATCCAATGCATACTAGTTATCTGGTGTATTAGGAGTTCATTTCTTATAGTCTTATAGATACCGTACTTTGATCTCGATCATTGACTTAACGGTTATATACTTAAAATTTAACTTCAAAACTTTTATTGAAAAATATTGGCGGTAGTCTGTAAAAGCATTCGATCTTTCTTCTATTCATCTCAAAAATACCAATATCAGGTGATATAAATGCAACACTGACATTTCTGTACCAAGCGGAAAATACGTCACACCATCATTCATGAGCTCTCATCCGTTAACACGCCGCCACAAATAACATATGTGTTCAACTAGCAAGAAATACCCGTGTGTTGTCGCGGGGAATTTTGTAAGACACTCAAAAGATATTTACGTCGGTACAAATTTCAGTTGTACAACGTCTAGCTATATGTGCAGCAGTGCAGCATGTATTATTCTATTTATTGTATCCAAATTGTTTTTATCCTTACTTATTACGTCGATGTTTATCCGTTGATTTACTTTAAAAATATGATGATATAGTTAATTGTCATGTAAATTTAGACCTCTTTGAG
This sequence comes from Calendula officinalis, assembly GCA_963853835.1. Taxonomy (NCBI): domain Eukaryota; kingdom Viridiplantae; phylum Streptophyta; class Magnoliopsida; order Asterales; family Asteraceae; genus Calendula; species Calendula officinalis. The sequence continues at coordinate 47,199,338 of OY970830.1, read as the reverse complement.
ATCAACTTTGTATAGAAAGTTATTAATAGTAAATAAAAATCAAAGCATTAATAATATTAGTAGTTTTCAAAATAAAAATTGCTATAGTAATAATATTTAAAAAACATCATTTTTAGTTATATAGAAATTTATTAGTTATATTAAGATTATAAAATTTTTGATAGTAAATCATTATGTTTAGAAAAAAAAAGATAGTTATTAAATATTAACGTTCAGGGAGTAAACTATTATTTAAAAAAAGTTAAATTTTAGGGGGTAAAATGTAATTATATTAAAGCTGTAAAAAAACTAAAATTTGAAAACATAAAAAAAAGTGATGTGAGAGAGTTTCGAACCAATGTATGCAAGAAAGGGGGGAGAGAGCCTTAGCAAGTGACGTCTAGCCATAGCAAGTGACGTCTAGCCATCTTGGCAGATTAGTCTTTGCGAAAACTAATGCATCTGCACTAATATATAGTATATGGACGTATTGCAGAAAAAGACAAAAAAGCAACTATTCACCTATGGTAAATGTTATATACGAAGTATATAGAATGCGTGTTTAAGAACTTGAATTAACCTAAAACTTTCAAAGTAAACTAAATTAAAAGTAGAAGTTGAAAAGATTCCAATCCTCTTATGAAACACTGAAATGAGTGAGAAGTAATCCCGCACAGTTTAAACTTTAAAGTTTGGTTAATTGCATTTATATTTTATATGATTATGATCTATCATCCAACCGATGATTCTTCAATTATGTAGGAATTTGAAGTCCATGTTATATTTCTTTCTTTTTTTATAAGGGTACTTATATTATAAAGCTTCATGAGGTTGTTGAGTTTTACTAATAATATAACTGACCTAATCATTGATATGATCGTTTTAAACCCTAGACATAATATTTACACATAAACATATCAAACCCATGATATATCTTTAAAATCATTTAGAATTTATTATCATTAAATCATCACCAAATAGTTAAAAGTCCATATTCTATATAACTATAAAATCAAAATAAAAAGTGAAAACATTAAACAAGTGTATGGGTGAAACATTGTATGAATCCCATAACTTATTAATGATTTGCGACAGTCCACTACTTATCTTTTACAAACATAATTTTTTTGGTACTATTGAAGATGACAAATATTGCGACATAACCCCTAAATAATTTGGCGCAATGTTCAACATTTTCATAAAATAACCACAAAAAAATTGGATTTATACTTGGCCTAACTTATTGGTAGGTGGTGGACAATTTGATATCAAACACTTTTGATTTAATTATTATTGTGTATCAATTCTTGATTATTATTGATTGACAAAGTGTGTATTATATACACAATTACAAGTCTATAAATTAGGAAAGGATTACATACAATCAAGCCAATATATATCTACAATATAATTCAAATATAGGCTATCTAACAGCCCCCCTCAGTTTGGAGCGGGAGGAGGACGAACGCTCAAACTGTCTCGAAAATCAAGAAATAAGTGTCGAGTAAGGCCCTTTGTGAAAATGTCAGCATATTGATAAGCTGATGGGACATATAACACCCGAATGTGTCCTAAAGCAACCTTCTCTCGAACAAAATGTATGTCAATCTCAATGTGTTTGGTCCGTTGATGTTGAACAGGATTGCCAGAAAGATAAACGGCCGACACATTATCACAATACACAAGAGTGGACCGGTGTATTGGTGTATGAAGCTCAAGTAAGAGATTGCGCAACCAACATGATTCAGCAACTGCATTAGCGACCCCTCTGTATTCAGCTTCGGCGCTGGAACGAGAAATAGTAGATTGTCTTTTAGCAGACCAAGAGATGAGGTTGTCGCCCAAGAACACACAATAACCTGAAGTAGAACGGCGTGTGTTCGGGCATCCGGCCCAGTCTGCATATGTGAATGCGATAAGCTGATTTGGCGGTGATGCATACAAGTGCAAACCCAAATGAAGAGTACCCATAAGATATCGCAAGATCCGTTTTAAAGCGTTAAAATGAGGTTCCCTTGGTGCATGCATAAACAGGCAAATTTGCTGAACTGCGTATGCGATATCCGGCCGGGTGAAAGTGAGATACTGAAGGGCACCAGCTAAACTTCGATATGTTGTGGGATCTGCCAGTAATGAACCATCGGTGGCACTCAATTTCGAGTTAGTATCGGTTGGGGTGGCAACAGGTTTGCAGTTTTCCATATGAGCTCGCTTTAAAATAGATTTGGCATATTTTTGTTGAGATAAAAACATGCCTTTATACGATCGTGTGACTGCGATGCCCAGGAAATAAGATAAGCTACCAAGATCTGTCATTTCAAATTCACGTTTGAGATCGTTGATAATTTTGGTTTGCAGCATAGTAGATGAAGATGTGAGAACGATGTCATCTACATAAAGCAGTAAATATGCCATATCCTGTTTGTGACGGTATATAAAGAGAGATGTGTCACTTTTGCTGCATATGAAACCCATAGTGATAAGGTGCTTTGCAAACCGTTGATACCAAGCTCGTGGTGCCTGTTTAAAACCATATAAAGATTTCCGTAACCTACAAACAAAGTTAGGAAAAGCATGGTGACTAAATCCCGGGGGTTGATGTATATAGACCGTTTCATTGAGGTCGCCATGTAGGAAAGCATTCTTGACGTCTAGCTGATGGATAGGCCAATTACGGCTTATAGCTAGAGACAAAACAGTCCGAATAGTGGCCGATTTAACAACCGGGCTAAATGTCTCGTCACAATCAACACCAACTTCTTGTGATTTACCGTTGACAACAAGGCGTGCCTTGTTGTATCTTTCTAACGAACCATCTGCATGAAACTTATGACGAAAAATCCAATGGCATCTAATAATGTTAGTATCCCGGGGACGAGGAACTAGTAAATGTATATGTAAATAGCATTCATGAGACACATGCCAACGTCTTCGGTTCTTCACTTTTTTCCTTCCATTGGCGCCATGCTTCGGTTCCTTCACTTCGATTGAATTCTTTCAGATATCCGAAGAGATTGGGGAAGATATTTATTTTATTTTTATAAGGTATTATTATTTTGTGTGTATATTTTATAATTGTGAGACTCAAAAAAACTAAAAAAAGAATATATTGTTGGCAATTATTATGTCAGCTAGATTATTAGCTGATTTGATAAAAACTGAAAATATATTGCTGAAAATATATTGGTGTGACATACCAGTCAGAATTACTAACATCTTCCATTGAGGTAACAAACTTGTAAGGGAGCAATAAACACATGGATGATATAGGTTAGTATACCATGACGGATTTCATAATTAAAACACTTTCGTAACATGCCAATTAAAAAAAGGTATTCTAGATCAAAAGTCACTTTCAAGAATAATATACGAAGAAACATGTGGTCCGTTACAAGATAAAAGAAGAATAAAGCATTGCCATCCATTCTTAGGTATATGAAAAAATATGCACTTTACTAGTACAATTATTTAAAAAGAACTTTTTCTTAGCATATAGTTTGACAGATCTGTATAATGAGCACGATTTGAGAGTCATTATTCATGTTATAATAGTGATTGTATTGAACTTCCCCAATAAATAAATATTTACTAAGGAGTCGAACCTGAAGAAGATATTTAAAAGTTTATACCACTAAACTATCACCTAATGATTGATTTAAGACTTGTTACTATTAGACCACATCATATGGAAATATTTAAAAATAGTTACAGTAATATTTAAGTCGTAAGTTTTACCAACATAATTTCTGAAAGAAAAAGACAACAGTTATAAGTGAGAATATATTTTTGAAAAAATTAGTTAAGTATGTTTATTTTAGCTAAGGTACTAAAAATCAAAATGAAATCAATCGAATGATGGATAGTCATTATGTGTTTATGCCTTTATGGGTGTAGGAATAATATAAGCATAATGCAAGCACATTTTACAAGGGCTTTAAGTCTTTAACCCCTACCTAAAAAGTCATTTGGAACTCTCCAAACCCTAGCGTTCCTGCAGAGAAGAGCGATGTCACAAGAAATGGTCGTTAATGGCGGCGGCGCCGATGCCGATGTAGACGTTGAGATAGCAGCAAAGGAAGACGATTCCGACGTAGATATGAATCAAACGGTTCAAAAATTGATGCAAAAGATCGCGGTTCTCGAGCAAGAGAAGCAAGAACTCGTCAACGATAAGCAATCAGCGGCAGAAAAAATCAAGCAACTCGAAGATGAGATCCAGGAATCTGAATCCGATAAGCGAGCGTTAAGTTCAATTGCAGCAAGGGCGGCTGAACTCGAGACCGAGGTCTCGAGGTTGCAACATGATTTAGTTTCATCGATGTCAGATTCACACGAATCGAATGCTGAGTTATCTGACTTGAAACGAGTCGTGGAGGATTTGAAGAAGAGCGAATCGGAGAAATCTGAGAAAATTGATGTTATTGAGAAGGAGAGGAACTTGCTGTTGGAACGTCTGAATGAAGAGACAGAGAAATTAAATCAATCAGAGAATCAAATTCACGAACTCGAAAAGAAGATCCAAGGTTTTGAAACGAAAGAAAGTAATCAGAAGAGTGAGGGATTGAAGGTTGAAGAAGAAGCTAAAGCTAAAATCGCCGAAAAAGATGAACAGATACAGAATTTGAATAAAATGGTTGACGAATTCCAATCCGTTATCGTGAAGAACCGAGGCGAAATTGAGAAATCAACAAAGGAGAAAGAACAGTTAGCGATTGGGAATAATGAATTGGAAGCCAAATTGAAGAAATCAGAGATCTTCATCAACGAAATGAAAATCAAATCGGATCAATTACAGAAGGAATTGGAAGCTGCTGACAAGATTAAGTGTGTTATCAAGGAAAAAGTGGCGGTTGATGGTAATGAGAAGAAGTTGAAGATAGATTGGCCGGTGGTTGCAGCGACAGCTGGAGCTGTTGGTATGGTGGCAATTGTGTGCTTCAGGCATGCAAAGTTTTGAGTGGTGATGCTGATGGTGACTAAACAGGTGAACATTTCTATTCTAATTGAAATGCGTCTGAATTTTTATAGGTTTTTGAGTTACATTTTTGTGTTGATCAGTTTGAACCATTGTAATAGTGGTTAATTAAAATACGGTTGTTGGCTTTTACTTAAAGGGCATGTTCTATTTGTACAATAAAAATTGTATCTGTCTTACTGGTTTGTATTAGTGTAATATGTTTGAGCTTGTTTTGTTTTTTGATGTCTTGCTTAGAGAAATCTATAATGCTAAGGGTCGCTCAGGTGACCAGACTTTTGTGAGAGGGTATTTGTTGTATCTTGCATAAGGTATTTTATTTTATGCTTTGATAATAAGTTGGTGTAAGTTTGGTCACCACTATAGGTGTTTGGTCTGGATAGAGAATTCTGATGTGTCACACAATTACGGGTAGATCAAACTTGCCACAATTTTTTCGAAAATAGGATGTGGGAATTGATGCACATTCCGTTTATAAAAATGGAAAATGGTGAGTTTGATTAGGGAATTGGTTGTAAATTTATTTTTCTTGTTCCAAATTTGTACACCACATTGTGGTTCTATACTGATTGACTAATTTATATGGCTATGCATACGGCATGATTTTCTGATTGTATTTTAACAAAATATTATCTAGATGATTATCAATGAGATTACTAAAGATTGGTCATATGTGCAACTTTGGTTTTCTATAATGCCCTCTTAACTTTTACTAGTCTATTTTTCAGTGAGAGGTGGCAAAACGGGTAGGTCATAATCAAATGGGTCGAGTTAGGTTGACATGTTAACTTGGGTTGACATGTTATCTTAGGTGGTTAGCATTGTCTTTCTATAAAGAAGTTGCTTAGGTGGCATCCGATGTGATGATTATTTCGATGTGGCTTATGGTGCCCATAGTCTCTCGCCTAAGAATTTGATTCCATGAGTGAGTTGTGGACTCTGACAAATTCTTTTTTTTTTTTTTTGTTAAGAGTTGATTCTTGTAAGCTACATGAGTTGCAAAAAATTGATTCATCATAAGGAGCAAGACAGATCGATATTAGTGAAAGTCTTCAAATCTATCTATATGATTCTAAACATCTATTTAAATTGCTCTCAATGGGAGCTTCAGTTTCAGCTGATGTCATTCACTTAACTGACACCCTTGACATGGTGCCTTTCATTATAACAGTCAGTTTTGGCCTTATATTTGGCGATAGAGAAATTGACGCAAGAAGACTTATTTCATGTGGATATTGATATTGGTATTATGTGTGTATTTTATGTATAAGATACAAAGATGACAAAAATTGATATGTTAGTTAGTGGTCTTATGATACATAATTTAGAAACTGAATAAAATATTTGTACTGTTGAATCCAAGAGTTTGATTTTTTCTCATAACCAAATACTTCAATTAATATACCCAATTTACTATATAACATTTAACAACGAATGAATAGTACGCATTCCATTCACGCAGCTCCAGCTCCACCTTCCACCGCCCCAATTCCACCTCCGAGTGGTTCCACCTCCAGCTTCTATCGCTCCATTCCACCTTCTACTTACATCCAGTGCATTCGAGCTCCTTCCTTCCTACCAATTCATGCCATTCTTGTTCCTCCTCCTTCTTCATCAGGTATATTTTTTATGTATCTCCCCCCTCTTTCTTCTTCTTCGGTTACTTAATTTGAGTTTGTCACTTTCGAATTATGGTTCCCAGAATACTTTCAGGTCATCTTCTTCAGCTATCTATCGATCATCTATTACTCTTTAAACCTTCTTCATTAATTTGGCCGTTTTTTTTTTTGAAATTACAGGTCCTCATCCAACAGTTTAAATCTTACAACCGGTAAAGGTAACCTTGATTCCTCAATCTTTTCTTTAAGCCTTCACTTTCGCTGACTTATAAGTTGATATTTTTGCCGATCGTTAATCTTTTTTGCCGATGACACTACCATCGTAATCCTTTTTGCCGATTATACTATGATGAAACATATCCCCAAATTTCTCACTTAATCTGTATTTTGCCCTAGCTACTGATCACACTTACAACTAGCCATGGAGAGTAAATTTGATCTTTCAAATCATAGTTCCCTCCCCTGTCTCTAAAAGGACTTACAATCCCCGCCTTTAAAGGTGAGCTTAATCCATAACCCTTTTCTTTTAACTTTTGTGTTTTTAGTTTTTACCTTTGTGCTTTCAGATTAGGGTTTATATATCTGCTTTCATATTAAGGTTTATAGATTTTTTTTGTCGTTAATTTGCTTGATGTTTGACCTACAAAGCAGTTGTTCCAAATTTACAAGCAGAAAGAAACCAGCTCACTGAACTTACTAAAACACCAGAAGATGATAGTCGATAATTTTGGCGACCCAAACCGATGCAAAAAGGTACCACTAAGACCTTTTCACTTTCTTCATATTTGTTTACTTAAATTAAGTTATGTTATTTAACAGACAAGGGAAAATTGATCATCATTTGTTACTATATAATCTGTTATGAAAAATTAAGTTCTTCATAAACTGCAAATTGATCATCATCTGTTACTGTATAATCTCGATGGGGGGTTTTGGGTGTGTTGAATCTTGCAAGTGTTTGTTAATTGATTATGACGTGTAAATTTTTGTCATTAAAAGTTTTAATTTCAAGTCTATTGGATTTCTTTTATAGATTTTGAGGAAAAAAAACAGAGATTTCCTTAAATTTTGTTAAAGGGAAGCAATTTATACGTGTTGATCGTTGGCCCGGGAAGCAAATTCACAGTGACAATTACCGTGTGCCAGATCCTTTCCGAGAACAGGTAACCGTCTTTATTGTTCAATCTGTAAAGGTGACCTTCAACCGTCACCTTTTCCTTTTAAAAAATCACAAAAAATTACTCCAAAAATCACAAAAAATTGCTGACTGTTTTTTCTCACTTATATAGATACCAAGGAAGGGCCCGGAATAAATGCCACGATCAGCCGAATAACAGAAGTCGTGCAAATAGCTACACATGTGAAAATCCCCGCGGCAACGCGCGGGGTATGACCAACTAGTTCCATAACATTTACGAAACATTTATATATTTGTAAGATTAAACTATAAAATCGTTTTTGTGGTCTTTCGAATTCTACAATTTTGACCCTTTACCTTTTAATTTTTCCATATTTTTACCCTTCCGTCCAACTCCTTCTAAATTGGGCTGTTAGATTGCCTTACATGCCTAGCACGTGAGGGTATTTTGGTTATTTTGCACCCTTCTTCATGTTACTTGTACCCTACGCACCGTCATCTTAACCCTTCTTCTCCATCGTCAAATCAAATAAAAATGAAACAGGGGAAAAGGAAATCAAGGCGTACAGACAAACTGTATGTTTCTTCTTCAAACCTAACACCCCATAAGACTACCACCGTCATCTTATCTTCGTACCCAAATTCCAAACTGTTGGTTTTGCTACTATTTCTCGTGATCTAATCACCACCATCATGGTGAATAGGTTACGGGATCTATTTGAAGACAACAAGCATTCCCGGGCCGTCACTCTCGAGCAGGAGTTTTCCCACACAATGTTGTCTGATTTTGAAAACGTCTCGGCCTATTGCCAACGTCTCAAGGAGCTTTCTGATCAATTGAGAAACGTTAGTGCCGAGGTGTCGAACGACCGGTTGGTGCTTCAAATGGTATCAGGTCTCACTGACGCCTATAATAGAGTCGGTACTCTTCTCCGACAAAGTAACCCGTTACCCGCTTTTCACCAAGCTCGTTCCATGCTCACCCTTGAAGAGGCCGGTTTGGCTAAGAAAGTGGCGACGTAGTCAAACGCGGCCTTATTCACGCCTACCGTTGACAATCTTCATGCCGGAAACTCTAAGAATCGGGATGTGTCAACCAAGCCGACCCACCATCGTCGTAAAAATACTGGCCGGAATAATTCCGATGGCCGGAACAGTAGCAGCGGCGAAGGGCAGCGAAGAAATGGTGGCGGCCAGAATGGTATGTCGTGGAATCCATGGCAGATGGGAAATTGGTCTGCACCCTTTCAATGGCCCATGCCTCATTGTCCTTACCCAACAGGTCCATGGCAAAAGCCCAACTCAGGCCCATCGCATTCTCAAGGCAGGTATGAAGGAGTATTGGGCCGTGACCCCAAGTCAGCCCAACATGCCTATGCAACGTCCACGACATCCGGATCTTCTTAACCAAATCATTGCATCTCTAAGCTCGGAATTTGCAATGAAGGATCTGGGCGCACTAAGTTCATTTCTTGGGGGTTTCGGTAACACATCATCCGGGTTCGTTATTTCTCTCACAATCCACCTACGCGACGGATATTGTCACACGAGCCGGTATGACAAATTGTCGACCTGCGGCTACACCAGTTGACACAAAACCTAAACTTAGTGCCAACACGAGTCCTCCATTTTCAGATCCTTCCCTTTATCGCAGCTTGGCGGATGCTCTTCAATATCTCACTTTCACAAGGCCCGACATTTCCTATGCGGTACAACAAGTATGTTTATTTATGCATAATCCGAGAGATATACATATGGCTGTTCTTAAACGTGTTATCCGGTATGTTCAAGGAACCTTACACTATGGCTTACACTTATATAAATCTCCTCCATCCACTTTACGGGCCTACACGGATGCAGATTGGGGGGGGGGGGGGTTGCCCCGATACTCGATGGTCAACTTCCGGATATTGTGTTGATGTGGTAAAACCAGTTATAAAATAAACACCTAAAATACGCCTTTCCTAGATTACCACACTCTTAGGCAAGTATGACCTAATCGTGAGCAATATAGTTCAGGTAAGTAAATTCGGGTATACTCGTCTCCACAGGGAACAATTAAGCTGATTATGTAATATAAAACTAATTAATTAAACTGAACAAATAATAGAAAAGGGTTTTCATTTGGAATATCTTTATTTGCAAACTGAATAATAAAACTAAAATTTGTTATTTAAAATAAACAATTGACTGAGAACGACAAAGAAGTGTTTCAATATTAAGGAGTATATTCGCTATGATCTGAATCCGTCTAGATATAGGTTTGGGTTTTGAAGCACCGATTTAAGTCATGTTCTAGGAGTTTAAGGAACTAGATTTCTCTCAAAACCTTACAATGGATCTAATATGACCTCTAGGAATTTCTTCTCAAGAAATCTATTTAAAGCCACACTCCTGCTTGTTACTTCTAACTAGGTCCGGCTTTCCGAGACCTTCTAATCCTAGGAATTTCTTCTCTAAAGATCAGACTTTTAGTTTCACCTAGGTTATTGGTATCAAATCTCGGACCCCTATTTCTAGTGAGTCGCTGACTAGGTCAAAAAGTATGAAAAGTCAGGGCAATTACTAGATCAATTTAATGTTGTCAATATTTAGCCAATCAAGTAATAAACAGATTCAATAATGCAAAATTAGAGGTTTAACAAAAAGGTTCTTTGTTAAAAACACAAGTATTCAAACATTCATCATCAAATCCTAAGAATATCCAAACCTAAAATCCTAACTTCATCTTGTTGGGTTTTCTATGCATCTAGCCACACTTTGCTTAAGGCGGAAATCAAAAGCAACTTGGTAGAACATTGACCCGATTAAAACTTTTGGACCGTTAGGTTTACAATTCTAATGCAACTAGATATTTAATATAATTAAATAGATCAATTCGAATAACTTACTTGTTCTTGGCGAATTGGAGAACTAGATAAACCTTGTGATCTAGTACGAGCCAGATCAAAACGATGCACTAGGATTCAAGTAAGAATCCCTCTATCGTATCACACCCAAGGTTGGTCAAGAACGAGACGAAGTACCACGAGGTAGTACAAATCACTCTTGAGAAAACGATCACCGAAGAACACGATCGAAAACCCTGTCGATCGACGGCGGCGACGGCGGCGTACGGCGGGGCAGCGGCGGTCGGAGGTTCGGCGGTGGTGGTTTCGGTCGAATAGGGTATTCGGCCGAATGGGGTATTGCACAACAAGTATTAAGTGTCTTTAGGTTATACCCTTAACCCTTTATTTATAGTTGTGTAGACCTAATTAGAGTCAAACTCTAATTAGTCTAAGCCCGCTCCACAAGCCCGATCCGATCCACACCCTATGGCCCGAATTCTATAGCTAGTTAATTCCTATTAACTACACTAGTCCGTTTGGCCCGATAGTCATTTAATTAAACTATTAATTAAATACTTCGTTAATTCTCGTGTTCGTTGACGCCTCGAGGGCAACCCGAATAGGACTCTAAAATACCCGAACCGGAATACCGGTTTATTTGATGTGTTGGACACTCTTTCCAACAGTCTCCCACTTGGACACCTCATCAACTATAAACGGTACGCGTTCGTGTAACCTTTAGAGTGTGCATCGCATGTGCAGCTGCTGAACTCTGAACTATCAGAACCAGTCCTATGATAAGTGATCATATGTCCTTCGTTGCACGATATCATGTAACTAGTGACATGGACATGTCAATCACTCTAGTTACGATTATGTTTCCTGATTCGAGATTTATGATGACGATTTGACTACATGATTGAACTTTCAATCTAGTCATGACCTGCGCAGGTACTTCAGTGTCACATCAAATCAACAGGGGGCCCATGGATATCTCCTCTATCACTTTGATCAGAGGGAACGAATAAACCTTAACTACATCATCTTCCTTCATAGTCATCACATAATACATGGAACTAATCTTTATAGCTACCAGTTACGAATAGCGTTGGAGTTAGACCAATGCATCACGAAATCGTACTAAGGAAATGATGCATCTTGGTTTGAAGACTCATACGATATTATCGCCTCACTATTACCCATGATAAAGTCCATGGGGTAATACTCTGAGCGTGGGTTGGTCCAACATTTAAATACACCTTTTAAATGCTCATGAGAGTAGCAGCAATCTCTATGCAATGTTCATACCTTTGAACAATCTACTCACTCTCTCATGACATCTTAATTCAGTTCTTATTCCCATAAGAACGATCGACTGTGGACGTTTAAGTAATCTCTTAGTTTACTTAGGAATAGGTTCTAAACATGCAAAAGGTTGAAATGGAATAATTAAATACTATATGAATGATAGAACACTTGCAAATTATTTAATCTCCATAAATAAATCATCAATTCATACAATTTAATATTCGCTACAATTTCAAATGAATGACAATTTATGATAAGTCACTATGAAATCTAATTCCTATCGTCCTCGCATGAGCATCATGCTTGGCACGACTTAGTGCTTTTGTGAAAGGATCAGCCGGGTTATTTTCCGACGATACTCTTGTCACTATTACGTCCCCATCTTCAACTCGCTTTCTCACGTAGTGAAACTTTCTGAGTATATGCCTGGTTCGACTATGATCTTTGGATTCTTTAGTCAATAAGACTGCACCTTCATTGTCGCAGAAGATTTTCATTGGTTCCTTGATGCTTGTTACGACACCAAGATCCCCAATGAAATTCTTCAACCATGTGGCCTCTTTTGATGCCTCACAGGCAGCAATATACTCAGATTCGCAAGTTGAATCAGCAACTGTCTCCTGCTTGGAACTCTTCCAAGTGACAGCTCCTCCGTTCAATAAGAACACCCACCCAGTTTGTGAGCATGAGTCATCTCTATCCGTTTGGAAACTCGCGTCACAATAACCTTCCACAACAAGTTCGTCTTTCCCACCATACACTAAGAACATATCCTTTGTTCTCCTTAGGTACTTGAGAATCGTTTTCACCGCAGTCCAATGATCGTTGCCAGGGTTGCCCTGGAACCGGCTCACCATGCTCAGCGCATATGAGACATCCGGGCGAGTACATACCATGGCATACATGATCGATCCAATCGCCGAGGCGTAAGGGACTCGACTCATTTTCTCCAGTTCTTGCTCAGTACTGGGACATTGACTCTTAGACAATGTTATGCCATGATTCATGGGGAGATAGCCTTTCTTGGAATCAACCATACTAAAACGTTTTAGTATTTTATCCAAGTATGTACTCTGGCTCAATCCTATTAGACGTATTTCTCTATCTCTGTATATCTTTATACCGAGTATGTACGCTGCATCTCCTAGGTCCTTCATAGCGAAACATTTTCCCAACCAAGACTTCACGTCTTGCAGTGTAGGAATATGATTTCCTATAAGGAGTATGTCATCCACATACAGTACTAGGAAGACTACAACGCTCCCACTAGCTTTGATGTAAACGCAGGACTCATCTTCACTCCTAGAGAAACCAAACTCCTTGACTTTCTCATGGAAGCAAAGATTCCAACTACGAGAGGCTTGTTTCAATCCATAGATGGATTTCTCAAGCTTGCACACTCTATCAGGATATTTCTTATTGATAAAACCTTCTGGCTGTGCCATATAGACATCCTCGATAAGCTTTCCATTAAGGAAGGCGGTTTTAACATCCATCTGCCAAATTTCATAATAATGAAATGCAGCTATGGCAAGTAATATTCTGATAGACTTTATCTTAGCTACTGGTGAAAAGGTTTCATCATAATCAATCCCATGAGTTTGAGTATAACCTTTTGCAACCAACCTAGCCTTATAGGTGTGCACATTCCCATCCATGTCTATCTTCTTCTTGAAGATCCACTTACATCCAACGGTTTTGACACCGGGAGAAGTCTCAATCAAGTTCCATACTTGATTGTCGTACATGGACTGAATCTCACTCTCCATAGCCACTTTCCATTTTTTCAGCCTCAGGGCCTTCCATAGCTTCCTTATAACTCGATGGCTCATCGTCATCAACTGGTAAACTATTACCAGTAGATGTATCGCCTTCAGCAATATGGAAATCATAATAATCACCAAAATGCTCAGGAGGGCGAACAGTTCTAGAGGATCTACGTGGAACGGTAGGAGTTACATCATTTTGTTCAACATGAGTCTCATCCTCTGGTTGAGTGCTAGTGTCAACTATAGGTTCCACTACATCTTCATTGTTTGACTCTTGACACTCTTCAAGATCAATTTTGCTCCCACTGTCTTCTTTGGATAATAGATCTCTCTCGAGGAAAAATCCTCTTCGAGATACGAACACTTTGTTCTCTTTCGGATTGTAAAACCGATATCCAAAAGACTGTCGTGGGTAGCCAATGAAGTAGCACTTCTCTGATTTGTTATCTAGCTTGTCGTGAGATTCATGTCTTACATAAACTTCACAACCCCAGATTTTCAAATGTTTGAGGGAGGAGGATTCCCTGTCCACATTTCAGAGGGAGTTTTGGCAACCTTCTTAGTTGGTACAAGGTTAACGATATGTGCTGCAGTTTCTAAGGCATATCCCCAGAAACTCACTGGAAGTGTTGATCGACTCATCATTGATCGTACCATGTCAAGCAAGGTTCGATTTCTCCTTTCCGACACTCCATTAAGTTGTGGAGTTCGAGGAGGTGAGAGTTGGGATACTATTCCACAACTCTTTAGATAGTCGATGAACTCTTGACTAAGATACTCTCCGCCCCTGTCAGAACGGAGCATCTTAATCTTCTTGCCCAGTTGATTCTCTACTTCTTACTGATATTCTTTGAACGTTTCAAAAGTATTAGACTTATGTTTAATCAAATAAACATATCCATATCTACTGAAATCATCAGTAAATGTGACGAAGTATCGTTCACCATGTCTAGTGTTAGACTTGAACGGTCCACACACATCAGTATGTATGAGGTCCAACAAGTCTTTGCCTCTTTCACATGACCCTGTGAATGGCACCTTTGTCATCTTGCCAAGTAAACAAGATTCACACACATCATTCGATTTGAGGTCAAATGATTCTAACACTCCATCCTTTTGGAGTTTAGCTATGCGTTTCTTGTTTATATGTCCTAAGCGACAATGCCATAGACATGACTTATCCAATACACCTTTGGATGAATCAACATTTAATATTAGATTTCTATTGTTTACGCAACCATCAATTTCATATAATGTTGCGTGCCATAGATGGCGAAAAACAAACATCTAATAAAGTAATTGAATGACCAGTACTAAGCATGAGCTCATAATCTCCAATCTTGGTGACGACAGTCGAGACTCTGTTTCCCATGATTAGATTCAGCTCACCATGCTTCAGCTTCCTACTATTCTTCAGTCCTTGCATATCAGTGCAAATGTGAGTACCACACCCTGTATCAAGGACCCAAGAACTTAGACATAGAAGCACTGTGAAGTTCAATCATAATTGTACCTAAGATGCCATACTTTTGGACCATGTGATTCTTCACATCATCTAGGTACTTTGGGCAGTTTCTTTTCCAGTGAACCATTTCATTGCAATGAGAACACATTGAATCCTTTTGTGATATTAGTGAACTTCTCTTTCTCTTAAGCTTTCGTTGGGTATGTCCCACCTTAGCTTCCCCTTTTCCACTGGGGTGAGAAGGTTCACTTGTCGTAGCACCATTTGATTCAATATTTAAGATATGAGTATCAGAATTAAAGTTATGAATGTCTAACATCTTTGCTTCAGCAATTATTAGTTCCTTTCATAACTCTATGAGTGTAATGTCTTTATTATTCTTATCGTAGTCTGATACGAACGAAGAATATGCCGGAGTGAGCGAGTTTAACACTATGTCAACTGCTAATTCCTTAGACACATTTACACCCTAATCTTTCTGATATGTAGCCTTTCATCATTTTGATGAAGCTACATACAAACTCTCCTTTTCTCACTTTGCAATTCGGAATGAGTCTTAGATTTTCAACAGAAGCTCGTGAATTAATCATATAATCCACGTAGTTAAATTTCGTAATACTGTTACGAGATGAAACTTTTTGAGATAGAAAATCGAGGATGATTTTATGGTGAAATTGGAAGTGGAAGTGGTGGTGTTGGAGGAAGTTGTTGTTGGAAGACATTTATAAAGAAAACAATTTCTTTATTTAGTGCATTCATTAATAAACCCTTATAATAATTTTCCCAATCTTTATTCATAAGGCTAGGATACGCCCACTAGTTATTTGATGTGAAGAGGGATGCCGTATTTCACACCAAACAATTTCGTGTCGTAGGCAAACTATTGTCAATTTCAATCTTATGAAATCCCTAGTTCTTTGAGATTCATTCTCGTGGGAGAATGGCATGTTAATTTCGAATCAATGCTCATTCTAATCTATATGACAGGGATACCGTGGATCATATATTAGAAGGTGAAACAACCATGGAATACCCACGTGGACTTCTCGGCTCAAGTTCGCTTGAGTGTCGCGAGAATCGTTCCACTCATAAAATAATCTCACAATTAACGTACCGGTTAATCACACGAGTTCCGTTAATCAGACTATGATATGAGCGCGTGTCATTCTATGGAGAGCACACAATGTTCACATTTAATTAAACGGGAAGGATTTGTTTAATTTTATGATTATACTTTTAATCTTAACATCATCCTATTATGCCTGTTCGGTAGCTCCATTCTAAGACAAGGGAAGCGGCGAGGCAGGTCAGCGCAAGGCGTGTTAAAAACGCAACCCCGTTTAGAGATCTATATCTCTTCCTTTTCATCCTTTAGATGTCTTAGACTATGGGTGAGCCTACTAGTGACATAAGCGACGATGTATTTAACTTTAGTTATAATATATATAAACTATTATATAATTATATCTATGTTAATTAAAACCTTTTAATTTACATTTACTAGAGTTCTATATAGTATAATTAATTTTATAAACGCGCGAGGACGCGACGTTTTAAATCCTATTATAACTATATCTTATATATAATATTTAATAAACTATTATTACATAATATTATATATATAAGGGAAGAATATCAAATCTTATTTGATATATAATGGAATTCGAGATATACATATATATATTCTAAATTAAACTATTAATTAATATATATACATATATAACACTTTTAATTATTTGTACCATTATTTAATTCATAAACTATTATAAGTAAATAAGACAAGATAATTAAATATTCGAAAATCCAATCCCTTTTTCTTTATTTAAAAATTCCGAAAATATTTAAATATATATAAATATATACCGAAATTATTTTCGGATATATCTATATCCATATTTAAAATATCTTTTAATTTTTAAAATCATATCCTTTTAAATCTTATTAAAATTTTCGGATATATCCCATATCCCTAATTTAAATTTCCAAATTATATCCTTATTTAAAACTCTTTTAAATAAATATCTAGATTTACTAAATCAACCTTTTATGGCAAGTATATATTCCGAAAATTACATACCCATAAATATGATTTATTTTATTTAAATATTAATTGAATATTTATATATAACCTTTTATATATTCCGAAAAATATATAAAAATATATAAAATACTTATTTAAATTCTTTTAAATAATATCTAGATTTGATAAAATCTTTTGGTTTAAATTCTAGATAATTTCCAACTTTTGTAATTATCTTAATTTATTTATTTTAATAAAAAAAAAACGTTTTTAATATTAAAATAATATTTTCGAATTTTTGGAAAATATAAAAATCATATTTTTAATTTTCGGTAATTATCAAAACAATTTTATAAAATACCGAAAAATATAAAAACCTATTTTTAATGTATTTTCAATTTTCGGAAACCCCAAAAACAATTTTCGGAAATTCCGAAAATCATAAAACAATTTTTATGGATTTCGAATTTCTTGTCTAGCACTATTAGACTTGTAAACCAATGGCGCGCTCTGATACCACTGTTGGGTTTTCTATGCATCTAGCCACACTTTGCTTAAGGCGGAAATCAAAAGCAACTTGGTAGAACATTGACCCGATTAAAACTTTTGGACCGTTAGGTTTACAATTCTAATGCAACTAGATATTTAATATAATTAAATAAATCAATTCGAATAACTTACTTGTTCTTGGCGAATTGGAGAACTAGATAAACCTTGTGATCTAGTACGAGCCAGATCAAAACGATGCACTAGGATTCAAGTAAGAATCCCTCTATCGTATCACACCCAAGGTTGGTCAAGAACGAGACGAAGTACCACGAGGTAGTACAAAGCACTCTTGAGAAAACGATCACCGAAGAACACGATCGAAAACCCTTTCGATCGACGGCGGCGACGGCGGCGTACGGCGGGGCAGCGGCGGTCGGAGGTTCGGCGGTGGTGGTTTCGGTCGAATAGGGTATTCGGCCGAATGGGGTATTGCACAACAAGTATTAAGTGTCTTTAGGTTATACCCTTAACCCTTTATTTATAGTTGTGTAGACCTAATTAGAGTCAAACTCTAATTAGTCGAAGCCCGCTCCACAAGCCCGATCCGATCCACACCCTATGGCCCGAATTCTATAGCTAGTTAATTCCTATTAACTACACTAGTCCGTTTGGCCCGATAGTCATTTAATTAAACTATTAATTAAATACTTCGTTAATTCTCGTGTTCGTTGACGCCTCGAGGGCAACCCGAATAGGACTCTAAAATACCCGAACCGGAATACCGGTTTATTTGATGTGTTGGACACTCTTTCCAACACATCTAATCATAGCGAATATAAGATGATTAGCACATAGACATGCTAAAAATCATCAAACAAACGTAAAGAAATGTAAACATAAACATAATGATAATCAAAAGTGATAGAAAACCAATGTTTAAGCCTTGAAATCTTGATCTTGAGTGCTCCTTTGGTATTTTTCGGCTGCTTTTCGGAAATTAGGTCAAAAGTTCTGAATCAGATCTGCAGATTCGCTTAAATAGGTGTCAGATCGCACAATATCGCGTCGCTAAATGCTAGGATAGCGTCGCTATCTTGAACACCCGCCAATTTTCGCGCCGCTATCTAAAAGATAGCGGCGCTATCTCCCCTTTGTGACACCAAACAGCGACTCATTTTAGCGTTTTGGACTGAAATAGCGACGGAGATAGCGACATAGATAGCGCCTCTATCCATAGATAGCGGCTCTGTCTCTTGAATTTCTGCATTTCTTCCTTTCTTGTATCATTTTGACCCCTTTTTGTTACTTTTTCTTTTATAGCCTGAAAAACACAATGGAAACTACAATTTGAGTGATAACATCATATTCTGATCGATAAACACGTATAAAACTATATTGGCAGATAAAAGTATGTATAAATCTGCCAATATCAACATGCCCACACTTGAACTTTGATTGTCTTCAAGCAAATCATCATTAGAAATATTCAATCAGGTAGATAAAATTATACTGTGACACTTAATCTCAATTTATTTAAAGAACATAACAATTTTTCAGAACCTAGTCCATTTAGCAGTTAAAAATTTCCACTATATTTTATGCCCAAGTTTGTGTAAGGAATTTTGCTAACTTTTCACAAATCTAATCAAATTTTTAACTATGCTAAGTATACTACTTTTAACTTAGATCCTCATTCATTCTTGCATAACCTATAAACACCATCTTTATGAAAATTACCCAATTAGTTAGGTTAAAAGAAGAAAAATAAGTTTATTTATTCATTTCACGGCTTATTTGCTTTATTTCTTCATGCTTTGCATGTTTATTTATTTTTATTTGATTTTTCATTTTTTTTATTACATGCTTTGCACGTTTATTAATTTATTTGTTTATTTTGTTTGGAAGAGAGAACCACAACTTTCATTGAGCACCCGCGTAAAAGACTTTCAGCCAACATATCCAGATCAGTTGACCTTAGTATGCTAGGTTTAAAGGACCCCGCGAGCTTACTTGTCGGGAACCCAAGGTCGGCTAATTGTTCTCCCTAAGTATTTAATTAGGTATTTATTCAAGAATCGATTCGAACCTCAGCTTACATTGTGAACCCGCGTAAAAGACTTTCGACCAACATGTCCAGATCAGTTGACCTTAGAATGCTAGGTTTGAAGGACCCCTCGGGCGTACTTGTCGGGAGCACAAGGCCGGATGAATATTCTCACCGATTCTCAAATTTTTCATTTATATTATTATTTAGCAATTTATTCACGTAAACTAAAGGCTCTTAATCCAACCTAATGTCATCGGGAGCTAGCTTTGCTAATCTTAATTTTCTAAAAGACAATTTTTATCGGCTTACAAGATATTTCAAATTTTCCAAATTAGGAAGTGGTTTAATTAACGAGTTAAAAAGACCATTAGATCGGCGAAAAGCCACAAAAATTTGACACATAAAAGCTAGGAAAAATTTTGCCCTTTAAAGTGAACTCTCTTGTCCAAAAATTGTTTTCTAAGGTTGAGATGTGTCTAAAAAAAAATTTCTGATTAAACTGGTTATTTCGTGTTTTAGATGATTTACTAAAGGATACAACAAGTGGTGGATACCACTCCCCATGCCCACACTTAAAACGTTGCATTGCCCTCAATGCAACAAAAAATTAAAATAAAATTAAAACCAAAAATAAAGCAAGAGGGAACGGTACTCCCTGAGGGTATTTTGATTTTTGTGTGTGTCAAGTATTGTTATCATCCAAAAGCACGATCCATTTTCCGAGCATTTCCATCCAGTTTCTACAGCTCATCACATTCTATCAAACATAACTAAAACCAACACTAGCATAAAAAGATAAAATAGTTCAAACAAAACATAACCTAAAAGAGAAAGGTACGAAAGTGGTGCTAAAAGGAAATAATCCAAAAGTACAACCAAATCGAAGATAGTCTAAAAGTCAACCACGAAGCTCAATGATCACGTCCATCGCGGGGCGACGTCGGGTCATATTGCTGAAACCAGGCATCATATGTCGAGTAGTGCGGCGGAGCTGGTGAAGTCGGGCCCCAGTAGGGTAGTGGGGCTTGAGCCTCGGCTGGTGCTGCGGTAGCTTGCCAATGATGGTATGACTGGGCCCGTTCGGCCTGATAGTAGTTTCTTTGAAGTTGCAAGTTCATACCATCCATGTATGTCCGCATCCCACCAAAATCAGTCCGCAAACCTGCCATATCAACCTGCAAGGCATGAATATCAGCATATAAAGTCTGATACGGGTCAGATTATGAAGGACCCGATCCGGAGCCAGATGCTCCGGGGTGCCCGTGACCATGATCGATGATTGGCGGCCCAAAATCGGCCATCTCTATGTCTTCCAGCACTTGGGGTTGTTGCGGTTGTTGCGGTTGTGCAACTCTCCCCCCAGTTGGAGTTGATGGGTTATCTTCCCATGCAAATCGGCCTTCTTCCAGCCCGGGTATCGCCTCTCTAAGTACCCCCATTCCCATCAGTTGGTGAATATCTAAAAATGCCATTTCTTTCTTTGTCAATGTCTTTGTCACCCGCGGTGTGAGAGTGACTGCTGCTTTTACCAGACGTGTAATGTATTGGCCTCCCGTGAAGCCACTTTTCTTCTTGTGTCCCTGTGCTGGACCATTCAAAAAGGAAGCAATAATGAGTGGAATGTTAGTAAATCGATCCCGGTTCACCAACTGGTGCAATAGCCACACGCTATACATATTTATCTTTTCTGTCCCGTCGTTTCTTTGCCGAATGGTGTTTGGCTTCTTCCTTGCCTAAAGATCGGAGTAAGTCCCAATCGGGGGTTCGGCCCACATGAGTGTCTTTGTGCATGATCTCATCTCGCGTCTCCTCGAGGCGTATTCGGGCCCTTTCGACTTTGATGTTGTGAAATTCCTCAAATGCATGATGATTCGCATTTTTGAGGACCAATGGAAAACCATCTCTGTGTAGTAGTTCTTCATCCTCCTCGGAAGATGATGCTGGTGATGCCGGCCTCGGGGGTGGTTGTGACGGTGCTTGAGATGTGGAGCCCTTAGTTGAAGCTCTTTTCTTTCTCTGTTTGTCACAATCAAGAAAGAAAATGTAATCATTAGAAGTGTTATTTAACAGAAAAAAATTTAAAAATAAATAAGGAATTGATAAACTTTACACATTTCCATCCCATTTTCCCATACCCACACTTAGTTGTTAAACTAAGTGTTAACAATCTTCCTTACCCACACTTAGTTGTTAACTAAGTGTGGAATTATGCAACACTAAAAATAATTGTTTCAATAAATAAAATTGAGATATTCTTGTATATTTGTGATGTTTTTAGTAAGGAAAAAAAAAACTTGAACTCAATTGCAAAATTGTAACCACAATGTGAAAATTTAACAAGTAATTCTATTATATATCAAAATTGAACTCATTAACACAATGTAGATAATCAAACAAGCAAAACATAGGTAATTTTCGGTTTTTGAGCAAGAACAAGCCCTAGTTCATCGATTTTCTCCCTAAAAAGTGAAATTAAGCCCTAAAAATTCGAAATTTGTACTAGGGTTTTGCACCAAATCAACTAACTAGCAACCTATGGCTTAGAACTAGCAAGAATCAACATCAAATTCGAAAGTATAAGCACAATTTCAGAATTTTCGGACTTAGCATCAACACCTACCAAAACCTAAGATTTAAACCCTAAACCATGGATTTTATGAAGAAAAGATGTATAAACTAACCTTAGTAGCCATGGAATTGAAGATTAACGGAAGAAAATGGAAGTTTTGGGTCGGATTTGGGTTGGTTTCGCCGGAAATCTGCGTACAAGGGGGTTGGGGTTTTTGCGATCTGTACAAAGGGAGGAAGACCGAGGGTTTTATACCCGCTGGAGATAGCGTCGCTAGCTCCAGGATCGCGACGCGAAATATTGCGGGATCGGCTGGGTTGACTCGGTTCCGAGATAGCGGAACGCTATTTCTTGGCTAAACTCTATTTCGGCCCGCTGTTTGGCTCCGGATTTGGTAGATAGCGCAGCTATCAAAGATAGCTGCTATCTCGAGATTTTTTTATTATTATTATTATTATTATTATTATTTTATTTTTATTTTTTATATACGCAGAATGGAAAGGGAAAACAACTAAACACGGGTTGCCTCCCGAGAAGCGCTTCATGGATTTACGAGTCTAGAGCTTGACTCGGTGTTGCTCTTTTATTTCTTTTCGCCCATCATGGCGAAATGCACCTCCTCCGTCTCGGTTACGCCTTCATGCTCGCCTTCATGATAAAGCTTCAATCGATGGCCGTTAACACTAAAATGACCGTTTTCGGTGACGAGGTCTACGTATCCCGATGGGTGTTGTTTTTGAACGGTGTAGGGACCCACCCATTTGGATTTAAGTTTTCCCGGTGAAAACTTATACCGGGATTGATAGATTAAGACCTTGTCGCCCGGTTGGAAGTATTTTCGAGTTTTCAACTTTTTATCGTGTAAATACTTACTTCTCTCTTTGTAGATTCGGGAGTTTTCATACGCTTCAAAACGGTGTTCATCGAGAAGATTGAGTTGATGATTACGTTCGGTCCCGGCGGGAATGATGCTCATGTCACACTCTTTGATGGCCCAATAGGCTTTATGTTCGATCTCGAATGGAAGGTGACATGCTTTCCCGTAAATCATCCGATAAGGAGTATGGCCGATAGGAGTTTTGTAGGCGGTACGGAATGCCCAAAGAGCATCTTCAAGTCGTTGAGACCACAACTTGGGATTTTTCTCAATGGTTTTCTCGAGAATTCTCTTCAAGGCCCGATTAGTGTTCTCGACTTGACCACTAGTTTGTGGATGATATGCGGTCGAGAAACGATGGTGGACACCGTATCGTTGGAGAGTTTTCTCCATCAGATGGTTAGCAAAATGCGTGCCACGATCACTAATCAGCGCCCTCGGGCAACCGAACCGACAGAAAAGAGATTTCAGAAAATTGATTACGACTCGAGCATCGTTAGTTGGAAGAGCTTTTGCCTCAGCCCATTTGGAGACGTAATCAACAGCAACAAGGATATATTTATTACCTTGGGAGCTTGGAAACGGACCCATGAAGTCAATGCCCCAAATATCGAAAACCTCACAAACTTGGATGCCATGTTGTGGCATTTCATCCCGTTTGGAGATGCTTCCGGTTCGTTGGCATGCATCACAAGTTCTGACCAAATCTTGTGCATCTTTAAAGATCGTTGGCCAATAGAAACCCGCATCAAAAACTTTTCGGGCGGTGTAGTTCGGACCGAAATGTCCACCGGTGGGACCTTTATGACATTTGTTGAGAATGTCATGGGCTTCATCACCGGAAACACACCGTCTATGCATCAAATCGGGACCGACCCGGAAAAGATGTGGAGCATCCCAATGGTAATGTTTTAGATCCGAAAAGAATTTCCCTTTTTGTTGATGGGTCATTCCTTTAACAAGGACACCCGCCGCTAAATAATTTGCGAAATCAGCGAACCACGGGTCGTTGGTGTCTTGTAAAGCATTGACCGCTTCGATAAATTCATCGGGAAATGTATCATGAACCCCGTCTTCATTGCACTCCTCAAGGTGAGGGTTCTCTAATCGGGATAGATGATCCGCCGCAAGATTTTCTGCACCTTTTTTATCTTTTATCTCGATGTCGAATTCTTGTAGGAGAAGAATCCAACGAATGAGACGCATTTTTGCATCTTGCTTGGCGAAAAGATATTTCAATGCTGAGTGATCCGTATAGACAATCGTTTTGGATAAAACAAGGTATGGACGGAATTTGTCAAAGGCGAAAACCACTGCAAGGAGTTCTTTTTCAGTTGTGGTGTAATTCGCCTGAGCACCGGTGAGTGTTCGGCTCGCGTAATAAATAGGTTGGAAATGATTGTTTATACGCTGGCCCAAGACTGCCCCGAGTGCGAAATCACTAGCATCGCACATGAGTTCGAATGGTAATTCCCAATTGGGGGATACCATGATAGGAGCTTCTGTGAGCCGATTCTTGAGAAGATCGAAGGCTTCCACACATTCGGGCGTGAACACGAAAGGTGTATCCTTCTCGAGAAGGTGAGTCATGGGTCGGGTTATCTTGGAAAAATCCTTGATGAACCGACGATAGAACCCCGCATGACCTAAGAAACTTCTCACAGATTTAACATTTAAGGGGGGGGGGGGGGTAATTTAGAAATGACATCGATTTTTGATTTATCGACCTCGATCCCCTTGGCAGAAATTTCGTGACCTAACACGATGCCTTCGCGCACCATGAAATGACACTTTTCCCAGTTAAGCACGAGATTTGATTCCTCGCACCTAATGAGAACTCGCTCTAAACTCGAAAGACATGACTCGAAGGAGTCTCCGAATACTGAGAAATCGTCCATGAAGACTTCCATACAGTCCTCGATCATGTCTTGGAAAATCGCGGTCATGCACCGCTGAAATGTTGTCGGAGCGTTGCACAAACCGAAAGGCATCCTTCGATACGCGAATGTACCGAAGGGGCACGTGAAGGTGGTCTTTTCCTGATCTTGGGGGTCGATTGGGATTTGAAAGTAGCCGGAGAAACCGTCCAAGAAACAATAGAAGTTGTTTCCGGCCAATCTCTCCAACATCTGATCGATGAAGGGTAAAGGAAAGTGATCCTTTCGGGTGGCTTCGTTGAGTCTGCGATAATCGATGCAGACTCGCCATCCCGTGACAGTACGAGTAGGAACGAGTTCATTCCTATCATTACGCACAGCTGTCATCCCCCCTTTTTTCGGAACTACTTGGACCGGACTCACCCAAGGACTATCAGAAATGGGATAGATGAGCCCTGCATCAAGCAGTTTGAGGACTTCCTTTTTCACAACTTCTTTCATGTTGGGGTTTAAGCGCCTTTGTCTCTGCACACTAGGTTTAAAGTTTTCTTCCATTAAAATTTTATGAGTGCAAAAAGAAGGGTTTAAACCCGGAATATCTGCGGTTTTCCAAGCTAGAGCTTTTTTATGATTTTTTAAAATTTTTATTAATTTTTGTTTTTCAGCAAAAGCTAGAGTAGAAGAGATTATGACAGGTAAATCAGATTCCCCTTGAAGGAATGCATACTCTAGATGGTCGGGCAATGGCTTAAGCTCGAGAGATGGAGGGTCCTCAAAAGACGTTTTAATTCGAAGTTTTTGATTCGGGTCGATATTCTCAAAGATTACTTCATTTTCTTCCGAATCCTCTTCTTCAAGGTGAAAAAGTGCCTCGAGATCTGAGAGATCTTGGATGGATTCGGGAGAGTCTAGAGTGACATCACCATAGGTAGTGATGTCATCACAATCTAGATTAAGAAATGAGGTAATTTCCTCCTCCATGCACACATCTATGATGTCGATGAAATTGCACGTATCATCGGAGGCAGAGGTATGCTTCATCGCTTTCTTAATGGAGAAAGTGATTCGGTCATTCCCGACACCCAGACTAAGCTGTTGTTCAGCAACCAAGATTATGGCACTGGCGGTGTTCAGAAAAGGTCTCCCTAAGATGAGAGGGACATTTGGTTCTTCAGGGATATCTAGGATAACAAAATCAGCGGGAAAGATGAACCTATCTACCTTAACCAGAACGTTTTCTGCTATTCCTACTGGGTATTTAAGTGACAGGTCTGCTAATCTGACACGCATCCTAGTCGGCCTAAGGTCTGTTATTCCCAATTTAAGGAACAAAGACAAGGGCATCAAGCTTATGCTAGCTCCTAAATCAGCTAGCGCCTTACAGGGCGGTAAATTATCTATAAGACAAGGGATAATAAAACTCCCTGGATCACCCTTCTTCGGAGGTATGTTTGGCTGGAGGATAGCTGAGCATTCCTCGCTTAATATTGCTGACGACACCTCCTCCGTTTGCTCCTTGCTTGAAACCAAGTCCTTGATGAATTTCCCGTAATTTGGCATACCTGCTAACATGTCAACCAAAGGAACGTTAATGCGGACCTGTTTAATCATCAAAACAAACTTACCATATTTTTCCTTAAGTTTTTCTTTCCTCAAACGTTGAGGAAAGGGGACCTTCGGTGTGTAAGAGTTTGTTGCATCTGTTTTGGTCAACTTGTGCGTCTCCTTTGATTTTGCCTTTTCTTGCTTAGTTGGAATTTCCACCTTTTGCATAACCCTCTCCTCTTCATCAGCTGGAGTCTCCTCATTAACCGGTGTATCAAAAGAATTTTCATCAGTATTTAATACAGGTGAACTTACCGTTTTACGACTTCTAGTGGTGATAGCTTTGATGTTTTCGAATCCCCGTTTAGGATTATCTTGTGTACGGGGTGGTAAACTTCCTTGAGGACGTTCTTGTAAAATTTCGGCCATCTTGCCCAGGTTTCTCTCTAAGCTTTGAATTGCTGCTTGCTGATTTCTGATGATCTGGTCTTGTTCCTCAGTTTTCTTATCGTGCTTTTCCATAAATTTTTCAAGCATTAATTCCATTGAGGACTTTGATCCTTGACCTGCAGCATTCTCTCGAGGTAGTTGGTTCGTTTGGTTATCACGTTGGAAACCAGGGGGTTCGAGTTTCTCGGGGGATAGTTATTGTTTTGGTTATTGTTGTTATAACCTCTGATGTTATTATACCCCTGATTATTATTGTTGTACCCCTGATTTCCGCCCTGATAATTACCTCGGTACCCGTTGTTGATGTAATTCAGTTCTTCTTCTGTAGACATCATCGGTTGATGCTGCTGACATTCTTTCGTGAGATGTGGCCCTTTGCATATATCACATCCAACCTGTATAGCATGTAAACAACTGGTTATTTTGTCTAATTTACGCTCAAATACCTGTTGGTTGTTCTTAATTGCAGCCACTTCATCATGTTGTCGATCATCAACTGCCTTTAGTGATGCCTGATTTTGCCCGACTCGTCTGTCGGTTGTCCATTCCAGACTGTGCATCGAGATATCTTCAAGTAGTTGATACGCTTGAGTTGGGGTTTTGTACATGAAGAGTCCGCCACTCGAGGAATCGAGGAGGGAACGAGATGCGTGATCCAATCCCCTGTAGAAAATATGTACTATGTTGTTCTTCTTTAACCCGTGGTTGGGACATTTCCGTAGTAAACTTTTCAATCTTTCCCAGGCCTCCGTTACCTTTTCACCTGATTCCTGCATAAAATCTAAAATATCAGTTTTAAGTTTATCGGCCTTAGCCGGTGAAAAATAACGAGTGATAAAACGGCTTCGGAGTTCATCCCAAGTCGTAATAGAGCCTGGCTCTAAGGATTTAACCCATTCTTTTGCATCCCCAGCTAAGCTGAAAGGAAACAATCTCAATCTCATAGCATCAATCGTTACATCTCGTTGCTTGAACAATTCACAGATCTCTAGAAAGTTCTCTAGATGTCTATTGCGATCATTGCATAATCTTCCGTCAAAATTCAGATCCCGCACCATACTGATGAATTGCCCTTTTATCTCGAAATTAACATTATTCAATTCGGGCACTCTGATGGATGGATTAGGACCAGTTGGTGCTGTTTGCCTGGTGTTCCACATGGGTTGCTCTGGTGGCGGATCTGGTGGTGCTTGATCGCCCATGTCGAAAATTGGGTTTTCGATAGATTGAAAGTTGATTGACTCGAGATATTGCTTTGCTAAAACTGCTCTACGTCGCTGGCGAAGAAGTCTCTCTGGTTCAGAAAACGGTGATAACGGATCTGAATCAGAGCTACGGGTCATACACCTGCAAGACTTAAAGCAAATCGTAAAAACGCAACAGTTTAACAACTTCAATTAAAACCAGACAAGTAATAAAAATGATTAAAATAACTTGTTTAGAAATAAATCTCTAGACAAGGATCGATTAACAAATTAATTCTAAATTACTAATCTCTCAACTGTTCCCCGGCAGCGGCGCCAAAAACTTGATGTGGTAAAACCAGTTATAAAATAAACACCTAAAATACGTCTTTCCTAGATTACCACACTCTTAGGCAAGTATGACCTAATCGTGAGCAATATAGTTCAAGTAAGTAAATTCGGGTATACTCGTCTCCACAGGGAACAATTAAGCTGATTATGTAATATAAAACTAATTAATTAAACTGAACAAATAATAGAAAAGGGTTTTCATTTGGAATATCTTTATTTGCAAACTGAATAATAAAACTAAAATTTGTTATTTAAAATAAACAATTGACTGAGAACGACAAAGAAGTGTTTCAATATTAAGGAGTATATTCACTATGATCTGAATCCGTCTAGATATAGGTTTGGGTTTTGAAGCACCGATTTAAGTCATGTTCTAGGAGTTTAAGGAACTAGATTTCTCTCAAAACCTTACAATGGATCTAATATGACCTCTAGGAATTTCTTCTCAAGAAATCTATTTAAAGCCACACTCCTGCTTGTTACTTCTAACTAGGTCCGGCTTTCCGAGACCTTCTAATCCTAGGAATTTCTTCTCTAAAGATCAGACTTTTAGTTTCACCTAGGTTATTGGTATCAAATCTCGGACCCCTATTTCTAGTGAGTCGCTGACTAGGTCAAAAAGTATGAAAAGTCAGGGGAATTACTAGATCAATTTAATGTTGTCAATATTTAGCCAATCAAGTAATAAACAGATTCAATAATGCAAAATTAGAGGTTTAACAAAAAGGTTCTTTGTTAAAAACACAAGTATTCAAACATTCATCATCAAATCCTAAGAATATCCAAACCTAAAATCCTAACATCATCTAATCATAGCGAATATAAGATGATTAGCACATAGACATGCTAAAAATCATCAAACAAACGTAAAGATATGTAAACATAAACATAATGATAATCAAAAGTGATAGAAAACCAATGTTTAAGCCTTGAAATCTTGATCTTGAGTGCTCCTTTGGTATTTTTCGGCTGCTTTTCGGAAATTAGGTCAAAAGTTCTGAATCAGATCTGCAGATTCGCTTAAATAGGTGTCAGATCGCACAATATCGCGTCGCTAAATGCTAGGATAGCGTCGCTATTTTGAACACCCGCCAATTTTCGCGTCGCTATCTCCCCTTTGTGACACCAAACAGCGACTCATTTTAGCGTTTTGGACTGAAATAGCGACGGAGATAGCGACATAGATAGCGCCTCTATCCATAGATAGCGGCTCTATCTCTTGAATTTCTGCATTTCTTCCTTTCTTGTATCATTTTGACCCGTTTTTGATACTTTTTCTTTTATAGCCTGAAAAACACAATGGAAACTACAATTTGAGTGATAACATCATATTCTGATCGATAAACACGTATAAAAATAGGTATATTGGCAGATAAAAGTATGTATAAATCTGCCAATATCAAGTGTATACCTCGGGGACACTCTGATTTCTTGGTCTGCTAAACGCCAACCAACCCTTTCCCGGTCCAGTGGCGAAGCAGAATACCGGGCTGTTGCAAACGTAGTCGCCGACACGTGTTGGCTACGGAATATGTTACTTCAGCTACATTGTCCAATTCAAAAAGCCACTTTAGTGTATTGTGACAATGTTAGCGCCATTTGCTTATCAGGAAACCCGGTCCAACATCAACGGACCAAACACATCGATATGGATATTCATTTTGTTAATGAAAAAGTAGCTCGCGGTCTGGTTCAGGTTTTACATGTCCCATCTCGGTATCAAATTGCTGACATTTTCACCAAAAGCTTACCCCTGGTTTTATTTGAAGATTTTCGTACCAGTCTTAGCGTTCATCCTTCTCCCTCTAAGATTGTGGGGGAGTGTTAGAATATATTATGATTATGTAATATTAATTAGAATATATTTCTCATTATTAGTCAATATATTGTAAATATGGTAGGACATAATTATGGTCTTAATGTTAGCCTAGGATTGAGCTCTCATTTGTATATTTATAGTAAAGTGGTGAAATGAGAATGACATGGATTCAATTTCTTTCAACTTTTAGCAGCATTAACTCTTCCATCAGCATTACCATTGATGAACAGAAACCATACTCGTGCTCATGTGTGCTAGTGTAAACATGAACGTTAAATGAATTTTTTTATGTACTTTTTGTGCATTGTATTTGCGACTAAATATCTTTAGTAAACTTAAGTATTTATATTAAGATGATAAAATTGACAATTTCAAACATAAATAGATACATGTGATTTGAACCACGGGTAAGTGTCTTATTTCAAGTACCGACCTTGTAGAAATGTGTCATGATATATTAGTTACCCAAATAAAACCGCCATGTTAACACCTGTGAGAAATACATTACATATGTGAAATGTAAATCTTATAATTTTCTAACCATTTTCCGAATTTCCGTATACAAAATACACTATACCAAATGAGTCAATTCCATAAAAAAAGATTATATTTAAAAATGATTTTGCTAACTGTAATGTCTCTTCTTTGAAATAGTGTATCGTTGTTATTGTCATGATTTTACTAACCATATTCTTTCAAGAAATGATTAACCATAATGTATAATATATTATGCATGAACTAAAAAAAATTTAAATCCTTTTTCCAATAAGAAGTCTGGTCACTTGAGCAACTAAACCAAAAACAGAATAGCCACGTTGACCTTTGATCACGTAATTGACGTGGTCAGGTTTGACATGGCTGGCCCAAGAGGAGTTCGAAACGTATATGTATTAGCTTAGATTAATTGTTGGCACAAGTAATATTATTAGACTACATTATTAATCGTCATCCGGAGTCTTAAGCGAGCTGGGAAAACCAAATGGTAAAATATTTTAACAATAATTTTTTATTGTTTAAGTTTTGAGGTCTAATTTATCAGAAAATGTACCGGGCCTCTAAAAATTCTGGACCGGCACTGAGGAGTGAGGCAATCGACGGAGTTGATCACCCGAATGTTTTAATTCATAAGACTTTTTCATTAGACTTTTTTAATTCATAAGACTTTCACATTCCGTCCAGAACAATTCGTATACATAATCTTTTCGTTAGACTTTTTTAATTCATATTTGTATCTATTATACATACTCTGTGCAGCAACAATTCGTTCGTTGTTACACTTTTTTCTTTAACACCATCATATTTGTATCTATTACACATAATTTGGTGTATCAATTGTTTATTCTCTCTGTCACAGATTTGGTGTATCAATTATGTATCTTTTATAAATTTGTATTTTTCAATAGGGCCAAGTATTATGTTGCAGGTTATAATAATTTGGAAAAATACTTTTAGTTGATTGTTTTATGAATATTGTGTAGTTGAGATGTCAAGATTACCATTGAAAAAAAGAATGATTGTCATAGGTGCATTTTATGCCATGTATGTTATGATTCGTTGGTGGATGATGTGTAGTCATCTTTTCCATCGTTCGATTGAATCAAGATCGTTAAATACAAAATATTTAATGAGTTACCATAATAGGCGTGATAACATGGAGAGGATGGTGTATGAAAGTGATGTTACGAGTGTTGTTAATATAAGAATAAATATACATGCATTTACAACACTTTGTGATATGTTAGAAAGTAGAGGAGGGCTAACGAATAGTAAAAATATGCTAGTCGATGAGCAAGTTGCTATGTTTTTTCATACGGTAGCTCATAATGCAAAAAATAGGATACTAGTCAATAGATTCAATCGGTCTAGGGAAACTATAAGTCGGTACTTTAAGTTGGTCTTAAATGCAATATGTCGATTACACAAAGAATTTTACGTGTCACCCGCTCCAGTGCTAGATAATGAAACCGAAGAGAGATGGAAATGGTTTAAGGTTAGTCAAAATAGATTTACTTATTCATTTATTAAAGTTACTCTTTGGTAACATAATTTACTAAAAATGTTAAATTTTTATGAAGGGTTGCCTTGGAGCATTAGATGGAACATATGTGAAGGTTAAAGTCGCTGATGTTGATCGAAAACCATATCGAACACGAAAAGGAGAGATTTGTACCAACTTACTTGGAGTATGTACGAGAGACCTTTTATTTACATATGTATTAGCGGGATGGGAGGGTTCTGCAGCTGATAGTAGAATTCTACGAGATGCAATTAGTAGACCTAATGGTCTTAAAATAAGTCATGGTATGTGATATATTGTCTTCAATTAATATAATGTACAATTATATATCTTAATTAACATATAGTTTATGGTTAATTGTAGGAACATACTATCTTTGTGATGCCGGTTATACGAATGGTGAAGGTTTTTTAGCCCCTTATCGTGGTCAACGTTATCACCTAAATGATTGGTCTCGGCCGCCTACGACTGCCAAGGAGTTATTTAATAAGAGGCATTCGTCCGCAAGGAATGTCATAGAAAGGTGTTTTGGATTAATTAAAGCTAGATGGACTATTTTGCGTGATAACTCATATCATCCAATCGAGTCCATGCCACGTATCATCATTGCTTGTTGTTTGTTACACAATTTCATACGAACAACAATGAGCGAAGACCCTATAGATAACGAAATCCCAACAAATCACACACAACCTGGAAACGATCATGATAATGTTATTTCTACGGTTGAGACTTCACAAGAGTGGACTGATCGTAGAGACCTTCTTGCTAATGAAATGTTTACCGATTGGAATGCGAGGCGTTTCAATATTTAATGTTTAATTCATAGTTTTTATGTAGTCTTTAAGCACTGTTTTATCTACTTTTTATTTGTTGAACCATGAATTATGATTGATAATGTTGATTCTTCAATTTTATTTAATATTTTTCTCCGTTCTTTGTATAATTATAAATTATGCATTTTTGTATAGGCATGGAAAATTCAAATGTAGGGAGCGGAACCGGAAGGAGCAAACATAATTGGTCAGCTGAAGAAGATGAAAAGTTAATTGATGCGTTAATGGAGTTACATGCATCTGGAAAGTATGCAGGTGCTGACAATGGTTTCAAACCAGACTATTTGAATGGAGTTCAACAATTACTAGATGTAAGTCTTCCTAACTCTGGTCTCAAAGCAGAACCACATATAAAGTCTAGGATGAAGTCATTGAAGAAGCACTTTAGCATTGTACTTCCTCCGATTTAAAATAAGTGATACACTTTCCATATTTGGGTGTATCAAAATAAGTGATACACTTTGAAAACTTACCTTATTTGGTAAAAAGTAGTGGGACCGACACCCACTAACTATCTACTTTAATAAAGTGAAATGACATCTTTACCCTTACTTTTACTTTTAAACATCATTAACCCCTTTTATTCAAAACTAGCTTCAAAACCCGCCCGAATGGGCGCTAGCTTCGAAAAATACAATGCATAATAATGGAAAAAAAATGTAGTCATTCAGTATATCTTATCCTTATTGAAATGATGAATTAACGTTTTCTTATAAATGAATAATTGGTAAAATTAAATCAAAGACGAAATAAAACTTCTTTGTATATGACGTTTGTCGTTGAGTGTATGTAGTTGTCATATTGGTTGCAACAAATGTTTTTTACTCTTGAGATAGCGACATATCATGTATGTGAGAATACACCAACCATTTCTTGTTGTCTTTGGATAAACACACCAACCTGTGAAAGGCTATTAGTAAACCAACTACTTCATAACCAGCTAATTTCAATTCATTAATGCATTTAAGCAATATACTGAAGATTGAAATGTACCTTTTGGGGAAATCAAGTTGATGAAACCTCCTTTAGTGCTTTCATTTAGCTGCAATCATAATAAAAACTTATTTAAAATACATAAATGTGAGAAATTGAACTAAATTAAATCAAATTGATGAACTAACGTGTTTACATACTAATTTCCTAAGCATTTTATTTACAATTCGCATATTCATACTAATTTGTTTATGTCAAAAGGAATTTACATACTGTATACAGATGAAAATACTCGAATGATGATGATGTCATGCTGATGTGTTTACCGATTGTTGTGCTTGAACGAATGCTTTTGTGTATATAATTATATATTCACAATAACTATCATGTATAATACCTACCAAATACTTTAACTTTTAACTGCTTTACTTCCTTTTGTTTCTTTTGTTCATTGCCTATAATGCCAAGAGCAAGTGGTAGACTAATGCAACAGCTAATGTGACAAGTAATCCAATAATTATTCTGTAATAATAAACCCAATATGGATTTATTGCTAGCAAATGCGTTACATATAGACATCTTAACATCATTGTCCATTGATGAAAAATATACATACCTCTGCATCAGACAAAAAAGTCTCAGGTCACGCAGCCCGATTTGAAGAACAGAACTATATTCCTGCAATTTGAACAAACAGGTCATAGAGGCATAAAAGTTAACTAAAACAGAAACGGGTCAAATGGGTTGAAAGTTACTGCTGTGAATCCGAATAGAACTGCCAGATGCAGCCACGAAAGCAGCCATTCGTAGATTTCTTAGCACAATATGCAAAATAATCCTTCTTGCAAGAAGCAGCCATGATATACTCACTTGCTGCCATGATATAACCTCTCAACATGCATTAGCACAAAATCCATTAGCAACTGCTTTTCTTAGTACCTAAAACAATCAAGAATTCTTCATAATAAATCTTAAACGGTTGCATGAAGATGTGAAAAGATGAAATACTTGCAAATCGTTTTGGCATAATAAATCTCAATTTGGCTACATCTAGCTCTGCTGCCCCTTACAGATATCCATATTTTCATAATACTTTTATAAAAATTTACTTTTTTAAGAAAATACTTAATTCACAGGTCAACTGATCCGAACCGTATAAATCTATTCATTTTGATCGTTTATCCAAGCTGCCCAAACTGTCTATTTGCCACCTTTAGTTAAACAATACCAATTATCTCCATCTAATATTCACAGAAATAAAAAACAATTAAATTTAAATAAAGAGAGAGTCAAAACGATACCCCAGCTCGAGACAGAATAAGTTTGTACTGATTTAAAATTTGTGGATTTTCGCCACCTGTTCTGCAGATAACCTATTAAATGAAGAAACAACTAATGATAGTTTGGCCATATCCAAATTCAACCCAATAACTTTGAAGAAACACCCAAAATTAAAGAGGTGTTTTGATGTGCACTACCAAAGTGAATAAAATAAGTGTAGATTTCATGAGTTTCATCATTTGGATTCTAATCATTAAAAACATAATCAAATTAAATTAAAACACTATTAAAAGCAAATAGGAATTGCAGTGCCCTAAATTATTGTCCAAAAGTTGGAAATTACATAGATGATGGTATTCTAATAGAAGGGGACCATCTTCATCAGCAGCTACTGCAACAACCATCGCAACAAATCATGAACTCCGGTTTGACGCGATACCGATCTGCACCGAGTCCGTATTTGTCCAATTTGATAAACATCGGAATTTACGGAGACGATGATAAGGATTCATTTTTCAATCCTAGGGTTTCAAACACTGAAACGGATCAGATTTTATCGAGATTCACGTCATCCGCCGCTGCCGGCGGCTCGGCATCAAAATGAGTCGACCGCTCAGCAGATTATGTATCAAATTGGGAGATATGAATCGCAGTTCATGGATTCAGTT
Organism: Calendula officinalis; assembly: GCA_963853835.1. Taxonomy (NCBI): domain Eukaryota; kingdom Viridiplantae; phylum Streptophyta; class Magnoliopsida; order Asterales; family Asteraceae; genus Calendula; species Calendula officinalis. The sequence goes on along the minus strand of OY970830.1, from coordinate 47,163,291 downwards.
AAGACTCACAGCAGCATCAACAACAACAACCGATGATTTATTATGATCAATTTCAATCAATCTCCCCGTTAACACTAATCTTCTCCGTCAGAGTAGATATCGACAATGGTAGTTTCTAAATTCTCTGTTAGCAAAACGGCGATTGGATGCAGAGAGAGACGAGTAAAGGGAGAGAAATTGAAATGAAAAGTGAGGGTTTTTCAAAAATTGGTGTTGCCCGTGTAAAATTGACAGGTGGCATTAGGTTGAGTTACATGTCATCAATACAAGCCAATGAGAAGTGGCCATGATGACAAATTAAAATCAAAATTAGGCCTCATATATAGAGGTAGATTTGTGGGACCCATTCCCCACTAACCATTCAATTAATCTAATTTAATTATCATTATCATATTTTACCTCAAAACCCGTGAAACCAACAATGTATCACTTATTTTAAATCGGAGGAAGTATATGATATGGTGAATACAAGTGGGTTCGGCTGGAATGAAGAAAAAAATGTGTTTACGCTGAAGAGAGTGTATGGTATGAATATGTCAAGGTATGTTCTAAATATACATTTAAAAAATGAAGAAGCATTCTTATTATTTTTTTTTTTCTAATTGTCTTATAGTCTCACAAAGGTGCTGGCAAATATCGAGGCAGGCCAGTTGCATTCTATGACAATCTGTGTATCATATTTGGTAATGTAAGAGCAACGGGTTGTAAATCGACTGATCTTGGACAACATGAAGAAATCATTCCAGAGACGCAAGCAACTTCCCCAATCGATCCTCATGACTTTGATTTCGTTGAAGAGGGCGTTCAAGATGACGGTCGGTCTGGAGTACCAACAAATAATGTAATAAGCAAACGTAAAAGACGCAAAAGCACGGATGGAGATGAAATATACCGGGAGTCGTGCAAAGAGATGAAGGAAGTCATTGGTAAGTTTGGAGAAATTATTGGCGAACATTTGAGTTAAGAAGGTTTTGAGACTCGTGAAATTTTTAAGAAGGTTAGTGATGAGTTGAAAGCTTTACCGGGTATTACAATGACCAAACGTTTTAAAGCATCTAATTTGATTGGAAAGGATGTCCTTCTAGGACGGTTATTTCTTGGATTGACACAAGAAGAGAAAATATGCATGGTAGAATCTTACACTGATGGCTTTATGGGATGATTGTTTATGGTTCAAATATTGTTCTTGGTTACATTGTGGTTTTAAGTACTTAGAAGTGTTTTTTTTTTTTTTGTTACATTATGATTGAATTGATGTTTTTGAAAGTGACAATACTTTATGTTTTTGGATGTTATTATTGATTTAATTAATGCACTTTCGTTATTAATTTATCCATGAATTTTGTATGTTATAATAATGATTATTGTGGTAAAAAAATATGTTTGCTAATTATAAAGTTTGTACACTTTTCTACTGATTTTTTTTTTGTTATACCAAACAAGAGAAATGATTCTCTGTTGCAATTCTCTGTTGAAGTCTCTGTGCTACCAAATCAATTCTCTTTCTACAGACTAATTCCCTTTCTGTATAACTATTTCCCTACAATTTCATTCTCTGTACCAAACGTACCGTTTTCATAATCACCATTTAATAAAAGCAATAACCGTGCAACGTAGGTTAGTTTTTGTATATTTTATGAAACCAAAAATCAAGAGTCGGTTCGGTTACGTCGAAATTACGAATTTGAAGTGGGACCCATAGTGAAGATCCACACCTTTAACACCACGTACACAACACACCCCTCTTCTTCCTCAACCTTCTCAACCCCGCCATTTAAATCTTCAAAATTTCACTTCTCTCTCTATTTTGCCCTAATCTCTCTCTCCTTTCCCTCTCTAAAAACTCCATAGTTACAAACACCAGCTTCAACACGCTCTCAGTCTCCATCATTTCCGTTTTACGATGATTTCTCACTCATACGCAACGGACGCTCAAACGAAATCCGCCGACCTCGCCGCCACAATCGTCGCCGCTTCAACACCGGAGCAAATTGCCACCGCTTGCGCTGCCGTCGAGTCATTTCTGCATAAACACTCTCCTGACCAGTCACGGTGGTTCTCCATCACTTTTCCAACCCTAATTTGCAAAGTATTCGGTTTCGATGAACAGAAGCCCCAAAGCCCTAACGGTAACGGCTGGATCGACGTTTTAGCGTCTGTTAATAACTCGAAGATCTCTAGTAAGGTTTTTGATCTTCTTTCTCCTACTGGCGTGTTAATGAGTTCTGTAACAGCCGTTGATCGTTTATCTCTTGTGAAATACGTTTTCCCGATTGAACGGTTGCCTGAATGGGTTCGGTTGACGTTACAACACGGTAGGCAGTGTGACGTTTTAGCTGATTTATGTCCGTTATTCAAAGGCAGGCTTACCGATGGAGTTCCTGTTCAGGTTCAGTTGAATATTTTAGAATATTACTTGTTTTGGTTTGCTTATTATCCTGTTTGCAAAGGAAATTCTGATAATCATACCACTGTTAGTGCTAGGGTTAGTAAAATATACAGGTTAGAAAATTGGGCTTATAAATCGATTCCAGTGTTCGGTAATGCTAGTAAGCCTCGTGCAAATGAGCAGAAGAACAGCGATGATGGTAGTTTATATATCCGGCTTTTACATGCTTATCTTCAGTTCTTTGTGCCTTTGAGTGATTTAAATGCACATTCTCCTTACAGAAGTTCATTGCTGCATTACTCTTCAAGTTACAACAGTTGTGTTCTTGAGAATGCAGAGTTTTTTGTTCACACACTTATACATTTCTGGATTGTGGATAATGATTTCTCACCTTTGGCAGTTAAGTTGTGTAAGTCATTTGGTATTGTACTCCCTCTTCGGTCAGTTTTAGCTGAACTGCCACCGACAGCTGGTTTGGGTGAGGTTGTTAACGTGTTTGTGAAGTATCTGAATTCAAGTTTAGTTCCAAATAGTGTTGAGGGGTGTGATCAGGTGCAACTCAGTAAAGCTACAACATGGAGAGGGACAGGTTCTGTTGATATAAAGTATAGAGATATGTTTTCTGGTATGGGATCTATTGGTTATTGGAACTCGTGCATACAGAGGCCATTGTACAGATACATTTTGAGAACATTTCTGTTTTGCCCTGTGGAATCTTCTGTGAAGAATGTTTCTCAGGTGTTCTCTCTTTGGGTTAACTATATGGAACCATGGGCAGCTAGTTTGGATGAATTTTCAGAAGTTGTGAAACAGGATTCTGGTAAAGCAGTTAGTGCATCTCAACCACTTGAATATTCATCCTCTTGGCAAGGCTTTGTGTTATCAAACTACCTGTTTTATAGCTCTTTGGTTATGCACTTCATAGGGTTTGCTCATAAGTTCATCCATACAGATCCTGAAGTTATAGTGCAGATGGTATCTAAGGTTTGTATTATTCTGTCACAATTTTTTTATTTTTTTAATATAATCAGGATGACAAGTGAACATTTTGTGTTGCATCATTAGGAAAAGAATATGCATAATTATTTTTGTGTTTTGCAGATTGTAAATGTATTAACATCGTCTAGAGAACTTGTGGACCTCATAAGAAATGTGGACACTGTCTTTCACTCTGCTCCAGCAGGATCATCAAAGTCAATGCTTAATTCATTTTACAGATTTGTTCCTTCAATCCGTGAACAGTTGCAGGTAAATTTACATTGCAATGATAACTATTTTCAAGTTCCAATTATCTATTAAGATATGAATTTAATGCAAGTTCCAATTACTTGAGTATTGTTGATATAATTATGAAATGAATTATATGTTATGTGATTTTGTATGTACTAGGACTGGGAGGATGGCTTATCTGAAACAGATGCTGATGGATCGTTCTTGCATGAGAACTGGAATAAAGATCTGAAACTATTTAGCACAAGTGAAGATGGTGGACAGCAACTTCTTCAGGTTTTTTTCTCTGTTTTTTGATACATTTTTCTTCCACAATAATAATAATCTGAATAAATATATTACACCTAATGTGGATTATCATATCGTAGTATGTGGTTTTAAGTGACTAACTTCTAAGAAACATGAATGTAAAAATCACAGCTCGTTAGCCACTCAAAATGCCAACTTGTAGTAATTTTAACCGTTGGCTTATGGGTACGTCGATTTGGTGCGTGTTTTATTCCAAACACGTTAAAAGGAGCTCAAAATGTACTTTTAAGTTTTAACGCATACAACCATCTAAATTGTTTCGAAGATTAGGACTGTCTTTATTGTTGAAGGAGTTAATTACATAAATAATCCTTGTGGTTTGTATGAATTAACGGATTGTGCCCCTCGACTTCTTTTATTACACCTATAGTCCCTAATTTTGAATCTTGTCCCCATCTTGAAAGTTGTGACATCGGCGATCTCCAATTTTGAAACTTGCATCATCAATGGTGCCTAAAATTTTAACAGCCTTTTTTGCTTTAGGGGTTGTTGATGTTATAAGTTTTAAAATTAACAAGTATTTGATGGGGGTGAGCGCGGTCTAGAAACCGAACTGAAAATGGTGAATTTTCAACGATGAATTTTCAAAACCGAAACCGATCCGATTACTTGTGTTTGGTTTTAGTTTTGGTTCGGTTCGGTTTTTTTTAGCCCAAATGCTCTTCCCTTTCGGAAAACGAACCTAAACCGATAGAACCCAAACAAAGAACGATGAATTTTCAAAATCGAAACCAAACCGATTACATGTTTTCGCTTCGGTTTTGGTCGGTTCTTGGTTCGGGTTCGTTTTTTCTGCCCAAATACTCACCCCTAATTTGTGTAATAAAAGAGTGAGAGGGACGAAAATTATAATTTCATACAAACGATAGGGATGATTTATATGTAATTGACTTATGTTTGATTGCTTTTGTAATCATAATTACTGCAGTAATTTTTAATAAAAAATGTCATATTTCGCTTTGGAATCCTTGAATTTATGTTTAGTCATTTAGTTACTAAAAGTCTAAAACAAGTTATTATATCTTATTGCAGCTATTTGCATTACGTGCGGAATCTGAACTTCAAGTAATCTCACACGAAAACCTTCCAAACAACCTACAACTTCTAAGCTCCCTAAAAGCCCGAATGGGCTGCTTATTCGGTGGCAACATCATAACACCTCCCACCACACCCAACAAATCCCTAAAATCACATCACGAAATATTCAGCCCTAGGACAGCTGGCAACCGCCCAACAACCGACATACGATACAAAGGCGACTGGATGAAAAGACCAATCTCAGACGATGAGGTGGCATGGTTAGCCAACTTGCTCGTGAAATTGTCCGAATGGCTGAACCACACTCTCGGGCTTAGCCATGGTTGTGAAAACGGGCCCAGTAGGTGGTCCTATGTGGAGGTTTCGGGTGATGCAAGTGGTAGTGTTCATGGGTTTAAGGAGACATTGAGGTTTGTTTTGGGTGCGATTTGTTCTTTTTGGAAGGAAGCTATGAAGTTTATGAGGGAACATGGTGTGAGGGTGAATTTGAGGATTTTAGCTTCCAAGAAGGTTGTTACAATTGTGGTTATTGCACTTGTGTTTAGTGTACTCAAAAGAATATTTTCCAACTTTCGTGTGGTGGTGTAACAGAGAAAATGTGCGTTAGTATTATTATACGTGTTTTTGTGGTGTTAAAATGTTGTTAAAAGTTGCATAGCTCATGGTGCATCACAGTTTTGCTACATAGGGGAGATTTTTGGTTTAGTTTTCTTTGTATATTTTTACTTTATATCATGAAATTGATCTTTCTGCAGAGTAAAAACTGTAAATGATCTTTTTAGTATGCAAGTATGATCGAAACTATGATATAAGCCTTAAAGATAAGGCCTAGTATAATTGGGATTATGGTATTATCAATTGTATTAAATAAATTATACGGAAGGTTTTTGTGGTATATGTGAAATTATATTTATGATCCTTCAATTAAAAAACGAACACCTAATTTCTTTTATATATACACTCCCTTCCCTTTCGTTCTATAATAAACTTCTTATTTTTATTTTGTGCAAGTTTTTATAAGATAATTAGTGTTGGATGTTATGGGATGGAAAAGAATATATCAAAACATAAAACACAAAATACAACTTTATCTCTTTTTAGCAAAATGGATCAAAAAATAAACACTCATCTATTAACACCCAACCAAACCTCAGACCCAAATACACCCTCACCTTTTGGATTTACCTCACACAAGTAATATTTCAACATTCTAAACAGTAACACCCAAGATTCACCCCAAATGCATCTCCAACAAATGCAATTGAACCCAATGTCACCTCAAATGCAATTTCATGGGTAGTCTTTATTTTTTAACATTTTGCACTGATGGTCTTTTAGGTTGTGTCGGCAACAGCATGGTGGTTCCTAAGGTGGTTGATTTCCACAACTTGGTGGAGAAGGAAACACAGCCCCTAACGTGGTTGGGTGGGGCAAACGAAGTGTTGTTTTAACTTTTAAGGGCATGTTTGGGAAAACTTATTAACGGGGGCTTATGAGCTTATTAGCTTATTAAGCTCCAAATAATAAGCTTTCCCAAACATGCCCTAACTAAAGTACACAAAGTGTTGTTTTAATAAAGTATTTTTTTATATTTGTTTCCTTTATAAAATTTTTATATGATCATTTGGATATAAAAACACTAAGGTCCCGTTTGATTAATCGGATTGAGTCGGAATCGGATTGAGTCGGAATCGGATTGAGTTAGAATCGGATTGAGTCCATGTGTTTGATTAAATTGTTAATTGAATATAATTATTTTAATATAATATTTAATAATTAAAATATAATATTAAATAAAATATAATTTAAATAATTATAAATAAATAGATAAATAATTATTTAATTAAATAAAATTAAATAATTATATGATTAACTGCAAATTAAATAAATATATAATTAATTATTTAAAATTAAATAATTAAATAAAACTTGTTATTAAATACAATTTATTTTAAATAAAAAAATATTAAATACTTGATCGAATCAGAGGGATTAAAACCTGTAAATTAAATATTATATTAAATATTTAAATATTAAATATTTAAATATTAAATATTAAAAAATATTATATTTATTTAAATATAATATAATTAAAATCTGAATATTAAAAAAAGAGGCGGGATCTCCGGCGACGAAGGAAACGGGTTCTCTGCCGGCGATCGGAAAGAACAAACACACCGGCGCCGACGAAATTAAACGATTTTACATTCACAAAAAATCAAACATCAGGTTGAATTGGTCGTAAGCAAATGATTACTTCAAAAAAAGAAATCGATTTACAGAGTGAAGATGGTCGAACCTGATGAAGAAGGAAGAGGGTTGTGTGAGTGCGGCCTCGGCGGAGGAAGGAGGAAGACGGCGGCGGCGGAATCTGCAAATCGACGGAGGAAGGAGGCTGCGATATCTGCGATGGAGGATTGGACTTTGGAGGCTGCGATGGAGGTTTAGGGCAAAACAGACCGAATCAGAGGCATTTATAAGTCGGATTGAATCAGAAGATCTAAACGGACCGAGTCCGGCTTCGGACCGAATCAGACGAGATATGAAGCAAATCAAACAGTCCTCTTCGGACCGAATCCGAATTCAGATTGAATCTGACGAATTGGGGCGAAATCAAACAGGCCCTAAGAGTGATATTAGAGCCTCTTACACACATACTTGAATTTTTGTTATGTTAAGAAAACCTTTGATTTTGAAAAATCCGGATGACATGTTTTTTGATTAGAAAATGGCAATGCATGTTTCTAAGGGTGATTTTTAAATAAGTTTTAAGCTCATTTTCATTTTGAAATGAATAGTTATAATAAAATAATTTTTCTATCATAGTAGTATTAAATGTGGCTTTGGTTAGCGCCAGATTCTATTCAGATTGGAGATACTGATAGCATGGTGCCGTCTCCGACTATTGTTTCTTTCGGTTTAGAGAAGTTTAAACTGACGAATGAGAAAATATTTTTTATGGATATGTATAAAATATAAAATGACAATATATTATTGGTAGGGGTGAGCAAAATACCCAAAGAAACCGAAGCGAACCGATACCAACCCGATAACAGAATCCGATTTTCGTTTTCGGTTTAAGAAATTCAGCTATATTGGTTTCGGTCCATATCATGTTTGGTCCACTCGGTATCAGTTTTGGACCGGACCGGACCGATAAAAGGCCGAAGTAACAAACAGTCTTGACTCACGAACTATCTCTCGATCAGTTTCCATTTAGTATCCATTTTTCTCCCTTGATTTAAAGCTAAAACCCATTGGTTTCCCTATTGTTTTTACGCTCATTTTTATGATGGATATTAAATTCAAAATGATTTTTTTGACTTAAACCCAATTTTTTTGAGTTAAAAAGCTAAAATATAGGAGATAATTATTGATTGTTGTTCAAATTGTGGTGCTATGTTATGGCTTCTTATACGAGTTGATTTTGCCCGGTCTAGCTAACGTCCCGTACTCCCGTTTGGTAGCGGTGTTAAATATTTCCGTGGTTAAATAAAAGACCTCCTATAAACCTTTGACCCACCGGCCGCTACCAACATCTATCTCTTCACCTTGATCCATTCTTCACACAAGAAAAGCAATGAATTTTAGGTTTTCGCATAAACTACCGCTTTTTGCTCATGGAACAAACTTCAATCGTCAACGTTTCTTCCTCCTCCGTAAGTTGCATACTGCTACTAAACAAGCTCCAGCTTCCATCAATGGCGACGACGGAAGCAGCAGCAGCAGCTCTAAAGGTAACTAGATTTTTAAGCTTCTCACCTTTTGGTTTTAAAAAATTGGTTGTAAAATCAAACAAAATGGAAACTTAAAATTGATATGCATAACAAATGATAAAGCTGAAATCTGCTCAGATTAACCTAGTTTACGCAATTTTTCCATTAAATTCCAAATGTTTCAGGCAATCCTTTTCTTGTACCTGGTGCAACTGTGGCCACTATATTTATGCTTGGAGCTCTCCATGCTAGACGTATGTACAGTGACAAGAAAGTATGTATGCCCTAATCCCTTTTTCAGTCAATAACTGAAAAAAAAACATCTTTTTAGAGTTATAAAATATGGATTGTTCATTATATCATCTCAGTTTTTTATTGTTAATGTTAATGTCAGAGTAAAATGTTGTAAATTTTTTAAAAATGTTTGCCCTAATCCCTTTTTGAAGTCTTTACTTTGTTGATATCCAGATTGAAGAGGCTAGAGAAAGCGGAATTGAATTCGAGCTCCAACCAGATGTCAAAGTATTATTATTATTTTTAATTATCTTGCGTGTTTGTTATATATTGAAACATGTAACGATTTTTATCAATTATTTGGTTTGCCAATTGTAGGCTAAATTTCTGAATATGTTACCCCTACGCTCCATTTCAAGGTTTTGGGGATTTTTGTCCAGCACGGTCAGTATTTAATTTTATTTTATTTTTGTTATCGTAAATGTTAGCTAATAAAATAAGAGGAAAATTGTTTATTTCAGGAACTCCCTGTTTGGCTGCGTCCATATGCTCATAGAGCTTGGGCCCGTGCATTTCATTCAAGTATGTTGTCAATTACCATTCTACTTAATTTGTTGGAGTAAATTATACAAATGGTCCTTTAGGTTTGTACCATATTACATATTTGGTCCTTTAGTTTCATAAATTACACGGGTAGTCCTTATTTTTGAAACTATTGACACGTTTGATCATTTACTAAAACAGACGTTAACTTTTCCCGTCAAACAAATGGGGTTTTATGGGTTTCTAACTGGTGAAGGGAAAAGGAAAAAGGACAGATTTACCCCTTTATGCATCACATGTGACCATACCCGACGGGAAAAGTTAACGTTTGTGTAGGTAAAGGACCAAACGTGTCAATAGTTTCAGAAATTAGGACTATCAATGTAATTTATGAAACTAAATGACCAAATATGTAATATGGTACAAACCTAAAGGACTATTTGTGTAGTTTACTCTAATTTGTTGTCTAAATAAAACCAAATAAAAAGATTTTAATACTATCTTTTTTTAATCCTAGATTTGGAGGAGGCAGCCTTGCCTTTGGATCAATATGCATCACTTAAAGATTTTTTTGTTCGGTCCCTAAAAGAAGGTTGCAGGCCAGTCGATTCCGACCCGCATAGTCTGGTAACTGGTAACCAACTTAACTAATATATTAATTTGGCCCGTTTGAGATAAAACCCGGCCCGTTTACATATAATTACCAATTATAAATTTGGTGGTAATTTGAACTGTAGATAAGTCCTGTTGATGGCACGATTGTAAGAATTGGAGAGCTAAAAGACGGTGTTATGATTGAACAAGTGAAAGGGTTTTCCTATTCTCTATCTTCCCTTTTGGGTGCAGGCTCTTTAATGGCTGCAAAACACATTGATGAAGATGATAATTTGCAAGACAATTATGCCAAAAATGACAACAACAAATCATGGTGGCGAATTTCTCTGGCTTCACCAAAACTTAGGGAATCTTCTTCATCACGGTAAATAAATATTTAATTGTCTCCTAATAATTCGTGTATAGATTGCATATTTGTTGATACACTACAAGAATTAGGGGTGAGCGCGGTCCAGAAACCAAACCAAACCAAACCGAACCGCACCGAAATCGATAATGATGAATTTTCCAAAATTGAAAACTGAGCCGTTTACATGTTTTCGGTTTCGGTTTGGTTTTTTCAGCCCAAATGCTCACCTTTATCCAAGGACCAGACCGAACCGGATCGAAACTGAATATCATGAAATTATAAAGCCGAACCGATTACATGTTTTTGGTTCAGTTCGGTTTTTACGGCACAAGTGCTCACCCCTAACAAGAATTGGAATATTTAGTGACATACAAGAAAGTGCTACTATATGTGGGTTTTAGTGACAGTTTTTCAAAAAAGTAGTAAATGTTGTATTTTTTTACCCATATGTTAGAAGAGGTGTGAGTAAAAGGTATAAGTTTTAAGTTTTACTCATATTATTTAAGAAAGAAGTTTTGCAACAAAAAAGTTATCACCCACTTTTTTGTGACCAGAGTCACATAAGTCGCTGGGTAAGACACGATCTGCGACTATTATTTAATAAGTTAATGGGTTAAGAGAAAGACAAGAATGATAAATGGGCTTAATAAGTGATAAATGGGCTTCTTCTTTTTTTGTCTTAATAGGTTTGGTATTCATCTAGTATTATGGGCTAATAAGTGATAAAAGATCCTAATAATTATTATGGGCCTAATAAGTGATAAAAGAGCCCAATAAGTATTATGGGCGTACATCGTACCGATATATATGGTACATCGTGCCGCCCTTCGTACCGAATTTTAGAAATGACCGAACCGCGAACTATGTTACTTTGTTTGTGACCCACGCTTTTTTAAAGATTAGTAAAAAGTTATATTTTACCCAATCTTTAGTGAATATTTTTTTTTTTTTTACTTTTAGTGACATTAAATGAAATGTTCTTTTTAATTTGCAGCTGATTATTTAAGCACACAAATCCGATCTGAGTGTTATTTATGTGTGTTAGTAAATAAAATAAGGCAATTGTAAGAGTTTTTACGTTGATTGCAGTCCAATGAAAGGTCTGTTTTACTGTGTTATATACCTGAAGCCAGGAGACTACCACCGGTTTCACTCCCCAGTTGATTGGAATGTACTTGTTCGACGACATTTTTCTGGTAAAATGCATTTAATATTATTTTTCAGGTTACAATATTAAAAAAGGGAGCTGATTCTTATAGAACAACTTTTATCCATATTGAACAATTTTATGTCAAAGGACAATTTACCACACATTGATTTCACCCCTCCTACTAAGGGCATAGTTGTCCATTAATATGAAATTGATCTGTATGGATAAAAATAAAAGAAGTTATTATGAGATTTGATTAATCTAAGTATGGGTTTTTTTTGTTAAGGTCGTTTGTACCCTGTGAACGAGCGTGCTACGAGGACAATAAAAAATCTCTATGTTGAAAACGAAAGGGTAAATTCTAAACTTTGTTACAAATATAACCACAACTTTTAGGTTATCTACCACAATTAATGCTTGAAATACTTGTACAGTTTGCTATAAAACTTGTACTCTGTGGTATAGGAAGTAAAAGTGATGGTGTAGAAATGAATTCCCATAAATATAATGTTGATTGATAGGTAAGATTGATAGGATTATATTGTTATATCAGGTTGTGGTTGAAGGGAAATGGGAAGAAGGTTATATGGCAATGGCTGCAATTGGTGCAACAAATATCGGGTCTATCGAGCTTTTTATTGAACCTGGTTTAACAACAAACCAACCAAGGAAGAAGTTGGTCCAATCAGAACCACCTGAAGAACGCGTTTATGAACCTCAAGTGTTGCTCAAGAAAGGAGATGAGGTTAGAATACAATAAGCTCTTGTTTTAATATGTGAATTTAATGTTGTGTAAAGATGGAAGATTTAGAGATGATATATGTGATTCAGGTGGGTGTGTTTAACATGGGATCAACGGTTGTGCTAGTGTTCCAAGCTCCGCATAAAGATGAATCGTCGGAATTCAAGTTTTGTGTTGAAAAAGGGGATAAAATTCGAATGGGAGAAGCTTTGGGGCGGTAGCGTCATAACACGTAATGGAAATTACCATTTTGTCCCTTTGAATTTACTAGTAAAATGGTTCCAAATTGAATGATGTTTAGGTAAAACATAAACTATGGACTGATAACTTGAATGTAGGGGTGACAATTTTTCACCCGACTTGAAACTGAAACTAACAGGTTTGGGTTGAGGTAAAGCAGTTTCGGGTTACTCTTGAGTTGACTCAACTGACCAGTTTATTAAATGGGTTAAGTTTGGGTCGATGATTGGTCGACCTGTCAGCCTGTTTAATTTTATGTTTAATTATTAAAGTATATTAATAAATATATTTTTATATTTAGTTATAGTTTACTAGTTTAATTGTAAGAATGATCCTTGTGGTTTGACCAAATTGCAAGTCTGGTCACCATACTTCAATAAGTGCAGGTTCAATACTTAACGTTTGCATTTTTGGCACTTTTTGGGTCCCTCCGCTCTTAGTTCAAGTTTGTTAATCAGGGGTTTCGTCGTCATTTTGTACGGTGTGATCCCACTATGTCATCTTTTTCCTGTAACAAAACCCTAATTCCTAACTAACCAACATTGAATTAAAATGAATAAAGTGTAAATTCATACCTAGCAATCTGCAGATCACGAGCAACATTAGCAGAAACGAAGCATAAATTTCTCCCTTGACATCATCCATTAAAAAGTTTCATCCATCAAATCACTAATTCCTTCAACGGCAAAGTTCGAAGGCGAACGGAAGAAAATTGACACCTGCCGGAGTTTTGGCTTCCACCAGAGTTTTTAAACGATGAAGCTCAGATCTACCATAGTTTTTGAACTCTTTCTTCTCCCCACCTGTCGCTTCTCTCTTCGAATATGAATATGAGACGGAATCTACTGAAGGCAACCAATCAAAGGGTGGTGCCAACAGTAGTGTTGACACCAGTCTAACAAATTTTCAACAACCTTGATCATTATTTTGTAATGTTTTTCCAACTTTCTTATATTGGGATTTCAATGTTTATGTGAAACTAAATACTGAAAACGATTAATTGGTTAACTGATAACCAAACCGGAAGAGAAAACTGATTATCTCAAATATAGGTGTAGGTTAAAGAGAACGTCAATGAATACCTGATAAAACCCATCCCAATGGACGTCTTTCCTTCACGTCGGAAGCAAAATTTTGCACGTCCTCACTTGACGGCTAACGCCATCGGCACCAAGCCATCACAGGCGCATGTTGGTAGCCCGTGTCTCCTCTGTGAGTGAAGGGGGTGGCATCGTAGCATGCTGCGAGGGGAATGGAGTTTTTTTTGAATAAGGATGGGTTACTGATGAGTTAGTGATGTGTTGCTGTTGACACGACCTCGTCAGTAACCCGTCGGTAGGGAAGGGGCTACTGATGTGTTTAGTGACACGTAACTGTTGGGAGAGACTTAAGCGTCAAAAGCTCATCATAGCTCAATACACTACAATGAGATCATCTCAAAGTACAGTTTTTCAATTTCAGTTTAATTACAAGATGTCTTATTAAGAGGGTTTTTTCTTTTTTCTTTCTTTTCTTTTTCTTTTTTTAACACTAAACACACGCACTCCCTAATCTACACCATTTTATCCACGCTGAGACTTGAACTCACAACCTTGTGGGACACCTAATCACCCTGATACCGCTAGGCTGTAAGCTCTTTAGTGTCTTATTAAGGGGGTTAATCCCCTTATTTATACTACTTAACCTAATGATATCTTAACCAATTGTTTAATAGAATTAACAACATTAGACAGATATACAAATAAACCCTCTGACTTACACAATTTTACTCTCTGGTCATGTACTATTAATTCACCCGTTAGTAAGTTGTAACGATACCTCTTCATGAAAAGAGACTTATCCTCGAGTCTCATATGAAGCCCATATGTCTAAAGGAAAGAAGGAAATTGTTGCCCTTAACCATAGAATTCAAAAGAATACTTCTGCCATAGGAAACTGGTTAAGTAATATATTGATGTTGCTGTCAACCAATTAACTGCTTAAAGCTTTAACATTTGAATTGATGAAGTAAGCAATTAGAGATGATACTACCATAACAATGAGCATGAAGAAGTCCAATGGTTTATGATGTGACAAAAGTGTTCTAGAACTTTTATTCACTTTGACAAAGCAACTAAGCACAACATACCAAACCATATTTACAATGACATAATTATTACAGACTTTGTTCGGCATCACTTTACTCTCATCTTGGAACCAAAAAAACAACTTTTATTTATTGTGTACTCAAGATACCAGCCATTACATTTTATATTATGTTTCTAAATAATCAACACAAACTTATTTCAGGCTGTGCGAAGTAACCAATATGATGCCAATTAGAGCTACTGGTAAGAAAGTGCATTCAATTTCTAAAAGTGTCATTCGTTTTGAGTTTTGACTATTTGACATTTCAACACATAGAGGGAAATGATGTATATTGTCATTAGTAATTTATACTCCCTCCTCCGTCCCACAAAAAAAATTCTAATTTCTCCACCAAAAAGTTCCCATTTCTCAAATTTGAGAGACCCACTTAATAAAATAGTATTATTACCAATGATTCTACCAATAAAACACTTTCTCTCTCCAAACTAACCTTATATTTTAATCAAAAATATTAACAGGGACTCCACCACTAACCATCTCCTAAAAGCATGTGTCCAAGAGAAATGAGAATTTTTTTGTGGAACGGAGGGAGTATTTGTTTAATTGTAGTAGTAAAACTAAAATGAAGACACGAGAACAAATAGCAAACACTACATGAATTCATTGGTAAAGATAGATGACCATGATTTCAATCAAACAATAAACTCGACTCGAATAACACCGAAAAGTATGTCATTTTCTAGGTTAAACCCGAGTTCTGACCACTGAGTTTTGAGCTTAAAAATGATTACACTCCCTGTTTGTGCAACTGCAATTACTATTAACTCAAAGTCTATACTCTATTTCTTCTTCATCTGAAACTAGAAAGCAAATATGTATTCCATGCCTTCGCCTCTATCTCTCTTTATATCATAACTTTTCCCCTGAAACAATAACCACATTCTCAATTTAGTATCCGCCCTAATTTCACATAATCACTTTAGATTCAAATTTTAACCATCAAATACAACACTACATGAAAACCCTAATTTGTTTACAAATAACCCGCCTAGGGCTTGCACAAACTGAGTTCAAATCCTAACATAAGAATAAAAGGAAAAAAAACAGTGTATTCGCTACTCAATATAACAGGGGACTACAGAACATCCTATCTGATTGTTTGACCACTACACAATAAGATTATCAGAATCAAATTCACTGTACCCAAACACTACAAAATGATTACATGCGACAATAAATCTTTACTATATATAATGCATTTGGGACCTTTTTAAATTAGCAAAGCTTAATTTCCAACCTACACACTTGCTATTTCGAGATAGATTTGTGTTTATAAAAAATATGCATCATGCAGTACTTGAACTTGCGATCTCCGCATTATTAAAACAATGCGCTAACCAACTGAGCTATAGACCATATGCTCATTACTTTACTATAATTATCTTTATTAATCTCTTAAAGTTTATAGGTTGAAATTACCACCACCACCCACCATCCACAACCACAACCACCACCACCCTCCATTGGTCGCTGTAAAATATAGTTACAGGGTACCCGCCTCCGCATTACACAGGTACCCTTTTATTCATAATAATAATTAGGGGTGCCCAAAGGGTCAACCCGACCCGACCCGACCCCGAACCCGATAATGTTAGTCGGGTCGGGTGCATTCGGATCTTGTGTTGATATCGGGTTTTTTAAACCCGACCCGACTAACCCGATACCTTATCGGGTCGGTTTTCGGGTTAGAATTTTTAATTTTTTCGGGTTTCGGGTTGACCCGATAAGACCCGATTAGGGTTAAGGTTAAAATCTGAATTTTAAAATTTTAAATTATTTTTACCATAAATTTTAGAAAAGAAAAGGAAACCAACATGCGCATTTAATAAATACTATAATCGTTTGCCAATTAGCGTTTGTTTTTTTTTTAAGTCTATAAGAGCAATCTGATTGAATCAAAAAGTACATTTGTCTGCTTGCTTACAAAAAATATACAGAGCGTCCCTTTATTAGTTGCTTGAAAAGCACCATTTGCTATTAATATACAAAGGTATTTTTTTTTTCTTTTTTGAAGTTTTTTTCTTTATACGTGTTGGACACATATCACTGATTTCATTTATTAGTTGCTTGAAAAGCACCATTAAAAGTTTTTTCTTATTTGCAATTAGTTTTTTTCTTTGTACGTTATCTATTTGCTTAATATAAACTAGTATGAATCATTGTACTTTTATTTTTTTAAAATGTGTGTTTCTTGAACTTTTATGAATGTGTAACCCGACCAACCCGATCGGGTCAACCCGTCAAACCCGAAACCCGACAGACCCGAACCCGACCAACCCGAAGCCTTATCGGGTCGGGTTTCGGGTTAGGATTTTCCAACCTCAAACCCGACAGACCCGACCCGATAAGAGCCGGGTCGGGTCGGGTTGACCCGTTGGGCACCCCTAATAATAATCACGTAGAAAACGCACAAGATCTCTCGCATTATGATCCATGTACCCAACCACTAGGCCACCATCACAGGGAATGTAGTTCTTCTGCCAATTTATTCCAATTGCTTCATTTCTATTTCCAGTAGCAGGATCATAATTTTCCATACTTGATTTATGATTGTAGACAATTTTCTCTACTTGAAAAAGTCCACTTTATTCACCAATTTGGGGTTTTACATATTCATCTTAACCAAATAAACCCTACACAAGTAGGGTTTATTCACAAATAAACCCTACACAATTTCATTTATAATCAAGCAAATCAGCTTACATTGTAGACTACACAAGTTTCAATTGCATTTCCGAAATGTAAAATCCACAGGTTAAGAATTAACAACAATATTTACTCATAATCAGCTTACATTGTAGAATCAAAATGTAAAACTAAATAGTTAGAAATTAAGAGCCAAAAATGAAAGCACACCTACGTCTGTTTAGCGAAAGATGAAGAAGATGGAACACGTTTGTTGCGAAACATCATATAACCAAGGGGCAAAACGACGCCGATCATCATGATTGCCGATCCGATCAAGTATCTAACTGGACTCGGTGGTTCCACCTCCAATATGATCCCCTTCAACTGCAACAAGATCAAATTTTCAAATTCAGTTTTCATCTATCAGATTCGATTCGATATAAGCTGGAATTACAAGATCGAAAATTAGAAGTTCAGTAGAGAAATCAAATGTTTGTGTGTGGAGAGTAGAGTGTAACCCTAGATCTACTTAGAGAGTGAATCGAGAGACGACTTACAGGCATCGTAGAGATATTGGATGGCAGAAGAGGAATTCACGAATTATGAGATGAATTTTTTTTTCATGTGATTGTATCAGAGATATTATGCAGGGGATGTTGGGGATTTTGCATTAGGCAGCTTGATATGTTATTCACATAGATGATTAGGTTGCCTATGGTTTGCAGTTTGATACGTTAGTAGTTTGAGTCGGACAAAGTTAGACTATGCGTAATTGGTGATCAATACTATATTGGTCACCCCTGCCACCTCTGCGACACCTCAATTTTCTCTCTCCTGATTAAACACATGACTAAATCGCCACCAAACCCCCGTAATGGGTGACCGATATCTTTTCTTTTTTAATTTAAACATTACAATAATATAAATAAAATATTAATATATATAATATATTACACATTTAAATATATAAAATAATGACACCTTACCATATACCCATTTAAATATATTTCAAATTAAAGGGAGTTAGTCCATATATTCATATTCATTAAACCCAATTGTCCCATTAGGTATATGTTGGGTGCCCTATTTGTGTATAAGAGTGAACAGAGAAAGACGGCAACAAAAAGAATGGAGAGAAAGAAATGAGAAAAGAGGAAGAAGGAGGAAGAGAAAGGGGGGAGAAGAAAGAAGAAATGAAGAAAGAGTGAGGAAGCCACGACCCTCAACGGTCGAGAACTCGGCCATTATGCCTTTGGGACGCGTGGGGGGGGGGGGGGGGGGGGGGGGGGCGTCGGGGGTGAGGAGGTGGCGGGTCGCGACCGGAAGGGGGTCGCCGGTTACGGACAGTCTTAGTACTTTGAGTGGACAATCACATCCACAAGGGGCGGTGTGTCGTCTCTTGAACCCTTCATCTTTGGAGAATAAACCCCACCACCTTATTTAATAGAGGAAAAACCTTCGACAAAAACTTGAATTCAATACTTTGTGAAGGAAAACTCCTCAAGGATTCTTTTGATGGCCGGTTGATCTACACCAACTGGTTATGGTTTGCCCTTATTATAACATAATTCTTATTACCCTAAGCATTCTGGTGTATTTAGTTTGTTATATTGATGATATCTACCATTAAATTGGCTATTAATATTTTATG
The DNA here is from genome assembly GCA_963853835.1 of Calendula officinalis. NCBI lineage: Eukaryota > Viridiplantae > Streptophyta > Magnoliopsida > Asterales > Asteraceae > Calendula > Calendula officinalis. Next base: position 47,144,309 of record OY970830.1, on the reverse strand, counting down.
CTGACCAAATTACCCTTTTGACCTATTGGGTTATTTTATTTGGTTTAGATTTTAGGTTGTGATTTGGATGTAGGCTAGTAGTGGGGTTCTTTTTACGGACAAAAAACTGAGTAGTGGCACGAGCCACTATGTGTATCATACCAAATCCGCCGCTGGATAAGTCAATGTATTGCTTTGGGTCAAACTTTTTTTCTAGCATTAGAACATACATACCCTCTAAACTAAACATAAATTTACGTCTTTTGTCAACGGAAGGACTTGAACCTATGATCACATACCAATGGAAAACTTTATTCAACTACACGTGTTAAGAGGAGTTTCTTGGATAATCATAAGTAACGTTGTGGGTATCAATGTAACATAATCAGGTTTGCAGATGTAATAAGGAGATATACTAATGGGAATAACTCAAATAAATCATAGATAGAATTATATAAATTTTGTATATCTTGTATTCATAGAAGTTTGTTATTATCTTGTACTCTATACATATTCATCAATAAACCCTCTCATAATTAAGAGAGCATTAAAACCTAATATAGTATTAGCCTAAAAACTTTTCTTTCACCGTACCCTATTTCGTTCATACGACCGCCCCTTCTTCCGATTGATTGCTCTCTTCGATCTCACCATGGCCGGCGACAATCCTTCACCGGACGCTCCTCTGTCCCTCTCCACTATCTTACATATGATTGATATCAAATTATCTTCGTCCAATTACCTTCTTTGGCACAAGTAGAGGCTTCCTATGCTCGCTTATCAACATCTTACAGGGTTACCTCGACGGCTCCATTGAGCAGCCGCCTCCTATTATTGCTTCTTGCGAGTCCTCTGCTCCAAATCCAGCCTATTCCACTTGGGTTGCAGCGGACTAGAGAGCTCTTATACTGCTACAATATTCATTGAGCGAGGAAGCCATGGCCGAAACCATTGGCCAGAATACCTCTCGTGTCGTATGGACGACCCTTGCTAACACCTACCAACATGATTCTCTTGAGAGAACGCATACTCCCCGGGACTCTCTTCGCCACCTGAAGAAGGGTTCCACGAGTGTCTCTTAGTTTTCAGTAACATTCAAAGGCATATGTGATCAACTTCAAGCTATTGGTCACCCACTTTCCGATGATGACAAGCTACATTGGTTTCTTTATGGTCTCGGTTCAACGTTTGAAACCTTCTCTACTACTCAACAGCTACTAATCCCGCATCCAAAAATACCGGGATGTTGTTTCTCAAGATGAGAGTCATGAGATGTTTCTTCAATCTATAAGTGTCCAAAATACCGGGATGTTACTCCGATGATGACAAGCTCCTGATGTTTAAAATGCCTTTTTAAACGATAATTTATCTAACGTTGTCGACATGGAACAACCACCAGGATTCGTTGATCCGCGTTTCACAAATCACGTGTGTCGCTTAAAAAGGCACTTTATGGGCTCAAACAAGCGCCTCACGCATGGTTTCAACGTTTGAGCTCATTTCTTATTAGCATTGGGTTCTCATGTAGCCGGGCCGACACATCATTGTTCATTTTTAAAAGGAACAATGACATTTTATATCTTTTGGTGTATGTTGACGATATTATTCTTACGGGTAACAATGCGGAACTTATAAAGCTCTTCATTCTCGATTAAATAAAGATTTCTTATTACGGATCTTGGAAAAATAATTTTTTTCCTCGGGCTCGAAGTCTCCTATCATGATTCGGGACTCCTTGTTTGTCAGTCCATGTATGAAGGATTTCATATAACCTGATCAACCACTTGGGTCAACATCCTAGTCACTTGGTTCGAACCATTACTAACAAGAACATGAACTTGTTCATGCCGATTAACCCAACTAGCTAGTTTAACCCCTAAAGCGGAACTGAGATTAAACTTAATCCTTAAACCCTAAAGGATTGGGGATGTTGGAAATCTTGACTAGATTAACAAGAAAGAAACCTTGTACGAAAAACTCGAACACACACACACACACACACTCGTGTGTGTTCGTCGAACACTAAGAACCCTAGGGTTCTTGGTTCGACTTCGAACATGAGGGGAGAAGGGAAAAAGGGTTTTCCAAATCATACATTAATCTTGCTTAAGTAAGTCCACTGACGATGAACACGACGAGTGATTTTCTATTTGATCCTTGTAACGATCTTGTACTTCAATACTTGAAGAACACGAAGAACACGAAGAACGAAGAACACCAAGGCTTGGTGTCTAAGTGTATTCGGCCGAAACCAAGGGGAGGAAGGGGGAGGGAATTCGTGGGGTGCAAAGAGGGAGGGGTGGGGGGGGGGGGGTTAGGGTTACCATAAGCCTCTTATTTATAGATAAATAAGTTGCACTTTAGGAACCTCTAGTTTATTAAGATTAATTCTTTAATTAAACTTTCCTTTTTACGTTTTCATCCCTTATAGTTTAACTAGTTATTATTGTTGCACTTAATTATTAAATGTCTAGTATTATACACTTATATATTTCGTGTATATCAAATATACGAAATATATACTTTGTATTTTATACTTTTAATAATTAATTATATAATAAACTTTATATAATAAAAGACAATAATATTATGCAAACATTATATGATTTAATTGCAACTAGTAAATGTACAAATACTTGTATTAATTAGTTAGTTAAACTAATCAGGTAATAAGTTAAACTTAACTTAATACTTAACTGATTCATAATGACTATTATGAATCATTCTTCTTCCAAGTATCATTACATATCTTACTCGTATTACATGCACTCACCGGTGTGACCCTTAAGTGTTTCATAGGCATGGATGTATCACCATAGGTTGACTAACTGTGCACATAATTCCAATAGACTCCCACTTGTGCAAGTTCGAACCTTAGCTTGATGACACTGGCTACAGTGGCCCTCTAGATAAGCATGCAGGTAACCAACCCCATAGAAACAACTTTGTAACCCATGTATAGTTTTTGAAAAACTCTTTAATAGCGTTGCCTAGTAAAGAACACTCCGTCTTTACTTCTTGGGTAACGTATTAGGTTTATCCCTAGCAGCACGATATTTGTGAAAATGAATACGAGCATGGCAGAATGTATCAACTCCTGTATTCGAAATCATTTCTTGACTTCTTGATTAAAACTGTTGTGATAAACGAAAAAGAACAAATCAGTTCGTTTGGGCATGGCCATGCACTCTATCAGTTTTTCATCATGTCAAGGGACCCATAAATATCTCTCCTAGAAAGGAGGCGTAATTACCATCTTGTTATATTTCGATTTAAAATACAACTTCCTTTGTACCCAGTAAGGCCTCGTATGACAATCATATTTCAGATTTGTCTAAGACGAACCAAAGCACATTAGTCATTGTACCCCAAACCAAATACCCCAGGCTTTAGGACAATCCTAGTGAATAATACTCTTGAACTTTTTAACCACGAGGTATTATCACGGTGGTCAATCCAATATTCGTCGATACAACAGAATATCACCGATATTTGGTTTACAACAAAACTTGTGTAGCTATCTTCGAGAAACTCGAATCTTCCACCAAATATCGCGATGACGTTAACGTCCCATCAAGGTTTCCACCAAGATGAGTAGTCACGGATTATATCTTTTGAATAAAGAGACTTTTATTCATGGATATTGTAAAACATACAAAGTATGAATAACAATGATACTAACTCATGTATTATTCCTCACTGGACATAGATACCGAAGTATTACTGAATCATTACTTATTCCTTGCGTTTGTGTTGATTACTTAATGACTTATAATTGTTACTTTTATCACTAATTACAATTTAGTCATTTCTATTAAACTAAAGACATAAGACGAGTATTCAAGAGAAATACTATAACCTTTATCTTTGCTAGATTTTGTTCTTGCAACATTTGAACATATTCTAGTCTTGCCTTTTTATATGATTTGGTAAACATAGGAGGATTGGAAATTAACTCCTTAGTTTCTTGAATCTATAAAATTTGCCTTGTAACTAAATCTTTTTTAGCTACTTGATTTGTAGATATATCATTACTAGTTAAAGAAACTATCCTTAAATGATTAACTCATTCACTCAATTGTGAATTTCCTATTAGATTTGCAATAATTAATCACAAGACTTGTGACCACGCTATTAGGCTTGCAATAATCTAATTAACGATTATTTATTATTTCTCTTAACTCTTAGGCTAACGACTTGGTAATATCTTGTTGGTAATATCTTACTAACATACTAACTTCATTAAGATCTTTAATGAACATGTTAGTCATAGCTCCCACTCACTTTTATGGAATATAAGCATTACTTAAACTATCACTTTGACTAAGTCAAGACTTTGACCTTTTTAGTCAAGAACTTGTAGTTTAATATTTTAAGAATTTATCAATTATTAAAGTCATCATTTGGATTTGTGAATATCCAATATTCATGTTTAGGGAATTATGACTTTCATTGCCTACTGTATCTAACAAGTATGAAAGACTTGTAATGATACTTCCAATTGTTAAATACTTTAGTATCTTTTAAGAACCTTATTTAATGCCAAAGTCATTTCTTGGATTTCATAAACATCCAGTATTCCTATTAGGGAATAATGACTTGATTAAATATTGTATTTATTACAAGTATGAAACACTTGCATTTAATACCTTTAGTCCTTAAATGCTCTAATATAGTTTGACCCTTTTAAGAGTTTATTTAATGTCTAAGTCATTTCTTTGGATTTCACGAATACTCAACATTCCTTGTTAAGGAATCATGACCTTATTAAATCCTTTTATTACAAGTATGAGACACTTGTAATACTCTTAAAGCCTATCTTGATTATATCCAACATAATCATACTATATTAATATTAATACTTTAAAACGTACTATCATAAGTAATGTCTATTACTTAAGATGTTTTAACTAAGTTCAATAAACTTTGAACTTGATCTTTCCATAAAACTCTTAAATACTTGTATTAGAAGATCTTTCTAACTTCTAGTATCTAAGTGATTGAGCTTCTAAGATATTATTTATCCAATAACAATCAAACAAATATAACTCATGAGATATTAAGTAAGTCAAGACTTGACTTATAATCTAGTCATAAAACTTGACTAGTATAATTATCACATATGCACACACAATATAATTCAACCATAGATTCAAAAGATGATAAACTTAAAAACCGAAATATATCATATAATAAATATTATCCATCTCCTCCTGCAATAAACGATTGCAAAAGTTAGATTACTCGTAATATACTTTACAAATACCTTAAAGTGATTAAGGCATTTGGTTGTGTTACCTAAGGAACTTGCAATTCCTCCTCCACTGGCACCCTTTGGACAATTTCTTTTCCAATGCCCGACCTAGCCACACTTGAAGCACCGATTTTCGGTCCTTGCTGTGTTAGGCTTTACCTTCTTGACCTTTTGTTTGACACCTTTACCATTTGGCACTCCTTAGTTAGGATTGGTTTTACCCTTTCCTTTACCACCATGCCCTTTTCTCTTCTTGCCACCGCCACTGCCATTACCGATCATCAGAACATCCTTAGATTTGGTCCCCAAACTCAACTCAGCTGTCTTGAGCGTTGAATGTAGATCATCAATGGATTTCTCCATATTATGCATATTGTAGTTGACCACAAAAGGATTGTAGTCATCAGATAATGAATTGTGTATAGTATCCGTTGCCATCTGCAACGGTATGGGGTGACCGAGTCTAGCAACGTGATCCATGTGCCCTTTCATTTTCATGACATGGGCGAGTTGAAAGCTCGATTGATGTCAAATCTCTCAGTGCGAGCTTGCTCTTGAAATTAATCCCTTAACTGCTGGATCATCTCAAATGCTAGCACATCCATAAGTCCCGCTTGTAAATCTGGACTCATGGTTGCGAGCATTAGACAGCTCACATCGAGCGTTCACTGACATGCTTATCATAAGCTTGCCTCGTGTCAGCTTTAGCATTCGCGACAGGGACATTCGGCACAACTCTCTCCAAGACATGGGCACTCACCACTTTCTCTCATGCCTGGGTCAGACTTTCTCAATTGGTGTTCCTTTAACCATGAGGTTAAAAACTAGCAAAACTGAGAAATTTACATATTAAATTGATTTTTACATATTTGGGTTCACTTCTGAACCAGGGTTCTAAAAATATCTTCGTTGTTAAAATTGGAGTTAGTTAGGTCTAAATTTATTATCTGCGAACCTAATATTCTGTACTGTGTTTTAAATGAATCATCTGTGTTTTGGGAAGGGGGTACGTGGCCTTGGGGTGGGGCAGGTGTCAGTTGCTTCTTCTCTTCCATCCTTTGCATGTACATGACATCACACACACACACACACACACACACACACACTCTCTCTCTCTCTCTCTCTGTTTGAAGTTTTTCTCTAAAAATTGAAGATTGTTTCCTGAAGATTTGTCTCCTCTTTGTGATTTTCAGATTTAGAAACTAGACTAAGTAAGTTCTCTCCTTCTTTGGCTAGAGTTTCATGTTCTTGATGTATGGATGAACTAGGGTTCTTGTGTTTTTGGGTTTTGATGGAGTTCTTGTCAAATCTTACTTGGAATTCGAAATTGTTAGAGGATTTAGTGTTTATTTGAGTTCTTGCAAGTTATATGTGCATTATTGTTAGTTATAGCTCATTTGGTGAAGCTTCCATAAAAGCTCCATCAATGGAGTTCTTGGGAAGAAGATGGAGTTTTTCCCCAATTTGATGAAATGTGTATTTTGATGTTCTTGAAGTTTTGATAGGTTAAATAATCATGTTATAATGATTGTTGTTAGTTGTGAAGATTACTAGTTAACTTGTTATGAAAATGTCAAAATGTTAGTAGTGTTTGGCTAGAATGGAAATTAGTCATAAACTAGTTAAATTCTTGAATTGTTGACTTTGGTCAAATCTGCAAGTTGACTTTAGTCTTGTATGACTTGTAAACTTTAATTATCAATTTCATATCATTAATATGTTAGTTGTGTGATTGTAAGTTTGATTATATTAGTTTCGGGTCTTGACCCGTTTGGTTGTCAATATGTGTAAATTGACTTAAATAAGTTCAAAGTTGGTTAAGCTTGCATAAGTGTTCAAGTAATATGTAAACTACTCAAATCGGTATTAATTAGGTAACTTGACAATGTGGAAATTGGCAAATTGCAAGTTTGACTTGATTATGTGTAACTTGGATTAAAATACATAATGAATTAACTAGATGGAATTCTAGACTTTGGGTAATTGATATGTGTTGGAATACAAGTAATTGGTTGTAAGTTATTGTATAAAGTGGTGATCTTGAACTTATATTACTTGTTGCAAAATTAGTGATTTCGGGTAACTAATTCGATATTCGTTTTGTACAGGAAAAGGGAAGGAGCCTCATCGATATAAGATTACTGAGCTCGGCACAAAAAGGAAGCTAAGGTGAGTGGAATTAACCTTCTTCTTGTGTAATGTACAAAGGAATTGGATTGGTAGAGTTCCTTGAGAAAATTGCAGGATTTTGGCAAATCTGGAGGAGATAGCGACGCTATCTCTAGATAGCGGCGCTATCTTGGTTGGTTTTTGAAATATTTGTACAGAGCCCCGAAATAGCGTCTAGGATTGAGATAGTGGACGCTATCTTCTGGAAGATAGCGACGCTATCTAGGATAGCGACGTTATCTTGGCTGGTTTTGAGAAAACTCATTTTTCTTGACTTATAATAATTTTGCAGTGGTATCTTTAACTATGGAATGTTAATGGTAGTATGTGCACAAGTTTTTTAGAGGTTAGCTATAGTGGGTTTGGCTAGGCTCCGTTACTATTGGATGGGGTGCTCGGACTCCTACGAATGTGTTCCGTCAGGAGGGATCACCGTGCCAATAGTAAAGGAGCTATCGGTAAACTGTTGTTAGGCCAAAGACAGTTGAAGGTTCTGCGCTAGATCACCGGTACTTTCATAATGTCCAATTTCTTGTGGAAGTTTGGGCGGGTTTCCAGATTGATTTCTCCTTGTTTCTAATTTGTTGTGGTTATGCAAATTGATAGTTATTTCTATTCACTTAGCTTTGTGCTAATCCCTCCTTTGTTGACTCTTTTCAGGTTGTTTGGTTGGCAATGACTAGAGTCGGGTTTTGGAAGTCTGACTGTACTCTGATTTTGTAAACCATGTCGAGCCTATTTTAGTAACACTGTTTGATATGTTTTAAATATTTAGCCAAAATGCAAATCGTTTTATGGTATGCAATAATTACGAGTTATGGTTTTCTTAAATCGTTTCCGTATGTATATATATAAAAAAATGGCTCTTAGATTGTGGAGTTACAATTTGGTATCAGAGCCTCGGTTTGGAGATGGTTTCACATTTAGGTGTACCATTCCCAAATCTTGGCTCGAGTTGGTCAAACTTCCTTAAGTGAAGGGATTAGTTAAGTGAATATGAATTGTGGTTTAATAGGAGTTAGTATGGTAGGTACTAATGGTTTAAACTAACAATTCGTGAGATGTTGTTTGTTACAGATATGGCCGATAGCGATCCCAACCCGTATATAACCCCAACGGACCCCGAACCGGAAATCATTGGTACGTCTAGAGATGCAAATGCAGAAAGAGAAGACTATGTTATGAGAATGGAAAGCCGGTTAGAGCACCTTCAAAGTATTGTTGATGGCATGAACCAAAATAAGAATAACCAAACACCCAACTTTCCTCCCATGTCCAACCCCACACTATCCGCCCCGACAATGCAATTTCCCACAACCCCAACCTTTACCATGACAGCTCCATTTATGTCAACCTCATCAGAACCCCAACCGGTGATGTCACAACCACAATACTTCTATGTTAATCCTAGTTAAGGTATACCTCAATTCCAATTCCCGAACCAACCACACCAATTCGGTATGAAACCATCTTCCACCTTTAAACAATTTCTAGATTGTAAGCCCCCTAAATTCAGTGGAAGTAGAGATCCTAATGTTACAATGAACTGGTTAAGAGAGATGGATAGAACTTTGCATGCATGTGGATGTGAAGATAAATTTAGGGTGATGTATGCTACCCGTAAATTAACAGGTGGTGCGATGAATTGGTGGGACACTTTGGTTGAATGCCTCCCCAAGGAAACAATAAACAGTATAACGTGGGATCAATTTATAGAGCATGTATGAAAACGTTATTGTAATTCATTCCAGATGTATAAGATTCGATCAGATGTCCTAAATTTGCAGATGACAGAAAGGATGACTGTGGACGACCTGATCGAGCAGTTTAATGAAATGGTGAGGTTTGTACAACAGTGGGTGCCCGATGAGCCTTCAAGAATAAAACATTTTATCCAAGCTTTACGACATGAATACCGACCTGTAGCTCGACTTGCAACTAATTTGTCGCAGGCCTTTGATTTTGCAAAGGCACCTGAAGGCGATATGAATACTCATGATTGGGTGAACAAGGAAAGGCCGGGGTGTCAAAAGTTTAAGTCTACATAATTGGGTTCTCAAAGAACTGGAAAGGCTGCAAAAGTGGAATCATTTCTTTATTATTGATAGTTATCAAGTAAGAAAGGGCAGAGGAATCAAAAGTATGCAAGTTCGAATCGTAAACAGTCGGGAGGTAATTCAGGTCAGAAGGCACAGTGGTGTGCTAGGTGCAGGTCTTCTCACAATGGTGCATGTACAACTCAGACGATGCAATGTGTCAGGTGTGGTTAGTATGGGCACAAGCTGAATAATTGTACATGCCCTCGAAGTGTATGTTGGAATTGCCATAAAGAGGGCCACAGAGCCGGTGATTGTCCATCACAAAGGAAGTCGGGTTCGGGATCCGGGTCGGTTGGGGGATCGGTGGCATCATCTCCTCAGAAGAGAAAGAATCGTCCTACAACAGGGGGTCGAGCATTTAAGATGACGGTTGAAGAGGTTACCACTACTGACGATGTCATCACTGGTATATTCCCTATAAATAACATTGATGCTCGTGTATTGTTTGATTCTGGAGCTAATCGCTCATTTATTTCTGTTGATTTCTATGCAAAATTGAATTTGCCTACATCTGTGGTATCTACTCCATTGGAAGTGGAGGTAGCTGATGGTTATGTGGTACCGTTCACAACATCTGTGACTGGAGCAAAATTGATATAAAAGGAGCATGCTTTAATATGTTTTTACTGTTAATGCCAATATCTGGTTTTGATGTGGTCCTTAGAATGGATTCGCTTAGTTTAAATAAAACATTAATTAATTGTGATAAGAAATTGACATCCTTTCCATTGCCTAACGGGGATTGGGTTAATGCATCTCTCTCTATTATTTCATATATGAAAAGCTAGAAAATCTCTTGCCAAAGGATGTGAATCGTTTCTTGCCTATGCCATTCATGTCAAAAAGAAAAGCAGATTTTTGGAGACATCCGGGTGGTATCGGAATACCCGGAGTTCTTTCCCGATGAGTTACCGGGGTTTCCTCCTGTTCGGGAGGTAGAATTTAAAATTGATTTGGTTCTGGGAGCCAGTCCCGTAGCCAAGGCTCCATACAGATTGGCACCGTCAGAAATCCGGGAAATGATGACTCAGATACAAGAATTATTGAATAAGGGTTTCATCACCTTGGGGTGCACCGGTTTTGTTTGTTAAAAAGAAAGATGGCACGATGAGAATGTGCATTGATTACCGTGAGTTGAATAAGCGAACAGTTAAAAGTAAGTATCCGTTACCGCGTAACGATGAATTGTTTGATCAGTTACAAGGAGCCTCGTATTTTTCCAATTCGACCCCGTTAATGGGTCAGATTGCCACCTAGTTTTACACCAAAACCCCAAGAAAATGGGCTAACAATTGTAGTGGCTACATTTTATTTTTCACTCTGTTTAATAACCTGAGAAATAATTTAAAATCTTTTTTTTTTGAGTTTTCATGCTAAGAAAGTTTCACACATGTTGAGCTTTGTGCAAAAATCAGAGAAGTGTTGTAAGGGAAGGTAAATGGTGCACAGGGTCATTAAGCTGCAGTTAGCTTCAGACCTCATGGAGATTCCTGGTGAGTCTTGTTCTCAGCCAAACCTGTTTTGACCCGCCAAATATGCCATAAAGTGTGGTACCGTCGATATTAATGCTGACATATTGATGTAGAAAATTGAAATTCAAAAGGAGATATTAACACTTCTTATTCACATATCAAAGATTACAAGCTTGAGATTATGGGGTGGTCAAATGAATGAGATATGTTGGTATCTCACCGAACTTGACCCTTTACCTTCCACAATTCTCAAAATGATCCCCTAACAAAAGGGATATTACAATTTCAACCTTGAAAAGAAACATCAAATACAATTAGCAACAAATACTAATTCAAACTTCTTAAGCATAGTCTTCAGAGGCTGGGAGTGGAGCGTATGATCCAATGAACACATCACCATAGATAAGCCCGGCTAGACCACCACCGATAAGTGGTCCAACCCAATAAACCCATTTTTGTGAGAAATCTCCGCTTACAACAGCTGGTCCGAAAGATCGGGCCGGGTTCATTGAACCACCGCTAAATGGGCCGACAGCCAATATGTTAGCTCCAACAATGAACCCAATTGCGATAGGTGCAATGGTTCCAAGCGAACCCTTCTTGGGGTCAGCTGCAGTTGCGTAGACAGTGTATACCAAGGCAAAAGTGATGATAATCTCAAATACTACTCCTTGAAGAGCATTCATGCCATCAGCAACTCCATGGGTTGGTATAGCCTTCAAATACCAAAACGACTCATAATTTAGGTTTTGCACTAAAATTTGTCGAATTATATAAAAAAAAAATCAAAAGGAAAAAGAGTTGTACCAAGCCACCGGTGACGAATTGGAGAAGGAATGAGGCAACAACGGCACCAAGACATTGGGCAACCCAATAAAATAAGCCAGTTAGGATAGTGATGTTGCCACCAATAGCCAATCCGAAGGTGACAGCCGGATTCAAATGGCCACCAGAAATGTTGGCTGCCATTGAGACTCCAACAAATAGTGCAAAAGCATGGTCATCACGGCGCGACAAAGGCACGCGAGGGGGGACACTGTACCCCGTGTAATCATGCATGATTAGACATAGTTTAATCATGTATGATTAAAAAGATTCTCACATTCTTATAAAATTTTCAATTCTCAAAGGAACCCTCATCATTCATAACATATATACTTTAAATGTTTGTTCAACCTGAATTTCGACTCGTTTTACGATGCAAATTAATCCTTGAATAACTCTCGTTTTGTAGGTAGTTTGAAGTCCGCGTGAGTGAATCTTCATTGCCAAAAAGTATATGTAACATTTTATTTACAGAAATATACAAAATAATTTTGTTGTATTTACACGTTTATATTGCAGATATATGCTTTAAACATTATCATCAATGTGCAATTCTATTTACGTCATTACTAGAAAAGTTGCCAGTACCAACGGAATTTTACCAACGGACTGTAAACCCGTTGGTAAAATAGTGGATTTCCAACGGATTTCCAACAGAAAACACTTAACCTAGTTTTTACATGTTACCAACGGGGCATCCGTTGGAAATGCTGTTGGTAATTCTCTTTATGTTGGAGGGAAATTTTTACCAACGGCCTGATTTTCACTATCCCGTTGGAAATAGTCATTAAATTGGAGGGAAAAATTCCCGCTCTGAATTACCAACGGGTCATTTTTGTTTGTCCGTTGGTAAATTGTTAAAGACAATTACCAATGAGCTTAATCCGTTGGAAGTATAGAAAAATTACGAGTACCAACGGAATTCTACCAACGGATATTGAATCCGTTGGTAAAATTAGTGTAGTTCCAACGGCATTACCAACGGATTAATTTTCATCATTCCGTTGGAAATAATCTTAAGTTGGAGGGAAAAAAAAAAAAAAACCTACCAAAATCCCCCCAATTTCTTAATTCTTTCTCGTGTCTGCCATTCTCACACAAAAGTGAAAACTCATTTCCCCTTTTTGCTCCCTTTATTCCAGCATGTTATCTCAACCTCCTACACCATTGTTTAGAGATTTGAAGGCTTGAGTTCTATCGTCGTCATTGTCGTCCCCTCACAGGTTTGATTCCCTCTTCTTCTCCACTAAATCGGTCAAACTCACAATCTTTATTTTAGAGCCCTAATGGTGTTTTGCTTCTTACAAGAAAACCCTAATGTCCTAATGTTTACCTGTTAATTTCATTTCTATGTAAATGTTCAGTAATTTTTTAAGAAATTGTTGATAAAATTTCAAGTTAACTGGTTCTTTAGTGGTAGATCTTAAACTTCCGATGTGGCTGAGGACCAACCATACTTCGGGGTAGAGCTTTTGACGGTCAGCCTTTCTTAACTCCCGAAAAATAATTCTAAATGTTGTTTGTCATCATGGATTTTGTCCATGATAATGGTCTCGAATAGGGTTCCCTCATTGGAGAATTCACTTTCAAAACATTATGTTATATTTAGTTAATTTGAGTAATTATGATAATATATATTTGTTGTTCAATTGGGAAACGAGAAGTAATTTCCAGTCAAAACTCTTCTTTTTTGTCAATATGAAAAAATCAAACTGAGCATTTAAATTGTGAAAGCCTAATTTGAAAACAAAACCCACTGGCATGTGATGTTAACATTCAAAATAATATCAAAACCTGAAACGACTTTCTTCTTTGCGTTGTTGCAGGTGTACGGAACCTGCTGTTGCACAGAACAGTATTTTGAACTGTTATTTTGCTGATGTGCTGCTGCGTTTCTGCTGTCTTGCTTCTGTTTGCTGATTTTTATTTAATATTTCAGATTTTTTATAATATTTCATATTGCAAGATGGTTGCGTTAAACCAAACTTGGGTTAACACATAAAATTTCTTTTCTACAGGTTGCTGCTTGATACGTGTTACAACGAATCGATTGGTTAGAGGTCAGCTTAAATATCAATTAGTATGTGCTTATTAGTTTTTATATTATGCGGGTGCTCGTACCAATCAACCTGTGCTTATTTTTTTTCTTGCAGCCCAATTAACACGACCTGATTAACCCAAAACTCGTTTGGGTTAACCCAATTAACACCCCTAATTGCATAAATGTTAATTAAAAGCTTATGGTATTAATCACATTGTCATTTTATAAGTTTGTAACAACAAGTAATTACATATTTACTCTATATAGCAAATAATGTCGGTTGATCGGAGTTGGATGAAACATCGAGTCGAGTCTCATGGGTGTTCAATAACTAATGAATATATAGAAGGGGTAGAGTTATTTATGGATTTCGCTTATGAACATCCCCAATTTGTAACTCGTGGGACAATTAAGTGTCCTTGTCAAAGGTGTCAACTTTTACAACTCCATGACCGGGAAACATGTACTTTACACCTTTGGCAATGGGGTTTTAAAAGTTCTTATACGACTTGGTATGCACATGGAGAATTGTTACATCACGAGCCTCGTGAACATGAAGTTTTAAATGAAGATGTGCAAGGGATGTTTGATAATCGTTATAGAGACATGGTGGTTGATGTGGCTGGACCTGAATTGATGCAAAACCTTGAAGAAGAAGTGCCAAACCCGGATGCTGCCAAGTTCTTTAAATTGTTACAGGATGCTGACGAGCCATTATGGGATGGTTGTAAGAACCATACTAGGCTGTCATCCGTCTCTCAACTGATGAATTGCAAGTCTGAATACAACATGACCGAAAGTTGTTACAATCGTATCACATCATTAGTGAAGAGCATGTTGCCAGAGAATGCTGTGTTACCTGATGACTTTTATCAATCCAAGAAAATGGTCAAGAAACTAATTCTTGCTTATGAAAAGATTCATGCATGTCCAAATGATTGCATGTTGTACTGGAAAGAACATGATAAGAGGAAAGAGTGCATGGTGTGTGGTCATCCTCGGTTTAAACGTGGTAAAAGAGGTAGGGGAGGAGTATACAATGAAGTGCCTTTCAAAGTGTTACGTTATCTCCCATTAACACCAAGGCTTCAAAGACTTTTTATGTCAACTAAGACAGCTGAATACAAGTCTTGGCATAAAAATAATTGTCGTCAAGAAGGTGTACTTAGTCACCCTTCTGATGGAGAGGCTTGGAAACACTTTGATCACATATATCCCTCATTTGCTGCAGACGCACGAAATGTTCGGCTGGGTCTTTCAACAGATGGTTTTAATCCGTTTGGTCACTCAAGTGTATCTTATTCATGTTGGCCGGTATTCGTTACACCATATAATCTTCCACCCTGGATGTGTATGAAAGAGGCAGTCTTATTTCTAACTCTAATCATACCCGGTACAAGTTTCATACAAAAGAGTACGGTGAAAACAAAGCTACCATTTATAGTGGTGTGTGTATTAAAGGGAGTTGTTACAATGACTTTGAGCAGGACTACTTTGGAACTCTAATAAGTGTTGTACAATTGCAATATGTTGGAATGAATAGAATTACTTTGTTCAAATGCTTATGGTATGACACCAAAAATGGTGTAAAGGTTGATGGTAAACATGGACTTGTAGAGATCAATTCAAAGTCAAGGCTTGGAGGGAACGATCCATTTGTATTAGCAGAACAAGCTCAACAAGTTTACTACACTACATTTCCAGAGAGAAAGAAAAATCGAGGTGAATGGTGGGCAGTGTGTAAAACAAAAGCAAGGAGCACTTACAACATTATTTCTAAAATTGTGCAAGATGATGATGATGTATCATCCTCATTAGAAGGTTTTTACCAAGAAGATGAAATGTCGGTGCCAAACATAGTAGGGGTGGATGTTGAATTGGATCAAGTGGTTGCTTTACCTATAACTGAAGTCGAAGACGTCGGACCCTCAAATGTACTTACACATGATGATCGAAGATCAACCGACCACTTTGTTGTAGATGATGAAGAAGAGTTCGAGGATGATGATAGTGAAGATGAAGATGAGTTTGAATTATCTGATAGTGATAGCGAGTGATGTTTAAATCGACCATTTCATGTATTGATAATCTGTTAAACCTTGAAATATTTGAATTTTTTATGTTTTTTTAATTGCATATGTGTCATCTATTAAAATTTCATGTTAATGGTTTGTTTATTTTTTTCCTCAAATGGCAGGCACAAGAGGTCGTGGTGGTGGTCGGGGGAAGACTAATCATAATGTCGCAACTCATACATCTGAATCCCAAACGCCTACCGATTCCCAAACACCTACTCAATCCAACACGCCTACTGATTCCCAAGCACCTACTAAATCCCACACACCTACTGAATCCCAAACATCTACTGAGGATGTGGAAGACGAAGGTGAAATTTCTTCCTTTAAATTTGTTCTCATGGCTGTTTTTTTATTTTAATTATATGTCATACCTGTTTCTTTTCTTTTAAATATGACAGAACATCAAGAAACCTCTATGCAACAAGAAGGTAGAAAGAGAGGGTCATATTTAAGTAAAAACATCCCAACAAAGGAATGTGAAAGGAAGGTGATACGTTTTCATGGATTAAAGTAAGTATTCGATAGAACACTTAATTTTTTTTTTCAATGATTTACTTATGTACCTGTTGAACCCTTTTAGGTACTTAGATCCTGAAGCTCCAAGAAAAATCACGAAAGCTTACAAGGGTTCATTTCGTGGAATCGATACTTGGTGGTCTTCTTTAGACAAGACTCTAGTTGACCATCTATATAAAAAGTTTCTTGTAAGTACCTTGGCATATTTTACTTTTCAATAACCGTTAGAAATGGTTTCTAGAAATATAATGTTAACTTATTATAGGATATATATCAATATGAGGACCACGTGAATCCGGAAATGGCTAGGGATGTTTGGGAAAAGAAGGCAAAAGCACTATGTCGACAAACATGGAGTGATGTTAGAACCAAATGTAAAAAGGACTCACAAAGTTCAAATCCAAATGACTGGAAGTCACATCGTCCTCCCTTTGTACATGAAGGAGATTGGGAAGGGATACTAAAGTCTTGGTTGGCACCAAAGTGGAAGAGACTTTCGGAGTAAAAAATAGAAAAAGTGTTCCCGGTGGAGATGAAGGTGTGTCTTCCTCATATGTTAGACGCACGGGAGGATCCGTCAACTTTAGCATACAGCTTAAATGATTGGTATGTACATTCTTACATATGTTTTATTTTTAATTAGCACACACATTTACCGAATATCACTTTAATCTGAATGTATCGATAATCTTGTTCATGTAGTTTGTTTTTAATTAGGATTTATATGTAAGAATTCAGGTTCCGATATTTAGAACTAGTCAACCCGACCCGTTATACACTTTTTATTTATCTAACGTGTATTTTGTTTATTGTAGGAGAAAGAAATAGGGCGTGAGCCAACCCAACTTGAAGGTTTCACTCGGATGCATAAAAAGCAAAAAGGTAAAGGCGAGTGGTGCGATGTAAGGGCTGAAAAAATGGTTCAAAAGTATGAGGAAGTGATGTTGGAAAAGCATCAATGTGATGGAAGTAATGAACAATCTTCAGAAATACCTTTTGATTCTCAAGCATGGTTAGAAGGTGTACTTAGCACCCTTCTGATGGAGAGGCTTGGAAACACTTTGATCACATATATCCCTCATTTGCTGCAGACGCACGAAATGTTCGGCTGGGTCTTTCAACAGATGGTTTTAATCCGTTTGGTCACTCAAGTGTATCTTATTCATGTTGGCCGGTATTCGTTACACCATATAATCTTCCACCCTGGATGTGTATGAAAGAGGCAGTCTTATTTCTAACTCTAATCATACCCGGTACAAGTTTCATACAAAAGAGTACGGTGAAAACAAAGCTACCATTAATAGTGGTGTGTGTATTAAAGGGAGTTGTTACAATGACTTTGAGCAGGACTACTTTGGAACTCTAATAAGTGTTGTACAATTGCAATATGTTGGAATGAATAGAATTACTTTGTTCAAATGCTTATGGTATGACACCGAAAATGGTGTAAAGGTTGATGGTAAACATGGACTTGTAGAGATCAATTCAAAGTCAAGGCTTGGAGGGAACGATCCATTTGTATTAGCAGAACAAGCTCAACAAGTTTACTACACTACATTTCCAGGGAGAAAGAAAAATCGAGGTGAATGGTGGGCAGTGTGTAAAACAAAAGCAAGGAGCACTTACAACATTATTTCTGAAATTGTGCAAGATGATGATGATGTATCATCCTCATTAGAAGGTTTTTACCAAGAAGATGAAATGTCGGTGCCAAACATAGTAGGGGTGGATGTTGAATTGGATCAAGTGGTTGCTTTACCTATAACTGAAGTCGAAGACGTCGGACCCTCAAATGTACTTACACATGATGATCGAAGATCAACCGACCACTTTGTTGTAGATGATGAAGAAGAGTTCGAGGATGATGATAGTGAAGATGAAGATGAGTTTGAATTATCTGATAGTGATAGCGAGTGATGTTTAAATCGACCATTTCATGTATTGATAATCTGTTAAACCTTGAAATATTTGAATTTTTTATGTTTTTTTTAATTGCATATGTGTCATCTATTAAAATTTCATGTTAATGGTTTGTTTTTTTTTTTTCCTCAAATGGCAGGCACAAGAGGTCGTGGTGGTGGTCGGGGGAAGACTAATCGTAATGTTGCAACTCATACATCTGAATCCCAAACGCCTACCGATTCCCAAACACCTACTCAATCCAACACGCCTACTGATTCCCAAGCACCTACTAAATCCCACACACCTACTGAATCCCAAACATCTACTGAGGATGTGGAAGACGAAGGTGAAATTTCTTCCTTTAAATTTGTTCTCATGGCTGTTTTTTTATTTTAATTATATGTCATACCTGTTTTTTATCTTTTAAATATGGCAGAACATCAAGAAACCTCTATGCAACAAGAAGGTAGAAAGAGAGGGTCATATTTAAGTAAAAACATCCCAACAAAGGAATGTGAAAGGAAGGTGATACGTTTTCATGGATTAAAGTAAGTATTCGATAGAACACTTAATTTTTTTTTCAATGATTTACTTATGTACCTGTTGAACCCTTTTAGGTACTTAGATCCTGAAGCTCCAAGAAAAATCACGAAAGCTTACAAGGGTTCATTTCGTGGAATAGATACTTGGTGGTCTTCTTTAGACAAGACTCTAGTTGACCATCTATATAAAAAGTTTCTTGTAAGTACCTTGGCATATTTTACTTTTCAATAACCGTTAGAAATGGTTTCTAAAAATATAATGTTAAATTATTATAGGATATATATCAATATGAGGACCACGTAAATCCGGAAATGGCTAGGGATGTTTGGGAAGAGAAGGCAAAAGCACTATGTCGACAAACATGGAGTGATGTTAGAACCAAATGTAAAAAGGACTCACAAAGTTCAAATCCAAATGACTGGAAGTCACATCGTCCTCCCTTTGTACATGAAGGAGATTGGGAAGGGATACTAAAGTCTTGGTTGGCACCAAAGTGGAAAAGACTTTCGGAGTAAAAAATAGAAAAAGTGTTCCCGGTGGAGATGAAGGTGTGTCTTCCTCATATGTTAGACGCACGGGAGGATCCGTCAACTTTAGCATACAACTTAAATGATTGGTATGTACATTCTTACATATGTTTTATTTTTAATTAGCACACACATTTACCGAATATCACTTTAATCTGAATGTATCGATAATCTTGTTCATGTAGTTTGTTTTTAATTAGGATTTATATGTAAGAATTCAGGTTCCGATATTTAGAACTAGTCAACCCGACCCGTTATACACTTTTTATTTATCTAACGTGTATTTTGTTTATTGTAGGAGAAAGAAATAGGGCGTGAGCCAACCCAACTTGAAGGTTTCACTCGGATGCATAAAAAGCAAAAAGGTAAAGGCGAGTGGTGCGATGTAAGGGCTGAAAAAATGGTTCAAAAGTATGAGGAAGTGATGTTGGAAAAGCATCAATGTGATGGAAGTAATGAACAATCTTCAGAAATACCTTTTGATTCTCAAGCATGGTTAGAAGGTGTACTTAGCACCCTTCTGATGGAGAGGCTTGGAAACACTTTGATCACATATATCCCTCATTTGCTGCAGACGCATGAAATGTTCGGCTGGGTCTTTCAACAGATGGTTTTAATCCGTTTGGTCACTCAAGTGTATCTTATTCATGTTGGCCGGTATTCGTTACACCATATAATCTTCCACCCTGGATGTGTATGAAAGAGGCAGTCTTATTTCTAACTCTAATCATACCCGGTACAAGTTTCATACAAAAGAGTACGGTGAAAACAAAGCTACCATTAATAGTGGTGTGTGTATTAAAGGGAGTTGTTACAATGACTTTGAGCAGGACTACTTTGGAACTCTAATAAGTGTTGTACAATTGCAATATGTTGGAATGAATAGAATTACTTTGTTCAAATGCTTATGGTATGACACCGAAAATGGTGTAAAGGTTGATGGTAAACATGGACTTGTAGAGATCAATTCAAAGTCAAGGCTTGGAGGGAACGATCCATTTGTATTAGCAGAACAAGCTCAACAAGTTTACTACACTACATTTCCAGGGAGAAAGAAAAATCGAGGTGAATGGTGGGCAGTGTGTAAAACAAAAGCAAGGAGCACTTACAACATCATTTCTGAAATTGTGCAAGATGATGATGATGTATCATCCTCATTAGAAGGTTTTTACCAAGAAGATGAAATGTCGGTGCCAAACATAGTAGGGGTGGATGTTGAATTGGATCAAGTGGTTGCTTTTTACCTATAACTGAAGTCGAAGACGTCGGACCCTCAAATGTACTTACACATGATGATCGAAGATCAACGACCACTTTGTTGTAGATGATGAAGAAGAGTTCGAGGATGATGATAGTGAAGATGAAGATGAGTTTGAATTATCTGATAGTGATAGCGAGTGATGTTTAAATCGACCATTTCATGTATTGATAATCTGTTAAACCTTGAAATATTTGAATTTTTTATGTTTTTTTAATTGCATATGTGTTATCTATTAAAATTTCATGTTAATGGTTTGTTTATTTTTTTCCTCAAATGGCAGGCACAAGAGGTCGTGGTGGTGGTCGGGGGAAGACTAATCGTAATGTCGCAACTCATACATCTGAATCCCAAACGCCTACCGATTCCCAAACACCTACTCAATCCAACACGCCTACTGATTCCCAAGCACCTACTAAATCCCACACACCTACTGAATCCCAAACATCTACTGAGGATGTGGAAGACGAAGGTGAAATTTCTTCCTTTAAATTTGTTCTCATGGCTGTTTTTTTATTTTAATTATATGTCATACCTGTTTCTTTTCTTTTAAATATGACAGAACATCAAGAAACCTCTATGCAACAAGAAGGTAGAAAGAGAGGGTCATATTTAAGTAAAAACATCCCAACAAAGGAATGTGAAAGGAAGGTGATACGTTTTCATGGATTAAAGTAAGTATTCGATAGAACACTTAATTTTTTTTTTCAATGATTTACTTATGTACCTGTTGAACCCTTTTAGGTACTTAGATCCTGAAGCTCCAAGAAAAATCACGAAAGCTTACAAGGGTTCATTTCGTGGAATAGATACTTGGTGGTCTTCTTTAGACAAGACTCTAGTTGACCATCTATATAAAAAGTTTCTTGTAAGTACCTTGGCATATTTTACTTTTCAATAACCGTTAGAAATGGTTTCTAGAAATATAATGTTAACTTATTATAGGATATATATCAATATGAGGACCACGTGAATCCGGAAATGGCTAGGGATGTTTGGGAAAAGAAGGCAAAAGCACTATGTCGACAAACATGGAGTGATGTTAGAACCAAATGTAAAAAGGACTCACAAAGTTCAAATCCAAATGACTGGAAGTCACATCGTCCTCCCTTTGTACATGAAGGAGATTGGGAAGGGATACTAAAGTCTTGGTTGGCACCAAAGTGGAAGAGACTTTCGGAGTAAAAAATAGAAAAAGTGTTCCCGGTGGAGATGAAGGTGTGTCTTCCTCATATGTTAGACGCACGGGAGGATCCGTCAACTTTAGCATACAGCTTAAATGATTGGTATGTACATTCTTACATATGTTTTATTTTTAATTAGCACACACATTTACCGAATATCACTTTAATCTGAATGTATCGATAATCTTGTTCATGTAGTTTGTTTTTAATTAGGATTTATATGTAAGAATTCAGGTTCCGATATTTAGAACTAGTCAACCCGACCCGTTATACACTTTTTATTTATCTAACGTGTATTTTGTTTATTGTAGGAGAAAGAAATAGGGCGTGAGCCAACCCAACTTGAAGGTTTCACCCGGATGCATAAAAAGTAAAAAGGTAAAGGCGAGTGGTGCGATGTAAGGGCTGAAAAAACGGTTCAAAAGTATGAGGAAGTGATGTTGGAAAAGCATCAATGTGATGGAAGTAATGAACAATCTTCAGAAATACCTTTTGATTCTCAAGCATGGTTAGAGGTGACGACAATTTCAAAAAAGAAACAACCATATGGATTTGTCAAGTCCCAAGAAGCCAAAAAAATGGTCACTTCTCCATCTTGTAGCATGCAATCTCAGTCCGTAACTTCAACTTCTTTCGAGATTGAAGAACATATAGAAAAAGAAGTAGCTACTAGATTTGCTTCTCATGTTGATTCAATGCGAGCGGAAATGGAAGAGAAAATAAAGGCTGCGATGAAAGAAGAAATGATGGCAGAGATGAAGGCGGAGATGGAAAAGATGAGACAAATGTTCGAAAGCATTTATAGTTGGGAGAAACTTGGTTCACACTTATATAATTTTTTTGTGATTACCAATCCTTTTGTATCTTTTGTATATTGAGGATACTTTATCCTATATATCATTTTGTAGATGGCAATCTAATTGTAATGTGGGAAATGAATTTCTTGATATGTATCTTGTTATATTTCAGTTATTGTTATATCTCTACTATATATAATGCATTTAGGACTTTCCATAAATAGCTGGCTGAAAATTCAGCCAACTTCTTTCCTTTTTTGTCTTGTAAAAATCATAAAAAATTTATGCACCAAAGAGGGTTTGAACACGCGATGTAAGGTACAAGAAACAAACGACATAACCATCTGAACACCATGGTAGGACAAGAAATATATGCTAATCAATTAATAACCTGCATCGAAAACACTGAAGCCTCCTCGATTCCCGTTTTATCAGTACCTTCCATGCCTCCTCGATTGCATCTCCCCGTCGATTCAATTCTCCTTGGGTTAAGAGAAACCTCCTCAATTGCATCTACCCTTCTATATACGCATCTACCCTAATATAGAACTCGCCATATTCTATGGTTGTTGAATTTTCTTCTAGGGTATTGCAGTCGGGGAAGCGGAACGGACAACCACAACCATAACCATTTATCTCTATTTCTCTCATACTCTCAAATTCACACACACAAGGATGAATCAATATTGATTTTTTTTTTGTAGGTTTGGGATTGCAACAACATCTTCTTGTTGGAGAGGGATATATTGCTGATATTAATTAGTTTATGGAAGCTTACAGTACAGGATTTCTAGATCTTTTACTACGATTGAAGGTCATCGACCTACCATTGTTCATAAGCAAGGTTTCGATATTCTTGATGATCCATGGTTCAACAAGGTAAAGTTTAAGTTAAAATTAAAGTTGCTTGACGTAATGAGTTTTGGATCATATGTTGATATTAATATATTAGGCTACTTGTAATGCGAAATTAGTCTGGAGATTGAAGTATTATGCAGCGTATGATTTGTCATGCTTTGAGTTTGAGTTTATTGTGGTTATTGTTGTGGTTTGTTGAATAAGTTTGTTGCTAGATTCTTGGGACCTGTCATTCTGTAATTGTATAAGGATGTAAAAATGACCACATTTAAAGAGATCATAAAAGTGGTGTTGCGGAATCTACATTAACAATTTGCTTATCACCTGAAAATTATGGTTAACTTTGGCAATTTTGATTAACAGGGAACATCATTCTCCATGACTGAACGATATCGGCTTGAACTACATGGTCTCGACTCGTATGGTCTTACCTCCAAGCGTCATTAGCAATGAACAACATTTTGAAATGATGGAATTACTGCTGGAATTAGAGATAAGTTGAAATGATTTATGTAAACTGTTATTTAACGCTATCATTGTTATACTAATCAATGCCTTTTGCTATTGTATTCAGGAACACCTTGTAAAAACTTTAAACGGATTTATGGCTTTCGTCATATTTGGGGACCAAGACAAACCAGCTGGTTACATATCCTGAAATCGTACTTACCATTATAATAGTGAAAAAATGGGATTGAAGAAAGTCAAAAAGTCAAATGATTAAATAATGTGTTTGTTTGCATGCTTGTGAAGATATGTCCCGTTTTCAAGTTCTTTTCTTAGGCTCTGAAGTGATGGTAAAATGTGAAAACAGAGGTGATGTATATATGTATAAAGATTAAATGCAAATTCTCGACTTACCCACATTTAAATTCAATGCTCTTATCAACAATGGGTTGTGTAGGCTTTCTACTGATGATCTCTTTTGTGGGGAGGCTGAGATGGTGAAGGCCTTAATGTTTTAGGCCGATTACTTTTGAAATTAAGATATGAATATTCGAAGGCCCATTAGGATTTTCTGTTGTGTTTTGTTAAATTGGGGATTTGAAATTAGAGATAGCCAACCCCTTTAAACGCACATGAGCCGGCCAAGAGATTTCACTAGATGATGATTTAGGATCTTGGTGATGATTTCCAGTGGTGGAATTCTGATACTGCCTTTAGGTTTAGTCACAATTTTTATGAGTTCCGTTTTAGTAATAGTTAACTCTTCAAACTGAAAAACGCTTAACCAATTATATGTTAACTGGTTTTTACGGTTTAAGTTCATGAAATTGTCAAACCAATAATACATCTCTAAATTTAAACGAGCCGAGCTCGAACATAGGCGAGCTCGGGCTCAGCTCGGCTCATTTACACCCCTAATTCTCATGATTTTGGTTCAAATGTATTTATCTTTACTAAGTATAATGTATTTGGGACATTTCGAAGTTAGCTAATCCAGTATAATGCACTTACTATTTCGGGACAAATTTTTGTTTATAAAAAGTATGCAACATGCGGGATGTGAACTTGCGATCTATGTGTTATTAACACAATGTTTTAACTAACTAAGCTACTACAACCAACCACCATTATTCTGACCACCACCACCACTAGCCACCAACACCTACCAATTTTTCGCCACCAAATATAGTTACAGGGTACCCGCTGCCGCATTTCGCGGGTACCCTGCTATATATATATATATATATATATATATATATATATATATATATATATATATATATATATATATAGGGTTGAATTAGTTTCAGAACCAATTAAGGCTACAAATATTGGTTTGCATGGATGTCATTCATGCATGTATACATATATGTATATTTTTTCATGTATGTATACATAAGTGTTATCTATACATATATATATACATGCATGAATGACATCCATGCAAACCAATATTTGAGGGTCCCTCATCAAATACATTAATATGTCTTCCATGATCATTTCATTTCAAAAATCAATGGTTTAGATTGAGTTCTGCTGGTTCTGTAGTATTAATTGGTTCTGATTTTAATTCTACACTATATATATATATATATATATATATATATATATATATATATATATATATATATATATATATATATATATATATATATATATATATATATATATATATAAGGCTAATTTGAATTTACCAACAGCATATATTTACCAACAGACTTTTGAAGTTCCAACGGCCTTTTCCGTTGGTAAATTATGAAATATCGACTGCTCAAATTACCCACAGATAAATAATTTTACCAACGGCGTTACCGTTGCTAAATTACCGACGGCTATACGTTTTTGGCTCTCAAAATTACCAACGGGCAGTTTTTAACCACCGACGGCTTTTCTGTTGGTATTTATCAACGGCATCGTTGGTAAATAAATTTACCCACGGGCTGTTTACTGACAGACGGTTTTCGTTGGTAATCCCGTTGGTAACCCTTATTACCAACGGATTTAGCCAAATTACCAATGGATTTCGCCCGTTGGTATTGGCAGTTTTTCTAGTAGTGCGTGTCTTATTTTCGTACTTCTCTTATAACGACTGAGTTTTTCCATATTCAAGTTATTTGGGGAGAGTTGGTCTTTGCGACGTCAGAGTATGTCCATAATCAATTATAAATTCATTTTCACATTACCCCCAAGCGTTTAGATTTGAATTTGACATCTTTTGTGAGTATATTAGACACCTTCCACTAGAGTATTTTGTAGGGGGGAAATTCCTGACATGACTTGAAATAGACAGAGTAATTAGATTTGGGTTGAGCCTAAATGGATTCGGGTTAAAAACAGTTTGATCCGTCCAATGTGTTTATAAAATTGGGTCATGTACGGGTTGACGTATATATGAACAGGTCGATCTGCCAACCCATTTAGTTTTATAACTAAAGATTTTTTTTAAAAAAAGATGTAAACATTATAAAATCCCCTAAATTAGTATTTTATTGACTGAACTGAGATTTGGTTATCTATTAAAATGAATTTTGATATTTTGATTTTTGTTAGCACTTAATTTTAGGGGTGAGCATTTGGATCGAAAAAACTGAACCGAATCGAAAACCGACCGAAATAGAACCGAACCGAAACCAATAACATGTTATCGGTCCGTTTTCGGTTTTGAAAATTCATCGTTTTCGGTTTCGGTTCTATCGGTTTCGGTTCAGTCTTCAGAAAAAGATGAACATGTGGCCTAAAAAAACCGAACCGGACCGAAATTGAACCGAACCAAAACCGATAACATGTACGTTATCGGTTCGGTTTCGGTTTTGGAAATTCATTGTTTTCGTTCTATCGGTTTAAGTTTGGTTCGGTTCGGTTTTTGGACCAAGCTCATCCCTACTTAATTTCCTAAAATCTTGTAACAACTAGTCTTGTATTTGGATCCATATTTTATTTCTGACATGACAACCTTGTTATAACCTGCTAACCCATTTGACCTACCAACCTCTTAAGTTATATGGGTGAAATAAGTCGTGTCTGAGTTATAACGGTTTAAATGTGTCTAGACTAGAATTGTTCTTTTGACCTGAAATTCTTAACATGTTGTGTTTAAGTTGACTAATTATAACATGTCAATCCGAGCCTACTAACTTAAACCCGACCTAATTCTCATCCCTAGTATTTTGATAGTGGTAATAATTTACAAAATAACAAAATAAAAGAAGGGTATGGATCAATAGAAAATGGTCCTTATTTGTATAAGTTGAAGAAGCAATGTATTTTCGTAAAATATACATATATGTATACATATATATATATATATTCATACCATAGATATATATATATGTGCATATTCATGCCCGATATATATATGTATATATACACATATATATACACATGCATTTTACGTAACCTGCATTTTTAGTCGTAACTTGCATTTTCAATCAAGACTTGCATTTTCATTTACGAAAATGCATATGCATACCTTATATATATGTGTGTATATATGTATACATATACGGTATTGAAAAGCACAATAACACTGATTCAATCCATTTGATGGTGTTGGATGATGATTTTGGCTAGAAAAGTGAAGAATGAGATTATGGCTTTTAGAGAGAGAAAGTAGAGAGATGGTAGAGAGAACAATTGCTGGAAATGAATATTTGATTAATGGCAAAAGTTAAAGTTTTAAGCCTTACATGTTGGTATTTATACCATGGCTTAAAACTTGGTTAGTTAGGACTAATTCCTAAACAAAACTTAACATCTATACAATGTTTCACTTTTACCCCCTAGACTATCTATTACAACTTTCTAGTACCTAACAATCTCCCCCTTTGTAATAGTAGACTAGGTTGCATATCTTTGAAGACTTCTGTGTTTGTAAGGCTGGAGCTGAGATTTGAACCGTTGAGCAGTTATGTTGATAAAACAGCATCAGCCTTTGATCATCGTTAACAGACATACTTTTAAATGGCTTTTCAACCAATATAAAGTATTCCAGAAGACTTCATGCACATCGACTGAATGTAGACCCATAGATAGAGCGGTTAGCAGCGGAAGTCCTTTCTTGAAGTTGTGGCATTTGTCGATTTGCTGCAGATCCTTGGTTCCTGATGTTTGTTGGAGTTGAAGCAGTGCGGAATGTTTATATGTTGTGGATTTTCTGACCGTTGTTGATAATGTTGGAGTACGGTCATAAAATCACTTATCTGATGTGTTGACTGTTGTTGATAAGATTGAAATACAGTCATCAGATCTTCTATCAGACATAGTGACCGTTGTTGATAACAATGGAGTACGGTCGTCTGATCTTCGCACGAGAAGGTATCAGGGTAACCCAGGATCACATAGATTGCCTGTTTGCACAACAGTTACAGAAACTGTGTGACCTACGTTCAGTGTTGGCATTGATGTTAGCACTGGTAGGATTTCCATTCAATCATCGTGGAATACCAATATTTTTGGTATCACTATGAATGTTCCGGCAATAACTCAAAGATATGCTTGGTAGAGTGCCTGTGTCGTAGAGAAATTTAATTCGGTTCTAGACTCTATACGTGGACAAACGAAGGCGAGGACTGGAGGTGGGTCCTCTTTTTCAATATCAACAATCTCCAAATGAGATGTCGATAGTGGATGTGGTAATCTCCGTGATTTTGAAACAAGTACTTTTTGTACTTGAGTGGTCAGTGGGGGTTGTGCATTGCATCACTGGGTCCATGATGTCTTAATCAGAAAGCAACATATGCAATCTGATATAGATGAGGTTACCCGGTCATTTGTTCGGTTTAGGGAGGGTTTTCCGTTTTCTTTTAACCCTTTCACACACACTCCTCACTCAACTCACTTTTTCATTTTTCAACCACACCCTCATTTTTGTTTTTACCATGTGATAAGCTGATTTGCACCCCATACTTCATACCCCCTCTCAATTTTTTACCTCAGCGCACCCCAATCAAGATCCCATGATACTTGATTCTGCTCACCTAGACCTAGGGACCCTCACTTTTTAGTTCCTATATTGTCGGTGGCTCCGGGGAAGATCATGCTGGGTTTAGCAAATCATAGGAGTAATTTAAGAGTGGTCTAATACGCTCATGTGCACTTTGATCAGCTCTTTAAAAGATGTTGCATTTTGGTTGGTTCACATGGATTTTTTGGTAACACCGGACTCACATAGAGTATCCGTTAGCACACGGTATGAATCTGTAGTCGTTTGCACAACCGTTGATTCAAATGTGTGACCTGCGTTTAGAGTTGGCGTGATTTTAGCTCTAGCAGGATTTCCACTCGATCTTCGTGAAACATCAGATTGTGATGCCACTACAAGTGTTCCGATGGATTCACGGAGATCCATTTTTGTAGTGCAGGTGTCCTATATTGGAAATATTCTTGGGGGTGAGAACTAGACACACTGTGCATACAAAGAGACTTAACCCGGGGCAGGAGGTCATTATTATTCAATACCGACATACTCCGAATGAGTAGTCAGTAGCTTTTGTGCTACGTCCCCTGATGAAATGAAACAAATCCCTGTTGAGAGGAATTTGAGTAGTTGGTGGTGGCGTGCATTTGCTTTACTGGGCCAGTAGAGTCTAGTGAAACATTCAACGAATGAATGATCACCTATTTAATTGGTTGCCCGGTTTGTTTTCGGTTTGGATGCACTCATAAGGTGTGTTTTCTTTGATTTATCATGTTTTCACATCACCTTGCACTCACCTATTACTATACCCTAGACCTAAACCCTCACATTTACCAGTTGGCTGAAATATTTCCCTGGGAAGGTGTGGCCGGATCTGGCAAACCGTGGGAAGGTATGTCTTTTGAAGTAGTAAGTAACGAGAATTAAAAGAATTTGTAATAAACAGATGCAATCTTTACTAGAGAACTAGTAAAGAGATCGTTTACGGATATTACAAAAACTTATGATTAACGTTACAAACATAAAACTTTTTATTTGGGTATTTTGTTTTTGTTTTTCTGAATTTTCTCCCCCTAGAAATAATAATTCTCCCCCTAGAATTAATATTTCTCCCCCTCGAAAAAACAAAAGTAATTGACAAGTTTTCAGATCGAATGACGTACCTTATACCTCGTCGGAGGGTTGAAGGAGAGGTTTTGCGGTTAAGCTTGAATGAGATTTGTGGTTTCTTTTAAGAGCGGGTTCTGAATCTGTTTTGATCAGAAGCCATTTTCCGTTGAGGACCGGGTTTCAAGCTGAAGTACTTGAAAGCCATTTCTTTGAAGCTCGGGTCATACACTGAAGTGTGTAAGAGCCATTTGATGAAGCTCGAGTCATATACTGATGTGTATATAAGTCATTCTGGTGAAATGCGAGTTATACACTGAAATGTGTATAAGTCATTCTCCAAACTCCAAACACCTTTCTAGTAATTCTACATAAAACAATTAAAACATGTTTGGTACCCAATTATGTATGGGTCCTATACGATTAGTGACAGATGTTTTATGTAAAATTGTTTTAAGATCAATTTAGAGCTTTGGAGAACTGCAAGGAGGCAGTTCAGAGGTTGTGGATTTAACTACCCATTTTAAAGATTTTTCAGAGGATTGGATAATCCAATGAGATTTTTCATTTTTGATCCAGTTAGGTTTTACAAACGTTGAAGATTTGGTGGGTGTTTTGTTTTCGCATTTTGAGGAACCTGAAGATTTTGGCTTCGGTGCGGAATTTCCTCTAGAAGATTTACGACGAGAGAACGAGTGGGTATCAGAGGTTGGTGGGTTTTTGGAAAAGAATTTCGGTTGTTTGGAAACTGGAGATGATGAAATCTTCTGATTTGATTTTGCTGGTTTAGTGACGTATGATTTGCATTGATATGGATAGCACGTTTTGCATATGTTAATAAGTTTACCAGATTTATGATATACTATGTTCTTATGAATACTGCAAGGTGCATCAAGTCTTACAAAAAAATGTTTATCAGTCTGAGTTATCTGTTTCTTTGTAATTTTATCAAAAAATCTTTTTGTTCCAGATTTGTCAGTTTTAACATACACATCACCAAAGTCAGGAGAGTATCGGACGGGACGATAAACAGTTGAATCATAATCAGTTCTAAAAGCCGTTAAAAGAGTTTTCACACAATTAGAGTTATTACTTTTAGTTTGAACCGAAAAAGAAGAAACTACAGACGTACGAGGACTAGACTTCTTAAGCAGGCTGGGCTTCTTAAGCATACTAGGTCCAGTCTGAATAGACTTCTCGGACTTCTTGGCTCTTGTGACTCCATCGGGCTTCTTGAGCTTCTCACTCTGAGACTCTAATTTACTATTGGAAGCACTTAAGACAGGTGAATTAGAGTTTCTCCTCAAGATGATTGGAACTGGATTAACTGGTGCCGGTCCTAATACAGAGGATTTAGAATTTTGAGAAACAGGTTTGTTCGTTTTAGGTTTTAATTCTAAAATGGTGTCCTCTAAATTATGTATTTTGATTTGAAAATTTTCTTTTTCTTTATCAAAGGCTTTGTGGGTTTCATCAATTTCAGATTCAAGTTGGACGATTTTCTTTTCTAAGATTAACGATGGAACATAAAGCTTGGGTTCGACGGTTTGTTTTAACACTTCATCCTCAGATAAGGAAAATTCTTCAGGAGTGACAATCGGGAAGTACTCGTTGTTTTCAAATTTTACTTTATTCTTTTTATATGTATTGTTCAATTCAGAATAGTTAAAGCTGATTTGAGCGTGTTCCTTCTTTTCTCTGTTAAACTTCTCGATTTCGGCTTCTTCGTCCGGCATATGAAGAAAGCTTTGCCAGATTCCCAAATTCATGTAGTCATAGTTGTACAGTGTAGGGAGAACATCTGCAGCTTTTTTCAGAGGGCGGATGTTTTCTGCTCCAAGACCCACTTTTGACTTGAAAGATCTGAACTCTTTAGGCTGGTTTAATTTTATCGTTTGTTCAGTATGACCAGCTTTCACAATCGTCTGCTCCAGTTTTGAGATGTGTTCTTCAGCATTTTCTTTTCTGACAGTAAGACTGTGGATAGTTGCTGATTTTTCATCGATTTCCTTTTTAAAATCGTTTGTTATGTTTTTGATTTGTTCATTCAATTTTTGAATTTCGATGTCAGCCGTCTTCAACTGTTCTTGGTAGTCTTTTATCTTGATGTCTGAGGACTTCATCCATGTTTGCTGTCGGCTTAGTTGATTCGCCAAGTCGTTTATCAGCTGCTTGGAGTCGTCTTTGTCACTTGACACCGTCTTCATAGTTTTTAGGTTCGAAATTTCAAGATTTTTTGTATTAATAATGTGATTTAGACGATTGACCTCACTGGTGTGAGCAGCATGAAACGATGACAACTGTTGTTGTAACTCTTGTGTTTTTTGATTTGAAAGGTTATTTTGATTGACTTGAGAAACAAGAGTTTCAAGTTGACAACGAAAGGTTAAATTTTCTGCCTTTAATTTTGAGATTTGTGCATTTGATTCATTAGTTGTGTTTACTTGTTTTTGTAAACTTTCTTGTAATTCAGAAATTTGAAATTTATAAGCTGATTTTGACGTAGACAACTGATTTTGTAATTCTTTGTTTACTTGAGTTATTTGAAGAGAACATTGACTTAACTCACTCAAATCATTTAAAAGTTGTTCCTTTTCGGATTCTAAACAGGTAATTTGTTTTGTCAATTGTGATTTCTCATCAATTTTAGTAAAAAGTTTTTCATTAAACAAGGAATTCTTTGATTCATCAGTGTCTGAATCAGATAATAAAGAATCAAAGGAAAAAGAGAGTACCTCATTTTCATCATTTTTTGAAATGCCCAACACAGCTGTAACCTCATTTGGTATTGCCATGACTACTAGGTTGGCAATGCACTGTTTCTCCTCCTGGGCATTCGACCCGGCAGCCAATGTTTCTTTGGAAGTCATGTTAAGAACACTTCACGGGAATTTTGATTGAAACGGGGTAAAGAAAATTTAGAGAATGAGAAGGTTCTGGAATAGAATATGTGATGTAGACCGTGAATTTGTCTTCAAAAATTCAAAATTACCGAAATCTTAAACTGGTTATTCCAGATGATAAAGTACACTTTAAATGTGTCTAAGATTTTCGAATTAGGGAAAAACGACGATCGGGTTAGAAACTGGGGCTAAACGAAGTTTGGAAATTGACCGAAAAATCACAAAAACGCAAATTAAGCGATCGAAACAAGCGTTTTTGGGCCGGCAAGTTGGGTAAACCGCCTAAGCCATATCACGTCGTAGCCTTCGTCTTTAGCTTCGATTTGGTTACTCGTGGGCTCGAAACGGACACCCGAGCTGAAAGTTATGACCGTTACAGTACAGCCCCTTTTGTCACGCGAGTGAAGAAAGAGTTCGGGCCGAAGTTGTGTAGAAGTTCGGGCCGAAGTTGTGTAGAAGTTCGGGCCGAAGTTGTGTAGAAGTTCGGGCCGAAGTTGTGTAGAAGTTCGGGCCGAAGTTGTGTAGAAGTTCGGGCCGAAGTTCGGGGTGAAGTTCGGGCCGAAGTTCGGGGTGAAGTTCGGGCCGAACTTTGGGTTGAAGTTCGGGCCGAAGTGTTGAAAGAAATTCGGGCCGAAGTTTGATTGAAGTTCGGGCCGAAGATTGGGTTGAAGTTCGGGCCGAAGTTTGGGTTGAAGTTCGGGCCGAACTTGTTACTGTTCTCGGGCCGAAGTTGTTCTTGGCAGAACAGTGACGAACAGAACAGAAAAACCCACTAATTTGATCCTAAAATGGTCGTCTCTTAGCCAAAAACCTCGATTCTTTTTGCAAAATGACCCAAATACTATTTCCTTCAATCCACTACTACTATTTTACTCAAAAACAACCTAGATCTATTCGAAAATTTGAATTTAAAGGGTTTTTGAAGCTTTAATGGTTTTTCCTAAAAATCCAAATTCTTCATCAGAATGGATTAGATTCGATCCTAACTTGATTCTAAGCTTAATATATCAACAAAATGAAGCTATTCAATCCATAATAACAAGAATTAGTACCTTGAATCCGATTTTTGATCTTAAACCCCTTTTTTCTTCAAAAACCTTCAAAAACCCACTGATTCTTCTGATTTTAACACCAATTGATGGATTTGGATCGTTTTCAAGATGAAATTATGCTCTGATACCAATTGAAAAGCACAATAACACTGATTCAATCCATTTGATGGTGTTGGATGATGATTTTGGCTAGAAAAGTGAAGAATGAGATTAGGGCTTTTAGAGAGAGAAAGTAGAGAGATGGTAGAGAGAACAATTGCTGGAAATGAATATTTGATTAATGGGAAAAGTTAAAGTTTTAAGCCTTACATGTTGGTATTTATACCATGGCTTAAAACTTGGTTAGTTAGGACTAATTCCTAAACAAAACTTAACATCTATACAATGTTTCACTTTTACCCCCTAGACTATCTATTACAACTTTCTAGTACCTAACAGGTATAAATATGAACATATATATATCTAGTGGTATGAATATATATGTATATATACTTTGAAGTGGGATCCTGTGAGGACTCAAAAAACAGTGAGGACTCGTGAGGACACCTCATAAAAATTTCAAAAAATTCCGAAAAAAATATATATAACTCACCATGATAATTACTACATTTGACCAAAAAAAATTTCGAAAAAAAAATTATGATCCACTTTTTTTTGCGGATCATAACAATGATCCATATTTTCTTTGTGGATCATTATTATGATCCATATTATTTTTTTTGGATCATTTTTGAAAAACCTTTTTTTCTTTTTTGGATCTTATAGGCTGCGATTTAGATATTTAAAAAAGAATTTTTTTTTGAAAAAAGTTTGTTTTGGATCATTTTTAGTGTTTTTTTTGGAGTCCTCGCAGTCCTCACCGGGAAAAGAGTCCTCACCGGATCCGGACCCTATATAATTTTATGTATGTATATGTGTACATATATGTATATTTTACGAAAACGTATTGTTTCTTCAACTTTTTCAAATAAGAATGCTTCTTTCTTATCCTTATTCAATAAAAGAAAATATAAATATGTAATAATTTTTTATGAGTCTAAAACGTAGCAGATTGTTATGTTTAAAATTTCATAAATTTAATATGACGACATTGTTTTGACAACCATATATGACGCAACTATATACTACAAAAAACATAACATACTTAATTAACTATTATGTTATGTATAAATGGCATTGAAGATTAGGATGAGACTTTCTATTTAAAATAGATTAGGTATGAGGGATTAGTTGTCATGTTTTAATATACATCTTTCTACATACATACAAAATTTCTAACGTGGATAGGTATAATTTTTCAGAATATACTTTTATGTATTATAATAATTTTTGTAGCTGTATCATGTAGATGCTTATTTTGTTTTGTGTATTTAATGAAAAAAGGCGTCTTTTATATTTCAATCTTATATTAAATGTTTGATCTGCTCATATTTCATATGACTCAATTCAAACTTCGGAGTATTAGTCTCTTGATCCGGTCCGAATAAAAAAAAGGCTATATTCGGTTCAAACTTGCCTCTGACTCGATCCTAATTTATTTTTATCATTCAGCACAGTGAGTGAGTATGGTCTCAGTCAGAATTTCTGACTCATTCAGCAGTCGTTTGATAGTTGTTGAATGAGTTAGTCATGATTGAATTAGTACTAATGCTGGTTGAGTTAGTTGTTGACCGAGTTCTGACTGAGTTAATTGTTTTTTCATTTGGATTGGATCAACAAAATGGTTTGGCCTAATCGGATATGCAGACCGATTTAATTAGATGAAATTTAGGAAAACAAACATGCTAACTCAAACCGAGTCTGAATCCGGACTGAGTCAAGAATAAATCAAACGATCCTAACTCAAATATCAATTAATTCAATGAGCACAACTTAGTTATGAACTATCAGACGACACCCATAATGTTATACCATTTGAAAATTAAGAACTTGTTTAATCATAAGATTGAAATACTTTTTTCACATGATTTGGAAGTTCTTGTATTTTTTGGAAGGGTAGACAAGAAAAAATTGTTTAATCATAAAGTTCAAGTAGTTTATTTTTCAAACATAACCTCTTAATATTTCCGTTCCTTTTGTCCGATTAGTCATAATATTCTGACGGAATATTGATGATTGGATTAGGTTCTTTGATTAAAAGGGTGTTTTACACGTAAAATTTATCCTTTTTTGTGATTCACAAATTGTAGTTGTGCCTAACGGTATACTAGGGGACGATGATCCAGAACAAGTGATCGAAGGATGATAATCTGACAACGAATTCTAGATAACACAAATGACGTGAATTATACAAGATGTCATAACCCGGCATACCCGGCAAAAATGGTTGTGCAGAATTACGGGCGTGAGACATCATAACAATTGAATATAGCAACCACACATGTTAAATAGAACACATAAAAAATTACAAACGAAAGTATTAAAAGTGTATACAAATCTCATACTTTGTAAACTAGTTAAATATAAAGATATTGTTTTTCAAAGCATATATGAAAAGTATCAATAATATGGTTGGTGAATTCACATATTTTATGACTCAATAAATGTGGAATCTTATCAAAACATATATGGTACATATCATGTATAAAAGTTGTAATCGGTTTCGGACCATAAAAGATAAATATTTAAGGGCAATATGGAACTCGGGGTAATTGCTTTGATGATTACCATTGTTGTTAAGCATGTGTTGATAAAACAATCTAATATATGCTATGGATCAATTTGAGGTGTTGGATTGATACACATGCTTGTGACATATAATCATAGACTAACTTGGGGTGTTGACCAACACACCGTTACTACGAGTTTATTATATTTGTATTTATTTATTACACGTCGACCATATGGCAATACGTGAGCAATGTTTTTATGTTGAGTGTGATAAATTAATTATTAATTATGCAAAATCCTGGTAGGAGTATAACTATTCGACGTATGCATTCTTGTAAAGTAGTCATTCTAGTATAAACATTGTGATAAATTGCATGGTGTTATTTGTTAAGTGGGTTTCAGACAAGGTAACTACCTATTAGGACATAATCCTAGTATTCAATGTAAATAGTTGTAAATGATTATTATTATTATTGTCATTATGTACATTACCAAAATAGCTCCTCAATCAAGGAGTAATTATTATAATGAGTCTTTCTAATATATGCCCCTAGGGCATATGATAATGTGTACTTAATGAACTTATAATTTCCATATAAATCAAAAAACACATTTAATACACCCACTAAAAAGGCAATGCATAGACTTCATTAATGTTCATCAATACATATTTAGGAAAATTAAGTTACTTAAATATATCTTAATGTATGCCCCTAGGGCACAAGGTAGAAAAAACCTATTATAATAAGTTACATGTAAATATCTATGTAAATGAATAAAGTCTCTCCTATACACAATCAAAGGGTTTGACCGTGTATTCACATGGTATCAGCATAGCATTTGTTTGTGATTTATATCACCAATATTATTTAAGTGTAATGGGATAAACTTGTTGACCAAATGTAATCCTAATAAATATTGAACAAGTAAGGATGGTGCGGAGTGCACGCTTGTTTAAATTTGTTATGATTAAAATACACTGACTTAACGAGGGTTCGGGGGCAACGCCCCCGATAACGGAGTTCCAAGGGGCAGCGCCCTGGTCGGGGTCCAAGGGGCAGCGCCCCCTGGCGGGGTCTAAGGGGCAGAGCCCCTGGCTGGGAAATCCGAATTCGGATTCAAAACCCGGTATTCCGACCCGTCGAACCAAACCCGAATCCGACCCATATTTGGGCAGTTTTGAAACTGCAATTCGGCAATTTTGAGCAGTTTTCGTCAGTTTCCAGAAAGTGGAATAACATTGGTTTTGGTCATCTTCTCTGGTACGTTTTTCTCACAATACACACATATTCTCTGTTCTTGATCACACTGTGATTTCACCCGATTAGAGATTTCGAGTGTACCCTCGAAATACTTTGATCTGATAGTGAAAACACGACTTCACAGTGATCCAAGTGATTCGAAATCTGTAAAATATCTAACAAAGATCAAAGTATTTAGTAAAAATGGCGAACAGTGAATCTGTGAAAGACATGACGAGCAAGTTTGATAAGTTGGCGAAGAAGATGCATTTCCTTTGTGATTAGCCGAATTTTCATATAATAATAGTTATCACTCTTCGGTTCGAATGACACCTTATGAAGCGTTATATGGAAGAAAGTGCCGAAGACCTTTGTGTTGGCGAGAAGTTGGAGAAAAGGTGTTGGTGGGACCCGAGTTGGTTCAAGATACAAGTGATAAAATTTGGATTGTTCGGGAAAGAATGAAAACGGCCCAAGATCGTCAAAAGTCATACGCGGATAAAAGGCGAAAGCCGATAGAATATTCGGTAGATGATTATGTGATGTTAAAAGTGTCGCCATGGAAGGGCGTTATGAGATTTGCAAAGAAAGGTAAATTGAGTCCTCGATTTATCGGCCCATTTAAGATCTTAGAACGGGTCAGAAAACAAGCTTATCGACTCGAATTACCAGAAGAATTGTCAAGTATCCATGATGTGTTTCATGTTAGTTATTTGAGAAAGAGTCTTGGAGAGCACGATGAAACGGTACCGTTGACTGAAGTCAAAGTCAACGAGAACTTGAGGTATGTAGAGGAACCAGAAGAAATAATTGACCAAAAGTCAGTCAATCTCAAGAACAAACAAATTCAGTTAGTGTTAGTCAAATGGAAACATCATAGAGGCCCGAATTGCACGTGGGAAAGAAGGGAAGATATGATCGAGAAATATCTGTTCTTGTTCATCTCAACCTAATTTCGGGACGAAATTCTCAAAAGGAGGAGGTAATTGTAAAATACGTGATTTCGTTTGCCCTAAAATATATTATTACACTTAAGTAACTTGAATAAATATGATAAGTATAGAATGATTAAGAAGAGCATGCGTGAGCGAACGATATGTAAATAAGTAGTAATTGCTTAAATGCTCACAATAAGGTATATAAAAACGTCATTTTTGTGGAATGTTTCTGCAATATTTTCATTGAGGATTATAGATAATTTCATTACGAACGCGTAGGCGAAAACCTCATCGAAAACAAAGGCCCGAGTGAAAAGTTATGGGGTTTTAAGTATTTAGTGATCAAAATGGATACCCAACCGGGTCAAACCCGACCCAACTCGGATTTAACCCATTAAACCCACGATTTTTCTCACTTTTCTTCCCCAATTCTTCCCCAAAACTACTCCCAACTTCTGCAAATTTCAAGAACACAACATGCATGGTAGATTTCACAAGAAATTAGTGAAATCCTTACAAGATTATTGAAGATCTCAAAGGTATACTTCATTCTTGACTTGGATTTTCATTTGAATTCAAGAATCCACGAATTAGGGTTAAATTTCTGCTAAACACATTCTAATATCTTGATATTATGAATAATTTATGTTAGATATCAAGTTATTTAACTAAAATTATGTGTAAATTGTAAGAAATTAGAAATTTTCGAGTTAAAAGTTGTGTTGCAGCACTGTTTTGTAAAAATCATAGAGAATTGTAGAAAAATCGTTTAGGGGTGAATCCAGTGGTATCTGAATCGTATTGATTTCTTCTTTGTTTCTTATTTTGGTCAAGAAAGTAAGTTCTGGCTCTAAGATAGGTGAAAATTGCATTTTGTACAGTGCTCCTAAGCTGATTTCTGACAGCATGACGTTGCTGTATTGTAAAATTCATAGAAAATCATAGAAAAATCATAAAAATATGAGGTCAGGGGCATTGGAAACCTATTAAATAGTACAATTAACGCTCCAAATATCATCGGGTAACTTTGAGATTAAGTAGGTCATAACTGAGTAAACAAAAGGGTGTTTAACATGTAAAAATAAATTGTCAATTGAAAAGATCATAGATAGGGTTAATGGTAATATTTGCTTATGAAATTTCGTATGTATACTCCAGGGGTTATATAGAACATATTGGGAGCTTGGGACAAATGTCTACATCCTGGAAACTCAATATATTGATTAAGGGTTTCGGTTTGAGTTCGCACCCGATTAAACAACATTGTGAGTTCACTATGTGCAATGTGTATACTTTTAATTATATATGTGCAATGTGGTTAATTAGTATTCGTTTCGATTGGATGTCTTGTGTTTTGCCTTGGATATTGAGACTACCTTGTTGAACCATAACATTGCCTTGACCCGTTTGAGTGGAATGCCTTGAGTGATATTTCATTTCGTGAGGACCCATGGCGGCTCGAGTATTACTTTGTGTAATATGTTGGGCGGTGGACGCGGGAGTACCTGGTGGAGGAGTGGTATGGACCGTGGTGGTGAAGCTGGATCTTGGACTCATTTAGGGGTGCCTTGATCACCTTCATCGGCCTCATTCCCTAATGGCCTAAGAGGGAATGACGCACTTTGTTGAATCCGGAATTGTACATTGTTCGTTGGTGACCCGATATTGATATGTGATGTTTTGTTATGACATGATTGTGTTAACCCGGTACTTTGACCCGTTGACATTGGTTTGATTATTTATTTTGATTTATATAATTATTTAGTATAACATTATACATTGTGGAACTCACTAAGTTTTTATAGCTTACCCGTTTAGTTGTCACCATTTTCAGGAAAGGATAAAGGCAAAGGGCAAGTTAGTTGATAATTGAAGATTAGTGGTACTTGAAGTTGATCTTGAAGCCTAGAAGTGCTTCTCTTTTGGTATAGATTTGTAGTGTTTTGATACCTATATATTTTGGGTTGATTTAGTTGGTTTGTATCCAAATTAGTTAGTTGGCATAAAATAAGTATGTATTTTGTAATTATGTCTTTAAAACTTATATTTTGGTTTAGAAATAGGTTTTTATGGTAAATGATGTAAAAATGGTTATTTTCGGAGTTCGGTCCTTACAATTTCCTTCCCATTTTTTCTTTCCTTTCTCCTTAATTCCTTACCATTTCGACAGCCTACTGCTCCTTTCTTCCCCATTTTGTGAATTACTCTATTGCATCTCCAACCATGGCTGCCGAAACACCTTCCAATCAATCTCCTTTCTCAATGAATACCTTACTCCACATGATGACAATCAAACTCACTTCCAAAAACTATCTTCTTTGGCGAAACGAGATGCTTCCCATCTTTACTTATCAAAAACTCTTGAGCCACATCGATAGTACCGCCTCTGCTCCGTCTTCAACCGTCACTATTGACGGTAAATCTGATGCAAACCGGACTATATTTCATGGTCTGAGATCGATCAACAAGCTGTGATTTTGCTTCAATCCTCCTTAACGGAAGAATCCGCTGTCGAAATTCTCGGCATTATAGCCGCTCGCCAAATCTGGCTCACTTTAGAAGCAGCTTACAGTAACATGTCGGTGGAGGGTGTTAATTCTCTTCACGATTCCCTTCGACAAATCTCGAAGGGCACCACCACTGTTTCTGATTTCCATCATCTTTTTAAATCTTATTGTGATCAATTGTCGGCGATTGCCATCCGATTGAAGAAATAGATAAAGTCCATTGGTCCTTTGTGGTTTGGGTCCCTAATATGAAACAATCTCTACAACAATTCGTGCAACCAAACCGGTTCCTTTGTTTCGGGACCTCGTAACTCAAGCCGAAAGTCACGAGTTATTTTTACTATCTCTTCATGGCTCATCCACACCACCCGTTGCGTTTCATGCCCAACATTCCACCACACATGGACGTGGTCGATCGTTTAACTCTCGTTCAAATACATCTCGTGGTAGAGGTTGTTTCCAAAATAAAGACCACTCATTGTCAATTATGTCGCACCAATGGTCATTATGCATCTCATTGCCCAAATCTTCATACTTATGCCACTCGT
Organism: Calendula officinalis; assembly: GCA_963853835.1. Classification (NCBI taxonomy): domain Eukaryota; kingdom Viridiplantae; phylum Streptophyta; class Magnoliopsida; order Asterales; family Asteraceae; genus Calendula; species Calendula officinalis. The sequence continues at coordinate 47,102,539 of OY970830.1, read as the reverse complement.
GCTAATTCTCAAGATGAATCGATGGCACACGCTTTTCATGCTCAATGTCATGTAACCAACCACAACCCGCATTGGCATGTTGACTCCGGTGCTACCGATCACATGACTTCATCTTGTGAATCTCTTCAAAACATGGCTCCGTACAAAGGTAATACCCATGTCACATTTGGAAATGGTAAGAGACTTCCAATTACTCATACGGGTCACTCAATTGTTTCTAATAATATCTCGTCAGGTAATATACTTGCCATTCCAAATCTTGCCAAGAAACTACTTTCCATAAGCAAACTAACTACCGATCATCCGGTTGATGTATTATTTTCTCAACCATTTTTTCATATTCAACATCGGATCACCAAAAAGGTTCTTGCTAATGGCAAATGTGAAAATGGGCTTTACATACTTAAAGATGATCATCATGCTCTTGTTGCTACTACTCAAAAACTGAAGCAAGTCTCTTATGAATTATAGCATACCCGTTTGGGTCATGTATCTTTTGATGTAATTTCATATTTACGTAAACTAGGGGTTTTTTAACAACCACCTCTTTATTACTTAAACCTCTTATTTGCACTTTGTGCCAACTTGCTATAAGTCATCCTTTACCATTTAATACTAATGCTTCACGTTCATTACTTGCTCTAGATTTGGTTCATTGATTTTTATGGGGACCTTCTCCCACTTGCTCAAAAGATGGTTATCGTTACTATGTAATTTTATGGATGATTATTTTAGGTTTACGTGGTCCTACGCGCTCAAAACTAAAACGGGTTTTATACCCTTTTACCTACCTTTATTAATCTTGTTCAAACTCAATATTGAAGAAAAATCAAAACTTTTCAAAGTGATGGCGGCACCAAATTTGTTAATGAAGGACATAATAGTCAAAAGCCTTACCAACTTGGTTTGGCAGGATATTCTTATAAAGTGATAAGTACAAGAATCACTCCTTAAATTAAGGAGGAGGAAATAGAAAGTAAATAAATTACAATGAATACATATTACTATCTAATAATAACGTATAACTACATTAATAACGTATGACTACATTTTAATGTCTAATATCCCCCTTGAATCGAATAGGTGGCGGACCCAAGCGTAGCATTTTGCGAAAAGTTTCAAATTGAGATCTAGGAAGACTTTTTGTGAATATGTCTGCCACTTGAAGATTGGTTGGAATGAATTTCGTAACAAGTTTGTTGGAGTTTACGTGTTCACGTATAAAATGATAGTCCAAGTCTACGTGTTTTGCTCGTTTGTGTGCCACGGGATTTTGAGTCACAAATAAAGCACTTTTGTTGTCACATAATAGCGTTGGACAGTCCGGAGGCAATGCATGTAATTCTTGTAATAGGTGAGTAATCCAAACAAGCTCCGCGGCGGTGTTTGCCATTGCGCGATATTCCGATTCACAACTCGAGCGGGATATAGCGGGTTGTTTCTTTGCACCCCAAGAAACAAGATTACCTCCCAAATATATGGAATATCCATAAGTAGATCGGCAGGTATCCAAACATCGTGCCCAATCGGCATCGGAATAACCAATGATTTTGTTGTTTGTTGGAAACTTATACGTGAGACCAAAAGATAATGTACCTTTGACATATCTAAGAATGCGTTTAACCGGTTGAAAATGATCATTAGTCGGACTTTGTAAAAATTGAGAAACTTGGTTTACCGTAGGGCTGTCAAATCGTGCTATCGTTTCGTGTTGCTGGATAACACGACACGACACGAATTCGTTCAACACGAAGACGACACGACACGAAGTCGTGTTTCATTTTACTAACACGAACACGACACGATTAAAAAACGATAAACACGACAAACACGACAACACAAAATAAATAACAAATTTCTTACTTATTACATGTTAAAAGCACGACAAACACGATAAACACGACAAAATAATAACTATCGTGTCAATTTCGTGTTAATCTCTGAACACGAACACGACACGACTTCGTGTTTGTTTTACACAACACGAACACGACACGAACACGAATTCAAATTTCAGTTTCGTCCCAATTTCATTTCGTTTCGTGTATTTTTGTCGTGTCGTGTCAAGTCCGGCCTAGTGATCGTTAGATATTGAAGAGATCCAACGAGAGAACGATGCATAGTAGGATCCGAAAAAGGCACTCCATCTTTAGTGAACGAAACATGTGGAGATAAAGGTGTAGAAGCGGGTTTTGCATCGTACATTTGAGCTCGTTGTAAAATATTGCCCGCATATTTTGATTGAGTGAGAAAGAGACCATCTTTCATATGAGCTACTTCGAGACCCAAGAAGTAATTTAAATCACCAAGATCTTTGATGGTGAACTCATTATTGAGAGCCGAGATAAATGACGAAATTTGAGATTCATTGTTTCTGGTGAGTATAAGATCATCAACATAAACCAATAAGTACATGATACAAGAATCACCCGAATAGATGAACAAAGAAGTGTCGGCTCGACTACATGTGAAACCGTATGTATGAAGAAAAGTACTCAAGGTATGAAACCAAGCACGTGGAGCTTGCTTTAGACCATAGATAGCTTTTGAAAGTTTGCATACATGTGTGGGATATTGAGGATCAACGAATCCCGGAGGTAGCTCTATAAATACGGTTTCATTTAAAGTTACCGTTTAAAAATGCATTTTAACGTCAAGTTGATGCAATTTCCAATTATTTAAAACTGCTAGAGATAACACAATACGAACGGTTGTGGATTTCACAACGGGACTAAACGTGTGAGAAAAATCAAGTCCCGGAATTTGTGTGTACCCTTGAGCAACAAGACGAGCCTTAAAGCGTTCTATTGTGCCACCCGATTTATATATAACACGATAAACCCACTTTGAGCCAATTATGTTTGTGGATGTAGGTCTTGGAAACAATGTCCACGTTTGATTTTTATGAAGAGCTTTGATTTCCTCAACCATTGCCTCAACCCATTTTGGATCTTTAGAAGCGCCCTTATAATTTCGAGGTTCACTTTCGGCATTTAATGATATATGAAGCGGATGTGTCGCTAAAGAAGCAAGATTTGCAACATGTTTAGGTTTAAAAATCCCCGATTTGGATCTATTTTGCATGTGATGAGAGGTTTGGTGTTCAGATTGGGTGGGAATGTTATTTGATGCGCTGGATTGAGGGACTGCCGAGGTGGGATTGGAGTCCTCGATTTGAATTTCAATTTGAGGTGGTGAACTTTCAATGTTTGGGCTAGTATTATGCATTGGGCCAATGGTTGTAGTGGGCATGTCAAATTGAGGTGATGAACCGTGGTATGGGGTGGGCTGGTCGCAGTTTGTAGGTGGGGAAAAAGGATTAGAAGGTGTAGTGGTGCTCATGCATTTGTTCATGTATTTGGGTAGATGGTTGTTGAGGTGAAGTGGGCTCTTGTAAGGTATTTATTGGTTGGGCCGTGAGTTTTGATGAGCTGGGATGACAAAGAAAACAATTTGAGGTGGTGGAATTCGTTAAATGCTCAGTGGGGTTTGGCACAATTTGTGACGGATTCAAGGCAGTAGAACATGGGATGTCTTGTAAAACTGTACTTTAATTCCAAATTGCGAATATTGGAAGTGTAAGTATCTCCTTTTAAAGGAAAAACTTCTTCATTGAAACGAGCATGTCGAGTGATAAAAATTCTTGAAGTAGTTGGGTCTAGACATCGATAACCTTTATGTTGGGTACTATATCCAATGAAGACACACCGAATGCTTCGTGGTGCAAGTTTATGCTTGGAATAATCACGTAAATAGGGAAAAACTTGACACCCACTGTTAAATTTGCATAATTAGGAGCACGATTAAAAAGAAGTTGAAATGGTGATCTTTGATTTAATAAAGTTGTGGGAACTCTATTTATAATAAATGTTGCCGATGAAAACGCATCAACCCAATAAGAAGCCGGGATGCTTGCATTAAAGAGCATTGCTAAGCCGGTTTCAACAATGTGTCGGTGCTTACGTTCGGCTCGACCATTTTGTTGCGGAGTCTAAGGACAAGAGAACCTATGAAAAGTTCCATTGTCATCAAATTTTTTTCGTATCGTATGATTAGCAAATTCCGTACCGCCATCACGTTGAAAAGTTTTTAGAGGACAAGAGCACATTGTTTGAGCAATATTAATAAAGGTTGATAAAACCGAATAAAATCCACTTTTCGTTTTAAGAGGATAAAACCACGTAAACCTGGAAAAATCTTCAACAAATATAACATAATAACGATATCCATCCTTAGAACAAATTGGCGAAGGGCCCTATAAATCACAATGAACTAAGTCTAATGGATGAGATGATCGAGATGAATTAGTATCAAAAGGTAAACGTGTACTTTTAGCTTGTTGGCACGAAGTGCAAATTATTGGTTTAGGTAACAATGATGAAATAGATAAAAAACCTAACTTGTTCAAAATTGAAATAACATCAAATGAAACGTGACCCAAAAGGGAATGCCATAACTCATAGGACTCCTTTTTAAGATGTTTAGTTGCAACAAAAGCTTTGTGCTCGTCTTGAAGTACATAAAGTCCATTCTCACATTTACCACTAGCAAGAACCTTTTTGGTTTTCCGATCCTGAATATTAAAAAATGGTTGAGAAAATAACACACCAACAGGATGATCAGTGGTTAGCTTGCTCACCAAAAGTAATTTCTTGGTGAGATTTGGAATAACAAGAACATTATGTAAGGAAATATTCTTATTGATATGAGAAAGACCCATATGAGTAATAGGAAGAGATTTACCATTTCCAAATAGCACTTGAGAGTTACCTTTGTATGGACCCGTTTGATGAAGATGTTCACATGGGTTAGTCATATGATCCGTTGCTCCCTAATCAACGTGACAATCGGGAGTGTTTGTGGTAACGTGAAATTGAGCATGAAATTCCTTGGCCAATGATTCATCAATGGTTGGAGATTGATTTGCATAGTTTGCAAGTTTAGGACAAGATGAAGCATAATGACTATTTGTTCTACAAAGTTGGCAATGAGGAGACCGGCGATAGGCACCACGACCCCGACCATGTGAATGTTGACCATGGTAATTAGAGGAACGCCCTTGACTACGATTGGAAGACCCTGTGGACTGTCGTGCATTAAAAGCCACAGTGAGTGTATTAGAGCCATGCAATGAAACCAAAAAAAGTTCATGGCTCTCAGCTTGTGTAACTAAATCACGGAATTTTGGGGCAGGTTTCGATGCACGAATAGCGGTAGAAAACATCTCATAGGACGGGCCTAAACCACATTAAAACCAATGAAGCTTATCGATCTCGACAACGGGGCGCCCGATTGCCGTAAGTTGATCGCAAATCGACTTGAATTTGCGACTAAATTCTGCTACGGTGGAGTTTCCTTTAGTGAGATATCCATGAGCATCCCTCAATGAATGAACCCTTTCAACAGAAGAATTGATGTAGGCAGCCTCTAAGGCTGTCCAGATCTGATGTGACGACGTAATGCCAAGCACTTCCGCCGCTGTTTCCTTAGTCAGGGACGATTGTAAAAGAATAACAGCTCGCTGGTCAGATTCGGACCAGGTAAGAGCAGCGGGATTCGGTACTGTTTTGTCATCAACAGTGATTGTCGCCGGCGGAGCGGTGATGGTGCCATCAATGTACCCGAGCAGTTTCTGATATGTGAAAATAGGCAGCATATTGTTGCGCCAAAGAAGATAGTTTGAAGAGGTTAACTTGATAGTCATCATATGGAGCAAAGTATTCATGGAGAAAAGTGTTTCGGTGGTGGAGGAATTAGCATCGGCGGACATGGTGAGAGATGGAGAACGAGCGGATGAATTTTGGTGGTGAAAAAAAATTCCAGGAAGAATATTGGGTATAGTGGCCACCGAAGTGTAAGGATGGCAGGAGAGATTGTTGGAAAAAAAGAAAAAAAGGAGAGAAAAGGAGCTAGGCTGATACCATGAAGGACATAATAGTCAAAAGCCTTACCAACTTGGTTTGCAGGATATTCTTATAAAGTGATAAGTACAAGAATCACTCTTTAAATTAAGGAGGGGGAAAATTGAAAGTAAATAAATTACAATGAATACATATTACTATCTAATAATAACGTAGGACTACATTAATAACGTATGACCACATTTTAATGTCTAATAGTTATTCATACGATTCATTTTTTTTGAAGACAATGGAACATTCTTGTCCTCATACTCCACAACAAAACGGTCGCGTAGAATGGAAACACCGGCATATTGTTGAAACCGGCTTGGCCATGCTCTTTAATGCTCACATACAGGCCTCTTATTGGGTCGATGTGTTCTCATCGGCAACTTATATTATTAATCGGTTACCAACTACTTTATTGGATCATAAATCACCTTTTCAATTGCTCTTTAACAAGGAACCAAATTATACAAATTTTAGAGCTTATGGGTGTCAAGCATTCTCATATCTTCGTGATTATTCTCCGCACAAGCTTGCTCCACGAAGCATTCCATGTGTATACATTGGTTATAGCATTCAACACAAAGGATATCATTGTCTTGATCCATCAACATCCTGGGTATATATGACTCGCCATGTTCGTTTTAATGAGACCATCTTTCCATTTAGTGGGACCTCTTGTGACAAAAATCTTAAAAATTTGGATCTCACCACATTTGCTAGTGATATACCACTCACTGTTACATCCTCACCTACAACTCAAACCCATACCCCTCAATGCCATCCACCAACTACTTGCACTTTATGCAATCCGGCACCCACTGCCACATCTCCAATACCACCAATCAAAACTTTTACTACCCAACCCACCATCCCAAATCCAACGGCACATCTTGAAATTTCCTTACCGACACGTACGGCCCAAACTACACTTAACCCACCCCCACAAATGGATATTCCTACTACCACCGATCCAATCGCCCCACCAAATACGACGCAAGCTACAACATCCACAAATTTAGAACATAATCCTAGTACCAATCCACTTCCCTCCACCAACACTCCACAAACTAATACCACTCACCCAATGCAAACTCGATCGAAATCTGGAATTGTTAAACCTAAGCATATTGAAAACTTTTCATCTCTCACTATTCATCCTCTCCAAATTGCCTTATCCTCCATAACCGAACCCCGTGGATTCAAGAGTGCCTCCAAAGGTTCAAAATGGATGAATGTTATGCTTGATGAAGTCAATGGTCTTCATCAAAACCAAACGTGGACCTTAGTTCCTCGTCCGCATTCCACGAATGTTTTTGGTTCCAAATGGGTTTATCGTGTCAAATACAAATCCGATGGAACGGTTGAACAATTTAAAGCACAGTTAGTTGATTAAGGCTACACTCAAATAACGGGACTTGATTTATCTCATACCTTTAGTCCTGTTGTTAAAGCCACCACCATTCGAATCGTCTTAACCTTGGCCGTTTTAAACAAATGGCGTCTTCATCAATTAGACGTCAAAAATGCATTTCTAAATGGCAACATTCAAGAAACGGTATACATGGAACAACCTGTAAGTGATTTACGGTTTAATCAAGTAAAACGCAGGGGAAAAATAAAATTAATCACTAATAACGTATCTACATATTGGCAAGATAATTAAGCATAAAAGATAAAGAGTTTAGTATGAAAATCATACCCTTGAAACTTTTAATTACACTAACGAATAAGGATGAAGAACTCCAAGAATTCAAGGTAGAATTCCTCTAATGGTATCCACTCTACACCATATCAAAAACACCGATTGGAATGCTAGTCCCTTGTTTAAGAATCAAAACTAAAACCCACAAACTTCCATATATGTTGACGTGAATTTTGTTTCTGACGGAAAACCAATCTTTAAAAAACAATTATCAAAATCACTTGTTTCTTTTGACGTAAGGTTTTAAGAAGTTTTTTTCCAAAACACACACCATTTACTTCACCATGAGATGTCCACAAACTTCCATATATGTTGACGTGAATTTTGTTTCTGACGGAAAACCAATCTTTAAAAAACAATTATCAAAATCACTTGTTTCTTTTGACGTAAGGTTTTAAGAAGTTTTTTTCCAAAACACACACCATTTACTTCACCATGAGATGTGCGGCTGTCAAGTTTAGGGAGGGAGATTAGGGTTAGTATTTCTTGCTCCCTAATCTAAGTATATATCCATAATACAAGTTATGAGATATGACACTTAGCCCCTCGTACTTTTGATTCTTTATGATTACTCACTAATATGTTTTAACTTAACAATTAATTAAAACATAACTAGTCAAATAATTATAGTTTATATAAATAATATAATTACCCTAATTATATTATATATATTAAATGGTGTTCGGCGTATAAGTGTGTGACCCTTTAGGCTCACATACGTCTAGCCATATAACTATATGTCATGTACATGTAGCATATTCCAACAGCTTCCACTTGCGCACGTCATAACATCAAGTAGTTATACAAGCAAAGGTTAGAGTCTAGCAACCCGCCAATGCCCCTAGAAGTACATGAGTGAGTTTCATAATAGTCCAGGTTCAAAGTTTTTCAATTAGTTATCCTTTTGTTACTGATACCATGTTGAATTTCGGACAAGGATTAATGTCAATCTAAAATTTCAACGATTCTGTTTCTCGATCTATACATTGAAGTAGATTACCAAACCAATCAAGATTCATCTTGATTACCTTTGGGTACGGCCGTACAAGCATCTATTCAAATCATCGAGGGGCCCAGTAGTATCTAATCCAAACATGTGGAGGAACAAATTCTTTATTGACTACATGTGTTTGATATATGCTTAATATCAAACCTGAAGATGGTTGTTATAGCAGCCTTATTCAGGTCAGCGTTTAACCACATCAAAGTTTGACACTCCACACACACAAACCAACTTGCATCTCAAGTCAGAGGATAAGAGACAAAGCCTTTATGAGATTCTCTTGTAACATAAATCCAGGAAGTGATTTCTCATAGGTTGGGTCAGTCCAATTGTGCATCAAAATGAACAACATGTGAGTTTGATTTCATCATCCTTAGTCATACTAAGATCATGTCATCAATGCCCTCAGATTTGTCTTAATAATATTCTCATATTATTAATATGACAATGGACAATTTAGAAAATAAAACACAATAAATATTCAAGGATATAAACATGCAAATATAGAACACAGTAGATATTCATATAAAAACGATCATATCAAATATATCAATTTATTCCAATATAAACTGCTCAACGTTCCATTATCCAAATACTAAAATAGATTTACATGAAACTACTAGCTTGTCGATGGTCAATGTTCCATTCATATTCAATATGTGTGGTGCAAGACATTGAGTTCGATAAAGTGTCAGCTAGTTAGTTATCTGTTTGAACTTTAAGAGTACGAATTTCACATATCTCTATAAATCATTCGAATGTAGTGAACCTTCGTAAATAGGATCTAGAGTCATCACGACCTATTTCAAAACCAGCATAAGTATAGCAAGTATACTTAGTTTCAGTTTGGTATCTCCTCCATAACCAAGGAACATATATCCAGTATTTCGAAAATACGTCAATGTGTTCTTAATAGCAATCCAGTGACTCTCTCGTGAATTCTATTGGTATTTTCTAGTAAGGTTCCATGAGGATGTTACATTAGGTCTAGTGCACCTTACAACGTACATGATGAATGGAATAGCCGATTCATAGGGGATTACATTCATTTGCTTCACCACATCAGGTGTGGAAGGTCCTTGAGTCTCACTCAAGTTTACATTGTGTTGCATACGAGGAATTCTTCGTGTGGAACCATCCATTCTAAACCGTTTTAGAATTTTGTCAACGTAAGCACTTTGACTTAAACCAATTAACCGCTTTGATCTATCATTATAGATCCTTACTCCAAGTATGTATGTCGTATGCTTACAATCCTCATGTCAAAACATTTTCCAAGGCATGATTTTCATCTTGTAGCATTGGTATATTGTTTCACATGAGTGACATGTCATCAACATGTATGACTTGAGAAACGTCGATGCTCCCACTAGCTTTCATATATACTCATGCTCAGTTTGGATTTTAGGTGAAACAAACATTTTGTTTTCATCATTAACCAAATCTCATAGTCATAGTATACTACTTTGGCTATAAAAATCCTAATGTCTTTAGTAACAGGCGAGAAGGTTTCATCATTGTCAATTCAGTAGGATTGAGTATAACCTTTTGTTACTAGAAGAGATTCATAGGTGTGTATATTTTCATCCATGTCAACAGTCTTACTGTATTGAGAAAGATCAACTGAGTTCAAAACTTGATTGTCTCTTATGGATTTCATTTTCGCATTCATAGCTTCAAGTCATTTTTTGAATTCAAATTTCGATAATGCAACTTGACAATTAGGGGGTTCATAATGATCCTCGAAACTTGCTCCCCAGCATCAACATAAATCTATATCGTTCAGGTGCATGAGGTGTCCTTGCGGATCTATGAATGGAAACAACATCATCATGTGGTCCAACATCTCTATGTTCAGCCTCAGTGTGATATTTGCTAGTGTTACCAGAAGGTTGTGCATCTTCGCTTTGAATCTTGTCAAAGTCTATAGTGCTCCCACTTGCTTTGTGAAATGAGACTGTTTTCAAGAAACTCAACACACCGAGCAACAACAATTTGTTCTCAGGTGGGTAGTAAAATAGTAACGAAGATACACTTGATAGATTTGGGTTCAAGTTTGTTCGGCGTGTCTCGTTCCACGAGATGCTTACAACCCCAGATCTTCAAGTAAGACAAATAAGGGACTTTCCCATTCCATATTCCATATGGTGTCTTTTCAACCTTTTGTTCAGAATCATATTAAGTATTCGAGCAGCAGACTTCAGTGCATGCTCCTCAAAAGGATAGTGTAAGAGTAGTAGGACTCATCATAGACCGAACCATGTCACACAGGGTCCGATATCTCCTTTCATACACACCATTATCTTGTGGAGAGTATGGAGGAGTGAATTGTGAGACAATCTCACGGTGTGTTGGATGATCCAAAAACTCTTGACCCATGTGCTTTCCTCCTCGATCAGGACGGAAATCCTATGTTGTCTTGCCGAGTTGATTTTCTACATCACTTTAGAAAGCTTTGAACGTTTCAAAGATTTCATGTTTATGTTTAATCAAGTAAACATAACCACAACGACTGATGTCATCAGTAAAAGTGACCAAGTAGGTAGGATCTTCCCTAATCTTAGTTCTAAAAGGGCCACACACATCAGTATGTATGAGTCCAAATAGATTTTTAGCTCTTTCGCCTAACCTCGGAGAAAAGCTTTCTTGTTATCTCTCCATAATATACAAGAGAGGCATTTCAACGATTCATAATCATTTGTTAAGAAGCCCGTCGTGTTGCAGCCTCAAAATGCGTTTCTTGTTTATGTGGCAAAGATAACAATGCTCTAGGTAAGTGGAATCCAAACCAATTTGGATTCTTGAGTGCTACATTTGTATATAGAACTATAGTTTGAATTAGGATCATGCATATTAATTTCAAACATACTATTACAAGGAATAGTTATAAAAACATGTTATCTTTCTTAAAAAAAAATATCATAATCCATAATAGTTTGAATAAATCATTATTCAACAAACGATAAAGCTAAACAATGCAAAATTAACAATTGTTCAAAACAATAATTAATGCATTAGGAAGGATAAGATCACAGCTTCCATTCATTTAGCTTTCTACTTCACTTTTAATCTTGCACATTTGTGTAAATGTGAGTTCCACAACTAGTGTCATACACTCAAGATTTATTTGGGAAAGTATAGAGTTCTATAATGAAGATACCTAATGTGCTAGCTAGAACACATTTGTCATTCATCAACTCTGCCAAGTAGGCAGTACAGTTCCTCCTTCAATGGCTGGTTTCATCGCAATGATGGCAAGAAATATCCTTTGCAGGGTGCTCCTTTTAACAGGTGGGGGAATCGTAGGTTTGGATAAGTAAACTAGCTTACCCTTCCCTGATTGCTAGAAAAGTATTGGGTAACCCTTGCTCAATCAGTTTTACCATAGCATGTTATCAACGATTGTCTTCCCCATGCTATGTACTTTTAAAACTATTTTCAAACTGGTCATAGTCCTTGTATTGAGGTAAGAATCAAGCTCATTCCAAGAACTTGTGGTAAGGGGTAACCAAGACGTTCCATTTGATCAAGATAGCATTTCATATTCAAGATGTAAGTGCTAACTGATTGACCATCCTCTTGCTTGTAAGCGTGGGATGCTTTAACTGTTTTGAACAGTTCATGTTCTGCTTATTGTTGAAATATCATTTTCAACTCGCTAAACGTGTCATATGCTGCGAGTTCCTCGAAGTTCTTCGGATCTCGAGGTTCATGCTCACAAGCATAGGATAGCAACTTCTTGGTGTTCGTTAAGCGTTTTGGTAAAGGCTTGACGAACAACAACATAAGAATTGGCAGGAGGTGTCTCAGGTAAGGCCTCTTATAGGTGTATCAACTTGTTCTCATCTCAAAGGACAATCCTTAGAGTTCGATATTAGTCGATTTCAGTTTTCAAGAACTGATTTTAGAGTGGAGATACTTAGGTTTTGATTTGTTGTTGTTATCTGTATAACACACAAAGTTCAAAATATAGTATTTTCAATAATAATTTATTTTTAAAAATTAACTACCCAATTAATGTAATTAAAAGCTAAGATCCTATTGAGCTTCTATCACCTCATCAGTTGATCTGCTAGTGATGATAGATCCAATAGGTAGGTGAAAAAATTTATTTAAGATATGAATGAATTGTAACATATGTGTTCTAATTTTGAGTATTTTAATTGTTAAGTTAATTATAGGTGGTAAATGACAAGTTGTTAGGTTACGTTGGTTGAAAGTGTTGGTCAAAAATCTGTATTTTCGGTATTTGGATAAGTGGCATAAGTCAAAAAGGAAGAAAAATGTGAAATTGCAGCATTTCGGAAGATAGCGGCGCTATCTTAGAGATAGCGGCGCTATGTTGTGTAAAAGGGGACAACAACTCGAAATAGCTAAGGGGAAAACGCGAAAAATTTAGAGATAGCGGCGCTATCTCTGGAAATAGCGGCGCTATTTAGCGCGGGGTCGAGATATCGGCGCTATCTTGGGCAGATAGCGGCGCTATCTTGTGCAGATTAGGCATAAAATCGGGATTTTTCCCCATTTCAGCAAAAACTCTCTCCAGAACTTTCTATAGTCGGGTGTGGGCGATTTTGAGCGAAAGTTGGTGATCTTGGGCAGATTTTGGCTAGAAATCAAAGGATTTTCATCAATTGTGTTGATAACCAAGGTATTTCTTCATCCCTAACATCATGCAAGAGTAGAAATTGAGATATTTAGTTGTTAGGTCAAGAACCCTAGTTGAAAGTTGAGTTATAATCTGAAAATTTAGATGGTACTCTAGTGTAACTGAGTATTTAGCTATGAGGATTGTAGTTAGTATGTGATCTTGTGCAAGTATGAGTAAATTGGTGATCTAGGGTTTTGGTTCATCACCAAATTAGGGAAATTGATGACTAAGGTTTATCCTAGATATGATTATGGTTTAGAATTGTTGTTGAGATGTGTATAATTGTGATAGGTAATCAATTAGGAGATTGTGGTGACTTCATTGACCGGTGACTTTGGGACTTTGATTAAAGAAGTTATTAGCTTGTGTTGGCAATTGCTTAATCCCAGGTGAGTTCATCTATGTACAACTGTATACTAGTAGTTATATATATCTAAATGCTACGTGTTTAATTGTTATTTGGTATAATGTTATCACACATGCGATGCCTAGAACATTGAATTGGTAATTCTAGTGATTTGACTGAAATATGATTAAATGAAGTTTGATTCATTAATAGACTTTTGCTATGTGTATTGACTTGTAAGAATATAGTGAATATTTGTGGTATGCCTTGTGAATAATCTTTTGATAGATGTCATGATTGATGGAATATCCTTGTAGTGTCTCACTTGATATCGATTCATGTCGTATGAATTCCTCGTGTTACGTCTCGGTTGGATTGCCCTAGTATGAGACTCATTTTTATTGATTCGGGTTGTGATAATCCTCTTGCTCCGGTCTCGTGGAGTTATCGTTGTTACTATTTCGTTTGAAATCGAATATGAGTTACCCGTACGAATTCCTTGAGAGATGATTTCGTTTCGTGAGGACCCACGGCGGCTTGAGTATTACTTTGTGTAATATGTTGAGCGGTGGACGCGGGAGTACCTGGCGGAGGAGTGGTATGGACCGTGGTGGTGAAGCTGGATCATGGACTCGGTTAGGGGTGCCATGATCACCTTCATCGGCCTCATTCCCTAATGGCCTACGGGGGAATGACGCACTTTGATTCGTTTGTATGGTATTGAAATCTCATTGATTCTTGATGTGGTATTGTCTATCAGTTCCGGTGGTTTCGTGATGATTCTCGTGTAGTGTTGATTCGGTGATTGGTTCTCAATTGTGGTTATTATCTTGCAAACTCTTGTTGATTCTTGTGATATAGTTGTATTCTCAATGTCAGACATTCAGTGATTCTTGTTGATTCCGGACAAGTGTTGGTACTCGGCTATGACGGATTCTCGGTAAATCTCATGTTAAGTTGTAAAGCTTCTCGGTCAGTTATGTAGTGTTGTGTACTTGCTATAATATGAATTACTTAAGTAGCTTTATACCATTTTATATGTTATTATTTCTTTGTTTTGTATATAATGCTAGTATTATTTTGTACTTTATGAACTCACTAAGCTCGTTGTAGCTTACCCGTTTAGTGGACTAACTTTTTACAGGAAAAGATAAGAGTGAGCATATAGGATCTTGAAGTTGATCGGAGGCTTAGAAGTTATACTCCGGGCGTGTATTTAGGTATGTGGGAGTTGGGTAGTTTTGTATTCCGATTTTTTTGTAGTTAGCTGGTTTGTATCCATAGTCTTTGTTGGTAGTGAGATCTTGGCTCATTTGTTGTATTTTTGTATAGTCGTTATCGGTTTTGAATGGTTAATTGTAATTAGATAGTTATTAGAAAGTTGTTCGTTCTGATTGGTCGTTCATTTTGATTGGTGGAATTTCTTGATCCGGTCGTTACAATATGGTATCAGAGCATTAGTTTGAGTGAACTAGGTATCATAGCGGTGCTTAGACTCAAACTTAGGTGTTGATGGTGGAAGTGTATGGATTATGGGTTTAGGATGGATACAAACCATAGGTTTAAGTCTAGAAAATGGGTAAAGGGTTATCAATAGGAAATGGTATGATTAATGATATACTTGTGTGGACTTAAATTTCGGTAAATCATGGATCAAATAAGTGGTAAATGTGATCATGGGGTTTCTGAATAAGAGGAATTTTATGCTTATCTTGAGGCATGAAACAACTTTGTTAAATGAAAGAGGAACAAGTGTTTGTTGTGAAGAGAGATTGATGAGTAGAATTGTTAATACGGTTCGTTCTATGTTTGAATAACTTAGAAAATGAGAGAAAAGTAAGTTGAAGGCTAATGTGGTGATTGAATCTTTAAGTAAGAAATCTGGGGCAGTATCCTTTAAAACCTTTCGTAGTAGTGGAGCAATTGAATTTTCGGGTGTGCCTGATCTTGTGGAGGCGTTGTTGAGTATTGAAAACACAGACAAGGTATTCTATGTATCTCATGTCCATAGGGAAGATCAAAATGTTATGTGACCGCTAGGCTTTCAGGAAAGGCGTTGACCTGAGGAATAGTTTGTATAAAATATTAAGCGAGGAAGAAGAGGATCATATGATTTGGTAATCGTTTATAGTTCATTTTCTTGATCAATATAGTTCTAGTGAGATGAGAACAAGGATTGAGAAGGAATTCTTGGAAATTAGATTAGGAACAATGTTGTTAGACGAATATGAAACAATGTTTAATCTGGAGGCACAATTTGCCACAAAATTCATTCCAAAATGGAGTAAAGGAAGTGAAAATGCTTGTGGAAGGTTTAGATATGAGAATTATGAATTTGCTAGCAAATATGATATTCCTTTGTCGTGAAAGTTGTTGAATATACTCGGAAGGGTGAGCATGATTTGAACCCAAGTAGAGTGTTGATTCCTGAACCAAAACGTTATAAAATGAAACAATTCAATTCCCCCCCCCCCCCCCCGCAGTTCAGTGTCAGTTCTTTTCGAAACAGGTATAAGTAAGGTCTATGTGAAAGAATATATTATGTGTATAACTTTGATAATTTTATAGTCGGGTGCAACCTGTAAACGTCGACATTGTAGTAGAAATCATAATGGACGATGTAAGAATTATCAAGAACCTTGAAGTATTAGGTTTGTGGTGAAAACGGACACAAAAAGGTCTAGCTGTCCGTACAAGGATGCAATTATTAGTCTTACGGAAAGTTGGGATACCGAAAGTGTCAATGCTCTACTCTTTCTAACAAGTCGCCGATAATGAAACTTTGGTTCATCAGTCTTTTGTGACGGGTACTCTAAGCGAAAGGAGGAGGTTCCTAAGGCAAGAGGTTGTGTGTTCAAATACCTCTGAGGAAGCTTACGAGGATGCTAACGTCAAAATTGGTACATTTCTTGTTAATACTCTAATCGTTCGTAGATTGTTTGATTATGAAGAATCTGATTTATTGTGTGTTACTGGATTCGTTTGATCTTTAATATGTTTTTTTTATCCGATAATGAATCTGTTATGTACATGTTGATGTTGTGAAAAGTGAAACTTTAATGGTCACAAAGGATATGAGGATTTAAGTATTGGAAATTAATGACCACAAATTCTATATTGATCTAGGGTTCATAGAATTTGTCAAGTTTAAACATTATTATTGGAACGGATTAGGTAATGAAGTATATAGACAACCTTTTGTGTTTTAGAAAAGATGGACCGAAATTTGGTTGAAAGGGAATAACCCGAGTAAGTGTAGGGTGAAAATAGAATGGTGAATTAATGAACAAATTGGTTCTTGTAAGTGGTAATTCTTTTCCTATAAATGCATTAGTGATGTAGAATGGGTATTGTATGCGGATATGATATTGATATCCTCGACGAGTTAGATAGGCTATGAGCAAAACTTGAAACTCGAGAATAATAAAACTAATAGAATACTGAAGTACGGAACTTGGATGAGCTAGGAACTATGATAAGGTTAATCATAATATGAGTTTGGACTTTGATCATGTTAGTAGATGTTGATTAAACTGGAACTTAATTAGTATGAACTGAATATAATGTGGTTATTGAGGTGGTTATGATGCAATTAGTTTAACATAAATCTCAGTATCATGCATTTGGATTCAATTGCGGAATAATTAGTTAAAAATAGAACTTGAATCAATATAAAGTATCGGCTATGTATATAGAACAAGTAATTGGTTATGGTACGAAGTTTTGACCATGTATATGAGATCCAACTTTGACTTTGGGAATAGTATGAATTGAGAATTTGTTAAATGACATAAAATTTGATCTGATCTGAGTAATAGTTTGGGAACAAAGTTATTGATAGTGGGGAAGTGTGTAATAATCGGTTATGGATATTTAAAATTGGAAATGTACTAGAAATATCACAAGATTCAAGGTTAATGAATATGTTTATAAGTAAGAATTATGAAGGAACTGTATTTTGTATATAAGCTTTGTAACGTAATTATCAATTCAGACATGACGAATGGTTAACTACTAACCGAGTTGACTTTATAGATTGCGGTTTACTGTAATAAT
Source organism: Calendula officinalis (assembly GCA_963853835.1). Classification (NCBI taxonomy): domain Eukaryota; kingdom Viridiplantae; phylum Streptophyta; class Magnoliopsida; order Asterales; family Asteraceae; genus Calendula; species Calendula officinalis. Next base: position 47,084,872 of record OY970830.1, on the reverse strand, counting down.
AATGAATAGTTTAACAATGTTCAAAAGATTGAAATTAGTTTAATGCAGGGTAAGAGTCTGAATCAAAGGATCATGTGATGAAATTTAGTTAAAGGAATGCCGACTAATCTCAAGTAATGAATGAAAAGTATGGATACCGGTGGCGAAATTGGAATTAGTCCTAGAGAATTGTCATGGGAGATCGATTTATACCTAGAAAGGAATGAAAGGGAAGTTTGAATACACTCGATGAAATGACTCCTTTGAATGATATTGACTGAAGTCAAAGTCAATATGATTAAGAATATGAAGAAATTGAAAGAGGTATGTAATTAATGAATACCATATTTGTTAAGTTAATTGTTAAATTTTTATTGATAATATTAGGAATTTGGCCTGTTTTAAGGAAGGAACGGTTAAACATGAATCTGTCATTATATGCGTATTGGTATGGCTAGAATGTAACTCGTACATACTAAATTTTGAAATAGTATGGTTTTGACCCGTTTGAGTAATAATTTGGTTAAACGTGAATTGGTCAAAGAAGGTGGTCTTGGTTTTGCATATAAAATAAGTGTCTGATTTTGACCATGGTATGAATTAAAGTAATGCAATTCATATGAATTTTTGGCTTGTTTGAGTGATCGAGTAATACGGAAGGTATTTGTTGATTGAAGGTATTTCATATGTTTATTGATAATAATGTAGATATATTTGGCAAAATGGATCTTTTGGACCCAGGTCAAATGTGCTAAGAAATTGGAATATGTAGCTAGTGTTTGCCAAGATGGAAACAAAAGAATGAAATGTTCATAGATGGAATGGTAATTGAGGAAAGAAAAGATGATAAAATCAAGGAATTCTATTTCATTCAAGTCAACCTAATTTCGGGACGAAATTCTCAAAAGGAGGAGGTAATTGTAACATACGTGTTCTAATTTTGAGTATTTTAATTGTTAAGTTAATTATAGGTGGTAAATGACAAGTTGTTAGGTTACGTTGGTTGAAAGTGTTGGTCAAAAATCTGTATTTTCGGTATTTGGATAAGTGGCATAAGTCAAAAAGGAAGAAAAATGTGAAATTGCAGCATTTCGGAAGATAGCGGCGCTATCTTGTGTAAAAGGGGACAGCAACTCGAAATAGCTAGGGGGAAAACGCGAAAAATTTAGAGATAGCGGCGCTATCTCTGGAAATAGCGGCGCTATTTAACGCGGAGTCGAGATAGCGGCGCTATCTTGGGCAGATAGCGGCGCTATCTTGTGCAGATTAGGCATAAAATCGGGATTTTTCCCCATTTCAGCAAAAACTCTCTCCAGAACTTTGTCTAGTCGGGTGTGGGCGATTTTGAGCGAAAGTTGGTGATCTTGGGCAGATTTTGGCTAGAAATCAAAGGATTTTCATCAATTGTGTTGATAACCAAGGTATTTCTTCATCCCTAACATCATGCAAGAGTAGAAATTGAGATATTTAGTTGTTAGGTCAAGAACCCTAGTTGAAAGTTGAGTTATAATCTGAAAATTTAGATGGTACTCTAGTGTAACTGAGTATTTAGCTATGAGGATTGTAGTTAGTATGTGATCTTGTGCAAGTATGAGTAAATTGGTGATCTAGGGTTTTGGTTCATCACCAAATTAGGGAAATTGATGACTAAGGTTTATCCTAGATATGATTATGGTTTAGAATTGTTGTTGAGATGTGTTTAATTGTGATAGGTAATCAATTGGGAGATTGTGGTGACTTCATTGACCGGTGACTTTGGGACTTTGATTAAAGAAGTTCTTAGCTTGTGTTGGCAATTGCTTAATCCCAGGTGAGTTCATCTATGTACAACTGTATACTAGTAGTTATATATATCTAAATGCTACGTGTTTAATTGTTATTTGGTATAATGTTATCACACATGCGATGCCTAGAACATTGAATTGGTAATTCTAGTGATTTGACTGTAATATGATTAAATGAAGTTTGATTCATTAATAGACTTTTGCTATGTGTATTGACTTGTAAGAATATAGTGAATATTTGTGGTATGCCTTGTGAATAATCTTTTGATAGATGTCATGATTGATGGAATATCCTTGTAGTGTCTCACTTGATATCGATTCATGTCGTATGAATTCCTCGTGTTACGTCTCGGTTGGATTGCCCTAGTATGAGATTCATTTTTATTGATTCGGGTTGTGATAATCCTCTTGCTCCGGTCTCGTGGAGTTATCGTTGTTACTGTTTCGTTTGAAATCGAATATGAGTTACCCATACGAATTCCTTGAGAGATGATTTCGTTTCGTGAGGACCCACGGCGGCTTGAGTATTACTTTGTGTAATATGTTGAGCGGTGGACGCGGGAGTACCTGGCGGAGGAGTGGTATGGACCGTGGTGGTGAAGCTGGATCATGGACTCGGTTAGGGGTGCCATGATCACCTTCATCGGCCTCATTCCCTAATGGCCTAAGGGGGAATGACGCACTTTGATTCGTTTGTATGGTATTGAAATCTCATTGATTCTTGATGTGGTATTGTCTATCAGTTCCGGTGGTTTCGTGATGATTCTCGTGTAGTGTTGATTCGGTGATTGGTTCTCAATTGTGGTTATTATCTTGCAAACTCTTGTTGATTCTTGTGATATAGTTGTATTCTCAATGTCAGACATTCAGTGATTCTTGTTGATTCCGGACAAGTGTTGGTACTCGGCTATGACGGATTCTCGGTAAATCTCATGTTAAGTTGTAAAGCTTCTCGGTCAGTTATGTAGTGTTGTGTACTTGCTATAATATGAATTACTTAAGTAGCTTTATACCATTTTATATGTTATTATTTCTTTGTTTTGTATATAATGCTAGTATTATTTTGTACTTTATGAACTCACTAAGCTCGTTGTAGCTTACCCGTTTAGTGGACTAACTTTTTACAGGAAAAGATAAGAGTAAGCATATAGGATCTTGAAGTTGATCGGAGGCTTAGAAGTTATACTCCGGGCGTATATTTAGGTATGTGGGAGTTGGGTAGTTTTGTATTCCGATTTTTTTGTAGTTAGCTGGTTTATATCCATAGTCTTTGTTGGTAGTGAGATCTTGGCTCATTTGTTGTATTTTTGTATAGTCGTTATCGGTTTTGAATGGTTAATTGTAATTAGATAGTTATTAGAAAGTTGTTCGTTCTGATTGGTCGTTCGTTTTGATTGGTGGAATTTCTTGATCCGGTCGTTACATGAATCATGTACTTCATTCATACCACTTCATAAGTCGGTTTAATAAGCGGTAAAAACGTTTTAGCGACTATTAAATTATAAGTTTCAAATCATATTTAAACTTTTGTATTAATCTCAAAAAACAAGTTTAGATTAAAGAATAATCATAGATGATTAAACTGTAATCATAGATGATTAACAAATAATTATTGATGATTGAAAAGTAATCATGGATTATTAAATAATCATCGATGATTAACAAGTAATCATTGATGATTAAAAATGAATTTTTAAGTTTCATATCATATTTAAACTTATTGTATTAATCTCAAAAGACAAGTTTAGATTAAAGTGTAATCATCAATGATTAACAAGTAATCATAGATGATTAAAATTTTGGATGTTTTAATGTTTGTGTTTCAAAAATCATATTTTTAGTTGTTTATTATTTGTATTATATAGAAATTATGTCACAACCACAAACATATAATAAAACATGCAACACAATTTGTGCAAAACCTCGACCGATGATTACCTAAGTTCGGTCACGTGAGTCATCACGACGGACCGAAGGGTCAAGCTAGGGGACGGGTCAAAATGAACCCGAGCGGGCCTACATAAACCCAATGGGCTCCCACTTACTCCAAGAAAATCATGAGTAAGTAGAGCCCAACCAATGTGAAAATGCAATCTGTCCAAAAAAGCCAGCAGCCCATGAAGTGAAATTCGACCTAGCAGACGACATTTCCAGTCTTCCTGGCATTCTGGAAAGTTGTAGATCTCTGAGTTGCGGAAATTTTGGCGGTGGTTTCAGGTCTAAACGAGTTGCCAATCTCCGGGAAAGTGTGTTTTCGTGGAGCTGCGCAGGAGGTGCCAAAAATTGTTGTTTTTTCTTCAACTTTAGTCAACAAAGTACAAGATAAAAAGGAAATAAAATACAACTATTCTAATAGTTTTACAATTGAAATTTGCCCCAAACAATGGCACCAAAGAAAAGAAAGAATAAAAATTACAACAATTAGCCAAAACACGGCTTTCCCAAAAACAACCAAACATTCAAACAAATCACATTCAATCACAAACGGTCTAGGTTTTCATCGGTTTTGCACAATCAAGCAACAATTGACAAGGCTTTGGCCTGGAATATGGAAAAAATACATGTTTTGCCATATGAAAAATTAACAATTAATTGAAAAAACCAAGCCAAATTAAAATAAAAAATTCAATAGAACAAGATTAATTTTTTTATTAAGGTTTTTGTAACTAGTAGCAATTAGGGTTTCAAAAAATCAAATTTTTAACCCATATTAACAAAAAATTCGAAAATTAAAAAAAAACAAAGAACCCTAGGGTTCTTTTTCTTTCGTTCGTACGCCTCTAGGGGCAAAAAAATTTCGGATTTTGCTACTTTTTACAAAACCTTGCTAATTAAATCATCAATATGATGACTCGTGATACCACTGTTAGTGATTTACGGTTTAATCAAGTAAAACGCAGCGGAAAAATAAAATAAATCACTAATAACGGATCTACATATTGACAAGATAATTAAGCATAAAAGATAAAGAGTTTAGTATGAAAATCATACCCTTGAAGCCTTTGATTACACCAATGAATAAGGATGAAGAATTCCAATAATTCAAGGTAGAATTCCTCTAATGGTATCCACACTACACCATATCAAGAACACCAATTGGGATGCTATTCCCTTGTTTAAGAATCAAAACTAAAACCCACAAACTTCCATATATGTTGACGTGAATTTTGTTTCTGACGGAAAACCAATCTTCAAAAAACAATTGTCAAAATCACTTGTTTCTTTTGACGTAAGGTTTTAAGAAGTTTTTTTCCAAAACACACACCATTTACTTCACCATGAGATGTGCGGCTGTCAAGTTTAGGGAGGGAGATTAGGGTTAGTATTTCTTGCTCCCTAATCTAAGTATATATCCATAATACAAGTTATGAGATATGATACTTAGCTCCTCGTGCTTTTGATTCTTTATGATTACTCACTAATATGTTTTAACTTAACAATTAAATAAAACATAACTAGTCAAGTAATTATAGTTTATATAAATAATATAATTACCCTAATTATATTATATATATTAAATGGTGTTTGGCGTATAAGTGTGTGACCCTTTAGGATATATACTTAGGGTCACATACGTCTAGCCATATAACTATATGTCATGTACGTGAAGCATATTCCAACACAACCTCCGAGCTTTATTTATTCAAAATATCCAACACATGTTTACAAACTATCAAAGGTTCTTTAGGGTTTAAAACAAGCCCCTCGAGCTTGGTTTCAACAGTTAAGTGCTTTTCTCACCTCTTATGGTTTTATAGGTAGTCGAGCCGACACCTCGCTCTTCATCTACTCCCTCCACCGGTTCATGTATTATGTACTTACTAGTATATGTTGATGATCTAATTCTAACCGGGAATGATGAAAGCGCAATCAATCATTTTATTACATACCTTACTCGTGAATTTGCTATAAAATATCTTGGTGACTTAAATTATTTTTTGGGGCTCGAAGCTGTTAATACGAGTGATGATCATTTTCTCACTCAATCTAAATATGCTACCGACATTCTTTAACGTGCAAACTTGTTAAATGCCAAGCCGATTGCCACACCATTATCACCAAATGTATCTTTCACAACTGTCGGGACCCCATTTTCATATCCAACTCTTCATCGGTCCCTTGTCGGTGCACTTCAATACTTGACCATCACACGACCCGACTTGTCGTATGCGGTAAATTAAGTCTCCCAATTCTTACAAGCTCCAACAACCGACCATTATATGTCCGTCAAACGAATTCTACGATATGTCAAAGGCACCATCTACTTCGGTATCACATAGTGTCGCCCCGTAAACTACACTCTTCTTGGTTATTCAGATGCCGATTGGGATCGATGCCTAGACACACGTCGATCCACATATGGTTATTCAATTTATCTCGGTGGTAATCTCATCTCTTGGAGTGCAAAGAAGCAACCAACTGTTTCTCGATCAAGTTGTGAATACGAATAATGGGCCATGGCCAACACTGCTGCCGAACTAGTATGGGTCACTCACTTATTACAAGAATTGGATGCCTTGCCCCCTAATCGGCCAACTCTTTTATGTGACAACAAGAGTGCTCTATTTATGACACAAAACCCATTCTCTCACAAAAGAGCTAAACATAATGATCTCGACTACCACTTCATCAGTAGCGAATATATTCACCAAAAGTCTACCTCGGTCACAATTTGAAACTTTTCGTTCCTTGCTTCGACTTGGGCTGCCACCTCTCTGATTGAAGGGGGTATTAGGACATAATCCTAGTTATCAATGTAAATATTTGTAACTGATTATAATTATTATTGTCATTATTTACATTACCAAAATAGCTCCTCAATCAAGGAATAATTATTGTAATAAGTTACATGTAAATATCTATATAAATGAACAAAGTCTCCCCTATACACAATCAAGGGTTTTGACCATTTATTCACACTACCTTTTAATCATCATTTTGTAGGGGTGAGCAGAAAAGAGGGTAACCGGAATCGAAACCGGAACCGTCTTGGAACTGGAGGTTCCGGACCAGATTCTGCTAGGAGGTTCTGGTTCCGGTTCCTAAAATAATAGAACCGCCCTAAAAGGTTCATGTTCTGGTTCTCAAAATTAAGGAATCTGGAACCGGTGGATAACTGGAACCGGCGGTTACATGGTATATTAAAAAATATATAATATATAATATATTATACATGATTAAATTAAATAGATTTATGATTTATTTAAATGTAAACTCTAGTCGAAATAAATATAAAAAATTGACCTTACTCGTTATAATTGAGTCCGAAATTGGCTGAGACATTCACTCGTCGTGAGGTCGTATCTTTGTGACTGACTTTCACATGAATCACACATTTACTATGTTTTTGTCATTCTTATTCACTTATTTCTATTTTGAACTATATTCGTAATTGTTGAACTATATTTAAAATCGTTAAACGATATTTGTATCGTTAGTTTGTGTGATTTACTGTCTTGTTTATTCAGTAAGTAATGTTAAATTTTTTTGAATTTAGATACGGGGTAACCAGAACCTGCCCTGGAATTGGTGGTTCCGGTTCCAAAAATTTAGGTACCTGACTTCCAGGTTCCGGTTCCTATATCTCAGGAACCTGCGGTTCCGCTTCTGGTTCCGGTTCCAGTCGGAACCGGCCGGTACCGTGTTATGCTCACCCCTAATCATTTGCACTTCAGATTAATTAATTCTTTATATTTATAAAGTCAATCATTATTGTTCTTGCTGGTCAATAGTTAGGATTGAGTAATATTAGCTATCTTCTTTCTTTTGGGTTATGATATAAATCTAGACTTAGTGTTAGACTATATTATTGTGTGGGTGCATTGCTCATGTGTTTATATGCTAATTTATATTTCCATTAAAACTCTCCTATGTGAGCGACTTGAAACGCATCTCCTAAATTTCATACGCACTTTACCACACTAGTGTCGTCCTGTCCCGGAATGTCGGCTGGCTGTATAAATTCCTAACAACTATAATCATCAACTACAAATTTTTTTCTTTTGAACGGAATCATCAACTACAGTTAGCTAACAAATATATGCGCAATAGTATTCAGGATTGATCCCCCCTCATGGTTAGTAGCTCTAACCATAAGACATATGACAATATATTCTATTAAAATGTAGTGGATTCGACATGCTTGGGCAAAGATTTAAGTTTGATTGCAAGCTCATAGAAGTATACTTTAATTAACTTGTATGCGTATCTAACTTATGAGGGATAACGCAGTAGTATAAAATGAGCATTTTAAGTTTCATGGATTTGAAAGGAATTGAACATACTTTTACACACTCATGATTTGCAAATTTGTGTTATGCGGATTTGAAATGAGGGGGGGGGGGGGGGGGGGGGGGGGGGTTGTTACACACATGTGAAAATTGTAATTTATAGAGTTGAAAATATTTAAAAATGGTTTTAAGCACTAAACATGTTCCATGTGGTATTATAGCTTTGAAACAATATTTGAAGGTCATTTTAGTACATGTATCGTACTAGTAAACATTCGTGTTTATACTTTTGGTAACGATCGGAAATTTTGATCCGTAAATTAAATGGAAATATGGTTAATATTTAAACTGAGCCTTGAATGTGTTATTATAGGTAAATGACCGTTTATGACTCGTGATAATTGAAAATGGGTCAGAGTAGGGTGAAAAACCAAAGTTTGGAAAATAAGGATTTCAAGTAGGAGGAGTTCGCGACGTGAACTTGAGGTTTGCGGCGCGAGGAGCAAGCTGATATTTTTGGGTGTGATCTTGAAGATGTTAGCGATCGTGAGATCAGACGCGAAGGGGTTGGACCTCGCGTAAGTTCGAGACGCGAGGTTCGAGTTCGTGGGCGAACTCTGCCAGATTTGTACCAAAATGGGAAAAGCTAGGGTTTTCTCATTTTTGGAACCCTTGAAAGTGAGCAGCTGATTTCTAGAGAGAGAAGGGGCGATTTGGGTGTTCTTAAGCATAGAACATCATCATTATTGGAGATCTAAGGTAAAATTTATCTCCTAGTTAGTTTATGAACTTGCTTTGGGGAAAATGTAAGTATGGGGTTGGTATGTTGAAGATCTTGTTAAAGATGTTAATGGAGGGTGTAAAACACCCATAGAAATGGTGTAGACTTTGAGTTTGTCAGATCTATGATTTGGGGTTTGTAACCATGAACTAGGGTTTATGGTTTTATATAGGGTTTCATTAACTTCTAAAGTCAATCTGATTCGAACCATCACTCATATGAACATGAACTTGTTCATACCTGTCGAACCAAATAACTAGTTTAATCCCTAAAAACGGAACTAAGATTAAACTTAATATTTAAACCCTAAAGGATTGAGATGTTGGAAATCTAGACAAGATAAACAACTCGTACGATAAACTCGAACACACACTGTTAGTCCCCAAACTAAGTAAATAAGATTTGATGATCAATAGCTAAGAAGAATAAATCAGCTGAAGTAAGTATCTCAGCTGAAGTACAAGTATATTCATAAACCTTCAGCTGAGTACGTACTCAGATCTAGGAATCAAGTCAAATCAGCAGCAATTCAAGAGTGATCATTCGAAGTCTACGGCCAAAGGACAGAGACCAGAAGAAGACCAGTCAGCTGATAGTGGAATCAGCTGATGGTACCTGCTGCAGATAAAGATTTAGTGGAAAATATTCTTGACAATTTGAATATTTTCCTTTCCCGCTCAAAGAAGAAGAAAACGATGAGGATCTTCTATTTTGGAATAGAAGATATTATGTCAGAACATCATCGTTTGTCCCTCCAAGCAGGAAAAAGGAAAGTCAACATCTTTTGAACTATCATAGTACACATTTTCACTGTGCGTCAGAAAAGGTAGCAAAAGGAGTTGACACAAAGTACAATTGGGACTATAACATATGTAAGTGCATTAAATGTTTCCGTGGACAAGTCTACATCGACGAATTATGTGTTTACACGTCGATTAACTTGTGGACAAAGAAACATGGATCTTGGGCTATATATAAAGACGTAAATGCTTGCATTTACACACACCTTTTAGCATTCATAGCACACAAGAACATTCTCTGAGAGTTTTTTTATTGTCTGGTATTAACTTCTTCATAGTTATTACTCAGGCATTCAATATCAGCTGTTGGTATCAGCTGATATAACTCTCCTTGCATTGTCCTTTAGTTTGAGCTAGCAAAAGTCACTTCAAGTATAAAGTTTTAGTTAGTGTGTACTATCTATTTGCGCAAACTTTGTACTGTATTAAGTTGTTTTAATAAACTCTTAATCATTGAAATCTTGTGTGTTCTTTATATTTAAGTCTTTACTTAGCCGTAACGCAACACGTTTGTGTTGTTGGGATCCAACAACTGGTATCAGAGCAAGTGTCAAAGTTGTTTTCCATCAACTTAGAGCATCTGTTATGGCTGAACCTACATCTGATCTACCATCATCTGGCAAACCTCCCAAACTCACCCAAACCAACTATCCCATGTGGAAAACTTGAATGTTATCCCACATGGTTACCTATCACCCAAAACTTCAAGATAATATCACGATAGGAAAATATATCCCTCAAACCCTCATTCCTGGTACTCCTGAAATACCAGAACATTATGTTGTTAAATCTGAAGCTCAGTGGACGGACGCTGAAAAACAACTTGTTCACCTTGAGAATAAGGGAAGGGATATGCTTTTTCAAGCAGTTGGTGATGAACTGTATCACAATATACAATTTTGTGACTCAGTTAAAGAGATGTGGGACAGGCTGGCTGAAGTTTATGAAGGCACATCTGTTGTGCGTGAACATAACAAAAACATGCTCATCCATGACAACGAGCTGTTTAAGGCCAAGCCTAGTGAGACTATTGCTCTAACTTTCAATCGTTATAACATTTTGTTAAACGAGCTGAAGTCTCATGGAGTTGATGAGGACGATATGTCCAAAATGTGTAAGTTTATGGCTGCCTTACCCTCTAAATGGGCTACCATCATAACTTGCATGAGTACATCTCCCACTTTAAAAGATTATACTCTTTCCTCTCTCTATGGTGTGTTTCTAAGCCATGAGAGAACTGTACTCAACAAATTTCAACCTCCAAAGGACTCGAAAGTGAGTTCCTCAGGATCTTCAACTGCTCTTGTTTCCACAAACAAGCCCAACAGAATTGAATATCCCCCATCAGATGATGAAGCTGACAACACTTCAGCTGTTGGTTTGTTCAACATGCTTGAAGTAAGCATCGAGGAGATCGATGAAGATGAAGACAACAAAGCCCTTATATCTGAGCTTGCCTTACTTGTCAAAAACAGAAAAATTTTCAAAGGCAAATTTGGCTCCTCAGCTAGAGGCTCTAGTAGCAGACCTATCTCGTCAGCTGCACCTTCCAAACCCTCTGGAAGTACACCTGATATCTCTGAGATAACGTGCTATAACTGAGAAGCTGAGGATTGATTATGATGACCTCGAGGGGGATTGGTTTAATGTTCGTCCTTTATCAGACATCATCTTCAGTTCCAAAAAGGAAGATGTTTGTGATATTCCCCTCTCCTTGTACATGCTGAAGATCATTAAAGATCATACTAGATCCAGAAGGGATCAACCAGAGGGCACCACAATGAAGAAATCTACCCTACAACAAGGTAAGTCATTTTCTCATCTGGAGGGTTCTTCAGCTACTAGTCGTCCGCTAGCTCCGATGGAAAAGAACCCACTTCAACTGGGACCTCAGTGCCCATTTATGTGGAAAATGAGGCAGAGGATTTCATTCCTCTGGTGGTGAAAAAATGAGTTAAAAGAACAGCTCGTCGCTTCCCCACACCCTCTCCCTCCTCTCCACCATCTTCTCCCACTTCACGTGCTCCTTCTTCTCCTCAGCTGAGGCGAAGAGGGTCTGCTACCTTTGGAGAAGGTATGGCAACTGATGATGCTGACTTGGTATTTGCAACATCATCAGGATTCGGCCAGGGTCATCGTGGACCCCTGTTGAGCTCCACTTTGAACGGATTACGATCAGAAGCTGTGCCAGCATCATTCGCAGAGCTCCCTTCTCGTTTTCACTCTTGTAGTGTCTCTCTAGAAACTCCTCCAACTATCGAAGCTTCTAGTCAGACACTCTTGGCTGATCACTTCTCTCTTTCTCTTCCTCTTTCTCTTCCACCTGCTGATCTCTCAACAGGTCAGCATCTTTCAAAACGGCCATTTCGTTCTGTAGGAGTTAGTGTCGGCTCCACACTTCTGCGTAGCTCCTCAACTGATTCATTATCAGTTGTTGTAACAAGGGGACAAACTCCACAAGCAACCTCAGTCTCTGAACAGACTGCTGGTGAAGTTTTTGGCTCATCCCAAGCCACCCGAGAGTCAGCTGCACACACACCACCACCAACTTCATCATCACTTACTGAGTCAGCAGTTGACGATAGATTGACTGGAAACCAAGTCATTCTTGAAACTGTTCTTTCTGTTTCCCACAACGTCACCAGCTTACACCAGCTGGAGATCGAGGAAACCACCACCGCCAATGAAGAGACAACTGTAGACCCAGTTGTTACTGAGGCACCCACCCAAGCTGCCAGTGATCGCGAACGTATTCGCCAACCGAGCTGTGAGGCAACTGACACACCACCCAGAGGATTTTCTCTTATACCAGATAAGCCGACTGGTGAGACTAAAGTACAAGGCAATCAAACAGCATTTTCACTAATGTTTGATTCTGCTAATGAGCCCATCCGGCCTTACTACTCGTCTCCAGACGAGGAAGCAGATGAACCTTGGCTTCAACTTGATTTGACAGCTGATGTCGGCCCTTCTGCCAGAACCCCAGAAGTTTCAGCTGGACCCAACTCACCCCCAAAAATTGATGAGGATCCCATAGGAGCCATTCCTCCTAACTCAGTAATGCCTACTCCCACAGCTGAGGCTACCACCTCAGCTGGAGACGTTCCGGACCCCTCTTCCCAAATTGTCCAAATGTCCCATGCTGGACCCAGCAAAGCCGGTGAAGGTATTCCTACCAGATCCCTTGCTGCTCTGGTGTCTAGAGTTGTGAAATCCCAGATACGTCCTTGGATGGCCATTTTGAGGAAGCAGCTGAACACACTTCGCAGGGATGTTCCTCAGTAGTATGCCCAATCCGTTGAGAATCTATCAACGAGTATTGCTTCTCTGCATACTGAAGTCCACACTGCCACTCCTCAGCTGGCTCTTCTTTCTGATCAGATTCGATGCAACACCAGCGAGCTCATTAAGCTTCAAGCTTTAATTCAGCAAGAGCTCTGCTCCCTTCGAGAATCTGACAGAACTGAGAAGGATAGGCTTCTAGCTGAAGCTGTAACACCCAAAAATTCGTAAAAACTTAAAACTTTTTTAGTACAAGATTTTAAATAAAAAGGTCCCAATAACTTGAATAATTAAATCCCAATAGTAATATTTTCATTTAAAAATGCATTTAATGCGGAAATAGTTTAAATAAAAGAAAGTGTTTTAAAATATTAAATGCTGTCCGCATCAGCACTGGAGAGATACAGCGGTCAACCGTCCACCTTCTCCTTTTCTTTGCTGGTACCTGAAACAATGTGGGGGAAAGTTTGGGTCAGCTGGGAAGCTGAGTGAATAATTTCAAAATGCAAAAAATCATAACATACAACACATGAGGCACATCAGTGTACTCCTACTCAGAATCTACTCAGTTATTTACCCAGATTTATTTCTCAGATTTTTGTAATTTATATAGCGCGCTTGTGTGATTCGGGTCGATCGCCCCTCCTCACACCCCAGATAGGCGTAAGCCAAAAACCCAGACGGGAGGTGATCCCAAATAGGCATATAGCCAAAAACCCAGATGTGTATTTATTATGTTTTTATCTCTTTAACATAATTAACTCAGATAACCCAGATAGCTCAGATCACAGATAACTCAGACCACAGATAACTTAGATAACAGATCAAACTCATATAGCAAACATGGTTCAAATAATGTAACACATAAGTCATGCATGTAAACGTTAAAACTGAATAAACGGTGAGAATACTCACCTCGAAAAACGTAAGCTCCGAAGATCTCGCGACACTCTATACTGCTGCTCAGCTAGCGCCTAAACGGTCCTAGAAACACGAGGGATAACCCTAATTAAACACAGCTCAAAACTTGTTTTTAAATTGTATAAGTTTCCCGATTAGGACAACCCTAATTTCCGACTTAACTAGTCATGCTAGTTCAACAATAACAAAAACATTTCTCCTTGATCGATTTATAATAAAACATTTCCCTTTATTAAAATATTAATAAATTCCCTTTATTAAAATAACGGTAAAAAATTTACCATGATTAGATAGTAAGAGACTTTTCCCCTTATTAAAGTATTAGTAATGTTAATACAAAATTTTCCTTGATTAAACTGACAATGACGTTTCCTCAGATGACAACAACCCAATTTATTCCTTGAATGAAATAAATAAAATTATAAATAAGGAAATAAATAAATATTAATGAAACAATCATGGGAGTAATCGGTTTAAACCTAAAACCCACCACACTTCTCATTTCACGCACTCGATCGGACAAGGAAAACGGAGAGAGATTTATACCTCAGCGATGATGACGGACCCGGTTCTATGACATCACCACTGACGAAGCTAGCCTCTACATTCGAACTCTCCACTGCTCGAACACATATGGCGGTGGTGGCAGCAAAACGAACAGCGGTGGGGACGACGGTAAAAATAAGCTACGGTGATAACGGTGATAAACAAGCCTTGGTGGTGGTTACTCCGGCGAAATAACAGAAATGGAGTGGTGCTCTTCGCCGGCGGCAAAACAAGAACGAAGAAACCCAGCCGGAACAGAAATACGTACGGTGGTGATGTTTTTTTTTAAACGAAAGTACACCGCGGAGGAGTAACGGTGGTGATATCTCACCGGCGGAAACAAGAGTAGTGAAGATGGTGAAGATGCAGAAACAAAAAGGGAAGGTTACGGGGTGGTACGTGGTGTTGTCCGGTGGAGAAAACAGAAAGGTAACAATGGCACGATGATGGCAGAGAGAAGGTGGGGGTGGTGGCGTAGTTATTCCGGCGAAACATAATCGAAAAGGTGGATATCGCCGGAAACCAGAAACTGAAAGTGAAGACTATAAGGCGGATGAAATCTTACGGTGGTGGTGGTTCACGGCTGCCACCTTGGGAACATAAAGGTTTAGCCAGAAAGAAAATAGGGACACATGCAGTAGTTGTCGGCTAGGGTTTAGAAAGGAGGCATACCCTAAAATCCATGAACCTATACCACTTTCCCAATGCATATGGGCTAGCAATAAGAATGATGGAAATTACACACGAGTCCAAGGCTCCATGTAGCTGGACTCATTCGGTCCAATACTCATAAATCCCAAAAGTATTGCTATGAGCTATGACTAGGGAATAAAGAGATAAACCCATAATATTAATTACACTAACTTGGATAAAAAGCTAACCACAATTAGATATAAATAATTCTCAATTAATTCCACATTGAAATAATTAACCTTTAATCAAAATTTAATAATAAAAATATATATATATTTAGTTACCCGAATTTCCGGGGCGTTACAACTCAACCCCACTTGAATCAGACTTCGTCCCCGAATTCATCACTCGGAAACAACTCAGGAAAGTGGTTGCGCAATTCAGACTCATGCTTACCAACGACACACATCGTCAAATGAGGAGACACGAAAAAGATATGAACAAAATGAAACTCTTTAGGGACTCATCGGCATAAATGCTCAAAGTCGGAACACTCTTAGTCGGTCTCGGTTTTACGTCAAGAATGGCGTCAAATCGTCGATAACGTGTGCGAAATAACCCATGACGCCATGCTGAAGATGTATCCTTGCTCCCGCACCAGAACTCAGTACTAGCAGCAAACGATTAAAGTCGCCTTGAATCACTGATTCAACTCCACTTTGAGTTTTGCTACGGATTTATTGATGGTGTCAGATGATCTCAGCGTGGTACTCGGTCATCCAAACAATTTTTACAATCACACTCGGCTCTCTCATGGCGATAACAAAAAGTTTTATGGAAAAAAAAAGAAAAAAAAGAAAAAAAAAAGAAAAAGAAAATCATTCCCGCACAGCTCCATTTAACAACACTATTCACTTTATCAATAATTAAAATTTTTATTATGGCCCAACTCTATCAATAATGGCATAAAAAAAGTCCTCTACTCTATGGGACATTATCTTGCTTAAGGTATAAGAAACAATTTAGTGGTTTACACCGCTATTAATTAACACAAAAACAGGTAATTCATTCACAAAGAATGTACCTATCGCACGGAAATTTCATATGCTTAGATGATGCACACCGAAATTGCTTTCACACAGTAAGCAACTCATGTATTTTACTCGGAAATATGACCCAGAATATAACTCGGGAGCAACTTGGAAATCAATCTCATAATGTAACTCAGAAATGAACTCAGGAATGTAACTCAGGATTAAACTCAGAAGGTAATAATATTTAGCAGTAGCATCATTAGGAGCACTGTTGGTCTCCTCTCCAGTTAACTTTTAATTTTTTAATTTTTTTTTCTTGATTATTACAACCACACATTTACTCATTAAACTCGTATCACCCACTTTTATCCAAAAAAAAAAAAAATTCAATTAAATTTTATACACTTATTTTACTGATTTCTCATTACTCGATTTACGAATCAATCCATTAGTTTCATTCACTCAATACGCAATTATGTTTTATTCCCAATAAAAATATTTTCTCATTGGTCATTAATTTAATACTTTCTCACCTTTTAGTAATTTTCATTAATTCAACAAAATTTTATTGTCAACTTCACATAATGTATTTCCCATTTACTCCATTCACTAACTACTCTCCATGCAATAATTTAATATTAAAATATATTGTTTGATAAAATTTACTACTCACAAATAAAATTTTCTCATAAAATTTTTGTAACACCTCAAACTTTTAAATATTCAGTAATTAAAAATAAAATATGTTATTTGATAACCTAGATAAAATATATTATTTACAAATAAAGTTTTCTCAATTTTTTTTATATATAATAATTAATAATAAAATATATTATTTTAAAACTCTAAATAAAATACATTACTCACAAATAAAAATTTTCTCATAAAAAAAAATATAACACCTCAATAAACAAATAAATAAAACTACCCGTTAATATAAAACTTTTCTCTTTTAACTCATTTTAGTAACTTGATCATTTAACTCGATTTATAAATTTCTTACAAACTCAAAATTACTCCATAATCAATCTACATGTTTTTTTTTTATATTTTATTATTGTTATTATTTTTTTAGTTTGTTTTAATAATTCATTATAAACTCCAATTAACGATCTCATTATAACTCATTTCCTCATATACGACACATTAATAAATTCTCATTAATTAAATTTTAATAATTTCTCATTATCTCAATATCTCATTATAATTATATGATTATAATACTTATCATTTCTCTTTTGCACAATTGCTTTAACCGGGTAAATCTTGGTTAATTAATTTCTCCATTGACCCCGATTATAAACTCGACAGTTACATCATAGAATTAATTAGATTATTCTCAATTTTCTCTATTCGGTAGTTACTCTTATAGATTTTCAAATCAAGTATATGTATCTAGGTTTCATACTTGTAAAAATCTTCATCCAGAAAATCTCTCTGCATAAGCATCATGCTCATAATAATTATAAATAATACATAATGATACTTATTTATCGGTAATTTCCCTTTTACCCATACTCAACTCCACTTGGAGAAAAACTCATCCTCGAGTTTGGAACTAGCATTCTCTACCAAAATAAATTAAGCAAGTATGATTACTCAAGCAATTAGGATACACATAATAAATTCATAACAACAAGCATTGGTCCATCGTTCCCCTCAAAATCTTCTCATAACCAACCAAAAGTCCTGTGTGTACATGGTAATAGGGGCCCTTCTATTACTTTCGACACATACTCTTGTTTGCTCACGAGTCAATCCCAAAGTTCACAACTTCCCACATAAAAATCCACCAACCAATCACACTCTGAAGAAAGAAAATTTATTTTCTATATCTGATAAATACAGATATGCGCTCAACTGTGTGTACTCAGAATCTTATAAGCATTACTCAGATGATCATACGTATATTTAATCTCATACGCTATACCCGGATAACTCATATTCATGCATATAAAAAATTCAACTTTGTTACTTTCACAATACAAATCTCATTTAAACTTGCCATTTGGATATGCCATTTATCACTCCTCATGAATATGATTTACATCCTCCTCACGATTATAATAAAGTTATTGTAGTTGCGAGCATCGGTTAACACCATTTTTTTTATTAGAGTTCACAGTTATTGTGTTCCTCGCTTAACTTGGTTCAGTTATAACTCCTTTAACTCATCAAATGTATGATGATAGTTTCCCCCTAATCCATTTTAATAAATGCTCTTTAAGATAAACTAAAGAAAAATTTCTGATTAATTTGACTCAACAAATTCTCGGTTAATTAGTATAATAAATTTATATAATTTATTTAATATCTCTGATTTACTCAATGATCCCTCGCTTAACTCGTTATTCACATTTAATAATTATGAATTTTTGCAATCAGCTTTTAAATCACATACTTTGAATGTTTTCTCAATTTATTTCAATTTAAAACATTTCACTTGTTGACTTTTCAACATTAAATCTTCACAAATTATTACCAATCGTGGCTCACTGTATTCACAAATATTTAATTTCTCGTTTAGTAAGTTTAATTTAATAATTCCTCTTTTAACCCCGTTCAATAATTCTCTTTTGGCTCGTGTTAATAATTCTCTTTTGGCTCGTGTTAATAATTCTCGTTTGACTTGACTTGATTGCTTCTTTTAAACCCACTTTATTAATTATTGTTAAGCTCGCTTCAATATATACCCTTTTAAAATGAATTAAATGTTCTATTAAATTTATGATGTAACCATTTCTCATTCATTTAATTTTAGCAGTCATACCCCAAATTTTAATTATTTCGCATTAATTAAATTCTTCTGTTTGACGTATTCAATTAGTTATTCACTTATTTTAAGTAGGTTTATTAACTTCTCATTAAACATACTTCTCAAAATTTTGATTAGGTATTTCCTTGTTTAGCTCAAATGTAATTATTTATCATTTTCTCGAGTTAACAATCCATCCTTATTCAACTTGATAAACCCTCATTTACGTAAAATATTCTTAATCAATTTGATTTAATGATATCTTATTTACTCGTTTCACTGTTTACTCGTTTCAATAACTCTTTTTATTAAGTGTTTTCTCCAAACGAAAGCTTTTAATATTTCTCATTATAAAAATTTTATTACTCCCTTAAACAAATATTAAGGACTTCCTCATTCTCTCTTCAAAATTTATTGCTTTCACATCATAAATCGATACCCAATTATTACACTTTGGTTAAAATTTCTCAGGATTATATAATCTCACATTAACTTTATTAGATGTTCATTTAAATTAGAAACTCTTATTAGTTTCTCATAAAATCTTTTGTTCCTGATTTTCTCGTTTGCTCAGTTTATGTTTCTCATTAAATAATTTGCGGTTTTTATGTCATAACTTGATATCCATTTATTACACCCTTGATTAAAATTTCTCCGAATAAAATTTCAAATTAACTCTATTATACGTTTTATATTTATAACAATATATAGAACTCTGAGAGTAAAAAAAATCATAATTATACTCTAAATTATACTCAGAATTGTAAAATCTCACAGATTATAAAAATATATATAATTATAATTCTTGACATTTATATCGCAGATGTACTCAGAAACTACACTCGGAAATATATAATAATAAGATAAGCAATCCACGTCGCGAAATATACTCAGAATCTCCCTCAGATTTTTAACTCAAAATCCTTAGAATGCGCCTTCCAGCTAAACTCGTAATATATATATATATATATATATATATATATATATATATATATATATATAAAATATGAAAATAAATAAAAACACTAAACATTACCGGCAACGGGAAAAGTGAGAGGTCGACGTGACATGCTGCGTGCTCGATGTGGAACTTTTCTTAGAAAAATATTTTACTCTTTTCTCGTTTTAAAAACCGAAACTCAAACTTGAGTTTGAATTCGCCCCTTGCGAACCCAAATCCCTCAAGTCAAAGCTCTGATACCAACTTGTAACACCCAAAAATTCGTAAATACTTATAGCTTTTTGAGTACATGATTTTAAATAAAAAGGTCCCAATAACTTGAATAATTAAATCCCAATAGTAATATTTTCATTTAAAAATGTATTTAATGCGGAAATAGTTTAAATAAAATAAAGTGTTCTAAAATATTAAATGTTGTCCGCATCAGCACTGGAGAGATACAGCGGTCAACCGTCCACCTACTCCTTTTCTTTGTTGGTACCTGAAACAATGTGAGGGAAAGTTTGGGTCAGCTGGGAATCTGAGTGACTAATCTCAAAATGCACAAAATCATAACATACAACACATGAGGCACATCAGTGTACTACTACTCAGAATCTACTCAGTTATTTACCCAGATTTATTTCTCAGATTTTTATAATTTATATAGCTGGCTTGTGTGATTCGGGTCGATCGCCCCTCCTCACACCCCAGATAGGCGTAAGCCAAAAACCCAGACGGGAGGTGATCCCAAAACTCAGACGGGAGGTGATCCCAAATAGGCATATAGCCAAAAACCCAAATGTGTATTTATTATGTTTTTATCTCTTTAACATAATTAACTCAGATAACCCAGATAGCTCAGATCACAGATAACTCAGACCACAGATAACTTAGATAACAGATCAAACTCATATAGCAAACATGGTTCAAATAATATAACACATAAGTCATGCATGTAAACGTTAAAACTGAATACACAGTGAGAATACTCACCTCGGAAAACATAAGCTCCGAAGATCTCGCGACACTCTATACTGCTGCTCAGCTATCGCCTAAACGGTCCTAGAAACACAAGGGATAACCCTAATTAAACACAGCTCAAAACTTGTTTTTAAATTGTATAAGTTTCCCGATTAAGACAACCCTAATTTCCGACTTAACTTGTCATGCTAGTTCAACAATAACAAAAACATTTCTCCTTGATCGACTTATAATAAAACATTTCCCTTTATTAAAATATTAATAAATTCCCTTTATTAAAATAACTGTAAAAATTTACCATGATTAGATAGTAAGAGACTTTTCCCCTTATTAAAGTATTAGTAATGTTAATACAAAATTTTCCTTGATTAAACTGACAATGACGTTTCCTCAGATGACAACAACCCAATTTATTCCTTGAATGAAATAAATAAAATTATAAATAAGGAAATAAATAAATATTAATGAAACAAGCATGGGAGTAATCGGTTTAAACCCAAAACCCACCACACTTCTCATTTCACGCACTCGATCGAACAAGGAAAACGGAGAGAGATTTATACCTCAGCAATGATGACGGACCCGGTTCTATGACATCACCACTGACGAAGCTAGCCTCTACATTCGAACTCTCCACTGCTCGAACCCGTATGGCGGTGGTGGCAGCAAAACGAACAGCGGTGGGGACGACGGTAAAAATAAACTACGGTGATAACGGTCATAAACAAGCATTGGTGGTGGTTATTCCGGCGAAATAACAGAAACGGAGTGGTGCTCTTCGCCAGCGGCAAAACAAGAACGAAGAAACCCAGCCGGAACAGAAATACGTACGGTGGTGATGTTTTTTTTTAAACGAAAGTACACCGCGGAGGAGTAACGGTGGTGATATCTCACCGGCGGAAACAAGAGTAGTGAAGATGGTGAAGATGCAGAAACAAAAAGGGAAGGTTACGGGGTGGTACTTGGTGTTGTCCGGTGGAGAAAACAGAAAGGTAACAATGGCACGATGATGGCAGAGAGAAGGTGGGGGTGGTGGCGTAGTTATTCCGGCGAAACAGAATCGAAAAGGTGGATATCGCCGGAATCCAGAAACTGAAAGTGCAGACTATAAGGCGGATGAAATCTTACGGTGGTGGTGGTTAGGGCTGTCGAAAATAACCGAAACCCGTTCTATCCGCCTGAATATTCGGGTATCGGGTAGATTGGTTCGGGTAGTTTGGGTATCGGGTAGGAAGATTCGGGTATCGGGTAACCCGAAAATATAACGGATCGGGTAGCGGGTAATATATTAAGTAGGCGGGTATACCCGAATACCCGAAATTTTTAAATGGAATATTTTGGAAGGTAAATCTTAGATTATTGTTGCAAAATTATGTGAAATCTTGTAATCTTAAATGTGATACGGTGAATCAAGGGCATCAGTTAAAGTAAGGGCATCAAAAATTTAGTAGGCTTCTTATATACTTAGGCCCAACTCTATTTTTTCTTGATCAGCTAACTCTAATACCTAAGCCCATCTTAAAAGTTTTTTACCTGCCATAAGACGGACAGACCGTTTGTTTACTTACCTTCAAGCGTCTCCGTCTGTACATCTTCACCATTTGTTGAACTTTACCGTTCGTTAGTCGGTAACTCGACGTGTGGCTGCCATCATCTCTCCTTCTCTTTTGGTGGAAGAAGTTGCAATTTCTCTCGATTATACTAAACCCAGGTAAAGTTTTTGTTCAATTCTGGATGGTTTGATTGAAACTCAATCTTGTATTCCACCATATTAGTGCTCTGTTTTACAATAATTATGAATTAAAATTTATATGTTAGGGAAGCGGTTTTAGTTGAGATTTATTTAATCACTCATCAATAATGAGACAAAAATTAGATCAGATTCTAAGTGATCGAATTTATTAACAATGAAATCTCTGTACCTTTATATTATGTCTTATGAAAATTATGTTAGTTATAACTAGAAATCTACCTTTATGGCTTTATTAAATATGGCACTAGAAATTAATACTACTTATAAAGTATTTTATGTATAACACCTTTGTAGTTAATAGTTTCATGTTCGTGATACAGTATTTACAATGGCACATATTGAGAATAAGGCGATTGACCTTGAAGCTGATCATCCAACTAATGAGTTGAATCCGGAAGAAAATGGGGATGAACCCGCTAAATACAATGATAGAGCCCCATGTTGGTTGGAATTTGACAAAATTACGGACAAAAATGGTGTATTAAGATCGAAGTGTAAGCATTGTGGTCGCGGGCAATACAAGTGTGCAAAGAAAAGTTACGGTACCTCAAATCTTAATCTTCATTTAACAAAATGTAAAGCTTATTTAGCTCAAACTAGTGGTGGTCAAACACAACTAGCTTTTGAACATGGCGATCAAAATAAATTGACATCTTGGAGATTTGACCAAAAAGAAAATAGAAAAGCTCTGGCTCATATGATAGTAGTTGATGAACTTCCATTTCGTTTGTGGAAGGCGCGGGTTTTAAACATTACAATGTTGTTTCTCAACCGTCATTTAAAATTCCATGTAGAAGTACGACAACTTTAGACGTCTATAGATTGTTTGATGAAGAAAAAGTAAAAATTGCTGCATTTATTAAAAATAACATTGGTAGAGTTTGTTTGACTACCGATACTTGGACTTCTACACAACAATCATGTTATATGTGTCTTACCGTGCACTTTGTAGACAATGAATGGAAATTGAAAAAAAAAGTGCTGAATTTTTGTCCACAAGAAAAACATCGGGGGGTTTATATCGGAAAAGTGGTTGAGAAATGTTTAATAGAACGGGGAATAGAAAACATCCTTACAATTTCGGTTGACAATGCAAGTGCCAATGATGTGGCAATTGATTTCTTGAAAAAAAGCCTTCAAAATTCGAACAAGTGTCTCCTAAATGGTAAATGGACACACATTCGATGTGTTGCCCACGTTTTAAATTTAATTGTCCAAGATGGTGTCAAAAAAGTTGGTAGTTCAGTAGATAATGTTCGATGGGCTTGTAAGTGGATTAGGCAAGCACCTTCTAGAATTGATAAATTTTCAAAATTCTCTAAGCTTGTTACTAAATAACACAACAAAACACCTAACTAGAGATGTGTCAACAAGATGGAACTCTACTTACCAAATGTTGGAGATTGCTCAAGCTTATGAAAAAACTTTTGAAAGATATGATTTTGAGGAAAGTGATTTCCGCACCGAGATTGAAAAGGTGGGTCTGTCGGTACCTTCGGTAAGCGATTGGAAAAGGGTTAGAGAGTTATGTCCTAGATTCCCGATTCTATCCCTAATGGCTAGAGATTTATTTGCCATTCCGGTCTCAACCGTTGCTTCAGAATCTGTTTTTAGCACTAGTGGGTGGATTCTAGATCCGTATAGGAGCTCTTTGACCGACAAAATGATCCAATGTTTAATTTGCACTCAAGATTGGCTTCGAGGTTCTATACGTGACGAACTCGGGTGTGAAGAAGATTGGAATGCATTACAGGAGCTTGAAAAAGGTAATTGTTCATCCATACACTTTTTTTATGTTTTGTGTACATCTAATTTCAACTAATATTTTAGATCTTTTACATAGAATTGGGAGAAGTTCGCATGTCTGGTTACAACTCGGGTTAGATACGAACATGGAGGTGTCAAAATGAAGATGCAATATGGATTAGTTTATTTTGTGAAACTTACGACTTTTTAAGGTTGATTTTGAACTTGGTTTTGGTTTATGTGTTTTTTGTGTTCAAGACTATTTACATTCAATTGCATTTTGGTTTTTGGTTTTTTAGTTTTCGCTATTTGAAGTTTGATACAAGTAAAACTCTAATGATTGTCGTGATTTAATTTTTGGTTTACACATTAAAGAATGGTAATTAGAATTTTTGTTAATTAAAAGTTTAAGCACAATTTTTGGGTAGAATTGGATATATCCGTACCCGACCCATTATCCGAACTACCCATACCCAAATATCCGAATTTAATTTGGTTCGGGTATTGGTTATATTTTATATATGAAAAAACCGAACTACCCGACCCGAACTACCCGAAACCCGAAAAATTTACCCGATCAACACCCCTAGTGGTGGTTCACGGCTGCCACCTTGGGAACATAAAGGTTTAGCCAAAAAGAAAATAGGGACACAGTAGTTGTCGGCTAGGGTTTAGAAAGGAGGCATACCCTAAAATCCATGAACCTATACCACTTTCCCAATGCACATGGGCTAGCAATAAGAATGATGGAAATTACACACGAGCCCAAGGCTCCATGTAGCTGGACTCATTCGGTCCAATACTCATAAATCCCAAAAGTATTGCTATGAGCTATGACTAGGGAATAAAGAGATAAACCCATAATATTAATTACACTAACTTGGATAAAAAGCTAACCACAATTAGATATAAATAATTCTCAATTAATTCCACATTGAAATAATTAACCTTTAATCAAAATTTAATAATAAAAATATATATATATTTAGTTACCCGAATTTCCGGGGCGTTACAGAAGTCCGGGCAACTGAAACAGAAGTTGATCGACAGCTGACCTTGTTACAATCTCAGGTCACTCCTCTCATTACCGTTGTTGATCGTATTGGCCTTGCTCAAGAAAAGCAAGAATCTCTGTTGGCAAACACTCATAGCCATCTCTCCAAGGCTACTGATGCTTCTGCTGCTGCTGTGTCCACTCAGATGGATAAATTGGAGACTGACGTTTGTTCGCTAACCTCTCAAGTCTCTGGTCTCCAAGGCACCCTTGACCTCATTTTGCAAAAACTTAATGAGGGTGCCCCAGCTGTTCGTCCTGCTGCTGCACCAGAGAGTACCTTACTTCTTCAGGCACTCTCTGAGGGTGAGAAAGAGCAAGCTACATCAGCAGGTGAACAACCAGGTGAACACAATGTTTCACTACTCATAGTCACCTCTGCTGTTGGAGCCAATGTTCAAGAAGATATTCCAGCAGGTGAGACCCCAAAATCACCACCACTCACCTCTGCTGGAATACCAGAAGAAGAAGAAGACGTTTCAGCAGACGAGACTCCAACTTCAACAACACTCGTTCCTACAGAAACACCTGAGGTAATTGCTTCAGCAGGTGAGACAACAACACATTCAATATTCACTCCTGTTGAAGGTCTCAGGGAAGAAGAAACCACAAATGATCAGGTCAAAATCGTGGATTCATTTAAATCAGTTGAGGTCCCACAAGTCAGATCCCCACAAATCCAAAACACTAAGCCCATTATACAGGTGATTCCTCAACCTGCTGAGGGGGAGCTATGTTCTGTCACGGTTAAAGCTGCTCTTCTAGAAGAAGCTGGAACAGCCGCTGATCTCGAAGCAGCTATTACTCTTCAAAGAAAAACTCAAGAAGAGCTGTTTCAAAGAGCTGAAGCGGAAAGAACTGAGAACATTAGATTGTTCAACAAAGTTCTTTTTAAACGTAGGCAAGAAGCAAAAATCAGCAGCGTAAGGTGCCCTAAATCATCATCCACCTCTCCACAAGAAATCATCATATATAGTGCTGGAGGGCCCTTCGCTCCTGAAAGGGTATCTCTGAACAAGGTCAGCACTCATTTAAACTATGATGAATGGAATGAGCTGTTAAAAGCTGCCAGTTCTGCAAAACCATCTCCGAACATTGCAGATCTGGAAAGTGAGGTAAGAGTCGCAATCTTCTCCTTCAAGACTCTATGCGATAAGGTCAAGAGATACTCTCCTAACCTGGCAAGTCGCATACCAGCTGAATTGAGTGAACCTCAAGCCGATACAATCAGAGAACCTGCTGGTGAAAGCTCCGCTGCAAGAGAGGAGAAACGTAAGTCTGTTCTCCTCGAGCCCTTCGCTAAACCCAGATCAGCTGAGGTTGGGTCTTCGATAATTTATGCTAAACGACCAAGACTCAACCTCTCAAAAACCCTTCCCATGGGAGTTAACTTTATCCCTGGGCAAATTGTCAAAGAACCCATCTACGGTTGTTGCGATCTGGGTGACAAGAAGAGGAATTGCTTTCAACACGCTGATGAACTAGACCTGTGCGACGTTGAACAACTTATGGTCTATCACAAACTGTTGAGTTCCTCTACTGAAGAAGGAAAAGAAATGAAGAAATTAATCAACTCGGCCATTAGCTTAGTATATAAAAAAAGTCTTAAGAGAATAAACGCTTAAGACATTGTTTTTTTTATTTTCCTTGTACTAAATCAGCTTCACATCAATAGAAAATCATTATTTTGTAATATACTTGTAAAAATATTGTAAAAGATACAAATAGTTAAAAGAACCCAAAGGGTCAAAACACATAAGCATTCAGCTGATTCAAACAGCTGACTCATTACAGGTTCATACTTATACAGCTATTCGATCGCATCAAATAGGGGGAGATTGTTAGTCCCCAGACTAAGTAACTAAGATTTGATGATCAATAGCTAAGAAGAATAAATCAGCTGAAGTAAGTATCTCAGCTGAAGTACAAGTATATTCATAAACCTTCAGCTGAGTACGTACTCATCTCTAGGAATCAAGTCAAATCAGCAGCAATTCAAGAGTGATCATTCGAAGTCTATGGCCGAAGGATAGAGACCAGAAGAAGACCAGTCAGCTGATAGTGGAATCAGCTGATGGTAACTGCTGCAGATAAAGACTTAGTGGAAAATATTCTTGACACTTTGAAAATTTTCCTTTCCAGCTCAAAGAAGAAGAAAACGATGAGGATCTTTTATTTTGGAATAGAATATATTATGTCACTACATCATCGTTTGTCCCTCCAAGCATGTACAAGGAAAGTCAACATCTTTTGTACTATCATAGTACACCTTTTTACTGTGCGTCAGAAAAGGTAGCAAAAGGAGTTGACACCAAGTACAATTGGGACTACAACCTACGCAAGTGCATTTAATGTTTCCGTGGACAAGTCTACATTGACGAATGATATGCTTACATGTCGATTAACTTGTGGAAAAAGGAACATGGATCTTGGGCTATATAGAGACGTAAATGCTTGCATTTACATACACCTTTTAGCATTCATAGCAAAGAACATTCTCTGAGAGTTTGTTATTGTCTGATATTAACTCCTTCATAGTTATTACTCAGGCATTCAATATCAGCTGTTAGTATCAGCTGATATAACTCTCCTTGCATAGTCTTCTAGTTTGAGTGAGCAAAAGTGTCACTTCAAGTATAAAGTTTTAGTTAGTGTGTACTATCTATTTCCGCAAACTTTCTACCGCATTGAGTTGTTTTAATAAACTCTTAATCTTTGAAAACTTGTGTGTTTTTTATATTATCGTCTTTACTTAGCCGTAAAGCAACACATTTGAGTTGTTGGGATCCAACAACTGGTATCAGAGCAAGTGTCAAAGTTGTTTTCCATCAACTTTGAGCATCTGTTATGGCTGAACCTATATCTGATCTTCCATCATCTGGCAAACCTCCCAAACTCACTCAAACCAACTATCCCATGTGGAAAACTCGCATGTTTTCTCACATGATTACCCATCACCCAAGACTTCAAGATATCATAACGTTAGGCAAATATATCCCTCAAACCCTTATTCCTGGCACTCCTGACGTAGTCGAACACTACGTTGTGAAACCAGAAGCACAGTGGACAGAAGCCGAAAAACGTCTAGTTCATCTTGAAAATAAAGGAAGATATATGTTTTTTCAAGCAGTTGGTGATGAACTGTATCACAACATTCAATTTTGTGACCCAGTCAAAGAAATGTGGGAAAGGCTGGCTGAAGTTTATGAAGGCAAATATGTTGTGCGTGAACATAACAAAAACATGCTCATTCATGATTACGAGCTGTTTAAGGCCAAGCCTAGTGAGACTATAGCTCAAACATTCAATCGTTATAACATTTTGTTAAACGAGCTGAAGTCTCATGGAGTTGAAAAGGACGATATGTCCAAAATGTGTAAGTTTATGGCAGCTCTACCCTCTAAATGGGCTACCATTATAACTTGCATGAGTACATCCGCTTCTCTAAAAGATTATACTCTTTCCTCTCTCTATGGTATGTTTCTAAGCCATGAAAGAACTGTACTCAACAAATTTCAACCTCCAAAGGACTCTAAAGTGAGCTCTTCAGGATCTTCAGCTGCTCTTGTTTCTATAAACAACCCAAGCAGGATTGAATATCCTCCATCAGATGATGAAGCTGACACAACTTCAGCTGTTGATCTGTTCAACATGCCTGAGGTCAGCATCGAAGAGATTGATGAACACGAAGAAAATGAAGCCCTTCTAACTGAGCTTGCCTTACTTGTCAAAAATAGAAAATTCTTCAAAGGCAAATTTTGCTCCTCAGCTAGAGGCTCAAGTAACAGACCTATCTCGTCAGCTGCACCTTCCAAACCCTCTGGAAGTACATCTGACATCTCTGAGATAACATGTTACAACTGCAACAAAAAGAGACACTATGCTAACGACTGCAAGCAAAAGAAAGCAAGTTCTTCATCTTCAGCTGGTGAGTCCTTTGAAGAAAAATACAAGAAGCTACAAGCCTTCACCAAAAAGATCCTAGAAGAAAAGAAGGCACTTAAGGAAAGTTGCTGACAAAGGTCTCATAGCTGAAACTCATGACTGGGCTGACTCTGGTGACAGCTCATCTGATGATGATGAACCAATGGCTACAATGTGTTTGATGGCTCGTGCTGATGAAAGCATTACAGCTGATGATGCTAGTTCATATCAATGGGTCAACATAGTTCACAAAAAGGTAACTTCTCTAAACTCTGCTGAGCCTAAAGAGGCCAAAGAAATTGTTGATTCCATTATCTGTGACTTGCACTTCATTGATCAGCTGAAAGGTGAATGTTTGGATAAACACAATTCTATTCTTCGTGAAAACGCCTTTTTAAAAGAGAGATTAATTGATCACAAAACTTTAAAAGAAGATCTTTGTGAAAGAAAATTTATAAACTCAGTTCTTCAACACGATCTTAATGAGAAAGTTAAAGAATTTGAAGCAATTAAAAAGATTTGTGAATCATGGTCTCATTCATCCAAACATGTGAGTGAAAGTGTTAACTCACAGATTCCTAGTCAAGTACAAGTTGTATTAGGAGGAGATTTCCTTGGTGCAGCCGCTGTACCTGACAGCTGTACGGATGATCTGTACTACTCGTCAGCTGATGCTTCTGTGCTAGCTGAAGAGTTGGTGTTTGGTTGCTTTGCGAAGTCTACCAAAACCTATGCTACTGAGATGTCCACAGAAGAACCTTCTGAAACCGCTGGTGAGGAATCATCAGTTGATTTCTCTGCCATGGCTGTTAGGACACCCACTGTAGTAATAGTTGAACCAAGAAAGTCTATCTTGGGTTACCACCTGTTGTCTCTGCTGCTAGACCTCAGAAGATGACTAGCAAGACCGCAGGAAAGAAAACTGTTCTTACACCCTTCAAGGGTGAGCCAGCTGGAGTTCGTACTCGAGCTGCAAAGAACAAAGGTAAGAGTGTCTCCAAAAACACTCCAAGTCCTTCTTCAGCTGGTTCTGTCAAACAACTGAAAGGAAAGGTCAGCAAGCTGACATCACTCGTTCAAACTCTGACTATCGCTGATAATCAAAATATGAAAGGAATTTTGGGTCCAGTACCCAATCCTGCTGTCTCACCTTCCATTCCACAACAAAAGAACAGAAAATGCTCTAAGTGTGGAGATCGTGGGCACATGGCAAATGAGTGTGACAGTCCAAGCTTAAGACCACCCCCAACTTCAGCTTGTGAGTCTATTTAAAACCCAATCCCTGTGAGCTCCAGCAGGAAATCACACGGACCCACAGAAATGTTGGTTCCCAAAAAGAACTAACCTCTCTTAATTCTTGTGCAGGGTGATCAAAGCAAACATGTCTGGTATCTATACAGTGGTTGCTCAAGACATATGACTGGAAACAAATCCCTGCTTGAAGAATTCGAAGTTCGTACTGGTCCTCCAGTAATTTTTGGTGATAATGGTAGAGGCTCAAATAAAGGTTATGGGTCCATTTCAAATGGATCTATAAATATCACAAGAGTCGATTATGTGAATGGGTTGAAACACAATTTAATCAGCATTAGCCAACTATGTGATGCAAAGTTCTCAGTGAACTTTAATGAATACAGAGGAACGGTGACGGATAAAAGTGGAAAAGTTGTATTAATCGCACCAAGAAACAACAACTTTTATACACTCGACATGAATCCTCAAAATCAAGAAGTGTGTCTATTCTCTCATTCCACTGAAGAGCTAAATTGGTTGTGGCACAAAAGGCTATCTCACTTGAACTTCAAAATCATATCAAAGCTGGCTCGAGGTCAGCTGGTGAATGGCTTACCCCAAGTCAAGTATGAAAAGGATAAGCTTTGTTTAGCTTGTGAACAAGGTAAACAACCCAAAAGCTCTTTCAAATCGAAGCAATGTTTTTCCATCAACAGCTGCCTGCATATGCTCCATATGGATCTATTTGGTCCTATGAGTATTGAAAGTCTAGGTGGAAAGAAGTATACACTAGTTATCGTTGATGAATACTCACGATACACTTGGGTTATACTTCTTCATCACAAAAGTGATACAGCTGATGAAATTATCAAGTTTATTAAAAAGATGGAACTTCTGAATGGGTCAAGAGTTAAGACGCTGAGATCAGATAATGGTACTGAATTCAGAAACAATACGTTGGAAGACTTATGTTCAGAAGTTGGGATCTCACAGAACTTCTCAGCTGCTAGAACACCTCAACAAAATGGTGTTGCTAAAAGAAGAAACAGAACCCTAATAGAAGCTACAAGAACAATGCTTGCTGAGTCAAACATGCCAAAACAATTATGGGCAGAAGTTGTCAATACAACTTGTTTCACTCAAAATAGATCTCCCTATGTGAAGAGACACAAGAAAACTTCTTATGATATTCTACGTCAAAGGAAACCATACATTGGCTTCTTTCATGTATATGGTTGTGTGTGTTTTGTGTTAAACACAAGAGATCAGCTAAGCAAGTTCGATTCTAAAGCTGATGAAGCTATTTTCTTGGGATATTCCACTACATCTAAGGCATACAGAGTTTTCAACAAAAGAAGACAAACATTGGAAGAATATATCAATGTTACTTTTGAAGAACACTCGAAGGCCTTAAACCCCACCTATGCTGACTCATCTGACTCATTTCAAAGATCAACTGAACCATCAACTGACGATTTTGCTGAAGCATTCGCTGATGCTTTGAATCTTTTTGATGTTCCTATAAATGATTCAGATGACACGTTTCATGATGCTCCCACATATCTGGTAGATATTGCAGCTGTTCAACAAGAAACACCAACAGCAAGAACATCATCAAAGGCTAACTCTAAGCCGCCTCTTCATACTTCAAGAAGATTAGTTCAAAATGAAGTACATAATCCTACTGGGCATTTAGCTGCTCAACAATGAATCTTCCTTTTCTACAGCTTCTCCTCAATCTAAGTGGACCTCTGAATATCCAATTGAATCATTGGAGATCCACAACAAGGAGTAGTCACGAGAAGTAAGGCATCATGCAATCTTTGCCTATGGTCGTGCTTCTTAGCAGCTGAAGAACCAAAAATATTAAGGCTGCCTTAGAATGCTCCAGCTGGATTCAAGCGATGCAGGAAGAACTTAACAAATTTGAAGTCAATAAAGTGTGGCAGCTGGTGCCCCCACCCGCTGGTAAGACAATAATTGGTACCAAGTGGGTATTTAGGAACAAAATGGATGAGGAAGGAGTGGTTATCTGCAATAAGGCTAGACTTGTTGCACAAGGGTATAGACAGGAGGAAGGAATCGATTTTGATGAAACATTTGCCCCAGTAGCAAGGCTTGAGGCTATAAGAATATTTATAGCCTATGCTGCTTACAAGAACTTTACAGTTTTTTAGATGGATGTGAAGAGTGCTTTCTAAAACGGGAAGCTGCAAGAGGAAGTATATGTTAAGCAACCACTAGGTTTTGAAAATCCCAAGTATTTAGACTATGTGTTTAAATTGGATAAAGCGGTGTATGGGTTGAAACAAGCTCCTCGTGCATGGTATGACACACTCTCCACCTTCCTTCTAGCAAATGATTTCACCAGGGGAAAGATTGACAAAACCTTATTCATTCGCAAAATCAAAGGTGATATCATTCTTGTTCAAATTTATGTGGATGACATAATCTTTGGTTCTGCTGATGAAAAACCTTGTAGACGTTTTTCAAAACTTATGTCTACAAAGTATGAGATGAGTATGATGGGTGAATTAACATATTTTCTTGGCCTACAAATTAAGCAATCTAAAAATGGAATTTTTATAAATCAAGAAAAATATATCAAACATCTTTTAAAGAAATTCGATATGAATTCATCATCATCTATGAAAACTCCAATGGCTCCTCCAAATAATCTAGATGCTGATACAACTGGAAAATCAGTTGATGTCACATTCTACAGAGGAATCATTGGGTCTTTTCTCTATCTCACTGCCAGCAGACCAGACATTATGTTTGCTACTTGCATGTGTGCTACGTATCAAGCTGATCCTAGAGAATCTCATTTAATAGCTGCTAAGCGAATTTTGAGGTACCTTAAAGGTACTCCAAGCCTAGGTCTTTGGTATGCCAAAGACTCCGGGTTTGATCTAATTGGCTATTCAGATTCAGACTTTGCAGGTTGCAAGATGGATAGAAAGAGCACCATTGGAGGTCAGCTACTAGGTGGAAAGCTAGTAAGCTGGACAAGCAAGAAACAAAATAATGTCTCTACCTCCACAGCTGAAGCAGAATATGTTGCTGCTAGAAGCTGTTGTGCTCCAGTCCTTTGGATGAAGAATCAGCTGGTTGAATTCGATATGAACTTTTCAAGGTTCCTATCTACTGTGATAACACAAGTGCTATTGCAATCAGCAACAACCATGTTCTTCAATCTAGAAACAAACACATTGACATAAGGTATCATTTTATTAGAGATCACATTGAACAACGTGACGTAGAACTTCATTTCATTTTAACAGACCTTCAACTAGCTAATTTGTTTACTAAGCCTTTGGATGAAAAACGTTTCAATTTTTTAATTAGCGAGCTGGGTATGTTAAATGCTTAAATCATCTGCTGAAGTACTATCAGCAGCTGATAAAGTACACCTTGTCATTTAGTACATTCAGCTGACTAAAACGTTGGAATTTATCAATCAGCTGAATAAATCATATCAAAATGATACTTATCAAGTTTTATAAGTTAAAATGTTTGGCTTTCTAAGAAAAAGGAATCTTTCATCCCCTATCCACACGTTCTCTAGGGCAAATATTTGCACTCGAGTTTAAATATTTGGCATTTATGAGGGACTTGACATCCCTGACACCGAAGCGGCTCCACTAACCCTTAGTGTCACATCGTACCTGTTTCTTCGCACGAAAACCAACATTTCCATAGTTGGTTTCCAACTATCCACTTTTAATCCAGTTTAAATTCAAATATTTACCCAAAATGGTCCCTCTCCTCTCTATAAATACCCCTTATCTCTCTTCATTCTTCCTCGCCACCCTAAAATCTCTCTCACAAATTCTCTCAAAGAACTCTATCTTCTTCTCCTAACCTTTATCACTCTCTCTTATTAAACCATGTCCACTTCCAGAAAATCCTCCAAAACAACCCTTACCATAGATGCCAATGAGTTTTCTCAAAACTCAAACTTAGTGGCAAACACCTCTCCACTGGAAAACATCAAGGAGATCTTCCGTCCGGTCGGAACATTTCGGTGTCACTGTCTGGACAGTGGTGCATTTTTCAGATACACCAAGAGCTTCTACGATCTCTTGCGTGATTTCAGGATGTCCGCCACTATCTATGGGGACAACATTGTTGTGCAAGTTGGAGATCATCAAATCACTAAAACTGTTGATGATATCTGAATAGCTTGCGGGTTCGATTTTCTACTTCCTTGTGAACTTCCCCACAAGATAAAGTCCGCTGAGGAGGCAAAGGGAAGTCTGATTGATATCACTGAATATCGATTAGAAAAGGAAGATGACAGATCTTCGCTGAAGCCTTAATCACCGGTCCGCGGACTGATTATAGGAGACTGGTGTTCGAGGAGGTCAAAACCAAGCTTAAATTGAAGGGAACCCACATCCCTTATATCAGATTCTTCACTCTCTGCATCGCTCATGTGATGACTGAGAAGCTGAGGATTGATTATGATGACCTCGAAGGGGATTGGTTTAATGTTCGTCCTTTATCAGACATCATCTTTAGTTCCAAAAAGGAAGATGTTCGTGATATTCCCCTCTCCTCGTACATGCTGAAGATCATTAAAGATCATACTATATCCAGAAGGGATCAACCAGACGGCACCACAATGAAGAAATCTGCCCTACAAGAAGGTAAGTCCTTTTCTCATCTAGAGGGTTCTTCAGCTGCTAGTCGTCCGCTAGCTTCTGATGAAAAAGAACCCACTTCAACTGGGACCTCAGTGCCCATTTATGTGGAAAATGAGGCAGAGGATTTCATTCCTCTGGTGGTGAAAAAACGAGTTAAAAGAACAGCTCGTCGCTTCCCCACACCCTCTCCCTCCTCTCCGCCATCGTCTCCCACTTCACGTGCTCCTTTTTCTCCTCAGCTGAGGCGAAGAGGGTCTGCTACATGTGGAGAAGATATGGCAACCGATGATGCTGAGCTCCCTTCTCGTTTTCACTCTTGTAGTGTCTGTCTAGTAACTCCTCCAACTATCGGAGCTTCTAGTCAGACACTCCTGGCTGATCACTTCTCTCTTTCTCTTCCTCTTTCTCTTCCACCTGCTGATCTCTCAACAGGTCAGCAGCTTTCAAAACGGCAATTTCGTTCTTTAGAAGTTAGTGCCGGCTCCACACTTCTGCGTAGCTCCTCAACTGATTCATTATCAGTTGTTGTAACAAGGGGACAAACTCCACAAGCAACCTCAGTCTCTGAACAGATTGCTGGTGAAGTTTTTGGCTCATCCCAAGCCACCCGAGAGTCAGCTGCACACACACTACCACCAACTTCATCATCACTTTCTGAGTCAGCAGTTGACGATAGATTGACTGGAAACCAAGTCATTCTTGAAACTGTTCTTTCTGTTTCCCACAACGTCACCAGCTTACACCAGCTGGAGATCGAGGAAACCACCACCGCCAATGAAGAGACAACTGTAGACCCAGTTGTTACTGAGGCACCCACCCAAGCTGCCAGTGATCGCGAACGTATTCGCCAACCGAGCTGTGAGGCAACTGACACACCACCCAGAGGATTTTCTCCTATACCAGATAAGCCGACTGGTGAGACTGAAGTACAAGGCAATCAAACAGCATTTTCACTAATGTTTGATTATGCTGATGAGCCCATCCGACCTTACTACTCGTCTCCAGCCGAAGAAGCAGATGAACCTTGGCTTCAACTTGATTTGACAGCTGATGTCGGCCCTTCTGCCAGAACACCAGAAGTTTAAGCTGGACCCAACTCACCCCCAAAAATTGATGAGGATCCCTTAGGAGCCATTCCTCCTAACTCAGTAATGCCTACTCCCACAGCTGAGGCTACCACCTCAGCTGGAGACATTCCGGACCCCTCTCCCCAAATTGTCCAAATGTCCCATGCTGGACCCAGCAAAGCTGGTGAAGGTATTCCTACCAGACCCTTGCTGCTCTGGTGTCTAGAGTTGTGAAATCCCAGATACGTCATTGGATGGCCATTTTGAGGAAGCAGCTGAACACACTTCGCAGGGATGTTCCTCAGTAGTATGCCCAATCCGTTGAGAATCTATCAACGAGTATTGCTTCTCTGCATACTGAAGTCCACACTGCCACTCCTCAGCTGGCTCTTCTTTCTGATCAGATTCGATGCAACACCAGCGAGCTCATTAAGCTTCAAGCTTTCATTCAGCAAGAGCTCCGCTCCCTTCGAGAATCTGACATAACTGAGAAGGATAGGCTTCTAGCTGAAGCCCGG
The DNA here is from genome assembly GCA_963853835.1 of Calendula officinalis. Classification (NCBI taxonomy): domain Eukaryota; kingdom Viridiplantae; phylum Streptophyta; class Magnoliopsida; order Asterales; family Asteraceae; genus Calendula; species Calendula officinalis. The sequence continues at coordinate 47,048,259 of OY970830.1, read as the reverse complement.
ACAACTGAAGTAGAAGTTGATCGACAGCTGACCTTGTTACAATCTCAGGTCACTCCTCTCATTACCGTTGTTGATCGTATTGGCCTTGCTCAAGAAAAGCATGAATCTCTGTTGGCAAACACTCATAGCCATCTCTCCAACGCTACTGATGCTTCTGCTGCTGCTGTGTCCACTCAGATGGACAAATTGGAGACTAACGTTTGTTCGCTAACCTCTCAAGTCTCTGGTCTCCAAGGCACCCTTGACCTCATTTTGCAAAAACTTAATGAGGGTGCCCCAGCTGTCCGTCCTGCTGCTGCACCAGAGAGTACCTTACTTCTTCAGGCACTCTCTGAGGGGGAGAAAGAGGAAGCTACATCAGCAGGTGAACAACCAGGTGAACACAATGTTTCACTACTCATAGTCACCTCTGCTGTTGGAGCCAATGTTCAAGAAGATATTCCAGCAGGTGAGACCCTAAAATCACCACCACCCACCTCTGCTGGAATACCAGAAGAAGAAGAAGACGTTTCAGCAGACGAGACTCCAACTTCAACAACACTCGTTCCTACTGAAACACCTGAGGTAATTGCTTCAGCAGGTGAGACAACAACACATTCAATATTCACTCCTGCTGAAGGTCTCAGGGAAGAAGAAACCTCAAATGATCAGGTCAAAATCGTGGATTCATTTAAATCAGTTGAGGTCCCACAAGTCAGAGCCCCGCAAAACCAAAACACTCAGCCCATTATATAGGTGATTCCTCAACCTGCTGAGGGGGAGCTATGTTCTGCCACGGTTAAAGCTGCTCTTCTAGAAGACGCTGGAACAGCCGCTGATCTCGAAGCAGCTATTACTCTTCAAAGAAAAACTCAAGAAGAGCTGTTTCAAAGAGCTGAAGCGGAAAGAACTGAGAACATTAGATTGTTCAACAAAGTTCTTTTTAAACGTAGGCAAGAAGCAAAAATCAGCAGCGTAAGGTGCCCTAAATCATCATCCACCTCTCCACAAGAAATCATCATATATAGTGCTGGAGGGCCCTTCTCTCCTGAAAGGGTATCTCTGAACAAGGTCAGCACTCATTTAAACTATGATGAATGGAATGAGCTGTTAAAAGCTGCCAGTTCTGCAAAACCATCTCCGAACATTCCAGATCTGGAAAGTGAGGTAAGACTCGCAATCTTCTCCTTCAAGACTCTATGCGATAAGGTCAAGAGATACTCTCCTAACCTGGCAAGTCGCATACCAGCTGAATTGCGTGAACCCCAAGCCGATACAATCAGAGAACCTGCTGGTGAAAGCTCCGCTGCAAGAGAGGAGAAACGTAAGTATGTTCTCCCCGAGCCCTTCGCTGAACCCAGGTCAGCTGAGGTTGGGTCTTCGATAATTTATGCTAAACGACCAAGACTCAACCTCTCAAGAACCCATCCCACGGGAGTTAACTTTATCCCTGGGCAAATTGTCAAAAATCCCATCTACGGTTTTTGCGATCTGGATGACATTGTTTTTTTTTTTATTTTCCTTGTACTAAATCAGCTTCACATCAAAAGAAAATCATTATTTTTTATTATACTTGTAAAAATATTGTAAAAGATAGAAATAGTCAAAAGAACCCAAAGGGTCAAAACACATAAGCATTCAGCTGATTCAAACAGCTGACTCATTACAGGTTCATACTTATACAGCAATTCGATTGCATCAAATAGGGGGAGATTGTTAGTCCCCAGACTAAGTAAATAAGACTTGATGATCAATAGCTAAGAAAAATAAATCAGCTGAAGTAAGTATCTCAGCTGAAGTACAAGTATATTCATAAACCTTCAGCTGAGTACGTACCCAGCTCTAGGAATCATGTCAAATCAGCATCAATTCAAGAGTGATCATTCGAAGTCTATGGCCGAAGGACAGAGACCAGAGGAAGACCAGTCAGCTGATAGTGGAATCAGGTGATGGTACCTGCTGCAGATAAAGACTTAGAGAAAAATATTCTTGACACTTTAAACATTTTCCTTTCCCGCTCAAAGAAGAAGAAAACGATGAGGATCTTCTATTTTGGAAAAGAAGATATTATGTAAGTACATCATCGTTTGTCCCTCCAAGCATGTAAAAGGAAAGTCAACATCTTTTGTACTATCATAGTACACCTTTTTACTGTGCGTCAGAAAAGGTAGCAAAAGGAGTTGACACCAAGTACAATTGGGACTACAACCTATTCAAGTGCATTTAATGTTTCTGTGGACAAGTCTACATCGACGAATGATATGTTTACATGTCGATTAACTTGTGGACTAAGGAACATGGATCTTGGGCTATATATAGAGACGTAAATGCTTGTATTTACATACACCTTTTAGCATTCACGGCACAAGAACATTCTCTGAGAGTTTGTTATTATCTGGTATTAACTCCTTCATAGTTATTACTCAGGCATTCAATATCAGCTGTTAGTATCAGCTGATATAATAGTCTTCTAGTTTGAGCGAGCAAAAGTGTCACTTCAAGTATAAAGTTTTAGTTAGTGTGTACTATCTATTTCCGCAAACTTTGTACCGCATTAAGCTGTTTTAATAAACTCTTAATCTTTGAAAACTTGTGTGTTCTTTATATTATCGTCTTTACTTAGCCGTAACGCAACACGTTTGTGTTGTTGGGATCCAACATACTCATATAAAACCAAACAGCTAATACTCAACATATATCATCTCAACAGATATATAAACAAATAGCACATCTCAAATGCATGTTAACTCGTAAATAATCTCATGTACCCAGATCAATCACATAATCATAGCTCAACTCAAATCAATCACAGTTCATGACATTTAGCACATAATCATGAAACGAATGTAAGTACAAGTTTATAGTGAGATTACCCACCTCGATAAACATAAGCTCTTAGAAGTCCTCGGCACGCACGAAGGTCACAACTCAGCTCCTAAAGGATCCTACAATGCATAACAAGACTCGGATTAAAACTCGGCTCAAAATTATTTCTAACAGGATTTGACAGCACTCAGCACTCGTACGGGAACGGCCATAACTCTCAAACCGTTAACTACATTTGAACCAAATTTTTACAAAAGCTAAAAGAGTCAGAGGGCTACAATTCATCAGAATACTACGGAACTCAAATCCAAACAGAAAGGGCTCAAAACAGACCCGCAAGTCAGAAAAGCTGTACCAAAAAAGCTGCTGCGACCATTTACAAAAACAGCGATAACTTTTGAACAAAAAATCCGATTAACGAGCCGTCAGTGGCATCGGAAAGAGGACTCGGAAAAATAGAGACTTGCGCAGGCCAAAAATCCAGTAACGTATTTTAAGTGTGACAAAAATGGCCCCGAACAAGACCAACAAAAGAATCTACCCAAAATTCAGCATGTATTTTAAAAACCCGTTTTGAATCCCGACATCAACCCGTTAGTTTCCGAGGCACCCGAAAGCCCCGAACATCACTTTTTAATCTCAGAAAATTGTTTACCATCATTCTAGTCTCTTATTTAGAAATCTTTTTCGGTTTAAGGAAACAAGAACCCAAAGGTTCGGTTTCCGGTTTTCGGTTACAAAAATGATTAGCCTATTCAACAACGGTTTTACCCAACCCATTCTGGAACCCTCTCAAAACTCAGATAACCCGAGACTCGCATACTAACATGCACATTTAAATAAAAGAAGCAAAGACTTGACATATAGAATCCTAGGACTCGCGAACTAGAACAATAACAACTAAACGAAACGACCCACAATTTTCAACAAAGACCAGACATCATTAACCACCAGAATTCAAAACCCGAACTCTAAGGTTCGGTCACAACACTACACCCAGAACAGATTAGTCACAGGCAGTTAAGTAATCGGATGAAGCAAGGGAAAAATATAGAACAGAAACAAGGATTTGAATTTACCAAACAATACTCTATAGCCTTGAATTGACGCTACTCGGGACTAAAAAGAATACAACATGCACATCGGCTCCCACTTTCTGCTTGGTCTTGTCTTTGGGTAGAACACGGGAATCGGACAGTAACAAACCAATTAATACAAGATGAGACCGAGAATTTTATGGAGTATATAAACGGGAAAACCTACCAGAATTTCTTGATCGTCAATGGAATCACTACCCCCGTCCCTGCTGTCCGATCTCCCCATCTTGCGAACACACACAACACAAACGATTTTAATAAACGGGGAGCGAAGAAAACAGAAATTAAATGGACAGAAATAAGGTTTACCGAACAACTACTCGGCCCCGGCTTCTCTTGCTCGGAAACTGCTGCTGCGACTCGTTCACCCCATTGAGGCATGTACACCATTCTGCCCAAGATTTCTATGTCGGCCGAATAGAGTACAAGGGAGAAGGCTTACGTTAATTTAATTAGATGACTAAAGGAGATCGTAAAATGGCCCAAGCCCGATAATGAACTTTACACTTGGACTGGATATCCGCTCAAAATTACAAGCCCAATATCCCCACCTACTTGAGCCTTCTTTCTCTGCTTGGCCAGCGTATAAGGCCACAAAAGGGGATTCGAATACAAAACAAGTGAGAGGGAGAAAAACTAGAATTTAGCCCGCTTAGCTAAATCAAAAGGGAACGGAACTGAAGAGGACACGGGACGGAGGCCTTGGCCCTACGGCCGGCCTCGGGAATCAATATTGTCTAATTAGTTCATCTCATCGTAGTTCTTCATAAATTAGACAACACTCTAACGCTAGGGATTAAATGTCACCATCATTTAATTTAGCTCATCAATAAATACAAGAGAATTTAATACACTCTAGTTATTAAATAAACGTCGCCCATTTAGTTACTCAAATTACATACATCATAAAGGCACGTAACACGTAATCACAATTAAATAAACAATACATAATTTATTTATTGAAACGTCGATAATATAATTACAAAATTTTTTAGGGCATTACACATAACTCTTTTGTCGATCTCTTGCAGCCTTGATACGATCGCTGATCTTGAAGATCTTGTCAGTTGTTTTTTGTAGAATTTCAGGACCAGTGATTTGGTGATCACCAACTTAAACCCTAAAGTGGTAAACGATACTTTCTTCCATACAGGGCTTCGAATGGTGCGGCTTTAATAGTTGTATGATAACTGTTATTGTACAAGAACTCAGCTAAAGGGAGATGAGAATCCCAACTTCCACCAAAATCAATAACACAGGCTCTCAGCATGTCTTCTAAAGTTTGAATTGTTCTTTTACTTTGGCCGTCAGTTTGGGGATGATAGGCAGTACTCATATCGAGGCGAGTACCGAGAGACTTTTGCAACTATCCCGATCAGATATGATCGAAATAGGCACACCATGCCGAGATATAACTTCCTTCAGATAGATTCTTGTTAACTCTCTACTTGATCAGTTTCTTTAATTGGAATGAAATGGTGGATTTGGTCAATCGACAAACAATTACCCAAATTGAATCATGACCACTAGACGTTCGAGGTAACTTTGTTATGAAATCCATGGAAATTTACTCCCATTTCTATTTAGGGATCTCTGGTTGTTGTAGAAGACCGGACGGTTTCTGATTCTCTGCTTTCACTTTTACAGACGTTAAACATTTGCTGATGAACATCGCGATCTCTTTCTTCATGTTAGGCCACCAATAAAACTCTTTGACATCTCTGTACATCTTGTCAGCACCAGGATGAATGGAATAGTTGGATTTATGTGCTTCCTCCAAGATGATATCGCGAACACTTCCATGCTTAGGAACCCACAAACGATCCATAAAATATAGGGTTCCATCCACCTTTGCTTCTAGTTGCTTTTCCATACCACGCAGGGTTTCACTCTTTATGTTCTCTATCTTCATAGCTTCAGTTTGGAATTCATGAACTTGGGAAGATAAATTGGAATGAACGGATATTGGAAGGGCTCGAACACGACGAGGTTTAGGTTGCTCTTTCCGACTTAAGGCATCAGCTACAATGTTAGCTTTACCAGGATGATATTTTATCTCACATTCGTAATCATTCATCAACTCTACCCATCTGCGCTGTCTCATGTTGAGTTCTTTCTAGTTGAATATGTGTTGCGGACTTTTGTGGTCGGTGAATATCGTGCACTTGGTATTGTAGAGGTAATGTCTCCAAATCTTCAATGCGAACACCACGGCACCCAACTCAATATCATGCGTTGTGTAGTTCTTCTCGTGAATCTTCAGTTGTCAAGAGGCGTAGGCGATCACTTTGTCATTTTGCAGCAATACACAGCCTAGCCCTTGGTGCGAAGCATCACAGTAAACTACGAAATTGTCGGTTCCTTCGGGAAGAGATATAATTGGTGTGGAACATAATTTAGATTTGAGGTTTTGGAAGGCCGATTCTTGTTTTTCGCCCCAGAAGAATTTCTCATCTTTTTGCGTCAACTTTGTTAACTCTTTAGCTATTTTCAAGAAGTTTTCGATGAATCTCCTATAATAGCCAGTTAGACCAAGAAATTGTCTAATTTCTGTTGGGGTCTTTGGAGATACCCAATTCTTGATAGCCTCGATCTTTGCAGGATCAACGTGGATTCCTTCCTCGTTGATGACGTGGCCTAAGCATTGCAATTCACGTAACCAAAATTCACACTTGGACAACTTGGCGTACAGCTTCTCTTTCTCCAACAACTCAAGAATGATTCTTAATTGCTCTTCATGTTCTTCTTTCGTTTGCGAATAGATAAGAATATCATCTATGAAGACGATAACAAATTTGTCGAGATATTTCTTGCACACTCTATTCATGAGATCCATAAACACAGCAGGTGCATTGGTCAAACCAAATGGCATTACTAAGAATTCTTAATGACCATAGCGGGTTCTGAAAGCATTTTTGGGTACATCTTCATCACGAACTTTTAATTGATGATAACCTGAACGAAGATCAATCTTGGAGTAGAAACTCGATCCTTGAAGATAATCGAATAGATCATCAATATGGGGAAGAGGATATTGATTTTTAATAGTAACTTTGTTCAATTCATGATAGTCAATGCACATTCTCATTGAACCATCTTTCTTTTTAACGAAGAGGACCGGAGCTCCCCAGGGTGAGAAACTCGGTCGAATGAAACCAAGATCAAGAAGTTCTTGTAATTTCGAAGAAAGTTCTTGCATTTCATATGGTGCAAGACGATAAGGAGAACGCGCAATAGGTGCCGGGTCCTGGAATCAAATCAATGCGGAATTCAAGCTGTCTCTGAGGTGGCAGTCCATGCAATTCTCCAGGGAAAACGCCAGGATAATCACAAACGATAGGAATGTCCTCAATCTTATGATCTTTGGACTTTTTTTCAACGACATGAGCAAGAAAGGCTTGGCATCCTTTACGAAGGTATTTTTGAGCTTTCATAGAGTTTATGATTTTTATGTTTTTGGTTCTTTGTTCACCTTGAATTATTAATGTTTCTGTTTTGGATAGAGGATTCAAATTTGTTTGTTGTAGCATATTATCTCAGCATGGTTTATAGACAACCAATCCATCCCTATAACGATATCGAAGCTACCTAGCTCTACAGGCACAAGGTCTATATCGAAAATCTGATCATAATTGACTTTCGTTAGACCTAATAACTTTGCCGTTCGTTAATTCGATCTCATAATTGACTTTCAAACGTTCGGGGTTTATATTTAAGAAACTTTTAAAGTCGGTCGATACGAAACTCAAGTCGGCTCCCGAATCAAATAAACTAGAAGCAAAATGATTGTTGATGATAAACGTACCGGTAACGGTAACAGGATTTTCGCGAGCATCCTGAGAATTCATGACAAAAGCACGACCACGACCATTCTGACGATCATTGTTGTTGTTGGCATTACGGTTGTTGTTGCGATTGTTGTTACGATTGTCGTTGTCGTTGTTGGCGTTCTGATTGTTGTTGTTGTTCTGAAGCTTAGGGCAACGATTATGATAATGGTTGGGATCACCACACTCGCAACACACAGGATTCTTGGGAGGATTGTTAGACGAACATTTTCTGAAATTGTGACCCCAGTGGTCACACTTGTAGCACTTCTCACACTGACCATCATGATGCCAATTACACTTGTTGCACTTCGGCTTGCTTCCAGCATAAGGCTTTGCATCAGGATTAGATTGATTGTTGTTACTTTGATTAGAGGCAGCATAGCTCTTAGTCTTCCGATACTTATTCCCTTTGTAGCCTTGTGTTTTGTTGTCGTAGGAACGCTTCCCATTTTCATTGTTCGAGGTTTCAGAGGATTTGCTAGACACAATCAGCTTGTCTTTGAAGGATCCGCTTCTCATAGCATCATCAGTTAACCTTGTCGCTCGATTCACAACATCTTCAAAAGTCGTTGGTTCAGAATCAATGACATGGGTACGAATGAGATCGTGCAGACCTTGAAGATACTTCTCGATTCTCTTGAATTCAGGGGTAACCATGTGAGGGACAAGATGAGTGAGTTCTTGGAATTTAGTCGTGTAGGTAACAATGTCGGATCCAACCATGGACAGATTCCATAGTTCCACTTCAACTTTCTGTAACTCTCTCTTTGGGCAAAACTTCTGAGTTAGTTGATCCTTGAACGCAGTCCAAGTCATAGCATCAGAAGTAGCACGACCTAAGACTTGCACTTGGGAGTTCCATCAGGACAACGCTTCCTTGGACAAAGTGCTAGCGGCAAACTTCACCATATTTTCAGGGGCACATTGGATAATGCTGAATTTAAATTCCACCTTCTCAGTCCAATGGATAATAGAAGTGGCTCCTTCAGATCCATAATAGGTTGGAGGATGACAGGAAGTAAAGGTCTTGAACAATTGACCTTGACGATTAGCATTGGGATTTGAAGTTTAGACAAATAAAGAAAATGAAAGGAATATAAGGTTAGAACAAAACAAAGTTACACAAATTATTTTGTGGATTTGAATATTATACCGTTGTTGTTTCCATTGTTAGCAGCACCACCATCATTTCCTCTTGTTGCATTCAGTTGAGCAATCGCTTCAGCGATTCGGCCTTCCACCATTTGTTCGATAGTTTCTTGATTTCCTCCTCGAGCCATTGATGAATTGCTGATACAAGAAATAAGATGTACAAAGATTTAAGAAAAGAATGTAGAGGGATTATTAGGGGGAGGATATAATTAAAAGAATCAAGGAATATCGATACAATAGGCGTAGTAGTAATAGGCATAATTATAGTAGTAGTGGAGACGTATAGAAAAATAAAATTTTAGAAATACTAGATTTGTACTAAAATATCACTTTTATTAAACACATTCCTAATAAATAATAGTTTGAAAAGTATGGCACATCCCGCCAATACTAGGTAATGAAATACTAATTTTTTTAAAAAAAACTATCTTTTTAAAACATCTAAGCATAAAGACATAAAAAAACAACGATAGATGTGCGGCGATGACTAAACATCTTCCTCTGGCTCGGAGTCTTCTTCTGGCTCTGACTCTTCTTCTGGTTCTTCCTCTAGTTCTGATTCTTCTTCTGGCTCAAAGTCTTCCTCAGGCTCTGGTTCTGATATCACTTCTGGTTCTCGTTCTGGTTCTCGACGTCATGAATACGAAAGAGAATAGGACGTTGACCACACGCTGGTGTCGGAGGACCATTAGGAATGATAGGGATAAGATGTCTTCTTGGGCGATGATGCCATAGGACAACAGGAGGTTGTACCACCACTGGCACTGGGCAACTAGCGCTGGGACTACTGGCACAGCAGTCCCTCGATCACTGTCGTACTCGGAGTCGAACGAAACATCAATAACACTCGCTGACGACATTCTGTTTAGCACGACGTATAAAAGTATTAGATTATAAAATTTTTGGGCTCTCTGACGTAACACATACAAATGCTATTCTAAGGCAATACTAACTAGGGCAATTTTTATAATCTAAGAACGGTGAAACTTCAGGGTGTGAGACTCAGCGTGCCATGAACATTTTTGGTTTGTAAAAAGTTTTTGTTTTGTCCAAAACTCTTTTGTAGTTATAGACTAGGCTTGCTAATTCACTATAACTTAAGCTCTGATACCAATCTGTCACACCCCGCCAAAAATGAGTTTTACGTCATTTCAAATGTTTTGCGGAAGACCGAAGGTGTAACGTTCATGATGACATAACAAAAATTTAAGTAAACAAACAACCACGTAAATAACAAAATGAAAATAGTTTCACTTTCTAAAAATAGAAAGTTTTCAATAATAGCAGTTTCCTAAAATAGATTTTGTTTGAAAATGAAATAATTATTCGTAAACTTAATGTTTTATTCATGGCTCACGACAATCCACTTGGTCATATCCTCTAGTCTCACTGTGCACCTAAATCACCTGAAATGCATAAAGTAAAAGGGTCAACAAATAATGTTAAGTGAATCCACAGGGTTATTGTTTATAGTAAAATTATTGTGTTTGCTACCCAAAATGATTGTTATGAAAATAGGTTTAGGACGGAAAAAGTATAAGTTCAACACTAATACGTTATGAGAAATATGTATGAAAATGAAATGTAATTATCAAAGATCTACAATTACTAGTTTTGTTTATGAAAAAGTGTTGAATAAGTTGTTTTGTTTGACATCGCATGACTGTTATCCCCAACAGGTAGATAGTCTATTGAGTTAATATACCAACCCATAAGTCCACAATCAACACTTCAACTCCAGTATGTTATCGTTCTTTTATGGATATACACTCCCGAAAAATGTCCTGGATAACCAAGTAATGATCAAGTAATGTTGGGAGGATGAGTGTCAGCCAATAGTACTATCTTCATATCCATGGTCTAGTCTACTAGTTAATGATTGCTAGTAACCTTAGTCCAGTAAAATAATTGTTTGTCATGCAACGCGATAATGAAAATGTAAATGTGGTATAGTCATAGTAAATAGTAGCATTGTTTATGTTTTCCACCCCGATATTTTATAAAACAGTAAAAAGTAGTAAAAAAGGGTTGTGGACTCACCTGGGCAAAGCTTAGCACTGATAAGACAGAGGACTCCTTCACAGACTCCTAGCTTCCTAAACGTAATAATGTTTCTAATTAGACTAAGCAAACACATGCGATACAATTATAAATGATTATGATATATGATTTGCATTATGTTATATGTTTTGAGGCATCGAGTGAACTTGGGTTAATGGGCCATGATGGGCCGAAATAAATTGCTTAATGGGCTCAAAATGAAATGGGCTTCAAATGAAATAGACTTGGGTTAGGCTTAATGGGCCTAGATTGGATTAATGGGCTGGCACTTGCGCCAAGGCCCGCCAAGATAGCTAATAGGGCTTAGAAAGGACATATGGGCTGATTGGGCCACTAGATGGGCCACTTGGGCTTTGGTTTGAGCTTAGGTCCAAATAGGTTGGGCCATGGATTGGGCTTGGGTCCAATGGGGTTCGGTTTGGGTAAATAATGGGCCAAGCATTTGGGCTTTGACCCAAATGGTTTTGGTTACTAATGGGTTGACTAAAGCTTGGCCCGATGGGCTTGGTTAGATCGTTTTGGGCCAAGTACGAGTGTCGGCCCGATTATATTCTCGGGTTTAGGTCCACGGGTTGGGTCAAGCACAAGCCTTGACTCTATTTTACTTGTGGATCAAACTAGGGTCAACATAAGTCAACAAAAGTAAACACTTGGTCAATTAGGGTTTCTACATTTCGGCTAGGGTTAGGGTTCCAAATTAGGGTTAGGTTTAACATAAGTTTGGGTCAACGATGGTCAAATCTAGTCAACGAAATTCAAATACTCAACTAGGGTTTAGGGTTTCGGAAATTAGGGTTTCGGTATAGGGTTGACCGAATGGTCAACCTATACGGTTTTTGGTGGTGGTTTTGGTACAAGCATTAGGGTTTTGTTATGGTCATAACAACGACATAGATATAGGGTTTATGGACATTCATAACAATGATTAAAATGAAAAGAATAACGAATCAAGTGAATAAACCAACAATTTCCACACACACACACACGCATACAAATATACGCACACATGCATGCATGCTTCTAATTTTTGATGTATAACCGAGACCATAAGGCCTAGGGCCATGGTATCGGGTTCGAATCACACAAAACAAGGAAAAGGGAAAAGAAAACAAAGGTTTTGGCATTATACCTTCTTGCGATCGGACGAAGAACGAACAAAAGGGGTGTTCGGTTTTGCTTGGGGATGAACGAACTCGGGATCGGTTTGGGGATGCTCTTGGCCGAAATCAACAAGAGAGAAAAGGGAGGTTTACAGGTTTTATTTATAGTGTGGCTAGGCAAAAGGAGTTTGAATCGAATTAGGTTTCGTTTGAATTAAATAAAGAGGATAAGGATATGTATTTGAATTAAAAAAGAGGTGATAACCTTACCCTTAAAGGGTTCGGCCGAGTAGGGTCACGAACAAGGGGGGGGGGGGGGGGCATTAGGTGGTCGGTCAAATGGTCAAGGTGTCGGTTTTTAAGAATTGTTCAACGCGTGTCACGTTTATTTAGTTATACTTGTATATTGTGTACATAATATAAGTTTATATACTTTAGAAATGTTTTTAACTCAATGGTGTCACCATAAATAAAATGAAATGTTGTGTTGACTAAAATAGTCAAACACTGATGCATGGTGAAAATGAAATGTTTTTGTTGTGTGTTCGGATGCCAAAAATAGAAATGTTTAAATATAGAAACTTTCTAAATAAGGAAAGTTTAGAAAAGAAATGAGATTACATACCGGAAATATCCAGTTGTCACAATTACGAGTAATCTAACTTTTGCGATCGTTTATTGCTGGAGGAGATGGAAAGTGATGACGCCTGCATGAGATGGAGATGATCCCACGAGCACCATATTTTATAATTCAGTATTTTTCGTTAGATTCATGAAAAACAATTGTTGGTTTATTTGTTGGAATAAATTACAATTTTTTATTTATGATACATTTTGTTTTTTTTTTTTAATTTTATCATTTATTGAATCCATGGATGAATTATTTTATGTGTGCATGTGTGATAATTACTCTAGTCAAGTTTTATGACTAGATTATAAGTCAAGTCTCTACTTACTAATAATCTCATGATTACTATTTGTTTGATTGTTGTATGAATGATGTTATCTTAGAAGCTCAATTACTTAGATACTAGAAATTAGAAAGTTTTTCTAATAAAATTATTTAAGAGTTTTATGGAAAGATCAAGTTCAAAGTTTATTTAACTTAGTTAAAACATCTTAAGTGATAATCATTTCTTATGATAGTACGTTTTAAAGCATTAATATTAATATAGTATGATTATATTGGATATAATCAAGATAGACTTTAAGAGTATTATTACAAGTGTTTAATACTTGTGATAAAGGAATTAAATGAAGTCATAATTCCTTAACAGGAATATTGGATATTCAAGAAATCCAAAGAAATGACTTAGACATTAAATAAACTCTTAAAAGGGTCAAACTATATTAAAGTATTTAATAACTAAAGGTATTAAATGCAAGTGTCTCATACTTGTAATAAATACAGTATTTAATCAAGTCATAATTCCCTAACAGGAATATTGGACATTTATGAAATCTAAGAAATGACTTTGGCATTGAATGAAATTCTTAAAAGGATACTAAAGTATTTAAGAATTGAAAGTATCCTTATAAGTGTTTCATTCTTGCTAGATACAGTATTCAATGAGAGTCATGATTCCCTAAACAGGAATATTAGATATTTACAAAATCCAAAGAATGACTTTAGTGATTGATAAATTCTTAAAAGATTAAACTATAAGTTCTTGTCCAAGAAAGTCAAAGTCTTGACTTAGTAAAAGTGATAGTTTAAGTGATGCTTATATTCCATAAAAGTATGTGGGAGCCATGACTAACATGTTTATTAAAGACATTAATGAACTTAGTATGTTAGTAAGATATTACCAACAAGATATTACCAAGTCGTTAGCCAAGGAGTTAAGGTAAATAATAAATGATCGTCAGTTAGATTATTGCAAGCCTAATAGCGTGATCACAAGTCTTGTGATTAATTGTTGCAAATCTAATAGGATATTCACAGTCTAAGTGAATACATTAATCATTGAAGGATATTTCTTTAACTAGTAAATATATCTACAAATCAGTAACTAAAAGAGATTTAGTAACAAGGTGAATTTTATAAATTCAAGAAACTAAGGAGTTAATTTCCAATCTTCCTATGTTTACCGAATTTTATAAAAGGCAAGACTAGAATGTGTTCAGATGTTGCAAGAACCAAATCTAGCAAAGACAAAAGTTATAGTATTTTTCAAATACTCGTCTTATGTCTTTAGTTTAATAGAAAAGATTAAATTGTAATTAGTGATAAAGTTACAATTATAAAAGTCATTAAGTGATCAACACAAACGCAAAGAATAAGTAATGATCCAGTAATAATTCGGTATCTACGACCAGTTAGGAATGATAAATGAATTAGTATCATTGTTATTCAGACTTTGTATGTTTTAGAATATCTATGAATAAAGGTTATTTTATTCAGAATGTATAAATCTGTGACTACTCGTCTAGGTGGGAACCTTGAAGGGACGTTAACGTCATCGCGATATCTGGTGGTAGATTCGAGTTTCTCGAAGATAGCTACACAAGTGTTGTTGTAAACCAAATATCGGTGATATTCTGTCGTGTCGACGAATATTGGATTGACCATCGTGATAATACTTTGTGGTTGAAAAGTTCAAAAGTATTATTCACATAGGATTGTCCTTAAGCCTGAGGTATATGGTTTGGGATACGATGACTAATATGTTGGAATATGCTTCACGCGTATAACATATAGTTATATGGTTAGTTGTTTGTGAGCCTAAAGGGCCACACACTTAAACACTTAACACCATGAGATGTATAGTGTAATTAGGGTAATTACATTATATATCAATATAAGCGACTAGCTTGTATACATTAATTATGTTTAATATTAATTGTTAATATTGAAACTTAATTGTAAGCAATATAGAAGAATAAAAGGCAAGGGACTAGAATGCAAGATTGGCTAAATTAAAGATGGAAGTCTTTAAATAGGGATTAGGGAAACCATAATCCCTATGCCTTGCACCCATTCTCGGCCGCCCCCTTAAACCCTCTCTAGGGTTCTTTTCTTCTTGCTTGCACAATTGGACTAGCATCCTTCTTGGTGTTCTTGCTATAGTGTTGTGTGGACTAGCTTTGGAGGAATTCCCACATGGAATTCTTGGTTTCGGCCGATCAACATCACCATCCGATTCGCATTATACAAAGGCTTCAAGGGTATGAATCATCTATGATTAACTCTTTGTATTTATTATTAGTTTAATTGTATGATTGATATCAAGATCCGTTTTTGGTGATAAACTATTTTCCGCTACGTTTTGTTACTTGTAATAACCGAAAATCACCATTAGTGGTATCACGAGTCATTATATTGATCATATAATTAGCTAGTTTATGTAAAAAGTGGCAAAAATCAATCCTTTTTGGTACCCTAATTCCGAACGGAAAATATAAGAACCCTAGGGTTCTTTATTTTTTCACAATTTTTAATTATAATGGGTTAAAAATATGATTTTTTGGAACCCTAATTGCCACTTGTTACAAAAACATCATCAAAAAATTAATCTTGTTATTGTATTTTTTGTTTATTTGGCTTGGAATTACTTGTTTAATTTCGTTTTTGATATGGCAAAACATGTACTTTTGCCATATCCCAAGCCAAAGCCTTGTCAATTGTTGCTTGTTTGGTTGTTTTGGGAAAGCCGTGTTTTTGGCTAAATTTGGTTGTAATCTTTTAATTTTTTCTTTTATTTTTGGTGCCATTTTTGGGGCAATTTGTAATGTAAAAGTAATAGAATAGATTGTCTTTCTTTATTTTTTTTTTTTTTGTAAATTGTTGACCAAAATCAAAGACAAATGAAGAAAACAACAAATTTCCGTCATCAACACGAAGGCTACACGAAAACAGGTTTTCCAGAGGCATACGGACTCCGTTTTGGGAGATTCAAAAGCCTAAAATGCTTGCAAAGTCGTGGCTACAACTTTCTTCAGTGACTTTTCGAGCTTCAAAGTGTGCTGGAATTTTCTAGCAGATTGCAATTTTTCACAAGTTTGGTCTCTACTTGCTCAAGAATGTCTTGGAGCAAGTGGGAGCCCATTGGGTTCATGTTTGCCCGTACCCTAGTTTGACCCTTCGGTCCGTCGTGATGACTCACGTGACCGAACCTAGGATTTCATCGGTCGAGGTTTGCACAAAATGTGTTGCATGTTTTATTATATGTTTGTGGTTGTGACATAATTTCTATATGATACAAATAATAAACAACTAAAAATATGATTTTTGAAACACAAACATTAAAACATCCAAACTTTAATCATCTATGATTACTTGTTAATCATCAATGATTATCGCTTAATCATCTATGATTATTCATTAACCTAAACTTCTTAATCATCAATGATTATCGCTTAATAATCGCTAGACATTTTTACCGCTTATTAAACCGACTTATGAAGTGATATGAATGAAGTACATGATTCATTCATATCTTAATAAAATTTTATCACAAAATATTTTCTATACCTAAAATTTAAGTCACCCCGTCCAATCGGTTGAAAATCACTTGCTTCTATTTTTGAATTCACGTGAGACGTGGTTTAAATTTAAATCCGAGGTCATTATTATCTACGCGTGAGACCTAGATCTAGTTTGACATGATTTCACATTGGATGACTTAATCGAGTTAACGGTGAGATCTTGACTCGCGGTGAAGATGCGACAAACATGCCACTTGACCCTAGATGCTTGTTCACTATGTAACACCACAATCTTAGAGCCATTTTTTTTTTTAATATGCATACGGAAGCGATTTTGGAAAACTATAAACCCTGTTTATTACATATTATAAAGGCCATTTACATATTAACCGAAATATATAAAACATTTAAAGGTGTTACTAAAAACAGGCTCGACCCGGTTTACAAAATCAGAGTACGGTCAGACTTCCAAAACCCTACTCTAGTCAAGCCAAATCCACAACCTGAAAAGAGTCAACAAATGAGGGATTAGCACAAAGCTAAGTGAATAGAAATAAACGTCAATTTGCATAACCACAACAAATTAGAAATCGAGAGAAATCAATAGGGAGAAAACCGTCCAAACTTCCACAAGCAATTGGATGTTAAAAGAGGATCGGCGGTCTGGCGAGGACCTTCGACTGTTGTCGGCCAACAACAGTCAACCGATGGCTTCTTTACTAGAGGCACGGTGATCCCTCCTTACGTAACGAATTCGAAGGAGTCCGATCTCCCCTGCCAAGAGTAACGAAGCGTAGCCGAAAACCACCATAGCTAACCTCTAAAAAAACATGTGCACATATTACCATTAACAATCCCACAATTAATGGTACCAGTGGAAAAATCAATGAAAATCAAGAACAATGAATTTTCCCAAATCAACCAAGAAATCTGCTCATGACCAAGTTCGCGTCAAAGTGGGAATTAGCATAGCTAGTTCCAGAGTTAGCAATGCTAAGCAGGAAACTCGCATTTCTAATCTTAATATTCGAGATCTCTAAAATGTTCTGTTCCATTGGTTTCCAAAACTCGCAATGCTAATCCAGAAATTAGAGATCTCTAAAATGTTCTGATCCATTTTCACCCAAGTATACAATTTCTACCAAATTGTACACATATAGATTGAAGGCTAAATCCACTCACCTTAGCTTCCTTTCTGTACCTACTGAGGCTCCTTCCCTTTCCTGTACAAAATGAATACCGAATTAGTCACCCGAAATCACTAATTTTTTGCAACAAGTAATATAGGTTAAGACCACATCTTGCAACAACAAATTACAACCAATTACTTGCATTTTCTACACATAATCAATACTAAAGTCTAACAATTCATCAAGTCAATTCATCATACAATTTGACCAAAATGCACCTTAGGCCCAAACGGGTCAAAAACAAGAATAATGAATCGGGAATCTACACAACACCTTCCAATGGGTTAGACCACATGATCAACATCAATATTACATGTCAAACAAGTTACTTGCATCCAAATGCAAGTTTCACCAAATTTGACCTTATTTAGGTCAAATGCACCAATTGTCAATCAAACGGGTCAAGACTCGAAACCAACACAATCAAGCTTACAATTCATTCAACTAACACATTTCTAACATGAAATTGACAATTAGAGTTTACAAGCCATACAAGACTAAAAGTCAATTCCCAGGTTTGACCAAAGTCAACAATTCACAATTTTAGCTAGTTATGACCAAATTTCCATCTAGCCAAACACTACCATTTCTTAGGCATTATCTCAATAGTTAACTAGTGATCTTCATACTTAACAATTACCATTCTAACATGCATAATTCAACTAACAAAGCTTCAAGAACACCAAAATATACAATTCACCAAAATTAGGGAAAAACCCATCTTCTTCCCAAAACCACCATTGATGGAGCTTTATGAAAGCTTCATCCAATGAACTACAACTAACAATAAATCATACAATACTTGCAAGAACTCAAATAAACACCAAATCAAGCATCAATTTCGGATTATAAACAAGATTCATCAAGAAATTCATAAAAACCCACTAACTCAAGAACCCTAGTTCATCCCTACATCAAGAACATGAATCCCTAGCCAAGGAAGGAGAGAACTTACTTAGTTTTTCTTCTAGAATCCGAAAATCAGTGGAGAAGGATGAGATATTAGGAGAAATCTAAGCAATACTTCAATTTTGACAAGAACACCAAAAAAACTAATGTATGCATGTGTGTATCGATATGTACAGGGAAGAAAGAGGAGGGTTTTGACACCTCCTCTCATACGTGTCTAGTAAGAGAAGAAAAATCACATTTCATTTAATCACAGTATAATTATACTGACTATTCGATTCGCAGATAATTAATTTAAACCTAACTAACTCCAATTTTAACAACGAAGATATTTTTGAAACCCCGGTTCAGAAGTGAACCCAAATATATAAAAATCATTTTAATATTTAAATATCTCAGTTTTAATAATTTTAACCCCATGGTAAAAAGTACAATTAAATATAATTAAATCAAATAAATTATATAAAATAATAAACAAATAAATTACTTACCGAAAGTACTTAAAAATTCTAGGCCGGGTCTCAGGATGTTACACACTAGGTGCCATGAAGTCCCATACCTCTAAGAGTTGCACTTGTAATGCAATTGTTGATCGTCACCTACCAATTGGATCTATAATCTCTAGCAGATCAACTGATGTGATGATAGAAACTCAATGGGATCTTAGCTTTTAATTAAAATTCATTGGGTAGTTAATTTATTAAAAGAAATTAATTATTGAAAATACTAATTAATGAACTTTATAATTTTGTACATGACTACAAACAATCAAACCCTATCAAAAAACACAATTCGCTCCGTTCTCGATAAGGAAAAACTTGATGGATCGAATTTTGTTGATTTGGCTCGTAACCTAAGGATTGTCCTTAGGGCCGAGCACAAATACCACCATTTGGAAGTGGCGTTGCCCCCTGCCCCCGCTGCTAATGCCACTGTTCCTGTTCGTGCGGCCTATACTAAAAGGTTTAACGAACAACAAGAAGTCGTTGCCCTTATGCTAGTGAGCATGACCCCCCGAGATTCAAAAGAATCACGAGGACCTCACTGCATTTTATATGATGCGTGAACTAAAAACCATGTATCAAAAGCAAGCTGATCAGGAACTCTTTGACACGGTCAAAGCCTTCCATGCTTGTAAGCAAGAGGAGGGACAGTCTATTAGCTCTTATCTTTTGAAGATGAAGAAACATGGCTACCCTATGCTTCATATCCTTGGAATTGGGTTAATTCTTACCTCACATCACAAGGACTATGCACCGTTTGTCATTACTTATCATATGCATAGTATGGGGAAGACTTTCGCTGAATTACATGCTATGCTGAAACAAACGGAAGCTGTGCTACCCAAGAAAGCTCCTACCCCTACTGTCCTTGCCATAAGTCAAGGAAAGATCCAAAAACCAAAACCGCAAGTAGTTGTTAAGGGCCAAGGCAAGGGAAAGCAAGTTTACAAGCCCAAGCCAAAGGTTCCACCACCTACTAATAAGGAGCATCCTGCTAAGGATCTTGCTTGCCATCATTGCGGTGAAACATGACATTGGAGGAGGAATTGTCCTGCCTACCTGCAAGAGTGGATGAAGAACAAAGCCAACAAGGTTGGCACATCAGGTATCTTCACAATAGAACTATATGCTTTCCCTAAGAAATCATGGGTATATGACACTGGTTGTGGTACTCACATTTGTAATACCATGCAGGGTCTAAGGGGAAGTAGAAAGCTAAACCACAGAGCTTTGGACTTGTACGTAGGCAATGGAATGCGTGCACCGGTCGAAGCTACAGGAAGCTATGATTTAATCATTCCTAGTGGTTTAATTATTATATTAGACAATTGTCACTATGCGCCTAGTATTACTAGGGGTATAGTATCGCTTTCATGTTTGTGAAATAATGGTTTATTCATACTTTTACGGATTATGGTATTTCAGTTTCGAAGGAAAATGTTTTTTATTTTAATGCTATTCCTTGTGATGGTATTTTTAAGATTGACATGCATAATTGTATCACAAACAGTAGTTCTATTTATACATGTAGCAATAAGAAATCCAAGAAGAATTTGGATTCTACTTACCTATGGCATTGTCGTCTTTGCCACGCTAACAAGAAACGTGTTTTAAAATTACAAAACGATGGGCTTATAAAATCAGATGATTCTGAATCATTTGATAAATGTGTTTCTTGTATATTTGGTAAAATGGCGCGCAAGCCTTTCTCCCATGTAGGCGAAAGGGCCAATGATCTACTTGGACTCATACATACCGATGTATGTGGCCCTTTTAGAACTAGAACTAGGGAAGGTGATACCTACTTCATTACTTTCACTGACGACTTCAGTCGTTATGGTTATGTTTACTTGATTAAACATAAACATGAAACCTTTGAAACGTTCAAAGCTTTCCAAAATGAAGTAGAAAATCAACTCGGCAAGAAGATAAAACCTCTCCGTTCTGATCGAGGAGGAGAGTACATGAGCCATGAGTTTCAAGACCATCTAAAGAATTGTCGGATTGTCTCACAATTCACCCCCCCTTATACACTACAGCATAATGGTGTATCAGAGAGGAGAAATCGCACCTTGCTAGACATGGTCCGATTGATGATGAGTCCTACCACTCTGCTTCTGTCCTTTTGGGGTTATGCACTCAAGTCGGCTGCTCGCATACTGAATATGGTTCCCACCAAGAAGGTTGAAAAGACACCATATGAGATATGGAATGGGAAAGTGCCTAATTTGTCTTACTTGAAGGTCTGGGGTTGTGAGGCTCTCATAAAACGCGACACACCGAACAAACTTGAACCCAGAGCTTTCAAGTGCATCTTTATAGGATACCCTGAGGAAACGATGAGTTACTATTTCTACTACCCACCTGAGCAAAAGGTAATTATTGCTCGTTATGCTGAGTTTCTTGAGAGCAATCTCATTTCACAAGAAGCAAGTGGGAGTACAATCGACTTCGACGAGATTCCAAGCGAAGAAGATGCACAACCTATTGTAGATACTAGCGAACATCAAGATGAGGCTGAACATGAAACTGTTCCTGTTGCACCTCAAAATGATGAAGTCCCCGTTCGAAGGTCCGCAAGGACACCTCATGCACCTGAACGATATGGTTTCCAAATCGATGCTGAGGAGCTGAGTTTAGGGGATCATAATAAACCCCCCAACTATCGAGCTGCATTATCAGATTCTGAATCTAACAAATGGTTTGATGCTATGAATGTGGAAATGCAATCCATGAAAGATAACCAAGTATGGACTTTGGTTGATCTTCCTCCTAACAGTAAGACTGTTGGTAGCAAGTGGCTCTTCAAGAAGAACACTGATATGGATGGCAATGTACACACCTATAAAGCTCGGTTGGTGGCAATAGGTTACACTCAAACCTACGGGATTGACTATGAAGAAATCTTCTCGCCTGTTGCCGACGTTAGAGCTATTAGGATCGTCATAGCCATAACAGCGTACTATGACTATGAGATTTGGCAAATGGATGTTAAAACTGCTTTCTTAAATGGACACCTCGATGAAGATGTCTATATGGTACAACCGGAGGGTTTTGTAAGTACAAAACACCCTAAGAAAGTACGTAAGCTTCAAAGGTCCATTTATGGAATAAAGCAAGCGTCCAGAAGTTGGAACAAAAGATTCGACGAGGAAATCAAAACGTTTGGTTTCACTCAGAATCCGGACGAGCCATGTGTATATGTAAGAGCTAGTGGGAGCATTGTCATCTTTCTAATCCTATATGTCGATGACATACTACTCATAGGAAATAACATTCCAATGCCACAAGATGTAAAATCCTGGCTTGGGAAGTGCTTCGCTATGAAGGATCTAGGGGAAGCGGCATATATACTTAGTATAAAGATCTACCGAGATAGATCAAAGCGGTTAATCGGACTAAGTCAAAGTGCGTAAATTGATAAGATTCTAAAACGGTTTAGAATGGATGCTTCCAAACGTGGAAATCTTCCTATGCAACACAATGTACACTTGAGTAAGACTCAAGGACCGTCCTCACCTGATGAGATGAAACGTATGCGTGATGTCCCCTATGCCTCGGCAGTAGGATCAATCATGTATGCTGTACGGTGCACAAGACCTTATGTAGCGTTCTCTCAGAACCTTACAAGCCGATATCAACAGAATCCAGGTGAGAGTCACTGGACTGATGTTAAGAACATACTAAAGTATCTTAGGAATACTAAAGATATGTTTCTTGTTTATGGTGGTGAAACTCAAAATGAGCTAAGCGTTACTTGTTATTCTGACGCTAGTTTTGAGACTGATAGAGATGATTCCAAATCTCAAACGGGGTATGTTTTCGTTTTGAACAGAGGCGCTGTTGATTGAAAAACTGCTAAACAGAGCACTATCGCTATGTTCTACAGAAGCTGAATACATTGCAACTACTGAAGCCGCAATGGAAGCTGTTTGGATGAGGAAATTCATTTTTGGGCTTGGAGTGGTCCCCAGTAATGAAAAACCTATGGATATGTACTGTGATAACACAGGTGCTATCATCATTGCCAACGAACCTGGTGTTTAGAAAGGCGCCAGACATTATCGGAGGAACTTCACTACATTAGAGATGCGATCCTAATGGGAGATGTACGCTTGCTCAAAGTTCATACAGATGACAACTTAGCTGACCCCTTCACGAAGACAATGTCATGTACAAAACATATTGAGCATGCTAGAAATATTGGGCTTCGACCAGCTAGTAGTTTCATGTAATCTGTTTTAGTATTTGGATAATGGAACACTGAGCAGTTTTTATTGGAATAAATTGATATACTTGATATGATCATTTTTATATGAATATCTACTGTGTTCTATATTTGCATGTTTATATCCATGAATATTTACTGCGTTCTATATTCTAAATTGTCCAATGTCATATTAATAATATGGGAATATTATTAAGACAAATCTGAGGGCATTGATGACATTATCTTAGTATGACTAAGGATGATGAAATCAAACTCACATGTTGTTCATAATGATGCACAATTGGATTGACCCAACCTATGAGAAATCACTTCCTGGATTTATGTCACAAGTGTATCTCACAAAGGCTTTGTCACTTATCCTCTGACTTAAGATGCAAGTTGGTTTGTGTATGTAGAGGGGCAAACTTTGATGTGGTTAAATGTTGACCTGAATAAGGCTGCTATAACAACCATTATCAGGTTTATCATTAAGCATATGACAGACATGTGCAGTCAATAAAGAATTTGTTCCTCCACGAAAGTGGATTAAATACTACTGGGCCCCTCGATGATTTGAATAGATGTATGTTTGGCCACACCCAAAAGGTAATTATGATGAATCCTGATTGGTTTTGGTAATCTACTTCAATGTATAGATCAAGAAACAGAATCGTTGAAATTTTAGACTCACATTAATCCTTGTCTAAAATTCAACATGGTATCAGTAACAAAAGGATAACTGATTCAAAAACTTTAAACAAAGATTTTATGAAACTCCTCATGTACTTCTAGGGGCATTGGCGGGTTGCTAGACTCTAACCTTTGCTTGTATAACTACTTGATGTTATCACGTGCGCAAGTGGGGGCTGTTGAAATATGCTTCACGCGTATAACATATAGTTATATGGCTAGTTGTTTGTGAGCCTAAAGGGTCACACACTTAAACACTTAACACCATGAGATGTATAGTGTAATTAGGGTAATTACATTATATATCAATATAAGCGACTAGCTTGTATACATTAATTATGTTTAATATTAATTGTTAATATTGAAACTTAATTGTAAGCAATATAGAAGAATAAAAGGCAAGGGACTAGAATGCAAGATTGACTAAATTAAAGATGGAAGTCTTTAAATAGGGATTAGGGCAACCATAATCCCTATGCCTTGCACCCATTCTCGGCCGCCCCCTTAAACCCACTCTAGGGTTCTTTTCTTCTTGATTGCACAATTGGACTAGCATCCTTCTTGGTGTTCTTGCTATAGTGTTGTGTGGACTAGCTTTGCCGGAATTCCCACTTGGAATTCTTGGTTTCGGTCGATCAACATCACCATCTGATTCGCATTATACAAAGGCTTCAAGGGTATGAATCATCTATGATTAACTCTTTGTATTTATTATTAGTTTAATTGTATGATTGATATCAAGATCCGTTTATGGTGATAAACTATTTTCCGCTGCGTTTTGTTACTTGTATTAACCGAAAATCACCATTATAATATACTTTGGTTCATCTTAGACATTCTGAGATATGATTGTCATACGAGGTCTTACTGGGTACAGAGGAAGTCGTAGTTTCGAATCGAAATATAACAAGATGGTAATTGAGCCTCCTTTTAGGAGAGATATTTATGAGTCCCTTGACATGATGGAAAACTGATTGAGTGCATGGCCATGCCCAAAGGAACTGATTTGTTCTTTGTCGTTTATCACACACTTTAAATCAAGAGGTCAAGAAATTATTGCGAATACATGAGTTGATATACACTACCATGCTCGTATTCATTATCACAAATATCGTGCTGCAAGGGATAAACCTAACACGTTACCCAAGAAGTAAAGACAGAGTGTTCTTTACTAGGCGACGCTATTAAAAGAGTTTTTCTAAAACTATACCTGGGTTACAAATTAGTTCCTATGGGGTTGGTTACCTGCATGCTTATCTAGAGGGCCACTCCAGCTAGTGTCATCAAGCTAAGGTTACGAACTTGCACAAGTGGGAGTCTGCTGGAATTATGTGCATAGTTAGTCAACATGTGATGTCACGTCCATGCCTACGAAACACTTAAGGGTCACACCGGTGAGTGCATATAATACATGTAATATATGCAATGATACTTGGTGAAGGAATGATTTATAATATTTATTATAAATCAGTTAAGTATTAAGTTAAGTTTAACGTATTACTACATTAGTTTAACTAACTAATTAATACAAGTATTTGTACATTTACTAGTTGAGTAAATATACAATGTGTTAATTATAGATTATCCATAATATGATTTAAAGCTATTAAATCATATAGTGTTCGGATAATACTATTGTCTAAATTATACAAACATTATTATATAATTAATTATTAAAAGTATAATACGAACATATATATTTCGTATATATATTAGTGTATTAATACTAGACATTTAATAATTAAGTGCAACAATAATAACTAATTAAATAATATGGGTTAGAAACGAAAAGGGAGAAATTTTAATTAAGTATTAAGCTTAATTAAACTAGAAGGGCCATAAGTGAAAGTCCTTCTATATAAATAGAAGGCTAGGGGTTCCCTTGTTTCCCTTGATCCACCACCGAAAACCCTTGCCCCTCCCTCTCCTATTTCGGCCGAAAACACAAGGGAAGAACACAAGCCTTGTGTTCTTCGTGTTCTACAAGTCTTTGAAGATCATGGATCGTTGCATCAACAACCTAGAAGGTTTCTTGTTTTGTTCATCATCAGTGGACTAATCTTAAGCAGTTAAGGTATGATTTGGAAAACCCTCTTTTCCCTTTCTCTCTTTTTACGATCAAAACCACCAAGAACCCGAGGGTTCTTGGTTGGTGGACGAACACACACAAGTGTGTGTGTGTGTGTGTGTGTGTGTTCAAGTTGTTTTTGTACAAGCTTCTTTTTCCTTGTTAATCTAGTCTATATTTCCAACATCTCCAATCCTTTAGGCTTTAAGGATTAAGTTTAATCTCAGTTCCGCTTTAGGGATTAAACTAGCTAGTTGGTTCAACCGGTAAGAACAAGTTCATGTTCTTATGAGTCCATGGTTCGAACCAAGTGACTAGGAGGTTGACCTTATGTTTCGATCAGTTTTATGAAACCCTACACCCTATACCGTTGCAGTTGGCAACACGTACTATACTAACTCATTGTCTGATGACTACAAGCCTTTTGCGGTCAACTACAATATGCATAATATGGAGAAATCCATTGCTGAGCTACATTCCATGCTCAATACCATAGGGTTGAGTTTGGGGACCAAATCTAAGGATGTCCCGGTGATAGGCAGTGGCGATGGCAAGAAGAGAAAAGGGCAAGGTGGTAAAGGAAAGGGTAAAACCAATCCAACTGAGGAGTGCCAAATGGTAAAGGTGTCAAACAAAAGGTCAAGAAGGTGAAGCCTAACACAGCGAGGACCGAGAATTAGTGCTTCAAGTGTGGTGAGGTCGGCCATTGGAAAAGGAATTGTCCAAAGAATGCCAGTGCGGGAGGCAATGCTAGCTCATCAGGTAACATGACCAAACTTCTAAATATTCACTTTATGATACTTGTAAAGTTCATTACGAGTTATCTAATTTTGCAATAGTTTATTGCGGGAGGAGATGGAAAGTGAAGATGGCCGAGCATGACATGAGATGATCCCACGTGCACCGAGTTTTTGATTTTAATAATTCAGTATTTTCATTTGGATTCATAAAACAATATTTCTTTATTGTCTTGGATAATTTTTATTATATGATGAATTTTTGGTTTTTAAGTTTATCATTTTTGAACCCATGGTTGAATTATTATTTTGCATGTGTGATAATTGCAATAGTCAAGTTTTATGACTAGATCGTAAGTCAAGTCTTGACTTATTAATAATCTTGACGCGTCGTGGTGGAATGTGATGTACGAAAATTTGGGAATGCGAGCATGGTACGAGATGTCATGGAAGGAGTTCACGAGTAGACTGATAGGGAAGTTTTGCCTCGGAGGATGCCAGGAAGAGTGGTGACTCGTGAATTATTAGGATATGAAAGGTTATGCTATTATGTATTATCAAAAGGTGAATAACGGGAATAGTGAATGATTTTAATGAAAGGATGGTAGTACGCGGAAGTACTAAGACTTAGTGAGAATATTATATATGGATGGGAAACCATAGAAGGGTAAAGTTCAAAAGTAAAATTGTAGCATTTTGCGGGAATAAGGATAAGTGATGTAGTATTGTCATATGATAAAGGTAAAGAAAAGAACGATTAAAGATCTAGTGAGGTCTTAAAACTCGTAAATAGAAAATATGCGGAAACGAATAAGTATCGGGATGACAAATTTTAGTTATTGAAAATGGTTAAGTAAATGTTGGCAAATAGCCATAGCAAAGGTTTGTGACATGAATGATGGATTCGATATTAAGGGTAAAACGATAATTATTGGTAAAATGTCATACTAATGATATCATAGTATATGACATAGTGTGGTGTGGGACTACGATTGGCAAAGGAATATTTTTAAGTCTCATGATGTATAAAGAGTAGAACATTGAGTGTTTGGGCTATTGAATGCTAAGTCATGGTTGCAAGTGTAGACCGGAGTCGATTGGTTGACTCGAGATGATAGGGTTAGCTGGTGAATCATAGATAATGGAATGAACTGGTGGTTAATCCAGCGGTGACTGAAAGATTGGAAACCTTTGTGATTAGAAAATGAACCGGTTAAGGGCGGTTAATGGGTAAGTGAAACGATAATTAGCATTAGAAATGATTATGCGTATACTGTGGAGTATAATGTATGTGCAAAATGTATAAAGGCCCAAAAAAGACATATGGTATTGGTAAGTTAATGTTATGTGAAATGTGTTAAGTTGTAAGTCGGATAAAGAATGCGAGTAATTATGAAAGAAAATGATATCATGATGCTAAGTAAGGGATGCATACATGAATTGTATGCGAGATAGAATGAAATTATATGGATCTTGTTTGATCGGAGACTTTCCGATTAACGAGATTGGATGAGTCACTTTGGATTGGAGGCTTTCGGACCATTGTGAGAGTTTGGATCTTGATGGATTGGAGGCTTTTCGATCATCTCGATTAGATGGTATGATTTTATGTGTCAATATTATGATATTTATGACTGGCTTATATTGAACCGTATGGTTGATGATTATTGTGATGTCAATTTGATAAATGAGAAATGGGTTGAAAACGCGGGTTGCGTTTAGGTGCATATATGTGTAGCAGATGCCAACGATTTATAGAATATGTGAAAAGAGATGCTTTTAGAAGGCAAATTATTATTGGTAACCGAGATGTAGTAAAATTGAATAGAAATATGGAATATGTTGTGATAGATAACCTAATGCCGATAAATTATAATAAGAGGTTATGAAAATGATCGACGGAGTAGGAAAAAAATGATTGAAAGAATACTAAGAAATGGTATAAGTAACCAAATGAAGATTATGAAATGGTAAGGATTAGTATGACCTTAAGCAAAGATAAGAGATTCTAAGTATTCGGGAAAGATCGGATTTGGGGAGAATGGGATGAATTGTCAAGGAAACAGTAATGAGTGGAACCGGAAGCGGTAAGCTTGATAAGTGGTATCTCCCTAGTAAGGAATTCGAAAGTATGGTTGACTTTATGCATAAGTCAAGATTAGTCAAATTTATGAATTCTTGACTTTAGTCAAAGCTGGACTTTTACTTTCATTTTGAATGATTAGCCGATGATAAGGATATAATGTACCAATTATATGTATATGAAAGGTTAAGTAAATAAATGAAGGTGTTATAGTTGGACTATGCGACCTTGACCCGTTTGGGTATTTCGATTTTGAATTTGGGGAAATTGAGAATATAATTATTGATGGATCGTAGTTTGAAATTTGATTGTTGCGGATACACAAGGATAGGAATGGAATGAACGATTGGATGTCGGCTTGAGATCTTTAAGTCGATTTCGAGGACGGAATCCTTTTAAGGTGTAGATAGTTGTAACAACGGAAATTTTGATCCGTAAATTAAATGGAAATATTGTGAATTAGATATGGATAATATTTAAATTGAGCCTTGAATGTGTTATTATAGGTAAATGGCCGTTTATGACTCGTGATAATCGGAAATGGGTCAAAGTAGGGTAAAAGACCAAAGTTTGGAAAATAAGGATTTCAAGCGGGAGGAGTTCGCGGCGCGAACTTAAGGTTTGCGACGCGCCGATATTTTTGGGTGTGATCATGAACATGTTAGCGATCGCGAGGTCGGACACGCGAAGGGGTCGGAACCCGCGTAAGTTCGTGAGGCGAGGTTCGAGTTCGCGGTGCGAACTCTGCCAGATCTGTACAAAAACCGGAAAAGCCAGGGTTTTCTCATTTTTGGAACCCTTGAAAGTGAGCAGCCAATTTCCAGAGACCAAAGGGGCGATTTGGGTGTTCTTAAGCATAGAACATCATCCTTCTTGGAGATCTAAGGTAAATTTCATCTCCTAGTTAGTTTATGAACTTGATTTGGAGAAAAATGTGATTATGGGGTTGGTATGTTGAAAATCCTGTTAATGATGTTAGTGGAGGGTGTAAAACACCCATAGAAAGTGTTAGAATTATGTGCACAGTTAGTCAACCTATGGTGATACATCCATGCCTACGAAACACTTAAGGGTAACACCGGTGAGTGCATGTAATACGAGTAAGATATGTAATGATACTTGGAAGAGGAATGATTCATAATAGTCATTATGAATCAGTTAAATATAACTTATTACTAGATTAGTTTAACTATCTAATTAATACAAATACTTGTACATTTACTAGTTGAGTAAATATACAATGTGTTAATTATAGATTATCCATAATATGATTTAAATCAATAAAATCATATAGTGTTTGGATAATATTATTGTTTAGATTATATAAAGTTTATTATATAATTAATTATTAAAAGTATAAATACAAACATATATTTCGTGTGTATATATATATATACACCGAAATATATTCATGTGTATTAATACTAGACATTTAATAATTAAATGCAACAATAATAACTAAATAAACTATGAGGGTTGAATGTGTAAAGGGATAAGTTTAATTAAGAAATTAATCTTAGTTAAACTAGAAGGACTTAAATGAAACTTCTTCTACTATAAATAGAAGGCTTAATGTTTCATAAAAACCTAATTCTTTTGGTCCCCCTTGCTTGTCACGAATCCACCCCCTTCGTCCTCCTTGGTTCGGCCGAATACAAGCAACACCAAGCCATTGGTGTTCTTTCTTTTTCATTCGTTCTTCGTGTTCTTCAAGTCTTTGAAGATCAAGATCGTTGCATCAACCAATTAGAAGGTTTCTCGTTGTGTTTATCATCAGTGGACTTACTTAAGCAACATTAAGGTATGATTTGGAAAATCTTTTTCCCCCTTCCTCTTGTTCGATCGACGCACCAAGAACCCTAGGGTTCTTGGTGGTCTGTCGAATACACACCAGGGTGTGTGTGTGTTCGAGTTTTTCGTACAAGGTTTCTTTCTTTTTATTCTAGTCTAGATTTCCAACATCCCAATCATTTAGGGTTTAAGGATTAAGTTTAATCTCAATTCCGCTTTAGGGATTAAACTAGCTTATGGTTTAACCGGCAAGAACAAGTTCATGTTCTTGTCAGTAATGGTTCGAACCAAGTGACTAGGAGGTTGACCCATGTGGTTGATCACTTTATTGAAACCCTTCAGTGGTATCTGAGCGTTGGTTTACAAATCTGAACAAGATTAATAAAGGTTTTTTTCGTTTGTTTAATTTCAAAGTATTTATTTTTGTTCCAATTTCTTTTTCTTCCTTATGATTTTCGAAAAGAGAAAGAACCATAGGACTAAGAACATTAAACAACTTTAGTTTAATTGGTCAAAAGGATTCTCTCCCTCCCATTGTTTTTTTTTTTTTTTTGAAATATGTAGAAGAACCCTAGGACCAAGAACATTAAACTACTATAGTTTAATTGGTCAAAAGGATTCTTCCCCTACATGTTTTTTGAAAAATTGGAAGAACCCTAGGACCAACACTATTAAACTAATTTAGTTTAATTGGTCAAAAGGATTCTTTCCTTTTTCCCCAAGATATTCGAAATCTAGAAGAACCCTAGGACCAAGTATGTTAAACTAGTTTAGTTTAATTGGTGAAAAGGATTCTTACCCTTAAGAATTTCGAAACCCTAAAGAACCCTAGGACCAAGAACGTTAAACTAGTCTAGTTTAATTGGTGAAGAGGATTAATTAAAATTATAATCTAAAACCTAGAAAATTTAACA
Organism: Calendula officinalis; assembly: GCA_963853835.1. Lineage (NCBI taxonomy): Eukaryota > Viridiplantae > Streptophyta > Magnoliopsida > Asterales > Asteraceae > Calendula > Calendula officinalis. The sequence goes on along the minus strand of OY970830.1, from coordinate 47,016,691 downwards.
AGTTCATGTTTAAGAAAGTTTGATTATTGTTTTAATAGGTTTATTAAAGGTAGTTCTTTAAACCTAGAAATCTAGACAACGTTTTTGTCTATAAGGTTTAAATTAAATAGTTTAAATAAATTTATTAAAGTTATAATATATCCTATATTTTAAACAAAGATAATTGTTTAGATATGATTGATTAGGATTAACCTTTTGATAAGAAATGTTTTTGATCAAGAAAGTTAGAACCTAATTTTAATTGATCAAGAACAAGATTAGGGTTTGATTAATTAAAATTAATAGGGATAGAAAAGGAAGTGTTAATTTTAAAGGGTTAAAATTAACAAGAAGAATTATTCATATATATTTTTCGAAATTTCAAATGTTTAAAAGAAAAATATATTTTAAAAGGATAAAACATAGTTTATATGTATCTTGATTAGATCAAGTTAAAATACATAAGAAGTAACCTAATATGATATTCTAGTTAGAATATTATAAGTTTTTAAGTTTTCTTTACATGTAATAAATTGTATATATAATAATACAAGATTAAATGGAACATTAAATATAAATGTTATTTTGATCATGTAGTTATAATATTGATGTAACTAGAATTTGTATGAGTTATAATTTAACTAGAATGTACAAAGTTGTAACAAACTAGAAATTGTACAGGATAAAGTTTTATTATAATTAGATAATGCAAAAGTTATAAATATTATAATTAGATTGTATAAAGTTATAATTAAGATATTATAACTAGTTAATTATACACGTATAATATGAATATATTGCGAGTTACGCAAGACACTGGATTAATGATCAAGAGTTTAATAACATAAGAACTTTAGAACCTATGTTTAACTAGTCTAAGTTAAATGTAAGAATGGTTTAAACAAACTAAGATTATTATATATAGCTTTTATTTAATCAATTTATTAGGATTCACCAATAATAGAACGGTGATTGTGTTTGCTTAAGTTCCATAATGGTTGTTAGAGCTAGTGGGAGCTACACAAGAAAATCGCAAAGTTTATAAATGTGTCCTTAGGACACAAGTTTTGGACGAATCTAATAAAGTTAAATGTAACGCCCTAAAAGTTTATGTAATTGACGTATTCACCTTTTTATTAAAATGACGTGATATTTAATTATATGAAAGTATTATGTGTTATGTGCCTTTATGTGTATTTAATTCGAGGAAAATAAATACACATTATTCAGTTAATGACATGAGTGTCATTTAATTTGTGTGTAATTAATCATGAGGATTAACAATGTAATAACCAGGGTGTTATTAAATTCTTGACAAATCATCTACGTGCTAATTATAAATTCATAGCATTTAATTCCGAGTTTAGCTAATTAACTTAGACGTCGAATGATTCCCGAGGCCGGCCGATAGGCCAAGGCCTCGAGCCTGTTTCGTCATTTTCTTGCAAACATTTCGTGCCTAATTCCTTATGATCCAACCTAACTGCAATGGCGCATTGGCAAAGAGAAAAGCTGAGCCCACTTGTGTCATATCGTGATGGGCTATGGCCCCAAATGCATGCATGTTTCCTTGCTCATCTGTCATGTATTATAGGGCCAAGATTTCACTTGTGCTTTTCCTTCTTACGTAAGCCTTGGAGGCCCGAATTAAACCTTCCCTTTTGAAGCCTGGTCAAAATTTCTTGGGCGCTAAGCCAGTCTAATTTTAGCAGAGAATACCCCTCATAACTACTTACCACAACCGAGTTATCTCCTACCATAATTTCATTCGGCAGAATAGGAAGGATCAGAGAAAGAACCCTAGCCGTTTCTCTGCCCTCCCCTTTGTCGATCGCAGGCCAAAACAAAAGCATCTCCATCATTATCTTCCTGGTTCGTTCCATCATCGAATCGGGGTTAGAAGAGACCAGGTGTCACTTGTTGTCGGTAAGGTTTTCATTCTTTTGTTCCTATGAGTCCCTTTCTACAATCGGCAAATCTTAATCTCTTGTATTTTATTTTGGTGGCATGGTCGACCATGGTGAAGGAGCGAACAGATTTAATCCCGGGTGATCACTAAGTCATAGTACGAAGACTATTATCGGACAGAGTTCTCCCCGAGCAAGAATTCGTACCCATTCAGTAGTTCTTTTGACTTGTCTTCTGTTTAATTAATCTCTTATGTTACCGAGTTCGATTCAGTGTTAAATTTGTGCTTTGGCAGGGATGATGTTAGCTGTTGAAGGATCGAGTCTATGTTTATTGTTGTGGCTAGATAGTTGATTCATTCTTAGTCGTTTTAATCATTATAGTTTCCGTCTTCCAAATTTCTAATCAAGTCTAGAGTACCTTGCCATTGTAAACTGTCTCGAGGTTTTGTTCGCTGTTTGGGAAATCGGGTAAAGGGTTGGATTAAAACCATTTGTCGTTCTTGCTAAACATTATTATAACCGAAAAACTGGGAACCGAACCTATAGGCTTTTGGTTCCCTAAAACGAAATAGATTTTTTAATAGAAAACCAAATAAAATGTAAACATATTTCTGAAGTTTAAAATGAGTCTCGGGACTGTCGGGTGTCTCGGGAATAAGCGGGTTGTTATCGGGATCCAAATCATTTTTTTTAAATAACAAACTAAAACTTTGATCGACAGAATCTGTACTCTGAATTCGGGACTGTTTTTACCACACTTAAAATACGTTTTTAGATTTTTCGCCCGCGTTGGTCTCTAGTTTTATGAGTACTCTTTCTAATGCCGCTGACGGCTCGTTAATCTGTTTTAATAAGCCATCGCAGAATAGTTTTCGGTTCAGCCTGAATAAAATCTGTGAGCGGTTTGAGAGTTATAGTCGTTCCAGCGAAAGTGCTCAGTGCTATTTAGTTTATGCTGAAACAACCTTTGAATATAATCCTAACCCGAGCTTCCTTGTACTTTGTAGGACCTTCTAGGACCTGTTAGAGACACTCTTCTGTACTGAGGATACTTAGGAGCATACGTACATTCGAGGTGGGTGATCTCACTCTAAACTTGCACTTACATTTGACTCATGATTACGTGCTATATGTTATGAACTGTGATTAATTGAGCTAGGGTTGTTGTTGTAAATGATCTGTGTACTTGAGTTTTGATTATGAGTTGTTATGCACTTGGGTTGTGATATGTGGTTATATATCTATGAGATGATATACTTGAGCTTGAGCTGTTAGTTTTATATGAGTACATGTTGTAATGGGTCAACACGTTAATAAAACTAACTAACTATATTTGAGATTCATGAGGTAGCCAACTCTTCCGGAGCCAAGTACAATTCACGACTGTCAGCGTGGTACCGCGGGACACTGGTGGGTGTTGGAAGGGGGTGCTGTGGCGAGGCGCTGGTGGGCGTTGGGATCGTCCGGCATTGGCGAACCAAGTGAAATTTAATAAAAGGCCTAATAATTGAGAACTGAGTAGAGTCTTTAGGGATCACTTATGTGGTGTGGATCGTTTGTATGTGTATGTTTATTGTGTTGATTATTCACTCAGCGGTGGCTGACCCCAAACACTCTCTCCCATTTTGCAGGTACTAGAGCAAGTGCATTGGATGAGTTGTTACTCGATGAGCTTTTATGGATTTGGATTTCAAACGTGTATTTTGAGTCAAATGTTTTTAAAACAATTATTTTATTTATTCCGCATTTAAAAACCACGAGATGGTTCTTTATTTTTATTTATGAGTTGGGACCTTTGAGTTACTTGTACTTTTGGGGGAAAATGGTTTATTATATTTATTAAATTTTTTTAAATTTCCCCTGATTTTTGGGATGTAACAAGTTGGTATCAGAGCTCTGACTTGAGAGAATTGAGTTCACAAGGGGTGGATTCCAGACTCAAGTCGAAACATGAGTTTTTAAAATGAGTTTTCAAAAGTGTTTTTAAAATGAGTCCAAATCCAAATCGAGAAGCAGCGCATCACGACGACCTTATGCCTCCAGTACCTATTTATGAGTTATTTAGTGTATTAAACACATCGCTAGTGACATTGATTTCTAAGAAAATAAAAGAGAATTAACACGAGATGAGCGTGAATTGTGCGACTATATATATTTATATATACTACGCTTATTGTTGTGAACTACTTGTTATGTGGATGGTATGAGGATGGGAGATCGTGGAATTTTTTAAACTGGCTCGAAACCATGACACGGGTAGGTGCGGATAATAATAGAGGGCCCCTATTATTACACGCACGTGACTCATGCCTATGTTTCCAAAAGGATTCAAGGAGACCATTGGTTAAGCATCTAAGTATCATGAAAACACTCAATTATTATATATGAGAAAAATAGTGCAATCAATTGAATAAGAGAATCATCAAACACGATTTGATAAGGAATTATCAAAACATTTCAAGAGAGGCTAATAAACCAGATCGGATTGAATTCGTTAAATGATCTAATTGAGTTATTAATACATCGAGAACGATTGAACACTCGTTAAAGCAAAATAAATGAGAAAATAAGAAAAATGTTAAGTGATAAGGAGTGTGTGAGAACATCGCTAAATCGATATTTATGTGAAAATAATAAATAATTAAATAAGAGATTATGATTTAAGTTTATAAGGAGTTATCCAAACAAATCAAGTGAAGGTTTATTAAACCAAATTGAGTAAGAATCATTAATGATAAATTAATCTGAGTAATGTGGAGGTAAATTAAATGTTTGGAAATAATGATTGAGTAAAAGTAAATGATTGAGAATAAATTAATCCCTATTAAATTATTAAATTTATGGGAAATCAATAAACCAATGAGGAACAAGAAAATTATCCAAAGCAAATTTAAATGAAGAGATCTATGTATTGAGAATTATTAAATTGAGAATAAAGAATAATAATCGAACAATATAATAAGTAATTCGTTTTAAATGAGAAGTTATGAATTATGAGGGTTAATACCCATAGTTGATCAAGAGATAATCGTTTATGTGTATCGCGAGATAATCGTAAATGTAACGGGCTTGACTTATGAGAAGTCATCAAATGACTAATTATTAATGAATTATAATTGAGAAAATATAATAAAGATGTGAAAATCCATGAGAAGGCTAATGAGAAAGCTGACACCAAATATGAACAATTAATTTTTTAAGTGGAAAAAAAAATATTTAATGAGTAGGAGAGTGAGAGGGCGTAAAGAGTATACGTTGGGACCAACTCACACATGTGCGTGAGATTTTGATTATCGAGTAATTAAATAAATAAATAAATAAATAAATAAAAACTTAAAATATGTATCGTGATTGATTATTTTATGATGACAGAGAGTGCATGTTCCAAACTCTGGGACGAGTTTTCTCCAAGTGGAGTTGAGTGGTGGTAAAAGGGGAAACTACCAATATTAAGAGTGCGAATTGGGAATAATCATAAAGTTGTGAATTATTAAATTCGTATTATTGAACTAATGGAGATTAATAAATCGAGCAAAATGTGAAAAATAAAGTTGTAAGGAGTAAATTAAAAGAATTGCCAAGAGAAAATTTTGTTAAGTGTTATTATGTTCATATAAATAACTAAAAAGTTATAAGAGTGATTGATTAATCGAAAAAATTATTCTTGTGAGAATATAATGAGATAAAAAGAGACATTTAAAATATGAGAATTTATTATGAGTTATTCAAGTGAAGTTAAATGGGAAAAATATGATTATGAGAAGTTTTTAAATCTATTCGAGAAATTTTGAGCCAAATTATGGTGTTGAGTAATATATATATACACATGTGACTAGGGAGTTTATAAGAATAATTGGGAATAATTAATTTGGTGCAAATTGAGAAGTGGCAAGTATATAATCATATAAATAACGAGAAATTATGAAATTCGAGTAATGAGAATGTTATCAACGAGTCGGTCATGAGAAGATCGCCAAAATAAATTATGAGGAAAATTTATTATTACTAAGAAACTACCGAATTGTAAGAAACTAATAAATCGAGTAAATGAATAAATTATTATAATAAATTTAAAAGGTAAAAGTTTTAACTAATGGTGAACTACTAAATCAAGTTAAGCGAAAAAAGAAAAAAAATTATTAAAACAAATCAATGAGAAAATTTTGTTATGTGCAAATATTATATTTGAACTAAGTGGATTATCAAGTTAACCTATTAAATTGATTGTCACCAAATATTAAGCTTTATTGAGTTATTACTAAATCAATAATAATTATTAAAATGAGCAGACGAGAAAAATATAGGTGTATCAAATAATAAAATTTTATTAAAATACTATAAGTTTCTAAATCGAGAAAGCAATAAAAATATAACGTAATGAGGAAACTTTTTGTTGAGAATGAGAACTAACTGAGTAACTGAATACACGAGAATTAATGAGGTAAGTAATTAGCGAGTTAATTAATTGAGTAAAGAGAAGAAATTTAATTGAGGCGTTCAAAATTTAAAATAAAATGAGATTTACAAGTGGACAATTAGTCAAATTGATCAAGAGACAAATTAAATGAGAATAAAGCAAGAAGTTAATTAACGAGCAATATTAGAAAGAGTCAGTGAAGGATTAATAAATACGAGTTAGCAAGAGAACAAATAACGCAGTTTAAAAGAGAAATTATATGTTCGAGTAGTCGGATAATTAAATTTGATCACATGAAAAATCGTAAAAGCGGGTAAAAATATACATTATGTTGACTGGTGAGAAGTCATTAAACGAGAATTGAGTTTAAATAAATAATATAAGCTTGCGTGGAGTTAAAAACAAGTTGTAGAGATTTGAGGTGAGCGCATTTGAGTATATGCAAATTGAGTAAAAGGCATGAGTTGCCTACTATCTGGGGTTTGCGTGTGATAAAATACATTTAATTGAATTATGTACTTGTGGTGTAGTGAGTGATAGTGGTGCGAACCGCTAAATTAATTATTTTGCTTTAAAATAAAATGATGTCCTATAGAGTGGAGGACTTTGAGATGCTGCTTATTGGTAGAGATTGCCAATAATAATAAGATTTTTATATGTTGATAAAATGTAAAAGTGATAATTCGTTGGAACTCTACGGGAAAGTTTTTCCCATAAAATTTAATATTATCGCCATAAGAGGACCGAGTGTGATTAAGAGCACAAATTGGACGACCGAGTATCACGTCGAGACCATCTGTCGCAACGTACCAAACCGTAACAAATCTCCAAGTGGAGTTGAATCGGGGATTCAATGCGACGTTAATCGCTGAGTGCAGCAACTGTGTCTGACTACGATCGCACGAAGACGCCTTTAGCAGAGTATCGTGGTTATTTGTGCTTACTTTCGACATCCATCTCATCGCTAAACCGAGATCCTTGGAGAGCATTTCATTTTTGTTTGTTTTTGTTTTCATATTCCTTTTGAGCCCAATCATTTTGCCCGTTAGAGATGGAAGATTTGTGTACGCAAGAGTAGGAGTTTATTCCGATTGAGTAGGATCACCCTGGCGAGTTTCTTTATTTCATAACCTTATCAAATTTTTTTCCCCTCTATTGCGGATGTGTGTCGTTGACGAGCCTGTGATTGAGACGTGAAATTTCACCCCGAGCTTCTTTCGAGCGATGACTTCGGGGACGAAGTCTGATTCAAGTGGAGTTGAGTTGTAACGCCCTAAAAGTTTATGTAATTGACGTATTCACCTTTTTATTAAAATGACGTGATATTTAATTATATGAAAGTATTATGTGTTATGTGCCTTTATGTGTATTTAATTCGAGGAAAATAAATACACATTATTCAGTTAATGACATGAGTGTCATTTAATTTGTGTGTAATTAATCATGAGGATTAACAATGTAATAACCAGGGTGTTATTAAATTCATGAGAAATCATCTACGTGCTAATTATAAATTCGTAGCATTTAATTCCGAGTTTAGCTAATTAGCTTAGACATCGAATGATTCCCGAGGCCGGCCAATAGGCCAAGGCCTCGAGCCTGTTTCGTCATTTTCTTGCAAAAATTTCGTGCCTAATTCCTTATGATCCAACCAAACTGCAATGGCGCATTGGCAAAGAGAAAAGCTGAGCCCACTTGTGTCATATCGTGATGGGCTATGGCCCCAAATGCATGCATGTTTCCTTGCTCATCTGTCATGTATTCTAGGGCCAAGATTTCACTTGTGCTTTCCTTCTTACGTAAGCCTTGGAGGCCCGAATTAAACCTTCTCTTTTGAAGCCTGGTCAAAATTTCTTGGGCGCTGAGCCAGTCTAATTTTAGCAGAGAATACCCCTCATAACTACTTGCCACAACCAAGTTATCTCCTACCATAATTTCATTCGGCAGAATAGGAAGGATCAGAGAAAGAACCCTAGCCGTTTCTCTTCCCTCCCCTTTGTCGATCGCAGGCCAAAACAAGAGCATCTCCATCATTATCTTCCTGGTTCGTTCCATCATCGAATCGGGGTTAGAAGAGACCGGGTGTCACTTGTTGTCGGTAAGGTTTTCACTCTTTTGTTCCTATGAGTCCCTTTCTACAATAGGCAAATCTTAATCTCTTGTATTTTATTTTGGTGGCATGGTCGACCATGGTGAAGGAGCGAATAGATTTAATCCCGGGTGATCACTAAGCCATAGTACGAAGACTATTATCGGACAGAGTTCTCCCCCGAGCAAGAATTCGTACCCATTCAGTAGTTCTTTTGACTTGTCTTCTGTTTAATTAATCTCTTATGTTACCGAGTTCGATTCACTGTTAAATTGGAGCTTTGGCAGGGATGATATATGTTAGCTGTTGAAGGATCGAGTCTATGTTTATTGTTGTGGCTAGATAGTTGATTCATTCTTAGTCGTTTTAATCATTATAGTTTCCGTTTTCCAAATTTCTAATCAAGTCTAGAGTACCTTGCCATCGTAAACTGTCTCGAGGTTTTATTCTCTGATTGGGAAATTGGGTTAAGGGTTGGATTAAAACCATTTGTCGTTCTTGCTAAACATTATTATAACCGAAAAACCGGGAACCGAACCTATAGGCTCTTGGTTCCTTAAAACGAAATAGATTTTTTAATAGAAAACCAAATAAAATGTAAACATATTTCTGAAGTTTAAAATGAGTCTCGGGACTTTCGGGTGTCTCGGGAATAAGCGGGTTGTTATCGGGATCCAAATCGTTTTTTTTAAATAACAAGCTACAACTTTGACAGAATCTGTACTCTGAATTCGGGACTGTTTTTACCACACCTAAAATACGTTTTTAGATTTTTGTCCCGCGATGGTCACTAGTTTTATGAGTACTCTTTCTAATGCCGCTGACGGCTCGTTAATCTGATTTACGGTTTAAAAGTTATCGCTATTTTAATAAGCCATCGCCGAATAGTTTTCGGTTCAGCCATTCTGTATTGTGATCCTCTTTTGAGCCCTTTCTGTTTGGATATAGCTTCCAAGGTCTTCTACCGAATTGTAGCCCTCTGAGTCATTTAGCTACTATAAAAATTTGAATAAAATCTAGTGAGCGGTTTGAGAGTTATAGTCATTCCCGCGAAAGTGCTCAGTACTGAGGATACTTAGGAGCATACGTCCATTCGAGGAGGGTGATCTCACTCTAAACTTGCACTTACATTTGACTCATGATTACGTGCTATATGTTATGAACTGTGATTGATTGAGCTAAGCTTGTTGTTGTGAATGATCTGCGTACTTGAGTTTTGATTATGAGTTGTTATGCACTTGGGTTGTGCTATGTGGTTATATATCTATGAGATGATATACTTGAGCTTGAGCTGTTAGTTTTATATGAGTACATGTTGTAATGGGTCAACACGTTAATAAAACTAACTAACTATATTTGAGATTCATGAGGTAGCCAACTCTTCCCGAGCCAAGTACAATTCACGACTGTCAGCGTGGTACTGCGGGACACTGGTGGGTGTTGGAAAGGGGTGCTGCGGCGAGGCGCTGGTGGGCGTTGGGATCGTCCGGCATTGGCGAACCAAGTGAAATTTAATAAAAGGCCTAATAATTGAGAACTGAGTAGAGTCTTTAGGGATCACTTATGTGGTGTGGATCGTTTGTATGTGTATGTTTATTGTGTTGCTTATTCACTCAGCGGTGGCTGACCCCAAACACTCTCTCCCATTTTGCAGGTACTAGAGCAAGTGCATTGGATGAGCTGTTACTCGATGAGCTTTAATGGATTTTGAGTCAAATGTTTTTAAAACAATTATTTTATTTATTCCGCATTTAAAAACCACGAGACGGTTCTTTATTTTTATTTTTGAGTTGGGACCTTTGAGTTACTTGTACTTTTGGGAGAAAATGGTTTATTATATTTATTATTTTTTTTTTAAATTTCCCCTGATTTTTGGGATGTAACATTAAAATAAGTGTTTAATTTTATTATTAGACAAAGAAAAACTAGATGTGTTAAAACTAGAGTTATGACTTAAGTTCGTGATTCATAAAGAATTAAAATCTCTATTTTTAAGTTTTGACATAAGGTTTAAGTTTTTCAAGTAAATAAAACAAGTTTGTTTTATTAAGAAATGGTTTTTCACAAAACTTAGTAAAAACGTTTTGTACACCTCATTTTTAGGTATGCAAGTAAAATCGAACAAATTTAAAACTATAAGTTCTAAGAGAAATTTAAAAAGGTGTCTTGTGGAATTCTTAAATACACAAGTCGCACATTTTAAATAAAGGATTAAAATTAGAATAAGGTTTAAGTTTAGTTTAAGACTTAAACAAAACCCAAGAAAATCTTAGATCTAAGTACTACCCACCTAATGGAACACCTCACTTGTTCAACGATATTCATATTGTAAGGAGAAAGAACCCTAGATATGGATTCAAATCATTGCGAGTGTTAGGGTGCGTAGGGTTCTGTGATAATCGGGAGTCCCGGCGCAGATCATCGCACTGTCTTAGATGGTATGATCTACTTTGGTGATAATCGGGAGTCCCGCCCCAAAAAGTACTTGAGTAGAATAAGCATACTAGACTTTATTGCGATTAAAATGTGCAATTGGATTGTACAAAGTTATAGTAAATTAAAATTCTATACATTCTACGATCCCTAGGAATCGTATCAAGTCTTGGTGCGATTGGTAAGGAAGTTACCTACCAGAAATAGCATGTCTCATCGGGAAGTGCCCAAACCTTGAGGAGAAAATGTGATATATGGATCATAGGCCTAATATATTAATTATGGGTTTATAATATATTTCAGAGATGTTTATTGATGATTACTAATTAAACTAGGTTTTATTTGTAGATGGCAGCAATAACCACAACGATAAGTACCAACAATCTCTCGTTGCGCGCAATCCTAGAAAAGGACAAGTTGATTGGGTCAAACTTTCTCAATTGGGAGCGCAATCTTCGAATTGTGCTCAGGCATGAGAGAAAGTGGTATGTCTTGGAGAGAGTTGTGCCAAATGTCCCTGCAGCAAATGCTATAGCTAAAACGAGGCAAGCTTATGATAAGCATGTTAGTGATGCACTAGATGTGAGCTGTCTGATGCTCGCAACCATGAGTCCAGAGTTACAAGCGGGACTTATGGATGTGCATGCATGTGAGATGATCTAGCAGTTGAGGGATTCATTTCAAGAGCAAGTTCGCACTGAGAGATTCGACATCAATCGAGCTTTTGACTCATGCAAAATGATCAAAGGAACACCGGTGAGTGCCCATGTCATGAAAATGAAAGGGCATATGGATCACCTCACTAGACTCGGTCACCCCATACCGTTGCAGATGGAAATGGACACTATACTCAACTCATTTTCTGATGACTACAAGCCTTTTGTGGTCAACTACAATATTCATGATATGGAGAAATCCATTGCTGAGCTACATTCGTAATGGCAACAACAATCGTAATGGCAACAACAACAACGATCGTCAAGCTGCACGTGGCAGAGCTTTTGTATTTGGTGCCCAAGAAGCTATTGAAAATCCTAATACCGTTACCGGTACGTTCATCGTAAACAAACATTTCGCTTCTATTTTATTCGACTCAGGTGCCGACTTAAGTTTCGTGTCTATTGACTTTAGCAAGTATCTAGGTTGTGACCCAGAGAATTTAGATATAGACTATGAGATTGAGTTAGCTAACGGCAAGTTAATTAGATCTAGTGAAGTCTACAAGAATTGTGTGTTAGATCTAGACAACCATTTGTTTGATATTGACCTAGTACCAGTAGAATTAGGTAGCTTTGATATAGTCGTTGGTATGGACTGGCTATCTAAAAATCATGCAGAAATTATATGCTACTCTAAACAAATTTGAATTCCTTTGCCAAACAAACAAACATTAATAATTTCTGGTGAACAAAGTAACAACAACATTAAAATCATAAGTTCTTTAAAACCCCAAAAATACCTTCCTAAGGGATATCAATCATTCCTTGCACATATTATTGATAAATCATCCAAAGATCATAAGATTGAAGATATCCCAATCGTTCGTGATTTTCCTGGCGTGTTTCTTGATGAACTGCCTGGACTACCTCCTCCTCGACAAGTCAAATTTTGTATTGATCTAATTCCCGGTGCTGCACCTATTGCTCGTGCACCTTATCGTCTTGCACCTTCTGAAATGCAAGAACTTTCTTCGCAATTGCATGAACTCATTATCCTTGGTTTCATTCGACCGAGTTTCTCGCCCTGAGGAGCTCCAGTACTGTTCGTGAAAAAGAAGGATGGTTCGATGAGAATGTGCATCGATTATCGTGAGCTAAAAAAAGTAACCATAAATAATCATTATCCTCTTCCTAGAATCGATGAACTTTTTGACTAGCTCCAAGGATCTAGTTTCTATTCCAAAATTTACCTTCGTTCAGGTTATCACCAATTAAAGGTACGTGATGAGGATGTACCTAAAACTGCTTTTAGAACTCGCTATGGTCATTATGAATTCCTCGTAATGCCATTTGGTTTAACCAATGCACCAGTAGTGTTCATGGACCTCATGAATAGAGTGTGTAAGCAATATCTCGACAAATTTGTCATCGTCTTCATAGATGATATTCTCATCTATTCTCGAACAAAATCCGATCATGAAGAACATTTGAAGATCATACTCGAACTGCTGGAGAAGGAGAAGTTGTATGCAAAGCTGTCCAAGTGTGAATTTTGGCTTCGTGAAGTCCAATTTTTAGGCCATGTCATTTACGAAGAAGGTATTCATGTTGATCCTGCCAAGATTGAAGCAATAAAGAATTGGGAAGCTCCAAAGACCCCTACCGAGATTAGTCAATTTCTAGGTCTAGCCGGTTACTACAGAAGATTCATAGAGAATTTCTCCAAGATAACTAAAGATTTAACATTGATGACACAAAAGGATGAGAAATTCGTCTGGGGCGAAAAGCAAGAATCTGCCTTCCAAACCTTGAAAACCAAATTGTGTTCCGCACAAATCCTCTCTCTCCCTGAAGGAACCGAAAACTTCGTAGTCTACTGTGATGCTTCGCATCAAGGCTTAGGCTGTGTGCTGATGCAGAACAACAAAGTGATCGCCTATGCCTCTCGTCAACTGAAGATTCACGAGAAGAACTACACCACTCATGATCTTGAGCTTGGTGCTGTGGTGTTTGTGTTGAAGATTTGGAGACACTACCTCTATGGTACCAAGTGTACGATATTTACCGATCATAAAAGTTTTCAACATATCTTTGACCAGAAGGAACTCAACATGAGACAAAGAAGGTGGGTGGAGTTAATGAATGACTACGATTGTGAAATCAAGTATCATCTTGGTAAAGCCAATGTCGTGGCTGATGCCTTAAGTCGAAAAGAGAAACCAAAACCTCGTCGTGTTCACGCCTTGCCTATCTCGATCCAAGCTAATCTTTCCTCCCAAATATATCCTTTCCAAGTTGAAGCGTTGAAGATCGAGAATATGAAGAATGCATCTCTTCGTGGTACGGAGAAACAATTGGAAGCCAAATCTGATGGAACTCTTTATTTTATGAATCGCTTATGGGTTCCAAATCATGGTAATTTTCGCATGAAGATTCTTGATGAAGCTCATAAATCTAATTATTCCATTCATCCCGGTGCTGATAAGATGTACAAAGATATCAAGGAATTGTATTGGTGGCCAAACATGAAGAAGGAAATTGTTGTGTATGTTAGCAAGTGTTTGACTTGTTCAAAAGTGAAAGCAGAAAACCAGAAACCGTCCGGTCTACTTCAACAACCAGAAATCCCTGAGTGGAAATGGGATAGAATAACTATGGATTTTATAACCAAGTTGCCTCGTACTTTTAATGGTCATGACACAATTTGGGTAATTGTTGATCGATTGACCATGTCTGCTCATTTTATTCCAATCAAAGAGACGACCAGATGGAAAAGCTTACAAGAATTTATTTGAAAGAAGTCGTAGCTCGTCATGGTGTGCCGATCTCTATCATATCTGAGCGCGACAGTCGTTTTACATCTCGATTTTGGCAATCATTGCAAAAGTCTCTCGGTACTCGCCTCGATATGAGTACTGCTTATCTTCCTCAAACTGACGGTCAAAGTGAAAGGACTATCCAGACTCTTGAAGACATGCTGAGAGCCTGCGTCATAGACTTCGGTGGAAGCTGGGATTCTCATCTTCCTTTAGCTGAGTTTTCATACAATAACAGCTATCACACCAGTATCCAAGCAGCGCCATTCGAAGCTCTTTACGGAAGAAAGTGTCGCTCGCCACTTTGTTGGTTTGAAGTGGGAGATAGACAAATTACTGGTCCTGAGATACTACAAGAAACAACAGACAAAATCTTTCGAATCAGAGATCGCATCAAAGCTGCCAGAGATCGTCAAAAGAGTTATGCTGATAATCGCCGCAAGCCTCTAGAATTCTCAGTTGGTGATTATGTTCTTCTTAAGGTGGCACCTTGGAAAGGTGTTATTCGTTTTGGCAAGAGAGGAAAGTTGAATCCTCGATATGTTGGACCTTTTGAAGTGATGGAAAGAATTGGTGCAATTGCATATCGTCTTCGTCTGCCCAATGAACTCAGCAACATCCATAACACATTTCACGTTTCTAATCTCAAGAAATGTGTGCATGATCCATCTCTTATTATTCCTGGTGAGGAGATTTCTATTGACGAGCGTCTACACTTCACTGAAGAACCATTGAGATATCAGACTGGAATGAGCAAAAGTTGAGTAGAAGCAAAATCAAAATCGTCAAAGTCATATGGAACTCCAAAAGAGGTCCTGAATTCACGTGGGAGCGTGAAGACCAAATGAAGAAGAAGTACCCTCATCTCTTTCTCGTTGTCTCTCCTGTCATTGCTTCGTCTTAAATTTCGAGACAAAATTTCTTCAACCAGGGGTGAATGTGACAACTCGACATTTCGGGTGAGTCAAAGCATTTCATTTCATACTTTCTATATTTAGAAAGTTTCCATTTTTAGAAACTTTCTCATCTCGCATTATTTCTAATTTTAGAAAGTTTCTATTTTTAGAAATGTTCCTCATTTCATTTCATTTCTTTTCTGTATTTTAGGCACATAAAACATAACTAAACATCATCATTTTCACCATATATTAGTGTTTGACTATTTTAGTCAACACAACATTTCATTTTTACTATTATGGTGACATTACACAAAATCATTTCTAAAACATAACACTTATGCATTAAAACACAAAACATTTAATAAAACGCGACGCGTAACGATTTAAATACCAAAAACTTACACATCAATGTTCTTTTGAACCCCTTGACCGAAATTCCTCTTGCTTGGGATGCAAGTTTCGGCCAAGCATTATCCCACCATCATCATCTCGTTTTGAAAGTCTAAGTCTTATCCTTATCCCGGTTTAAACCAGTTTGAGTCCAACTCAAACTCCATCTAGACCCTACCTATTAATACAATCCCTAATTAAACTCTATAAACCCTTTTGTTCTCTTGTTCATTCGGCCAAGCATCTCCAACCGTGCCCTCTAGTCCTCGGAGCTCAAACCATTCCGAATCTCTTGCTCGTTTCGTTCGTATCTCGAAGGTATACCGAAAATCCTTACTTGTTACTCTTAATTTCGGTTTTATGCTTACAAAACCGAGACCATGGCCAGAGGCCAAATGGTCTCGGCGTCACCACTTATTTGAACCATGGATGCATGGTTAACCATGCATGCATTCGTGTGTTTAATTGTTTCCGTTTTCGGTATTGTTCGTATTGAATTATTACTTGTTTTGATAGTAAACGAAACCCCTTTAACCCAAAATTTTGATATGTTAATCACAATGAAAAACCACACAAAACCCTAAAATTTTATAATTTTTGGAATTCGTTTGCCTCGTTTTTTACCTAAAAACCACTCGAAACCCTAAACTGAAAACCCTAGCCGAAAACCCTAACCTAGAAACCGGATTTTTGACCCTAACTCACTGAGTTGACTCGGTAACCCACTGAGTTGACTCAGGTCTGACCTTTTGACCAAAGTTGACCCGTTAATGAATCGGGCCAAGGCCAGAACTTGGCCCAAACCGAATTAACCCAATCCGGCCCATTTGATCCATAAACACTAATTGGGCGAAGCCCATTTACTTGAGCCCAATCCGACCCAAGAGCCCTTTGGGCCGAGCCCATATTCGGTCCAAATCAGCCCCAAACCCAAGGCCCATTATCCATTGGGATGTAGCCCATTAAGAAGCCCAATTGGCCCATATTTTGGTCCATTAGCCCAATCATTTCATTTCGGCCCATTTCATTTCATTTTGGCCCATTCCTAAACCCATTTCATTTCATTTTGGCCCATTTAACCCAACCAAGCCCAATAAGGCAGGCCTTGGCCCAAGTGCCGGCCCGTTAGCCCAAACCTAGGCCCAATAGGCCCATAACCCAACATCGTTACAAAGTTGCGTAAACATAAAACGTTTTCAATATACCAAAACTCTTTTTATAAAGCAAACAATCAATACAAACAATATCAACACTCAAACAATACCATTATAGATCGCATGTGCGTGATAGCTTAGACTAATTAGGAACCTTGTGCTTTAGGCGCTAGGAATCTCTAAGGATCCATCAGTGAAGTCTTTGTGTTCTAAGCTAAGCATCAGATGAGTCCACAGCCCCTTTTACTCTTTTACTGTTTTATAACTTATGGGGTGACAAACATAACATGCTACATTTACTGTTTTCATATAGGTTGTATTACATTATCATTTCATTTTCATTATGGAATGACAAACAATTCATTATACCGTACTAAGTTCAACCTTCATTAAGTAGTATGACTACACCCTTGATATACGTATAGTACTATCGGCCAATACTCAGCCTCCCACATTCATTGATCACTACTTGGTTTATCCAAGACACTTCGGGAACGTTTATATCCATGACCTTATAACATAACGATGGGAGTTGCAGTTTTGATTGTGGACTTAGGGGGATGGGTATAATACCTCAACGGGAGTAGCTACCTGTTGGGAATAACATTCTTATATGCCAAAACTTATGATAAACCATTTACAAACAAACATTTTCATATCAAACATTGACTTGTAGTTCATCTACAATTTCTTTATATTTCATTTTGGTTTATCAACTTTTTATACAATTACATTACTCTTCAGCAGTCATAAATCATTTTCATATTACTCATTGGTAGCAAATAAAATTATTTTATACATTTTACTCAACCCTGTGGATTCACTCAACAATTTAGTTGACCTTTTTAAGTTATGTTTTTCAGGTAATCTAGAGACTCAGTGAGCAATGGGGATGTGAGCAGCGATTGTCTTCTGGTCATGAACTATCTTTGCATTTTAGTTTTCAAACAATCTTTTCATTTCAAAACTAACTATTTTAGGAAACTTTCTATTTTTAGGAATTTCTTTTTTTAGCAATAAAACTTATTTTAGATTTTATTGCCTGGTTGTTTGATTACTATTTCACTTGCTTTAATAACACGAACGTTACACTTTCGTTCTTCCGCAAAACATTTAATGACGTAAAACTCATTTTTTTGGCGGGGTGTGACATGTTGTACGAAAACAGGGTTTCTAAGAGACCGGGAAGACCAACGAGGACTACAAAAGCCTAAAATGCTTGTCAAGTTGTGGGCTACAACTTTCCGGAGACCGGGAAGACCAACGAGGACTCCTTCAGCAACTTTTATGGCTTCAAAGTCTGCTGGAAATTTCTGGCAGATTGCATTTTTCACATATTTTCTACTTGCTCATGAATGTTTTGGAGCAAGTGGGAGCCCATTGGGTTTATGTAGGCCCGTTCGGGTTCATGTTGGCCCGTCCCCTAGTTTGACCCTTCGGTCCGTCGTGATGACTCACGTGACCGAACTTAGGTTATCATTGGTCGAGGTTTTGCACAAATTTTGTTGCATGTTTTACTTGTATGTTTGTTATTGTTATTAATTTCCTATTTTATACAAAACATAACGACTAAAATAAGATTTTTGAAACACAAACATTAAAACATCCAAATTTTTAATTTTCAATGATTACTTGTTAATCATCATTGATTATTGTTTAATCATCCATGGATACTGTTTAATCATCAATGATTACTTGTTAATAATAGATGATTACAGTTTAATCACCTATTTATTCTTTAATCTAAACTTGTTTTTGAGATTAATACGAAAGTTTAAATATGATTTGAAACTTATAATTTAATAATCGTTAAAACGTTTTTACCACTTATTAAACCGACTTATGAAGTGGTATGAATGAAGTACATGATTCATTCATATCTTAATAAATTGTTCTTAAAATTTCATACCTAAAATTTAAGTCACGCCGTCCAATTGGTTGAAATCACTTGCTTCTACTTTTAAATTCACGTGAGACGTGGTTTGAATTTAAATATGAGGTCATTATTGTCTACGCGTGAGACCTAGATTTATTTTGACACGAGTTCACATTGGATGACTTAATCAAGTTAACGGTGAGACCTTGACACGAGGCGAAGATGCGACAAACATGCCACTTGACCCTAGATGCTTGTTCACTAGGTGTCATGAAGTCCTATAACTCTAAGAGTTGCACTTGTAATGCAATTGTTGAACGTCACCTACCTATTGGATCTATCATCACTAGCAGATCAACTGATGCGCTGATAGAAGCTCAATAGGATCTTAGCTTTTAATTAAATTAGTTGGGTAGTTCATTTTAAAAAAAAAAATTATTATTGAAAATACTTTTTTTTTAACTTCGTGTGTTATACAGATAACAACAACAAATCAAAACCTAAGTATCTCCACTCTAAAATCAGTTCTTGAAAACTGAAACTAAGTAATATCAACTTTATCGACTAATATCGAACTCTAAGGATTGTCCTTAGAGATGAGAACAAGTTGATACACCTATAAGAGACCTTACCTGAGGCACCTCTTGTCAATGCTTCCGCTGTTGTTCGGCAAACCTTTACCGAAACATTTAATGAACACCAAAAAGTAGCTACTCCTATGCTTGGGAGCATGAACCCCGAGATCCGAAAGAACTTCGAGGAACTCATAGCATATGACACGTTAAGCGAGTTGAAAATTATATTTCAACAACAAGCAGAACATGAACTGTTCGAAACATTTATAGCATCCCACACTTACAAGCAGGAGGACGGCTAATTAGTTAGCACTTACATCTTGAATATGAAATGCTATCTTGATCAAATGGAGCGTCTTGGTTACCCCTTACCACAAGTTCTTGGAATGAGCTTGATTCTTACCTCACTATCCAAGGACTATGACCAGTTTGAAAAGAGTTTTAAAAGTACATAGCATGGGGAAGACAATCGGTGATTAACAAGCTATGGTAAAACTGGTTGAGCAATGGTTACTCAATACTTTTCTAGCAATCAAAGATGGTAAACCGCAAGCACAAGGCAAGAGTCTATGTAACGGTAAGCTAGTTTCCTTTTCCAAACCAACGATTCCCCCACCTGCTAAAAAGGAGCACCCTACAAAGGATATTTCTTGCCATCATTGAGATGAAACCGGCCATTGAAGGAGGAATTGTCCTGCCTACTTGGAAGAGTTGATGAAGGGAAAATGTGTTCTGGCTAGCACAGTAGGTATCTTCATTATAGAACTCTATACTTTTCCAAATAAATCTTGACTTTATGACACTAGTTGTGGAACTCACATTTACACAAATGTGCAAGATTAAATGTGAAGTCGAAAGCTAAAATAATGGAAGCTGTGATCTTATCCTTCCTAATGCGTTTATTATTGTTTTGAACAATTGTCAATTATGCATTGTTTAGCTTTATCGTTTGTTGAATAATGATTTATTCAAACTATTATGGATTATGATATTTTGTTTTATGAAAAATAACATGATTTTATAACTATTCCTTGTAATAGTATATTTGAAATTAATATGCATGATCCTAATTCAACCGATAGTTCTATATACAAATGTAGCACTCAAGAATCCAAATTGGTTTAATAAACAAGAAACGTATTTTGAGGCTGCAAAACGACGGGCTTCTTAACAGATGATTATGAATCGTTTAATAAATGCCTCTCTTGTATATTTGGAAAGATAACAAGAAAGCTTTTCTCCCATGTTGGCGAAAGAGATAAAAATCTACTTGGACTCATACATACTGATGTATGCGGCCCTTTGGAACCAATACTAGGGAAGGTGCCACCTACTTGATCACTTTCACTGATGATATCAGTCGATGTGGTTATGTTTACTTGATTAAACATCAACATGAAAGCTTTGATGATATTTGTCATTATGGTTATGTTTACTTGATTAAACAAAACATGAAATCTTTGAAATGTTCAAAGCTTTCTAAAGTGATGTAGAAAATCAACTCGACAAAACTAACAAAGGATTTCCGTCCTGATCGAGGAGGAAAGTACATGAGTAGAGTTTCTGGATCATCTAACACACCGTGAGATTGTCTCACAATTCACTCCTCCATACACTCCACAAGATAATGGTATGTATGAAAGGAGATATCGGAGCCTGTGTGACATGGTTCGGTCTATGATGAGTCCTACTACTCTTACACTATCCTTTTGAGGGGCATGCACTGAAGTCTGCTGCTCGAATACTTAATATGGTTCCGAACAAAAGGTTGAAAAGACACATATGGAATATGACATGGGAAAGTCCCTAATTTGTCTTACTTGAAGATCTGGGGTTGTGAGGATCTTGTGGAACAAGACACGCCGAACAAACTTGAACCCAAATCTATCAAGTGTATCTTCATTACTATTTTACTACCCACATGAGAACAAATTGTTGTTGCTCGGTATGCTGAGTTTCTTGAGAACAGTCTCATTTCACAAAGCAAGTGGGAGCACTATAGACTTTGACAAGTTTCAAAGCGAAGATGCACAACCTTCTGGTACACTAGCAAATATCACACTGAGGCTGAACATATAGATGTTGGACCAAATGATGATCTTGTTCCCATTCATAGATCCGCAAGGACACCTCAAGTACCTGAACGATATGGTTTCCACATCGATGCTGAGGAGCAAAGTTTAGGGGATCATGATGAACCCCCTAACTATCAAGTTGCATTGTCGAAATTTGAATTCGAAAAATGACTTGAAGCTATGAATGCGAAAATGAAATCCACGAGAGACAATCAAGTTTTGAACTTAGTTGATCTTTCTCAAAACAGTAAGTATGTTGACATGGATGAAAATATACACACCTATAAATCTCTTCTAGTAACAAAAGGTTACACTCAATCCTACTAGACTGACAATGATGAAACCTTCTCGCCTGTTACTAAAGACATTAGGATTCTTATAGCCAAAGTGGTGTACTATGACTATGTGATTTGGTTAATGATGAAATCAAAATGTTTGTTTCACCTAAACCCAAACTGGGCATGTGTATATATGAAAGCTAGTGGGAGCATTGTCGTTTCTCAAGTCATACAAGTTGATGACATGTCACTCATGTGAAACAATATACCAATGCTACAAGATGAAAATCTTGGCTTGGAAAATGTTTTGACATGAAGGATTGTAGGAATACGACATACATACTTGGAGTAAAGATCTTTAATGATAGACCAAAGCGGTTAATTGGTTTAAATCAAAGTGCTTACATTGACAAAATTCTAAAACGGTTTAGAATGGATGGTTCCACGTGAGGAATTCCTCATATGCAACACAATGTAAACTTGAGTGAGACTCAAGGGCCTTCCACACCTGATGTGGTGAAGAGAATGAATGTAATCCCCTATGAATTGGCTATTTCATTCATCATGTACGCTGTAAGGTGCACTAGACCTAATGTAACGTCCTCACGGAACCTTACTAGAAAATACCAACAGAATCCACGAGAGAGTCACCAGATTGCTATTAAGAACACATTGAAGTATTTTTTTAAATACTAGATATATGTTCCTTGGTTATGGTGGAGATACCAAACTGAAACTAAGTATAATTGCTATACTTATGCTGGTTTTGAAATAAGTCGTGATGACGCTAGATCCTATTCATGAAGGTTCACTACATTCGAATGATTTATCGAGATATGTGAAATTCGTAGTCTTAAAGTTCAAACAGTTAACTAACTAGCTGACACTTTATCGAACTCAATGTCTTGTACCAAACATATTGAATATGAATGGAACATTGGACTTCGACAAGCTAGTAGTTTCATGTAAATCTGTTTTAGTATTTGAATAATGGAACATTGAGCACTTTTTATTGGAATAAATTGATATATTTGATATGGTCGTTTTTATATGAATATCTATTGTGTTCTATATTTGCATGTTTTTATCCTTGAATATTTACTGTGTTTTATATTTTAAATTGTCCATTGTCATATTAATAATATGGAATATTATTAAGACAAATCTGAGGGCATTGATGACATGATCTTGGTATGACTAAGTATGATGAAATCAAACTCACATGTTGTTCATTGTGATGCACAATAGGACTGACCCACCTTTGTGAAATCACTTCCTGGGTTTATGACACAAGTGAATCTCACAAAGGATTTGTCGCTTATCCTCGGACTTGAGATGCAAGTTGGTTTGTGTGTGTGGAGTGTTAAACTTTGATGTGGTTAAACGTTGTCCTGAATAAGGCTGCTATAACAACCATCTTCAGGTTTGATATTAAGCATATATCAAACACGTGTAGTCAATAAAGAATTTGTTCATCAACATGTTTGGATTAGATACTGCTGGGCCCTCGATGATTTGAATAGATGCTTGTACCGCCGTACCCAAAGGTGATCAAGATGAATCTTGATTAGTTTGGTAATCTACTTCAATGTAAAGATCGAGAAACAGAAACGTTGAAATTTTAGATTGACATTAATCCTTGTCTAAAATTCAACATGATATCATTAACAAAAGGATAACTGATTTAAAAACTTTGAACCCGGACTTTTCTGAAACTCACCTCATGTACTTCTAGGGGCATTGGCGTGTTGCTAGACTTTAACCTTTTCTAGTATAATTATAAATTACTTATTGTTATGACGTGCGCAAGTGGGAGCTGCTGGAATATGCTTCACTTTCATGAGAAATAATTATATGGCTAGATATATGTGAGCCTAAAGGGCCACACACTTATACACCAAACACCATTAAATATATGTAATATAATTATTGTAATTATATTATTTATATAAATAACCAATTAAAGTTTTGTGTTAAGTTGTTAAGTATGAAACTTAGTTGGTGTGTCAAGAAGGAGAACTAAGAAACAAGGGACCTAAGTGTAAAGAACAATTAAGAAACAAGGGAGAATTATGCAACTTAATTAAAAACCCTAATTCCCCTTTGAAACTCAATACGGCCGCATCTAAAATAAAACGTGGGTGTGGTTATTAATTGGTTTTTTGCTCCTGCTTGAAAAGTCACAGCCGAATACCACAAGAGGAATAATGGTCATGGGTTTTAAGATTTTCTTTTTCTTCTTCTTGAATAAAACCTCACGTGTAAACAAGATTATGCATTGTGGGTTTTAGTTTTAATATTTCGAGCAAGGGACTAGTATATCAATTAGTGTTTTTGATAAGGTGTAGTGTGCATACCATTAGAGGAATTGTATATTGAATTCTTGGATTTCTTCAACCTCATTTGTTGGTGTAATCAAAGGCTTCAAGGGTATGATTGCTACATACTAATCTCTTTGATTTTCATGCTTAATTATATTGTCAGTATATAGATCCGTTATTAGTGATTTATAATATTTTTCCGCTGTGTTTTACTTTGATTAAACCGTAAATCACTAACAAGTATAATAAACAACAACAATTTTCAGCCAAACAACACCTTGCGCCGTGAAGCTGCAACTCGCGCTGCGAGATTGCTGAGCTTTGCGCCACGTGGCCTCAGCTCGCGTCCGCGACAGATCTCTGCCAAATCTAATATCCGACTCGCACCCGCAAAGCCTTAGCTCGCGCCGCGAGTTTTCTGCATGCAATGGCTCACGCTGCGAGACCCTGTAAATTGCCAAAAATCCTGCAATTTCATACTTAACCAATTGTAACCGAAAATCATTGCAAACAACACAATCTAAGGGTTATAAATCGACTCACCTGAGCTCTCGGAACTCCAAACTCAGTAGTCTAATATCACTGAGCCTTATGGTTTCCTAGTGCTTGCACAAATTCGAGATTGATGATGGAACTTAGATGAGGATTCAATCTTCTTCCTTAATTTCTCAAGAAACCCACACATACAAGGTTTGGAGGTGGTGATGATACGTATAGGCACGAAAGGGGAAGAAAAAACAAGCGTCTAAACTCTCATCACACACACATACTTGTCATATGGGATGGTTGTTTTTAATTATTTTTAAACGCGATACAAATAACTATTATCTAATTAAACGATGATAACTAAAATGAACTAACTTATTTTTTAAGTAACGAGGATATATTTGGAACCTGATTCAAAAGCGAATTCATCCAAATGAAAATCACTAAAATATTTGAATACTTATATTTTTACTTATTTTGACCTCGTGGTTAAATACTATTTTAATTTAAACAATTAAATATAAAAAACATATAAAATAATAAATAATATGTAGGTCGGGGTCGCAAGTGATACATATCGGATAACCATAATTTTAATAAGAATTTGTCTTTACTTCTAACCATGAAGCCTAGATACCGATTGGAAATCTTAAGCGTTATTTTATTCAAACATTTTTGGTTTGTAAACGTGTAACAATGTTAATCCATTTATATTGTTATGCTTTATTATTGATCGTTCATTGTGATTATCCATATACTTCACACGTTCGTTCTTTCACAAGATCCGTTATGGCGAGGTGTGACAAAGTGAAAATGTCTGTTTTAAAGTAAAGTTTTATATGAAATAACTTTTAATCTGTTTATATTATTTTTTATTGCATCATGCTCACGAAATTAAGCGTTATTATGCGGGATGGTATTTTGGGTAATGTAATACACTAGTATATAGATCCCGCATGATGCCACGGGAATCTTAAAACGTACATTTATTTAAGAAGATGAGTGAAACTCTCTTGAAAAAAGTTGTGATAAATGATTTTTCACCAACTTTGGACCTATATAAGTTTATATATATTCGTTATATATAGTTATTGATTGATAGCTTGGTGTTCTTCTTTGTGAGAGCTACGCAACGGTATATAGCGTGTCCAAAGTAGAGTTGTGGTGAATGAGATATCGACTCTCAAAGTATGGTGTTTGAAACAAGAAATATTGGAAGTGGGGATGTTGGGAGAGTATCCCACATTGGAAAAAGATCAAACTATTTGTTGGTTTATAAGGTTGGAAGTATGATGGAGGATTAAATCCTTATACATGGGTTTTACCTGCACGCCTACGCGCGTGCAAATAATTTGGACCGAGTCGCCCGAAATGGCTAGAACTCATGTGCGCCCGGGCGACCTGCGGACACGAATGCAGCTCCGAAATCCCGGGCTCGTGCGGGTCATTTTTTTGCATCTTGTCGACACTTCAGTATGCTCGTACTGACCTCCTCTGTATTGACTGGTCAATACCGAACAACCTCGGTACTGAGTTTTTCGACACGTACTGACCTGCAGTCTCATATACTGAGTTCGTATACTAACCTCCCGGACTGAGTTCCTGGACTGACTTGAGCAGTCAGTTATGAAATTTCTGCAGTAAATGCAGTGTGCCGTTTTGCTTTCTTGTTTAATAGA
Source organism: Calendula officinalis (assembly GCA_963853835.1). Lineage (NCBI taxonomy): Eukaryota > Viridiplantae > Streptophyta > Magnoliopsida > Asterales > Asteraceae > Calendula > Calendula officinalis. The sequence continues at coordinate 46,990,655 of OY970830.1, read as the reverse complement.
ATTGAATGCATTTAATGTTTTGGTTGAACATTACTTGACATTTTACACTATAAATAGAGACCTTGGGTCTCATTTGTATACACACATTCACCCATCTTTCTTCTACATCACAGCTTTCTCTCTGGAGAAAAACACTCGCAATCTTGGTAATTATTCTGGCTTGGATTATATCCGGTAGTGTAAAACTATTCGGTTATTTTACCGTGAGAAATAGACAACGAATCTATTTTAAGGGGATCGTGAATTTCACGAGACTCAACCAAAACCTTGTTCTTGTTTGTTCTATTTATTTGTTTCAATCTTTTGTAAACGTTATTTAGTCAATTTCCCTTATTGTAATTGTATTTTATTAATGAAAATTGGTATTAGCTCCTACAAACTCTATATATCTTACATTTAACCGTAGACTTCAACCGGAAATTAGTATGTTTATTTTTACGTGAACGTAAAATCTTTGTTTTTAGGTTAACTTTGATTCACTAATTTGTTTATTTTTACGCGAACGTAAAATCTTTGTTTCATTTATGTTATTTATCTTCGTTAAAGTGTAAAAATTAAGGTTTATAAAAGTATATTACATTTTATAAAATAAAATATATTTTATAAGATTATTTGATTTAACATCCTTTGATTTATTAAAAAAATCAATTGAAAGAATTGCAAAAGAAAATAAAGGAAAATCACTTGAAATATTTGGGCTAAAAAAGAAAAAAGATTTGAAATACATGGGATAAGAAAGAAAAACACTTGTAATAATTGAGCTAAGAAAGGAAGAAAAAGGTTGATTTAAAAAGGAGCACCAGAAAGTTTCGAACGCAGACATCCGGCACGCACATTCAAGACGTAAGCCAGCTTCGCCAGCATAGATACATATCTTACTTCGCATTTATAGGTATATATTAGAGAATTCCGGAGTTCACTAAAAGACAAAATAATGTTCATCTATAGTAAAATGTTATATAGTTAACTAGTAGACACCATATGTCATGACACTACACGATTAGGTAAATAAAATGCATTTTTGTGCTATGTGTTCTCTTATATTATGAAGTAACTTAAAATAAAGATAAGTATTAAAGTTCAAGAATAAAAGATAAATATTGAGCTTAAAGATAAAAATATGTCTAGAGTCTAGACACTAAATTAAAGAATGCACTTTATGTAAGGGGAGTGATAAAATACTCACCAATGGGTAGTGTGTAACAATAGTGTTGGTCACTTCATGAAGTATTGCTAAGCCTTTGGCGGACCAATAAGGTCGAGTCTGAATCTAGACATAACAACAAACAGATAAACTACATTTTTTCTACATCAAAGTTGGAGTGGTTAGTTTTTCCTCATGTATTAAAGAATAAATAAAGAAAGATTAAATAAATAAATAAATAAGCACAGAATGAAAGATTATCGAAGAAAAATATGTTAGGTGTTATAATATGAATAAATCCACACATTCAATAATGTAGATAAACTATGCAACTAGTTGGATGATCAATTAGTCAAAATTTCTTATCCAATCCAATTAATGTTTTACCCAGATACTTATGTTGTATTACTCACCAAGTATGGGTTCAAGGGTAACCAATTTAGCATAAATACCCATGTAAGTGAAGATGTAAAATGCACCTCATTATACACTTGCATAAGTGATTACAATTCTCTCCATCTTGTTCTTGTTCTTGTTTTACATTCTTAAAGTTCTTTGATTAAAGTGCTAATAGGGCCTTAATTAAAGCTAATTAATAACAAGTTATCAGCACGAGAGATCTTAATCAAGGAAGATCAACTCAAACACAAGGTACATTTACTTAATCAAGTTAATTACTTAAGGTAAACATTTCTTATAACAATAAGTTATAATATAATAATAACCTAATTAAAACCAAACACAGTTTATCAAGGACATTATGATGATATTTGGACTACTAATCTTGGAACTACTAACATACTTATATTTATTATTGTACTAATTTTATTCTTATGTTTACTAACCCTTCTAATTTATGCAAACTAACATTTACATTTATGTCTTCTAACTTTTATTTATGCTTATGCTAACATTTACATTTATGTATTCTAACTTTTACTTATGCAAACTAACATTTAATTTTATTGCATCTAACTTTCATTTATGTATACTAACATTTATTTATGCATATTTTTTTCTTTCTTTTATTTACTCAATTATTTAACATTCACTAATATTTTTACAAATATGTCTATGTAATTTATATTTATATATATATATATAACGGCTATATATGTAACGGTTATAAACGGTAAAAAAAATTATATAAATATACAACGGCTATATTTTTACACTATAAATAAACACATCATATACACTTCTTTATACTACAAAATAATTTCTCTCATCTTTAAAATCAAGATCAAGAGTGATTCACCCGTTTTTAATCTTCATGATTGGAATGGTTATTGTACTTGGCATCTTAATTAGTCTCACGCCTGATGTATTTTATCATTTCTTGTTCACGTATGGGATGATTGTTCTCCCACTTCTGTTTTGTGCAATAAATATTGATATATATGGATTCTGATTTTTAACTTGTTTTTGTTTTAAATATATATAGTTATAAAATGTCAAACGTTGCGAAGATTGAGTTCGATGCGTTAGAAGCATCTGGTAAAAATTACAACTCATGGATCACTGATATGAGAGCATATTTAGCATCAATGGGTATCTAAGATGCCTTAAATGAAAATAATAATTGCTCATCCCAAGAAAAATGGAAAGCAGTTTTCAATCTTCGTAAACACGTTGATGCTAGTTTAAAAAATGAATATTTAAACATTGAAGACCCATATATTTTCTGGAAATCTCTTAAAGAAATATTTGATAATAAGAAAAGGGTTTTACTTCCCTTTGCCAGAGAACAATGGAGATCAATGAGATTCCAAGATTTTAAACAAGTGTCTAATTATAGCTCAGCGTTGTTCAGGATATGTTCACAACTTGAATTTTGTGGAGATCCTGTGACAGTTGAAGAAAAGTTGGAGAAAACTTACTCCACATTCCATGCATCAAATGTTACTTTGCAAGAGAATTTGCGATAGCAAAAATTCTCAAAATATTTTGATTTGCAAGAATATCTGTTGACTGCTGAGCAAAACAATATGCTCTTAATGAAAAATCATGAGTCCCGTCCCACAGGATCAGCAGCATTCCCTACAGTCAATGCTGCAGAAAATGTTGGTCCACGAAATAACACAAGGGGATGTGGTCGAGGCCTTGGACGAGGCCATTTTACTCAAAACCATTCTTTTGGCCAAAACCAAAACTTTGGTCGAAGTCACCCTTATGGTTGTGGTCGTGGTTATGGTCGTGGACGTGGACTAAGAAATAATACTTATCATGCTCCACAAGTTAACAAAATCCAGTCACAAAACAAGACCACAAAACATGATGCTGAAGCAAGTGCTTCTCAGAACAATCAAAGTGTGTGTTATAGATGTGGTAGCATGGGTCACTAGAAAAGTACTTGTCGCACACCTTCCCACTTTTGCAAGCTATATCAAGCTTCACTTAATCAAAAAGAGAAAGAAGTAAACTTTGTGGATCAATTTGAAAACACTGATCTAAATACTTCTGATTTCTTGAATGACATGGAGTAATATGAAGCTTAATCACTCATGTCTAACCCATAATTATGTTTATATTATCATCTTTGTAATTCGTCTATGCATTTCGTTCAAATAAGGATTTCCCTTTTCATGTAATAAATTTCTAATCATCTTTATAATAACTTATGTTTTTCCATTTTTTTTTCAAGTTTGATATTAACTCTACTGGAGCACAACAACAATCGATGGTTGGAGATCTATGTATTCTAGATAGTGGTTCCACGCACACTATCCTTAAATCTAAGAAATATTTTTCTGAACTAAAACCAACAAAGGCAAGCATAAACACCATATCAGGTCCAGCGGACTTGATAGAAGGTGTAGGAAAGGCTAATTTTATACTACCTAATGGTACACAAGTTTTGGTAGATAATGTTTTATTTTCTCCTAAATCAAAGAGAAGTTTATTAAGTTTTAAGGACATATATCATAATGGATATGACACTCAGAGTGTGACTACACATAATAAGAAAATATTGCACATTACTAATAAAAGTCATGTATTGGAAGAACTACCATTGCTTCAATGTCGTCTACACTACCACATATAAACATGGCAGAGTCACACATAGTAGTCAAAGTAAATAGTAATGATCCTAGTATATTTAGCTTATGGCATGACAGGTTAGGGCATCCAGTCTCAACAATGATGAGGAGGATAATTGAAAACACTCATGGCCATCCATTGAAAGATCATAATGTTGGAAAAAGTTGTGATAAAATGATTTTTCACCAACTTTGGACATATATAATTGTATATATGTTCGTTATATATAGTTATTGGTTGGTAGATTTGTGTTCTCCTTTGTGAGAGCTACGCAACGGTATATAGCATGTCCAAAGTAGAGTTGTGGTGAATGAGATATCGACTCTCAAAGTAGGGTGTTTGAAACGAGAAATCTTGGAAGTGGGAATGTTGGGAGAGTATCCCACATTGGGAAAATGACAAACCATTTGTTGGTTTTTATAATGTTGGAAGTATGATGGAGGATTAAATCCTTATACATGGGTTTTACCCGCACGCCTACTCGTGGGGGGGGGGTGCAAATAATTTGGACCGAGTGGCCCGAAATGACTTGAACTCATGTGCGCCCGGGCGACCTGCGGACACGAATGCAGCTCCGAAATCCCGGGCTCGTGCGGGTCAATTTTTTGCATCCTGTCGACACTGCAGTATGCTCGTACTGACCGCCTCAGTACTGATCAGTCTGATACTGACCTCCTCTGTACTGACTGGTCAATACCGACCACCTTGCTACTGAGTTTTTCGACACGTATTGCGCTGCAGTACTGACCTGCAGTCTCATACTGACCTGCGCAGCAGGCAGTCTCATACTGACCTTCCAATACTGAGTTCCTGCAGTACTGATCTGCACAGCTGCTGTCTGGTATTGACCTGCGTATACTGAGTTCATATACTGACCTCCCGGACTGAGTTCCTGGACTGACTTGAGCAGTCAGTTATCAAATTTCTGCAGTAAATGCAGTGTGCTGTTTTACTTTCTTGTTTAATAGAATTGAATGCATTTAATGTTTTGGTTGAATATTACTTGACATTCTACACTATAAATAGAGACCTTGGGTCTCATTTGTATACACACCTTCACCCATCTTTCTTCTACATCATAGCTTTCTCTCCTAAGAAAACACTCTAAATTTTGGTTAGTGTTTTGGCTTGGATTATATCCGGTAGTGTAAAACTACTCGGTTGTTTTACCCTGGTAAATAGACAACGAATCTATTTTAAGGAGATCGTGAATTTCACGAGACTCAACCAAAACCTTGTTCTTGTTTATTCTACTTATTTTTTCAATCTTTTGTAAACGTTATTTAGTCAATTTCCCTTATTGTAGTTGTATTTTATTAATGAAAATTGGTATTAGCTCCTACAAACTTAAAATATATTTTTCCTCTCTTTGCTAATACCGGTTGGAATATACATTTTTTTTCGGATTTTGCTTGTTAATAGCATAGATTCGGAAAAAGTGGTGATTGAAACGTTTTTATAGAACAAAAAGGTTCAATTGAGTTTTTTAGAAAATTTCCAATTTTATTTTGTTTAAATTGTTAAATAAAATTTTTGGATTTAAAGTTTATTATATCAAGTTTTCAAAGTTTGATTTTGAATAACTTGATATATTGTTTAAAACAATTTTGGATTTAAAATTTTTTGGTGATCAAGTTTGCTTTGGCTACTTGATTTTTCTCATACTTGTGAAAAGCTAAAATTCTTCGGGATTCTTATCTATGGATTGCTTTAGCATCTAGAATTTTGCTTTCAAAGTTTGAGAATTATTGGTGTTTTTGTATGAAACTTGTGATTGATGGTTATAGACTTTTCTTGAAAAGTTTTAATTTCCATTTTATACATATCAAGATTACTTTGGTTTCTTAAATATAGTCTCATAAAGTGAGATATTTGGAAATTATAAGAGTTTGGAAATGAAAAGGTTCTAGTGTTTTAGCTTTCAAGTTAACTTTGGTTACTTGAATTTTCTCAAATTTGGTAAAAGTTAAATTCTTCGGATTTTATATCTATGGATTGCTTTGGCATCTAGAATTTTACTTTCAAATTGTGAGACTTGAGAAAAATGTTGGTTTATATTAGTGAGTAAGATACAAAATAGTCTTTGTATTCTTGAGTTGATTCTTGAAAAGATGATACTTGAAATGTATCTTACTACTAATTGGAACATTTTGATTGTTAAGGCTAATTGGTCAAATTTGCATTTATTTGGAAAAAATGACAGATGTTGTGACAATGCCTAACATGGAAATGTACATGAAGGAAGATGTGCATAATGCGGCCATAATTTCCGATTTGTCGGAAGTAAATTTGGTGGGAACCGATTCAAGTGGATGGTATGTCGACACGGGTTCTACCCGTCATGTGTGTTTCGATAAAACTATGTTTTCATTTTCAAAGATGTTGAAAATGAGTAAAAACATTTTATTGGAAATAAGACTACCACATATATCAAGGGTGAAGGAAATGTTATCTTAAGGATGACTTTCGGAAATGATGAGCAACGTTTTGTATGTTCCGGAGATTCGTAAAAATCTTGTGTTCGGATGGTTGCTTACTAAGTTTGTTATTCGGGTTGTGATTGAATCCAATGGAATTGTGTTATCAAAATGTGGAATTGTTGTTGGTAAAATGTTAAAATTAAATGTGACAACTTGTAACCGTATTTTTTAAAATGCTAATAAAGTTGTTCATTTAATTTTGAATTGTTAAATATTTAACATGGTTGATTATGCCATTTAAATTTAATTAAATTTGTTTCAATTAATTGAGTTGCATACCACCGACATTCCATATTGATTTAACTCACAAACATAACAAATTCATCCTTGCATTTGGTTGAAAGAGATAACCAAAACTCCTTGATATACACGAAAGGGTGTAATTTTACTTAATGAAAAGTAAAAATGAGGCAATTGATACATTAATTTGTACAAATGTGGGGGTATGTCACGCGTCGACTAATTGTCTTTTATATAAGATACCCCGTGAGGATAAAATGAACAATGTACAAACTTTGGTTTGAAAGAAAACCGTATCATAAGTACGTACAAATGTGGGGGTATGTCGTATGTCGACTACTTATCGTCCATGTAAAATACCTCGTGAAGGTTAGATGAATCATTGTACGAATTTTGGTTTGAAAGAAAAATGTCTTATAAATACGTACGAATGTGGGGGTACCTTGCTAAAGTATTCATTCATCTTCATAAAAGTTACATCAATTAAAGAAGATATTCTACATAATTGATGTATATATTGGTTTATATTATTGTCTTACATTTACATTAGTCAAGTGTACAATGTATAATGGTAAGACATAATATGATATGACAACTACTCTCAAGTGAAGTTATCATGATTGACTATACAAGTAAAATGATAACATTGCGGATCCGCTTATGAAAAAGGCTTAAGTAGAGAGTTAGTTATGGAATGGGATTAAAGCCCTTGGAATAAAGTTTATGCGAAGGAAACCTAACCTAGTTGACTGGAGATCCCAAGATCTAGGTTCAATAGGACAACCTAATTGTATAAACGAAGGGATGTCACTGTGGGGGTAACAGAATTCCTCCAAACATTCTTAAAGGGAGTAAATTTTACTACTTCCTAGTCCATTCCTAGTTCAGTGGCAATGAGGATAAGCACTATGGCTTTTAATGATTCCTTGTAGAGAATCACCTATGTGAGAGAGAAGTGGGGTCTCTTCGAATGGAATTGTTGGGGCACAATTCTTAGTAGCTCTCGCAGAAACAGGCAGTGTCCATGACCAAGACGGGCACGATAAGAGGATATGAACAAGTTAGGGAGAGTCTTGTGAGAATGTATATTGTCGTCTACACAAAAGGCGGATTCGGTTCAAGGACATCGCGTGTAGTGACTGCTAGGAGACTAAGTGTGCTTCTCAAGGGAGGGTTCAAAGGCTAACACCTACCTATCCTTTGCAAGACTTAACTGTTGAACATTTATCGATATTTTGTGGTGTTTTCAATAGATCTCAATTCATGTGAGGGATTGTTGGAAAAAGTTGTGATAAAATGATTTTTCACCAACTTTGGACCTATATAATTGTATATATATTCGTTATATATAGTTATTGGTTGGTAGCTTTGTGTTCTCCTTTGTGAGAGCTACGCAACGGTATATAGCATGTCCAAGGTAGAGTTGTGGTGAATGAGATATCGACTCTCAAAGTAGGGTGTTTGAAACGAGAAATCTTGGAAGTGGGGATGTTGGGAGAGTATCCCACATTGGAAAAATGACCAACCATTTGTTGGTTTATAAGGTTGGAAGTATGATGGAGGATTAAATCCTTATACATGGGTTTTACCCGCACCTTCTCGCGGGGGGGGGGGGGGGTGCAAATAATTTGGACCGAGTGGCCCGAAATGACTTGAACTCATGTGCGCCCGGGCGACCTACGGACACGAATGCAGCTCCGAAATCCCGGGCTCGTGCGGGTCAATTTTTTGCATCTTGTTGACACTGCAGTATGCTCGTACTGACCGCCTCAGTACTGATCAGTCTGATACTGACCTCCTCATTTGTATACACACCTTCACCCATCTTTCTTCTACATCATAGCTTTCTATCCTAAGAAAACACTCTAAATTTTGGTTAGTCTTCTGGCTTTGATTATATCCAGTAGTGTAAAACTACTCGGTTGTTTTACCCTGGGAAATAGACAACGAATCTGTTTTAAGGGGATCGTGAATTTCACAAGACTCAACCAAAACCTTGTTCTTGTTTATTCTATTTATTTGTTTCAATCTTTTGTAAACGTTATTTAGTCAATTTCCCTTATTGTAATTGTATTTTATTAATGAAAATTGGTATTAGCTCCTACACACAAGGTCCCTTATAAAGGTAAAATGACTCAATGTGCATCATGCTCCCTTGGTAAGTTGATTATAAGACCTTCACTTATTAAAATTGAAATGGAAACCCTTGCATTTCTTGAAAGAATCCATGGAGGTATTTGTGGATCGATTCATCCACCATGTGGACCGTTTAGTTACTTTATGGTCTTAATAGATGCATCAAGTAAATGGTCTCATGTTTGTCTATTATAACCACGTAATGTTGCTTTTGCAAAATTTCTCGCATAAATCATTAAACTAAGAGCACATTATCCTGATCATACTATAAAAAGAGTAAGTTTGGATAATGCTGGTGAATTTACTGTTAGTGATTTACGGTTTAATCAAAGTAAAATGCAGCGGAAATAATAAATAAATCACTAATAATGGATCTACATATTGACAAAGTAATTAAGCATTAAATAACAAAGTCAAAGAGTTTAGTATGTAGAAATCATACCCTTGAAGCCTTTGAATATATGGATGAATGAGATGATGAACTCCAAGATTCAAAGTAGAATCTCTCTAAATGTAGTCCACACTACACCATATCAAGAATACCAATTGGGATGCTAGTCCCTTAAGCAAGAATCAAAAGAATATTCAATTCTTTATCGGACGTTCAATTCAACAAACGAAAGGAATCTTTTTTGATTCTTTTTCCTTTCATGCGTACAAGAAAAATGCCAAACTAACACAGCCTTTTCGTTCTGTTTGTGCGAACCAGAGGAAAAAAACGACCACACAACTTTTGTGTGTTTATTTCTATCGGCCGTTAGGGGGCAAATGGGGAGGATTAGGGTTTTTTTTTTTCTAGCTCCCTAATCTAAGTATATATCCATAATTACAAGTTATGAGATATGACACTTAGCCCTTGTACTTTTGATTCTTTAGATTACTCACTAATACGTTTTAACTTAACAATTAATTAAAACATAACTAGCCAAGTAATCATAGTTTATATAAATAATATAATTACCCTAATTATATTATATATATTAAATGATGTTTGGTGTATAAGTGTGTGACCCTTTAGACTCACATACGTCTAGCCATATAACTATATGTCATGAACGTGAAGCATATTCCAACAGCTCCCGCTTGCGCACGTCATAACAATCAAGTAGTTATACAAGCAAAGGTTAGATTCTAGCAACCCGTCAATGCCCCTAGAAGTACATGAGTGAGTTTCAGAAAAGTCCAGGTTCAAAGTTTTTCAATCAGTTATCCTTTTGTTACTGATACCATGTTGAATTTTAGACAAGGATTAATGTCAATCTAAAATTTCAACGATTCTGTCTCTCGATCTATACATTGAAGTAGATTACCAAACCAATCAAGATTCATCTTGATTACCTTTGGGTACGGCCGTACAAGCATCTATTCAAATCATCGAGGGGCCCAGTAGTATCTAATCCAAACATGTGGAGGAACAAATTCTTTATTGACTACACGTGTTTGGCATATGCTTAATATCAAACCTGAGGATGGTTGTTATAGCAGCCTTATTCAGGTCAGCGTTTAACCACATCAAAGTTTGACACTCCACATACACAAACCAGCTTGCATCTCAAGTCAGAGGATAAGCGACAAAGCCTTTGTGAGATTCACTTGTGACATAAATCCAGGAAGTGATTTCTCATAGGTTGGGTCATGTCCAATTGTGCATCACAATGAACAACATGTGAGTTTGACTTCATCATCCTTAGTCATACTAAGATGATGTCATCAATGCCCTCAGATCCATCTTAATAATATTCCCATATTATTAATATGACAATGGACAATTTAGAATATAAAACGCAGTAAATATTCAAGGATATAAACATGCAAATATAGAACACAGTAGATATTCATATAAAAACGATCATATCAAATATATCAATTTATTCCAATATAAACTGCTCAACGTTCCATTATTCAAATACTAAAACAGATTTACATGAAACTACTAGCTTGCCGAAGTCTAATGATCCATTCATATTCAATATGTTTGGTACAAGACATTGAGTTCGATAAAGCGTCAGCTAGTTAGTTATCTGTTTGAACTTTAAGAGTACGAATTTCACATATCTCGATAAATCATTCGAATGTAGTGAACCTTCGTAAATAGGATCTAGCGTCATCACGACCTATTTCAAAACCAGCATAAGTATAGCAAGTATACTTAGTTTCAGTTCGGTATCTCCACCATAACCAAGGAACATATATCAGTATTTCAAAAATACATCAATGTGTTCTAAATAGTAATCCAGTGACTCTCTCGTGGATTCTGTTGGTATTTTCCAGTAAGGTTCCATGAGGACGTTACATTAGGTCTAGTGCTCCTTACAGCGTACATGATGAATGGAATAGCCAATACATAGGGGATTACATTCATTCGCTTCACCACATCAAGTGTGAAAGGTCCTTGAGTGTCACTCAAGTTTACATTGTGTGGCATACGAGGACTTCCTCATTTGGGAGTACCATTCTAAACCGTTTAGAATTTTGTCAATGTAAGCACTTTGACTTAAACCAATTAACCGCTTTGATCTATCATTATAGATCTTTACTCCAAGTATGTATGTCGTATCCCTACAATCCTTCATGTCAAAACATTTTCCAAGCCAGGATTCTCATATATATACACATGCTCAGTTTGGGTTTTCGATGAAACAAACGTTTTGATTTCATCATTAACCAAATCTCATAGTCATAGTACACTACCTTGGCTATAAGAATCCTAATGTCTTTAGTAACTGGCGAGAAGGTTTCATCATTGTCAATCTAGTAGGATTGAGTGTAACCTTTTGTTACTAGAAGAGCTTTATAGATGTGTATATTTTCATCCATGTCAACAGTCTTACTGTTTTGAGAAAGATCAACTAAGTTCAAAACTTGATTGTCTCTCATGGATTTCATTTTCGCATTCATAGTTTCAATTCATTTTTCGAATTCAAAATTTGATAATGCAACTTGATAGTTAGGGGGTTCATTATGATCCTCGAAACTTTGCTCCTCAGCATCGACATAAATCTATATCGTTCAGGTGCATGAGGTGTCCTTGCGGATCTATGAATGGGAACAACATCAACATGTAGTCCAACATCTATATGTTCACCTCATTGTAATATTTGCTAGTGTTACCAGAAGGTTGTGCATCTTCTCTTTAAATCTTGTCAGAGCCTATAGTGCTCCCACTTGCTTTGTGAAATGAGACTATTCTCAAGAAACTTAGCATACCGAGAAACAACAATTTGTTCTCGGGTGGGTCGTAAAATAGTAACGAAGATACACTTGATAGATATGGGCTCAAGTTTGTTTGGCATGTCTCGTTCTACGAGATGCTCACAACCCCATATCTCAAGTAAGACAAATTAGGGACTTTCCCATGCCATATCTCATATGGTGTCTTTTCAACCATTGGTCGGAACCATATTAAGTATTCGAGTAGCAGACTTCAGTGCATGCCCCTCAAAAAGATAGTGTAAGTGTAGTAGGACTCATCATAGACCGAACCATGTCACACAAGGTCCGATATCTCCTTCCAGACACACCATTATCTTGTGGAGCGTATGGAGGAGTGAATTGTGAGACAATCTCACGATGTGTTGGATGATCCAGAAACTCTTGACTCATGTACTTTCATCCTCAATCAGGACTGAAAGCCTTTGTTGTCTTGCCGAGTTGATTTTCTACTTTTACTTTAGAAAGCTTTGAACGTTTCAAAGGTTTCATGTTTATGTTTAATCAAGTAAACATAACCATAGCGACTGATATCATTAAAAGTTCCATGTTGATGTTTAATCAAGTAAACATAACCATATCAAATGATATCATCAGTGAAAGTAGGTGGCACCTTCCCTAGTCTTAGTTCCAAAAGGGCCACATACATCAGTATGTATGAGTCCAAGTAGATTTTCAGCTCTTTCGCCAACATGGGAGAAAAGCTTTCTTGTTATCTTTCCATAATATACAAGAGAGGCATTTAAATGATTCATAATCATTTGTTAAGAAACCCGTCCACTTGTAGTATTAAAATGTGTTTCTCGTTTATTTGGAAAAGATGACAATGCTCTAGGTAAATGGAATCCAAACCGTTTTGGATTCTTGAGTGCTACATTTGTATATAGAACTATCGTTTGAATTAGGATCATGCATATTAATTTTAAATATGCTATTACAAGGAATAGCAATAAAAACATGTTATTTTTCATAAAACAAAATATCATAATCCATAATATTTTGAATAATTCATTATTCAACAAACGATAAAGCTAAAACAATGCATAATTGATAATTGTTCAAAACAATAATTAATGCATTAGGAAGCATAAGATCACAGCTTCCATTCATTTAGCTTTCTACTTCACTTTTAATCTTGCACATTTGTGTAAATGTGAGTTCCACAACTAGTGTCATACACTCAAGATTTATTACGAAAAGTATAGAGTTCTATAATGAAGATACCTAATGTGCTAGCCAGAACACATTTGTCCTTCATCAACTCTGCCTGGACAATTCCTCCTTCAATGGCCGGTTTCATCTCAATGATGGCAAGAAATATCCTTTGTAGGGTGCTCCTTTTTAGCAGGTGGGGGAATCGTAGGTTTGGAAAAGTAAACTAGCTTACCCTTACCTAGACTCTTGCCTTGTGCTTGCGGTTTTACCTTCCCTGATTCCTAGAAAAGAATTGGGTAACCTTTGCTCAACTAGTTTTACCATAGCATGTTATCAACGATTGTCTTCCCCATGCTATGTACTTTTAAAACTCTTTTCAAACTAGTCATAGTCCTTGGATAGTGAGGTAAGAATCAAGCTCATTCCAAGAACTTGTGGCAATGGGTAACCAAGACTCTCCATTTGATCAATATAGCATTTCATATTCAAGATGTAAGTGCTAACTGATTCGCCGCCCTCCTGCTTGTAACTGTTGAATGCTTTAACTGTTTTGAACAGTTCAAGTCCTGCATGTTGTTGAAATATCATTTTCAACTCGCTTATCATGTCACATGTTGTGAGTTCCTTGAAGTTCTTTCGAATCTCGGGGTTCATGCTCACAAGCATAGGAGTAGCGACTTCTTGGTGTTCGTTAGACGTTTCAGTAAAGGCTTGACGAACACCAGCAGAATCATTTGCAGGAGGTGCCTCAGGTAAGGCCTCTTATAGGTGTATCAACTTGTTCTCATCTCTAAGGACAATCCTTAGAGTTCGATATCAGTCGATAAAGTTGATATTAGTCAGTTTCAGTTTTCAAGAACTGATTTTAGAGTGGAGATACTGAGGTTTTGATTTGTTGTTGTTATCAATATAACACAGAAAGATCAAAAAATAGTATTTTCAATAATAATTTCTTTTAATCAATTAACTACCCAATTAATTTTAATTAAAAGCTAAGATCCCATTGAGCTTCTATCACCGCATCAGTTGATCTGCTAGAGATGATAGATCCAATAGGTAGGTGACGATCAACAATTGCATTACTAGTGCAACTCTTAGAGGTATGGGACTTCATGGGACCTAGTGAACAAGCATCTAGGGTCAAGTGGCATGTTTGTCGCATCTTCGCCTCGAGGCAAGGTCTCACTGTTAACTCGATTAAGTCATCCAATGTGAAATCATTTCAAAATAGATCTAGGTCTCACGCGTAGATAATAATGACCTAGGATCTAAATTCAAACCACGTCTCACGTGAATTCAAAAATAGAAGCAAGTGATTTCAACCGATTGGACGGCGTGACTTAAATTTTAGGTATGGAAAATTTTAAGATAAAATTTTATTAAGATATGAATGAATCATGTACTTCATTCATACCACTTCATAAGTCGGTTAATAAACGCTAAATACATGTAACGATTAATAAGGTGTAAGTTCAAATCGTATTTAAAATTTGTTTAATCTCAAATACAAGTTTAGATTAAAAATTAATCATTAATGATTAACAAGTAATCATAGATGATAAAAAGTTTGGATGTTTTAATTTTTGTGTCTAAAATCGTATTTTAATTGTATTATTACTTGTATCTAATAGAAATGAAAACAACCACAAACATAAATAAAACATGCAATAAATTTTGTGCAAACCTCGACCGATGAAATCCTAGGTTCGGTCACGTGAGTCATCACGACGGACCGAATGGTCAAACTAGGGGACGTGCCAACATGAACCCAAACGGGCCTACATAAACTCAATGGGCTCCCACTTGCCCCATGACATTCATGGGTAAGTAGAAACCATTATTTTGTGAAAAAATGCAATCTGCCAGAAAATTCAGTCTGACTTCAAGGCCCGAAAAGTCACTGAAGGAGTCTTCGGTGGTCTTCCCCGCCTTCTGAAAAGTTGTAGCTCTCTGAGTTGTGGAAATTTTGGCTGTGGTTTTAGGTCCAACGGAATAGCCAATCTCCGGGAAAGTCTGTTTTCGTGCAGCTGCGCAGGAGGTGCCGAAAATTGTTGTGTTGTCCTCATCTTTTCTTCACCTTTGGTCAACAAATTACAAAGTACAAATAAACAAAATACAACTATTCTAATTACTTTTACAATGAAATTTGCCCCAAAACATGGCACCAAAAATAAAAGAAAAAAAATGAAACAAATTACAACAATTTAAGCCAAAAACACGGCTTTTCCCAAAACAACCAAACACAATCACATTCAATCACAAACGGTTTAGGTTTTCATCGGTTTGCACAAACAAGCAATAATTGACAAGGCTTTGGCTTGGGATATGGCAAAAATACATGTTTTGCCATATAAAATATTAACAATTAAAATAAAATCCAAGCCAAATAATATAAAAAAAACAATAATCAAGATTGATTTTTTATTTAGATTTTTGTAACTATTAGCAATTAGGGTTCCAAAAAATCTAATTTTTAACCCAATTTTATAAAAAAAAATTGCTACTTTTTACAAAAAACTTGCTAATTAAATCATCAATATGATAACTCGTGATACCACTGTTAGTGATTTATGGTTTAATCAAGTAAAACGCAGCGGAAATAATAAATAAATCACTAATAACGGATCTACATATTGACAAAATAATTAAGCATTAAATAACAAAGTCAAAGAGTTTAGTATGTAGAAATCATACCCTTGAAGCTTTTGAATATATGGATGAATGACATGATGAACTCCAAGATTCAAAGTAGAATCTCTCTAAATGTAGTCCACACTACACCATATCAAGAACACTAATTGGGATGCTAATCCCTTAAGCAAGAATCAAAAGAATATTCAATTCTTTATCGGACGTTCAATTCAACAAACGAAAGGAGTCTTTTTTTATTCTTTTTCCTTTCATGCGTACAAGAAAAATGCCAAACCAACACAGCATTTTCGTTCTGTTTGTGCGAACCAGAGAAAAAAAAAACGACCACACAACTTTTGTGTGTTTATTTCTATCGGCCGTTAGGGGCAAATGGGGAGGATTAGGGGTTTTTTTTTTCTTGCTCCCTAATCTAAGTATATATCCATAATTACAAGTTATGAGATATGACACTTAGCCCCTTGTACTTTTTATTCTTTAGATTACTCACTAATACGTATTAACTTAACAATTAATTAAAACATAACTAGCCAAGTAATCATAGTTTATATAAATAATATAATTACCCTAATTATATTATATATATTAAATGGTGTTTGGTGTATAAGTGTGTGACCCTTTATGCTCACATACGTCTAGCCATATAACTATATGTCATGAACGTGAAGCATATTCCAATATTTACGTCTCAGGCATTTAATGATTATTGTATGTCTGTAGGAATTGTTGTTGAACACCCAGTTGCTCATGTACACACACAAAATGGTTTAGCTGAATCTTTGATTAAACGTCTTCAGTTAATTGCTAGACCATTAATAATGAGAACAAAACTTCCCGTGTCTATTTGGGGTCATGCTATTTTACATGCTGCGTTATTAATTCGTATAAGACCAAGTGCATATCATAAATACTTTCCTTTACAACATGCTTCTGGTCAAGAGCCAAACATCTCACACCTTAGAGTTTTTGGTTGTGCTGTATATGTTCCTATTGCACCACCACAACGTACAAAAATGGGACTTCAAAGAAGGTTGGGAATATATGTTGGATATGAAACAAGTTCTATTATAAGATATCTTGAACCTCTAACAGGTGATGTTTTTACAGCACGTTTTGCAGATTGCCACTTCGATGAGGCAAATTTTCCACCATTGGGAGAAGGAAAGAAAAACAAAGAAAAAGATGTATCATGGTGTGAGCCATCACTATTATATCTTGATCCTCGAACTAACCAATGTGAAAAAGAAGTTCGAAAAATAATGCACTTGCAGGAAATTGCAAATAAATTGCCTGATGCATTTACTGATACCAAAAGAGTGTTGGAATATGCTTCACGCGTATAACATATAGTTATATGGCTAGTAGTTTGTGAGCCTAAAGGGTCACACACTTAAACACTTAACATCATAAGATATATAGTGTAATTAGTGTAATTACATTATATATTAATATAAGCTACATGCTTGTATATAAGTTTAATATTAAATGTTAATATTGAAACCTTATTGTGAGCAAACTAGAAGGAACAAAAGATAAGGACTTGTGTGTAAATATAGATCAATGATTTATGGAAACCATTAATGGGAATTATGGCACCATTATGGAGTGTAAATGGCTCCATAAACTCCCTCTCTTTCCCTCTTTTGACCGAAGACACACACACACAATCTCCATCTTTTGCTTCCATTTGCTCCAAGAAAGAACTAGCATTCTCCATTTGGTGTTCTTGCTTGTGTTGTGTGGAATTTCTTTTAGAGGTGTTCTAATTGAATACTTGGTTTCAATGCATCATCAAATCCATCCGAATCCACAACAAGATCAAAGGCTTCAAGGGTATGAAATGTTCATCCAATCTCTTTGATTTATTTATTAGTTTAATTGTATGATTTAATATTAGATCCGTTCATGGTGATTAAATCTTTTCCGATGCGTTTTGGTTCTTGTTTTAACCGAAAATCACCATTAGTGGTATCACGAGTCATTATATTAATCATATAATTAGCTAGATTTTGTGAAAAATGGCAAAAATCAATTTTTTTTATGTATTAAAAATGCCGATCGGAAATTTCAAAAGCCTACGGGTTTTTCTTTTTTTATTCGGTTTTTTATAAAAAAACATGGGTTAAAACTTGTATTTTTGGAACCCTATTGCCATTTATTACAAAATCATATCAAAAAATTAATTTTGTTATTGTATTTTTTGATTATTTGGCTTGGATTTTATTTTTTAATTCCATTTTTTTGATATGGTAAAACATGTATTTTTGCAATATCCCAAACCAAAGCCTTGTCAATTGTTGATTGTTTGTGCAAACCGATGAAAGCCTAGACCGTTTGTGAATGAATGTGGTTGATGTTTGGTTGTTTGGTTGATTTGGGAAAAGCCGTGTTTTTTGGCTTAATTGTTGTAATTTGTTTAATTTTTATTTGTTAATTTAATTTTGGTGCCATTTCTTGGGCAATTTGTAATGTAAAAGTAATAGAATAGATTGTCTTTCTTTGTTTTTTTTTATTGTAAATTGTTGACCAAAATTGAAGACAAAAGAAGAAAACAACAAATTTCCGTCACCAAAGCGAGGGCTGTACGAAAACAGGTTTTCCAGAGGCATACGGACTCTGTTTTGGGCGATTCAAAAGCCTAAAATGCTTGCCAAGTCGTGGACTACAACTTTACAGAAGGCCGGGAAGACTAACGAAGAATCTTTCAGTGACTTGTCGGGCTTCAAAGTCTGCTGGAATTTTCTGGCAGATTGCATTTTTTCACAATTTTGGGTTCTACTTGCTCAAGAATGTCTTGGAGCAAGTGGGAGCCCATTGGGTTTATGTAGGCCCATTTGGGTTCATGTTGGCCCGTCCCCTAGTTTGACCCTTCGGTCCGTCGTGATGACTCACGTGACCGAACCTAGGATTTCATCGGTCGAGGTTTGCACAAAATATGTTGCATGTTTTATTTATGTTTGTGGTTGTTTTTTCATTTCTATTAGATACAAATTTTAAAAACAATTAAAATATGATTTTAGACACAAACATTAAAACATCCAAAACTTTTAAATCATCTATGATTACTAGTTAATCATTTATGATTAAACTTTAATCTAAAATTATTTTGAGATTAAACAAAGTTTAAATGAGATTTGAAACTTAACCCTTAATAATCGCTAAAAGTTTTACCGTTTATTAAACGACTTATGAAGTGGTATGAATGAAGTACATGATTCATTCATATCTTAATAAAATTTTATCACAAAATTTTTTCCATACCTAAAATTTAAGTCACGCCGTCCAATCGGTTGCAAATCACTTGCTTCTATTTTTGAATTCACGTGAGACGTGGTTTGAATTTAGATCCAATGTCATTATTCTCTATGCGTGAGACCTAGATCTATTTTGACATGATTTCACATTGGATGATTTAATCGAGTTAACGGTGAGACCTTGACTCGAGGCGAAGATGCGACAAACATGTCACTTGACCCTAGATGCTTGTTCACTGTGTGCCATGATGTCCCATACCTCTAAGAGTTGCACTTGTAATGCAATTGTTGATCGCCACCTACCTATTGGATCTATCATCTCTAGCAGATCAGCTGATGCGATGATAGAAGCTCAATGAGATCTTAGCTTTTAATTTAAATTAATTGGGTAGTTAATTTATTAAAAGAAATTATTATTGAAAATACTAATTAATGAATTTTGTAATTTTGTAGATGACTACAAACAATCAAACCCTATAAACAACACCATTCGCTCCGTTCTCGATAAGGAGAAACTTGATGGATCGAATTTTGTTGATTGGGCTCGTAACCTATGGTTGTCCTTAGGGCCGAGCACAAATACCATCATTTGGAAGAGGCGTTGCCCCCTGCCCCCGCTGCTAATGCCACTGCTGCTGTTCGTACGGCCTATACTAAGAGGTTTAACGAACAGCAAGAAGTCGTTGCTCTCATGCTAGTGAGCATGACCCCCCGAGATTCAAAAGAATCACGAGGACCTCACTGCATTTGATATGATGCGTGAACTAAAAACCACGTATCAAAAGCAAGCTGATCAGGAACTCTTTGACACTAACAAATCCTTCCATGCTTGTAAGCAAGAGGAGGGACAAAGCCTTCCATGCTTCCATGATAAATGTGTTTCTTGTGTATCTGGTAAAATGGCGCTCAAGCCTTTCTCCCATGTAGGCGAAAGGGCCAATGATCTACTTGGACTCATACATACTAATGTATGTGGCCCTTTTAGAACTCGAACTAGGGAAGGTGCAACCTACTTCGTTACTTTCACTGACGACTTTAGTCGTTATGGTTATGTTTACTTGATTAAACATAAACATGAAACCTTTAAAACGTTCAAAGCTTTCCAAAATGAAGTAGAAAATCAACTCGGCAAGAAGATAAAAGCTCTTCGTTCTGATCGAGGAGGAGAGTACATGAGCCATGAGTTTCAAGACCATCTAAAGAATTGTGGGATTGTCTCACAATTCACTCCCCCTTATACACCACAGCATAATGGTGTATCAGAGAGGAGAAATCGCACCTTGCTTTGCATGGTCCGATCGATGATGAGTCCTACCACTCTGCCTCTATCCTTTTGGGGTTATGCACTCAAGTCGGCTGCTCGCATACTGAATATGGTTCCCACCAAGAAGGTTGAAAAGACACCATATGAGATATGGCATGGGAAAGTCCCTAACTTGTCTTACTTGAAGGTCTGGGGTTGTGAGGCTCTCGTGAAGTGAGACACACCGAACAAACTTGAACACAGAGCTGTTAAGTGCATCTTTATAGGATACCCTGAGGAAACGATGGGTTACTATTTCTACTACCCACCTGAGCAAAAAGTAATTATTGCTCGTTATGCTGAGTTTCTTGAGAGCAATCTCATTTCACAAGAAGCAAGTGGGAGTACAATCGACTTTGACGAGATTCCAAGTGATGAAGATGCACAACTTATTGTAGATACTAGCGAACATCAAGATGAGGCTGAACATGAAATTGTTCCTGTTGCACCTCAAAATGATGTAGTCCACGTTCGAAGGTCCGCAAGGACACCTCATGCACCCGAACGATATGGTTTCCAAATCGATGCTGAGGAGCTGAGTTTAGGGGATCATAATGAACCCCCTAACTATCGAGCTGCATTAGCATATTCTGAATCTGACAAATGGCTTGATGCTATGAACGCGGAAATGCAATCCATGAAAGATAACCAAGTATGGACTTTGGTTGTTCTTCCTCCTAACAGTAAGACTGTTGGTAGCAAGTGGCTCTTTAAGAAGAAGACTGACATGGATGGCAATGTACACACCTATAAAGCTTGGTTGGTGGCAAAATGTTATACTCAAACCTACGGGATTGACTATGATGAAACCTTCTCGCCTGTTGCCGATGTTAGAGCTATTAGGATTGTCATAGCCATAGCAGCGTACTATGACTATGAAATTTGGCAAATGGATGTTAAAACTGCTTTCTTAAATGGACACCTCGATGAAGATGTCTATAAAGGATTTATGTGCACAGTTAGTCAACCTATGATGATGCATCCATGCCTACGAAACACTTAAGGGTCACACCGGTGAGTGCATGTAATACGAGTAAGATATGTAATGATACTTGGAAGAGGATTGATTCATAATAAGTCATTTATGAATCAAGTTAAGTATTAAGTCAAGTTTGACTTATTACTAGATTAGTTTAACTAACTAATTAATACAAGTATTTGTACATTTACTAGTTGAGTAAATATACAATGTGTTAATTATAGATTATCCATATGATTTAAAGCTATTAAATCATATAGTGTTTTGGATAATATTATTGTCTAATTAATTATTAAAAGTATTAAATACAAGTGTATATTTTGTATATGTAATATATATGAAATATATGTAAGTGTATAATACTAGACATTTAATAATTAAGTGGGATAATAATAACTAGTTAAACTACAAGGGTTTAAAGTGTAAAAGGATAAGTTTAATTAATGATTAATATTAATTAAACTAGAAGGGCCCTAAGTGAAAGTCCTTCTATTATAAATAGAAGGCTTGGGGTTCCTTGTTTAGTTGCTCAATTGTACACGAAAAAGAACCCTAGCCCTCTCCCTAGTTTCGGCCGAATAGAGGGAAGAACACAAGCCTAGTGTTCTTCGTTCTTCGTTCGTTCTTCGTGTTCTTCAAGTCCTTGAAGATCCAAGTTCATTGCATCAACCAACTAGAAGGTTTCTCGTTGTGTTCATCATCAGTGGACTATCTTAAGCAATCAACAAGGTATGTTTTGGAAAACCCTTTTCCCTCTCCCCTCTTGTTCGACCGAAACCAACCAAGAACCCTAGGGTTCTTGGTAGTTGTCGAAACACACACAAGTGTGTGTGTGTGTGTTTGGGTTTTCGTACAAGGTTTCTTCCATTGTTAATCTAATCTAGATTTCCAAGATCCCAATCCTTTATGGTTTAAGGATTAAGTTTAATCCCACTTCCGCTTCTAGGGATTAAATTAGCTAGATGGTTTAACCGGTCAAGAACAAGTTCATGTTCTTGGTCAGTGTGGTTCTAACCAAGTGATCTAGGAGGTTGACCCAAGTGGTCAATCAGTGTTAATAGAAACCCTATAGTCTATATGGTACAACCTGAGGGTTTGGTAAGTACAAAACACCCTAAGAAAGTATGTAAGCTTCAAAGGTCCATTTATGGACTAAAGCAAGCATCCAGAAGTTGGAACAAAAGATTCGACGAGGAAATCAAAACGTTTGGTTTCACTCAGAATCCCGACGAGCCATGTGTATATATAAGAGCTAGTGGGAGCATTGTCGTCTTTCTAATCCTATATGTCGATGACATACTACTCATAGGAAATAATATTTCAATGCTACAAGATGAAAAATCTTGGCTTGGGAAGTGCTTCGCTATGAAGGATCTAGGGGAAGCGGCATATATACTTGGTATAAAGATCTACAGAGATAGATCAAAGCGGTTAATCGGGCTAATTCAAAGTGTGTACATTGATAAGATTCTAAAACGGTTTAGAATGGATGCTTCCAAACGTGGAAACCTTCCTATGCAACACAATGTACACATGAGTAAGACTCAAGGACCGTCCTCACCTGATGAGATGAAACGTATGCGTGATGTCCCCTATGCCTCGGCAGTAGGATCCATCATGTATGTTGTACGGTGCACAAGACCTGATGTAGCGTTCTCTCAGAACCTTACAAGCCGATATCAACAGAATCCAGGTGAGAGTCACTGGACTGCTGTTAAGAACATACTGAAGTATCTTAGGAATACTAAAGATATGTTTCTTGTTTATGGTGGTGAAACTCAAAATGAGTTAAGCGTTACTTGTTATTCTGACGCTAGTTTTGAGACTGATAAAGATGATTCCAAATCTTAAACGGGGTATGTTTTCGTTTTGAACGGAGGCGCTGTTGATTGGAAAAGTGCAAAACATAACACTATCATTATGTCTTCTACAGAAGCTGAATACATTGCAACTACTGAGGCTGCAATGGAGGTTGTTTGGATGAGGAAATTTATTTCTGGGCTTGGAGTCGTCCACAGTAATGAAAGACCTATGGATATGTACTGTGATAACACAGGTGCTATCATCATTGCCAACGAACCTGGTGTTCAGAAAGGCGCCAGACATTATGGAGGAAGCTTCACTACATTAGAGATGTGATCCTAATGGGAGATGTACGCTTGCTCAAAGTTCATACAGATGACAACTTAGCTGACCCCTTCACAAAGCCAATATCATGTACCAAACATATTGAGCATGCTAGAAACATTGGACTTCGACCAGCTAGTAGTTTCATGTAATCTGTTTTAGTATTTGGATAATGGAACATTGAGCAGTTTTTATTGGAATAAATTGATATATTTGATATGATCGTTTTTATATGAATATCTACTGTGTTCTATATTTGCATGTTTATATCCATGAATATTTACTGCGTTTTATATTCTAAATTGTCCATTGTCATATTAATAATATGGGAATATTATTAAGACAAATCTGAGGGCATTGATGACATTATCTTAGAATGACTAAGGACTGACCCAACCTATGAGAAATCACTTCTTGGATTCATGTCACAAGTGAATCTCACAAAGGCTTTGTCACTTATCCTCTGACTTGAGATGCAAGTTGGTTTGTGTATATAGAGGGGCAAACTTTGATGTGGTTAAACGCTGACCTGAATAATGCTGCTATAACAACCATTATCGGGTTTGTCATTAAGCATATGACAGACACGTGCAATCAATAAAGAATTTGTTCCTCCACAAATGTGGATTAGATACTACTGGGGCCCTCGATGATTTTGAATAGATGTATGTGTGGCCACACCCAAAAGTTAATCAAGATGAATCTTGATTGGTTTTGGTAATCTACTTCATTATATAGATCGAGAAACAGAATCGTTGAAATTTTAGATTGACATTAATCCTTGTCTAAAATTCAACATAGTATCAGTAACAAAAGGATAACTGCTCGAAAAACTTTGAACAAAGATTTTATGAAACTCCTCATGTACTTCTAGGGGCATTGGCGGGTTGCTAGACTCTAACCTTTTCTTGTATAACTACTTGATGTTATCACGTGCGCAAGTGGAAGCTGTTGGAATATGCTTCACGCGTATAACATATAGTTATATGGCTAGTAGTTTGTGTGCCTAAAGGGTCACACACTTAAACACTTAACACCATAAGATATATAGTGTAATTAGTGTAATTACATTATATATTAATATAAGCTACATGCTTGTATATAAGTTTAATATTAAATGTTAATATTGAAACCTTATTGTGAGCAAACTAGAAGGAACTAAAGATAAGGACTTGTGTGTAAATATAGATCAATGATTTTTGGAAATCATTAATGGGAATTATGGCACCATTATGGAGTGTAAATGGCTCCATAAACTCCCTCTCTTGCCCTCTTTTGAACGAAGACACACACACACACAATCTCCATCTTTTGCTTCCATTTGCTCCAAGAAAGAACTAGCATTCTCCATTTGATCACAAATCGTCGGGAAAGTTCCCTCCGGGCTCTCCTCTGACCACGAGTGGCGTACTCCGGTATGAACCCGTCTTGAGGTAATTGGCCTCTAAGATTATGAATAAGCTATTCATTTTCCGTCCTATTGAAAAAATTCGGCATGATGGTAGTAGAGTAGTCGATCTGATCTCGCGTGTTCTTGCTTGTGTTGTGTGGACTTTCTTTTAGAGGTATTCTAATTGAATACTTGGTTTCAATCCATCATCAAATCCATCCGAATCCACAACAAGATCAAAGGCTTCAAGGGTATGAAATGTTCATCCAATCTCTTTGATTTATTTATTAGTTTAATTGTATGATTTAATATTAGATCCGTTCATGGTGATTAAATCTTTTCCGCTGCATTTTGGTTCTTGTTTTAACCGAAAATCACCATTAAAGAGTGACAAAATTACATATACCGGTTGTTAATGCTCCAGCCCGGATTGAAATACCAAATTTAAAATCTGGTGATAAGGTCACTCAAGAGTCTAAAGCATGCTTAAAGCGTGGAAGACCAATTGGTCCAAGGATAAGAATCCTAGAAAAATAAAGAATTCAGAAAATGCAAATGATCATAAGGAAAGTGTTTCTGAAGAGACACAAAATATTGAAACTCCTCCACAAGAGGAAATGAATGATGTTAACAATGAGATTTCCATCAATTATGGACAAACAAATATGTTATGGAACCGGGATTAAATAGGAAATATTGATGAAATATTTTCTTATGTCGTGGCATGTGAAATTATGAATGATGATCCTGAACCAAAGTCTGTCATTGAATGTCAAAATAGACATGACTAGGATAAATGGAAAGAAGCCATGCAAGCTGAATTAAATTCGTTGAACAAACGTAATGTTTTCGGACGCATTGCCCTCACACCAGAAAGTGAGAAACCTATGGGTTATAAATGGGTTTTCATACGAAAACGAAATGAGAAAGATGAAATTATAAGATATAAAGCTAGACTTGTAGCTCAAGGTTTTACTCAAAGACCAGGAATTGATTATGAGGAAACATATTCCCCGGTTATGGATGCAATAACATTTAGATATCTAATCAGCATGGTAGTTTCCAAAAATTTAGAAATGCGTCTAATGGATATCGTCACAGCTTATTTGTATGGATCACTTGATAGTGATATTTACATGAAAGTTCATGAAGGATTTAGAATGCCAAAAACATTAAGTGAAAAACCCAAGGAAATGTATTCAATTAAGTTACAACGATCCTTGTATGGGTTGAAGCAATCTGGACGCATGTGGTACAAACGTTTAAGTGATTACTTAATAAGTAAAGGTTATACAAATAATATTATTTGTCCATGTGTTTTTATTAAGAAAACAACATCCGGGTTTGTAATCATAGTGGTCTATGTTGATGACTTGAACCTTATCGGGACACATAAGGAAATTCATGAAACAACTGTACTTTTAAAGAAAGAATTTGAAATGAAAGACCTTGGAAAAACCAAATATTGTCTTGGTTTACAAATTGAGCATTTGAATAATGGAATACTTGTTCATCAGTCAAATTATACAGAAAAGATATGGAAACGTTTCAATATGGACAAGGCGAATCCATTAAGCACTCCAATGGTCGTTCGATCACTTAACGTTGATAACGATCCCTTTAGACCTCGTGAAGAAAATGAAGAGATTCTTGGTCACGAAGTACCATATCTCAGTGCAATCAGAGCTTTAATGTATCTTACTAATTTTACTAGACCTGACATTTTTTTTGCAGTTAATTTGTTAGGAAGATTTAGTTCAGCTCCTACAAAATGACATTGGAATGGTATCAAACATATTTTTCAATACCTTCGAGGAACTGTTGATTTAGGTCTATTTTATTCTAATGATTCAAAACAAGAGTTAGGGGCTGTTTGGTAAGCCTCTTAATGGTCCCATTAAGAGGTTACCTCTTATTCGGTCAGATTAAGAGGTGTTTGGTAAACCTCTTTTTCACATCTGAATGAAAAATGAACCTCTTTTTCGCGCAGACATGGGAACAAATCTGAACCAAACTTTTGACTCTTTTCCCCTAAAATACCCTTATAATTATACTTATCTCATAGCGCCTCTTCAAAATCTCATTCTTCTCCAAACCCTCTTTGTCTTCTGCTCAAAATCCAATCGACGAATTCCTCCAGCATCTTCAATCGGTAAGTGAACTCCTCCCTCTTGTCTCTTTTTAACTATCCTCATATTCCTCTTTTCTTAGTTTAGGGTTTGATATTCCTCTTAATTGTTCTCGTACCTGGTGTCACATGAATTTATATGATCTTCCTCTTTTTTTCTCCATGATATTCACGTACATCTATATGATTATGTGTGTTTGTGTGCTTTGGTAATCACTCGTAATTCAGTTTGGCTTCATCGGCAGTGAAAATTTCAATTTATCTATTTTGTATTAAAAATTTACTTGTAGATTAATTTGATGATTCATTTGTATATTAATAGAATTGGCACAGTAATGATAATTTCAGTTTATCATTTTAATATTCAAATTTACTTGTATATTGATTTGGTGATTTATTTGTATAATTAATTTTGATAGAACTGACACAAGTTTTCTTATGCTGGTTGTTTATCTTATATACAAGATTTTATTTCCTTATACATGTTTTAAGTACTTGTTATATTCTTTATACTAGAAATGGCACACATTCAAAAGAAAATTAGAATTAACTGGAAATTAGAAGGTGTGGAGAAAACCTTTCTTGAAGCTTGTATACATGAGGTTATAACTTATGGACGAGAAGGGAGTAGTTTGAAACCGAACTCGTGGAAGAATGTCACTGAGCGATTGAAAAATGAACACAATTTTGTAGTTGATGATCAAAAGAAAATGAAGAACCGCTACGACTACTTGAAATCAAAGTTTAGTGCTTGGTCAAAATTAAAAAACAAAACGGGCAACGTGTATAACCCGTAACTAACATGTTTACCTTGGACGAAAAAGAATGGCAACTGGAGATAAAGGTATCCCGACTTACATTAATAAATATTGATTTTAATTATGTTTAACAGTTTATAAAAGCTAATAATGTTTTATAATATTTTCAAATAGTCAAATAGAGTGGTAGAATCCTTGAGAACTTCTCCACTAGCATACCCTGATCTTTGCGTTCAATTGTTTGATGGGGCAACTTCCACCGGCGTTGACGCTTGGGGGCCATCTTCTACACTTCCTCATCCTTCGACCGGTGTTGATGACTTTCCGAGTGTTAATTTAAACGACTTTGATGGTATCAATTCGACTCAGATGGATTCCACACAACCTGAAAGTCCAAACGAAGGAACCTCTGTTCTTTCCAAAAAAATAGGAATGAAACGAAAAGGGAAAGAGACAATAAATTCCAAAATCCTAGAAGTTGGTGATGAAATTTCGAAGGTTGCGAGGATTTTAGTTGAGAAACATGATGATCATGACACGAAAAAGTGTATGGAAAAGTTGGTGAAGATGGAGTGGGCCATATCAGATCCAAGATACCAAACATCTATTTTACTTTTTGGTGAAAGCGTCAACCTTAGGAGAGTTTGGTTATGTCTTCCTGAAGAGAGTTGTGAGATGTGGATTAAGAATGCAGGAAGAAAGTATGGATTGTTGGGAGATATTTGACTTTATTTTAGATGGTAAATGACTTTAAGGATGTTATTTTGGATGGTAAATGATTTTAGGGATTTTATTTTGGATGGTATTTGAGTGTAATATGACTTTATGGATGTTATTTTGGATGGTATTTGAATGTAATATGACTTTATTGATGTTATTTTGAATGTAACTTGACTTTATGGAAGTTATTTGAAATTTTAGATGTAATTTGACCTTATGTATGTATTTGACAGATTGCTTATGGATTCGGATGATGACATTTTAAGTTTCATGATATTTTCTTTATATTGGCTAATGTTAGCATCAACAAGAAAAGAAACTATAAGAGATTTAAATTCAGCATTAACGGGTCATGAATATACACAAGAATTGTTACATGGATCGTCTACACAATGTCATGAACTAATGCGTCTTTCGCGTGAAGCGTATGTACTATTGTGCAACCATTTTAAACAAAAAAATTGGTTGCAAAGTAGTCGTGTAATAAGTGTTGAAGAAAAGTTGGCTATCTTTTTGACAATCATTGGCCATAATGAACGCTTTAGGATGGTTAAACGAAGATTTCAACATTAGACGGAAACAATTTCAAGATGATTTCATGAGGTTCGAAATGCAATGATGAATTTTGCAAGAGAAATTATAGTGCCAACCTCTTCTAATGCAACCACAAATATCTCAGAACGACATAGAAGATTGAAAGAAATATTTCCTGGGGCAATAGGTGCTCTAGATGGTACTCTTGTACATGCAGTTGTGCCCGTTGATTAACAAGCTCGTTATAGGGGAAGAGGTAAAGGAGAATGCTATCAAAATGTACTAGGAATTTGTGATTTTGATATGATATTCACATTTGTATGGGCTGGTTGGGAGGGCGTAGCACATGATTCACGAGTCCTAAAAGAAGCTGCATATAACCAAACATCTGGCTTTCCATTCCCTCCACCGGGTTAACATTCTTTTTTTTTAAACTTTAATTAGTAATTATGTTGGAATTATGTCGGTTATACAGATGCAGGTTATCTATGTTGGAATTATGTGCACAGTTAGTCAACCTATGGTGATACATCCATGCCTACGAAACACTTAAGGGTCACACCGGTGAGTGCATGTAATACGAGTAAGATATGTAATGATACTTGGAAGAGTAATGGTTCATAATAGTCATTTATGAATCAGTTAACTATTAAGTTAAGTTCAACTTATTACTAGATTAGTTTAACTAACAAATTAATACAAGTATTTGTACATTTGCTAGTTGAGTAAATATACAATGTGTTAATTATAGATTATCCATAATATGATTTAAAGCAATTAAATCATATGGTAATTGGATAATATTATTGTTTAAATTATATAAAGTTTATTATATAATTAATTATTAAAAGTATAAAATACAAAGTATATATTTCGTATATTTAATATACACGAAATATATAAGTGTATTAATATTAGACATTTAATAATTAAGTGGGACAATAATAAATAGTTAAACTACAAGGGTTTAATGTGTAAAAGAATAAGTTTAATTTATGATTAATATTAATTAAACTAGAAGGGCCCTAAGTGAAAGTCTATCTATTATAAATAAAAGGCTTGGGGTTCCTTGTTTTGTGCTACACACTCCACACGAAAAACCCTACCCCCCCCCCCCCCTCCCATTCGGCTGAACCAAGGGGAAGAACACAAGGCTTTGTGTTCTTCGTTCTTCGTGTTCTTCAAAGTCCTTGAAGATCAAGTTCATTACATCAACCAACTAGAAGGTTTCTCGTTGTGTTCATCATCCGTGGACTTACTTAAGCAAGATTAAGGTATGATTTGGAAAACCCTTTTTCGTCTTTCCCCTCTTGTTCGAATTCGACACCAAGAACCCTAGGGTTCTTGGTGGCCGTCGAATTACACACAAGTATGTGTGTGTTTCGAGTTTTTCGTACAAGGTTTCTTTCTTGTTAATCTAGTCTAGATTTCCAACATCCCCAATCCTTTAGGGTTTAAGGATTATGTTTAATCTCAGTTCCGCTTTAGGGATTAAACTAGCTAGTTGGTTTAACCGACAAGAACAATGTTCTTGTCAGTATGGTCGAACCAAGAGACTAGGAGGTTGACCCATGTGGTCGATCAGTTCAATGAAACCCTTCAATCTATCTGATCCTCATAAACCTAGGTCTCAAACGGGATATGTTTTCATGAGTGGAGGCACTGCTATTTCATGGCGCTCCCAAAAGCAAGCACTTGTCGCGACATCATCAAATCATGCTGAAGTCATCGCACTACATGAAGCTAGCAGAGAGAGGAAGAAAAATCATTTTGACTTCGTGTGGACTAGAGGGGAAGAAAAATCCAACTGTGATTCATGAAGACAATGCAGCTTGCGTTACGCAGATGAAAGAAGGGTATATAAAGACTGATAGAACAAATCATATACCCCCAAGATTTTTCTCATACACTCAAGACTTAATAAAGGATAATCAGATCGAAATGAAATACGTCTACTCTAGTAATAATTCAGCAGATCTTTTTACAAAGTCACTCCCTACTGCAATGTTCAGAGAACATGTTCACAATATTGGAATGCGACATGTTCGTCAGATGTGATAGATGCCTACATGAGGGGGAGTCAACTATACACTGCACTCTTTTTACCTTCGCTAAATTTTTTATCCCACTGGGTTTTTCTTTAGCAAAGGTTTTTAACGAGGCAGTACTTTAATGTTGAACTCCGGCTTAAATAATTATCATCCAAGAGGGAGTGTTATAATATGAATAAATCCACACATGCAATAATGTAGATAAATTATGCAACTAGTTGGATGATCAATTAGTCAAGATTTCTTATCCAATCCAATTAATGTTTTACCCAAATACTTATGTTGTATTACTCACCAAGTATGGGTTCAAGGGTAACCAATTTAGTATAAATACCCATGTAAGTGAAGATGTAAAATGCGCCTCTTTATACAGTTGCATAAGTTATTATAATTCTCTCCATCTTGTTCTTGTTTTACATTCTTAAAGTTCTTTGACTAAAGTGCTAATATGACCTTAATTATAACTAATTTATAACATTAGGCACTGCCTTAGGAAGTATTTGATCTGATTTTTATGTATTTGTATATTTAATTATATGATGTAGTACCATGAATTAAATAACCAAGATTAAAGATTTTTAAAGAATTGTTTTGAACTGTAATTTATGATAACTCATTGTATCACTTAAGCGTTTTTAGCCGACACCTTCTTTTCCGAAATGGTCTGCGCTTTGTTCATGCAGGCTGAATTGGTTAAGTGATTTGGTGAGATGGGAGAACAAGTGCAAAGAATGGCAAATAACATTTTCTTAAATAGATGCTTCAATATGATAACGACTTAGTAACACCTAATAGGCAAGTATATTTTTTCCTTATGTTTGAAGGGCTATTCTGGAATTTGGGATTTCTGCATTTAAGATTTATTTTACATATTTATTTAAAAATATTGATTTTCTTTTTTTTTTTTTTTTTTGATTTTTTTGATTTTTTTTTTGCATTGCCATTTCTAAATACGAGGGTGTTACAAACAAATATACCAAACAAAACCGAAAAGGTATAGCAATTTCCCATGTTTTTTTAACATTAACATTTTAATCTTTAAAAACACTTATCCATTGTTCGTATTTTTATGAGATTTTGTTGAATAATTTGACTATTTTTTTAAGAACTCCAGATACATCAAATTTCACATACGAATATAAAAATCCACAAACCAAATTTCCACATTTCAAAATTCTTGAAAATCTAGTTTTAGACACCCCTAGCTATTAGTTGTATACTTAACAGAAGTAGTTTTAGATGTACTTTAAAAATGCAATCGAACATAGAATTACAAGCACATAAATATTTATTAGGTATGCGATTAATGTAAAAATATTTATTAAAGACATTATAAGACTATGCTTCGTGAACGATACACATCATATTTATAAACTAGCATATTTATAGCACTAAATTTTATATAAAGCACTATTCATTAAGGAAAAAAAAATTATTTATGAACATTAATGAATATAACATCACTTATTTAAAATATAATTATAGGTAATATATTTAATTATGGTAATCCAAAATTTTTGTATTTCTTCCAATCAAAATTATTACCAAAAGGCTTTTGGCCTAGCGGTATAGTGTTTGACTCTCAACCTTGAGGTCGGGAGTTCGAGTCCCGTCGTAGACATATATGGTAATTAGGATCGAGTAGATTAGTTTTTCTCTTTCAAAAAAAAAAAAAAAAAAACCAATCAAATTTTAATATCCCAAAATATTGGTAAGAAAATCAGAATCGACGAGTGTTTTTAAAAACCAGTTGAACTGGTTTGTCGGGTCAGTCGAAACGAGAAACGGGAAGGTAACTAATTGGAATAAGTCGATTAGATCGGTGATTACTAGGAAGGAACCGGCCAATTGAACATAAAAATCCGATTGAACTGAAAAAAGAAATTAAAAAAGAAAAACGTAATAAAATAGATACTACGTATATGACACTTTTTATATAAGTTTTGAAAACTTAAAGTAATAACTTTAGTTGAAAAATAAGTTTTAATTTTTTCATTTTGAAATTTTTGTGGTATTTGTTATTTATTTTTTGAGTTTTTTTTACATCATTCACATATTATTATCAAATTGTTCAATCAGTCGGTTCATTTATTATTTATTTTAAAATAGTGGAAATTAATATTTCCTCTCTTTCAAAATAAATGATACACTTTCTATTTTAGGATATTTCAAAATAAGTGATACACTTTGAACACTTACCATATTTGGTAAAAGGTAATGGGACTCCCACTCACTAACTATCTCTTTTAATATAGTGAAAAAATACATTTACCTCTAATTTTAGTTTTAAACATCATTAAATTCACTTTAATCAATATATGTGAGACTCATCATTCACTAACTATTTAATTTAATCTAATCAACTCTCATTATCATGTTTTGCCTCAAAAACCGTGAACACCAAAGTGTATCACTTATTTTGAAACGGAGGAAGTATATAACATTTTCCATCAGACATGAACAGTAGATTTTTGTCTTATTCGAACTTTTTTCTTATTTAAATGCTATATAGCGCAAATATTAGACAAAAGTCAATTTATCCCAGTGGTTCCATCCGTTTTTGTTAAAGCTCCTCCTCGGTGCGACATTCGAGTTTGAAACCTCCTAGGATAAACTTTTTTTCCTTATATTCTAGGGATAATTTGCAAACTTTCAATATTACGTATATATCATTGCAAACTTCATTATTACGTGTATATCTTTCCAAAACCTCAAAATTCTCACATATATCCAATAACCTAAATTAATAATTAGTTAAATGTTTTAAATTTTAAAAATCATAAATCCTAATCTAAATTAATGGTAAAATACCCTAAATACACTTGACGAAAGAAAATGAAATTGTCGAGCTTAGCAAGAAAATATCTTTGACAAAAGAAAAAACTCTTGACCTTTAAGGATATTTAGGGCACTTTACCATTAGTTTAGATTATGAATTTTATTTATTAAATTTTAAATAATATTAAATTAGATAAAACGATATTTGTGAGAATTTTGAGATTTTAGAAGGATATATACATAATAATGAAGTTCGCAAGGATATATACGTAATGTTGGAAGTTTGCAAAGACATATATGAAATTATCACTATATTCTAAATATTAAAAGTAACAATTTACCCCCTAGACTTTAATATTCTTTTCCTTTTATCCTATAAACTTTAATGTAATATATTTCACACTTATAAAATAACACTTTACCCCTAAATTTTATAATATATAGAATATGAAAAAATATTTATTTATTATTAATTTTATAGAAATATTTGATTTTTTTCTCTTAATGTAGAAGTTAATTTTGATTGTGACTTTTTTATATATAATTTTTATAATATATAATATATTTTACAACTGAATAACACATGTTACGAATAGAGTTAAATGTTATACACCTAAAATTATATTATTTTTAATTTTTACTAGTTATTAACAAATCTGCTCGCATACTCAAATCAAATACTATGAAAGTTCCTTAGCGCGCGTGTGTGACGAACAACGAACCAATTCGCGTGGGAAGCAGGCATGGCGAATTAAATCTTCTCATTCAATGCTCTCAACAACGCAAATGTGCTAAAATTCAATTCGGTTTCTGTATCAGCTACCACTCCTGCAGGTAAAGATCTCAAATTAGGGTTTATAGATTCGTGTAATCGATTTTATTCTTCTAATTTGCTGCATATTCAGACGTTCGATCAGTTAATTCAAATTAACGATTACATTATAAGATAAAAATCAAACCTAATTTCATATATGTTTCCGTTGAATTTATTCCCCCAACGTTCATCTTCTTACCTCCGTCTGTCGCCATTTATATCGTTTTTGTTGTTTTCTGAAAAGATGACCTTCATCAGTGAATCAGTCAATATCTCCATTTACTTACAATTATACGTACAATCAGCCAATCACCAAATATGTACTTATTTTCGCTTGCTTACCGATTAACCAAAATTTAAATCACTGCAATTGTGATTCATTGAAAAGGAAATATATAATTTTAGTAATTATATATCCTTATTTAACAAATTAAACAAAAATGTAATTTATTTAAAGTAATTATATATCCTTATGCGTGCTTCACAAATTAACCAATATTAAATCACTGCAATTGCGAGTCAATGGAAATGAAATATATTTTTTCTAGTGATTATATATCCTTTTAAATATAAGGCAAAAAATTAAAAGGCCCTAAGAAAAGATTATTTATTTAAAAAAATAAAAAATAATTTTCGACTATAAACTACGGTTTTTTATATATACTAGTATTTCTGGTAAAAATGGAGGCTCATAGTTAATTTTTTTTCTTAGAAAAAAGATAATTTAGATAGAAATAAAGAAAAAATACACACACTTACAAACCTACAATCATGTAATTAACTACATGAAATTAAAGTATACCCAATATTTGGTTTTACAAATAGATGGATTGTGCCAAACAGTCTTTTACAAATAAGTGACAACATTATCAGTTGCTCCAGCCCATTATGAATATATAAACAGTACATTCAAAGACATGTTGTATTAAGTGCATTAAAAAAGAGTGAGATATGGTTTGATTGTTGGTTGAAAGAAATTAACATGGAAATGGAGTATGCAGGCAATGATGAACATTCATTAGTTCATGGACAACACAAGCGTTCTAAAAGGTGAATGTAGTTCACTTTTTCTCCTTTCACTTGTTCTTTCAAGAATCATATTTTGATTATCTTTTCAATTTGTTGCATTTGACTTCAAATGTCTACTGATTTTATTAACAAAACAATTGAATTCATTAAGTCCTTCTGTTGATTCCTTTCAGTGCTTCTGGGACTGGAAGATCTGGAGTAGCTTCACATCCACAAGAAGAGTGGAATAAATTAACTGTAAGAATCAGATTGAAAAAAAAATGATATTTAGAAATGATGGATGGTGATATTAATTGTTTACTATTTTGCCCTTGAGTAAAAAACAGGGATCTGAAACGAGCCCACATTCTCATCTTCATGAATCTTATAGTAATAAAGACACAGATGTTGAATCTAAACAAAGGGATTCATTGGAAAAGGATGTAAGCATTGGTTCTAACTTTTAACATTTTGTTATATTAAGTTGCTTATGCTTTTTAATAATGTTATATGAATTAAAGGCAATGTTATATTAAGTTATTTATGCTAAATACAAAGGAATTAATGAAATATATGAAATTGCAGATTGAGCAACTGCAAATGCGGTTGCAGCAAGAGAAATCGGTACGGATGTTACTTGAGAGAGCTTTGGGTCGAACTTCTAGCTCTTTATCCCCTGGGCATAGGCATTCTGCAAATCAGGTAACTGGTGAATATTCAACCATATAATAAATTATATTTCAGTATTATAATTTTACTAAGAATTTTGTATAAAATAAAAGACTATTATTTATTTTCCCTTCTGGCATGCACCTAAATTTTTTCGGTTTATTTAGACAAAAGAGTTGATTGCTGAGATTGAATTACTTGAGGAAGAAGTTACAAACCGAGAACAACATGTTCTATCTTTATACAGAAACATTTTTGAACAATGTATTAGTCGGCCATCTTCAATTCAAAATTCTCCTGCACACGCAAAAAAGGAAACAAGAAAACATCCCACTATTATTTCAAGCACTTTTTGCTCTTCAAACACTTTTCCCTTTTGGAATTTTTACACCATCAAGGGAGCACGAAAAAGAAACTTATTAACAAGGCAAACTATGTCTTCACATGATGTTAAGGTATGAATACGTGTTGATTCTTACAGAGCAGTTTTTATCCATACAGAACAATCTCATGCCTAAGGACAGTTATGCCCCTAGTGGAAGGGGTGAAATGCAAAGTGTGGTAAAAGAAAAGGAAGGGCATAATTGTCTTTTGGCATGAAACTGCTCTGTAGGAATCAGCAACGATTTTTTCTTAATTCCCATATCTTTTTATATCTTTAGATGATTCATTGGTTGCCATCTTATTTACTTTTTTATTGATTTTTATTTAATATGTTCTTAACAGCAGAGGAAGGAAAATGAAAATGGAAATCCATCAGCAATGCAGTTAAGTTTAAAAGAGCATCTGAACCAGTGTCCAAACAGATTATCAGAAGAAATGATAAAATGTATGGCTGCTGCATACGGCTGGCTCACTGACTTGCAACACAAGAAATCGTCTTGCAAATCCATGGTTGAAATATCTTGGATATCAACTGATAAGAACAACTATTCTCGTGCATCGTGTGCTATAAACAGTTATAGGTGAGTCCTTTTTCATAACATATTTAATAAATTAAATAGCTATGTAGAATATGAAAATAATATTTTTACATAAATAGTCCCTATGAAATTATGCATCTTGTTATTCAGACTATTGGTGGAGCAAGTAGAGAGGCTGAATTTAAGCCAAATGGGAACAAACGCACAAATTGCATTTTGGATCAATATGTATAATTCCATGATTATGCATGTAAGATCACATATTCATGATCAAATATCCTATTTACTCACTTAAAACATACATATTTAATTGACATTTTGATTTTTGTTATCTTATGTTATGCTATGCTATGCAGGCATATCTAGCATATGGAATACCCCACACTTCTCTCAGAAGGTTAGCTTTATTTCAGAAGGTATTGCATAGAATATTAATCTTTCGGATTGAGTTGATTTTTGGTTAAAAATTACACAAATGGTCCTTTAGGTTTGTACCATATTACATATTTGGTCCTTTAGTTACATAAATTACACCAGTAGTCCTAAGTTCTGATACTAATCACACGTTTGGTCCTTTACTTAACAAACATTAACTTTTACCGTCAAACAAATGAGTTTTTATGGGTTTCAAATTGGTGAAGGGAAAGGAAAAAGGATAGATTTACCCCCTCTTGCATCACAATACTTGACGAGAAAAATAAAGGCTTGTTCAAGTAAAGGACCAAACGTGTTGATAAGTTCATAAATAAGGACTACTAGTGTAATTTATGAAACTAAAGGACCAAATATGTAATATGGTACAAACCTAAAGGACTATTTGTGTAATTTACTCTTAAATTATGTATGTGATTAAAGGTACTTCCAAAGATTTATCATGAATTCGAGTTTTAATCATGTGTGTGTAGTGCAGGCTACTTACAAAATTGGTGGTCATTTAATAAGTGCAAATGATATTGAGCAGGCGATATTTAAGTTTCGCACCCCTCGGCTTGGGAAGGTAATTTTATTTCATCTCTGATAAATAATTGATATGATTTTTATAAAAGCATTCAATGTTTCATAAAAAAATATTAAAAGTATATAGCATTAATGTTGAAGAAAAACACTAGAGGATATTGTAAGTCTATTATAATTCTATGGATATAGAGATTAGAGAAGGTTATAAATTTATAATATGTGAAGTCAAATGTTTGACTTGAGACGTAGTTGAGGAAATTGTTTGATTATTTGTAGATTTTTTTTCAAATTAATAAAGGCATCTCCTGAACATTAATAAGAGTTATCATTGAGTGTGTTATCCACGGCCAACCTAGTAAATGGTGCAATTTATCAAAATTGATCCAAATCGGTCAAGGTCAACGGAAGTCAAACTTACTTAAGAAAAAATTAAAAATCAATTTTTTTAGTTTTTATTGACTAATTTAGGTATTTTGTTATAAACTTATGGTTTTTTATTTTGAACATTGTTAAATTTTTTGCATGTTTATTGACTAATTAGTTACGGAGTATTTTGTTAGGATATTGCTAAAAATTATTTAGATAAAAATAAATTCCTTTGTATTTTATGCCGAGACCGATTATTACAACTTTGGTTATTATTTCCTGTAATGACATGATGAGTTCAACAAGTCAGTTTCAACTGTTAACTGTCAATATCTTCATGTTATTTCCTTAGACATTTCATTAAACATCATTACAGATTTTGACATTAATTTGGTTCATGTGAATTAATTAATACTAGTGGCTGGAAACCATTCTTTCAACTGCCTTATGGAAAAAATCTGGAGAAGAAAGACAACGAATCGGTACAAAATTCGGGTTCGAATATAACCAACCACTTTTGTGCTTTGCCCTTTGCACCGGAACTTCATCCGATCCTGTGGTAAATAATTTTTCAATTGAGAAAATTACCGAAATTGTCCTTGTGGTTTTACGAATTCTCTCTGAACTTTTTTTTCGTGATTTTTGTCCCTATGGTTTTCAAATTTGATCTTTTTTGTCCATTTTGACGTAAAATGACCAAAATACCCTTACAAAAAAAATCATATTTTTTAACAAATTAATCAAAATAAGGGTAATTTAGTCATTCTAGAACAAAACACAAAAAAATTTCACAATTTTTAACAAATTAATCAACATAAGGGTATAGGGACAAAACTGATGACATTTGAAGAGCATAGGGACAAAAATCACAAAAAATAAAGTTTAGGGACAAAATCAGAGAATTCGTAAAACCACAAGGACAATTTCTATAATTTACTCTTTTTAATATATCACATTTTTCGTTCTAACTTTAAATGATCAATTCACCTGTTTGGCAGCTAAAGGTGTACACGCCATCAAACATCGTTCAAGAGCTAGAATTAGCAAAAAGGGATTTTCTTCAATCGAACATAGTCGTGAAGAAATCAAAGAAAGTTTTCATACCAAAATTACTTGATAGATTTGGAAAAGAAGCCAACATATCTCCAGACAATCTTCTTAAATGGATAACTGAAAATGTTGATAAACAGCTTTCTGATTTAATACAGAAATGCATTGAGCATAAAACCAGCAAGAAAACATCACAGATTATCGAATGGTTGCCTTATAATTCAAGATTCCGGTATGTGTTCTCTAAAGATTTAAGTGAAAAACCATGGTGGATTTGAATTTATGTTCATTATATGTGTGACTGGGAAAATTGAATTAATGTAAATACTATTTTTTTTTTTTTTTTGAAACGGCAAATCTAATCTACTCCTAATTACCACCTATGTCCACGACGGGACTCGAACTCCAGACCTCAAGGATGAGAGTCATGCACCATACCGCTAGGCCAAATGCCCTTTGGTTAATGTAAATACTATTAGCCAGAATTAAAAACCATGATTTAAGTCATAACTTCGGTTTCATATATTATGCATTTATTATTTACTTGTAACTGCTTCTAAGTTCCATATATTTATACCCCCAAATAAAGATGTTGGCCGAGTCAATTTGAGAACTCGTGAGTCAAATGTTACTAAAAAATTGAGTCAGTTATATCTGTTTTGTGATCTTTTAATTAATTGAGTCAGTTGGTAGTAGTGAGTGGGTCACAAAACAAAAGGTATAAAGTTTCATTCTTTATTATTTTGAGTCAATATGTTCACATGTGTGCTCAAATTTGGTTGAATTATTTTCTAAGCTTATATCTTATCTTACTACTTACTAATGCATTTAGGACTACTAATTTAAGAAAGTTTAAAGAGCTCCTTAATTTTAAGTTTAAGGAGTTTTCCACTTTTAGTAACTTGTTCAACCAAAAGAAAATAAAAAAGTGTTGCTAACAGGATTCGAATACAAGACCTCTTGTAAGTACTTACTGTGTGTTAACCAATTGCTCTAAATGACACTTTATTTTATCCCAAATAAAATTCTACATAACACTGCAAACCGTCGAAGTACAAAACTATTATATCCGATACAATTTAATTTTTCGGAAACGTCTTGACTATTCAACACTTATTCAATACTAATTTTTCGGAAACGTCAAACCACCCATTTAATTTACTAAAATAAACTCTACATTACAAAACTCTATATTAATTTACTTCCTAAATTGATGATTTTGTTCATCTTTCAACATAACGCATATCTACAAAACGTCTTACTTGGATTCTGCAACGCCTCCACCACAACCGTAAAATAAACATGATGCTACAAATCAGGCGACGTTTACCCGCCTGCGACTTCCAGCGATATACTACCCATGACATATGCTCCGGTGTTAAGGTAAGACGTCCGTTTAAAAGCGTATATATATTAACTATCGATTCAACCAGCAGCCACTATCACTACCGCCGTTACCACCCACTACTTGGTCGCCGTCAAATTTAGTCACAGGGTACCCGCCGCCGCATTGTGCGGGTACCCTGCTAGTAAGCTTAAAATCACTTTAAATAAGCATTCCCAAACATCCCCTTATTAATGGTTGAATTTGTTTTCTTCTAGATGGTTTAGTAAAATAATTAAATTTTCTCACTGGGTAAAACCATACAAAATCATAAGTTAATCTTCTGACCTTCTAATATTCCGAACCATCCATCACCCACTTATAAAATTATAACCTTACTTTTTAAATGTAGATCTTTAGATTCAAAGAGATCAAAATTATGTAGATGATACATCTAAATTGGTGCAATGTGAAAGCTACGCTAAGGCTCCTGGGTATGGGCACCACATGTGGTGGTGGGTTTTTCTGCCACATCATCGCCACCTCATCAACCACACCACCACCACACCACATCATTTGGTGGAAATACCCACCACACCACACCATACCATTTTATTTTCCATCTCATCATTTTATTTCCATTTATTTTTCACACAAATAATATTTTATATAATTTAAAATTACATTACATTAAATAAAATTAAAATGACAATACTTTAAATTAAAATGAAAATACTAGAAATTAAACATTAAAATACTAGAAATGAAACATTAAATTCAAAATTACAATAATTAAGATAAATTATTACTCTTCATCGTCTTCATCGTCGGCATGTGCATTGTTGTAGAGATGGTCCGCCAAGTCCCGTCGAAGTCGTTCGTGTGTTGTTTCGTCTCGAATGTCGACAACCCTGTGCAAATATTCTGCAGTTCCCGGTACATACAAAGCATGTCGGGGACCGTCCGGCACATATGGAGAAAACATCCGACCTTTATCTTCGACAACCATATTATGCATTACAACACATGCATACAAAATATATCTTAATCTTTCAAGGTCATATGAATGGGCCGCGTTTTTTACAATGTGCCACTTCGCCTTTAAAACTCCAAAAGCCCGTTCCACATCCTTACGCACGGATTCTTATTTTTTGGTAAACAAGACCTCTTTTGGATCAACTGGATGTCGGTAGGCTTTGACAAACGTCACATGCCGAGGATGTATACCATCGGTAAGGAAATAACCGAATCTATATGGATTGCCATTCACCGTAAAAGGAGCATCGGGTGCCTTTCCTGATAGCAAGTCGTTGAATATTGGTGATTGATCAAGCACGTTAATATCATTATTAGAACCCGCAACCCCAAAGTAAGCATGCCAGAACCATAAATCTTGGGAAGCAACAACTTCTAATATCAACGACGGTACTCCATGATGCCCACCAGTGTACTCACCTCTCCACGCTTGTGGACAGTTCCTCCAATCCCAGTGCATACAATCAATGCTACCAAGCATTCCAGGAAAATCATGTCTCTCTTCACGTGCCTCATATAATTTTTGAACATCGGTTGCTGTTGGTTTTCGCAAATAAATAGGTCCGAAAATTTCCAAAACACCTTGTGAAAATCTATACATACTTTCCCTAGCAATTCTTTCAGACTTGCGTAGGTACTCGTCAAGAGAATCAGGGGATGACCCGTAGGCCATAGCTCGTATTGCTGCAGTACATTTTTACAAAGCAGTGAATCCCCGCCTACCTCTAGCATCATATCTCAATTGAAAAAAAGTATACCTGTTTTCTAATGCGCTACATATGCGCATAAATAAATTTTTGCTGAGGCGAAACCTTCGTTTGAAATCGTTGTCGTCATAAACAGAATCATCCGCAAAATAATCTCGATATAGCATATCGTGTCCAGCTTCTCGATTTCTATTTAGCTTCGCGGTTCTAGTGTCAAAGACTTCACTTTCATCATCGTCGGATATATCATCGAGGAGTTCTGAGTATATTGTTAGCATAAACGCGTCATCGTCGTCAGATGATGAACCAAGATAATTCATTATTTGTGAGTTGTGGTATTTTGGTAGAGTTGTGGTGTGTTTTGAGTGTGTTTATATAGGAAATAAATAAATTAAATTATTTAAATTTTTTTTTTAAATTCCCCAACGCCTAAAAATATAGTCGTTCAACGGCTACATGCATGCCACGTTTCTTCCCACGCCCCGTTCTCCGCTGTTGTGTTGTTGCCGGATCCGCCACGCCGACCCGGGTGTTCCCTAGCCACACCACGCCGTCGCCATCCACTTCACCCCCCACGCCCTTCATCCCTTCGACCCATACCATGTAGCCTAACAACGTAGTTTCTCAATTAAAATAATTTTGATGTTGATAGATAATGCTCCATCAAAGTTTAGCTTCTCAACTAAAACTTCTAAATAATTTTGATTGAAATAAACAATTTTGATGGTGATAGATAATACTAGGGGGTAAGCATTTGGACCGAAAAAATCGAACCGAAAACCGACCGAAACTGAACCGAAACCGATAACATGTTATCGGTTCAGTTTCGGTTTTGAAAATTCATCATTTTTGATTTCGTAGCTATCGGTTTCGGTTCGGTTTTCGAAAAAGAATGAACATTTGACCTAAAAAATCGAAACAAAACCGAACCGGATCGAAACCAAATGATGTTATCATATTTTCCATTCAAGGTGGAGGGGATGATTTATGATTTAACCGTTTAACGTAACGTGAAAGAGGTTAGTAAAATGTCTCCTCGCTTTATTTAAACACACAGCGCCGCCGTAAGCCGGATCAATTTCCCGGCGAGTGAGGTCGTAGAATGCAAACATAAAATTTTCAAGCTCCTGTTATCTAAACCCTTAACTAACAATGGCGTTGTTACTCCGTTCCTCTCGATCTTCTCGTGATCTTCATCGACATCTATCACTCGCACTATCTCAATTCATTTCCCCTCATCTAACAAAACCATCACCACCAAACCCTAGCTCAAATAACTATCACTTTGTACGTTCTTCATCCTCGAATAGACAAAATCACGAGTTTTACATTCCCAATTTCGATAATTCCAAGTTTAGTTACTTCAATTTGATCAAATTAGGTCAGAGTTATGGAATTTCTACAGCGTCACGTAGCTTGAGAGATGAAGAAAAGGACAAACGTGATGATAAAAACGACGGTGAGTTGACGAAGAAGAAGACAGGTGGTTCTGTTTCATGGATTGATTTGTATTTGCCGGAAAATGTACGGCCGTGTGCTCATCTTGCTCGCTTGGATAAGCCTATTGGGACTTGGTTACTTGCTTGG
The DNA here is from genome assembly GCA_963853835.1 of Calendula officinalis. NCBI lineage: Eukaryota > Viridiplantae > Streptophyta > Magnoliopsida > Asterales > Asteraceae > Calendula > Calendula officinalis. The sequence goes on along the minus strand of OY970830.1, from coordinate 46,946,137 downwards.
CCATGTATGTGGTAAGATTTATTATTGTAATAATAAAACATTTTTAAGCCACACTAATTGCTCTTTATGAAAGTTCAATTTTTTTATAAATTTGGCCACCTGGTGATACCATGTTTTTTGCTAGTATATTTGGAGTTAGAAGTATCATACTTTTGTGCCTCAATTGCAATAAGTAATTTCGAATAGGAATTACAATTTATGTTTTTTTTAAATTGAACTGATTTGTTAATGCAGGTCAATTACATTAGCAGCAACACCTGGACAGCTTCCTGATTTGAAAATGTTGACTTTATTTGGTTGTGGAGCCTTACTATTAAGAGGTGCAGGATGTACTATTAACGATCTTCTTGATCGGGATATTGATACCAAGGTTTTATAAATTCTATTTTCAGTAACTTTTTTTCTAACTACATGTTATTTTATGTTGTTTTAGAATACAGAGACATATTTTTGCTAGATTTCCATGTTGAAATTTACCTTACCCATTATCATTATTAGAATGCTATGATCTGTGTATTTTGAAATTTAATACTCCCTCCGTCCCAAAATTATTGTCCACGAGACAAGAATTCGTAATTTAAGAAAGGTATATTGATTACATTGTTCCACCAATCAAATTATCTTTTTACCATCTAAAAGTTTTTTTGATTGGTTGAAATGTAGAAGTGAACAATTATTTTGGGACAAACAAGAATAGAAAGATAGACAATAAAATTGGGACAGAGGGAGTAATAATTTGAGTAAATTACACAAATGGTCCTTTAGGTTTGTACCGTATTACATATTTGGTCCTTTAGTTTCATAAATTGGTAGTCCTTATTTCTGAAACTATTGACACGTCTGGTCCTTTACATAAATAGACGTTAAATTTTCTCGTCAAACTGACGATTTTTTATGGGTTTTGAATCGGTGACGGGAAAGGGAAAAGACAGATTTACCCCCTCATGCATCACACATGACCATACTCGACGGGAAAAATAAACGTATGTTTAAGTAAAGGACCAAACGTGTTAATAGTTTCAGAAATAAAGACTATCAGTGTAATTTATAAAGCTAAATGACCAAATATGTAATATGGTACAAACTTAAAGGACCATTTGTGTAATTTACTCTTAACAATTTATTATTGTTTTATGGTAGGTGGAACGAACAAAGTCAAGACCAATTGCAAGTGGTGCCTTAACACCATTTAAGGGAGTTTCTTTTCTTGGTCTTCAATTGCTTTTGGGTCTCGGTATTCTTCTTCAGCTTAACAACTATAGGTCCATATTCCACTTGTTTATTCACCTCAAAAATTACATTCTTACCCGACCCGACCCGTTTTGCCACTTGTAATTCTAAAATGATACTTGTTTGTATTGAATATTGATAATTAAAACTAAGTTATTTCAGCGTTATATTGGGGGCTTCATCATTGCTTCTTGTATTTTCATATCCCCTTATGAAAAGGATTACATTCTGGGTATAACATCTACGTTTGTTTCGTAATTTCTTTTTTATTTTTTTAACTTTTTGGTTTAATGTCTGATTTATTTAAATATTTTAAATTTGTTGCAGCCTCAAGCTTATCTTGGTTTAACTTTCAATTGGGGATCCTTATTGGGTTGGGCTGCTGTCAGAGGAAGCATAGATCCTGCTGTTGTGTTGCCACTTTATTTTTCTGGAGTTTGTTGGACACTTGTTTATGATACAATATATGCACATCAGGTATAATTTTAAAAATACATACCATATTAATATAAACTATAAAATGAAACAAAAAAAATCTTATTTGACCCATTTGATTGGTTTGAGATAAAACACAACCCAATTTGAACTATTCATGAGTAAATGGATCGAAATTGGTACTTCAAGTAGTGGATACCAACATGGCAACATTATAGATTAGTATCAAACACAATGTTTCAATTAATAGAAGTCAATATTCACCAAACACCACATTTAGAATAAACTACAAATGAATTTGAAACCTAAATATTCAATAATGATATCTACATAATGATATTAGTTGGAAGTAATCAACTAATTAGGGTTTAATTTTTTTTAATTAATTATTTATTTATTTTTTAATTTTATTTTTTAATTTTCTTAATTTTTTATAATGTTTTTAATATATTTGAACGGTTTTAAAGTTCGAAACATGCAAGTTTGTTAGTTCAATAAAGGAATGTAATTGAATATATAACCATTTGCTAAGTATTTCAATTACAATCAATGATGTAATTTCTAAATTACATAGGAATTGAAATACTAAGAAAAATTTATCCAAACATCCCTTCGTAATGAAATTGAATTCCAAGTATGAAGGATTGCGGCAAACCAAACGCACCCTAAAACTCTAAAACGCCTTACCAGTTACCACCCTTACGTATTATGTATTTTCATACTCCCTCCGTCCATAATTATTGTCCACAGACAGAAATCACACAGTTTAAGAAAAATGCATTTATTACACTGTCCAACCAATAAAATTTTATCTTTACCACCCGACTATTTTAATTGGTGGAATTTTCAAGTTGACAATGATTTTGGGACACATTAAAAGGGAAACGTGGACAATAAAATTGTGATGGAGAGAGTATTATTTTAACATTTTTAGTAATTGTTGTGTTTTGTCATAACAAAAACATTCATCTTTGAATAGATGTGGCTGATTGGGCAACGAGTCAAAATAGGTAATTTTTTTAGTTCTTGTTCAAAACGGGTCGGGTTGACACACCAACGTGTTTCCTTTATGGCTTTTCTTTTCTATTTTGACTTGTATGACCCATTGTCAATAAAATACAACCTCCTTTTTTATAATTGCTAGTTTGGGATGACTTTTTAGTATTAAAAAATGAAACAAAATTTTACTTATTATATTCAGGATAAAGAAGACGATAAAATGGTGGGAGTGAAGTCTACAGCATTGAGGTTTGGGGATTCCACCAAAAAATGGGTCACTGGATTTGGAGCTGCTTGCATTACTAGTCTTGCCCTCACTGGATTCAATGCAAATCTTGGTAACTACTCCCATATATTACTTATTATTTAATTAAATCATGGCTCAATTTGTTATTTGTAATGAATCAACAACAATAGGTTGCTTTCCTAAAAAAGGAAATATCCTGAAATAATATACTGACCTGTTGTTTTGCACCAAACAGGATTGCCATATTATGTATTTTTGGCAGCAGCATCGGGTCAATTAGGTTGGCAAATTTGGACAGTAGACATATCCTCTGGACCTGATTGCAGTAGAAAGTAAGCATTGTGTCATATACCTCAAACGGGTCATATCAAAAAAGTTTAGTTAAAACAAGAATGGCTCCAACAGGGCCCAAAGTCTCTATCTTATTACTGTAAATTGTTTTTGTAAAGCATATTATGGCATTAATTTTCAATTATTTTTTTTAAAAGTCTTCATAGGTCAACCCAACCTAACCCATTTCTACCCATATTAAAAAAATGAACAGTTTTGACTTGAACCCTTTACCCGTATTAGTTGCAGAAAATTTGTCTAATTTTCTATCCCTAATGTTTTAGAAAATGGGAGTTTTTTAATCTCTAGAAAGGAAAATAGTTGAAAAGTACAATATAAAAGTCAGATTTCTTAAATTTAGTTATAAAAATGAAAAGTGGGTTCTTATTTTTTTATGGAGTTTTTTCAGTAAAAGTTTGATTTAAACATGTTTTATGTTTGATCATAAACTTGTTTGGGTTGGCTGATTTGGTTGTTTTTGTTTGGTCGTAGATTTGTCTCAAACAAGTGGTTTGGAGCTATTGTATTTGGCGGCATTCTAATTGGCAGATTAAATTCTTGATTTTTTTCTCATAATTATAGGCAATTTTTTTTATTGTATCAGTAACATTCAAGTAAACTATATAAATAAAGTCGATGTACGGAATTTTTTTCTCATAGTTAGTTTGTTTGCATTCTTTGAATGGAATTAGGCATTTGCATGTATGTCCAAAGCTCATTGATAAAAAAATAGGCCTGTTAACGAACTAATCGAACGTTAAATGCATCGTTCGTGAAACGTTCGGCGGGAATTCATTTATGTTTTAAGTTGTCCGTTTAAGTTTGTTCGTGAACGTTTGTTTATATTTGTTTAAATTCATTTATGTTCAAGTTATATTTAAAATATTAAGTGCAAATAAAAATTATTTTAATACATAAGTAAACTAGGAGTCTCGTGTATTAAAAAAATTTGAATACATAAATACTCATTCTTTATTGTTTTACGTGGGCTAAAATTTTTAGCACACAAGTGAAGAAACTTTTTTCCTCTCTACTGGAAATATAAGTGAATAAACCATGTTTTTCCTGCAATTTGTTCGTTTATATTGGCTAGTGTTTGTTTATGTTCGTTACCCTTGTTCACGAACATTTCATGAACACAAAATTTTCTAAACAAACGAACACGAATACAAAGCTCCGTTCGGTAAGTATTTGTGAACCGTTCTTGAAGATTTTTTCCCCTTAACGAACGAACATGAACAAGACCTCGTTCGTGTTCGTTTGGTTCGTTTGCAGGCCTAATCAAATAGTCTAAAATATGTGGACAAGTTTGTACATAGTTTCCTGTTCTCGGCTTTCTGCTTTGATGAAAGAAGAAAATGAAAAAGAAAACAACACGTACATCCAAATGAAAAAGATTCTCCAGTTCTATCAATAATGATTTTATTGTTACATTAGAAACTACAAATAAACTTTTCAACTGAATTCACCAATTTTTTTTTATAAATTGGTAGGATTTAGATATTTAAGAACACAAAACCAAACAATTTTGTTTCTTAAAAGAACTTGTTTCGAATTGTATTCAGTTTATCTCGATATTTTGTAGTGTGTATCCAACTCACTTCTAGTCAATAGTGTGTATTTAAATTAGAAAACACGTAAAATGTTTTGGCTTATTTCCCCCATAGAAGTATTATTCTTAAAGCTTTTCATTTGGTGCTTAGAGACCATGGTATGAGTACGTTATAGCACCTCACAATAGCCCGTTAGCACCATACCGCCATCCACCTGTCATATCGCTCTGTCATGACTATGACGTTGTGTTATCTATTTTTTTGAACTTTTTTGCATTATGATTGGTTAATATTTGGAACCCAACATACCTATAACACCACTACAAATACCAAATTAGTTTTAATATTATGTTATAACAATGTTATAAGTCAAAAACCCTACAACATTCTACAACACCACTCATGCACTCCCATACAAGCCCTCTTAGTATTGAAGGGTTATTTCAAATTACAAATATACTCTTGTTATAACCCTAAAATCTATCAACATATGCTAAGCTTGTCAATATTCCACAACGTCTCTTTTACACGTCTCAATTAATGTTTTAAAAAATGGTTTTTGAATTGAACCAAGTCAGTGCCTTAAGTACGGTCCGACCGGATGAGCTAAATACGGTCCGACCGGATGAGCTAAACGTTGAACCAGATTAGCATATGTCTATAGATTTTAGGGTTTGGGTTCGTAATTCTTATTATGTTTAATATGATGAAGTGGTTTTAATATTTTGGAGAGTTGGTTTAGCATTTACCTCTCGAAAGTAAACTAGGGGAGAGTTGATCGACCTCTCAAAAGTTGATTAATATATCATTTATTCTTTGTTTTATTTGATTTGTAGTTGTTTCGTAACTTCGTATCATATTTGGTAAACTAGGGGTGTTTTACCAGAAGAAAACGATTAAAACTGGTTGTTGAGAATAAAAGAAAAGATGAGTCATCAGAAAGCATTGACCCGACAAAACAACAAACACTATCTTTATCAACCCATGAAACTTTATTTAATATTGGTCGCTCTAAACACAATAAGGAAATGTGTTTAGTAGGACCCTTCAGAAAATGTTGGAATTGGCGGTTTTTTGGGTTTCACCATTCTTGATTTGGTTTCAATAGCTTGTTTTTCTTTCGGATCACTTCTAGAATTGTATTTCCACCCACGGGTTTGTGGTGCTTGAGGGATTAAATATTTGGTAAATTTGATTGAATCATGTGGATTCGTATTGTTCTTATTGCTGACATCAGTATTCAGCAACATAGTGTCTGCTTACTTCCATAAATTTCTGTTTTTTCCCACGTTTTGGAACACCAAAAGCTACTCGTGGACCTTGTTTTTGTAAGGCAGTTTGAGTCCTACTAAAAAAACCCCAAAAATTCAAAAATGCTAGACTTTTGAATCTTAAGATGGATTGCATGGGATGTACGCACGCTCAGTTGCTCACCATCATCAATCTAAATGCTCTTACCAAAAGGCCTTTGGTCTAGCGGTATGGTGTTTGTCACTCAACATTAAGGTCAGAAGTTCGAGTCACGTCGTGTACATAGGTGGTAATTAGAAGTAGATTAAATTTGTCATTTAAAAAAAAATCAATCTAAATGCTCTTTTCTTTTTCTTTTTATTTATTTATTGTAAATCCTTAAAATATATATCTCTAACATCTTTCTTTTAAAATATTAAAAGTTATAAAAATTAAATCGTCCAATATACCTTCCTAATAACTATACATCTGTATAATAAAAGTAAAAAATTCAATTTATAATTGAATTTAAACCATAAAATACCATTTATAAATTAAAAAACCTTAATGAAATTAGTTTATACTAACCTAATTTTTAAAATATATTATCATATAAATATGTTATATCTTAATTATAAGTTGTAACATACGTGTTATCGGTTCCCCTAAAATATAGCTTTAAGCTTAAGTAACTTGAATTATGTGTCTTAAATGCTCAAAACATGTTTATCATGCTTTAGTTGTGTTTTGTGCAAATATGGTGGTAATATGATAAGTATAGAATAACTAAGAAAAGCATGTATGAGCAAATGATATCTAAATGTGTGATATTGTTTAAAAGCTTAAAATATGGTAAATAAAAACTTTATTTTTAGGAAATGTTTTCTGAAATATTTTTATTGAGGATTATAGATAATTTCGTTACGAACGCGTAGGCGAAAACCTCAACGAAAACGAAGGACCGAGCGAAAAGTTATGAGGTTTTAAGTGTTTAGTGGTCAAAATGGGTACCAAATGGGTCAAACCCGGCCCAACTCGTATTTAACCCCCTTGTTAGAATATACCGTATGATATATTCTTTAATCATGTACTAATTGTAAATATTGAGTCAATACACATATATGGTAGGCAATAATACTTAGTATGATTATAGCCTTGACACAAAGCAACCTTTGTATATTTAAGTAACTCTCAATGGATTAAAAAGGCAAGAGATTATATTCTTTCATGGTATTAGTCATCTATTGATCCATTCCTTTCTTGCTTTTTCTTTCCTTCTGCTGCATATCTCTTCCAATCTCGACTCTCTTCTCCAAAAGTTCCAGTCGATTGTTTTGTTTTTTCCTTGTTATTCATCATCTTCATCATGCCGGATAACAACAATACTTCCACCCCTATCAATAACAAGTTCCACACTGCTCTCGGTGTTCCTAACATCCGAAACCATGTACCGATTCAACTTGACTTAGCCAATGTTCAACATTCTACGTGGGCGGAGCTTTTTAAAATCTGTGCTCAGTCTCTCAACGTGCTTCATCACATCATTCCTTCCGCTACAGTTACTAATATGGAAGATGAGAAGTTCGAGTCCCGTCGTGTACATAGGTGGTAATTAGAAGTAGATTAGATTTGTCATTTAAAAAAAAATCAATCAAAATGCTCTTTTCTTTTTCTTTTTATTTATTTATTGTAAATCCTTAAAATATATATCTCTAACATCTTTCTTTTAAAATATTAAAAGTTATAAAAATTAAATCGTCCAATATACCTTCCTAATAACTATACATCTGTATAATAAAAGTAAAAAATTCAATTTATAATTGAATTTAAACCATAAAATACCATTTATAAATTAAAAAACCTTAATGAAATTAGTTTATACTAACCTAATTTTTAAAATATATTATCATATAAATATGTTATATCTTAATTATAAGTTGTAACATACGTGTTATCGGTTCCCCTAAAATATAGCTTTAAGCTTAAGTAACTTGAATTATGTGTCTTAAATGCTCAAAACATGTTTATCATGCTTTAGTTGTGTTTTGTGCAAATATGGTGGTAATATGATAAGTATAGAATAACTTAGAAAAGCATGTATGAGCAAATGATATCTAAATGTGTGATATTGTCTAAAAGCTTAAAATATGGTAAATAAAAACTTTATTTTTAGGAAATGTTTTCTGAAATATTTTTATTGAGGATTATAGATAATTTCGTTACGAACGCGTAGGCGAAAATCTCAACGAAAACGAAGGACCGAGCGAAAAGTTATGAGGTTTTAAGTGTTTAGTGGTCAAAATGGGTACCAAATGGGTCAAACCCGGCCCAACTCGGATTTAACCCCCTTGTTAGAATATACAGTATGGTATATTCTTTAATCCTGTACTAATTGTAAATATTGAGTCAATACACATATATGGTAGGCAATAATACTTAGTATGATTATAGCCTTGACACAAAGCAACCTTTGTATATTTAAGTAACTCTCAATGGATTAAAAAGGCAAGAGATTATATTGTTTCATGGTATTAGTCATCTATTGATCCATTCCATTCTTGCTTTTTCTTTCCTTCTGCTGCATATCTCTTCCAATCTCGACTCTCTTCTCCAAAAGTTCCAGTCGATTGTTTTGTTTTTTCCTTGTTATTCATCATCTTCATCATGCCGGATAACAACAATACTTCCACCCCTACCAATAACAAGTTCCACACTTCTCTCGGTGTCCCTAACATCCGAAACCATGTACCGATTCAACTTGACTTAGCCAATGTTCAATATTCTACGTGGGCGGAGCTTTTTAAAATCTGTGCTCAGTCTTTCAACGTGCTTCATCACATCATTCCTTCCGCTACAGTTACTAATACGGAAGATGAACTTTGGTTGACTCTCGATGCAACGGTTCTCGGGTGAATCTTTGCTATTATTTCACGGGACTTAATAAGGGGTGAAAACGAGCCGAGCCGTTCATGAGCTACTCGGGATCGGCTCGTTAAAAGCTCGAAACCAGCCGAGCTTAAACGAGTATGAGCCAAGTCTGAGCTTAACTAAGAGCTCGTTTATTAAACGAGCCCGAGCCCGAGCTTGATCCAATAAGATTGATTAGGCTCGCAAGCCTAAACGAGTAAATATATATTAATTATTCCAAAAATATAATTATATATTATATATTTGTATACTTATGTGTGTATGTATACTATATATATATATATATATATATATATATATATATATATATATATATGTATGTATGTATATAACATAATATAAAAATGAATTGCTTACATAATATATTAAATAAGAAAAATTAATATGTTTTGTGTATATGGGAGCTTAAATGAGCCAAATCGAGCCGAGCCCGAACCTGCGAAAATCTAAACGAGCCGAGCCCGAGCTTTACATATAAGGCTCAAAACGAGCCGAGATCGAGCTCCTTAAAACATAAACGAGCCGAGCTCGAACCTAGACTTAATCACCACGATTATGGTCCCCGGCTCTTCCGCAATGAATACATGGAACCGTTTACGTGATCTTTTTGAGAATAACAAGCATACTCGGGTGGTCACACTCGAGAGCAGGAGTTTTCGCATACGGTGTTGTCAGATTTTGACGACGTTTCGGCATACTGCCAACGCCTTAAGGAGGTCTCGGACCAACTCCAGAATGTCGGGGCCGAAGTTTCAAATGACCGTTTGGTTCTTCAAATGGTATCGGGTGTTACCGATGCCTACAATGGAGTTGGGCACATTTCTACGACAAAGCCGTCCATTGCCCTCGTTTAATCTAACACGCTCGATGCTCGCTCTCGAAGAAGCCGGGATAGCTAAGAAGGTTGCTACCGCAAACTCAGCCCTGGTTGCACCCGTAATCGTTGCCGGGTCGAATAGAAATTCCAACCGAGATCACTCCGACAAGAATGGGCGTCGTAATAAGAATGGGGGTCTCAATTCCGGCGGTCGGTCCGGCGGTAGCAGTCCTTCCGGTGGACAGTCAAACAGTGGCAAGCGAAGATCGAGAAACACTCAACAACCAACGTTTTCCCATGGTACTCGATGCCCCAAAACTGGCAGCCATGGGCCATTCCCCCGTACCATTACCCAAGTTTCCCTTGGCCTAAAAATGCTAATGGGGTGCCTCAATCCAACAACAATAAATCTGATGGAATTTTAGGCCCACACCCTGTAGGAATACCGTGTAGGATTCACAATGACGGATCTTGAATACCACAACATGATCACAACTAATCAATGGGATCCCTTGGAATAATGAGATGGTTAGAACATTACCTCTAGAATAGCTAAAATCCACCTCTACTGCACCACCTGAACACGTTGCAAGACCACGTTGTACCAACAAAGCAATACACAAAAGCTTGTGTGTGTGTGTGGTGTTCGACGAACACAAACCCGAAACCCCTTGGAATTTTCTTTCGGTCGACGGACAAAAGGGAGGGAGGGAATTGGGTTTTTGAGTGTGTAAAGTGATTAACCCTTAACCGTTGTCCTTTAGTCCTTATTTATAAGGAACTAAGTTACGGTTAAGTCCTTGGAGTTTAATTATACTTAATCTTATAATTAAACTTCCATTTAACTCTTTTAACCCTTGGACTTTTACTAGTTAATTAATAAACAATTAATTAACTGTGCGTTAAATATTTAACTTAAAATTTAACCTTCCTCACAAATAATAATTAACTTATTATTATTTATTCTCTTCTTTATAGTTAACTTAACTAGTTAATTATACTACACAACTTACTTTATTCGGTTGTCCATTATCGGGTGTGTAGCGGTGTGACCCTTTAGTGTCTTATAACATTGGACACGATGACACATGTGATTATCTATGCACATAAATCCAACAGATTCCCACTTGTGCAAGATAAGCATCACTTACTAATCATCGTTAGTCTAAGGAGCTCCCTAGCCAGACACTTAGGATAACCAGGTTATAAGATCTCTCACATCCAGAGATAGTATTCATAATAATGAAACACACTTTCAGATCTTCCTTTCGCATTATGATATTTCTTAATAAGAGTAATAGACATGTAGCAGGGAGTTTGTTCTATATAGTCATATTTTCTCGACACTGATTTCGACTTTCTGCAGTTACGGATTACCGAATGATCCAATCATTCTCCGAGCGCGGCCACGCATTTCAGTAGTCTTAATCGTCGAGCGGCCATGAAATATCTCTTCTTTTTCAAGAAGGTGCAAATCTCATCTTGACTATTCACGTTTTTTTGAGCACGACTTCCGCTGTCTTAGTCAAGTTCCTTATGATCACCCTTTTACGGCGTGACGTTAGATACGAGCTAAAGATTAGAAGTTATCTCAGGTCAAAGGACATCTTCTCTAGAATTACTTATGCTTGGGCTCCATGAAGTAATCTCGATCCTTTGGTCATGTCTAATGTTTAGCAAACTCTGTAATCATCTACGAATATTTATTTTAACAACACTTGTATCTCTATTCAAAAACTATGAATAGATAAATATTCCTAATGGCATTAACTCCTGATTTAGCTCCCACTAAATTCAAGCAGGTGATATTGACGGATTTATACATATTTAAATCCGTCAATATTGTATTTTTTAGGCTTGTTTTATTGTGAAAAGAAGTGTTTATGCCTAATTTATGATGTTGTTGATAAAATGCAGGTCAAAAGTCCAAATTATAGAAGAAAAGGGCCAAAAACGAATAAATTCAGAAAAAATCAGCATTCCGGACTTTGTCGAGACCCTTGTCGCGCCCTCGAGCATCCTTGTACGCGAGGAATTACACCGAGCCAGCTCACGTTCGCGAAGCATAGTCTGTTCGATTGAAAATCCTTGTCGAGACCCTTGTCGAGACCCCTGTCGCGCCCCGTGCCCCACGAGTGTCTCCCTGTCGCACCCCTCGACAGACCACTGGTCGAGCGCTCGAGCAAATCCGGAAATAAGGGTATTTAAGCCAACTTTAGCCATTGTTTTGAGGGATCTTTTGTGCAGCCGACTTTTGCCCTAGGGAAGCTATTGTTGACGAATTTTAGGGGTTTCAAGCATCAAGATCTTCAATTCCATTCATATTATTGGTTCAAAAATCATTACTATGTTTATTATGTTTGTTCTATTGAATATTTACGTTTGTTTGATGATTTTTAGCATGTCTATGTGCTAAATCATTTAATATTCGCTATGATTAGATAAAATCTAGGATTTAGGTTTGGTATTTTTAGGATTTTAACATTGGTTTTGAACACTTGTTTTTTATATCAAAGACCCTTTTGATTAATTCTTGAATGTTTGATTTTTTTAACTATTGATTATTGATTGTTTTGTTAAGTGACCACCAGCAAATTTAGTTAATAATTACTTCAACTTTTCACTCCGGTTACGTAGTTGGCAACCCACTAGACTTAGGGATTCGAGTTTAAACATCAATAACTTAGATAAAAATTTTGAAGTCTAATCTTAGTAACGACCAAGTTCTAGATTAGAAGGCGACGGAAATCCGAACCTAGATATAATTAACAACCCGAAGTGTGACTATAGTATAATTCCTTAGGAATCTATTTCTATGGCCATTGTAGGAAGCTAGAGACCACTGCTTACCTGACTTCTAGAACACCAATTAAATCGGGACTTAACCAACCAAACCTAGACCTAGATGGAATCGATCATAGTGAATATTCCCTCACATATTTGAACACAGTTTTACCACTTTGTCGATCTGTTTCAGTTGTCAAAAGCTCAAAGTTACTTTTAATTAAATTCAGTTAATTAGTTTAAGAAAAACAAAAACCCCTACTTTATGCATTTGTTCAGATTAATTTTATTAGTATTAAATTATTTAGTCAGCTTAACTGTTCCCTGTGGAGACGAATATACCTGAAGTACTTACCTGAACTGTATTACTCACGATTATGTCATACTTGCCTAAGAGTGTGGTAATCTAGAGAAGGTGTATTTAGGTTATTATTTTAATAACTAGTTTTATCACATCAAGTTTTTGGCGCCGCTGCCGGGGAGCAGTTGCGTGATTAGTAATTTAGAGCTAATCTTGTAATCGATCCTTGTCTAAGAATTTATTCTTGGACAAGTTATTTTATATTGTTAAAATTTTTATTGATCCTAGTAAACAGTTGCGTTTTTAACAATTGTTTTGAGGTGTGTTGGTGTATGACCCGTAGCTCTGACTCTGATCCGATATTACCGTATACTGAGCCAGAGAGACTTCTTCGCCAGCGACGTCGAGCAGTTTTAGCAACGCAATACCTAGAGTCAATTCACTTTCAAAGTATTAACAACCCCATTTTTGAGATGGGATATCAACCAAATGCTCTAGAGGAGCAACCCATGTGGAGTACTAGGCAGACACCACCAACTCCTCCTACTCCATCTATCACAGTCCTAGAACTAAATATTATCAATTTCGAGATTAAAGGTCAATTCCTTAGTATGGTGCGGGATCTGAACTTCGATGGCAGATTATGCAATGATCCTAACCGACATCTTGAGAACTTTCTGGAAATCTGTGAGCTGTTTAAACAACGAGACGTGTCGTTGGATGCCATGAGACTCAGATTGTTTCCTTTCAGTTTAACTGGGGATGCAAGAGAATGGGTTAACTCGTTAGAGCCAGGCTCAATTACGACTTGGGATGAACTTCGAAGTCGCTTTATTATTCGATATTTTTCACCTGCTAAGGCTGACAAACTAAAAACAGATATTATGGCTTTTATGCAGGATTCAGGTGAAAAGTTAACGGATGCTTGGGAGAGGTTGAAGGGTCTATTGAGGAAATGTCCGAACCACGGTTTCGAGAAAAACAACATCGTACATATATTTTATAGGGGGTTGGATTATACATCTCGTTCCCTCCTCGATTCATCTAGTGGTGGGTTATTCATGTACAAAACCCCAACCCAAGCATATCAACTCATTGAGGACCTAGCTATGAACAGTATGGAATGGCAGACTGACAGACGAGTTGGTCAAGTGAATGTGGTACAGCAACAACCAGGGGTACAACAACAATAGTGGCTATAACAACAATAACCAAAACAACAACTACCCCCCTGGAAAATCGAACCCCCTGGTTTCCAACGCGATAATCAAGCAAACCAACCACCTCGAGAGAATGCTGCAGGTCAAGGGTCAAAGTCCTCAATGGAAATCATGTTTGAGAAGTATAAGGAAAAACAAGATAAGAAAGCTGAGGAGCAAGATCAAATTATCAGAAATCAGCAAGCAGCAATTCAAAGTCTAGAGAGAAATATGGGTATGATTGCTGAAGTATTAAAAGATAGACCGCAAGGCAGTCTACCACCCAGAACAGAAGACGATCCAAAATGAGGATTCGAAAATGTTAAAGCTATCACTACTTGAAGTGGTAGAACGGTAAGTCCACCTGTTTTGAATACTAATGAAAACTCTTCTGATGAACAGGTTGCTGAGGAGATTTTGATTGAAGAAGAGGAGCCAGCAATGGAGAAGATCGAGAACACAAGAGAGCCGGAAGCAACAAAACCAAAGGAGACGCACAAGTCTACTAACTCAGAAGCAACAAACTCGTACATACCAAAAGTTCCTTTCCCTCAACGGTTGAGGAAGGAAAAGCTTAAACAAAAATACGGCAAGTTTGTTGACATGATTAAACAAGTACGCATTAACGTTCCTTTGGTTGACATGTTAGCAGGGATGCCGAACTATGGAAAATTTATCAAGGATCTGGTTTCTAGCAAGACGCAAATGGAGGAAGCATCTTCGGCAATACTAAGTGAGGAGTGCTCAGCGATCCTCCAATCAAACATGCCACTGAAGAAGGGTGATCCAGGGAGTTTCATAATCCCTTGTCTTCTAGATAATTTACCACCCTGTAAAGCACTAGCGGACTTAGGAGCTAGCATAAGTTTAATGCCCTTGTTAATGTACCTTAAACTAGGATTAACAGAGCTTAAACCGACTAGGATGAGGGTTAGACTAGCAGTCCTTTCATTCATATACCCGCTAGGCATAGCAGAAAACGTCCCGGTGAAAGTCGATAAATTCATATTTCGGCCGAATATGTAATCTTAGACATACCAGAAGAGCCAAACGTCCCTCTTATCTTAGGGAGACCATTCTTAAACACCGCAAGTGCCATTATCTTAGTGGCCGAAAAACAGCTCAGTTTAGGTGTTGGAAATGATCGAGTTACTTTACCCATTGAGAAAGCGATGAGACATACTTCTACCTCTGATGATACATGCAATTTCATCGGGTGAGTCCAGTCCAAGTAGTTCCGAAAAAAAGGAGGGATGAGAGTTGTTCGTAACGATAAGAACGAACTTGTTCTAACTCGAACTGTCACGGGGTGGCGAGTGTGCATTGACTACCGAAAACTCAATGATGCAACTCGAAAGGATCACTTCCCTCTACCTTTCATTGATCAAATGTTAGAGAGACTAGCCGGAAATAATATCTATTGTTTCTTGGATGGTTTCTCTGGCTACTTTCAAATCCCCATCGATCCCGAGGACCAAGAGAAAACCACCTTCATATGCCCGTTCGGTACATTTGCATATAGAAGGATGCCATTTGGGTTATGTACTGCACCTGCCACATTTCAACGGTGCATTACATCCATCTTCCAAGACATGATCGAGGATTGTATGTAAGTTTTCATGGACGACTTTTCAGTCTTTGGAAATTCCTTCGACTCGTGCCTCGACAGTCTCGAGCGTGTTCTCATTAGGTGCGAGAATTCACATCTCGTACTTAATTGGGAGATAAGTCACTTTATGGTGCGTGAGGGCATCGTATTGGGACATAAAATTTCTAAACAAGGGTTGGAGGTCGATAAATCCAAAATCGACGTAATTTCTAAACTCTCTCCACCCTCAAATGTTAAAGCAGTGAGAAGCTTTATGGGTCATGCGGGGTTTTACCGTAGGTTTATCAAGGACTTTTCCAAGATAACCCGACGCATGACTCATCTTCTTGAGAAGGACACACCCTTCGTGTTTGATTCCGAGTGTGTGGAGGCCTTCGATCTTTTGAAAGACCGTCTCACAAATGCTCCTATCATGGTATCTCCCGATTGGGATTTACCATTCGAACTCATGTTTGATGCGAGTGATTACGCACTCGGTGCGGTGTTGGGACAGCGTGTGAACAATCATTTTCAACCGATATATGACGCTAGTCGAACACTCACCGGTTCTCAAGCGAATTATACCACCACCGAAAAAGAGCTTTTAGCTGTGGTTTTCGCGTTTGACAAATTCCGTCCTTATCTGGTTCTATCTAAAACCATTGTCTATACGAATCACTCTGCATTGAAATACCTCTTCGCCAAGCAAGACGCTAAACCAAGACTCATTCGTTGGATTCTTCTCCTACAAGAATTCGACATTGAGATCAAGGATAAAAAGGGGTCGGAGAACCTTGCTGCGGATCATCTATGCCGTCTCGAGAACCCTCATCTTGAGGAGTTTAATGAGAATGAGATTGATGACACCTTTCCTGAAGAATTCCTCGAGGCTGTAAACGCTTTACAAGACACCGATGAAAATGACCCATGGTTTGCCAACTTTGCAAATTATCTAGTGGCGGGTGTTCTTGTGAAAGGGATGACCCATCAACAAAAGGGGAAGTTCTTTTCTGACCTTAAACATTATCATTGGGAACCCCCATATCTTCTCCGAGTTGGTGTCAATCTCATGCGTAGACGATGTGTCTCCGGTGATCAAGAAAATGACATTCTCAACGAATGTCATAAAGACTTCGGACCAAACTATACCGCTCGGAAAGTGTTAGATGCGGGATTCTACTGGCCGACCATCTTCAAAGATGCTCACACATTAGTCAAGACATGTGATGCATGTCAAGGTACCGGAAGCATCTCCAAACGGGATGAAATGCCCTAGCATGGCATCCAAGTTTGTGAGATATTCGACGTGTGGGGTATCGATTTCATGGGACCATTCCCAAGTTCTCACGGCAACAAGTACATACTTGTGGCGGTTGACTACGTCTCCAAATGAGCCGAGGCAAAAGCATTACCAGCTAATGATGCCCGAGTTGTAGTTAACTTCGTGAGATCCTTATTTTGTCGTTTCGGATGCCCAAGGGCTCTAATTAGCGATCGTGGCACCCACTTTGCAAATCATATCATGGAGAAAACTCTTCAACGATATGGTGTCCACCATCGGTTCTCAACGGCTTATCACCCACAAACGAGTGGTCAAGTCGAGAACACTAATAGAGCCTTGAAAAGAATTCTTGAAAAATCCATTGTGAAAAATCTCAAGACGTGGTCTCAACGTCTTGATGATGCCATATGGGCATTCCGAACCGCCTTCAAAACCCCTACCGGTACACACCATACCGAATGGTGTATGGAAAAGCTTGTCACCTTCCTTTTGAGATTGAACATAAAGCATATTGGGCGATCAAGGAATGTAACATGGATGCTATCTTAGGAGGGACGGAAAGGCGTCATCAACTCAACGAGCTCGATGAAGAAAGATTTTATGCGTATGAGAACTCCCGGATTTATAAAGAAAGGAGTAAGCATTTGCACGATAAAAAGTTGAAGACTCATAAGTATTTTGACGCGGGTGATAAGGTTTTGATATATCAATCTCGATATAAGTTTTCGCTTGGAAAACTAAAGTCAAAATGGGTTGGTCCATACACAGTTGTCAAACAACACCCATCGGGATATGTCGACCTTGTTACCGAGAAGGGTGGTCATTTTAGTGTAAATGGTCACCGCCTTAAACAATACTATGAAAGGAATGGATGAAGAGGTGAAAGAAGGAGAGGTTGTACATTTCGCCTCGATGAAGAAAAACAAGTTAGAAGAGCAACGCCGACTCAAGCTCTAGACTCGTAAATCCATGAAGCGCTTCTCGGGAGGCAACCCGTGGTTATTTATTTTTGTCTATTTTAATTATGCAAATTAAATTAAAAAAAATCATTTTTATTATTTTTGTGTCGAGTTCGCGACACATGTGTCGCACCCCGCGGCCAACCGAGTAAAGTAACCAAATCGAGCAGAGGGGGTCTCGCGTCCGCGACAAATCTGTCACGCCCTGCGACCATTCTATGACCCTTGTCGCGTTTCCGACCTCGCGAGCATCTCCCTGTCGCGTGCCGCATCTGCTCGAGTCAACTCTTTGATCCGGTTCCGCGTCTCGTCGCGTGCTCGATGCCCGACCCATCACGCCCCTCGACCCGCTGGAGTTAAAACCCCCCCTTTCTTTTCTTGATCGCTACCAGACCCCCAAAACCCTAGCCCCATCGTTTTTATCCGCCGATAACCCTCCTCCAGCCCAAAATTCCGGCCGAATATTCCCCCTTTCTTCAATTTCATGGCATCCAAGGTTGGTGTACTCTTCTTTTCCTTATTTAATCATCTTTTAGGAGTAGAAATCTCAATTTTTGTTGGGTTTTAGACCTAATACCGAAAATTTTGAATTTTTTTTTTTCAAATTCTTTGGGTTTTGCTTGTAGTTCTCGGTGATTGTAGGGAAACCTAAGTAGTAATTCGCAATGTAGTTGATTTTACACTATACCTTAGTGTCAAATCCAAAATTTTTGAACTTAGCTTGTTTTTTTTGGAAGAACTTCATGAACTAGGGTAGAAATTGAACCCAAAAATTCTGAAAATCATGTAGATTAGGGCTTTTAAATTATCACATTGTGCTATACAATTGACTTGAGTAAAATTAGTGGCAACACTAGTTCATATTTGTACAATGTGGTTTAATTTTCATCTTTACACATGGTTTTTGGTCCTAAAAATACAATTGGTCATGGTTTGATGGTAAAAAGTTTAAAAGAACTCATATAAATCAAAATTGTTAGTGTTAACTTAAATCACACTTAGTTAAACACAATTGCATAATTATGTTTACAACTAAGTGTGGGTAAGGAAAACGGTATATCATTTTAAGTGTTACTTTAATTCACACTTAGTTAAACACAATTGTAAAATTATGTTTACAACTAAGTGTGGGTAAAGGGGAACGGTTTTATCAACTAGTTTAAATCTTTTGTCGTTTCCCTAATATGTTTTGTAAAATTTTCTGATATATAGCACTTCTAATGATTTAGAATTTTTTTTTATGTGATTGCCTTACAGAGACCAGGAGGTGCTGTCGGACCATCTAAGTCCACTTCGATACGTGAAGATGGTTTTCCGAGAGAATTAATTGTACGTGGAAAGCACGTTTTCATGAACTTTAATGCCCTTGCTAACCCCGATACAAGAGCGAAGGTCAAAGCTAAATATGAATAAATAAAAAACAAATCAATCACACCGGGTAAAACTCTGGATTGGAAATATATGGAAGAGGTACGAAGAGTTCGGAACCTACGAGAATACTATCCATGATATCTCTTTGATGAAAACGATGATCCGATAGCGGAGTGTAAGGCATGGGAAATAGCCTTAGAAATGAGAAAACCGATCTACGCGGAACTGGTTTTACCATTCTTATCTTCCTTCACCTTTAACCCAGAAGATGCAAAAAAGGGTTTCGACGTTCCTTGTATGTGGTTCTTGCGAGCGGTTGCAAGTATCTCAAAATTGGCAAGCTCAAGCCATAACAGCTCAATTCGGGCCACACCAGTCTCTACCTACCGTACCAGTGGCCTACAACCTAATACCATATTGGGCTCCGAACATGCCAGCACCACCAAACTTCCATTCTTATGATGAATGGTATCAGCAACACGAATCGACACCGCACCGCGATGACCTTGATCGTTGACCCATCTGTTTGTCGTTGAATTTGAACAATTTTTATTTTCTTTTTATGTCTTTTCATTCGATTGGGTTGTACTTTACTATCCAACTATGTTACTGCTTTATTTTTATGTTATGTTTTTACTTTTATGTGTGTTTATGTTGATTGTGATGTTTAGAACAAAATTCATGTTTGGAGTTGAGCTTGGAATTGGAGCACATTCTTATGGAACACAAGAGCATGGAATCAACACAAAGCACCGCCAGGGAGTACCTTTCCTTTTGTCTATTTACTTTTAACCATTTGTTTGAAATAGTATTGCATTAGGGACAATGCAAAGCTTTAAGTGTGGGCATGGGGGTGGATTCCACCATTTGTATAATTCTCATAAAAATCATCTAAAAACACAAAACCATTTCAATTAGCAAATTTTTTTTAGATACATCTCAATACCTTAGAAAACAATTTTTGGACAATAAAGTCATTTTTAAAAGTCAAAATTTTACCTAGCTTTTATGTGTCAATTTTTGTGGCTTTTCATCAATCTAATTTCTTTCTTTAACTAGTTAATTAAACCATTTTTAACTTGGAAAATTTGAAATGTCTTGCCAAATTTATAAAAACTATCTTTTAGAAAATTAAGTTTAGCAATGATAGCTCCTGATGACATTAGGTTAAGTTAAGAGCCGTTAGTTTACGTGAATAAATTGCTAAAAATAAATAAATAAATAAATAAAATGAAAAATTTAAGAGTCGGTGAGGACATTCAACCGGCCTTGTGTCTCTGGACAAGTACGCCCGAGGGGTCCTTCAAACCTAGCATTCTAAGGTCAACTGATTTGGACATGTTGGTCGAAAGTCTGTTACGCGGATTCATAATGTAAGCTGAGGTACAAATCGATTCTTGAATAAATACCTAATTAAATATATAGGGGGAACAATTAACCAACCTTGGGTTCCCGACAAGTAAGCTCGCGGGGTCCTTTAAACCTAGCATACTAAGGTCAACTGATCTGGATATGTTGGCTGAAAGTCTTTTACGCGGGTGCTCAAAGAAAGTTGCGGTTCTCTCTACTAAACAAACAAATAAATAAACTAATAAACATGCAAAGCATGTATGAGAGAAATGAAAAATAAGTAAATAAATAAATAAGCATGCAAAGCATGAATAAATAAAGCAAATAAGCTATTAAATGAATAAATAAACTAAGTTTTCTTTATTTAACCTTATTAGTTGGGTAATTTTCATAAAGATGATATTTATAGGTTATGCAAGAATGATTAGGATCTAACTTAAAAGTAGTCTAATTAGCATAGTTGGAAAATTAATTAGATTTGTGAAAAGTTAGCTAATGTCTTACACAAACTTGGGCATAAAATATAGTGAAAATTTTAACTGCTAAATTGGACTAGGTTCTGAAAATGGTTGTGCTACTAAGAATTAAATTGAGACAAGTGTCGATTGTGTTAATTTGTTATCTAGCTGATTGATTTTTTTTATGATGATTTGCTTGAGGACAAGCAAAGTTCAAGTGTGGGCATCTTGATATTGACGGATTTATACATATTTAAATCCGTCAATATTGTATTTTTTAGGCTTGTTTTATAGTGAAAAGAAGTGTTTATGCCTAAATTATGATGCTGTTGATAAAATGCAGGTTAAAAGTCCAAATTATAGAAGAAAAGGGCCAAAAATGAATAAATTCAGAAAAAATCAGCATTCCGGACTTGGTCGAGACCCTTGTCGCGCCCTCGAGCAGCCTTGTACGCGAGGAATTACACCGAGCCAGCTCACGTTCGTGAAGCATAGTCTGTTTGATTGAAAATCCTTGTCGAGACCCTTGTCGAGACCCCTGTCGCGCCCCGTGCCCCGCGAGTGTCTCCCTGTCGCACCCCTCGACAGACCACTGGTCGAGCGCTCGAGCAAATCCGGAAATAAGGGTATTTAAGCCAACTTTTAGCCATTGTTTTGAGGGATCTTTTGTGCAGCCGACTTTTGCCCTAGGGAAGCTATTGTGGACGAATTTTAGGGGTTTCAAGCATCAAGATCTTCAATTTCATTCATATTATTGGTTCAAAAATCATTACTTTGTTTATTATGTTTGTTCTATTGAATATTTACGTTTGTTTGATGATTTTTAGCATGTCTATATGCTAAATCATTTAATATGCGCTATGATTAGATGAAATCTAGGATTTAGGTTTGTTATTTTTAGGATTTTAACATTGGTTTTGAACACTTGTTTTTTATATCAAAGACCCTTTTGATTAATTCTTGAATGTTTGATTGTTTTAACTATTGATTATTGATTGTTTTGTTGAGTGACCACTAGCAAATTTAGTTAATAATTACTTCAAGTTTTCACTCCGGTGACGTAGTTGGCAATCCACTAGACTTAGGGGTTCGAGTTTAAACATCAACAACTTAGATAAAAAGTGGAAGTCTAATCTTAGTAATGACCAAGTTCTAGATTAGACGGCGACGGAAATCCGAACCTAGATATAATTAACACCCCGAAGTGTGACTATAGTATAATTCCTTAGGAATTTATTTCTATGGCCATTGTAGGAAGCTAGAGACCACTGCTTACCTGACTTCTAGAACACCAATTAAATCAGGACTTAACCAACCAAACCCAGACCTAGATGGAATCGATCATTGTGAATATTCCCTCTCATATTTGAACACAGTTTTACTACTTTGTCGATTTGTTTCAGTTGTCAAAAGCTCAAAGTTACTTTTAATTAAATTCAGTTAATTAATTTAAGAAAAACAAAAACCCCTACTTTATGCATTTGTTCAGATTAATTTATTAGTATTAAAATATTTAGTCAGCTTAACTGTTCCCTATGGAGACGAATATACCTGAAGTACTTACCTGAACTGTATTACTCATGATTAAGTCATACTTGCCTAAGAGTGTGGTAATCTAGAGAAGGTGTATTTAGGTTATTAATTTTATAACTAGTTTTATCACATCTGCAGCCACATACATTTTGATACTCAAAAAACTTTGTGTATCATGGATAGGTTTAAAACATGTTAAGAATAGATAACGTGAAATTATTACGTAAAAACTTTCTATTTCAATCCAACGAAATGCAATTACATAATGTATCAATTTCAAGTTCATCTATAGGCTATAATTTCAAGTTCATCTATAGGCTATAATAAAAAATACTAGCTACCAATTTCTAGGTACTGCATGCCTATTGCGTTTGCATGCTTCTCATGATTTGGTCTAGCTAGTGGTTTGGTCAACGGGTCAGCGACGTTGTCATCCATTGGTATTTTCTTAATTGTAATATCACCTTCTCTCACATACTCACGTATCAGGTGATATTTCCTGCGCACATGCCTGGTCTTTTGATGCTCTCTTGGTTCAACAGCTTGCGCTATTGCACCAAAGTTATCACAGAATATGTTGATGGGTCTAAAGATACTGGCAATAACTCTAAGATCATCGATAAAATTCTTAAGCCACATGGCTTTCTTTCCAGCATCATTTGCCACAATGTACTCAGCCTCTGTAGTCGAATCTGTTATCGTATCTTGTTTCTAACTCTTCCAAGATATAGCTCCTCCGTTTAGTGTAAACACAAACCCTGATTGTGACTTGATAGTCTCTGTCGGTTTGGAAGCTTGCATCTGTGTATCCAACTACACGTAGTTCTTCCATCGAACCTCCAAAGACCAAGAAGATATCCTTTAACCTTCTAAAATATTTGAAAATGTTCTTGACAGCCACCCAATGGGCCTCACGTGGATTCTTTTGATATCTACTCATAAGACTTATGGAGTAAGCAATATCGGGCCTGGTACATAACATGGCATACATTATTGAACCAGTTGCCAAAGCATATAGAGTCAAACTCATCCTAGCCTGTTCTCAGCTAGATGTAGGACACTGAGTTTTGCTCACTATAATGACATGTAACATTGGAATGAATCATTTCTTGGATTCATTCATACTGAATCTCTTCAGTACTTTGTCAATGTATGTATTTTGACTAAGTCAAATAAGCCTCCTAGATCTATCTATCTCAACTACTTATAAAGCATTTAGGACCTTTCCCTAAATAGCATTTTGAAAATACAGCCATTTTCTTTCTATTTTGGGATTTTAAGAAAATAAATCAAAAAAAGGACATGTCATGTCTCGAACCCGCGACCTCCCATTTAATTTCCATGTACCTAACCAACTGGTCTAGCATCTGCTCGTGTTTTGAATACAAAACACATTTCCTATAAATGACTATGGCATTCGATTAAACACTTCCGGCTCCCTCGATTACCTCACGCCAATTACCTCGATTCTACATCCTCAACCCCACCGCCCTTGATACACCTGTATTTTCTTCTTGGGCATATGAAGGATCTTTAATCGGGAAATGAAAGGATTAATTTGAAATTATACAACCCTAACTCAAAACAATTTCTTTCACACCCTCACAGCAGGCGACACATCCGTCGGACACCCCTCTGCCGCAACCCTCCTCCGGCGCCCCTCCGCCGACGCCCCATTCTCTGACCATCTTCACTTCACAGGTTTGTTACATCCCAATTTCCCCCTCTTCTCCCTTTTGTATTTTTCTTTGCGATCGTCTCCTGATAAGGGTTTATGTGATCCACGACACAACAGAAGTTTGATAAGTCGAGGTTTTGTGGGGGTTTTTTTTTTGTTTTTTTTTGTGTGTGTATGTTGCGGGTAACACACAAGCTAACAAGATGGTTGAGTCATTTTCGTGTTCTTTGCGTTGAATCAGGTATGGAAGATTTTCATAATTTGTCCATTGACTTAAAGTTGACTTACTTTATGAATTTATGACTAGTTCTTGCACTTGAGTACTATTGTATGTACTTTCCTGACGGGGCAACAGTGATGAAGTTATTGTTTCAAGAAGGCGATTCTTCAAAATAAGTGAATTCTTACTTTTAATTGATTCTTGTGTTTTTCTTCTTAGTCAAGGATCTGTTAACATGTTTCTTAAAGAATTTGAGGAAAACTTGCAAGGTACAGAAGCTGCAAAAGTGGTTCACACTTCATGTGATGTTTGTGATTCAAAAGATACTAGAAATTTGGCTAATTTTGTTGTTAATGATCTTCTTTTTCTTTTTCTTTTTTTTTGTAATAATTTGAATAGATTGTGTCTACAAATTCTGTTGGGTCAATTATTTGCACTCGTGAAGCAATGCATGATATGGGTAACTAGCAAAAAGGGGACCATATTTTTAACATAGATGATGTTGCTTCTAGTGGCACACCTTTGATTGCGGATTAAGTTCTTTACCTAAAGGTAGCAAGACGGGCGGGTCACCCGGGTTGGGTAATGGGTTAAAATGGGTCCTGTTTGAAACGGATCAGAACATCTCATTTGTAGGTCACGTAAGTCAAAAAATGTAGCACAAGGTCTCAAAATCTTGTGATGATACTTTTAGTCGGTTCAAAGCAGGCTTTCTTCTGGTAAAAGTAAATATTAGTACTAAAATATAAATAAAATGCAACAAAAATAGTTGTAGTAGTACTAAATACTAATAATCGTTGACCAATTTGACCTGTTTCGTATAATACCCTTTTGACCCGTTTCATATGATACTCGTTTGACGTGTTTTCTGTAAAATGAATTTCACCCATTCCATATAATACCCATATGATATGCATTTCACCTGTTTCGTATGTAGCTTTATTGAAGTTTTTGACTTTTTACTTGTCTCTAATTCCCTTTTTAGAACTTTAAGTTTTTGGATACTATCCATTTGACCCATCTTCTGAATTGACTTTTTAGAACCTCAGATTACATTCACATTCTGCAACTTGCTTTTTTTAATGCGTACAACCGAGTTAAAATTAAAATAAAATTGATTTTGTTTTATTTCATAAACTTAAATTGATATGTTTTAACTGAAGCAAGCTTCAACATCTCTCACTTAGATGGACCAATCACCGCATAAAGCATTAATGAAATCTATGCAGCCTTTTTAAAAGCCATAGTAAAACCATGATTGTTAAAGGTAGTGAAAAGGTAATAATTGGTTGTTCATAAAGTTATAAAATTATTTTAAGATTTTTCTTTTACTTAATATATATTAGAATTTTAAATATTAACAAAAGCATCTCTCTACTCTCCCTACTATAATTTAAGGAGTTTTAGGCCATCGTTTCGTAGTATGATGATGTGGATGCTTCAGGAGAAATCTCTGAATGTGGTGTTTACTGGTCAACAAATATCTACTTGAAAAGTCAAAATGAAAGTAATCAAGGATCTAAAAAAAAGTTGGCAACCTTAGAAGCACACTAGAGGTGAATAATGCTGGAAGTTCTAAATCTTCAAACTGCTCTTGGTTGGTATTATGCTGGAATAGAAGCTAATGTAAGTTAATAAGCATAAATGAATCACATGTATGTGAGTTATGTTCACGATTCTTACAGAATTCAAATTTTAATATTCCATGTTTATGTGAGCTCTAATTTTAGTTGACTTTTTGCTAGGTTGGTACTTATGGCCTTTATGTCATATGCATATTCCATTAAATATTAACGTAGTTTTATGAAAATGTACTATTGTCACTATATATTAAATGTGAGTGGATTATTTAAAACTCAATATGAATATCATTTGCATGGTTCTTAGAGAGATTTAGGGTTTTTCTATCTTTATTTTTATCTTTTATTTTTATATTTACTATATATATAAAGTGTTTGTTACCTATCTAAATTAGTAATATTTAATTTTTATCTAACCCAGTTAATATTTCAGTGAAAATTTGTGATTATAAAAAATATGGATTAAGCTGGACTTTTGTGACATTTATTAACACAATGCCTTAACTAATTGAGCAAATAGACTGTATTTCCTTATTTGACATAAAAGTATCTTTATTAATCCATTGAACCTTAAAATGTCGAAATTAACACCACCCTCCACCTCTTACCATTTTCGACCGCGACCATCATTTACTACTGTTACAACTACCTACCAATTAATCGCTGCCAAATATAGTCACAAGGTACCCGCCGCCGCATTGCGCGGGTACCCTGCTAGTAGATCTTTATACGCAGTATATACGCGGCTTCTCCCAAGTCCTTCATCTGGAAACATTTACCTAACCAGGATTTTACTCCTTGTAATGCTGGTATATTGTTTCCTATAAGTAGTATGTCGTCAACATACAAGACTAGGAAGATTACTATGCTCCCACTAAATTTAGTGTAAACACAAGCCTCGAGCTCACTCTTGACAAAACCAAATTCTTTGATTCTTTTGTCAAAGTGCAAGTTCCAGCTCCTAGATGTTTGCTTTAATCCATAAATGGGTTTTAGCAACTTGCATACTTTATTAGGATTCTTTGGATCAGTAAAATCATCCGGTTGTATCATGAATACGGCTTCTTTCAACTCCCCATTAAGGAAGACGGTTTTAACATCCATCTGTCATATCTCATAGTCATAATATGCTGATATGGTCATAAGAATTCTAATAGACTTAAGCATGGCGACTGGAGAGTAGGTTTCAGTATAATCCACACCATGTGTTTGCGTGAAACCCTTCGAGACTAGTTGTGATTTGTAAGTATGCACTTTCCCATCCATATCAGTTTTCTTCTTGAAAACCCATTTGCACCCAACAGCTTTTGACTGTGGTGGCAAGTCTGATAACACCCAAACTTGATTGTCATACATGGATTGCATCTCTGCCTGCATAGCTTCGAGCCATTTTTCAGACTCTACGTCGTAAGCAGCCTCGTTGTAGGTTAATGGCTCTAGTAGATTTCCATCATCTTCAGCGATCATGAATCCAAGATACGTATCTGGTTCTTGGCGTGGTCTACTAGACCTACGAGGATTTCGTGTTTCCTCTTCCTCAACCAGTGGTTCTGGTTGAGCGTCAACAATTCTTTGTTGAACCACTGGTTCGACTGTAGTCGTAGGTGGATCCTCATTTTCTTCAATTTCTTGTAGCTGTATTTCTTTTCTTGGAGTTTCTGTCCCTAGAAATTCTCCTACAAGAAGACACCCTTTCGAGCAACAAAAACTTTGTTGTCTTCCTGATGATAGAAATAGTATCCTAAGGTTTCCCTTGGATATCCAACAAAGATACACTTATCTGATTTGGGATTGAGTTTGTCTGTGAATGTTCGTCTAACATACGCCTCACAACCCCAAATCTTGAGAAAAGACAATTTTAGCTTTTTACCGTCCAGTGCTCGAACGGAGTCTTTTCTACTGACTTGGTCGGAACCCTATTCAGTGTGAATGTTGCAGTCTCGAGTGCATGTCCCCAAAATGATAGTGGTAAGGAGTGCGACACATCATTGAACGTACCATGTCTAACAAGGTGCGATTCCTCCTTTTTGATACGCCATTAATCTGAGGTGTATACAGAGGTGTGGGTTGTGAAACAATCTCACATTCTTTCAAATGATTTTCGAACTCCTAGGTCAAATATTCGCCTCCCCGGTCCGATCGAAGTGACTTTATTTTCTTGTCCAGTTGGTTTTCTACTTCCCTCTGATATTTTTTGAACTTGTCAAAGCTTTCAGACTTTAGTCTCATAAGAAAGACATAACCATACCTACTGAAGTCGTCAGTAAAGGTAATGAAGTAGCGGTATCCACCTCTGGCTTCAGAAGTAAAGGGTCCACACACATCAGTGTGTATAATCCCTAACAACTCGCCTGCCCATTCATTGTAGTTGAAAGGGCCTTTTGTCATCTTGCCAGATAAACATGATTCGCATATGGCATATGATTCCAAATCAAATGGTTCTAGAAGTCCATCGTCGTGGAGCTTCTTTATGCGAGTCTCATTTATATGACCTAAACGACAAAGCCAAAGATAAGTTTGATTCACATTACTCTTGATCTTTTACTTATGTGATAGATGTCTCGTTCTATGTTATTTAGATTTAATGTATAAAGACCATTATAAGAGTTGGCTTTAAACTATAAATTATCATCTTTTAAACAAGAAATTGGTTTTCAACAAAACTCATAATAAAAACCATTGTCTATAAGTAAATAAAAAGAAATAACATTTTTAATAAGTCTGGGAACATAATAACTATCTTTAAGTTCGAAAACTCTTCCTGAAGGTAACTTGAAACAATATGTTCCTACAGCTTCAACTCTAACCTTAGAACCTTCACCTACTCGTAGATCCACATCTCCTTGCCCCAACCTCTTGTTCTTCTTAAATCCCTGCAAATGATTGCAAATGTGATGACCACATCCAGTATCCAATACCCAGGATTCACTATAAGTAACGAGACAATCTATCATATGGATACCTGAATCACTGAAAAAATCAGTGTCCAACAGTCCCAGGAAATATCCTTGCTGCCACAA
Organism: Calendula officinalis; assembly: GCA_963853835.1. Classification (NCBI taxonomy): domain Eukaryota; kingdom Viridiplantae; phylum Streptophyta; class Magnoliopsida; order Asterales; family Asteraceae; genus Calendula; species Calendula officinalis. Next base: position 46,917,045 of record OY970830.1, on the reverse strand, counting down.
GTTAGGCAACATAAATCAACAAAGTCTCTTAACCAATCATCGAACTCATCCAACTGAACCTCAGGAAGGGGTTCTTCCTCTAGCCTTTAAACATCGCGTATACACAAAAGTTTCTCTGTAACATCCCAAAAATCAGGTATAATTTACAAAATGTTAATAACTAAAAATTAAATATTATCCCCAAAAGTACAAGTAAATGAACGGTCTCATCTTAATAAAATAAAAATAAACCGTCTCATGGATTTTAAATGCAAAATAAATAAAATAATTGTTTTAAAAACATTCGACTCAATAAACGTTTGGAATCCAAATCCATAAAAGCCCCTCGAGTAACAACTCATCCAATGCACTTGCTCTAGTACCTGCAAAATGGGGGGGGGGGGGGAGTGTTTGGGGTCAGCCACACGCTGAGTAGATAAAATCAAAATAAACAAACACATACAAACAGTCCAAGCCACATACATGTTCCCTAAAGACTCTACTCATTTCTCGTTATTAGGCCTTTATAAATTCTCTTTAGGTTCGCCGTGAATTGTGATGATGCTCAACGTACGCCCACCGCCATACGCTCGTCACAACACCCTCTTCCAACACCCGTCCTCTAGGTGTCCCGCAGTACCACGTTAACAGTCGTGTAGTGTACTTGGCTACTCAGGGGAAGAGTTGGCTCTCGCCGTCGCCTCTTGCGATCAGTAATTAGAATCTCATAGTTATTAGGTTAGTTTTATTAACGTGTTGACTCATACAACATGTACTCATATAAAACAAACCATCTCATACTCAACACATATCATCTCAACAGATATGTAAACAACTAGCACATCTCACATGCATATAACTCATAAACATAACTCATGTACGCAGATCAACACATAATGATATGGTACCCAGCTCGGTTACTCAGCATCCACATTTCATTTCCAGATGAATTTAAAATAAACAACACTTAGCACATCGTCAAACAAACAAGCTTATCCCAAAACAATAGCAATTCATGACACATAGCACATAATCATGAAGTGAAAGTAAGTGCAAGTTTTTGTAGTGATATCACTCACCTCAATCAACGTAAGCTCCTAGAAGTGTCCTCGGCACGTACAAGTTGCAACTCAGTTCCTAGAAGGTCCTACATCACATAATAAGGCTAGGATTAAAACTCGGCCCAAAACTCAACTCATAGTATTCAGCCAGAACTCGACACCCCGCGGGAACTGTTATAAGTCCCAAACCGTGTGTTAGATTATTCCCAAATTTTAACCACTGCTAGAAAACGCAGATTACGATAATTTACTGTCTCACGACCCCTGCCCAAAATAGAATCTAAGTATCTCAAAAACTTGTTACAAAATAGGATAGCTGAACCGAAAAAGCTTTTGCGACGTTCTACTAAAACAGAGATATCTTTTAAACCGCAAATCCGATTAACGAGCCGTCAACGGAAACGGAAGGACGAGTTAGAAAACTAGGAGCCTACGCGGGCCAAAAATCCAGAAACCCCTTTTAAATATGATAAAAACCAGACCCGAACTCAGACCACCGAATCTGTCCAAAAACTCAGTTTTTATTTATTTATTTATAAAACCTGTTTTACAAATCCGACATCAACCCATGAAATCCCGAGGCACCCGAAAGCCCCGAGAACCCTTTTTATCACAGAATCTTGTTTTCATATAAGTCTAACTAATTTACTTATTAAAACTTCCTAGTTTAAGGAAATAAAGAACCTAAAGGTTCGGTTTCCGTTTCTCGATATTAATAAAATGTATAAGCATAATCAAAACTTTTTCCCAACCCGACACCATCAAAATCGTATAACCCGAACCAAAAATCGGTTCAAACACAAGAATACTAATTTAATCATAATAGGGTGAAAGAACTATACCCTATGAATCAATATGTGATAAACACGAATACCCGAATCACCAAGAAGGACAACACACGAGGAATGAATTCTCTTTGGATTGACAACGAGCAATACAATTAAGAAAGTAGCTGACCCCTTTTGGTTGGGGCTGCCACGAACACCTCTTCACCATGAAAAGAAAATTGGCAATTTACCTTTGGCAAAAAAAAAACTCCACCGCCACAATTCAAGGTGCAAAATAACCCATCTCCCACGTGTACACTCCTCAAATTTGATACACCTAATCACGTGATCACCCTACTCCTTTCTATAGCTTTTGCCCAGCATTTTTAAGTTCACGAGTCAGGGAAGAATTTCGATCGACGGCCGGAAGAAACAAAGGGCAGGGGGTTTTTCTCTTTAAGGTTTCGGCCAACAATAACAAAGTGGATGGGAAAAAGATTACCCTAATCACCTACTAACCCTTTTCTAATTCTTTATTAGGCCTCTAATCTCAAGCCCAAAACTTAAACGTTGGCCCGACTCGTACTAAATATAAAACGGCTTTCACATATAAAACCGGGTTATGGCCCGAAACGCTCACAGAGATAAATGACGCTAATTAACTTGTTAATTAATTAAACGTCTAAAACTAGCGAAACATATTATAATTTAATTATAAACGTCAATAATTAAAAATCTAATAAACCGTTTATAGATTAACGCGCTAGCCCCGACCCGACGACTAATACAAAACTACATCGAGACACATTCATGTTCATTGAATAACGAATCGTCTAATTACAGGTCGTCTAACTATTTATTTACCCACCTAAATAAAAGAATTAAAAGTAAATACTTAATTAATTAACCCAACATAAATAATTCAATTAACGTCTAATAATACGAGACGTCTTAGTTATTAAATAAAAGTGTCCAACTAGTTAAACGTCTAAATAATAACAAACCGTCTAACTTCATTATAATTAATTTACTAATTATTCATTTCAAATTTAAATATGACAATCAAATTAATATTATTTAATTATTAAAATTTCAGGGGGTTACATTCTCGTGTAATGCTGCAACAATCAAATCAAAATTCCCAACTAGACGCACTACCTTATCTTGATAGTGTTGAGTAAGGGATCCAAACAAAAACAAAACTTGTTCATGTTGGTTTGATGTGCCAGTAACTAGGGTGAGACCATCTAGTAACCTTCTTATATTAGTAAGATGGTCACTCAATGGTTTATCTTCTCCCATTTCATGTGAGAAGATTTCCTGCAAAATGATTGCTTACAATTCTCTGTACTTTCCTTGAACGTCTCCTCAAATACTGAAAAAACTCATAACATGGTTTCTTACAAAGATTATCAGTAATATCTGATAATGATGTAAGAACAAGAATCGACATAACTTGTGATTCATCAGCCAGCCACGTCCTCATAATAATCATCAAGCTCATCATCCTGGACATCTTGTCCTGGTTGTCCCTTGGGCACCTCGTCAATAACATATGGTAAGTTTTGTGCATTTAGGTAGCTCCTAAATTGCACCTTTCAAATTATGTAATTTGATCCAGTAAGCTTCCATTTTCAAGTAATGAGCCTTCGTGATTCTATTGGTGAGTAAAAGGAAAATCTGACTATACAGACATCTATAAGAAAAACAACAAACGGTTAGTGTGATTATATAAATAAATAACTTCTAATATTATTACATTTTAAGAATAATAATTAGACTAGGATCCATATTTCACGCCCTCCAATGCAAGGTTTGGGCACTTCCCATTGGAGTCACGCTATTTCTGGTAGGTACAGCCATACCAATCGCCTATAGACTAGAAATAATTCCTAGATATTCGGGATATCAAGTTGAACAACAAACTTGTACATGTTTTAATCCCTCTAGTGCATTTTGGGCCGGGACTCCCGATTATCGCCAAAATAGATCGCACCACCTAAGGCAGTGTGATGTCTTGCGCCGGGACTCCCGATTATCACAAGACCCTACACACCCTAACACTCGCAATGATTTGAATCCACATCTAAGGTTCTTTCTCCTTACAATGTGAATATCATTGAACAAGTGAGGTGTTCCATTAGGTGGGTTTCACTATGATCTAAGATTTTCTAAAAAGGGTTTTCCTTTGTTCGAAAACTTTTGCCAGTTTTTAATTTTTTTAAAAATTACTTGGTTTTATAAACAAGACTTGTTTATAGAGCCATTTTAATTTAAAGCTTGAATTTATAAATGAACTTTTATAAATACCACATTTTATTTAAAAAACTTGGTTTTATAAACTAACTGTTACCTTTTATTTCAAATAATTACATAAAGAAATAAAATATGCAATTTATAAAATTGCTATGCCATAACCCCAGAAACTTGGTTTTGTTTTTTTCTTTATTTTTAAAATAATAAAATTAATTCCCGAAAAATCTTCAAATAATTTCGAAAATTTTAAAACACAAGGTCAAGGATTTTGGGCTATGGCATTCTAAACGATTATAATTAAAAACATTTTCAATTTTCCTCAATTTGATAATTATCTTGATTTTATTAAACGATTAAAATCATAAGGTTTTATTTAGTTGTTTAAACGTTGTTATTACGAGGCAACATGGCATGTGCGATGCACGGGCTTTGTTCATGATAAAATGTTATTTAAAGCTAAATCGTATACATTGTATTGGTGTAACGGAAAAAGTAGTAAAAGCAAGACTACTAACATGTTTAGGTTGATTGCGAGTGCTCTACTAAATAAGCAAAGTTTGTTGGAGGAAAAAATCAAAGTAACAAAATCGTTTTCATTTTTTTTATTTTGCAATACAAAACATGTTATTCATAACATATAAGTGGTACTATGAAAAACTTCATGGTTTGTCTTTTATAAGGAAAACTATGAATCAATAACAATATATTTTCAACTAATGTCGATTAATGCAAACATTATGTCAAACTTCTAATTGTACATTTTTCTCCAAAAGTACGTAATAAAAAATAGAAATCCATACAATTACACAAAAACATGCATCTCTCTAATAAAATACTAACAAAATCGTTATCATCACATTTTTTTACATGGATATTCTGTTGGGTAATAAGCTAAAATCATTTGAAAACTCAACATCATTTGCATCTAGATAGTGTGCTATTTATAGTTTATAATATGTAACTTCTAGTTAAATGAAAAGACTATTATTTAACTGAATTTACTACTATTTTTTATGCTAAACTATGTCTTATTTAACTGAGGCTTGATTATTTTTTTAATATATGGTTTACTACATTTATTCATGAACATAGACAAAAACTCAATTTTCATTTCGAACTTGGTTTTAATTAAATGCAACATCTAGTTCTTCCAATCCAACCAAAGATACGTGTTTATTGTAGATTGTGATATTTATTTATTGTATATGAAGTAAAACAAATATTGAACGGTAAATTGATTATGTTGTACATGAAGTAAAATGATACTACACTAATCCTACCTTTAATTCGGATATATATTGTATATTGAGTTTAAAATATTTATATTTATTGTAATTCTTCCTATCTAGCACCATTCAACCTCTTAGCTTCTAAAAACGGATGAGTATGTTTAATATTGAATTGAAATGGTAAATTGATTATTATTTCAAGACTTTTCATATGACAATTTGAGTTTATTAGTCATAATTATTTCTTCAACTTATAAATATATTAAATAATTATAATTAAATTATACTTATTTTTATTATAAAATGGTCTTTATTACTTATTTTAATTTACTAATAATTATTTCAAGACTTTTCATAGGACAATTTGAGTTTATTAGTCATAATCATTTCTTCAACTTTTAAATATATTAAATAATTATAATTAAATTCTACTTATTTTATTATAAAATGGTTTTTATAACTTATATTAATTTACTAATAATTATTTCAATACTTTTCATGTGACAATTTGAGTTTATTAGTCATAATTATTTTTTATTCATATCTATGACCAAAATTCAACTTTATTATATATTAAATAAATGTAATTAAATTCTACATTAGTTTAGACATTATTTCATGACTTTCAATATTACAATTTGATGAAGTTATTAGTTTTTATTATATTTTTTTATATTACAATAGTCTTTTTCATTACATTAATTTATTAATCATATTTATGACAAACTATACATTAGTTTATTACTCGTAATCATTTTCTAATAATTATTCTAAAACTCATGATAAGTCAATTTATTAGATTTTATTATAAATATACATGAGTTTATTACTTATATTTATTTACTAATAATATTATTTCAAGACTTTTGATATGAAAATTTTATAGAGATATTAGTTTTTACTATATTCTTCTTGTTACATTAATTTCTTATTTTTATGACAAAACGCAACTTTTAAATATAATATATTAATTTATTTATATTTACAAATATGTAAGCGAACTCTTATATGAAAATGAAGGATCTTGTTTATTATAAACTTTACTACATATTGATTATTAAAGTAATGTACAATGTGACTTGCCTTCACCTCCAATCATCATTTGTTCCTTTTGTTTTCCCGTTTGCATTGTCGTCATGCCTTGTGTTGCCCAACGATCGTATCATCAACCCACATGTTTATCTATTGGTGTGTGTCATATATACTATCTAAGCTTTAACACTTGAGTATAAGTATAATTAAAGAATTATATAATCAAAGAACTAAACGATATAATCACAGAATTATGAGGAACTAAATCATAATCATACTGACTTGAGTATAAGATATTTTGAAATCTTCATAGTAGCCGCCGGAGATAGTCGATCCTACAAAATAAACAAACCTAAATTAAACAATGTATCATTACACAAAAATCACTTAGAAAACAATCGAGACATATTTCATTCACCGATTCACCAAAATGAAATTTATAATAATAGGAGAATATATGAATAAAATTAACAACCACACCTACCAATTTATACTAAATGTATAAATTAATTAATAATTTAATATGTGTCTTTACACATGCTAGAAACTAAAACCTATATATTAAGTGTAACAATTTAATTTTAATTAATTAATCTTAAATTGTGACACTTCATCTACTTGAATATACTTTTGGGTTAAATCATCTAATTAAATAACTTTAAGAGTTAAATACAACATCAAACATAATACTCATTTTTGTATGTTATGTAGTAGATATTCAACTATTTTTGCGATTCAGAAATGTATGGACATCATTATTGTTATGTTTGTGGTAAACTTTATTACATTATAATTATTTTGTTTATGGTAAAACTTTTGATCTTACAATTGATAAATTTATTATTTCTTAGAAATGGTTAAAATTTTAATCCTACAATAGATTAATTTATTATTATTTATTATAAATCGATTTATTATTTTGTTTATGGATTTCTTATAAATTGATTAATTTATTATTATTTCTTATAAATGAGTTTATTACTTTATTATTATTTTGTTTATGGTAAACTTTATTACATTATTATTATTTTGTTTATGGTAAAACTTTTGATCTTACAATTGATTAATTTATTATTTCTTATAAATGGTAAAATTTTAATCCTACAATAGATTAATTTATTATTATTTATTATAAATCGATTTATTATTTTGTTTATGAATTTCTTATAAATTGATTAATTTATTATAACACGGAGTCAACGAGGTATCTACAGACCCAAAACTCTTTTTAATCTTCACGCCCAACACACACCTTCTCGCATTCCAAAAAATCCGGTTCATGCTCTTCGTGACCCAAATCGGAAAATGGCCATGACCGCCGAATACCAAGCTCTTATTAAAAATGAGACCTTGACTTTAGTACCCCGTCCTAAAAACGTTAATATTATGCGATGTATGTGGATTTTATCTCATAAAGTTCGTGCTGATGGTTCTTTTGAGAGGCATAAAGCCCGCCTTGTAGGTGATGGAAAAACACAATGCGTTGGCATTGATTGTGGTGAAACGTTTAGCCCGATAGTTAAACCGGCTACCATTCGGACCGTGCTTAGCCTATCTCTCTCCGAAGATTGGCCGATTCGTCAACTTGATGTGAAAAATGCATTTCTCCATGGTACGTTGAATGAGACGGTGTACATGCATCAACCGTTGGGATTTTCGTGACCCGGTTCACCAAGATTATGTTTGCTTACTCTATAAGTTATTATATGGATTGAAGCAAGCCCCATGGGCTTGGTACACCAGATTTGCTGATTATGTATCCACCTTTGTTTTACTCACAATATTTCAGATAACTCGTTGTTTATTTTTAGAAGGGTAATCAAATGGCGTGTCTTCTCTTATATGTCGATGACATCATCCTCACAGCATCATCAGATCACCTGCTAAACAAAATTATTTCTTCACTTGCATCTGAATTTGCAATGAAAGATTTGGGCATCTTGAGTTCTTTCTTGGGTATCTCGGTTGCCCATCAATCCAACGGCTTATTTTTATCTCAATCAAAATATGCTATGGATATTATTGAACGTGCAGGGATGACTGCATCTAAACCGTCCGCCACCCCTGTGGACACCAAACCTAAACTAAGTGCCAAATCAATCCCACCGGTTTCTGATCCATCCTTCTATAGAAGCCTTTCCGGTGCACTCCAGTATCTTACATTCACTTGGCCAGATATTTCTTATGCCGTTCAACAAATATGCTTGTTTATGCATGACCCATGAGAGGTCCATTTTGCTGCTCTCAAACGTATCCTACGGTATGTATGGGGCACCCTCACACACAACTTACAGTTGTACAAGTCATCTATTTCTAGTATCTTGGCCTATACTGATGCAGATTGGGGTGGGTGTCTCGATACACGACGGTCCACATCCGGATATTGTGTCTATCTCGGTGATAATTTAATATCATGGTCCGCTAAACGCCAACCCACTTTATCGAGATCAAGTGCCTAAGCAGAATACCGGGGTGTTGCAAATGTTGTTGCGGAATCATGTTGGCTACGAATCTTGTTACTCGAACTCCACTGCCGAATTGACAAAGCAACATTGGTTTATTGTGACAATATCAGTGCTATTTACTTATCAGGGAATCTGGTTCAACACAAGCGTACAAAACATATTGAAATGGATACCACTTTATCAGGGAAAAAGTAGCACGAGGTCTTGTTCGGGTTTTACATATTCCATCTCAGTATCAGATCGCCGAGATCTTCACCAAAAGTCTACAACTAGTATTATTTGAAGACTTCAGAAACAGTCTCAACGTTCGTAAACCTCCCGCTATGACTGCGGGGGAGTGTTAGAATATACCGTATGGTATATTCTTTATTCTTGTATTAGTTGTAAATATTGAGTCAATACACATATTTGGTAGGCAATAATACTTAGCATGATTGTAGCCTTGACACAAGACTACCTTTGTATATTTAAGTAACACTCAATGGAAAAAAAAGGCAAGAGATTATATTCTTTCATGGTATTAGTCATCTATTGATCCATTCCTTTCTAGCTTTGTTTCCTTCCGCTGCATATCTCTTCCAAACTCGATTCTCTTCTCCAAAAGTTCCAGCCGATTGTTTTGTTTTTTCCTTGTTATTCATCATCTTCATCATGCCGGATAACAACAATACTTCCACCCCTACCAATAACAAGTTCCTCCCTACTCTCGGTGTCTCTAACATCTGAAACCATGTACTTATTCAACTTGATTTAGCCAATGTTCAATTTGAAGGGTTTCATTGTAACTGATTGACCACTTGGGTCAACCTCCTAGTATGCTTGGTTCAAACCATACTGTCAAGAACATGAACTTGTTCTTGCCGGTTAAACCAACTAGCTAGTTTAATCCCTAAAAGCGGAACTGAGATTAAACTTAATCCTTAAACCCTAAAGGATTATGGGATGTTGGAAATCTAAACTAGATTAACAAGAAAAGAAGCCTTGTACGAAAAACTCGAACACACACACATACTTGTGTGTAATTCGACTAATCACCAAGAACCCTAGGGTTCTTGGTGCCGAATTCGTACAAAGGGAGAAAGGGGGAAAAGGGTTTCCCAAAAACATACCTTAGATTGCTCAAGATTAATCCACCAGTGATAAACACAACGAGAAGCCCTCTAGATAAGCTCTTGTAATGAAACTTATTCGACATACTAGAAGAACACGAAGAACACGAAGAACACCAAGCTTGGTGTTCTTGGCCCTTGGTGATTTCGGCCGATAAAGGGAGGAAGGGGGAGGCCAAATTCGTGGCTAGGGTTGTGGTGGAATGAGCACCTTACAAGGGAACCCCAAGCCTTCTATTTATAATAGAAGGACTTTCACTTAGGGCCCTTCTAGTTTAATTAAGATTAATTCTTAATTAAACTTATCCTTTTACACAACCAACCCTTATAGTTTATCTAGTTATTATTGTTGCACTTAATTATTAAATGTCTAGTATTATTACACTAATATATTCCGTATATTATATACACGAAATATATATACTTTGTATTTATACTTTTAATAATTAATTATATAATAAACCTTATATAATTTAGACAATAATATTATCCAACACCATATGATTTAATTACTTTAAATCATATTATGGATAATCTATAATTAACACATTGTATATTTACTCAACTAGTAAATGTACAAATACTTGTATTAATTAGTTAGATAAACTAATCTAGTAATAAGTTGAACTTAACTTAATACTTAACTGATTCATAAAGTATCTCAAACCAAATACCTCAGGCTTAAGGACAATCCTAGTGAACAATACTTTTGAACTTTTCAACCACGAAGTATTGTCACGGTGGTCAATCCAATATTCGTCGAGCTCCAACAGAATATCACCGATATTTGGTTTACACAAAAACTTGTGTAGCTATCTTCGAAGAACTTCGAATCTACCACCAAATACCGCGATAACGTTAACGTCCCATCAAGGTTCCCACCAAGACGAGTAGTCACGGATTTATATCTTTTGAATAAAATAAATTTTATTCATGGATATTCTTAAAACATACAAAGTCTGAATAACAATGATACTAATTCATGTATCATTCCTAACTGGACCAAGATACTGAATTATTACTAGATCATTACTTATTCCTTTTGTTCATGTTGATTACTTAATGACTTTTACAACCTTAATTGTAACCTTATCACTGAACTAGTATTTGAAAAAATACTATTTCTTTTGCCTTTGCTAGATTTTGTTCTTGCAACATTCTAGAACATATTCTAGTCTTGCCTTTTTATGCAATTCGGCAAACATAGGAGGATTGGAAAGTAACTCCTTAGTTTCTTGAATTCATAAAATTCTCCTTGTAACTAAAGCCTCTTTTAGTTACTTGATTTGTAGATATATCATTACTAGTTAAAGAAATTTCCTTAAATGATTAACTTATTCACTAGAGTGTGAATATCCTATTAGATTTGCAATAATTAATCACAAGACTTGTGACCACGCTATTAGGCTTGCAATAATCTAATCAACAATCATTTATCATTTCTCTTAACTCTTTGGCTAACGACTTGGTAATATCTTGTTGTTAATATCCTAACTAACTTACTATATTCATTAGTACCTCTAATGAATATGTTAGTCATAGCTCCCACTAAATTTTATGGAAATCAGCATCACTTAAACTACTACTTTTGACCTAGTCAAAACTCATAGTTTAACCCTTTAAGAATTAATCAATTATCAAAGTCATCATTTGGAATTGCGAATATCCAACATTCCTTTTGAGGGAATCATGACTTTCATTGGTTACTGTATCTAACAAGTATAAGACACTTGAAACGATACTTCCAATTCTTAAGTGTATTAGTATCTTCTAAGAATCTTATTTAATGCCAAAGTCATTTCTTGGATTTCTCAAATATCCATTATTCCTATAAGGGAATTATGACTTGATCAAATGTTGTATTTATTACAAGTATAAAAGACTTGCAATAATACCTTTTAATTCTTAAATTCTTTAATACAGTTTGTCCCTTTTAAGAGTTCATTTAATGTCTAAGTCATTTTCCTTGGATTATACGAATATCCAATTATTCCTATTAGGGAATTATGACTTCATTAAATTCCTTTATCACAAGTATGAAAGACTTGTAATAATACTCTTTTAAAGTCTATCTTGATTATATCCAATATAATCATACTATATCAACACTAATACTTTAAAACTTACTATCATAAGTAACCATTACTTAAGATGTTTTAAATGAGTTCAATGTACCTTGAACTTTATGCTTTCCATAAAAACTCTTAAATACTTTCATTAGAAAAACTTTCTAATTACTAGCTTCTAAGTAATTTGAGCTTCTAAGATATTCACACAACAATCAAACAAATATAAACAATGAGATCATTATTAAGTCAATACTTGACTTTATAATCTAGTCATTAAACTTGACTAGTATAATCAACACACATGCACACACAATATAATTCAACCATGGATTCAACGATATACCAAAATTTATCATAAAAATAGAAAATGTAATTTTGTTCAAAACAACTTAAAAACGAAAATTGTTTTACTGAATCCATCCGAAAAATACTGAATTAAAACGTGGTGCTTGTGGGATCATTATCTCATGTTAGTCCATCTCACTTTTCATCATCTCATGCAATAAACGATTGCTAAAGTTGAGTTACTCGCAATAACTTTTACAAGTAGGAAAAGGAGTATCTAGAAGTTGGTCAAGTCAACTGAGTAGCAAGCATGACCTCCTACCCTTTGACCCTCGCTACAACCAAGACACCGTTACTCGGTCCTTGTCTTGTTTGGCTTTACCTTCTTGACCTTTTGTTTGGCTGAGATCGGTTTTACCCTTACCCTTTCCACTGCGCCTCTTTCTCTTTTCTCTACCATCATCAGTTACTACGAGATCATTCTTAAACTTGGTCCCCAAACTCAACTCATCAGTATTGAGCACAGAATGTATCTCAACAATGGATTGCTCCATGTTTTGCATGTTGTAGTTGACTACATAAGACTTATAGTCATCTAACAACGAGTTGAGTATCATTACTGTTGCTAACTGCAACGGTACTGGGTGTCCTAGTCCTTTTAAGACGATCCATGTGCTCTTTCAATTTCATGACGTGAGCACTCACTGATGATCCCTTAACCATCTTGCAAGAGTCGAACACTCTAAAAGCATAATATGCTTGTACTGGTTCATTTCTAGCATTCGCGTGAGGGGCATTTAGCATTGCTCTTTGTAGGACATTTCCTTTCTCAAATGCCTAAGCACAATCCGAAGATCACGCTTCCAATTGAGAAACTTTGACCTAATCAATTTGTCCTTTTCTAGAAACAAGCGTAGTGAGAGATTATTGGTACGTGTCGTTTTGGTTGTTGCTGCCGTCTACAAATCAAACCCAGTTTAATAAGTAATCATCAACAAACATCTCTAAAATATATTATAAACCCATAATTTATATTTTAGGCCTAGGATCCATATATCACATTCTCGCCGCAAGGTTTGGGCACTTCCCAACGAGACATGCTGTTTCTGGTAGGTAACATCCTTACCGATCGTATCAAAACTTGACACGATTCCTAGGGGTCGTAGAATCTTTAGACTTATAACTTATTACACCCTTGTATGAATTTAATCATACATTTCTAAGTTGCAATAAAGTCTAGTATGTTTATTCTACTCAAGTACTTTTTGGGCCGGGACTCCCGATTATCACCGAAGTAGATCAGACCATCTAAGACAGTGCGATGTTCAGCGCCGGGACTCCCGATTATCACAGAACCTTACGCACCCTAACACTCGCAATGATTTGAATACATATCTAAGGTTTTTTCTCCTTACAATATGAATATCGTTGAACAAGTGAGGTGTTCCATTAGATGGATAGTACTTAGATCTAAGATTTTCTTGGGTTTGTTTAAGTCTTTAAACTAAACTTAAACCTTATTCCAATCTTAATCATGTAAAATGTGTGACTTGTGAATTCAAGAATTCTACAAGACACCTTTTTAAATCTTAAGAATCTTTTTCTTTAAAACTTATAGTTTCAAAGGTTTGCGCGATTTTATATGTATACCTAAAACGAGGTGTACAAGACGTTTTACTAGGTTTTGTGAAAAACCTTTTTTCTATAAAACTTGCTCGTTTTATTTTCTTTGAAAAAACATGAACCATATGTTAAACTTTAAAATGTGAATTTTAATCCCTTTATGATTCATAAAAATGAATCATAATCCTAGTTTAACACACTTTTTCACTTATTTAATAATAAAATTAAACACTTAATTTAACTTCATTAAATTCACCAAAACTATGTCCTAAGGACATCTTTATAAACTTTGCGATTTTCTTGTGTAGCTCCCACTAACTCCAACAACCATGATGGAACTTGAGTAAACACAATCACCAGTCTATCCTTGGTGAAACTAATAAACTTATTATATAAAGACTATATATAATAATTCTTAGTTTGTTTAAACCTTTCTTACATTTAACTTGAACTAATTAAATATAGGTTCTTAAATTTCCTATGTTATTTTACCCTTGATCATTAATCTAGTATTTTACGTAACTCGTAATATACTTGTATAAATAACTAGTTATAATTACTTACAACTTTATACAATCTAATTATAATATTTATAACTTTTGTATCATCTAATTATAATATAATTTCGTTTGTACAATTTCTAGTTGTTTACAACTTTGTACATTCTAGTTCAAATTATAACTTAATACAAATTTCTAGTTACTTAATATTATAACTATGATCAAAATAACATTTAATTTAATTGTTCCATTTAATCTTGTATTATATATATACATAATTTATTTCTTTAAAAAACTTATAACATTCTTAGTAAGAATATTACACCTAATTTGTACATTTGTATTTTAACTTAGACTAATTAAAATACGTACAAACTATTTTATCCTTTAAAATCACTTTTAAATAATTTGAAAAAATCCGAAAATTATATATAATAATATAAATACATCTTGTTAATTTGAAGACTTTAAAATTAACACTTCTCTTTTATCCTTAATTAAGTTTAATTAATTAAACCCTTATCTCATTTTTGATAAATTAAAACCTAGTTTTAATTTACTTGATCAATAACGCCCTTTTAGCTATAGATTAATCCTAATCAATCCTATTCAAAAAAATTATTAAACTTTGTTTAAATTCTAGGATAGATTATAACTTTAATAGATTTATTTCAACTTATTTAATTTAAATCTTCTAAACAAAAACTTTGTCTAGATTTCTAGATTTAAAGCACTAGTTTTAATAAACTCATTAAAACAATAATCAAACCTTAATTAAACATAAACTTGTTTAATTTTCTAGGTTCTAGATTATGTTCTTGATTAATCCTATTAACCAATTAAACTAAACTAGTTTAATGTTCTTGGTCCTAGGGTTCTTTAGAGTTTCGAAAATCTTAAGCCTAAGAATCTTTTTCACCAATTAAACTTAACTAGTTTAACATACTTGGTGTCCAAGATTCCTCCTAGATTTCGAAAATCTAAGGGATTAGGAAAGAATCCTTTTGACCAATTAAACTTGACTAGTTTAACATACTTGGTACTAGGGTTCTTCCAAGATCACAAAATTTTTTTTTTAGAAAAAGGAAAGAATCCTTTTGATCAATTAAACTTAACTAGTTTAACATTCTTGATCCTAGGGTTCTTTCTTGATCACGAAAATTCTAGGGAGAAGAATCCTTTTGACCAATTAAACTAAACTAGTTTAATGTTCTTGGTCCTAGGGTTCTTTTAGTGATTTCAAAAATACTAGGGTTAGAATCCTTTTGACCAATTAAACTAAACTAGTTTAATATTCTTGGTCCTATGGTTCTTTACCCTCATTCGAAATCTATGAGGAAGAAAAGAAGAAGGAACGAAAAAAAATTAAAAAAACTTGGAAATTAAACAAACAAAAACTTTGTTATTCTTGTTTAGATTTCTAAACCAACGCTCTGATACCACTGAAGGGTTTCATTGTAACTAATTGACCACTTGGGTCAACCTCCTAGTATGCTTGGTTCGAACCATACTGTCTGTTGGAATATGCTTCACGTACATGACATATAGTTATATGGCTAGACGTATGTGAGCCTAAAGGGTCACACACTTATACACCAAACACCATTTAATATATATAATATAATTAGGGTAATTATATTATTTATATAAACTATAATTAATTGGCTAGTTATGTTTTAATTAATTGTTAAGTTAAAACATATTAGTGAGTAATCATAAAGAATCAAAAGTACAAGGGGCTAAGTGTCATATCTCCTAACTTGTAATCCTACCCTATATATGAGGCCTAAATTTGAAGAGGGTTTGACACCATGGCAATTCCAAGCATTCCTATTCGTCCATAATGCCACTTGGAATTCCCTGATTGGTCCACGTCATTTGCACTAATACAAACGAATCTGGTACAGCTTACGGTCTACATTCATACGCTCCATATACGGCAAACGAATCTGGTACGGCTTACGGTCTACATTCAAATGCTCCATATACGGCTTCCTACATACAAGGAAACAAATAAATAACTATTTAAAAGATCCTACATACAAGGAAACAAATAAATATTTAAAAGATCAATCAGCGACTCAATCGTATTTTATTCAGAAGTGATACACGACTCAATATAATTTCCATAAAACCGGCATTCTATGATTACAGCATAAAAAGCTGGATTGTGCAACGGAACCAGACTTCAGATATTACGGATTACGACATAAAAAGCTGGATTCTTCATTTAATAAAATGCTCGTGTAACATTTCTTCATTTACCGTTTTTTGTACAAAATCATCATCACATCTATCGATTATTACGTCATTTAGAAATATATAAAGTTTTTGGACATTTTTCTACATACTAAAATTTACAGCATACCCGCCCATCGGGCGGGTTTTGTAGCTAGTTAGGGTATATATACTTAAATTGGGGAGCAAGAAACCTTAACCCTAATCCCCTCCCTTATTGTGATAAGCAGCCGCATCTAAAAGAAATGTGTGCATACGGGAAAAGCAAAGAGGAAGAATAAGGGGTTTTGTTTTCTTGGTCTCTCGAACGAACAAAAAAAAAAACCATAACTACTTCAATTGGCTTTTCAAATATTTCGTCCAGTAGAGTTGACAACAAAATCATTTTGTTGTCACTTGTTCTTTACGTACGAAACTCACAAATATGATTCTTGCTCAAGGGATTAGCATCCCATATGGTGTTCTTGATATGATGTAGTGTGGATACTATTAGAGAAATTCTACCTTGAATTCTTGGAGTTCTTCATCCTCATTCGTTGGTGTAATCAAAGGCTTCAAGGGTATGATCTTCATACTAATCTCTTTGATTATTTATGCTTAATTACTTCGTCAATATGTAGATCCTTGATTGGTGATTTATATTATTTTCCGCTGCGTTTTACTTGATTAAACCGTAAATCACTAACAGTGGTATCACGAGTCATCATTATTGATGATTTAATTAGCAAGTTTTTTGTAAAAAGTAGCAAAATCCGAATTTTTGGCCCCTAGAGGCGTGCGAACGGAAAGAAAAGAACCCTAGGGTTCTTTGTTTTTTTTAATTTTCGAAAATTTTATTAAAATTGGGTTAAAAGTTTGATTTTTTGGAACCCTAATTGCTACTAGTTACAAAAACCTAAAATAAAAAATTAATCTTGTTTATTGAATTTTTTATATTATTTGGCTTGGAATTTTATTTTAATTGTTAATTTATCATCTGGCAAAACATGTATTTTTGCCATATACCAAGCCAAAACCTAGTCAAATGTTGATTAATTGTGCAAAACCGATGAAAATCCTAGATCGTTTGTGATTGAGTTGAATGCATGGATTGGTTGTTTGTTTGGAAAAGCCGTGGTTTTTGGCGATGTTGTAATTTTTATTTTTTATTTTTATTTTGGTGCCATTTTTTTGGGGCAATTTGTCAATGTAAAAGTAATAGAATAGGTTGTATTTCATTATTTTTTGTATTGTAAATTGTTGACCAAGATTGAAGAAAAATGAAGAAAACAACAAATTTCCGTCACCGACGCGAGGGCTGTACGAAAACAGGTTTTCCAGGAGCATACGGACTCCGTTTTGGGCGATTCAAAAGCCTAAAATGCTTTCACAGTCGTGGGCTACAACTTTCCAGAAGGCAGGGAAGACCAACGAGGACTCCTTCAGTGACTTTTCGGGCTTCAAAGTCTGCTGGAATTTCCTGACAGATTGCATTTTTTCACAAAATTTGGTTTCTACTTGCTCAAGAATGTCTTGGAGCAAGTGGGAGCCCATTGGGTTTATGTTGGCCTGCTCGGGTTCATGTTGGCCCATCCCCTAGCTTGACCCTTCGGTCCGTCGTGATGACTCACGTGACCGAACTTAGGTTATCATCGGTCGAGGTTTTGCACAAATTGTGTTGCATGTTTTATTATATGTTTGTGGTTGTGACATAATTTCTATATGATACAAATAATAAACAACTAAAAATATGATTTTTGAAACACAAACATTAAAACATCCAAAATTTTAATCATCTATGATTACTTGTTAATCATTGATGATTACCCTTTAATCTAAACTTGTTTTTGAGATTAAAACAAAAGTTTAAATATGATTTGAAACTTATAAATTTAATAATCGCTAAAACGTTTTTTACCGCTTATTAAATCGACTTATGAAGTGGTATGAATGAAGTACATGATTCATTCATATCTTAAATAAATTTTTTTCCTAAAATTTCATACCTAAAATTTAAGTCACGCCGTCCAATTGGTTGAAATCACTTGCTTCTACTTTTAAATTCACGTGAGACGTGGTTTGAATTTAGATCCGAGGTCATTATTCTCTACGCGTGAGACCTAGATCTATTTTGACATGATTTCACATTGGATGACTTAATCGAGTTAACGGTGAGACCTTGACTCGAGGCGAAGATGCGACAAACATGCCACTTGACCCTAGATGCTTGTTCACTAGGTGCCATGAAGTCCCATACCTCTAAGAGTTGCACTAGTAATGCAATTGTTGATCGTCACCTGCCTATTGGATCTATCATCTCTAGCAGATCAACTGATGCAGTGATAGAAGCTCAATGGGATCTTAGCTTTTAATTAAAATTAATTGGGTAGTTAATTGATTAAAAGAAATTATTATTGAAAATACTATTTTTTGAACTTTGTGTGTTATACAGATAACAACAACAAATCAAAACCTAAGTATCTCCACTCTAAAATCAGTTAGGCCTTTCCTGAGGCACCTCCTGCCAATGCTTCTGTTGCTGTTCGTCCAGCCTTTACTGAAACGGTTAACGAACACCAAGAAGTCGCTACTCCTATGCTTGTGAGCATGAACCCCGAGATTCGAAAGAACTTCGAGGAACTCACAGCATATGACATGATAAGCGAGTTGAAAATGATATTTCAACAACATGCAGAACTTGAACTGTTCAAAACAGTTAAAGCATTCAACGCTTACAAGCAGGAGGACGGCCAATCAGTTAGCACTTACATCTTGAATATGAAATGCTATATTGATCAAATGGAGCGTCTTGGTTACCCATTGCCACAAGTTCTTGGAATGAGCTTGATTCTTACCTCACTATCCAATGACTATGACTAGTTTGAAAAGTGTTTTAAAAGTACATAGCATGGGGAAGACAATCGTTGATAACATGCTATGGTAAAACTAGTTGAGCAAAGGTTACCCAATTCTTTTCTAGGAATCAGGGAAGGTAAATCCGCAAGCACAAGGCAAGAGTCTAGGTAAGGGTAAGCTAGTTTACTTTTTCCAAACCTACGATCCCCCCACCTGCTAAAAAGGAGCACCCTGCAAAGGATATTTCTTGACATCATTGCGATGAAACTGGCCATTGAAGGAGGAATAGTCCTGACTACTTGGCAGAGTTGATGAAGGACAAATGTGTTCTGGCTAGCACATTAGGTATCTTCATTATAGAACTCTATACTTTTCGTAATAAATCTTGAGTGTATGACACTAGTTGTAGAACTCACATTTACACAAATGTGCAAGATTAAACGTGAAGTAGAAAGCTAAATGAATGTAAGCTGTGATCTTATCCTTCCTAATGCCTTAATTATTGTTTTGAACAATTGTCAATTATGCATTGTTTAGCTTTATCGTTTGTTGAATAATGGATTATGATATTTTGTTTTATGAAAAATAACATGTTTTTATTACTATTCCTTGTAATAGTATATTTGAAATTAATATGCATGATCCTAATTCAAACGATAGTTCTATATACAAATGTAGCACTCAAGAATCCAAAACGGTTTGGATTCCATTTACCTAGAGCATTGTCATCTTTTCCACATAAACAAGAAACGCATTTTGTTACTACAACTCGACGGGCTTCTTTACAAATGATTATGAATCATTTAAAATGCCTCTCTTGTATATTATGGAAAGATAACAAGAAAGCTTTTCTCCCATGTTAGGCGAAAGAGCTAAAATTCTACTTGGACTCATACATACTGATGTATGCGGCCCTTTTAGAACAAAGACTAGGGAAGGTGCCACCTACTTTATAACTTTCATTGATGATATCAGTCTCTTTAGTTATGTTTACTTGATTAAACATCAACATGAAAGTTTTGATGATATCAGTCGCTATGGTTATGTTTACGTGATTACACATAAGCATGAAATCTTTGAAACGTTCAAAGCTTTCTAAAGTAAAGTAGAAAATCAACTCGGCAAGATAACAAAGGCTTTCTGTCCTGATCAAGGAAGAAAGTACATGAGTCAAGAGTTTCTAGATCATCCAACACATTGTGAGATTGTCTCACAATTCACTCCTCCATACACTCCACAAGATAATGGTGTGTCTGGATGGAGATATCGGACCCTGTATGACATGGTTCGGTCTATGATGAGTCCTACTACTCTTACACTATCCTTTTGAGGGGCATGCACTGAAGTCTGCTGCTCGAATACTTAATATGGTTCCGACCAAAAGGTTAAAAAGACACCATATGAGATATGGCGTGGGAAAGTCCCTAATTTGTCTTACTTGAAGATCTAGGGTTGTGAGGATCTCGTGGAACGAGACACGCCGAACAAACTTGAGCCCATACCTATCAAGTATATCTTCGTTACTATTTTACTTCCCAACTAAGAACAAATTGTTGTTAGTCGGTATGCTGAGTTTGTTGAGAACAGTCTCATTTCACAAAGCAAGTGGGAGCACTATAGACTTTGAAAAGATTCAAAGCGAAGATGCACAACCTTCTGGTAACACTAGCAAATATCACATTGAGGCTGAACATATAGATGTTGGACCACAGGATGATGTGTTCCCTTTCGTAGGTCCGCAAGGACACCTCATGCACCTGAATGATATAGACTTATGTCGATGCTGAGGAGTAAAGTTTTGAGGATCATAATGAACCCCCTAACTATCAAGTTGCATTATCGAATTTTGAATTCGAAAAATGACTTGAAACTATGAATGCGAAAATGAAATCCATGAGAGACAATCAAGTTTTGAACTTAGTTGATCTTTCTCAAAACAGTAAGACTGTTGACATGGATGAAAATATACACACCTATAAAGCTCTTCTAGTAACAAAAGGTTACACTCAATCCTACTGGATTGACAATGATGAAACCTTCTCGCCTGTTACTAAAGACATTAGGATTCTTATAGCCAAAGTACTGTACTATGACTATGAGATTTGGTTAATGATGAAATCAAAACGTTTGTTTCACCTAAAACCCAAATTGAGCATGTGTATATATGAAAGCTAGTGGGAGCGTTGTCGTTTCTCAAGTCATACATGTTGATGACATGTCACTCATGTGAAACAATATATCAATGCTACAAGATGAAAATCCTGGCTTGGAAAATGTTTTGACATGAAGGATTGTAGGGATACGATATACATACTTGGAGTAAAGATCTATAATGATAGATCAAAGAGGTTAATTGGTTTAAGTCAAAGTGCTTACATTGATAAAATTCTAAACGGTTTAGAATGGTACTCCCAAACGAGGAAGTCCTCGTATGCCACACAATGTAAACTTGAGTGAGACTCAAGGACCTTCCACACCTGATGTGGTGAAGCGAATTAATGTAATCCCCTATGAATCGCTATTCCATTCATCATGTACGCTATAAGGAGCACTAGGCCAAATGTAACGTCCTTAGGGGACCTTACTAGAAAATACCGACAAAATCTATGAGAGAGTCACTGGATTGTTGTTAAGAACACATTGAAGTATTTTGAAATACTGGATATATGTTCCTTGGTTATGGTGGAGATACCAAACTGAAACTAAGTATGCTTGCTATACTTATGCTAGTTTTGAAATAGGTCGTGATGACGCTAGATCCTATTTACGAAGGTTCACTACATTCGAATGATTTATCGAGATATGTGAAATTCGTACTCTTAAAATTCAAACAGATAACTAACTAGCTGACGTTTTATCAAACTCAATGTCTTGTACCAAACATATTGGATATGAATGGAACATTGGACTTCGACAAGCTAGTAGTTTCATGTACATCTGTTTTAGTATTTGGATAATGGAACGGTGAGCAGTTTATATTGGAATAAATTGTTATATTTGATATGATCGTTTTTATATGAATATCTATTGTGTTCTATATTTGCATGTTTATATCCTTGAATATTTACTGCGTTTTATATTCTAAATTGTCCATTGTCATATTAATAATATGGGAATATTATTAAGACAAATCTGAGGGCATTGATGACATCATCTTAGTATGACTAAGGATGATGAAATCAAACTCACATGTTGTTCATTGTGATGCACAATTGGACTGCCCAACCTATGAGAAATCACTTCCTGGATTTATGTCACAAGTGAATCTCACAAAGGCTTTGTCGCTTATCCTCTGACTTGAGATGCAAGCTGGTTTGTGTATGTGGAGTGCCAAACTTTGATGTGGTTAAACGCTGACCTGAATAAGGCTGCTATAACAACCATCATCGGGTTGGTCATTAAGCGTATATCAAACACGTGTAGTCAATAAAGAATTTGTTCCTCCACATGTTTGGATTTGATACTACTGTGCCCCTCGATGATTTGAATAAATGCTTGTACGGCCGTACCCAAAGGTAATCGATAAACAGAATCGTTGAAATTTTAGATTGACATTAATCCTTGTCTAAAATTCAACATGGTATCAGTAACAAAAGGATAACTGATTGAAAAACTTTGAACCTGGACTTTTCTGAAACTCACTCATGTACTTCTAGGGGCATTGGCGGGTTGCTATACTCTAACCTTTGCTTGTATAACTACTTGATTGTTATGACGTGCGCAAGTGGGAGCTGTTGGAATATGCTTCACGTACATGACATATAGTTATATAGCTAGACGTATGTGAGCCTAAAGGGTCACACACTTATACACCAAACACCATTTAATATATAATATAATTAGGGTAATTATATTATTTATATAAACTATAATTACTTTGCTAGTTATGTTTTAATTAATTGTTAAGTTAAAACATATTAGTGAGTAATCATAAAGAATCAAAAGTACAAGGGGCTAAGTGTAATATCTCCTAACTTGTAATTAGGGTATATATACTTAAATTGGGGAGCAAGAAACCTTAACCCTAATCCCCTCCCTTATTGTGATAAGCAGCCGCATCTAAAAGAAATGTGTGCATACGGGAAAAGCAAAGAGGAAGAATAAGGGGTTTTGTTTTCTTGGTCTCTCGAACGAACAAAAAAAAAAAAACCATAACTACTTCAATTGGCTTTTCAAATATTTCGTCCAGTAGAGTTGACAACAAAATCATTTTGTTGTCACTTGTTCTTTACGTACGAAACTCACAAATATGATTCTTGCTCAAGGGATTAGCATCCCATATGGTGTTCTTGATATGGTGTAGTGTGGATACCATTAGAGGAATTCTACCTTTAATTCTTGGAGTTCTTCATCCTCATTCATTGGTGTAATCAAGGGCTTCAAGGGTATGATCTTCATACTAATCTCTTTGATTATTTATGCTTAATTACTTCGTCAATATGTAGATCCTTGATTGGTGATTTATATTATTTTCAGCTGCGTTTTACTTGATTAAACCGTAAATCATTAAGATTGTCATGAACTTGTTCTTGCCGGTTAAACTAACTAGCTAGTTTAATCCTTAAAAGCGGAACTGAGATTAAACTTAATCCTTAAACCCTAAAGGGTTATGGGATGTTGGAAATCTAAACTAGATTAACAAGAAAAGAAGCCTTGTATGAAAAACTCGAACACACACACACATACTTGTGTGTAATTCGACTAATCACTGCCGAATTCGTACAAAGGGAGAAAGGGGAAAAGGGTTTCCCAAAAACATACCTTAGATTGCTCAAGATTAATCCACCAGTGATAAACACAACGAGAAGCCCTCTAGATAAGCTCTTGTAATGAAACTTATTCGACATACTCGAAGAACACGAAGAACACGAAGAACACCAAGTTTGGTGTTCTTGGCCCTTGGTGATTTCGGCCGAAAAAGGGAGGAAGGGGGAGGCCAAATTTGTGGCTAGGGTTGTGGTGGAATGAGCACCTTACAAGGGAGCCCCAAGCCTTCTATTTATAATAGAAGGACTTTCACTTAGGGCCCTTCTAGTTTAATTAAAATTAATTCTTAATTAAGCTTATCCTTTTACACAACCAACCCTTATAGTTTATCTAGTTATTATTGTTGCACTTAATTATTAAATGTCTAGTATTAATACACTAATATATTCCGTATATTATATACACGAAATATACATATTTTGTATTTATACTTTTAATAATTAATTATATAATAAACCTTATATAATTTAATATTATCCAACACCATATGATTTAATTACTTTAAATCGTATTATGGATAATTTATAATTAACACATTGTATATTTACTCAACTAGTAAATGTACAAATACTTATATTAATTAGTTAGATAAACTAATCTAGTAATAAGTTGAACTTAACTTAATACTTAACTGATTCATAAATGACTATTATGAATCATTCCTCTTCTAAGTATCATTACATATCTTTCTCGTATTACATGCACTCACCGATGGGACCCTTGAGTGTCCTATAGACATGGACGTGACATCATAGTTTGACCAACTGTGCACATAAATCCTTCACAATTTTCTATGTGGGCGGAGCTTTTTAAAATCTGTGCTTGGTCTCTCAACGTGCTTCATCACATCATTCCTTTCGCTACAGTTACTAATACGGAAGATGAACTTTGGTCGACTCTCGATGCAACGGTTCTCGAGTGAATCTTTGCTACTATTTCACGGGGCTTAATCACCACGATTATGGTCCCCGACTCTTCCGCAATGGATACATGGAACCGTTTACGTGATCTTTTTGAAGATAACAAGCGTGCTCGGGCGGTCACACTCGAGTAGGAGTTTTCGCATACGCTGTTGTCAGATTTTGACGGCGTTTCGGCATACTGCCAACGCCATAAGGAGCTCTCAGACCAAATCCAGAATGTCAACGCCGTAGTTTCAAATGACCGTTTGGTTCTTCAAATGGTATCGGGTCTTACCGATGCCTACAATGAAGTTGGCACACTTCTACCATAAAGCCGTCCATTGCCCTCGTTTCATCAAGCACGCTCGATGCTCACTTTTGAAGAAGCCGGGTTAGCTAAGAAGGTTGCTACTGCAAACTCAACCCTGATTGCACCCGTAATCGATGCCGGGTCGAGTAGAAATTCCAACCGAGATCACTCCGACAAGAATGGGCGTCGTAATAAGAATCGGGGTGCAATTCCGGTGGTCGGTCTGGCGGCAGCAGTCATTCCAGCGGACAGTCAAACAGTTGCCAGCTACGATCAAGAAACACTCAACAACAAACGTTTTTCCCATGGTACTCGATGCCCAAAACTGGCAGCCATGGGCCATTCCCACGTGTCGTTACCCGAGTTTCCCTTGGCCTAAAAATGCAAATGGGTTGCCTCAATCCAACAACAATAAATCTTATGGAATTTTGGGCCAACACCTTGTAGGAATACCGTGTAGGATTCACAATGGCGGAACTTGAATCCCACAACATGATTACAACTAATCAATGGGATCACTTAGAAAAATGAGTTGGTTAGAACATTACCTCTTGAATAGCTAAAGTGTAATCCACCTCCACTGCACCACCTACACACGCTGCAAGACCGCGTTGTACCAACAAAGCAATACACAAAAGCTTGTGTGTGTTTGTGGTGTTCGACGGACACAAACCCGAAACCCCTTGGGGTTTTCTTTCGGTCGAAGAACAAGAGGGAGGGAGGGAATAGGGTTTTTGAGTGTTTAAAGTGATTAACTCTTAACCGTTGTCCCTTAGTCCTTATTTATAAGGAACTAAGTTACAGTTAAGTCCTTGGAGTTTAATTATAATTAATCTTATAATTAAACTTCTACTTAACTCTTTTAACCTTTGGACTTTTACTAGTTAATTAATAAACAATTAATTAACTATCTGTTAAATATTTAACTTAATATTTAACCTTCCTCACAAATAATAATTAACTTATTATTATTTATTCTCTTCTTTATAATTAACTTAATTAGTTAATTATACCACAAAACATACTTTATTCGGTTGTCCATTATTGGGTGTGTAGCGGTGTGACCCTTTAGTGTCTTATAACATTGGACACGATGACACGTGTGATTATCTGTGCACATAAATCCAACAGATTCTCACTTGTGCAAGATAAGCGTCACGTATTGATCATTGTTAGGCTAAGGAGGTCCCTAGCCAGACACTGAGGATAACCAGGTTATATGATCTCTCACATCCAGAGATAGTATTCACAATGATGAAACACAATTTCAGATTTTCTAGTTCGCATATTGATATTTCTTAATAAGAGTAATAGACACGGAGCAGGGAGTTTGTTCTATATACTCATATTTTCTCGACACTGATTTCGAATTTCTGCAGTTACGGATTACCGAATGATCCAATCATTCTCCGAGCGCGGCCACGCATTTCAGTAGTGTTAATCGTCGAGCAGCCATGATGTTTATGTATTGTAAAATTTATATAAACTCAGAGAAAAATCAGAAAAATATGAGATCAGGGGCATTGGAAACCTACTAAAGAGTACTCCGAACCCTCAAAAATTTCATTGTGTAATTCTGAGTTCAAGTATGTCATAACTGAGTATAAACAGAAGGCTGTATAATGGATTAACATGTAAAATTGTCAATTGAGAAGAGTATAGATAGGGTAAACGGTAATATTTGCTTATGAAATTTGGTATGTATACTCCAGGGGTTATATAGAACATATTGGGAGCTTGTGACAAGTGTCTACACTTTGAAAACACTATATCTGATTGAGGCTTTCGATTTGTGTTCGCGCCCGATTAAACAACATTGTTCATCTATGTACAACTGTATACAAATAGTTATATATCTAAATGCTATGTATTTATTTGTTATTCGGTTTATTGTTATCCCATATGTGATGCTTAGAACATTGAATTGATATTTCTAGTGATTTGAATATATTATGATCAAATGAAGATTGATTCAGTGATAAACTCATGTTAGGTGCATTGAATTGTATGAATATAGTGATTATTTGTGGTATGCCTTGTTTGTAATATTTTAATAGATGTCTTGATTGTTAGAATATCACTGTAATGTCTCGCTTGACACGATTCAAGTCGTATGAATTCCTTGTGTTGTGTCTCGGTTGTATTGTCCTTGTATAAGATTCAATTGCTACCGATTCGGGTTATGATAATCCTCTTGTTCCAGTCTCTTGGAGTTTGTCTTTGTTATATTTCGTTTGATATCGAATGTGAGTTATCCGTATGAATTCCTTGAGAGATGATTTCGTTTCGTGAGGACCCACGGCGGCATGAGTATTACCTTGTGTGATATGTCGGGCGATGGTCACGGGAGTGGCCGATGGAGGAGAGGTATGGACCATGGTGGTGAAGCTGTGTCATGGACTCATTTAGGGGTGCCATGATCACCTTCATCGGCCTCATTCCCTAATGTCTTAAGGGGGACTGACGCAATTTGCTTCGTTTGGATTGTAGTGAGATCTCGTTGGTTAATGATATGGTAATGTCTATCAGTTATGTTGGTTGTTGGTTGATCTCATCGATTCTTGTGTAATATTGGTGATCGGTTGTGTCATCGATCCAGTAAGTCTTGTTGATCATCGTATGGTATTGACATTCATTCATTATCGGATTCTTGATGATTCTCATGATATGTTGATGTGGTTCTCGCTTGGTAATAATTTGATGCTTTTCTTGCTACAATGTGTTTACTTGAATTGTATTATATCATTTATATATTTTATTACATTATTGTATATAATTCTAGTATTATATTGTGCTTTATGAACTCACTAAGCTCGTTGTAGCTTACTTGTTTAGTGGACAAACATTTTCAGGAAGAGATACATGAAAGCATATTGGGTCTTAAAGGTGATCAAAGATTTAAAATATCTCCTTTAGGGTATAAGCTTATGCTTATGTATATGGATTTCGCGTACTTTATCATTTGTATTTTTTTTAGTGGTTAAATGTGAAGGATTTATGTGCACACATAAGTACACGTGTCACCGTGTCCAATGTTATAAGGAACCAAAGGGTCACACCACTACACACCCAATAATGGACAACCGAATAAAGTAAGTTGTGTGGAATAATTAACTAGTTAAGTTAATTATAAAGAAGAGAATAAATAATAATAAGTTAATTATTATTTAAGAGGAAAGCTAAATATTAAGTTAAATATTTAACGGACAGTTAATTAAGTAACTAGTAAAAGTCCAAGGGTTTAAAGTGTTAATAGGAAGTTTAATTATGAGATTAATCATAATTAAACTCCAAGGACCTAAATGTAACTTAGTTCCTTATAAATAAGGACTAAGGGACAAGGGTTTTAGGCTAATCACTTTTACACACTCAAAACCCTAACACTCCCTCCCCTTCTTCGGCCGTACGAACGAGAGAAAGAACACTAGGGTTCTTTCGGTTTGTGTTCGAGTTCGACACAAGGCACACACACACAAGTTCTTGTGTGATACTTTGTTGGTACAACACGGTCTTGCAGCGTGTTCAAGTGGTGCAGTAGAGGTGGATCATTCTTTAGCAATCTAAAGGTAATGTTCTTAATCTTCTTCTTCTTGTGATCTCATTGACTAGTAGAGATCCGGTATGTGGGATTCAAGTTCCGCCATGTGAATCCTACAAGGTATTCCTACAGTGGTATCAGAGCTTTCTACTAATCTCAATGAGATTCGGTTGAGTTTCTTTTTGTTTAGTAAAAAGAACCCTAGAAAATTTAATCCAAGAAAATTGTTCAAAGTTCTTGAATAATTGGATTGAATAGGGTTCTAGATAAAAAGAAATTAGGTTTCTTTTTCCCTCCTTTGTTTTTTCGATTTTTCGTATACATATATATATTATTAAGTTTTTTTTATCTTAGAAAGAAACCTAGTAAATTTAATCCAAGCAAATTGTTCAAAGTTCTTGAATAATTGGATTGAATAGGTTTCAAGATGCAAAAAATTAGGTTTCTTTTGTTTTGTCTAGTAAAAACCCTAGAATAATTAGTCCAAGTAATTGATTGACCAAGATTTGGTGAATCTTTGGACAAATTAGGCTTTAGATAAAATAAGGAAGGTTGTGTTATTCCTTGTATTAGAATAACACAATATATATTATGTACTTATTTATTTATTATTATTATTATTACCGTAAATAAAAAAAAAGGGAAAGGGGTTCGACCGAACCGAGCAAGACCGAGCCACGGTCGAACTTGGTTTCGGACGAGCGGGCTCGGAAAAACGAACCAGACCGAGTCTCGGTTTGGTCTTTTTAGTTTTATGATCCAGTTATTTCCCTCATTATATATTTGATCCAGTTTTCGTTTGCCTAAGGCTCAGTTTCGGGCATATGGGTACGCGGGATCAAATCAGGTGTCAAAAGTTTATTCTTTTGACAAGTTTTATTATTGTCGACTATAATAAAAAAAGGTAATAACATTTAAATAAAAACTGATTTTAAAATCTATTAAAATCAAGATAATCTTAAAATTATGGGGGAAATTGAAATCAGTTGTTATGGGTAATTTTATAATTATCAGTTTGGTAATTTAATAATTACCAGTTTATTTAATTAATTTATTTAATTAGTTTTCATAACCCAAAAGAAGTGATATTGTGTTTAATTAGAATTTTTCGATTTTTTTTTTCGGAAATTTTATAAACCTTTTTATTTAATATACAAAACACAATACTAAGTCTTTGGGGTTATGACATAGCAATTTTAAATAATTGCATTTATTTTATTTCTTTAAATCGTTTTATGAAATAAAAGGTAGTAATTATAAACAGTTAGTTTATAATACCAAAGTTTTAATAAAAGATGGATTTTATAAAAGTACATTTATAAAACCAGGTTTTAAATTGTAATGGCGATATAAACAGTTAGTTTATAAAACCAAGTTTTAAGAGGTAAAATTAAAAGTGGGATTTATAAACAGTTAGTTTATAAAAACCAAGTAATTTTTCAAAAGTTTTAAACACTGGCTAACGTTTTTCGAACAAAGGAAAATCCTTTTTAGAAAATCTTAGATCAGAGTGCAACCCACCTAATGGAACACCTCACTTGTTCAACGATATTCACATTGTAAGGAGAAAGAACCTTAGATGTGGATTTAAATCATTGCGAGTGTTAGGGTGCGTAGGGGTCTTGTGATAATCGGGAGTCCCGACACAAGGCATCGCACTGTCTTAGGTGGTACGATCTATTTTGGTGATAATCGGGAGTCCCGGCCCAAAATGCACTAGAGGGATTAAAACATGTACAAGTTTGTTGTTCAACTTGATATTCCGAACATTTAGGAATCGTTTCTAGTTTAAGAGGCGATCGGTATGGCTATACATACCACAAATAGCGTGGCTCTAATGGGAAGTGCCCAAACCTTGCATTAGAGGGCGTGAAATATGGATCCTAGTCTAACTATTATTCTTAAAAGGTAATAATGTTAGAAGTTATTTATTTATCTAATCATACTAACCGTTTGTTGTTTTTCTTATAGATGTCTATATTGTAAGATATTCCGTTTTACTTACCAATTGAATCGCAAAGGCTCATCACTGGAAAATGGAAGCTTACTGGTCCAAACTACAAAGTTTGGAATGTGCATTTTAGGAACTTCCTAAAGGCACAAGATCTACTGTACGTGATAGACGAGGTGCCCAAGGGACAACCAGGGCAAGATGCCCAGGATGATGAGCTTGACGCTTATTATCAGTATCTGGCAGATGAATCACAAGTTATGTCGATTCTCATTCTTACTTCATTATCAGAGCTTACTGATAATCTACGTAAGAAACCATGCTATGAGTTTGTCCAGTATCTTGAGGAAACATTTAAAGATAGTACTGAAGAAAGTAAGCAGTTCGTTTTGCAAGAAATTTTTTTGTCAAAGATGAAGGATGATCAACCATTGAGTGACCATCTTATTAACATAAGAAGGTTGCTAGATTGTCTCACCCTGGTTACTGGCACATCAAACCAGCAAGAACAAGTCTTGTTCTTGTTTGGATCTCTCACTCAATACTATCAGGATAAAGTAGTACGTTTAGTTGGGAATTTTGATTTGACTATCGCAGGACTACACGAGAATCTCTTGTGTATACACGATGTTCAAAGGCTAGAGGAAGAATCTCTCCCTGAGATTCAGCAGGATGATTTCGATGATTGGTTGAAGAACTTTGCTGATTTGTGTTGCCCAACTTGTGGCAGCAAGGATATTTGCGAGCACACGTCCGATGTGGGACTGTTGGACACTGATTTTTTCAGTGATTCAGGTATCTTTATGATTGATTGTCTCGTTACTTCTAGTGAATCCTGGGTATTGGATACCGGATGTGGTCATCACATTTGCAATCACTTGCAGGGATTTAAGAAGAACAAGAGGCTGGGACGAGGGGATGTTGAACTACGAGTAGGCGAAGGTTCCAAGGTTGGAGCCGAAGCCGTCGGAACATATCTTCTCAAGTTGCCTTCAGGAAGAGTCTTGGAACTTAAAGATTGTTATTATGTTCCTAGACTTATTAAAAATGTTATTTCTTTTGATTTACTTATAGACAGTAGTTTTTATTATGAGTTTCATGGAAAAACGATTTCTTGTTTAAAAGATGACATTTTATATTTTAAAGCAAATTCTCATAATGGTCTATACACGTTAAATCTAAATAACATAGAACGAGACGTTTATCATATAAGTAAAAGATCTAAGAGTAACTTTAATCAAACCTATCTTTGGCATTGTCGTTTAGGTCATATAAAAGAGACTCGCATTAAGAAGCTCCATGATGATGGAATTCTAGAGCCATTTTATTTGGAATCATATGCCATATGCGAATCATGTTTATATGAAAAAATAACAAAAGACCCTTTCAATCACTACAATGAAAGGGCAGGCGAGTTGTTAGGGATTATACACAGTGACGTGTGTGGACCCTTCACTCCAGAAGCCAGAGGTGGATACCGCTACTTCATTACCTTTACTAACGACTTCAATAGGTATGGTTATGTCTTTCTTATGAGACTAAAGTCTGAAAGCTTTGACAAATTCAAAGAATAACAGAGGGAAGTAGAAAACCAACTGGGCATGAAAATAAAGTCAATTCGGTCGGACCGAGGAGGCGAATATTTGAGCGAAGAGTTCGACAATCATTTGAAAGAACGTGGGATTGTTTCACAACTCACACCTCCGTATACACCTCAGATGAATGGTGTATCATAAAGGGGAAATCGCACCTCGTTAGACATGGTACGTTCAATGATGTGTCGCACTCCCCTACCACTATCATTTTGGGGACATGCACTCGAGACTGCAGCATTCACACTGAATAGAGTTCCGACCAACTCAGTAGAAAAGACTCCGTTCGAGAACTGGACGGGGAGAAAGCCAGAATTGTCTTTTCTCAAGATTTGGGGTTGTGAGGCGTACGTTAGACTTAACTTCATAGACAAACTTAACCCCAAGTCAGATAAGTGCATCTTCGTTGGATATCCAAGGGAAACCTTAGGATACTATTTCTATCATCAGGAAGACAACAAAGTGTTTGTTGCTCGGAAAGGTGTGTTCTTGGAAGAGAAGTTTCTAGGGACAGAAATTCCAAGAAAAGAAATAGAACTTCAAGAAATTGAAGAGAACGAAGATCCACCTACGACTTCAGTCGAACCAGTAGTTGAACAAAGAATTGTTGATCCCCAACCAGAACCACCTGTTGAGGAAGAAGAAACACGCAACCCTCGTAGGTCCAGTAGACCACGCCAAGAACCAGTTAGGTATCTTGGATTCATGATCGATGAAGATGATGGAAGTCTACTAGAACCATTGACCTACAGCGAGGCTGCTGACGGCGTGGAGTCTGAAAGATGGCTCGAGGCTATGGAAGCAGAGATGCAATCCATGTATGACAACCAAGTTTGGGTGTTATCAGACTTGCCACCACAGTCACGTGCTGTTGGATGCAAGTGGGTTTTCAGGAAGAAAACTGACATGGATGGAAAAGTGCATACTTACAAAGCACGACTTGTCGCGAAGGTTTTCACGCAAACACATGGTGTGGATTATTCTGAAACCTACTCGTCAGTCGCTATGCTTAACTCTATCAGAATTCTTATGGCCATATCAGCATATTACGACTATGAGATATGGCAAATGGATGTTAAAACCGCCTTCCTTAAAAAGGGAGTTGAATGAGGACGTATTCATGATACAACCGGATGGTTTTACTGATCCAAAGAATCCTGATATGGTATGCAAATTGCTAAAATCCATTTATGGATTGAAGCAAGCATCTAGAAGTCGGAACTTACACTTTGACAAAAGAATCAAAGAATTTGGTTTTGTCAAGAGTGAGTTCGAGGCGTGTGTCTACAAAAAATTCAGTGGGTGCATAGTAATCTTCCTAGTCTTGTATGTTGATGACATACTGCTCATAGGAAACGATATACCAGCATTACAAGGAGTAAAATCCTGGTTAGGTAAATGTTTCCAGATGGAAGACTTGGGAGAAGCCACGTTTATACTGGGTATAAAGATCTACAGAGATAGATCTAGGCGGCTTATTGGACTTAGTCAAAGTACATACATTGACAAAGTACTGAAGAGATTTAGTATGAGTGATTCCAAGAGAGGTCTCATTCCAATGACACATGGCATTACACTGAGCAAAACTCAGAGTCCTACATCTAGCTAGGAAATAGCTAGGATGAGTTTGGTACTATATGCTTCGGCAATTGGATCAATAATGTATGCCATGTTATGTACTAGGCCCGATATTGCTTACTCCATAAGTCTTAAGAGCAGATATCAAAAGAATCTTGGTGAGGCCCATTGGGTGGCTATCAAGAACATTCTCAAGTATGTGAGAAGGACGAAAGAAATGTTCTTGGTCTTTGGAGGTTCAATGGAAGAATTGCGTGTAATTGGTTACACAGATGCAAGCTTCCAAACGGACAGAGACGATTACAAATCACAATCGGGATTTGTATTCACACTAAATGGAGGGGCTATATCTTGGAAGAGTCAGAAACAAGATACGATAGCGGATTCGACTACAGAGGTTGAGTACATTGCGGCAAATGATGCTGGAAAGGAAGCCATGTGGCTTAAGAATTTTATCGAGGATCTTAGAGTTATTGCCAGTATCTCTAGACCCATCGAAATATTCTGTGATAATAGTGGAACAATAGCGCAAGCTGTTGAGCCAAGAGAGCATCAAAAGACCAGGCATGTGCGCAGAAAATATCACCTCATACATGAGTATGTTAGAGAGAGTGATATTATAATTAAGAAAATACCAACGGATGACAACGTTGCTGACCCGTTGACAAAACCACTAGTTGGACCAAAGCATGAGAAACATGCACACGCTATAGGCATGTAGTACCTAGATATTGGTAGCTAGTAATTTTGATAATGAACCTTAGCTATGTTTGAAATCGATACATTATGTAATAACATTTCATGGGATTGAAATAGAAAGTTTTTACGTAATATTTTCACAATATCTATTCTTAACATGTTTTAAACCTATCCTTGATACACAAAGTTTTGAGTATCTAAATTCTCTGTGGTTGCTTGCATTTAGTGGGAGCTAGATTCAGGAGTTAACACCATTATGAATATTTATCTATTCATAGTTATTGAATAGAGAAACAAGTGTTGTTAAAATAAATATTCATGGATGTTTACAGAGTTTGCTAAACTTTAGACGTTACCAAAAGATCGAGATTACTTCATGGAGCTCAAGCATAAGTAATTTCGAGTAGATGTCCTCTGACCTGAGACTTTTTATTTGAGACACGATAACTTCTGATCTTTAGCATTTATCTAATGTCATACCTTAAAAGGGTGATCATAAGGAACTTGACTAAGACAGCGGAAGTCGTGGGCAAGATAACGCAAATTTTGAAGATGGAATTTGCACCTTCTTTAACTAGAAGAGATATTTCATGGACGCTCGACGATTAAGACTACTGAAATGCGTGGCCGCGCTCGGAGAATGATTAGATCATTCAGTAATCCGTTACTGCAGAAAGTCGAAATCAGTGTCGAGAAAATTCGAGTATATAGAACAAGATCCCTGCTCCATGTCTATTACTCAAATTAAGAAATATCATGATGCGAAAGGAAAATATGTTAGTGTTATTCATTTATGAATATTATCTCTGGATATAAGAGTTCTTATAACGTGGTTATCCTAAATGTCTGGCTATGGACCGCTTTAGGCCAACGATGATCAGTAAGTGATACTTAACTTGCACAAGTGGGAGTCTGAAGGATTTATGTGCATAGATAAGTACACGTGTCATCGTGTCCAATGTTATAAGGCACTAAAGGGTCACACTACTACACACCCAATAATGGACAACCGAATAAAGTAAGTTGTGTGGAATAATTAACTAGTTAAGGTAATTATAAAGAAGAGAATAAATAATAATAAGTTAATTATTATCTAAGCGGAAAGTTAAATATTAAGTTAAATATTTAACAGGCAGTTAATTAATAGTTAACTAATTAACTAGTAAAAGTCCAAGGGTTTAAAGTGTTAATAGGAAGTTTAATTATGAGATTAGTCATAATTAAACTCCAAGGACCTAAATGTAACTTAGTTCCTTCTAAATAAGGACTAAGGGACAAGAGTTTTAGGCTAATCACTTTTACACACTCAAAACCCTAATACTCACTCCCCTTCTTCGGCCGTACGAACGAGAGAAAGAACCCTAGGGTTCTTTCGGTTCGTGTTTGAGTTCGACGCAAGGCACACACACACAAGTTCTTGTGTGATACTTTGTTGGTACAACGCGGTCTTGCAGCGTGTTCAGGTGGTGCAGTAGAGGTGGATCATTCTTTAGAAATCTAAAGGTAATGTTCTTAATCTTCTTATTCTTGTGATCTCATTGACTAGTAGAGATCCGGTATGTGGGAAAGGTATTCCTACAAAATGGTTTGTATCCAAAGCATGTTGGTAGTAAAATCTTCGATCACATGTTATCTTATGAATAATAATGATAAATCTTGGTTGTTAAATCGAAGTAGTTATAGACTAAAATGTTGTTAGTAAATGATTGGCAGGAATGTTGACCCGGTCCTTACAATATGGTATCAGAGTATTAGTTTGAGTGAACTAGGTAACATGGTGGTACTTAGACTCAAACTTAGGCGTTGATGGTGTGATGTATAAACTATGAGCTTAAGTTGGATACAAACCATATGATGAATTTAGGTGTTGGGTGAAGGGTAAATATTAGGAAATTTTATGGTTCTTGATATATTCGAGTTGGGTTAAAATTCAGAAAAATCATGGAATAAGTAGAGAACTTGTATCATTATGATGACAAAGGTGAAGAATTACTAAACAACCGGAATTAGGGAATCATAACTTATAGTGGAAACGCTAATTTGTCAATGTATAATGTAGTTACAATATTACAGGGCCCGTACTATTGTGAATGCATTCTACGTACTCGAAACTGAGGAGGTCACAAAAGATTTTCTGTTAAACTAGGTAAAGTTGATGTTGGGTAAAGATTATGTTGAACACACACACACACACTTCATTAATAGTAATCCGTATGGAAGCTAAGAAGAAAATAGGAATTAATGAAAATTTGAGAAAGATATGCTTGAATAAAAAGCAATGATAAAGAAATAACTTCATGAAAAAAGTTGACCTTATAGACTATGGATCATTATGATGCTATTGGTTACTCTAACTATGTCTAAGAGGTTGAAAGAAGTTTGAAGAAGGATGTGAATCAATTATAAATGAATAGAGGATATTTCAAGCAATCTATGGGGAAAATAAAATGAGGAATTGTCGATTAGTTGTGGATAATGAGAGAAAGGTATGTACAATGATGGTTCAGAATAAATGTATGGATTCTTATTCGTCTATATGGAAATTATGATTGTGATATATAATGACAAGAGGTAAAGTAATTATACTTGAACAATAAACTATAATTTACTACCAGATCAATGCTTACGAACGTTGGAATAATTAAGTAAAATGGGAACTCTTACACAAAGGTTATCTACTGTGACTTGAAATAGTTTTGGCATATTAATATTATAAAGTTATAAACAAATTTATAGTATTGTTATGGTTTGAATCAATGCCATTAAGGTTGCAAGTTTTAATGGAAGTTGTATTGTGAGCCATAAGGATATTTGGTCAATTGCAAAGTTTTAAAATTCACTGGGAATTTTGTAGTATTATACATGGATACGTGGTATATGCGTTTAAGTCATGTTGAAATCTTGATAGAATTTATGATATGAATGGTAATGAAAGAACGGGTGTTATGATTTCTACCTAGCCCTGAGCTATATATCTCTTAGAGTGAGAACGATCTTCTTAGAGTCTATGAGGAATGTCAGAACGAATATGAAAATGGTGTTCAACCAAAAGTCACAGTTTGCCACCAAATACATCCCAACGGAGGCGGAGAAAATTCTAATGTTATGGTAATATAGTCGGACAGTACTCGAGATTGCCGACTTTGTGGTAAATTATCAAGGACGGTGTGCTGGTGATTGTGGACCGGTGAGATGTTTTGGATGTGCGGAAGAAGGGCATATTAAGTCTAAATGCCAGTTTAAAGGAACTACATGTTTCGGGTGCGGTTAAGTGGGGCACCGAAGGCGCCAATGCCCTACTCTTTCAAACCAAGTCACCAAAAGTAAAGCTTCGGTAAATCAATCTCCTAAGGAGGATACTTTAAGCAAAAAGTAGGAGGTTCTTAGGACCAAAAGTTGTGCGTTTCAAATCACTTCTGAAGAAGCTCGTGAGGATGATAATGTCAAAAGTTTTACGTTTCTTGTTAATGCTCCACCCCGCCTGTATATTGTTGGATTTTGAAGCTCCTGATTTTTTTAGGTCATTGAATTTCGTTTGGTCTTTGCCATTGTATTATTTTCCATTATTCAAGTTGCTTTATATTGTGTAACTCGTTTGGCCGATAAAGTGTATAAGGATTGTATTCTAGAGATTTATGGACATAAATTTCTTGAAGATTTAGTGCTCTTAGATTTGCCAAATTTAAAACGTCATTATTGGAATGGATTGGATATTGATGTTAATGTCGACCTTATTGGTTTTGAGAACATAGTTCGGATTCTGGTTGAACGTGAGAAACCCGTGTATGGAGAAAGTAGAATGGAAAACAAACGATCTTATTCCTTAAAGCCCTTAAATTCTTGTTCCATGGGTGTTCTTCTTCTCTAGTATATGTTTTAATATCATGGTGGAAATATAGAAAATGGTAAAAGATGTCTCAATTGTGAAATTTTATGTCACGCGCGTAAAGCTAATGAAGTTGCAAATGATTTAATTTAGAAACCATATCACCCGAGTGTATCTTACACAATGACAGATATAGTAGTGAATTCTGTTATATTTGATTATTTAAAGAAGTGGCAAATCGAAGCCCTGAAACCCGAAATTAATAAGAAGGAAAGAATGGTGAATTGTGAGGAAGATTTAGAATAAGGTACTCGTGGTGTGAAGGTATTCAATAATCGGTTATGGGTACCTAAACTTGGTGATTTAAGAAATTAATAATGTCTTAAAAGAGGCACGCAATTCAAGATTGTCAATCCACCCGGGAATAAACAAAATGTATCACACTATGAGAATAGAGTATTGGTGACCCGAATTGAAGAAGTATATTAGTTGTGTAGAATGTGATTCAAAGTACGGGTATTGTTATCTTCGAAGAGATAACTAAGTGACAAGTTGAAACTTGAAAGTCGAAGATATAAAGATTGAAAGAATGTTGAAATATGAAAAGTTTGGATGAGTTAGGACCTATTGCAGGATTAGTCATAAAATGAAGTGTAACTTTGATCATGGTAGTGAATTTGACTATTATGAGCTTGTGATGATTGTTGATTGTAATTAGTGAATGATTTATGTGCACAGTTAGTCAACCTATGATGATACATCCATGCCTACGAAACACTTAAGGGTCACACCGGTGAGTGCATGTTATTCGAGTAAGATATGTAATGATACTTGGAAGAGGATTGATTCAAAATAGTCATTTATGAATCAAGTTAAGTACTAAGTCAAGTTTGACTTATTACTAGATTAGTTTAACTAACTAATTAATACAAGTATTTGTACATTTACTAGTTGAGTAAATATACAATGTGTTAATTATAGATTATTCATGATATGATTTAAAGCTATTAAATCATATAGTAGATGGATAATATTATTGTATATTTAATTGTTAATGGTATAAAATACAAGTATATATATTTTGTGTATATGGGTACCGAAATATATAAGTGTATAATACTAAGACATTTAATAATTAAGTGGGATAATAATAACTAGTTAAACTACAAGGGTTTAAAGTGAAAAAGAATAAGTTTAATTAAGTATTAAACTTAATTAAACTAGAAGGGCCCTAAGTGAAAGTCCTTCTATTATAAATAGAAGGCATGGGGTTCCCTTGTTTTGTTACACCACTTGGCCGAAACCCTAGCCTCTCCCTTGCCCCCTTGTTCGGCCGAATACACAAGGAAGAACACAAGCATTGTGTTTTTCAATTGTTCTTCGTTCGTTCTTCGTGTTCTTCAAGTCTTTGAAGATCAAGATCATTGCAAGGATCAACTAGAAGATCACTCGATTTGTTCATCATCAGTGGATCTATCTTAAGCAAATAACAAGGTATGCTTTGAGAAAACTCTTTTCTCTCTTCTCCCTCTTGGCCGAATTCGAACCCAAGAACCCTAGGGTTCTTGGTGTTCGTCGAATACCACAAGCATGTGTGTGTTCAAGTTTTTCGTACAATGTTTCTTCCATTGGTAATCTAATCTAGATCTCCAAGATCCCAATCCTTTAGGGTTTAAGGATTATGTTTAATCTCAGTTCCGCATTTAGGGATTAAATCAGCTAGTTGGTTTTAACCGGTCAGGAACAAGTTCAAGTTCTTGGTCAGTATGGTTCGAACCAAGTGACTAGGAGGTTGACCCATGTGGTCAATCAGTATCTATGAAACCCTTCAGTGGTATCAGAGACAGGTTTAGAGATCTAAACTAGATTAACAAAGTTTGTTTGTTTAATTTTTATTAAGTTTTTTTTTGTTCCAATTTTTCTTTTTCTTCTTCTTAGATCACGAAAAGGGTAAGAACCCTAGGACCAAGCATGTTAAACTAGTTAAGTTTAATTGGTCAAAAGGATTCTAGAAAAACCCTAGAAATTTTGTGTGAGGGTAAAGAACCCTAGGATCAAGTATGTTAAACAAGATTTGTTTAATTGATCAAAAGGCTTCTTTTCCCTAACCCTAGTGTATTTCGAAATTTAGGAGGAACCCTAGGATCAAGATTGTCAAAAATTTTGATCAAGAGGATTCTTTCCTTAATTAAATTATCTTCAAAATCTAGGATCAAGTATGTTAAAAAAGATTTGGTTTAATTGATCAAAAAGGATTCTTTCCTTTTTCTCAAGATTTTCGTGATCAAGTTTGTTAAACTAGCTTAGTTTGTTAAACTAGCTTAGTTTAATTGGTGAAAAAGTTTCATAGGCTTTAAGGATTTTTCCGAAAAACCCTAGATATAATCTAGAACATTAAACTAGTTTAAGTTTAATGATTTAAAAGAATTAATTAGGTTAATAATCTAAAACCTAGATAATTAAACAAGTTCATGTTTAATAGGTTTAATTATTATTTTAATAGATTTATTAAGACTAGTTCTTTAAACCTAGAAATCTAGACGAAGTTTATTGTCTATAAGGTTTAAATTAAAAGGTTTAAATAAATTTATTAAAGTTATAATCTATCCTAGGATTTGAAAAAAGTTTGTTGTTTAAATATGATTGATTAGAAATAATCTTTTAATAAATAATGTCTTTGATCAAATAAATCAAAACCCTAGTTTTGATTGATCAAGAACAAGATTAGGGTTAGACTAATTAATGAGAATTAAAAGAAGTGTTAATTTCTAGTTCAATACGTCTTGTACACCTCGTTTTAGGTATACAAATAAGTCGCGCAATTCATGAAACTATAAGTTTTAAGAAAAGTTCTTAAGATTTAAAAAGGTGTCTTGTTGAATTCTTGAATTCACAAGTCACATATTTTAAACAAGGATTAAGATTGGAATAAGGTTTAAGTTTAGTTCATGACTTAAACAAACCCAAGAAAATCTTAGATCTAAGTACTATCCACCTAATGGAACACCTCACTTGTTAAACAATATTCATATTGTAAGGATAAAGAAACTTAGATATGGATTCAAATCATTGCGAGTGTTAGGGTGCGTAAGGTTCTGTGATAATCGGGAGTCCCGGCGCAGAACATCGCACTGTCTTAGATGGTCTGATCTACTTTGGTGATAATCGGGAGTCCCGGCCCAAAAAGTACTTGAGTAGAATAAACATACTAGACTTTGTTACTAATTTAGAAATGTACAATTAGATTGTACAAAGTTGTAATAAGTTATAATTCTAAAGATTCTACGACCCCTAGGAATCGTGTCAAGTCTTGATACGATCGGTAAGGATGTTACCTACCAGAAATAGCATGTCTCGTCGGGAAGTGCCCAAACCTTGCGGCGAGAATGTGATATATGGATCCTAGGCCTAAAATATTAATTATGGGTTTATAATATATTTTAGAGAATGTTTGTTGATGATTACTAATTAAACTGGGTTTGATTTGTAGACGGCGCAACAACCAACACGACACGTACCAATCTCTCACTACGCTTATTTCTAGAAAAGGACAAATTGACTAGGTCAAAGTTTCTCAATTGGAAGCGTGATCTTCGGATTATGCTTAGGCATGAGAGAAAAGGAAATGTCCTAGAAAGAGCATTGCTAAATGCCCCTGCCGTGAATGCTAGAAATGAACCAGTACAAGCATATTACGCTTGTAGAGTATTCAACTCTTGCAAGATGGTTAAGGGATCATCATTAAGTGCTCACGTCATGAAAATGAAAGAGCACATGGATCATGTTGAATGACTAGGACACCCAGTACCGTTGCAGTTAGCAACAGTAATGATACTCAACTCGTTGTTAGATG
Organism: Calendula officinalis; assembly: GCA_963853835.1. NCBI lineage: Eukaryota > Viridiplantae > Streptophyta > Magnoliopsida > Asterales > Asteraceae > Calendula > Calendula officinalis. The sequence continues at coordinate 46,874,581 of OY970830.1, read as the reverse complement.
ACTATATGTCTTATGTAGTCAACTACAACATGCATAACATGGAGCAATCCATTGTTGAGCTACATTCCGTGCTCAAGACTAATTAGTTGAGTTTGGGGACCAAGTTTAAGTATGACCTCGTAGTAACTGATGATGGTAGTGAAAAGAGAAAGAGGCGCAGTGGAAAGGGAAAGGGTAAAACCGATCCCAGCCAAGATGCGCCTAAGAGTAATGGAGTCAAACAAAAGGTCAAGAAGGTGAAGCCAAACAAGGCAAGTACCGAGAAACGGTGTCTTGGTTGTGGCGAGGGTCAAAGGGTAGGAGGCAAATCAAGCTCCTCAGTTGACTTGACCAACTTCTAGATATTCACTTTAAGATACTTGTAAAGTTTATTACGAGTAACTCAACTTTTGCAATCGTTTATTGCAAGAGATGTAGGAAATTGAAGATGGCCATCATGAGATAGTAATGATCCCAAAAGCACCAAGTTAATTTTATAATTCAGTATTTTTATTTTGGATTCATGGAAAATAATTTTATTTTTGTTAAGACAAATTTTTTATGTTAAAACTCGTTTTTGGTTTTACCAAATTATGAATCCATGGTTGAATTATAATGTGTGCATGTGTGATAATTACACTAGTCAAGTTTTATGACTAGATTGTAAGTCAAGTTTTGATTTACTGATAATCTCATGATTTATACTTGTTTGATTGTTGTATGAGTAATGTCTTAGATAGCTCAAATACTTAGATACTAGAAATTAGAAGTTTCTTCTAAAGTATTTAAGAGATTTTATGGAAGCATAAGGTTCAAAAGTTATTGAACCTAGTTAAAACATCTTAAGTATTAAATTACTTATGATAGTATGTTTTAAAGTATTAGTATTAATATAGTATGATTATATTGGATATAGTCAAGGTAGACTTTAAAGAGTATTATTACAAGTCTTTTCTACTTGTAATGAAGGAATTTAATGAAGTCATAATTCCTTAATAGGAATAATTGGATATTCGTAAAATCCAAGTGAAATGACTTAGACATTAAATGAACTCTTTAAAGGGACAAACTATATTAAAGTATTTAAGAATTAAAAGGTATTGTTGCAAGTCTTTTATACTTGTAATAAATACAATATTTAATCAAGTTATAATTCACTAATAGGAATAATGGATATTTGAGAAATCCAAGAAATGACTTTGGCATTAAATAAGATTCTTAAAAGATACTAGTACACTTAAGAATTGGAAGTATCGTTTCAAGTGTCTTATATTTGTAAGATACAATAATCAATGAGAGTCATGATTCCTTTATCAGGAATGTTGGATATTCGCAAATCCAAAGGATGACTTGGATAATTGATTAATTCTTAAAAAGTTAAACTATAAGTTTTGACTACGTCAAAAATAGTAGTTTATGTGATGCTTATTTCCATAAAATTTAGTGGGAGCTATGACTAACATATTCACTAGAGGTACTAATGAATATAGTAAGTTAGTTAGGACATTAACAACAAGATTTTACCAAGTCGTTAGCCAAAGAGTTAAGAGAAATAAATGATTATTGATTAGATTATTGCAAGCCTAATAGCGTGGTCACAAGTCTTGTGATTAATTCCATATCTAATAGGATGTTCACAATCCAGTGAACAAATTAATCATTTAAGGAATTTCTTTAACTAGTAAGAATATCTACAAATCAAGTAGCTAAAAGAGATTTAGTTACAAGGCAAGTTTTATAGATTCAAGAAACTAAAGGAGTAACTTTCCAATCCTCCTATGTTTACCGAATCATATAAAAAGGCAAGACAAGAATATGTTCTAAGTGTTGCATGAACAATATCTAGCAAAGACAAAAGTAATAGTATTCGTAAATACTCGTCTTATTGTAATTAGTGATTAAAGTTACAATTAAGAGTCATTGAGCAATCAACACAAACGCAAAGAATAAGTAATGATCCAGTAATAATTCAGTATCTATGTCCAGTGAGGAATAGTACATGAGTTAGTATCATTGTTATTCAGAATTTGTATGTTTTACAATATCCATGAATAAAAGTCTATTTATTAAAAAAGATATAAATCTGTGACTACTCTTCTTGGTGGGAACCTCGATGGGACGTTAACGTCATCGCGGTATTTGGTGGTAGATTCGAAGTTCTTCGAGGATAGCTACACAAGTTTTGTGTAAACCAAATATCGGTGATATTCTGTTGGAGCTCGACGAATATTGGATTGACCACCGTGATAATACTTCGTCGTTGAAAAGTTCAAAAGTATTATTCACTAGGATTGTCCTTAAGCCTGAGGTATTTGGTTTGAGATACATTGACTAATGTGCTTTGGTTCGTCTTAGACAATTCTGAAATATGGTTGTCATACGAGGCTTTACTGGGTACTGTTAAGGCAAAAAGCCTTACCCCTTTTGGATCTTAAGATAACAAAACAACCTAGACTAGCTTTGATTAATATGTAGAATAAAATAGCTAAGTTTAGGTCTGATACTGAGTGATCAGTATTGGAACTCAGTATCAGAGCTCAGTATCAGATAGTGATACTGAGTACAAGGACTGAGCAGAAGGACTGAGTTACATTTTATTATGTAATGGACTAAGATCAAATCCCTTGATCTTAGCCATTTTCTTAGATCAGTCCTTCGGTTACTCCTTTGCCCATTATGTAAGATCTCTATATCATTATAAATAGAGATCATCTTGCAAAGGAGAACTCACCAATTCACTTTACACTTTCATATCTTTTGTAATTGATCAGTGGTCTTGTTATTCCGCAACAAGCCACACTTAGTGGAATTATACATTTGACTCATATCTTGTTCTTATACAACATTTGTCTTAAGTTATAATTATCCAATCAATTAACCATCTAACCAGGGAGTTGTGACCTAACAACTGGTATCAGAGCAGGCTAAATAAACTCTTATTTAGTCGATCTATAACCCTGGCAGCCATCCCTTATACTTATCCTTCACTTACTCCAAAATCAAAAATGTCTACCATTGTTGCACCAATTATGTCTGGAAAGGGAGTACCCATCTTTGATGGTAAAGACTTCCATCAATGGAAGCTAAAAGCTCAGTGGTATCTTGAATCCATTCATAATGAAATGCTCACTGTGCTAAATGATGGTCCTATCATCCCACAAACTGTGGAACCCGTTGCTGCTACTGATAATGCTCCTGAGAGCATAAGAACTGTACCTAAACTAAAGCACAACTGGACTGATACTGACCGTCAGTTGTATGCTTTAGACTCCAGGGCTAAAGGGGTGATTGGTAATGCTGTTACCAAAGAAATTCTCAATGCAATCATGGAATTGCCAACAGCAAAGGCTATGTGGGATAGCCTATCAGTCACTTATGAAGGCACACCAAAAGTGAAGCTGCAAAGAAAGAGCAACATGAGAAGAAAGTATGAAAACTTCTTCTCAAATCCAAATGAAGACATCACTTCTCTTTACAACAGGTTCAATACTATTGTTCATGGTCTAATTAGTGTTGGCATAGTAAAAGAGGAAGGGGAACTTGTTCAAAAGTTCCTGGACAGTCTTCCTCAACAATTTCTTGACATGTCAAATTCTGTCAATGCTGCTAATAACATTGAGTCATATACTCTTCAAACTTTATATGGCCTAATGTTGAATCATGAAGAGAACACTGCTTCAAGACTAATCAACTGGAAGAAAACTGACCAATCTTCAAATGGAATGGCTCTCATCGTGCAACAAGCATATACTGTGACTGAGCCTGAAGAACCAGTAGTTGATCTTGTTGATACTGAGGCAGAAGAGCTCGAGACTCAAATGGCTCTTATGTCTATGAAGCTGGATCAGTTGAAAAAGAAGAGGCTTGGTGTTAGTTCTTCTAATACTGACCCAAGATCAGGTCTTTGCTATAGGTGTGGAAAACCTGGACATATTGCTGCAAATTGTCATACCAAGTCTTCTGAGACTGATCAGAATGACAAGATTGCCTACCGAGCAAAGAGGTATAGAGACAAGTATGTGAAACTGAAGAACTGGAGCAAGGGCAAGAGGGCAGAAGGGAATGGAGCACCTCATCAAGCACTATACTCTGAAGCTTAGATGGATGAGGATATAAGTGATGATGAGGAAGAGGTTGAGAATAAAGCCTTTATGGCTTTCACTGAAGATGATTTGAAGAGCTCCTTTGAAAAGGATATCAAATAGGCTGAGAGAATGAGTGTTCATACTGATTGGGATTCCACTCAGTTGTACAAGGTAAGTTCCTTTCAAACTTATTCAGTGAATGAAAAAACTAAGATTTTTGAGTATATGATTGTTGATCTTAAAACTTCTGTACAAAAAGAAAAAGCTTTAAAATTAACAATTCAAGAACTTGAAAGGGTAAATAATGAAAACTTAGATAAATTAGCAAAATATAAAGATTTAGAACTAAATCTTTCAGATTTAAAGGACATTAACCAAAGATTAGCTGATAAAGCTCATTTACACAAACTTGAAAAAGAAAAATTTGAAAAACAGTGTAAATCTTGGGGAGATGCTTCAATAAAATTAAATAAATGTTTAAATCAACAATTCCCAGAAAATGTGAGGGCTGCACTTGGTGTTGATCCTCAATTTAAAAATAGGAATAATTTTGCTGATTTATTTGAAGAGTTTTCTAATATGAACCCTATTAAATTTGTAAAAGCTAAAACTTTTTGTGAAGTTGGATGTCAAACGAGTCAGATGATGAGGAAAATGAAATTTTAGAAAAACCTATTGGTCCCTCCATCTGCTCAAAGTGCTATACTGAGCTACAAGAACTCAGTATTGCAATTCCTGTAAAGGAAATTTCTGATACTGAGCTCCCAATAGTTCAGTATGACACTTCTGCTGTTCCACCTTTTGAATTATTATTTAATACAACAACTTTTGAAATATATAATGATAATAATACTACTTCTATCTCAAATGTTTCATCAAATACAGAAGTTGCAGGAACATCATATACTGAGACATCTAAAGAACCTGTTAAAGTTGTTTCTTCAAAACACAATAAACAAAAAACAACTTCAACTAGGTCCACAGTTGGCAGAAACCAGAAGTCTTTCACTAATAATATTAGCAAGAATTCTCTGCCAAATAAAAAGAAGCAATCAGATCCACCATCCTTTAAATAAGTAAAGAAAAATATTAAAACACCTATTAAAAATGACAAAAATAAAATTTTAAAAACACTTGGTGATCAGGTCAAATCTTTAAGTAAAAAATTTTGCAAAACTTGTTCATACTGATCTACCAAAAGTGAAACAGTTTTCTAAAATACCTTATGGAAATATGTTTAGAAATAGACCTAGAAAATGTTATAGGTGTCATCATATTGGTCATAAGGGAGATGAATGCTGGACTGATATTTCTAATCCTAGGTACTCGGTACCAAAGAAAAGGACAGAATCTAAGTCAGTATCATCAAAGAAAACCTCTAAAGTTTCCCCTGCAGTGTTACTGACCTCTCCAAATAAAGAGATCAGGACAAAAGCTGCTTATTCCACCAAAGGTCCCATTCAACAATGGGTGCCTAAAAGGAACTAACTTTTATTTTGTGTCTTGTGCAGGGTGACAGAAAATGGTATTTAGATAGTGGCTGCTCAAGACACATGACAGGCAGTATGGAGTACCTTCTCAATTATACTCCAGAGAAGGGTCCTTCTGTTAAGTTTGGAGATGAATCGGTGGGAAAGACAAGAGGTTATGGTGTGATCAAGGCAGGCAACATAACTTTTAAAAGAGTTGCCTATGTAGAAGGTCTTAAACACAATCTGCTCAGTATCAGTCAGATGTGTGATGATGACAATGAAGCTCGATTCAGGAAGGTTGCAGGAATCATCTACAATGATAAAGGGCAGCCTGTACTCATTGCTAGAAGAGAAAAAGATGTATATGTGGTCAACCTATCTGAAATAGACCCAACTATTCGAGTATGCCTGCTTTCTAAAGTCAAGCCAGAATTGCATTGGCTATGGCACAAGAAACTCTCTCACATCAACTTTAGAAATATCAACGAGCTCAGTATGAAGGAACTGGTGAGAGGGTTGCCCACTATTACTTATTCAAAAGATAAGTTATGCTCAGCATGTGAAATGGGCAAGCAGAAGAAGAGTTCATTCAAGTCAAATGTCAATCATTCCATCAATGAACCTCTTACTATGATACATATGGATCTTTTTGGCCCCATCAGCACACCATCTTTGGCCAAAAAGATCTATACCCTAGTCTTGGTTGATGAATTCTCAAGATATACTTGGGTCATCTTCCTCAAGACTAAGTCAGATGCAACAACAGAAATCATTGCCTTTATAAAAAGAGAGGAACTTCAAAAAGGCAAGAAGGTCAAGCAACTTAGAAGTGACCATGGTACTGAGTTTAAGAACTCAGTATTAGCCGATTTCTGTGAAGAAAAAGGAATCATTCAAAACTTCTCTGCAGCTTACACACCACAACAAAATGGTGTTGTAGAACGAAAGAATAGAACTTTAATTGAAGCTGCACGAACCTTGTTATGCCATGCTGGACTGGCACTGAGTTTCTGTGCTGAAGCTGTAAATTGTGCAAACTTCACTCAGAATAGAGCCACTATAGTCGAAAGACATCTGAAGACTCCATATGAGTTATACAATGGCAAGATTCCTAATGTGGAATACTTCCACATTTTTTGGAGTAAATGCTTTGTACTCAGTACAAAACAAAATCTCAACAAATTTGCTCCCAAAGCAAATGAAGGTGTGTTCATGGGCTACTCTCCACACTCTAAAGCCTTCAGAGTGTATATCATCTCACCCAAGATAATTGTAGAATCCATTCATGTTACTTTTGATGAAGATCAGAATGAGCATTCTACCTCAGCATGTGAAGACATAAGTGGCATAGATATTCTATGCAATCCAGAAAACTCCATTGCTGAAGAGCCCAAGTTTCTTCCACACTTTATTCCCAATAAGTTTAATGAAACTGATCATGTTAGAACTCATTGCCTTTATTCAGGCATCACAGGCTGCAGGAGACCAAGTGACTTTGAAAGCAATCATGCAGCATATTCTGGCCATCCAACATACTCAGACTAGCATACTGGCCAGAATGGACACTATGAGTAGTGATATTGCCTCAATAAAACAGTCAGTCTCACTACTTCAACAACCACATCAGCCTCCACCAACTCCACCATTTTCACACGGTGAACACAATCAAGAAGGAGAAGGAGAAGGAGATGCTGGTGATACTGATGCTGCCACTGAGCCCATGCCCTCCCCTACTCTTGAAGAACCTGAAGGGGACATGGGTGGTGATACTGATCCTCTTCCCTCCCCATCCAATGATAACAATAAGGGGGAGAAGAGACAAAGAGATACTGAGGTTGATCAAGCTGAGCCATCTGCTCAGGGGGAGAAAAGAAGAAGATTGAATGAAGATCAACCTCCACAACAAGAACAACAATATCAGCAAAGCCCTCAAACTGAGCCACTTCGGATTCAGTATGAGAGAAGAAGACAAAGAACTAGGCCAGCACTACAAGTTGAAGACCCACTTGAGCCATCTGCTCAGGGGGAGACTCATACTGACCAACCACATCAAACTTATTCTGAGCCACCTGCTCGTGATGAGAATGATTTGCAAATCGTGGTCTATAGGCCTTTCATCTGGCCTATTGCTGATGATGAATATGAAGAACCAGATTTAGTGAACTATGCACTAAATCTGGTAGAACAAGAAAGTTCTTCATCATCATCCTCGGATGATGAAGAACCAGAAAATCTGGTGATTAGAAGACCTATCAATGCAGTTCTCACTTCTTCTGAATTAAGTGAGGAATCTGCTCCTTTGGTAACAAGACAAAGAAGACCTGTTCATACAATGGACAGTGATACCGAGCAGGCTCCAAGACTGACTCCGCAACAACTCTGGGCAGAACAAGAAAGATTTTTATATGAGCAAGAGTTGGGAGTCAAAGCGGAACCAGAATCTGACCCAGATACTGATACTCCTAGTCCTTCCCATAGAATCTCAAGAAAGGGTCCAGACCATATTCAACATTACTGGAATATGGTTGCTGCCAGGACTCAGTATAAGGAGGAAAGAAAGGAGTTCTTGAAGACCAAAACATTTCCAAATGTAAGGGGGATACATTGGTTAAATCTGGATGTCAATAAAGTAAAAGTGAAGCTCAAAGAAGGAAGAATCACTATCACTTGTACTGGCTTAACCAACCCTCCCGTGAAGTTATTTATTCATGATATTCAAAGAATTGGTCTTCAAGACTGGGTGAGGATCACAAGACTGATCAAAGAGCTTCCAAAGAAATCAACATATGATCAAATAGTCTTGGATGAGATCTGTGCAGTCTCTGCAGTATGTTATGAGAAGGGCTTGCTTCATGAGATAGAGTATAGAACGCTCAGTGTGATGACTGAAGCTTACTCAAACAACAGACCAGAATGTCTTCATACATACAAGTATCTTAGAAAGTACCCTCTTCCTCCTAATCTTGTTTTTCAGGATCAAAAGAGTGTTATATATCCAACTTCTGGATATATGTATACTGACTCAGAGGATAGAGAGTGCTTCATTTCTGAAGAAGATCTACCAAGACCTCAAATCAGTCACCTTGTTGGACTAAAATGGATGATCACCAAGAAAGAAGACTCTTGGTTCAGAAAGAAGATTGTTGGAGTTTTGAATTGTAGAAGGGATGAACTCAAGAGCAGAGAAGAGTTTGTCCACATCAAACAAGAAGTCTTCTATGAGAATGAAGCCATCAACAGCAGATAAAGAAGAAGATTTTGCTACCTATGCTGTTGTATTTTTTGTTTATCTCTTTGAAATTGTTTTGTTATCATTAGATATGGGGAGATTGTTAAGGCAAAAAGCCTTACCCCTTTTGGATCTTAAGATAACAAAACAACCTAGACTAGCTTTGATTAATATGTAGAATAAAATAGCTAAGTTTAGGTCTGATACTGAGTGATCAGTATTGGAACTCAGTATCAGAGCTCAGTATCAGATAGTGATACTGAGTACAAGGACTGAGCAGAAGGACTGAGTTACATTTTATTATTTAACGGACTAAGATCAAATCCCTTGATCTTAGCCATTTTCTTAGATCAGTCCTTCGGTTACTCATTTGCCCATTATGTAAGATCTCTATATCATTATAAATAGAGATCATCTTGCAAAGGAGAACTCACCAATTCACTTTACACTTTCATATATTTTGTAATTGATCAGTGGTCTTGTTATTCCGCAACAAGCCACACTTAGTGGAATTATACATTTGACTCATATCTTGTTCTTATACAATATTTGTCTTAAGTTATAATTATCCAATCAATTAACCATCTAACCAGGGAGTTGTGACCTAACAGGTACAAAGGAATTTGTATTTTGAATCGAAATATAACAAGATGGTAATTGCACCTCCTTCCTAGGAGAGATATTTATAGGTCCTTTGACATGATGATAACTGGAAAGTGCATGGCCATGCCCAAACGAACTGATTTGTTCTTTGTCGTTTATCACAACAGTTTGAATCAAGAAGTCATGAAATGATTTCGAATACAGGAGTTGATATTTTCTACCTTGCTCGTATTCGTTATCACAAATATCGTGCTGCAAGGGATAAACCTAACATAGTTGCCCAAGAAGTAGAGACAGAGTGTTCTTTACTAGGAGACGCTATTAAAGAGTTTTTCATAAACTATACATGGGTTACATAAGCTGTTTTTATGGGGTTGGTTACCTACATGCCCATCTGGAAGGCCACTGTAGCTCGTATCATTAAGATAAAGGTTACAAACTTGCACAAGTGGGAGTCTGAAGGATTTATGTGCACAGTTAGTCAACCTATGATGATACATCCATGCCTACGAAACACTTAAGGGTCACACCGGTGAGTGCATGTTATTCGAGTAAGATATGTAATGATACTTGGAAGAGGATTGATTCATAATAGTCATTTATGAATCAAGTTAAGTATTAAGTCAAGTTTGACTTATTACTAGATTAGTTTAACTAACTAATTAATACAAGTATTTGTACATTTACTAGTTGAGTAAATATACAATGTGTTAATTATAGATTATTCATGATATGATTTAAAGCTATTAAATCATATAATAGATGGATAATATTATTGTCTATTTTATTGTTAATGGTATAAAATACAAGTATATATATTTCGTGTATATGGGTACCGAAATATATAAGTGTATAATACTAAGACACTTAATAATTAAGTGGGATAATAATAACTAGTTAAACTACAATGGTTTAAAGTGAAAAAGAATAAGTTTAATTAAGTATTAAACTTAATTAAACTAGAAGGGCCCTAAGTGAAAGTCCTTCTATTATAAATAGAAGGCATGGGGTTCCCTTGTTTTGTTACACCACTTGGCCGAAACCCTAGCCTCTCCCTTGCCCCCTTGTTCGGCCGAATACACAAGGAAGAACACAAGCATTGTGTTCTTCAATTGTTCTTCGTTCGTTCTTCGTGTTCTTCAAGTCTTTGAAGATCAAGATCATTGCAAGGATCAACTAGAAGATCACTCGATTTGTTCATCATCAGTGGATCTATCTTAAGCAAACTACAAGGTATGTTTTGAGAAAACTCTTTTCTCTCTTCTCCCTCTTGGCCGAATTCGAACCCAAGAACCCTAGGGTTCTTGGTGTTCGTCAAATACCACAAGCATGTGTGTGTGTTCAAGTTTTTCGTACAAGGTTTCTTCCATTGGTAATCTAATCTAGATCTCCAAGATCCCAATCCTTTAGGGTTTAAGGATTAGGTTTAATCTCAGTTCCGCATTTAGGGATTAAATCAGCTAGTTGGTTTTAACCGGTCAAGAACAAGTTCATGTTCTTGGTCAGTATGGTTCGAACCAAGTGACTAGGATGTTGACCCATGTGGTCAATTAGTATTTATGAAACCCTTCAATTAGCTAAAACTGAAATTGTAGGATTGCATGTTGAATATGGTATTTAGATGGTTAATCCAAGAATTTGTCGTTATGTGGTTGTTAATTATGACGATAGGAAGAGGTAGACCCGTTTGCTAAAATAACTAGTTAAATTAAATTGGTCTTTGTATAATGTCATTGTAGGGCTTCGTAATATTGATCGATCACTTGGGTCAGCCACCTAGTCATACCGATTCGAACCATAAACTGATATGAACATAAACTTGTTCAAACCGGTTGAACCAACTAGCTAGTTTAATCCCTAAAGCGGAACTGAGATTAAACTTAATCCTTAAACTCTAAAGGATTGGGGATGTTGGAAATCTATACTAGATTTACATAAGAAAAGGAGCTTGTACGAAAAACTCGAACACACACATACTCTTGTGGTATTCGACAAACACCAAGAACCCTAGGGTTCTTGGGTTCGTTCGATCGAACAAAGGGGGAAGAAAAAAGAGGGTTTTCCAATTAATACCTTATATTGCTTAAGATTATTCCACCAGTGATGAGCAAGACAAGAAACCTTCTAGCTGGTTGCTCGCAACAATCCTTGAGACTTGATCAATCTTCGAAGAACGCGAAGAACGAATGAAGAACGAAGAACGAACGAAGAACACAAGTCTTGTGTTCTTGTGTTATTTTGGCCGAAACCAAGGAGGAGGAGGAGGAGGAGGAGGATTTCGTGTGAAGCAAGGGGGAATTAGGGTTTCCCTAAGCCTCTTATTTATAGTTAAATAAGTTGCACTTTAGGACCTTCTAGTTTAATTAATATTAATTTCTTAATTAAACTTTCCCTTTTTCATTTCTTACCCCTATAGGTTTAACTAGTTTTTATTAAATGTCACTTAACTATTAAATGTCTAGTATTATACACTTATATATTTCGGTATTTATACATACGAAATACATACTTGTATTTTATACTTTTAATAATTAATTATATAATAAACTTTATATAATTTAGACAATAATATCATCCAAACACTATATGATTTAATTGCTTTAAATCATAGTAGGTTAAAACCCGTGTGATGCGGCGGCTGCGAACTATATATTCCTGGCTATTAAAAGTCCATTGGTTACATATTTTTATAACGGGTACAATTCATAAGCATGAAAATTGTGTATACAATAGAGGTAAAACAATAAACCTAATTAAGTATAAAATACAGGGAAGAAATGTCTGTTTATGCGTGTTACAAATCATGTAAAACCTCTCGATACACCACGTTTGCTGTGTAAACTCCGTCGAGAATAATTTTTTTTGCTGGAGTTACCAATACTTTTGTATTGTCATGTGAAATTCCTATTGAAAGGGCGTTGCCCATGCGAGAACACTGATTCCGGCAGATAAACGCCCACGTTTGGAATTGTCTGTCTTTGGGCTTTGTTGATTGTCATCGCAAAGTTTAGCCTAACCGGAAACTGTTTTCTTTTCAACTTGAAAGGAAACATGTCGGCTTCAGAGGGAGATAGAGGTAGGAGCGGTAGGCGTAGCTGGGAGGATTTCACCCAGGATTGGAGGACGTGGTACATGTGGTGGCCTGGCCATCTTGAAAAGAAAAGGAAAATATTAGAGAAAGACATGTAATTTCTTGTAATGGTGTTCAATAGCCACCAACCTCAATCTAGAAAAGGAATTTCCCAAAAAAATATTTTTCAACTGAAATTAATTTATAAAATGTATTTGGTCGATTACTTTACTATTATAAAATAATACGGAGTATTATGTAGATTTTATCTAAATTGTTACTTAAAAGCATCTCCAATGTGTACATCAATTTTATTTTTTGTAACTAAATAAGTAGTCGAAACATTTAAGTGTTTTAAATTAAATTCAATAACTTCTCTTATCGAGTTTTTATTTTCTTTTCTGGTGACACATTGATATTGTCAGCCCAATAAGCCGGCCCAATTTAAAGATGTTCGGACTAAATAACGGCGAGTCAAATGGGAAAAAGTTTGCACCAGTAAATTAAATGATGGTCTGGTTATGTCTTCCCTATTGTGTCCCGATTAGAGGTATTCATACATGGGTTGAAACCCTAGATTTAACCAGTTGCCGCACTTCTTCAATCCGGCCTTGTACAGAAGAACTCCGACGCAACAGAGTTCCGGCTAAGAACCTACTTAGAGACACAACGATCCTTCGTCATTGCAGTTGTCTACAGGTCGTTCAAGGGGCCTTTACTTCTTCTTCACCTATAATCAGTATGTTAAAAAAAAATTAAAAACAATTTCTAAATTTCGTGTTAAACATAATAGACAACTAAAGATTTACTTACAAATTTCGTGTTAAACATAATAGAAAACTAAAGATTTAACCAGTTGCCGCACTTCTTCAATCCGGCCTTGTACAGAAGAACTCCGACGCAACAGAGTTCCGGCTAAGAACCTACTTAGAGACACAATGATCCTTCGTCATTGCAGTTGTCTACAGGTCGTTCAAGGGGCCTTTACTTCTTCACCTATAATCGGTATGTTAAAAAAAATTAAAAACTATTTCTAAATTTCGTGTTAAACATAATAGACAACTAAAGATTTACTTACAAATTTGTAACTGAACACTGCACTCCGGTAACTCTCTTAAATCTTCACTTTATGTTTCTATTAGAAGGTCAACAGAAGTGGGTCCGTTTTTATAAAGGTCCTAGAATTTGGGTAGTGCATAATTTACTGATTCTGTAAATTTCAGTTACTACACCATGACCTTTGACCGAATCTAATATGCATTAGTTTTTCACATGATTTTACCCCTAATTGTGCAATGATTGACTTAGTAGATTGGTTTATATGAATAAAGGCATGTAAAAGATAATTACTAATAAAAAATGTTTGGATACAATAATATTTAGATATCTGGACAGGTGTGTTAATTTGTAAGTTTCAGAAATTTTACGGGTTATATGTATTTAATTGTTCAATGTAGTTTGATAAAATGTAGATTTATAGAAGAAGATTCATTATCTATGTATCTTTTGATCTTCTATGATGATTAAATGTGGATTCTTTTAATATCTGTAAGTATTTAAATTGGATTGAAATTTAACAAATTCAAAAATAAAAAAAATGTTCATAAGTATAAATTTGGTTACCAATTCGTGGTGTTGCATAATAAATTGTCTTCAAATATAGCAGCTTCACGGTGTTGCATAATCGTGGGCGTAAGTATTAATGCAGACCCTAAAAATTATATACGAAATTGTCTCAGTGGTGTTGCATAATCATAATTGCTGCTATAATGGTCATAAGGATAAACTTGTTGAATAAAGGTATTTTGTTAGTTTATCCATATTCCCTTATGGTTGTCTTTAAGAACGGATTTAATATTGAGTAGTTGTACTTCATCGTTATATACGAAAGGTCATTTCTCCCAAAAATATAGAAATTAAAATAAAAAAACATAAAAAATAAATAGTTGGGTTAAATACATTGAAAGTATGAGAAACCGATACGTCTTATGTTGGTGCTTTTTTAGGAAATTTGTTTGGCCATTTACTCCCGTAAATTTCAGGTATTTATTTTTCTTTAAAGACACACACATTGTATTTCAACAACATTTTATTCTTTGTATTTTCCAGAAACTTTTTTTATATATTTTTTATTAAATCTTTAAAATTGTAGTTTATAACACAAATGCAGTAAATATTAGGGTCTGGCCTGCATACTGTGCATTCTGGAAATAATATGAGATAATTATATATTATGTGATAAAATAAACTAATCAAAATTCACACATAATAGTAGATGAACAGTCCTATCGTTTTAGTGACAGTGTTGCAGCTTGGTGAGGATAAGTTGATACCAATTGCTTGAAGGCAAAGCCAATTCATGAAAATTGTGTAATTTCGTGAATAGGTACGTGTGTTATATATAGATTTTATAAACTAATTCTAGATTATTTTGTGGTCTTAATCTAAATTGGGAAGCATTTTCAAATTGGAAAACTGACCACGGTTGATCTTGGGCATTGAATAGGGTTAATTATGGGTATTGTAACGGTTCTTCGTAATTAATTTGTTTCTTTAGAATTATTCTTTTGACAACCCATAAATTTAAATGCTTTAAATGATGAATGATAACTAGTTGTCGTTATAGGCAAAGTGAAAACTGGTTATTACTGAAGTGTTACGAAATTGTAACCAAAGCCATGGCTCAGCCTAGTGGTAAGAGCTTTACCTATGGACCACTCCCACCCGGCTTCGAGCCTCGTAATAAGCAGTTTTATAATTATTTTTCAGGCAAAGTGAACACTGCTAATTATGGAAGGTTTGAATTCAGACATTCCTTATTTAGAAATGTTCAATCTGCTTTATAAAGTAGTATAGATTATGGATAATCTATAATTAACACAATGTATATTTACTCAACTAGTAAATGTACAAATACTTGTATTAATTAGTTAGTTAAACTAATCTAGTAATAAGTTAAACTTAACTTAATACTTATGGATTTAAAATAACTATTATAAATCATTCCTCTCCAAGTATCATTGCATAACTACTTGTATGACATGCACTCACCGGTGTGACCCTTAAGTGTTTCGTAGGCATGGACGTGACATCAAGGGTTGACTAACTATGCACATAAGTCCAACAGTCATGACCTTGCATATAGAATGAGTATTTGAAATTTGTCCATGGTAAAAATGGAGAATTTGGTAATGGCACGAAATTTTACCTGTTTGAGGGTAATCTGAAATCTAAGTACTTGTAGTGTGAAGGTGTCTTTAGTGATTCATTTTACTTGCGAGAGGAGAAGTTCAAATGTACTTGATGTAACGGTCCTTTTGACCGAAGTCGATATGGTTGATAAATTGTAATAACTAGAAGAACTGGAAGAGATAATTGATGTGAAGTCAATCAACTTAAAGAAGAAAGAGGTGCAACTAGTATAAGTCAAATTGAAACATCATGGAAGAACAAATTGGACGTGTGAAAGAAAAGAAGATACGGTCAAGAAATACCCGTTTCGTTTAAATCAACATGATTTCGAGGATGAAATCCTCAAAAGGAGGAGGCAATTGTAATATACGTGTTCTCATTTCCCATAAAATCTAGATTTAAGCTTAAGTAACTTGAATTATGTGTCTTAAATGCTCAAAACATGTTTATCATGCTTTATTTGTGTTTTGTGCAAATATGGTGGTAGTATGATAAGTATAGAATGACTAAAAAAAACATGTATGAGCAAATGATATCTAAATGTGTGATATTGTTTAAATGTTTAAAATATGGTAAATAAAAACTTTATTTTTAGGAAATGTTTTCTGAAAATTTTTTTATTGAGGATTATAGATAATTTCGTTACGAATGCGTATGCGAAAACCTGATCGATAACGAAGGACCGAACGAAAAGTTATGAGGTTTTAAGTGTTTAGTGGTCTAAATGGGTACCAAATGGGTCAAACCCGACCCAACTCGGATTTAACCCCCTAAAGCCATGTATTTTCTCACTTTTCTTCCCCAATTCTCCCCCAAAACCTCTCTAAACTTCTGAAACTTTTAAGAACATCACCATGCATGGATAATTTCACAAGAAAATTGATGAGATCTTACAAGATTATTGAAAATTTCAAAGGTATAGCTTCATCCTTGACTAAGGTTTTCATTTGAGTTCAAGAAACCAAGAAATTAGGTAAAGTTCTGTTAAAAACATTCTAATATCATGATATTATAATTAGGTTATGTTAGATATCAAGTTATATAGCTAAAAGCATTTGTTAATTGCAAGAATTAGCAATTTTTGAGTTTGAAAGTCATGATTCAACACTGTTTTGTAAAAATCATAAAGAATTATAGAAAAATCATTTAGGGGTGAATCCAGCGGCATTTGAACTGTATTGATGTCTAAGTTGTTTCTTATTTTTGTCTTAAAAATACATTGTGGCTCTAAGATAGGTGAAAATCGTATTTGGTACAGTTTTGTCGAGCTGAATTCTGACAGCATGATGTTTCTGTATTGTAAAATGTATATAAAATCAGAGAAAAATCAGAAAAATATGAGGTCAGGGGCATTGGAAACCTACTGAGTATAAAAAGAAGGCTGAGTAAAAACATAAGGCTGTATAATGGATTAGCTTGTAAAATTGTCAATTGAGAAGAGTATAGATAGGGTAAACGGTAATATTTGCTTATGAAATTTGGTATGTAGATTACAGGGGTTGTATAGAACATATTGGGAGCTTGTGACAAGTGTCTACACTTTGAAAACACTATATCTGAATGAGGCATTCGATTTGAGTTCGTGCCCGATTAAACAACATTGTGAGTTCATCTATGTACAATTGTACACTAGTGATTTGAATATATTATGATTAAATGAAGAATGATTCATTGATAAACTCATCTTAGGTGCATTGAATTGTAAGAATATAGTGATTATTTGTGGTATGCCTTGTTTATAATCTTTTGATAGATGTCTTGATTGTTAGAATATCATTGTAGTGTCTCGCTTGACACGATTCAAGTCGTATGAATTCCTTGTATTGCGTCTCGGTTGGATTGTCCTTGTATAAGATTCATTTGTGATTCAGGTTATGATAATCCTCTTGTTCCGGTCTCTTGGAGTTTGTCTTTGTTATATTTCGTTTGATATCAAATGTGAGTTATCCGTATGAATTCCTTGAGAGGTGATTTCGTTTCGTGAGGACCCACGGCGGCTTGAGTATTACTTTGTGTGATATGTTGGCCGGTGGTCACGGTTGTACCTGGCGGAGGAGTGGTATGGACCGTGGTGGTGAAGCTGGGTCATGGACTCATTTAGGGGTGCCATGATCACCTTCATCGGCCTCATTCCCTAATGGCCTAAGGGGTAATGACGCAATTTGCTTTATTTGGATTGTATTGAGATATCCTTGGTTTATGATGTGGTATTGTCTATCAGTTATGTTGGTTGTTCGTTGATCTCAACGATTCTTGTGTAATATTGGTAATCGGTTATGTCATCTATCTGGTAAGTCTTGTTGATCATCGTATGGTATTGACACTCGTATGGTATTGACACTCGTTCATTGTCGGATTCTTGATGATTCTAATGATATGTTGATGTGATTCTCGCGGTAATAAGTTGATGCGCTTCTTGCTATATATGTTTACTTGAATTGTATTAGATCATTTATATATTTTATTACATTATTATATATAATGCTAGCATTATATTGTTCTTTATGAACTCACTAAGCTCGTTGTAGCTTACTCGTTTAGTGGACAAACATTTTCAGGAAGAGATAAAGTGAAAGCATATTGGGTCTTGAAGTTGATCAAAGATTTAGAAGATCTCCTTTTGGGTATAAGCTTATGCTTATGTATATGGATTTCAGGTAGTTTATCTTTTGTATTTTTATTAGTGGTTAGATGGTTTGTATCCAAAGCATGTTGGTAGTAAAATCTTGGATCACATGTTATATTTTGAATAATAATGACAAATCTTGGTTGTTATCTTTTGATAAATGTTATAGACTAAAATGTTATTAGTAAATGATTAACATGAATGTTGACCCGGTCCTTACATAAGTGTTGATAAAATACGTGTAATTCGAACCGGATAACCTGTAACATTTCCATAATCGATGAATATTTATATAACTAAGCCGCTTATGTAGTAAATACAAAGTAAAATTACAATATTTAATTGTGTTAGAGTATAATGCTATTATAATTATATGAGTTAGAGATTTTTGTAACCATAGCTAATAAGAGAAATGTTATTTATGTCCCCCGTTATATTTTTAAGAGCATTTTGATTTAATGTTCTAATTATGTCTCGTCTTTGGTTTGCTTTGCGATCTTATGTGGTCGGTTTTGGTTTAATTTTTGTTGACACGCATTTTGGATGTTAATTTTACATCATGTTATAACTTGACATAGTTCGTATATGAGTCAGTCGTTTATGAGAGATGGTTCAGAAAAATTTCTGAAAAAACTTCCAGAAATTTTCCGCCCTTATCTTATAGGTTTAGAAAATGTAATAGGTGACGGAAATTGTGGATTTCACTCCGTCACAATCACTCTTGGTCTATTAGAGAATCAGTGGCCTCGAATTCGGTCAGACTGAGTACATGAGTTAGATGCTAACCAACAAAGATACAAATATATATTTGGAACGACTTGTTAAAAAGAAATCGTTAAAACCGTACGGTTAAAAAGAAATCGTTAAAACCGTACGATCAGCTTGAATATGAATGGCAATGCCAGACACGGGATTGATTATTACTTATACACACAATAGAGTTCTAACATATCTAGCTAATGGAGGAAATACCGGAGGAAGATTCTCCAATGTAGATGCGAAGACCCATATGTTAGTCGTCATGAAAAGTTTTGCAAATATTATAATAATCTTGAACTTGTTTATATGTAATGTTACTTTTCTGTTAATTGTATTTAATTAATCTATGAATATATTAAGATTTATTACTTTTTATAAAAAATATAAAAGAAAAGTTTAAAAAAAAAATATCATATTTAATTACTAAAAAAGTGTCATATTATCGCATCATTTATGTAATCATTTATTTAAGGGTCCTACTAAATTCACTCTAACTTTACTTAATTTTAAAAGGGATTAACTATTGGAACAGATCATTGTTCTATCTTAATAGATGTGGTCAACTTATTTTTGAGTAAATCTAAGTCATTAATATTTTCCATAAAGTATCACTCCATACACTTCATATCTCTCTCTCCTACATTAAATTTTTTTCTCACTAGTTATCATCACCATCTTCATCTCTCTCTCATTCTCTCTCACTAAACACGATTATCATCTCCATTTTTCTCATTCTCTCTCACCATCCCCAGATTCCCCCCACTAGAATCAGACAACCATCGCCGGAATTGGTCGACCAACAGTATCGCTCACTCTGCCGCTCATCTCTACTCCTTCCGCCACCACAAACACATTTCACCACTCAATCCGTACCTCCACCGCCTCCGCCGGTCACCACCACCGCCCGGTCTCCTCTGCAACCTGAAATCCACCGGGCAACCACCACCACCGCTGCTCACTATGAGTGTGTTTCCATACCTGATGAAGGCAGGAGGGTGGTTGGTGGGTTAGGGCGGTGGTTGTCGGTGGGTGGTGATGGTTTTTGTTCAAATATAAGGAAAATGGGTGGTGGTATTCACCGGTGGGTGGAGATTATAATTTTTTATATGTGTTTTATAATAATTTTTTCTCTTCAAAATACCAATACTTTGACTAATCTTTATTGGTAAACTTAACGTGTAATTCCAACAAAATTACACTATCCATATATGGTTGTGGTATGTTCTAATAGTAGTACTCTTTTAAAAAAGTGCACAGAAATTAATGCAAGTCCCTCCACTCAAATGTCTTGCTTTTTCTTTGATTTGTTTTCTCATTTACTTTTTCTTCAAACAAAACAAATACGGAGTAATATTATATTTTAAAAAGATCTACATAATTTCTTTTTGACATATTAATTAGTCGTACTAAATGTTTGAAATACTAAACCAATTAATCTTTAAATAGCTTTACATATTACTCCATACAAAACAAATACCAAGTATATTATATGCACAGAAAAGTAGTTATATAAATTACATATTACTGTAAATAAAATTTTATGTTAATTGTATTTTATTAATCTATGAATATTTTACTATTTGATTACTTTTTATATGAATATTTTAATATTTGATCACTTTTTATATAAAATTATTTTAATATTTGATTACTTTTTAAATGAGTTTTAATATTTCATTACTTTTTATATAGAATGAATTTAGACAATGGATGTACTAAATTCATACTATTTTATTTAGAGAGAGAAAAAGGTGGCGCCATCAGCCACATAGTTCCCAATGATTTACACGGTCTCCAAAGCACAGAACAAATCAGTCATTGTTGGATTTAACGAAAACCAATGTTTTAAAACTCTTTTTAATTGAACTAGTCGATACTCTAAATATGATTGGACATGGCATAGAGAATGCTACTATTCTCATGAGCATTTAAATAGAGATATTAAATGTTGGACCAACTCATGCTCAGAGTATTACGTCATGGACAATTTCAAAGGTAATAGTGAGACGGTAATATCATATAGGTCTTGAAACCTAGATAAATTGTTTCATAATATGATTTTGTGATGCATTGGTTTGCTCCAATGCTATTCGTAAATGGTAGCCATACAGAGTGTTTCCATGTGTCATGTGATGACTATGACGAAAACAATGTAAGTCGATGTTTATTCGCTCCTTCTTTCAAAGTGAAAGAAGTGATATTTGTGGGGCCCATGTTGATTTGACGTGGCAATTAAAGTACCTGCGCAGGTCATGACTATATTGAAAGTTCAATTAGTAGCCTAATCAGTCATCATAAATCTTGATCAGGAAACATATTCGTGACTAGAGATTGACGAGTGTCCATGTCTCTAGTTACGGGATATCGCGAAGATAAGGACATATTTTTTTTGGAAACGGCTTTGAACTTATCCGTCTCACAAAAAGTTTTTTTGGAAGCGAAGGACATATGAAATAGTTTTTAAATATTATAATAAGATATAAATAATTAATTATTAAAAAGTGTGTCCTCGCATTTTAATTGAATTAAAAGAAATTATATAAATACTTTAGTTAAAATAAAAGTTTAATTTTATATATAGGAAAGTTTATATATGTACAACTAAAGTAAATACATTATCAGTCATGTCGCAAGTAGGCTCACACATAGGCTATTGCATATAAAGGATGAAAATGAGAGATATTGGATCTCGAACGGGGTTGCATTTTTAATATGCCTTGCGCTGACCTGCCCTGCCGCTTCCCTTGCTTTACAATGGAGCTACCGAACGGACATGATAGGATGATGTCAAGATTAAAAGTATAATCGTAACAATTAAACAAAACCTCCCGTTTAATAGCAAATGTGAAAGATTGTGCTATCCATGAGAGACACGTACTCAAACTATAATTTGATTAACGAAGCGCCTGCAATCGAGCCAGTACGTTAATTTTGAGATTATCTTTGTGGGTGATGAGATTCTCGCGATACCCAAGCGAATTTGAGCCAGGAATTTTCGTGAGTGCTTTCATGGTAGACTCATCGTCAAATTCATGATCCACGGTATCCCTGTCGTGAGTTATGTGACGAGCATAGAATCGAGATTAACATTCCATTTTAAAAGTTTAAAATGAATCCAAAAGATCTAGGGATTTCATGGAGATTGAAATTAACAAAAGTTTGTTTCCTTATGAAATTATTCGGTGTGAATTACGGCATCCCTCTTCACATCTAATAACGTAATGTCGGATCCTAGCCTTAATAGATTATTGGGTAAATAATGTTAAGGTTTATAAATATAAATAAACTAATGAAGAAATTGTCTCTTTTGTAGATGTCTAATCCAATCAACAACAATAACAACAATCAAAATCTTCCACCACCACCTCCACGTTCACAACCACCTCCACAAAATCTGTCTTTCGCTGCTTCTCAAGCGATTCTAGAGATGTTCCCTACTAAAAGTGTTATGAGTGTTTAACGACTGGAATACAATAAAAAGAGACTAGAAGCTGTTGACAACTTGGGTCTCTTCAGCATGGGAAAGCTAGAAGATGGAGAACCTGTATGTAGCTACGTTGAAAGAATATTAGGCTACATGGACAAGGTTGAAGAATTTGGATCGAAGCCTAGTGACAAGTTTGTAAATTGGTTTTATCCTCTACAACCTTCCACCATCTTATTCTTCAATATCTAATGATTATGAAGAGAATAAGATAAGCATATCCAAATCTGAATTGGCCGTTATGCTAAAAGTTGCAGAAGCAAAATTATTAGCAAACGCAAACTCTGAAACTCCTACAAATCTTGATAGTGCAATTATGAATGAAAATTGCATCCCATGTACAAAAGGGAAGGCTAAAGTGGGTCACACCCAAAGTAGCCGTAAGAGAAAGAAAAATTCAAAATTGACACCGAGGGATTCAGAATGCTTTTACTGCAATGAGATGGGTCACTGGAAAAGAAATTGCCCAATGTACCTCGATGATTTAAAGAATCACAAGATCCAAAAGTCTGGTATCTTAGGTACGCTCATGATCGAACTTCATAGTACTTCTATGTCTAATTCTTGGGTTCTTGATACAGGGTGTGGTACTCACATTTGCACTGATATGCAAGGACTAAAGAATAGCAGGAAGCTGAAGCATGGTGAGCTGAATCTAATCATGGCAAACAGAGTCTCGGCTGCTCTCACCAAGATTGGAGATTACAAGCTCATGCTTAGTGCTACTAGTTCAATTACATTATTAGATGTTTGTTATTCGCCTTGCATGGCACGAAACATTATTTCATTTTATGCGCTGTTTAAGCATGGTTTTACATTTGGTTTTGATAATGACAATGGTTGCATTTTAGTTTACAAAAATGGCATTTTTATATTTAAAGCTATTCCTTCCTCTAGCATATATGAAAGTGTTGTTTGCGTTAACAATAGAAATCTATTATTGAATGTTGATTCATCCAAAGATGTATTGGATAAATCATGTCTACGGCATTGTCGCTTAGGCCACATAAACAAGAAGAGGATCACCAAACTCCAAAAGGATGGGGTGTTAAAATCCTTTGACCTCAAAGTCAAATGATGTATGTGAATCTTGTTTATTTGGCAAGATGACAAAAGCGCCATTCACAGGGACTTGTGAAAGAGGCAAAGACTTATTGGATCTTGTACACACTGATTTGTGTGGACCATTCAAGTCAAGCACTAGACATGGTGAGAAATACTTCGTACATTTACTGATGATTTCAGTGGATATGGATATGTTTATCTAACTAAACATAAGTCTGAAACCTTTGAAACGTTCAAAGTATTTTAAAACAAATTTGAGAATCAACTAGGCAGAAAGATTAAGATGCTCCACTTTGACAGGGGTGGAGAGATCTTAGTCAAGAGTTCATGGATCATCTAAAGAGTTGTGGAATAGTATCCCAACTATCACCTCCTAGAACTCCACAACTTAATGGAGTGTTTGAGAGGAGAAATTGAACGCTATTAGATATGGTTCGATCAATGATGAGTCGTGCTACTCTTCCAGTGAGCTTCTGGGGATATGCCCTAGTAACAGCAGCTCATATCTTAAACCTTGTACCAACTAAGAAGGTTTCAAAGACTCCCTCTGAAATGTGGACATGGGATCCTCCCTCGCTCCGACATTTGAAATTCTGGGGTTGTGAAGTTTATGTAGGAGATGAAACTCATGACAAACAGGAAAGAAAATCAGAGAAGTGTCATTTCATTGGCTAACCACAACAGTCTTTTAGATATCGGTTTTACAAACCGGCAGAAAACAAAGTGTTCATAACTCGAAGAGGATTCTTTCTTGAGAGAGAGCTATTATCCAAAGAAGCTAGTGGGAGCAAGATTGACCTTGAAGAGTCTTAAGAGTCACCCAATGAAATTGAAACGGAACCTAGAGTTGACACTAGCACTCAACTAGAGGATGAGACTCCTGTTGAACAAAATGATATAACTCCTACCATTCCACGTAGATCCTCTAGAGTTGTTCGCCCTCCTGAGCATCTTGGTGATTATTATGAATACCATATTGTTGAAGGTGATGCATCGACTGATAATGGTATACCAGTTGATGATGATGAACCATCAAACTATAAGGAAGCTATGGAAGGCCCTGAGGCTGATAAATGGAAAGAGGATATGGAGAGCGAGATTCAGTCCATTTATGACAATCAAGTACGGAACTTGGTTGATGTTGCTCCTGACACTAAAACTGTTGGGTGTAAATGGATCTTCAAGAAGAAGACAGACATGGATGGGAATGTACACACCTTTAAGTCTAGGTTGGTTACAAAAGGTTATACTCAAACTCATGGAACTAATTATGATGAAACCTTTTCACCAGTAGCCAAGATAAAGTCTATCAGGATATTAGTTGCAATAGCTGCATTTCATGATTATTAAATTTGGTAGATGGATGTGAAAACTGCTTTCCTAAACAAAAAGTTAACTGAGAATGTCTATATGGCACAACCAGAAGGTTTTATCCACAAGCAACATCCTAAGAGAGTGTGCAAGCTTGAGAAATCAATCTATGGATTGAAACAAGCTTCTCGAAGTTGGAATCTTTGCTTTCATGAAAGAGTCAAACAGTTTGGATTTTCTAGAAGCGAAGATAAGTCCTGTGTTTATATCAAAGCTAGTGGGAGCACTGTAGTCTTCCTAGTATTATATGTGGATGACATATTGCTCATTTGCAATCACATTCCTACACTGCAAGATGTGAAGTCTTGGTTGGGAATGTGTTTTGCAATGAAGGATCTAGAAAATGCAGTGTATATACTTGGAATTAAGATATACAGAGATAGAGAAAGACACCTAATAGGATTAAGACAAAGTACATACGTGGACAAGATACTGAAGAGGTTTCATATGCTTGAGTCTAAGAAAGGTTATTTACCAATGAAGCATGGAATAAAGTTGACTAAGAGTCAAAGTCCCAGCACTGAGATAGAGTGGGATAGAATGAGTCGAATCCCATATGCCTCGGCTATAGGTTCGATCATGTATGCCATGATATGTACTCGTCCTGATGTCTCGTATGATTTGAGCATGGTGAGTCGATATCAGGACAAACCTGGCAACGATCATTGGATAGCGGTGAAAACAATTCTCAAGTACCTAAGGCAAACAAATTATATGTTCTTAGGTGGCGTTTGTTTTTTGACAAAAGGTCTTTTTGAGATCTTATGTGTGCAGGCGGGAAGACATTTTGGAAAAAGACTGTTTGTGTTTTGGAAGTCAGAAGATGGGTAAAAGTCTTTTTGAGGTCTGTTTGGAGAAGACTTGGACCATAGTCTTCCAAGTTTGGAAGACATTTTACCTACAACTAAAAAAAAGTTTATCTACCACCACCACCACCACATACCAACACCGCCACCCACCACCACCTACCGCCACCATCAATTATGGCATCCACCTAATGCCACTACCACCCACCACGTACCACCACAACCACGTACCGCCACCGCGACCCACCACCATCTACCGCCACCACCCACCACCATCTACCACCGCCACCACTCACCACCATCTACCACCACCATCTACCGCCACCACCCACCACATACCGCCACAGCCACCCACCGCCACCACCACCCGCCACCACCTACCGCCACTTCCACCCACCCCCATCTACCGCCGCCACCCACCCCCACCCCCACCACCACATACCGCCACAACCGCCCACCACCACCGCCAACCACCATCATCTACCGCCACCACCACCACATACCGCCACAACCACCCAACGCCACCCACCACCATCTACCGCCACCACCCACCACCATGTACTGCCACCACCACCCACTGCCACCACAGCCCGCCACCACCCACACAAATACTGCCACTTAATTTTTTTTATCAACCTACAGACATTAAAAAACAAACAGTCTTCTTCTTATAGACTGCAGACGTTTGGTCTAAATCCTCTCTGTAGATGTGGTCAGCAGATTGCAGACCTTTTACCTCTTCAAAAACAAACAGCACCTTAGTGTATGGTGGGAGAGACGAACAGAACGTGGAAGGTTATTGTGACGCGAGTTTTCAAACGAATAGAGATGACTCATGCTTATAATCTGGGTGGGTATTTTTATTGAATGGAGGAGCTATCACTTGGAAGAGTTCCAAGCAGAAGACAGTCGCTGATTCCACATGTGAATCTGAGTATATTGCTGCTAGTGAAGCAGCAAAAGAAGCCACTTGGTTGAAGAATTTCATCGATGACCTTGGTGTTGTAACAAGCATCAAGGACACATTGAAAATCTTCTGCGACAATGAAGGTGCAGTCGCTTTGACTAAAGAATCCAAATATCATAGTCGATCCAAGCATGATGAACACGCTAGGAGATTGCTACTATTCTCATGAGCATTTAAATAGTGATTTTAAATGTTGGACCAACCCATGCTCTAAGTATTACCTCATGGACAATTTCAAAGGTAATAGTGAGACGGTAATATCATATAGGTCTTGAAACCTAGATACATTGTTTCATAATATGATTTCATTATGCATTTGTTTGCTCCAACGCTATTCGTAAATGGTAGCCATACATAGTATTTCCATGTGTCATGTGATGACTATGATGAAGACAATGTAAGTCGAATTTTATTTGCTCCTTTTTTCAAAGTAAAAGAAGTGATATATGTGGGGCCCCTGTTAATTTGATGTGACAATTAAAGTACCTGCGCATATCATGACTAAATTGAAAGTTCAATTAGTAGTCTAATCAGTCATCATAAATCTTGATCAGGAAACATAGTCGTGACTAGAGATTGACGAGTGTCCGTGTCTCTAGTTACGGGATATTGCGAAGCGAAGGACATATGATCACTTATCTTAGTAACTGACTTCTGATGAGATTCAGAGTTCAGCAGATAGGTGATGAGATGTCCAAGTGGGAGACTGTTGGAAATAGTGTCCAACGTCATCAAATAAACCGGTTGACTGGTCAACGTAATCTAGAGTCCTACTGGGTTGCTCTTGAGGCGTAACCGAACACGAGAATAAATGAACTGGGCTTTAATTAATTGTATAATTAAAGTGTAATAGGCTAGAAAAAGTTAATGAGTAATTAACTAGTTATTCTATCGGGCTTAGTTTACACTACCTCGTGGTGTATGATCTCGTTCGTTGTCAACCTCAAGTGTGATCAAGTAGAGGGGTTATAGCTTGAATCCTAGTTCGTTGACAAGTTCTGGCTCATACTAGATCTCAAGGGATTGCATCACCAAGTGCTGCCAATGTAAGTAATTTATTTACTTCCTCCGATTTAAAATAAGTGATACATTCTTGATTTCACGATTTTTGAGGTAAAATATTATGGAAGTTAAATTAGATTAATTGGATGGTTAGTGGAAAATGGTACCCACAATTTTTGAATAAGTAAGGTTAATGATGTTTAAAAGTAAAAGTAAGGGTAAAGAGGTCATTTCACTTTATTAAAGTCGATAGTTAGTGGGTGTGGGGTCCACTACTTTTACCAAATAAGGTAAAATTTCAAAGTGTATCACTTATTTTAATACACCCAAATATAGAAAGTGTATCACTTATTTTAAATGGGAGGAAGCATTTCATTCTAGTTGCCTTACACACGTACATCTAATCGGTCCTTATAAGTTTCGTCGTTTATCGTATTGATTTGTTTTTAATTCCGCGACGAACAACGTGTCGATAAATTGGTAAGAAACCCAAAAATACTTGCTTCATTAGTGATAGATCAATCATGTAATTTTAGTTTTCTTAGCATCCCCAGTTTTAGGAGATTTGAATCCAAAATGAATATATAAATAAATCCTTGTAATTTGTAATCTCGATTCTGTACTTGAGTATAGGCTCTCTATGCAGCTTATTTAAAACAAATTTAAATATATAATATATAAATAAATATAAAATAATGTTTCCTTTAAATTTATTCGGATCCAACTTCAATATAAGATTGGCTGTGTCTGATATTATAACCCGTACCCAACCTACAATGTCTACAACTGTGACATCCCGTTACCCGGGTATCATCTTTTTCAACCTTTAGTACAACTTAATTAAAAGGAACTACGTATCTTAACCTTTTTTCATCATCATAGTGTAGTACAAATACGTTACATAAGCGGAAGTGCGTAAATAAAACAACTTTTAAAGCTTCTAGTCTATTAAGCATAGTTCAATGGTCCCTTATTCCATGTTCCCTAAGATACATACATGAATATGTAAGCTTTTAAGCTTAGTGAGAAGTTATGGTTTCATAAATAAATATACTTTACAAGAAAGATAAGTTAAAGAAAATAATATTTTCCTTCAAGTGACGTTTATTGATTAAATTCTTTTCTTGAGATCTCATACCTACATGTTAAGTATACAAACTTTCTCACATGTTCTTTAACCTCAGGTCCACAAATGGCTGCCCAATAAGGTACGTTTGCAGGGCGTATCTTCTTTCCATATCCCGTACGTTGGATATTTAATAGTATACTTAACATGTTTAAAATAAACACTTTCATATACCACATGTAAACATGTATTAAGACAAAATATTTATACTTTGTCACATAATCATAATTATAATATAACTTTCAAATAAGATATAACAGCACACTTTAATGCATAAAACTTTTATATATATATCACTTATGTATCTCATTAAATCACATAACATATGCACCTTGCTTTGCAATTTCTTTAGCTTCCTTAATCTTCTTAAGTAACTACCATTATTTAGAGAGTATTTGAGAATTTATACTTTGTCACATACCACATGTAAACATGTATTAAAATAAACACTTTCATATACCACATGTAAACATGTATTAAGACAAAATATTTATACTTTGTCACATAATCATAATTATAATCTAAACACTTTCATATACCACATGTAAACATGTATTAAGACAAAATATTTATACTTTTTCACATAATCATAATAATAATATAAACACTTTCATATACCACATGTAAACATGTATTAAGACAAAATATTTATACTTTTTCACATAATCATAATTATAATATAGCTTTCAAAGAAGATATCTATATCTATATATATATAATAAAAAATTGAGTTCCAATTTGAAGTTGTATTTAATACAAAGTAAGTAACCACGCATTTAACAAAAAATAAAATTCCCTACAAATTAAATAACCTTGCATTTAATAATGTTTTTAATGTTTTGTATACTTATGTTTATTATAATAATTTTATAATTTTATGAAATCATGTATTAATTTAATAATTTTATAATGTTCATTTTTTATATAGATAGATATAATAAAAAGTTGAGTTCTAAATTGAAATTGACATCTAATAATCTTGCATACAACTCCATCAAATAACATGACATAAAATAACATGACATAAAGTAGTATTTAATTACAATCATTAAATGTGAATAAGAAATAATGTAATAAATAATATATTACAAACTAATAACTTTATCAAATTATCATATCAAGAGTCTTGAAATAATATAGGAAATGTTTTGTATAATTATGTTTATTATACAAAACATTTCCTATAATTATACTTGAAATGTGCATCTTTAAATGGGACTTTTTAAGATCAAGAGTTTTGAAATAAATATAACTAATAATAATAAAAAGTTCATTAAATGGGACTTTTTAAGTGTTATGAATCTTACACATTATGGTCTATAAATACTTATTTTCATGTTGCAAAAATTTTAACACTCTAAATGTGCATCCAAAAGAAACATCTAACAAGTGGAGTCAACAAGAAAGACCTTTAGTGATTATGTTCTTCATAGAGATGAGGTGTTTATTATATTATTTTAAAGAGAGTATGTTTGTTGTTTTCGTTTAAAATTACACAACCTCTTTTGTATATGTATAAAATTGTTATTCGTTGTTTGTGTACATTTTGTATATAAATGATATTATATAAGGATCTAATAGTTATCATTATAGTATATGAGATTGTGTGTACTATTATCACACAAAATTTAAGATGGATGTGTTATCATGCTAATGGTTACAATTGTTGTTCATTTGATTTGTTATTTTACTTTTAATCCAATTAATAATGTTGATTTGATGTTGTAACATTTAATTCCAGAATTGAGTTCCATTTTGATATTGTATATATATATATCATAATATTAAATAAAACATGCTAATAAAGATTGAGAAACTCAAAAGTTGTAAAATTAAAACTTTTAACATAAATTATAGTAATGAATTCATTTTAATAATAATTTGACAAACTCACTAAATTGTAGTTGTAAATTCAAAAGTTTTAACATAACTTATAGTAATGAATTCATTTTAATAATAATTTGACAAACTCACTAAATTGTAATACCAAAAGTTTTGAAACAAATATAAATAATGATAATAATAGATCAATAAAATAGGTTTTTTAAAGTGTTATGAATCTTACATATTAGAATCTATAATAACTCATTTTCATCTTGCAAAAATTTTAATTTTAATACTATAAAAGTGCATTCAAAAGAAACATCTAACAAGTATAGTCAACAAAAAAGACATTTAGGGAAATGATTATGAGTAATGAACTCATGTATGGTTAGTTATAAATATGATTAATAAACTAATAAATCTACCAAATTGTTATATCGACGGATTCCTAACGTAGCAAATTGTTATATAATAAAAATTGATTTCCATGTACGAAGTAACATTAAGTTCTAATCCATCAAATTGTCATATCAAAAGTCTTGAAATTATTATTAATAAATTAATATAAATAATAAACTCATGTATGTTTATAATAAAAACTAATAAATTGACCTATATCAAGACGTTTAAAAAATTATTAGTAAATGACTATGAGTTAGATAAACTCATGTATGATTTGTTATAAATATTATTAATAAACCAATAATTATTAGTAAAGAATTCCTAATGTAGCAAAGGGAAAGTCAGTTTTAACGTATCAATTCAATCGGCCAAATTTTTAGGGTTAAAATGGAATAATAAAGATTTAACCTCTATATTTAAGCTTTTTTTAATAGTTTTTTTATTTATAAATACATAAAATAATTCTATTTATTTATTAACTATTAAATTTATGTTGCAAAGAAATAAGTTACATTTATCCCTTTTTAATGACCTTTTACATATTGATTTTTAGGAACTACTATCGATTGAAACGATAATGGTGTTGTTACTTTGCCTTTTTCTCATACACACTTTGCTTATTTAGTAGAGGACCCAATATCAGACCCATGTTAGCGATCATGATATTGTGTTTTTCCTGTGACACCAATACAATGTATATGATATTATTTACGTTAAACATAATTCATTATAATGAACAAAGCCCGTGCATCGCACGGGCCATGCTGTCTCGTAACAATAAACTTTAATGCATAAAACTTTTATATATGTAGCACATATGTATCTCATTAAATCACATAACATACTCAACTTGCATTGCAAGTTCTTTAGTTTCCTTAATCTTCTTAAGTAACTACCATTATTTAGAGAGTATTTGAGAATTTTAGGATGCATAAAAATGAATATTGTTAGTCCCGTGATCAGTGATTAAATACACTTCTATGCTTTCGCTGACCAAATAAAAATTACGGTAACACTTAACAATTTATAAACTCTTCTTTATTAATTAATAATGATAAACAAATATACAAGTAGTTGCGGAATAGCTAAGAACACGAATCCTAAGTAAACTACTTGTAAGAGGTAGACAATAACATATACTATCTAAGACAAGTATTGATCAACAAATGATCAAGCACAATACCAGACACCTTTGTTACTAAGATTCAGTTCTCAAATCAAGTAACAGAAGGTATCACTGGTTGTTCACACTCTGCTCAAAGGATATTATTTGAGGAAGCTTTTAGCAAAGTGAGAACTTGTTGGAACAAGGGTCCAAACTTTAATCTTCTCGAACTGCTGCAATTCTTCATGCATTGAAGATACCTAGTGAGGATCTTCAAGTGCGCTTTTAACATTTTTTGGTTCAATCATTGAGAGAAAACCAGCGAATAGACATATATTTGTGTTAGCTTGCTGGCTTCGAGTACGAACACCTTGTTCCAAGTATCCAATAACTTGATTGATCGGATGCTTTTTGTTCCATAGAGTGGACACTTGGTTTGACGGACCAGGTTCATCAGCTGTAAGAGGAAGAGGTTATTTTGGAGACAATGGAGGAAGTTGGATGTATAAGGGAATGGTGTCTGGTGAGGATGCAACTTCAGTTTCTTGACCAGCAGTTTAATTTTGGATAGGATTTTGTTCAGATGCTGACATATCAATGGGTGAGTTGGGTTCTGCCTCAGATGATGAAGAATTTTAAGGTTGTGTGTCATCAGATACCGAAGAATTATTTGGTTCATCATCTTGATTATCTGAGGGAATGTTGATTGGTGAATTATCAGGTCCCTCCGAGAAGTGCTCAATGTTCTCTAAGGGATAGATAGAGATTGGTTCATTGAAGTTCAGCTCTTCATCATTTTCTGTAGATGGTGAAAGGTCGGATACATGTTTGTCATCGAAGGTGCCATGAACAGTCTCTTCAAAAGTGCATCTTTTCGTATTGTAGACTCTGTATGCTTTGGACTGTACAGTGTACCCGACAAAAATTCCATCTTCAGCTTTATGGTCGAATTTTCCAAGATGCTCTTTGTTGTTTAGAATGAAATAAGGACACCTACAGACTCTGAAGTATTCAATATTAGGTTTTCTTGACTTTACCATTTCATACGCTGTTTTGTTGTGTCTTTTGACAATAACTGCACGATTTTGAGTATGACAAGCCATATGAACAGCGTAAGTCCAAAATTGACTTGGGAGCTTTGCTTCATTCAGCATTGTTCTGGCTGCTTCAATCAATGTTCTGTTCTTTTCTCAGCAACTCCATTTTGTTCTGGAGTTCTTGGAGCTGAGAAATTTTGAGAAATTCCCTTTTCATTGCAGAAGTTTTCAAGAGTGACATTTGTGAATTCAGTTCCTCGGTCACTTCTGTTTTCTTGATAAAATTTATAATTTCTTCAGCAGCATCACTTTTGGATCTTAGAAAGAAAACCCAACATAACCTAGAGAAGTCGACAACAATAACCAGAGTATACCTTTTTCTTCCACCCAGACTCTCCACATTAACAGGACCAAATAGATCCATATGAATTAGATTTAAACATGATGTAGAAGCTGAGATTACCTTGGATCTGAAAGAAGATCTGTGTTGCTTTCCTTTTTCAAAAGCTGGACACATTTTGTCTTTGGCAAAAGTGAGTTTTGGAAGCCCTTCAACTAAGCATCTTTTGGATTGATTATATACCCTCTTATATTGGTGTAAAGAACCATGTATTTTGCATCACACAGCTGACTGATACTTACCAGATTGTGCTTCAAACCATCAACAAACAGAACTTCCTTGAATGCACAAGACCCATTTGAGATTTCCCCTTGACCTACTCCGTTTCCAGAGGAGTTATCACCAAAAACAACTTTAGGACCTGCGTTGTCTGTGAAGTTTTTAAGAAGAGATTTGCAACCTGTCATATGTCTGGAACAACCACTATCCATGTACCAAATTTCATTTCTTTGCTCGGAAGTTTCAGAAGATCTTGCCATCAAACACTTGCATACTTCACTATCTAATGAGATTTCAGATTCCTTCTTAGTTAGTTCTTCACTATCTGAATCTGAATTTGTGACCCATGATTGAATAGTTGCTTTTAGAGCGTAGGTATTGACTTCTTCTTGTGCTAGTGCTAGCTTGGCCTTCAAAACTTGAAACTTTCGTTCGGTTTCTTCATATTTTCTTTTGTATTCAACAATTACTTTCATATTTTCTTTTGTATTCAACAATTACTTCAGGATCAGATTTGGAACTAGTGGAATTTTGTTTTTTACCAACTATTTTTACTCTGCAATCAACTTTGAAGTGACCAATCTGACCAGATCGATAACATTCATTTTCTCTTTGGCTTACATGAGAATCAGATGCTCTTGAGCTTTTGCGTTTTATAGCTTTGTTGTATCTTGTAACAAGAGCAGCCATTTGTTCTTCCAGATCATCTGCGTTATCACTAGAGTGATCACTAAAGGAATCTTCTTCTAGATCGTTGTTATCGGAATCTGAAAATGATTCTTCTGCAGCATCTGCAGGTCAAACATTTCTTTTATTTTTAATGATTGATGGATTTCTTGAGGTGTCAGAGATTAGAGAGACAGAAGGTTCATCATTTAGGTTAGAATACATGGTGTTCTCATTTTCAAAGTTCATCAGAGTGCTGTAAAGACCATCCAGACTCATATCTTTCATTTTGCATGTTGTTCTTAGAACTGTAGAAATAATGTTCCATTCCTTCGATAGGATTTCCAAGAATTTGTGTATCAGTTCTTGAGTATCTTTCTTGATTCCAGCTTCTTTTAATTCATTTGTTAGAATAATGAATCTTCTGTAAGACATTTTAAGCGGTTCACCTTGAATGACCTTAAATGCTTCATATTTTCGGTTTAACATAACCTTTTTACTTGCCTTAACTGCATCAGTTCCTTCATACGATGTTACTAATATATCCCAAATTTCTTTTGCGGTTTTACATTGTTTAACTGTAATAAGAATGTGATTTGGTAGAGAGGTTTGGAGAAGGAACCTTATCTTTGCATCTAATCCAGCTTTTTTTTGTCATCTTCTGTCCACAATTCTTTGGGTTTATCCCTTTTTGTATCATACACATAATCTTCTTCATCTTGTGAGAGAACTTCTTATTCTCAGGAACTTTCTTCTTTTTCCTTTTCTATTTCTTTTCTTTATATCCTTCTTCGTCACTTTCTTCTGAAGAACTTTCTTCTTTTTTGCTTTCTTCTAAGGAGCTTTCCTTTTTAAAGTGAGAAGTTTCCGATCATACATTTGAGGAATATAAGGACCAAACTGAAGGATACTTGGAGTGGCGCGAGTTCGTGCTGATGTTTGGCGAAGCCCAAAAATCGTACTTTCCACATCCCAAAATCATCGTCGGTGAAGACCAGAGCATTTGTTTTAGAACCAAGGTTCATTTTAGATACTTTTTCGCTCATTTTGATCAGTAATTAAGCAGATCAACAATTACGAATTAATTGTCCCGCTCTGATACCAAGTCCCGTGATAAGTGATTAAATACACTTATACGCTTTCACTGACCAAATAAAAATTATGGTAGCACTCAACAATTTATAAACTCTTCTTTATTAATCAATAATGATAAACAAAGATACAAGTAGTTGCGGAATAGCTAAGAACATGAATCCTAACTAAACTACGTGTAAGAGGTATACAATAACAAATACTATCTAAGACAAGTATTGATGAACAAATAATCAAGCACAAGACCAGTCACCTTTGTTACTAAGATTCAATTCTCAAATCAAGTAACAGAAGGTATCACTGGTTGTTCACACTCTGCTCAAATGATATTATCTGAGGAAGCTTTTAGCAAAGTGAGAACTTGTTGGGTGCACACGGAATTCGTTCATTAAGTCCACTAATTTTATAGTGTTTGAAAAGCATGACAACCAAGGAATGTACGAACGAATTCACGTGCGAGAATTCCGTTGGTGCAGAGGATATTTCATGCGATGAGCACTACTAACGGAATTCTGACAGTACTTTATGTCGTCTTGTGATCGCCGATATCTTCTAGAAGTTTTGCATAGGATTCCCTTTGTCGGCGACATACAAACTTGTGCTTTACTTGTGTCTTTCTGTGTCACTGAATCTTCAGGCCTTTATACACTTCAGATCACCATGAATCTTCGGATACTCATGCTTCTTCATATGGCAGACAGGTTCAGTGACCTTCATTAAGGTGGTGTTTGTTTTTTTTTTTTGACAGAAAGTGTTTTTGGGGTCTTATGTCTGCAGGCGGGAAGACATTTTAGAAAAAGACCGTTTGTTTTTTGGAAGTCAGAAGAGGATGAAAAGTCTTTTTGGGGTCTGCTTGGAGAAGACTTGGACCATAATCTTCCAAGTTTGAAAGACATTATACTTAAACTTAAAATAAGAGTTTATCCATCACCACTATCACTACCACCCCCACCACCACCTACAACCACCACCAACCGCCATCACCCACCTCCACCACCACCCACCACCCCCACCTATCACACGCTACCACCACCGCCGCCACCTACCGCCACCATCCACCTCCACCACCGCCACCACCCCCACCCACATCCACCACCCGCCACCATCCACCTCCACCAACACCTACCGACACCACCATCGACCACCGCCACCACCCACTTCCACCCACCACCACACCAAGCCACCACCAACCACCACCAACTGCCACCACCCACCGCCACCACGACCCACCGCCTCACCACCAACACCAATATCGACACTAAATTTTTTTTATCAGTGTGCAGACGTTAAAAAACAAATAGTCTTTTCTTACAGACTGCAGACGTTTGGTCCACATCTTCTCTGTAGATGTGGTCCGTAGACTGCAGATGTTTTACCTCTTAAAAAACAAACAACACCTAAGAGTTTTGCTTACAGAAGTATTTGTCCTCAAGGCTCAGCGTTATTGTCAAGTGTACGATGAACCTACTACAATTATCTGATCGATTTATCAGTCTCTGATTCCGCACGGGGAACTGATCGTTGCTTCGGATGATGATCAGATAGTGTAGCCATGTTACTGAAATCCGAACAAATCAAATTTAGTTACCCACAATCTAAAGAACCGATCTTCAGATTGTTTTCTAACTATTTGCCTTTTTGTCTTCATTAAATCTCTGTCAGTGGGGGATGCTTTCAGCGACCTAACAAATACCTTTACCCTTTATTTATAGTAAAAGAAAAGATGTTGCATAACAGTACTTGTGTTCATAGCTTTAAAACTTGTATTCTTCAAATAAATTGCCACATATGTAGCTAGCTATGCTTTGTAATCCCTTTTAGAATTGCCACATAAGTTCTATAGGTTTGGTTGATCATAATAATAGCTCTGCATAGTCATTGAGTTTTTGTGGTCTAGGTTTTTATTTTGGTAAGCAACTTGTATGCTTCTTGTGTGCTACTTAGATTTCTTACCTATTTGATCTTGCTTTAGTCTTTCTAGTTTGTATGTTAAGTTGTTTTAACTTTATAACAATAATTTAAAATATAATAAAAATTAAAATATTAAATTTAAAAAATATAATTAAATCTACCTAAATATAGGGCTGTTACAACAATCGACCCAGATAGACCCGGACCTGAAATATCTGAAACCTGATATTTCAGAGGATTAATCGGTTCCGGTTCTTAGACCAGATTTGTTATATCCCGATACCTGATTTCATGTAAAAGTTGGACCTGATACCCGAACCAATTTATAGTAATCTGGTTCCAACTAGAAATGATATAATAAAGAAACCTTTTATCTTGTTTTATTTGCTTTAAGCAGGCGGCAGCTGTGCACAAGCCCTTTTTGATACAAAAGTAACATCTTTGAGACAGCAAATATTTGTAAAGGTTAGTGTCTATTATACCTTACAAATACCTTTATATCATAATCAACAATTTTACTTTTACATATACAAACACAATGCCACTTCTTGAGTTGTGTGGCTTCATATTTAATTCCCGCGCTAAACCAAATTCTGCACATAACAAAAAAAGTCAACTTAGGTCAAGTATCAAGACAGGATTAGATTATAACATAAAGTAAATAAATCCCTGATAAAACATACCATTATCGTGTTACACCTTAATGAGCTAAAAAGTCATCATCTTCCTTTTGTTGCAGTGACAACGATGCATCATTATCTCTTAATATCACACTTTTATTTTTAATCCCGTTATTAATACCTTGATCTTCTTGTTCATATTTAGATTCTGCATCATGGTTGTTGGAAGTGTTCTTGCAGATGCATGAAGAAGGGTATTCATGGAAATCACCACGTTTCATCTCATCTGGTTCCCCCATAAATCCTCTTTGGGCTGATTTCACTTTGTTAGAAAAAGTGGCCCATCCCATTTTTTCTCTTTGTGAGAATAAAGCACTCAGCTTTTTTGCATTTGGTCTAATGGTCCTTTTGTGACCCATGTACCTCCTTTAAAAAAAGAGTAAATTACACAAATGGTCCTTTAGTTTGTACCATATTACACATTTGGTCCTTATTTCTGAAACTATTGACGCGTTTGGTCCTTTACCTAAACAAACGTTTATTGTTCCCGTCATGTACGATGCACGAGGGGGTAAATCTGTCATTTTCCCTTTCTCTTAACCAATTTGAAACCCATAAAAACACGTTTGTTTGACGGGGAAAAGTTAACTTTTGTTTAGGTAAAGGACCAAGCATGTCAATAGTCTCAAAAAAAGGATTACCAGTATAATTTACGAAACTAAAGGACCATATATGTAATATGATACAAACCTAAAGGACCATTTGTGTAATTTACTCGAAACAAAAAAGAGAAATCACAACTAAAAATGTAAAGCAAAATTAAATACCTTCTTCCAGCAAGGATCTTTGCCATATTTCCATTATTGTTTGTGACAAAAACATCACTTTGATCACAAACAATGTAATCAATGGCAGCAAGACGAGATGAAAATGGAAGAAAAGGTTCAAGTTGTTCACCAGCCAACATTTCTTTTGTGTAAAAATTTGGAAAAAGTTGTCGAAGTGGCTCTAAAGTTTCTTCACCACCATAAATCTCACCAGATGCAACATAAATGTGTGTTTTATTGTCAAAACCAAGAGCACGCAGCATCACTCCAACTTCATGAGGTGTAAGCGGACATTTTCCTCGTTTTCTCTCTCCATCAGCACTTGCTTCCTAAATTAAATTTAAGAGTAAATTACACAAATAGTCCTTCATGTTTGTACCATACTACATCTTTGGTCCTTTAGTTTCATAAATTACACTGGTAGTCCTTATTTATGAAACTATTGACACACTTGGTCATTTACCTAAACAGGCGTCCATAAAACCCAGTTTGTTTGACGAGAAAAGTTAACGTCTGTTTAGGTAAAGGACCAAACGTGTCAATAGTTTAAAAAATAAGGACTACCAGTGTAATTTATGAAACTAAAGGACCAAATATATGGAACAACCTAAAGGACCATTTGTGATTTACTCTTAAAATTTAAATTTAATATTGTCAAATAAATTCTATATCTTATGTTTTTTTTTTCTTTAACAAGTGAATATAAATAAAATTGAAGGAGAGAAATCTGACAGCCAAATTAGTCCATCTTTTCCTGATTTCACCGAGCTCAAATCTCTCTTTATCACCACCACCATAGTAACAACCAGAAAATGCAAGCATATCAGGTTCAAACCTATCATACAAAGAGCCTACTTTATTAACTTCTTTTTCACAGTAACTAAAAGCCATTTCACAACATTAATAATAATAAATAAATAAATAAATTTGCTATACCCATCTTTTGAAAAGATAGGATAAAAGAGTTATCTTCTTGATTTCTAGTTAAATATTGTTAAATAAATGATCTTCAGATCTTTCTACACTCTCAAATGGTATTTACTTTGTGTAAACCAATGTCTATACTTAATAATTTAATATTTTTTCAATTGAAATACCCAACATTGTTAGCTAATTTCTATACATTTTAAATCTGTTGGGAGTAATTTTCAGGTTCACAAAAAGACAAACCTTAAGTGAACAGCAATGTAACGATTTGCCATCTTCCTCATTTCCATAACCAACTTATTACCAAGATTCTGCAACGGTTTTGTAAACCGAAAAGCATGATAATTCACCCTGCACCTTAACCTCTGTAGCTCTTCATTAAGCTCACTAGCAAGCCTATAATCAAATTTTGTCAGCTGAACTACCTGCATAATACATATTATGCTCATCAATTCACAATTATAAAATAAAACAGATATAAATCAAGAATAAAAGGTCCAATTAAGGGTCACAATGTTATGAACAGATTGTCTCGGGAAGAAAAAAAAATGTTTCGAGTCAACCCGACGCGATTCATTTTGACCCGAATAAATGAAATGTTAACCCACCCGTTTATTTTTCCACCTCTAAAATAGCAATATACTTTACCCAGCCTATTTTAGTATTTAATTATCAGAAACTTTAATAACCAATTTAGGCAAACCAAAGCTATAGATAAAATTAAAGTTATAATTACCAAAACATCACCTAAAATTAAATATATATATATATATATATATATATATATATATATATATATATATATATATATATATATATATATATATATATATATTGCTAATTTAGACATTTCCCCTTAGTAAAAGATGCAACATGAAAAACTTTGAAATTCTCACATGTCTTCTCAAGAGTATGGGCAAAACTTCATCAAGGTAATACTGAGGTTCAGATTTGCGTGGGACCCGCATGGTGTACGGGGGCTTTTCAAGTGATCTCATATATTTGTTTGGGACCCGTTTGACAACTGGAATATCTTTTGCAAGAAAAGAGATAAACCAATTCACATCAAATATGTTTGCAAAGTCACTGCAATTTTAATAAAATTCAGATAATAATGTCAACACTAAACCAAAATTATGATATCTTTCAAGTAATGAATACCTATCGTCCTTCCAAAATGAATAATGATCCAGTTCAGGAACCACTAAAGTAGCATTTAATATCCGTGCAACAACTACAGCATCAGTTATCTGTGAACAATTAAATATAATGATTTAATATAATCTATTTTGAGAATATAAATATAAAATACAAAAAAAGAGAAAGAAAAAAGACAGAATGATTACTCCAGTTCGTTGTTGGTTCAGCCCTCCACTTGCAGCAATAAGTAGATAACCATTTGATAGTTGCTCACGAACAGGAGCTGTTTATGCAAACCATTAATAATAGATATTGAATTCAAACTTTATATTAAGGATTTTTAAATTTCTGAAGCCCAAAAGTGACCCGAGGCAAAAAATGTATAAAACACGAGTTCTTAAATTGAGGGGTGTAATTTTCATAATAAAAAAGTTACAGTGCTGAACTCAAATTAAATTAATTCAAAGTAAATGCTTCAGCTTATATAGAAATGATCTAACTACACTCTACAGTCTACACCTATCTGCCAGTTAACCAAATTTGAAAAGTTAACATATCTCTTTTTTTTTTTTTTGAAAAAGAATGAATTCAAGGGGAAAGAGCTTCGAACATATGTCTTTATGATCATATAAAACAAATTTTAAATTAGGAATATACATTAATTGATATATTCATATGGAAACTTACGTGCATAATGAGTGCCTCTTTCACTGCATCCGTAATAGAACTTTGAGAACTTGGATTTCCAAATGTCAATTGGTCCATGACCAAATCCACCCTAAAATTTTAAAAGTTTTCATATATTGTTAAGGCTTAATAAGCATAAATTTTCAGTATTGATGATTTGATTCTACAAGAGGAAAAAAGTAAACATGGGCAAATATCTGTTGTTGAAAACATATGCTAGCTATCAATAGAACGAACCATATTAAGAGTCTCTTAAGAAGAACAGCTGCCAGCAAATCCAGATTAATTCACACTTTCTAGTTCATAAGACCCACTTACTATTTTTAAATTAATTTGGTTTTCCAAGATGAAGACAATAATGTTAAGTTTTAATATAACAAAGAAGGAAAAAAAGAAAGAAAAAGAATGATGATCTGTGACTAATTACAAAAAACATTAGCTGCTAAAGTGGTATGGCTTTCATCAAAAGCATTAAGCCATGTAAAATCAAGCCTAAAACCTATTTAATACAGATAAAGATTAACCTAGCAATAGCATAGCCAAAAAGTGAAAAAATACCAAACAAATAATACCAGAAATTCTGAAGTGAACAAGCTTAACTATGTAGCTAAATTCAAGATCTTGCTCAATTGCACAGCAACAGAAGAAATCACGAACAAACAAAATTTGACTAAATGTGTTAACCGAATAGCAAGCATTTATTAATTATCTCCAATACGCAAGCACAAATTAATTGAGAAGCAACGTATATAAGCAGATATTTCACGGAATCTAACTTGTTCGATAGAAAATGTGAGAGATTTACCATTTTATTGTACCATAAACGATGTTTTACGAGTTTTTGAGAGTACCACTCGAGATTTGAAGCCACATGACCGGTAAACAACGAAATTAGACCAAAAGTAAACAACATCACTCCACAAAACACCGGCCACGAGATCCGCCGTCTCTGTCCTCTGCCCATCGCCGCCGTGTCGGCCGGCGGCCATAACCAGCAACAATGCTTAGAGTGCTGATTATGCTTCAGCTTTTTACGATTAATATTATTAGCCGACACAAACACTCCTCCACTATACCTCCAAGCTTTTGAATCCGCCATTTCTACGGTAATTGTTAGTATTATAATCACTACATACAAGATACTCCCTCAATTTCATATTACATTCAACTGAAAACTGTATTCCCTCTGTGTCTCTCAATCTCTTCTTCCAATAGTATTCAAGGCTAATTGCGTGTGTGCATTTCACGTACAGGAACCCTAGTTTCGGCTCAATTAGGGTTTTTTAATTGCAAATTTTATGCAATCAGCTACAGGAGGTATGATTTTCAAAGAAGAAAACAGTGTTTGGCTGATTTGAGAGGAATCTAGGAGAGAATATTGAACGGATTTGAAGATTTAGGTTGTTGGATTGTGTATAAATCTAGCAGATGCGATCAAAGACGCATAGATGCAGAAAATTTCTAATGGCGATGCGATTCTGTTCCTCAGAAGTACAAATGGAATAAACATTGGAGGAAATGCCCAAATAAAATCAATATTTTAGGCTTGTATTTGCAAATTAATTACTTCATATTTTAATATTTAATGATTAAAATCAAATAATCCACCGTCATAAAAAATATAGAAAAAACATAAACATGAGATGAGAATGTGTCTTTTTCATTTGAAATTGTAATATTCGGACGATGAGATTCTAATTTCTAAAGCGTGTTTCGGTGCTTATTTAAAAATTTAGCATGAGATGATGAGAATGGTTTAAAGAATTTCTTTTATATCACCATGTAAATCAACCTGAGTTTAAATTTGATTAGGTATGAACTCGGCTGGTTTAGTTTCAAAGAAATTTGATTAGGTATGAACTCGGCTGGTTTAATTTCAAAGAATATGAGCTTGAATCGTTAAGATTTTCACATATCGTTTGAGCTCATTGAATACATGAAATATACAATTCTTTTATTTAATTATAATAATTAATATATAATGTAAATGTTTTATTTTTTAGATCGTTATATTAGCTCGTTTTCAAGAGCTTAAATAAGTACTTAGTCTGAAGCTCGGACCAGACTTATTCAATTAATAAGCTCTAAGTTGAACTCGTTCTCGTTTAAGTTGAGTTTTTATCGATATTTTAACGAATCGAGGTCTAGTCATGCGTAAGAATTCAGTTCATTTACACCTCATATATAGGTATAACACCCCGCATGTATAATATCATTAAAAAAGAGTTATTTGGTATATAAAAAAAATTTTGAAAGGCGAAACTTATTACTAGAGTCTAGCAAAGAGCTAACAAACAACAAACAAAAAAAGAAATTACAAAGGAATTTTGCCCAATCCGTCCATGAAATCTTACATTTAAGATTTCGATGACTCAACCAATAAAACAAAAACAAAACAATGTTGTCTACTAAATCTATTTTACGCATCTTCCAATTGTCAAAAA
This sequence comes from Calendula officinalis, assembly GCA_963853835.1. Classification (NCBI taxonomy): domain Eukaryota; kingdom Viridiplantae; phylum Streptophyta; class Magnoliopsida; order Asterales; family Asteraceae; genus Calendula; species Calendula officinalis. Next base: position 46,830,444 of record OY970830.1, on the reverse strand, counting down.
TCACGAAATTTCTAAATTTCCACAGCATCCAACAAATAGTAAATCTAATTACTTGGAATTTTAGTCAACGAAGGCTTCGGTTCGTAATAGTTTCACTAAACTCCAACCAATCATTGAATGAAGAAAACGAGAATTTATGGAGATCACACCAGTTAATAACATTGACCCATACTTCGGTAGCGAGAGGACACGAGAAAAAATAATGAGAAACAGATTCAACCCTCGAATCACAAATTTGGCACAAAATGGAATTAATTTCCAAACCTCTTTTAGAAAGGTTTAATCTAATAGGAAGCCTATCCAAGTTAAGCCTCCAAATGAAAATGTTAACTTTTATCGTGATAAAATTACACCATTTTGAATCATAAGAGAATCCGGAAAAAAAAATTGTTTATATGAAAATAATTTAATGAGTACAAATCACAATTATATATAAAGAGTTCATAATGTAATATGGATGTAAAACCTATGAAAGATAGAAATTTTGGTAAACTCTTATGATTTTTGTCCAATTTTATATATAAAAAAAATAATCCTAGGTTTGATCTCAATTTCACAGCCTTATATTAGATATCTAATTTAAAGTTGTTCGAAAATACGATACAATCCTAATTATGTGGATCATTTATAAACTATCAAAAAGGTTTAAGCATAATGAATATATGTTTTTAAGATTAAAGGATTCGACTCAAAATAAGTGATATATTTTTCCTTTTACGATTTTTTAGGTAAAAGACTATAATGATTAGATTAGACTAAATTAGATAGTTAATAAATTCTGTAAAAAAGTGTGGTTAATGATATTTAAAGTAGACGTAAGAGTAAAGTGATCATTTCACTATATTGAAGAAGATAGTTAGTGGATGTGGACCCTATATTTTTTACTAAATAAAGTAAGTATTTAAAATGTATCGCTTATTTTGATACATCAAAATATAGAAAATGTATTTTTAAATAGGACGAAGTATAAGTATATGATGTAGACAATTTATAAATAATTAAAAATATGTATTATTGTAAATTGTAATACCCTCATACAACTTTTAATTTAATAAACTTATATCCACTTCCATAAACGTTTTAAACGAGTATTATTTGATCCGCGCTTCGCAGTGGAATTTTAAAGCATTCAATTTATTAAAAAAAATAAAAATTTGCTTTATATCAAATCTAGTTTTCTATATTTATAATCAAAATTTTACAAGAGGATTTAGGGTTTAGGATTTAGGGCTGCTTGTCTTTAAGATGTAAACTTTTCACGTTTAGATTAAGATTCCGGTTGTATTGTATTGTATTTAATTTATATATATCTAATTTACATAAAAAAATGACGTAGCATCATGTTTATTATAATTACAATAACAATAATACTATTATGAGTGGTATTTTTTTATTTTTAAGACATATTGCAATGTAGGTGAAATGATGTGGGTGTAGGTCTCACTATTCTATACCAAATGAGGTAAGTTTCAAAGTGTATTACTTATTTTGAAACGCTCTGAAATGGAAAACGTATCACTTATTTTAGGACGGAGGAAGTATGTTTATATATATTTGTGCCCTATAAAATAATGTAAACACTATTACTTATTCATATTTAATCTAACGTTATATTAATCACAACCGAATAAATTAGTAGGCCTAAATGCTTTAAAGGACAAAAAATGAATAAAAATGCAGCTTATGGGAATCGAACCCGTGACCATTTGGGACTTAGGTGTGTGTGTTAACCACTTCAACTACTTGATTACTTTGATTTATTCTAGATCTATCTATACTACTATTAAAGCATTTAGGCCTACTAATATTAGAAGGTCTTAAAGTCTAAATTTTTAAGACCTTCTAATATTAGTAGGCCTAAATGCTTTAAAAGACAAAAAATATAAATAAAAACGCAGCTTATGGGAATCGAACCCGTGACCATTTGGGACTTAGGTGTGTGTGTTAACCAATTCAACTACTTGATTACTTTGATTTATTCCAGATCTATAATACTATTAGAGTATTTAGGCCTACTAATATTAGAAGGTCTTAAAAATAAGACCTTCTAATATTAGTAGGCCTAAATGTTTTAAAAGACAAAAAAAGAATAAAAGTAGTGTATGGTTTTTAAACTAAGGAGGTGAACAACAAGGTACACCATCAATACTATGGTGTGTAGTGAACCCACACCATCATTTCTCTATTTAAACGGCCCATATTTACTTCCACAAAAAAGATAAATTTCGGATCTGATCCTACCAGTAATAAAAACGCCCAATTTAGTTCAACTTTCATTTTTTACTTGCCGTAAATAGTTGTGATCAACAAAGCCCATATTATTATATGCCCCACTACATACTACCATCACTAATGTCGGCACCTACCATCACTACGCACCACCACTCATCACCCATCGCTATTGCCACCACCACCGATACTGTCGTCACTTCGAAATATAGTTACTGGTACCCGCCGCGACATTGCGCGGGTACCCTGCTAGTTATTATTTAAAGCATTAATGTTTATAAAATTAAAGAGCACACAAAGAGGTTGACCCGTATTTTATATATATATATATATATATATATATATATATATATATATATATATATATATATATATATATATATATATATATATATATATATATATATATATATATATATATATATATATATATAGGGTTGAATTAGTTTCAGAACCAATTAAGGCTACAGAACCAGCAGAACTTAATCTAAACCATTGATTTTTGAAATGAAATGATCATGAAAGACACATTAATGTATTTGATGAGGGACCCCCAAATATTGGTTTGCATGGATGTCATTCATGCATGTATACATATATGTATATGTTTTCATGTATGTATACATAAGTGTTATCGATACACTAGCAGGGTACCCGCGCAATGCGGCGGCGGGTACCCTGTGACTGCATTTAGCGGTGAACACAGGAGGTGGCGGTAGTGGACGGTGGCTGGTGGCGATGATCCTGGATTGTGGGTGTTTGTAGTAATAGTAATTTCAACTTTTAAGATTTTATAAATTAATAATGTGGATTGTGGGTGTTTGTAGTAATAGTAATTTCAACTTTTAAGATTTAATAAACCAATAAAGATAATTTTGCGTCAAATAAGAAACTGTGTAGTGGTTCGGTAACACATTTTTCAAACAATAACTTACATTTTGTGTCAACCATAAGTAAAATTGTGAAACCAAAACCAACAAATCTTTATAATGGAATTCTTGAGTTTCAATATCTAGATCCTAGAAAACAAAAATCTAAGAAACTTCATTGTTATATAAAGAATTAAAGATGCTTGACATATTCAACTATTAACACAACAAATCAAAGTAGGTTTGAACCATATTATTAACTTAAACGAAAGCTAATAACAAGATGATAAAGAGCAAAAATGTCAGGCATAAAGAACTCACAAAAATATCAACGATTACAAAGCAACATCTCCAGGGTTAAGATCTGTTATCATCTTGGCAGTCATTGTAACTTATTAGAGAATCAAACCAAATAAAAAAAAAAAAGATTAGGCTTAGGAGACTTGATAAAAAAATATAATTTTGTAAATTATATACTTTAGGAAAACAAACAAAATACCCTACTACCCAATGTTAAAGACCAATATAATCAAGGATAGAGATTTATCTCCCATTTCACAGAAAAGTCAATAACTTGGATTTTCTAGAATGGAAAATGGTAGAGAGAGATGGAAATGATGATGTAAGTCATGTAACCATAAAAATGCAAATTCAAATAATTAGCCTGATAATTTCACCATTTCCGGATCCGAAAAATTCATTATTTCAGCAAAACATACTTCTAATCTGCATTCTGAATACCACATAATAGCTGGATGACACCCTAACCAAATTCTGCAAAACTAATCTCGTTCCATCCACTGCACATGGTTACCAAATCACATAGGTCGAAGAACAAAGAACAAAAAACAAAACACAAAAGACTAATATAGGTAAACACTGATTATCGTGTCAGAAATCTAAAACTTTACAGATATTCATCGAAAGGAAATTACATCATCTGCTTGTTTACCCATTTCTGCCACAAGTGTAATTTTGTATGGGTCAAACACGTGTAAAAAAAATGTTCAATGGAGCGATTATTAGTTAGGCTCTAGGGTCAAATTCATATTGACGTAAAACGGGTCAACAGCAATACTCAATACGATCCCCAAACTTGTCACATCATGTTGGATCGATCCCCAAACTCTTTTTATTCTTATTTTTATTAGCCATATATATAATAAAATAATATACTAAAACGATTACAAACACTATGTAGTAATTCCTGCACAAAGAATCATCTGCATCTACAGAAACATGGCTTAAGAAAAGTTTGAATTTGTTATCAACAATATACATCCTATTACAAAAAAAGAAAAAAAAAACAAAAATTAGTGAGTATTATAATTAAAGGTTTTGATAATGGCAGCCCCTAACATGCATAAAAGGATTGTACATTGATTAAAAAAAGTAATATTCCTAAAATTCAAGGGGGTTGTCTTTTGGTATTTTGCCTTCTTAATGACAGCCCTTAACTTAATGACAGCCCTAAGGGCTGTCATTAGCATTTTCAAATAATTAAACTGTTAGAATTTTAAATGCCATTACCATATAAATCTTAGTATTGTAAATATTATTGGACAAATGATTTTTTTATTAGGATCAAAAATACCCAGTTAGGGTATTCTGGAACTATATGGGTTGTTGACAGTTAATAACCACAAACGGACTGGTCGTTATGGTTCGACAGACATTCATCCGAACCTTTCATATCGTATATATGTGTTGACTTAATAAATTAAACTATCATCTTTGTGTAAATTTTGTGTTCCTTACTTTCTGCAAATTAATAACAGAGAGACATACAATGTTCATATATGTAAGATAGACATACAGTGTTCAATATGTAAGGTTCAAGCCCCCACCCCCAATGTCAACTTCGCCTTCCTTTTACACTTCCTTGAGTCCGTCCACTTCCTTGACCTGCATCAAGATAACGATATCAAACGGAAACGAAACCAAATAAAAAGGCATTAGTCACTGATTAAACAAATTTTATGGAAACAAAAGATAAACCTGGATTTCCTTCAAACAAAACGTAAAGATAAGCTTGTAAAAGTGAACTGCTCTTGCTCTGTACTTCTTCCTGATCAGCAAAACATGAAAAATTTTAAACAAAGATTGAGTATGTGCCTGAGATTTCGAATTAGAAGACTATTACGTGAAATTGCAGGGTTGAGATTATGTAAGACGAATTCCCCATCTGCTTTTTCATTTATAGGGTAAAGAAACGTGAAGGTAATTCAACTTCCTAGAATCGAGGTGGCATTTGAAAGGGCTAATTGGAGAATTGAGGAATCTGCGTGTTCGAGGTGTCCATTGAAAGGCTGATTGCAAAATCGAGGACATCTAGCGGTTTTAGGAGGGTACATGAAGAGCCATGGGATGAAACTGGTAGATTCGGCTTTGGCGAGTCTTTAATAATTGGTTGGATGAAACCTTCGAAGCCCAATAAGGGGATTAGCCTACTCGTAGGCCATGTAGCCCAGTATGGGGGAAGAGGCGGGTCTGGCCAGGTCTTTATTAACAGGTGTTTAGAATTTATAACGTCAGCAATTGCTAGTTCAGGCGGTAAAGCGTTGGTATTTAAGTGGGAGGTCTCTGGTTCAAGTCCTGGTTTCTCCATTTTTTGTACTCATTGATTGAAAATCCCAAAATAGTAAGAAATTGGCTGAATTTTCAGCCTCTTATTTAAAGAAAGGTCCTAAATATATTATAAATAGTAGAGATATATGTATACATGCATGAATGACATCCATGCAAACCAATATTTGGGGGTTCCTCATCAAATACATTAATGTGTCTTCCATAATCATTTCATTTCAAAAATCAATGGTTTAGATTGAGTTCTGCTGGTTATGTAGCCTTAATTGGTTTTGATTCTAATTCTACACTATATATATATATATATATATATAGAGAAGTGGGATCCGGTGACGACTCAAAAAACGGTGAGGACTCGCGAGGACACCTCAAAAAAATTTCAAAAAATTCCGAAAAAAATATATAACTCCCCATGATTATTACTACATTTGACCAAAAAAAAATTTTGAAAAAAAAAATTATGATCCACTTTTTTTTGTGGATCATAATAATGATCCATATTATTTTTGTGGATCATTATTATGATCCATAATTTTTTTGGGATCATTTTTGAAATCTTCTTTTGGATCAAACTGGCTGCGATTTTGATGTTTAAAAAAGAAAATTTTTTGAAAAAAGTTTGTTTTGGATCATTTTCGGAGTTTTTTTTGGAGTCCTCGCAGTACTCACCGGTTTTTGAGTCCTCACCGGATCCGGACCCTATATATATATATATATATATATATATATATATGTATATATATATATATATATATATATATATGTATATATATATATATGTATATATATATATATATATATATATATATATATATATATATATATATATATATATATATATATATATATATATATATATATATATATATATATATATATATATATATAGTGAAGAATTAGATTCAGAACCAATTAAGGCTACAGAACCAGCAGAACTCAATCTAAACCATTGATTTTTTAAATGAAATGATCATGGAAGACACATTAAGGGATTTGATGAGGGCCCCCCAAATATTGGTTTGCATGGATGTTATTCATGCATGTAAACATATATGTAGTTGCGCATGTATGTTTTCATGTATGTATACATAAGTGTTATCTATACATGTATGTTTTTCAATATTTTTGATGTTTTTTTTTTAAAAGTGTATGTTTGATTTAGGTTAAATGTTATTGGTTTGCATATTTATTTACTAAATTCTAATTGGCTTAGATGGGTTCTGCTGGGTTCTGACTAATAAACGGGTTCTGTAAATAATCCGCCCTATATATGTATGTATGTGTATATATATATATATATATATATATATATATATATATATATATATATATATATATATATATATATATATATATATATATATATATATATAGTGAAGAACTAGTTTTAGAACCCATTTTAGGCTACAGAACCCGCATAATTCAATCTAAACCATTGAATTTCAAAATGAAATGATCATTGAAGATACATGAAGTGATTTAATGAGGGACCCCCAAATATTGCGTTGCATGTATGTTATTCATGCACGAAAACATATACTTGTTGTGCATGTATGTTTTCATGTATGTATACATAAATGTTATTTTTGCATTATTTGAACGTATATGTTTTTCAGTATTTTTGTTGTTTTTCTTAAAGTATATGTTTGATCTGGGTTAAATGTTATTGTTTTGCATATTTTTTATTAAATTATAATATTCTTAGATAGGTTCTGCTTGGTTCTACGCAAAAATGGGTTCTGCAAATAGCTCGCCCCTATATATACATATATATATATATATAGGGTCCAGATCCGGTGAGGACTCAAAACCCGGTGAGGACTGCGAAGACAATTTTCGTCCACTCATCTTAAAAAGGACATAAAGGTCATTTTCAAAACCCCTCTTTCCTCCTTTTGTCACTTGTCTTCCTATAATTGGAAGTGGGTTTTTTCTCATGCACTTCGTTTTTTGCCCATAACTTTTTTTTATTTGTAAAATAAAAAATCTAAAAATGCCAAAAATTTTAAAATTAAATTTTCTACAAAATGAGTATAGTCATGAAAATTTAAAAAAAAAATGATCCAAAATTGACAATCTTTATATATAATAAAAGAAAGAATATTTGAAATCATGCCACGTCACTCTTTTCATGTCATAATGACATCATTAATCAGAGCCACGTTGACAGCTTTGTTGTACACCACATATGCAGGTTTAGTCCATCTGTGATTGAAGCCGTGATATTCTCCCGAATTCTTTGCCCCGCCAATTAATTTCCATGCTTTAATTTTGGCAACTCTTCCCGAATTCTACACTTTCCTGTGATGCACAGCCATTCCTCTTCCTCTGATTCCGTGATATTCTCTGTGATTTCATTACGGTTTCCTTCAATTTCTCTGTGATTTCATTTGACGCAAATTAATTTTGTGAATTCAGTTTCACTTTTGCACGATCTTGTCTCTTCTCAGTTCATTCTAACATATAGCCGATTCATCAGGAATAAAAATCCCCAAATTTGAAGCCGGTTCAATACTATTATACTACGCGACTTAAATGTTAATTTCCTTTCCCATATTTTGTGTAAGTTTTTCTGTATACACCATTACCCCGCCTTCTACTCTCCAAAAATCAGTACGACAATGAACATGACGATGTTCATGGTTTTGTGGATAATTGTAGAATGAACATGCTGATGATGCAATAGTTAGTCGGAAACATTTCAATTGAATTTTTTGGCACAAGGCTCAAGGCTCAAGGCTCAAGGCTCCATGCCCAATGCTCAAGGCTCCAGGCTCAAGGTCAAGGCTCAAGGCTCAAGGCTCAAGGCTCAAGGCTCAAGGCTCAAGGCTCAAGGCATAAGGCACAAGGCTCAAGGGTCAAGGCTCAAGTCTCAAGGCTCAAGGCTCAAGGCTCAAGTTTCAAGGCTCAAGGCTCAAGGCTCAAGGCTCAAGGCTCAAGGCTCAAGGCTCAAGGCTCAAGGCTCAAGGCGCAAGGCTCAAGGCTCAAGGCTCAAGGCTCAAGGCTCCATGCCCAATGCTCAAGGCTCCAGGCTCAAGGTCAAGTCTCCATGACCAAGGATCAAGGCTCCAGGCTCAAGACTCAAGGCTCAAGGACCAAGTATTAAGGCTCATGGCTAAAGGCTCATGGCTCATGGCTCGAGTCTCAGGGCTCAATGCTCCAGGCTCAAGGGATAAGGCTAAAGGCTCAAGGCTCAAGGCTCAAGGCTCAAGGTTGAAGGAACAAGGCTCAAGGCTCAAGGCTCAATGCTCAAGGATCCAGGATCAAGGCTCCAGGCTCCAGGCTCGAGGGTCAAGGGTCAAGACTCAAGACTCAAGGGTCAAGGGTCAAGGCTCAGAGCTCAAGGCTCAAGGCTCAAGGCTCAAGGATCAAGGCACAAGGCTCAAGGCTCAAGGCTCAAGGCTCAGGGCTCAGGGCTCAAGGCTCACGGCTCAAGGCACAAGGCACAAGGCTCAAGGCTCAAGGCTCAACGCTCGAGGCTCGAGGCAAGAGGCTCGTGGCTCAAGGCTCCAGGCTCCATGCTCAAAGGCTCAAGGCTCAAGGCTCAAGGATCAAGGCTCAAGGCTCAAGGCTCAAGGCTCAAGGCTCAACGCTCAAGGCTCAACGCTCAACGCTCAAGGCTCAAGGCTCAAGGCTCAAGGCTCAAGGCTCAACGCTCAAGGCTCAAGGCTCAAGGCTCGAGGCTCAAGGCCCGAGGCTCGAGGCCCGAGGCTCGAGGGTCGAGGCTCGAGGCTCCAGGCTCCAAGTTCGAGGCTCAAGGCTCGAGGCTCAAGGCTCCAGGCTCAAGGCTCAAGGCTCAAGGCTCAAGGCTCAAGGCTCAATGCTCAAGGCTCAAGGCTCAAGGCTCAAGGCTCAAGGCTCAAGGCTCAAGTCTTAAGGCTCAGTGCTCAAGGCTCAAGGCTCAAGGCTCAACGCTCAAGGCTCAAGGCTCAAGGCTCAAGGCTCAAGGCTCAAGGCTCAAGGCTCAACGCTCAACGCTCAACGCTCAACGCTCAAGGCTCAAGGCTTAAGTCTCAAGGCTCAAGGCTCAAGGCTCAAGGCTCAAGGCTCAAGGCTCAAGGCTCAAGGCTCAAGGCTCAAGGCTCAAGGCTCAAAGCTCAAGGCTGAAGGCTCATGGCTCAGGGCTCAAGGCTCACGGCTCAAGGCACAAGGCTCAAGGCTCAAGGCTCAAGGCTCGAGGCTCGAGGCAAGAGGCTCGTGGCTCAAGGCTCCAGGCTCCATGCTCCATGATCCATGCTCAAAGGCTCATGGCTCAAGGCTCAAGGATCAAGGCTCAAGGCTCAAGGCTCACGGCTCAGGGCTCAAGGCTCAACGCTCAACGCTCAAGGCTCTAGGCTCAAGGCTCAAGGCTCAATGCTCAAGGCTCAAGGCTCCAGGCTCAAGGCTCAAGGCTCAAGGCTCGAGGCTCGAGGCTCGAGGCTCGAGGCTCGAGGCTCAAGGCTCAAGGCTCCAGGTCGAGGCTCAAGGCTCGAGGCTCAAGGCTCGAGGCTCAAGGCTCAAGGCTCAGTGCTCAAGGCTCAAGGCTCAAGGCTCAAGGCTCAAGGCTCAAGGCTTAAGGCTCAGTGCTCAAGGCTCAAGGCTCAAGGCTCAACGCTCAACGCTCACGGCTCAAGGCTCAAGGCTCAAGGCTCCAGGCTCAAGGCTCAAGGCTCAAGGCTCAAGGCTCAAGGCTCAAGGCTCAAGGCTCAGTGCTCAGTGCTCAAGGCTAAGGGCTCAAGGCTCGAGGCTCGAGGCTCAAGGCTCGAGGCTCAAGGCTCCAGGTCGAGGCTCAAGGCTCAAGGCTCAAGGCTCGAGGCTCAAGGCTCGAGGCTCAAGGCTCGAGGCTCAAGGCTCAAGGCTCAAGGCTCAAGGCTCAAGGCTCAAGGCTCAGTGCTCAAGGCTCAAGGTTCAAGGCTCAAGGCTCAAGGCTCAAGGCTCAAGGCTCAAGGCTCAAGGCTCAAGGCTCAACGCTCACGGCTCAAGGCTCAAGGCTCAAGGCTCAAGGCTCAAGGCTCAAGGCTCAAGGCTCAAGGCTCAACGCTCAACGCTCAAGGCTCAGTGCTCAAGGCTCAAGGCTCAACGCTCAACGCTCAAGGCTCAAGGCTCAAGGCTCAAGGCTCAAGGCTCAAGGCTCAGGGCTCAAGGCTCAAGGCTCAAGGCTCAAGGCTCAAGGCTCAAGGCTCAAGGCTCAAGGCTCAAGGCTCAAGGCTCAAGGCTCCATGCCCAAGGGTCGAGGCTCCAGGCTCAAGGTCAAGTCTCAATGACCAAGGATCAAGGCTCCAGGCTCAAGACTCAAGGTTCAAGGACCAAGGATTAAGGCTCATGGCAAAAGGCTCATGGCTCATGGCTCGAGGCTCAGGGCTCAATGCTCCAGGCTCAAGGGTAAAGGCTCAAGGCTCAAGGCTCAAGGTTGAAGGAACAAGGCTCAAGGCTCAAGGCTCAAGGTCCAAGGCTCAAGGCTCAAGGCTCAAGGCTCAAGGCTCAAGGCTCCAGGATCAAGGCTCCAGGCTCCAGGCTCGAGGGTCAAGGGTCAAGACTCAAGACTCAATGGTCAAGGGTCAAGGCTCAGAGCTCAAGGCTCAAGGCTCAAGGCTCAAGGCTCAAGGCTCAAGCCTCAAGGCACAAGGCTCAAGGCTCCAGGCTCAAGGCTCAAGGCACAAGGCTCAAGGCTCCAAGCTCACTGTTCGAGGCTCGAGGCAAGAGGCTCGTGGCTCAAGGCTCCAGGTTCAAGGCTCCATGCTCAAAGGCTCAAGGATCAAGGCTCAAGGCTCAAGGCTCAAGGGTCAAGGCTCAAGGCTCAAGGCTCAAGGCTCAAGTCTCAAGTCTCAAGGCTCAAGGCTCAAGGCTCAAGGCTCAAGATTCAAGGCTCAAGGCTCAAGGCTCAAGGCTCAAGGCTCAAGGCTCAAGGGTCAAGGGTCAAAGCTCAAGGCTCAAGGGTCAAGGGTCAAGGCTCAAGGCTCAAGGCTCAAGGCTCAAGGCTCAAGGCTCAAGGCTCAAGGCTCAAGGCTCAACGCTCAAGGCTCAACGCTCAAGGCTCAAGGCTCAAGGCTCAAGGCTCAAGGCTCAGGGCTCAAGGCTCAGGGCTCAAGGCTCAAGGCTCAAGGCTCAAGGCTGAAGGCTGAAGGCTCAAGGCTCAAGGCTCAAGGCTCAAGGCTCAAGGCTCAAGGCTCGAGGGTCAAGGGTCAAGACTCAAGACTCAAGGGTCAAGGCTCAAGGCTCAAGGCTCAAGGCTCAAGGCTCAAGGCTCAAGGCTCAAGGCACAAGGCTCAAGGCTCAAGGCTCAAGGCTCAAGGCACAAGGCTCAAGGCTCCAAGCTCACTGCTCGAGGCTCGAGGCAAGAGGCTCGTGGCTCAAGGCTCCAGGTTCAAGGCTCCATGCTCAAAGGCTCAAGGCTCAAGGCTTAAGGCTCAAGGGTCAAGGCTCAAGGCTCAAGGCTCAAGGCTTAAGGCTCAGGGCTCAAGGCTCAAGGCTCAAGGCTCAAGGCACAAGGCTCAAGGCTCGAGGCTCGAGGCTCGAGGCTCGAGGCTCGTGGCTCAAGGCTCCAGGCTCAAGGCTCCATGCTCAAAGGCTCAAGGCTCAAGGCTCAAGGCTCAAGGCTCAAGGCTCAAGGCTCAAGGCTCAAGGCTCAATGCTCAAGGCTCAAGGCTTAAGGCTCAAGGCTCAAGGCTCAGTGCTCAAGGCTTGAGGGTGAAGGCTCAACGCTCAATGACCAAGGATCAAGGCTCCATGACCAAGGATCAAGGCTCCAGGCTCAAGACTCAAGGCTCAAGGACCAAGGATTAAGGCTCATGGCTAAAGGCTCATGGCTCATGGCTCGAGGCTCAGCGCTCAATGCTCCAGGCTCAAGGGTTAAGGCTCAAGGCTCAAGGCTCAAGGTTGAAGGAACAAGGCTCAAGGCTCAAGGCTCAAGGCTCCAGGATCAAGGCTCCAGGCTCGAGGGTCAAGGGTCAAGACTCAAGCCTCAAGGGTCAAGGGTCAAGGCTCAAGGCTCAAGGCTCAACGCTCAAGGCTCAAGGTTCAAGGCTCAAGGCTCAAGGCTCAAGGCTCAAGGCTCAAGGCTCAGGGCTCAAGGCTCAGGGCTCAAGGCTCAAGGCTCAAGGCTCAAGGCTGAAGGCTCAAGGCTCAAGGCTCAAGGACCAAGGATTAAAGCTCATGGCAAAAGGCTCATGGCTCATGGCTCGAGGCTCAGGGCTCAATGCTCCAGGCTCAAGGGTTAAGGCTCAAGGCTCAAGGCTCAAGGCTCAAGGTTGAAGGAACAAGGCTCAAGGCTCAAGGTCCAAGGCTCAAGGCTCAAGGCTCAAGGCTCAAGGCTCAAGGCTCCAGGATCAAGGCTCTAGGCTCCAGGCTCGAGGGTCAAGGGTCAAGACTCAAGACTCAAGGGTCAAGGGTCAAGGCTCAAGGCTCAAGGCTCAAGGCTCAAGGCACAAGGCTCAAGGCTCAAGGCTCAAGGCTCAAGGCACAAGGCTCAAGGCTCCAAGCTCACTGCTCGAGGCTCGAGGCAAGAGGCTCGTGGCTCAAGGCTCCAGGTTCAAGGCTCCATGCTCAAAGGCTCAAGGCTCAAGGCTCAAGGCTCAAGGCTCAAGGGTCAAGGCTCAAGGCTCAAGGCTCAAGGCTCAAGGCTCAAGGCTCAAGGCACAAGGCTCAAGGCTCGAGGCTCGAGGCTCGAGGCTCGAGGCTCGAGGCTCGAGGCTCGAGGCAAGAGGCTCGTGGCTCAAGGCTCCAGGCTCAAGGCTCCATGCTCAAAGGCTCAATGCTCAAGGCTCAAGGCTCAAGGCTCAAGGCTCAAGGCTCAAGGCTCAAGGCTCAAGGCTCAAGTCTCAAGGCTCAAGGCTCAAGGCTCAAGACTCAAGGGTCAAAGCTCAAGGCTCAAGGCTCAAGGCTCAAGGCTCAAGGCTCAAGGCTCAAGGCTTGAGGGTGAAGGCTCAACGCTCAATGACCAAGGATCAAGGCTCCATGACCAAGGATCAAGGCTCCAGGCTCAAGACTCAAGGCTCAAGGACCAAGGATTAAGGCTCATGGCTAAAGGCTCATGGCTCATGGCTCGAGGCTCAGGGCTCAATGCTCCAGGCTCAAGGGTTAAGGCTCAAGGCTCAAGGCTCAAGGCTCAAGGTTGAAGGAACAAGGCTCAAGGCTCAAGGCTCAAGGCTCCAGGATCAAGGCTCCAGGCTCGAGGGTCAAGGGTCAAGACTCAAGCCTCAAGGGTCAAGGGTCAAGGCTCAGAGCTCAAGGCTCGTGGCTCAAGGCTCTAGGCTCAAGGCTCCATGCTCAAAGGCACAAGGCTCAAGGCTAAGGGCTCAAGGCTCAAGGCTCAAGGCTCAAGGCTCAAGGCTCAAGGCTCAAGGCACAAGGCTCAAGGCTCGAGGCTCGAGGCAAGAGGCTCGTGGCTCAAGGCTCCAGGCTCAAGGCTCCATGCTCAAAGGCTCAACGCTCAAGGCTCAAGGCTCAAGGCTCAAGGCTCAAGGCTCAAGGCTCAAGGCTCAAGGCTCAAGGCTCAAGGCTCAAGGCTCAAGTCTCAACGCTCAAGGCTCAAGGCTCAAGGCTCAAAGCTCAACGCTCAAGGCTCAAGGCTCAAGGCTCGATGCCCAAGGCTCGAGGCTCAAGGCTCAAGGCTCAAGGCTCCATGCCCAAGGCTCCAGGCTCAAGGCTCAAGGCTCAAGGCTAAAGGCTCATGGCTCATGGCTCAAGGCTCGGGGCTCAAGGCTCCAGGCTCAAGGATCATGGCTCAAGGCTCGAGGCTCGAGGCTCCAGGCTCAAGGCTCAAGGCTCAAGGCTCAAGGCTCAAGGCTCAAGGCTCAAGGCTCAAGGCTCAAGGCTCAAGGCTCAAGGCTCAAGGCTCAAGGCTCAAGGCTCAAGGCTCAAGGCTCAAGGCTCAAGGCTCAAGGCTCAGTGCTCAAGGCTTAAGGCTCAAGGCTCAAAGCTCAAGGCTCAACGCTCAAGGCTCAAGGCTCAAGGCTCAAGGCTCAAGGCTTAAGGCTCAAGGCTCAAGGCTCCATGCCCAATGCTCGAGGCTCCACGCTCAAGGTCAAGTCTCCATGACCAAGGATCAAGGCTCCAGGCTCAAGACTCAAGGCTCAAGGACTAAGGATTAAGGCTCATGGCTAAAGGCTCATGGCTCATGGCTTGAGGCTCAGGGCTCAATTCTCCAGGCTCAAGGGTTAAGGCTCAAGGCTCAAGGCTCAAGGCTCAAGGCTCAAGGTTGAAGGAACAAGGCTAAAGGCTCAAGGCTCACGGCTCAAGGCTCAAGGCTCAAGGCTCAAGGCTCCAGGATCAAGGCTCCAGGCTCGAGGGTCAAGGGTCAAGACTCAAGACTCAAGGGTCAAGGGTCAAGGCTCAGAGCTCAAGGCTCAAGGCTCAAGGCACAAGGCTCAAGCCTCAAGGCTCAAGGCTCAAGGCTCAAGGCTCAAGGCTCAAGGCTCAAGGCTCAAGGCTCAAGGCTCAAGGCCCAAAGCTCAAGGCTCAAGGCTCAGTGCTCAGTGCTCAAGGCTCAAGGCTCAAGGCTCGAGGCTCGAGGCTCGAGGCTCAAGGCTCGAGGCTCAAGGCTCCAGGTCGAGGCTCAAGGCTCGAGTCTCAAGGCTCGAGGCTCAAGGCTCGAGGCTCAAGGCTCAAGGCTCAAGGCTCAAGGCTCAAGGCTCAAGGCTCAAGGCTCAAGGCTCAAGGCTCAAGGCTCAAGGCTCAGTGCTCAAGGCTCAAGGTTCAAGGCTCAAGGCTCAAGGCTTAAGGCTCAAGGCTCAAGGCTCAAGGCTCAACGCTCAACGCTCACGGCTCAAGGCTCAAGGCTCAAGGCTCAAGGCTCAAGGCTCAAGGCTCAAGGCTCAAGGCTCAAGGCTCAACGCTCAACGCTCAAGGCTCAGTGCTCAAGGCTCAACGCTCAACGCTCAACGCTCAAGGCTCAAGGCTCAGGGCTCAGGGCTCAAGGCTCAAGGCTCAAGGCTCAAGGCTCAAGGCTCAAGGCTCAAGGCTCAAGGCTCAAGGCTCAAGGCTCAAGGCTCCATGCCCAAGGGTCGAGGCTCCAGGCTCAAGGTCAAGTCTCAATGACCAAGGATCAAGGCTCCAGGCTCAAGACTCAAGGTTCAAGGACCAAGGATTAAGGATCATGGCAAAAGGCTCATGGCTCATGGCTCGAGGCTCAGGGCTCAATGCTCCAGGCTCAAGGGTAAAGGCTCAAGGCTCAAGGCTCAAGGCTCAAGGTTGAAGGAACAAGGCTCAAGGCTCAAGGCTCAAGGTCCAAGGCTCAAGGCTCAAGGCTCAAGGCTCAAGGCTCAAGGCTCCAGGATCAAGGCTCCAGGCTCCAGGCTCGAGGGTCAAGGGTCAAGACTCAAGACTCAATGGTCAAGGGTCAAGGCTCAGAGCTCAAGGCTCAAGGCTCAAGGCTCAAGGCTCAAGGCTCAAGGCTCAAGCCTCAAGGCACAAGGCTCAAGGCTCAAGGCTCAAGGCACAAGGCTCAAGGCTCCAAGCTCACTGTTCGAGGCTCGAGGCAAGAGGCTCGTGGCTCAAGGCTCCAGGTTCAAGGCTCCATGCTCAAAGGCTCAAGGATCAAGGCTCAAGGCTCAAGGCTCAAGGGTCAAGGCTCAAGGCTCAAGGCTCAAGGCTCAAGGGTCAAGTCTCAAGTCTCAAGGCTCAAGGCTCAAGGCTCAAGGCTCAAGGCTCAAGGCTCAAGATTCAAGGCTCAAGGCTCAAGGCTCAAGGCTCAAGGCTCAAGGGTCAAGGGTCAAGGCTCAAGGCTCAAGGCTCAAGGGTCAAGGGTCAAGGGTCAAGGCTCAAGGCTCAAGGCTCAAGGCTCAAGGCTCAAGGCTCAAGGCTCAAGGCTCAACGCTCAACGCTCAACGCTCAAGGCTCAAGGCTCAAGGCTCAAGGCTCAAGGCTCAGGGCTCAAGGCTCAGGGCTCAAGGCTCAAGGCTCAAGGCTGAAGGCTGAAGGCTGAAGGCTCAAGGCTCAAGGCTCAAGGACCAAGGATTAAAGCTCATGGCAAAAGGCTCATGGCTCATGGCTCGAGGCTCAGGGCTCAATGCTCCAGGCTCCAGGGTTAAGGCTCAAGGCTCAAGGCTCAAGGCTGAAGGTTGAAGGAACAAGGCTCAAGGCTCAAGGTCCAAGGCTCAAGGCTCAAGGCTCAAGGCTCAAGGCTCCAGGCTCGAGGGTCAAGGGTCAAGACTCAAGACTCAAGGGTCAAGGGTCAAGGCTCAAGGCTCAAGGCTCAAGGCTCAAGGCTCAAGGCACAAGGCTCAAGGCTCAAGGCTCAAGGCTCAAGGCACAAGGCTCAAGGCTCCAAGCTCACTGCTCGAGGCTCGAGGCAAGAGGCTCGTGGCTCAAGGCTCCAGGTTCAAGGCTCCATGCTCAAAGGCTCAAGGCTCAAGGCTCAAGGCTTAAGGCTCAAGGGTCAAGGCTCAAGGCTCAAGGCTCAAGGCTTAAGGCTCAGGGCTCAAGGCTCAAGGCTCAAGGCTCAAGGATCAAGGCACAAGGCTCAAGGCTCGAGGCTCGAGGCTCGAGGCTCGAGGCTCGAGGCTCGTGGCTCAAGGCTCCAGGCTCAAGGCTCCATGCTCAAAGGCTCAAGGCTCAAGGCTCAAGGCTCAAGGCTCAAGTCTCAAGGCTCAAGGCTCAAGGCTCAAGGCTCAATGCTCAAGGCTCAAGGCTCAAGGCTCAAGGCTCAAGGCTCAAGGCTCAGTGCTCAAGGCTTGAGGGTGAAGGCTCAACGCTCAATGACCAAGGATCAAGGCTCCATGACCAAGGATCAAGGCTCCAGGCTCAAGACTCAAGGCTCAAGGACCAAGGAT
This sequence comes from Calendula officinalis, assembly GCA_963853835.1. NCBI lineage: Eukaryota > Viridiplantae > Streptophyta > Magnoliopsida > Asterales > Asteraceae > Calendula > Calendula officinalis. The sequence continues at coordinate 46,813,013 of OY970830.1, read as the reverse complement.
TAAGGCTCATGGCTAAAGGCTCATGGCTCATGGCTCGAGGCTCAGGGCTCAATGCTCCAGGCTCAAGGGTTAAGGCTCAAGGCTCAAGGCTCAAGGCTCAAGGTTGAAGGAACAAGGCTCAAGGCTCAAGGCTCAAGGCTCCAGGATCAAGGCTCCAGGCTCGAGGGTCAAGGGTCAAGACTCAAGCCTCAAGGGTCAAGGGTCAAGGCTCAAGGCTCAAGGCTCAACGCTCAACGCTCAAGGCTCAAGGCTCAAGGCTCAAGGCTCAAGGCTCAAGGCTCAGGGCTCAAGGCTCAAGGCTCAAGGCTCAAGGCTCAAGGCTGAAGGCTCAAGGCTCAAGGCTCAAGGACCAAGGATTAAAGCTCATGGCAAAAGGCTCATGGCTCATGGCTCGAGGCTCAGGGCTCAATGCTCCAGGCTCAAGGGTTAAGGCTCAAGGCTCAAGGCTCAAGGTTGAAGGAACAAGGCTCAAGGCTCAAGGTCCAAGGCTCAAGGCTCAAGGCTCAAGGCTCAAGGCTCAAGGCTCAAGGCTCCAGGATCAAGGCTCCAGGCTCCAGGCTCGAGGGTCAAGGGTCAAGACTCAAGACTCAAGGGTCAAGGGTCAAGGCTCAAGGCTCAAGGCTCAAGGCTCAAGGCACAAGGCTCAAGGCTCAAGGCTCAAGGCTCAAGGCACAAGGCTCAAGGCTCCAAGCTCACTGCTCGAGGCTCGAGGCAAGAGGCTCGTGGCTCAAGGCTCCAGGTTCAAGGCTCCATGCTCAAAGGCTCAAGGCTCAAGGCTCAAGGTTCAAGGCTCAAGGGTCAAGGCTCAAGGCTCAAGGCTCGAGGCTCAAGGCTCGAGGCTCGAGGCTCGAGGCTCGAGGCTCGAGGCTCGAGGCTCGAGGCTCGAGGCTCGAGGCTCGAGGCTCGAGGCAAGAGGCTCGTGGCTCAAGGCTCCAGGCTCAAGGCTCCATGCTCAAAGGCTCAATGCTCAAGGCTCAAAGCTCAAGGCTCAAGGCTCAAGGCTCAAGGCTCAAGGCTCAAGGCTCAAGGCTCAAGGCTCAAGTCTCAAGGCTCAAGGCTCAAGGCTCAAGGCTCAAGGGTCAAGGCTCAAGGCTCAAGGCTCAAGGCTCAAGGCTCAAGGCTCAAGGCTCAGTTCTCAAGGCTTGAGGGTGAAGGCTCAACGCTCAATGACCAAGGATCAAGGCTCCATGACCAAGGATCAAGGCTCCAGGCTCAAGACTCAAGGCTCAAGGACCAAGGATTAAGGCTAATGGCTAAAGGCTCATGGCTCATGGCTCGAGGCTCAGGGCTCAATGCTCCAGGCTCAAGGGTTAAGGCTCAAGGCTCAAGGCTCAAGGTTGAAGGAATAAGGCTCAAGGCTTAAGGCTCAAGGCTCCAGGATCAAGGCTCCAGGCTCGAGGGTCAAGGGTCAAGACTCAAGCCTCAAGGGTCAAGGGTCAAGGCTCAGAGCTCAAGGCTCGTGGCTCAAGGCTCCAGGCTCAAGGCTCCATGCTCAAAGGCACAAGGCTCAAGGCTCAAGGCTCAGGGCTCAAGGCTCAAGGCTCAAGGCTCAAGGCTCAAGGCTCAAGGCTCAAGGCACAAGGCTCAAGGCTCGAGGCTCGAGGCAAGAGGCTCGTGGCTCAAGGCTCCAGGCTCAAGGCTCCATGCTCAAAGGCTCAACGCTCAACGCTCAAGGCTCAAGGCTCAAGGCTCAAGGCTCAAGGCTCAAGGCTCAAGGCTCAAGGCTCAAGGCTCAAGGCTCGAGGCTCAAGTCTCAAGGCTCAAGGTTCAACGCTCAAGGCTCAAGGCTCAAGGCTCAAAGCTCAAGGCTCAAGGCTCGATGCCCAAGGCTCGAGGCTCAAGGCTCAAGGCTCAAGGCTCCATGCCCAAGGCTCCAGCCTCAAGGCTCAAGGCTCAAGGCTAAAGGCTCATGGCTCATGGCTCAAGGCTCGGGGCTCAAGGCTCCAGGCTCAAGGATCATGGCTCAAGGCTCGAGGCTCGAGGCTCCAGGCTCAAGGCTCAAGGCTCAAGGCTCAAGGCTCAAGGCTCAAGGCTCAAGGCTCAAGGCTCAAGGCTCAAGGCTCAAGGCTCAGTGCTCAAGGCTTAAGGCTCAAGGCTCAAAGCTCAAGGCTCAACGCTCAAGGCTCAAGGCTGAAGGCTCAAGGCTCAAGGCTCAAGGCTTAAGGCTCAAGGCTCAAGGCTCCATGCCCAATGCTCGAGGCTCCACGCTCAAGGTCAAGTCTCCATGACCAAGGATCAAGGCTCCAGGCTCAAGACTCAAGGCTCAAGGACTAAGGATTAAGGCTCATGGCTAAAGGCTCATGGCTCATGGCTTGAGGCTCAGGGCTCAATTCTCCAGGCTCAAGGGTTAAGGCTCAAGGCTCAAGGCTCAAGGCTCAAGGCTCAAGGTTGAAGGAACAAGGCTAAAGGCTCAAGGCTCACGGCTCAAGGCTCAAGGCTCAAGGCTCAAGGCTCCAGGATCAAGGCTCCAGGCTCGAGGGTCAAGGGTCAAGACTCAAGACTCAAGGGTCAAGGGTCAAGGCTCAGAGCTCAAGGCTCAAGGCTCAAGGCACAAGGCTCAAGGCTCAAGGCTCAAGGCTCAAGGCTCAAGGTTCAAGGCTCAAGGCACAAGGCTCAAGGCTCAAGGCTCAAGGATCAAGGCTCAAGGCTCAAGGCTCAAGGCTCAAGGCTCAAGGCTCAAGGCTCAAGGCTGAAGGCTCAAGGATCAAGGCTCAAGGCTCAAGGCTCAAGGCTCCAGGCTCGAGGCTCGTGGCAAGAGGCTCGTGGCTCAAGGCTCCAGGCTCAAGGCTCCATGCTCAAAGGCTAAAGGCTCAAGGCTCAAGGCTCAAGGCTCAAGGCTCAAGGCTCAAGGCTCAAGGCTCAACGCTCAAGGCTAAAGGCTGAAGGCTGAAGGCTCAAAGCTCAAGGCTCAAGGCTCAAGGCTCAACACTCAAAGCTCAAGGCTCAAGGCTCAAGGTTCAAGGCTTAAGGCTCAAGGCTCAAGGCTCCATGCCCAAGGCTCGAGGCTCAAGGCTCAAGGTCAAGTCTCCATGAGCACGGATCAAGGCTCCAGGCTCAAGGCTCAAGGCTCAAGGACCAAGGATTAAGGCTCAAGGCTAAAGGCTCATGGCTCATGGCTCAAGGCTCGGGGCTCAAGGCTCCAGGCTCAAGGATCACGGCTCAAGGCTCGAGGCTCGAGGCTCCAGGCTCCAGGTTCAAAGGCTAAAGGCTCAAGGCTCCAGGTTCAAAGGCTCAAGGCTCAAGGCTCAAGGCTCAAGGCTCAAGCCTCAAGGCTCAAGGCTCTAGGCTCAAGGCTCAAGGCTCAAGGCTCATGGCTCAAGGCTCATGGCTCAACGCTCAAGGCTGAAGGCTCAAGGCTCAAGGCTCAAGGCTCAAGGCTCAAGGCTCAAGGTTAAAGGCTCAAGGCTCAAGGCTCAAGGCTCAAGGCTCAAGGCTCAAGGCTCAAGGCTCAAGGCTCAAGGCTCAAGGCTCAAGGCTCAAGGCTCAAGGCTCAAGGCTCAAGGCACAAGGCTGAAGGCTCAAGGCTCGAGGCTCGAGGCTCGAGGCAAGAGGCTCGTGGCTCAAGGCTCCAGGCTCAAGGCTCCATGCTCAAAGGCTCAAGGCTCAAGGCTCAAGGCTCAAGGCTCATGGCTCAAGGCTCAAGGGTCAAGGCTCAAGGGTCAAGGGTCAAGGCTCAAGGCTCAAGGCTCAAGGCTCAAGGCTCAAGGCACAAGGCTCAAGGCTCAAGGCTCAAGGCTCGAGGCTCGAGTCTCGAGGCTCGAGGCTCGAGGCTCGAGGCTCGTGGCTCTAGGCTCCAGGCTCCAGGCTCCAGGCTCAAGGCTCAAGGCTCAAGGCTCAAGGCTCAAGGCTCAAGGCTCAAGGCTCAAGGCTCAAGGCTCAAGGCTCAAGGCTCAAGGCTCAAGTCTCAAGGCTCAAGGCTCAAGGCTCAAGGCTCAAGGCTCAAGGCTTGAGGCTGAGGGCTCAACGCTCAATGACCAAGGATCAAGGCTCCAGGCTCAAGACTCAACGCTCAAGGACCAAGGATTAAGGCTCATGGCTCGAGGCTCAGGGCTCAATGCTCCAGGCTCAAGGGTTAAGGCTCAAGGCTCAAGGCTCAAGGTTGAAGGAACAAGGCTCAAGGATCAAGGCTCAAGGCTCCAGGATCAAGGCTCCAGGCTCCAGGCTCGAGGGTCAAGGGTCAAGACTCAAGCCTTAAGGGTCAAGGGTCAAGGCTCAGAGCTCAAGGCTCAAGGCTCAAGGCTCAAGGCTCAAGGCTCAAGGCTCAAGGCTCAAGGCTCAAGGCTCAAGGCTCAAGGGTCAGGGCTCAAGGCTCAAGGCTCAGGGCACAAGGCTGAAGGCTCAAGGCTCGAGGCTCGAGGCTCGAGGCTCGAGGCTCGAGGCTCGAGGCTCGAGGCTCGAGGCTCGAGGCAAGAGGCTCGTGGCTCAAGGCTCCAGGCTCAAGGCTCCATGCTCAAAGGCTCAAGGCTCAAGGCTCAAGGCTCATGGCTCAAGGCTCAAGGGTCAAGGCTCAAGGGTCAAGGCTCAAGGCTCAGGGCTCAGGGCTCAAGGCTCAAGGCTCAAGGCTCAAGGCACAAGGCTCGAGGCTCGAGGCTTGAGGCTCAAGGCTCAAGGCTCAAGGCTCCAGGCTTGAGGCTCGAGGCTTGAGGCTCGAGGCTCGTGGCTCTAGGCTCCAGGCTCAAGGCTCCATGCTCAAAGGCTCAAGGCTCAAGGCTCAAGGCTCAAGGCTCAAGGCTCAAGGCTCAAGGCTCAAGGCTCAAGGCTCATGGCTCAAGGCTCAAGGCTCAAGTCTCAAGGCTCAAGGCTCAAGGCTCAAGGCTCAAGGCTCAAGGGTCAAGGCTCAAGGCTCAAGGCTCAAGGCTCAAGGCTCAGTGCTCAAGGCTTGAGGGTGAAGGCTCAACGCTCAATGACCAAGGATCAAGGCTCCATGACCAAGGATCAAGGCTCCAGGCTCAAGACTCAAGGCTCAAGGACCAAGGATTAAGGCTCATGGCTAAAGGCTCATGGCTCATGGCTCGAGGCTCAGGGCTCAATGCTCTAGGCTCAAGGGTTAAGGCTCAAGGCTCAAGGCTCAAGGCTCAAGGTTGAAGGAACAAGGCTCAAGGATCAAGGCTCAAGGCTCCAGGATCAAGGCTCCAGGCTCCAGGCTCGAGGGTCAAGGGTCAAGACTCAAGCCTCAAGGGTCAAGGGTCAAGGCTCAGAGCTCAAGGCTCAAGGCTCAAGGCTCAAGGCTCAAGGCTCAAGGCTCAAGGCACAAGGCACAAGGCTCAAGGCTCAAGGCTCAGGGCTCAGGGCTCAAGGCTCAAGGCTCAAGGCACAAGGCTCGAGGCTCGAGGCTCGAGGCTCGATGCAAGAGGCTCGTGGCTCAAGGCTCCAGGCTTAAGGCTCCATGCTCAAAGGCTCAAGGCTCAAGGCTCAAGGCTCAAGGCTCAAGGCTCAAGGCTCAAGGCTCAAGGCTCAAGGCTCAAGGCTCAAGGCTCAAAGCACAACGCTCAACGCTCAAGGCTCAAGGCTCAAGGCTCCATGCCCAAGGCTCGAGGCTCAAGGCTCCAGATCAAGTCTCCATGACCAAGGATCAAGGCTCCAGGCTCAAGGCTCAAGGCTCAAGGCTAAAGGCTCATGGCTCATGGCTCAAGGCTCGGGGCTCAAGGCTCTAGGCTCAAGGATCATAGCTCAATGCTCGAGGCTCGAGGCTCCAGGCTCAAGGCTCCAGTTTCAAAGGCTAAAGGCTCAAGGCTCCAGGTTCAAAGGCTCAAGGCTCAAGGCTCAAGGCTCAAGGCTCAAGGCTCAAGGCTCAAGGCTCAGTGCTCAAGGCTTAAGGCACAAGGCTCAAAGCTCAAGGCTCAAGGCTCAAGGCTCAAGGCTCAAGGCTCAAGGCTTAAGGCTCAAGGCTCAAGGCTCCATGCCCAATGCTCGAGGCTCCAGGCTCAAGGTCAAGTCTCCATGACCAAGGATCAAGGCTCCAGGCTCAAGACTCAAGGCTCAAGGACCAAGGATTAAGGCTCAAGGCTAAAGGCTCATGGTTCATGGCTCGAGGCTCAGGGCTCAATTCTCCAGGCTCAAGGGTTAAGGCTCAAGGCTCAAGGCTTAAGGCTCAAGGCTCAAGGTTGAAGGAACAAGGCTCAAGGATCAAGGCTCACGGCTCAAGGCTCAAGGCTCCAGGATCAATGCTCCAGGCTCGAGGGTCAAGGGTCAAGACTCAAGACTCAAGGGTCAAGGGTCAAGGCTCAGAGCTCAAGGCTCAAGGCTCAAGGCACAAGGCTCAAGGCTCAAGGCTCAAGGTTCAAGGCACAAGGCTCAAGGCTCAAGGCTCAAGGCTCAAGGCTCGAGGCTCGAGGCAAGAGACTCGTGGCTCAAGGCTCCAGGCTCAAGGCTCCATGCTCAAAGGCTCAAGGCTCAAGGCTTAAGGCTCAAGGCTCAAGGCTCAAGGATCAAGGCTCAAGGCTCAAGGCTCAAGGCTCAAGGCTCAAGGCTCAAGGCTCAAGGCTCAAGGCTCAAGGCTGAAGGCTCAAGGATCAAGGCTCAAGGCTCAAGGCTCAAGGCTCAAGGCTCGAGGCTCGTGGCAAGAGGCTCGTGGCTCAAGGTTCCAGGCTCAAGGCTCCATGCTCAAAAGCTAAAGGCTCAAGGCTCAAGGCTCAAGGCTCAAGGCTCAACGCTCAAGGCTCAAGGCTCAAGGCTCAAGTCTCAAGGCTCAAGGCTCAAGGCTCAAAGCTCAAGGCTCAAGGCTCAAGGTTCAAGGCTTAAGGCTCAAGGCTCAAGGCTCAAGGCTCCATGCCCAAGGCTCAAGGCTCAAGGTCAAGTCTCCATGAGCAAGGATCAAGGCTCCAGGCTCAAGGCTCAAGGACCAAGGATTAAGGCTCAAGGCTAAAGGCTCATGGCTCATGGCTCATGGCTCGGGGCTCAAGGCTCCAGGCTCAAGGATCATGGCTCAAGGCTCGAGGCTCGAGGCTCGAGGCTCCAGGTTCAAAGGCTAAAGGCTCAATGCTCCAGGTTCAAAGGCTCAAGGCTCAAGGCTCAAGGCTCAAGGCTCAAGGCTCAAGGCTCAAGGCTCAAGGCTCAAGGCTCAAGGCTCAACGCTCTAGGCTCAAGGCTCAAGGCTCAAGGCTCAAGGCTCAAGGCTCAAGGCTCATGGCTCAACGCTCAAGGCTCAAAGCTCAAGGCTCAAGGCTCAAGGCTCAAGGCTCAAGGCTCAAGGCTCAAGGCTAAAGGCTCAACGCTCAAGGCTCAAGGCTCAAGGTTCAAGGCTCAAGGCTCAAGGCTCAAGGCACAAGGCTCAAGGCCGAAGGCTCAAGGCTCGAGGCTCTAGGCTCGAGGCTCGAGGCTCGAGGCTCGAGGCAAGAGGCAAGAGGCTCGTGGCTCAAGGCTCCAGGCTCAAGGCTCCATGCTCAAAGGCTCAAGGCTCAAGGCTCAAGGCTGATGGCTCAAGGCTCAAGGGTCAAGGCTCAAGGCTCAAGGCTCAAGGCTCAAGGCTCAGGGCTCAAGGCTCAAGGCTCAAGGCTCAAGGCTCAAGGCACGAGGCTCAAGGCTTAAGGCTCAAGGCTCAAGTCCTAAGGCTCAAGGCTCAAGGCTCAAGGCTCAAGGCTCAAGGCTCGAGGCTCGAGGCTCGAGACTCGAGGCTCGAGGCTCGAGGCTCCAGGTCGAGGCTCCAGGCTCGAGGCTCAAGGCTCGAGGCTCAAGGCTCAAGGCTCAAGGCTCAAGGCTCAAGGCTCAGTGCTCAAGGCTCAAGGCTAAAGGCTCAAGGCTTAAGGCTCAGTGCTCAAGGCTCAAGGCTCAAAGCTCAACGCTCAACGCTCACGGCTCAAGGCTCAACGCTCAAGGCTCAAGGCTCAAGGCTCAGGGCTCAAGGCTCAAGGCTCAAGGCTCAAGGCTCAGTGCTCAAGGCTTGAGGGTGAAGGCTCAACGCTCAATGACCAAGGATCAAGGCTCCATGACCAAGGATCAAGGCTCCAGGCTCAAGACTCAAGGCTCAAGGACCAAGGATTAAGGCTCATGGCTAAAGGCTCATGGCTCATGGCTCGAGGCTCAGGGCTCAATGCTCCAGGCTCAAGGGTTAAGGCTCAAGACTCAAGGCTCAAGGCTCCAGGATCAAGGCTCCAGGCTCCATGCTCGAGGGTCAAGGGTCAAGACTCAAGCCTCAAGGGTCAAGGGTCAAGGCTCAGAGCTCAAGGCTCAAGGCTCAAGGCTCAAGGCTCAAGGCACAAGGCTCAAGGCTCAAGGCTCAGGGCTCAAGGCTCAAGGCTCAAGGCTCAAGGCTCAAGGCACAAGTCTCAAGGCTCAAGGCTCAGGGCTCAAGGCTCAAGGCTCAAGGATCAAGGCTCAAGGCACAAGGCTCAAGGCTCGAGGCTCAAGGATCGAGGCTCGAGGCTCGAGGCTCGAGGCTCGAGGCAAGAGGCTCGTGGCTCAAGGCTCCAGGCTTATGGCTCCATGCTCAAAGGCTCAAGGCTCAAGGCTCAAGGCTCAAGGCTCAAGGCTCAAGGCTCAAAGCTCAAGGCTCAAGGCTCAACGCTCAAGGCTCAAGGCTCAAGTCTCAAGGCTCAAGGCTCAAGGCTCAAGGCTCAAGGCTCAAGGCTCAAAGCTCAACGTTCAACGCTCAAGGCTCAAGGCTCCATGCCCAAGGCTCGAGGCTCAAGGCTCAAGGTCAAGTCTCCATGACCAAGGATCAAGGTTCCAGGCTCAAGGCTAAAGGCTCATGGCTCATAGCTCAAGGCTCGGGGCTCAAGGCTCCAGGCTCAAGGATCATGGCTCAAGGCTCGAGGCTCGAGGCTCCAGGCTCAAGGCTCCAGTTTCAAAGGCTAAAGGCTCAACGCTCCAGGTTCCAAGGCTCAAGGCTCAAGGCTCAAGGCTCAAGGCTCAAGGCTCAAGGCTCAAGGCTCAGTGCTCAAGGCTTAAGGCTCAAGGCTCAAACCTCAAGACTCAACGCTCAAGGCTCAAGGCTCAAGGCTCAAGGCTCAAGGCTCAAGGCTTAAGGCTTAAGGCTCAAGGCTCAAGGCTCCATGCCCAATGCTCGAGGCTCCAGGCTCAAGGTCAAGTCTCCATGACCAAGGATCAAGGCTCCAGGCTCAAGACTCAAGGCTCAAGGACTAAGGATTAAGGCTCATGGCTAAAGGCTCATGGCTCATGGCTCGAGGCTCAGGGCTCAATTCTCCAGGCTCAAGGGTTAAGGCTCAAGGCTCAAGGCTCAAGGCTCAAGGTTGAAGGAACAAGGCTCAAGGCTCAAGGCTCACGGCTCAAGGCTCAAGGCTCAAGGCTCAAGGCTCCATGATCAAGGCTCCAGGCTCGAGGGTCAAGGGTCAAGACTCATGACTCAAGGGTCAAGGGTCAAGGCTCAGAGCTCAAGGCTCAAGGCTCAAGGCTCAAGGCACAAGGCTCGAGGCTCGAGGCAAGAGACTCGTGGCTTAAGGCTCCAGGCTCAAGGGTCCATGCTCAAAGGCTCAAGGCTCAAGGCTCAAGGCTCAAGGCTCAAGGCTCAAGGCTCAAGGCTCAAGGCTCAAGGCTCAAGGCTCAAGGCTCAAGGATCAAGGCTCAAGGCTCAAGGCTCAAGGCTCAAGGCTCAAGGCTCAAGGCTCAAGGCTCAAGGCTGAAGGCTCAAGGATCAAGGCTCAAGGCTCAAGGCTCAAGGCTCAAGGCTCGAGGCTCGTGGCAAGAGGCTCGTGGCTCAAGGCTCCAGGCTCAAGGCTCCATGCTCAAAGGCTAAAGGCTCAAGGCTCAAGGCTCAAGGCTCAAGGCTCAAGGCTCAAGGCTCAAGGCTCAAGGCTCAAGGCTCAAGGCTCAACGCTCAAGGCTCAAGGCTGAAGGCTCAAGGCTCAAGGCTCAAGGCTCAAGGCTCAAGGCTCAAGGCTCAACGCTCAAAGCTCAAGGCTCAAGGCTCAAGGTTCAAGGCTTAAGGCTCAAGGCTCAAGGCTCCATGCCCAAGGCTCGAGGCTCAAGGCTCAAGGTCAAGTCTCCATGAGCAAGGATCAAGGCTCCAGGATCAAGGCTCAAGGCTCAAGGACCAAGGATTAAGGCTCAAGGCTAAAGGCTCATGGCTCATGGCTCAAGGCTCGGGGCTCAAGGCTCCAGGCTCAAGGATCATGGCTCAAGGCTCGAGGCTCGAGGCTCGAGGCTCCAGGCTCCAGGTTCAAAGGCTAAAGGCTCAAGGCTCAAGGCTCAAGGCTCAAGGCTCAAGGCTCAAGGCTATAGGGTCAAGGCTCAAGGCTCAAGGCTCAAGGCTCATGGCTCAAGGCTCATGGCTCAACGCTCAAGGCTGAAGGCTGAAGGCTCAAGGCTCAAGGCTCAAGGCTCAAGGCTCAAGGCTCAAGGCTCAAGGCTCAAGGCTCAAGGCTCAAGGCTCAAGGCTCAAGGCTCAAGGCTCAAGGCTCAAGGCTCAAGGCTCAAGGCTCAGTGCTCAAGGCTCAGTGCTCAAAGCTCAAGGCTCAACGCTCAAGGCTCAACGCTCAAGGCTCAAGGCTCATGAGCTCCAGGCTCAAGGCTCAAGGCTCAAGGCTTAAGGCTCAAGGCTCCATACCCAAGGCTCGAGGCTCCAGGCTAAAGACTCAATGCTCGAGGACCAAGGATTAAGGCTCATGGCTAAAGGCTCATGGCTCGAGGCTCAGGGCTCAATGCTCCATGCTCAAGGGTTCACGCTCAAGGCTCAAGGGTCAAGGCTCAAGGCTCAAGGCTCAAGGCTAAAGGAACAAGGCACAAGGCTCAAAGCTCTAGGCTCAAGGCTCCAGGATCAAGGCTCCAAGCTCCAGGCTCGAGGGTCAAGGGTCAAGACTCAAGACTCAAGGGTCAAGGGTCAAGGCTCAGAGCTCAAGGCTCAAGGCTCAAGGCTCAAGGCACAAGGCTCAAGGCTCTAGGCTCAAGGCTCAAGGCTCAAGGCTCAAGGCTCAAGACTCAAGGCTCATGGCTCAAGGCTCAAGGATCAAGGCTCAAGGCTCAAGGCTCAAGGCTCAAGGCTCAAGGCTCAAGGCTCAAGGCTCAAGTTTCAAGTTTCAAGGCTCAAGGCTCAAGGCTCAAGTTTCAAGGCTCAAGGCTCAAGGATCAAGGCTCAAGGCTCAATGCTCATGGCTCCAGGCTCAAGGCTCAAGGCTCAAGGCCCAAGGCTCAAGGGTCTAGGCTCAAGGCTCAAGGCTCAAGGCGCAAGGCCCAAGGCCCAAGCCTCGAGGCTCGAGGCTCGAGACTCGAGTCTTGAGGCTCCAGGCTCAAAGGCTCAAGGCTCAAGGCTCAAGGCACAAGGATCAAGGCTCAAGGCTCAAGGCACAAGGATCAAGGCTCAAGGCTCAAGGGTCAAGGCTCAAGGCTCAAGGCTCAAGACTCGAGGCTCAAGGCTCAAGGCTCCAGGCTCCAGGCTCGAGGCAAATGGCTCGAGGCTCCAGGCTCAAAGGCTCAAGGATCAAGGCTGCAGGCTTCAGGCTTCAGGCTCAAGGCTCAAGGCTCAACGCTAAACGCTCAACGCTCAACGTCCAACGCTCAAGGGTCAAGGCTCAAGGCTCAAGAGTCAAGAGTCAAGGCTCAAGGCTCCAGGCTCCAGGCTCAAGGCTCAAGGCTCAAGGCTCAAGGCTCAAGGCTCAAGGCTCAAGGCTCATGGTTCAAGGCTCAAGGCTCAAGGCTCAAGGCTCAAGGCTCAAGGCTCATGGCTCATGGCTCAAGACTCAAGGCTCAAGGCTCAAGGCTCAAGGGTCAAGGCTCAAGGCTCAAGGCTCAAGGCTCAAGGCTCAAGGCTCAAGGAGCAAGGCCCAAGGCCCAAGCCTCGAGGCTCGAGGCTCGAGGCTTGAGGCTCGAGGGTCCAGGCTCAAAGGCTCAAGGCTCCAGGCTCAAGGCACAAGGATCAAGGCTCAAGGCTCAAGGCTCAAGGCGGTCAAGGGTCAAGGCTCAAGGCTCAAGACTCGAGGCTCGAGGCTCGAGGCTCAAAGGCTCAAGGCTCAAGGCTCAAGGCTCAAGGATAATGGCTCAAGGCTCAAGGCTCAAGGCTCATGGCTCATGGCTCATGACTCAAGACTCAAGGCTCAAGGCTTAAGGCTCAAGGGTCTAGGCTCAAGGCTCAAGGCTCAAGGAGCAAGGCCCAAGCCTCGAGGCTCAAGACTGAAGGCTCGAGGCTCGAGGCTCCAGGCTCAAAGGCTCAAGGATCAAGGCTCTAGGCTCCAGGCTCAAGGCTCAAGGCTCAAGGATAATGGCTCAAAGCTCAAGGCTCAAGGCTCATGGCTCATGGCTCATGACTCAAGACTCAAGGCTCAAGGCTCAAGGCTTAAGGCTCAAGGGTCTGGGCTCAAGGCTCAAGGCTCAAGGCGCAAGGCCCAAGGCCCAAGGCCCAAGCCTCGAGGCTCAAGACTGAAGGCTCGAGGCTCGAGGCTCCAGGCTCAAGGCTCAAGGCTCTAGGCTCCAGGCTCAAGGCACAAGGATCAAGGCTCAAGGCTCAAGGGTCAAGGCTCAAGGGTCAAGGCTCAAGACTCGAGGCTCAAGGCTCAAGGCTCAAGGCTCAAGGCTCAAGGCTCAAGGCTCAAGGCTCAAGGCTCAAGGCTCAAGGCTCAAGTCGCAAGGCTCAAGGCGCAAGGCGAAAGGGTCAAGAGTCAAGGCTCAAGTCTCATGGCTCCAGGCGAAACGCTCAAGGCGAAACGCTCAAGGCTCAAGGCTCAAGGCTCCAGGCTCAAGGCTCAAGGCTCAAGGCTCAAGGCTGGCTCATGGCTCAAGACTCAAGGCTCAAGGCTCATGGCTCTAGGCTCAAGGCTAAAGGCTCAAGGCTCAAGGCTCAAGGCTCAAGGCTCATGGCTCATGGCTCAAGACTCAAGGCTCAAGGCTCAAGGGTCTAGGCTCAAGGATCAAGGCTCAAGGCACAAGGCCCAAGGCCCAAGGCCCATGGCCCAAGCCTAGAGGCTCGAGGCTCGAGGCTCCAGGCTCAAAGGCTCAAGGCTCAAGGCTCTAGGCTCCAGGCTCAAGGCACAAGGATCAAGGCTCAAGGCTCAAGGGTCAAGGCTCAAGGGTAAAGGCTCAAGGCTCAAGACTCGAGGCTCGAGCTCAAGGCTCCAGGCACGAGGCTGGAGGCTCATGGCTCAAGGTTCTAGGCTCAAAGGCTCAAGGATCAAGGCTGCAGGCTCCAGGCTCAAGGCTCAAGGCTCAAGGCTCAACGCTCAACGCTCAACGCTCAACGGCCAACGCTCAAGGGTCAATGCTCAAGGCTCAAGAGTCAAGACTCAAGGCTCAAGGCTCAAGGCTCAAGGCTCAAGGCTCGAGGCTCGAGGCTCGAGGCTCAAGGCTCAAGGCTCAAGGATCAAGGCTCCAGGGTCAAGGCTCAAGGCTCAAGGCTCCATGCTCAAAGGCTGAAGGCTCAAGGCTCCAGGCTCAAGGGTCAAGAGTGAAGGCTCAAGTATCAAGTTTCAAGGCTCAAGGCACAAGGCTCAAGGCTCACGGCTCACGGCTCACGGCTCAAGGCTCAATGCTCAACACTCAAGGGTGAACGCTAAAGGGTCAAGTCTCAAGGCTCAAGTTTCAAGGCTCAAGGCTTAAGGCTCAAGGTTCAAGGAACAAGGCTCAAGGCTCAAGGCCAGAGGCTTAAGGCCAGAGGCTCAAGGCCAGAGGCTTAAGGCTCAACGCACAAGGCTCAAGGCTCAAGGCTCCAGGCTCCAGGCTCAAGGCTCAAGCCTCAACGCTCAAGGCTCAAGGCTCAAGGCTCGAGGCTCGAGGCTCGAGGCTCAAGGCTCGAGGCTCAAGGCTCAAGGCTCAAGGCTCAAGGCTCAAGGCACAAGGCTTAAGGGTCAAGGATCAAGGCTCAAGGCTCAAGGCTCAAGGCTCAAGGCTCAGAGCTCAGAGCTCAGAGCTCAAAGCTCAATGCTCAAGGCTCAAGGCTCAATGCTCAAGGCTAATACTCAAGGATCAAGGCTCCAGGCTCAAGGCTCAAGGCTCCATGCTCAAAGGCTGAAGGCTTAAGGCTCCAGGCTCAAGGGTCAACAGTGAAGGCTCGAGTATCAAGTTTCAAGGCTCAAGGCTCAAGGTTCAAGGCTCAAGGCTCACGGCTCACAGCTCAAGGCTCAAGGCTCAACGCTCAACACTCAAGGGTGAACGCTAAAGGGTCAAGGCTCAAGGCTCAAGTTTCAAGGCTTAAGGCTTAAGGCTCAAGGTTCAAGGAACAAGGCTCAAGGCTCAAGGCCAGAGGCTCAAGGCCAGAGGCTCAAGGCTAGACACTTAAGGCTCAACGCACCAGGCTCAAGGCTCAAGGCTCCAGGATCCAGGCTCATGGCTCAAGGCTCAACGCTCAAGGCTCAAGGCTCAAGGCTCATGGCTCAAGGCTCAAGGCTTAAGGCTCAAGGCTCAAGGCTCAAGGCTCAAGGCTCAAGGCTCAAGGCTCAAGGCTCAAGGCTCAAGGCACAAGGCTCAAGGCACAAGGCTCCAGGCTCCAGGCTCTAGGCTCAAGGCACAAGGATCAAGGCTCAAGGCTCAAGGGTCAAGGCTCAAGGCTCAAGGCTCAAGACTCGAGGCTCGAGGCTCAAGGCTCGAGGCTCGAGGCTCAAAGGCTCAAGGCTCTAGACTCAAGGCTCAAGGCTCAAGGCTCATGGCTCAAGGCTCAAGGCTCAAGGCTCAAGGCTCAAGGCTCATGGCTCATGGCTCATGGCTCAAGGCTCAAGGCTCAAGGCTCAAGGCTCAAGGCCCAAGGCGCAAGGCCCAAGGCGCAAGGCCCAAGGCCCAAGGCCCAAGGCTCAAGCCTCGATGCTCGAGGCTCGAGGCTCGAGGCTCCAGGCTCGAGGCTCGAGGCTCGAGGCTCCAGGCTCGAGGCTCCAGGCTCAAAGGCTCAAGGCTCTAGGCTCTAGGCTCCAGGCTCAAGGCACAAGGATCAGGGCTCAAGGCTCAAGGGTCAAGGCTCAAGGGTCAAGGCTCAAGGCTCGAGGCTCAAGGCTCAAGGCTCAAGGCTCAAGGCTCAAGGCTCAAGGCTCAAGGCTCAAGGCTCAAGGCTCAAGGCTCAAGGCTCAAGTCGCAAGGCTCAAGGCTCAAGTCGCAAGGCTCAAGGCGCAAGGCGCAAGGGTCAAGGCTCAAGTCTCAAGTCTCATGGCTCAAGGTGAAACGCTCAAGGCTCAAGGCTCAAGGCTCAAGGCTCAAGGCTCAAGGCTCATGGCTCCAGGCTCAAGGCTCAAGGCTCAAGGGTCTAGGCTCAAGGCTCAAGGCTCAAGGGTCTAGGCTCAAGGCTCAAGGCTCAAGGCTCAAGGCGCAAGGCCCAAGCCTCGAGGCTCGAGGCTCGAGGTTCCAGGCTCCAGGCTCAAAGGCTCAAGGCTCAAGGCTCTAGGCTCCAGGCTCAAGGCACAAGGATCAAGGCTCAAGGCTCAAGGGTCAAGGCTCAAGGCTCAAGGCTCAAGACTCGAGGCTCAAGGGTCAAGGCTCAAGGCTCGAGGCTCGAGGCTAATGGCTCGAGGCTCCAGGCTCAAAGGCTCAAAGGCTCAAGGATCAAGGCTGCAGGCTTCAGGCTCAAGGCTCAACGCTCAACGCTCAACGATCAACGCTCAACAGCCAACGCTCAAGGTCAAGGCTCAAGGCTCAAGATTCAAGACTCAAGGCTCAAGGCTCCAGGATCAAGGCTCAAGGCTCAAGGCTCAAGGATCAAGGCTCAAGGCTCAAGGCTCAAGGCTCAAGGCTCAAGGCTCAAGGCTCAAGGCTCAAGGCTCAAGGCTCATGGCTCAAGACTCAAGGCTCAAGGCTCAAGGCTCAAGGCTCAAGGCTCAAGGCTCAAGGCTCAAGGCTCAAGGCTCAAGGCTCAAGGCGCAAGGCCCAAGGCGCAAGGCCCAAGGCCCAAGGCCCAAGGCCCAAGCCTCGAAGTTCGATGCTCGAGGCTCGAGGCTCGAGGCTCGAGGCTCCA
Organism: Calendula officinalis; assembly: GCA_963853835.1. Lineage (NCBI taxonomy): Eukaryota > Viridiplantae > Streptophyta > Magnoliopsida > Asterales > Asteraceae > Calendula > Calendula officinalis. The sequence goes on along the minus strand of OY970830.1, from coordinate 46,797,199 downwards.
GGCTCCAGGCTCGAGGCTCCAGGCTCAAAGGCTCAAGGCTCAAGGCTCTAGGCTCCAGGCTCAAGGCACAAGGATCAAGGCTCAAGGCTCAAGGGTCAAGGGTCAAGGGTCAAGGGTCAAGGGTCAAGGCTCAAGGCTCGAGGCTCAAGGCTCAAGGCTCAAGGCTCAAGGCTCAAGGCTCAAGGCTCAAGGCTTAAGGCTCAAGGCTCAAGGCTCAAGGCTCAAGGCTTAAGTCGCAAGGCTAATGGCGCAAGGCGCAAGGGTCAAGAGTCAAGGCTCAAGTCTCATGGCTCAAGGTGAAACGCTCAAGGCTCAAGGCTCAAGGCTCATGGCTCCAGGTTCAAGGTTCAAGGCTCACAGGTCTAGGCTCAAGGCTCAAGGCTCAAGGCGCAAGGCCCAAGGCCCAAGTCTCGAGGCTCGAGGCTCGAGGCTCCAGGCTCAAAGGCTCAAGGCTCAAGGCTCTAGGCTCCAGGCTCAAGGCACAAGGATCAAGGCTCAAGGGTCAAGGGTCAAGGCTCAAGGCTCAAGACTCGAGGCTTAAGGCTCCAGGGTCGAGGCTCGAGGCTAATGGCTCGAGGCTCCAGGCTCAAAGGCTCAAGGATCAAGGGTGCAGGCTTCTGGCTCAAGGCTCAACGCTCAACGCTCAACGCTTAACGGCCAACGCTCAAGGGTCAAGGCTCAAGGCTCAAGAGTCAAGACTCAAGGCTCAAGGCTCCAGGCTCAAGGCTCAAGGCTCAAGGCTGAAGGCTGAAGGCTCAAGGCTCAAGGCTCAAGGCTCAAGGCTCAAGGCTCAAGGCTCAAGGCTCAAGGCTCAAGGCTCATGGCTCAAGGCTCAAGGCTCAAGGCTCAAGGCTCATGGCTCATGGCTCAAGACTCAAGACTCAAGGCTCAAGGCTCAAGGGTCTAGGCTCAATGCTCAAGGCTCAAGGCTCAAGGCAAAAGGCCCAAGGCCCAAGGCCCAAGGCCCAAGCCTCGAGGCTCGAGGCTCGAGGCTCCTGGCTCAAAGGCTCAAGGCTCAAGGCTATAGGCTCCAGGCTCAAGGCACAAGGATCAAGGCTCAAGGCTCAAGGGTCAAGGCTCCAGGGTCAAGGCACAAGGATCATGGCTCAAGGCTCAAGGCTCAAGACTCGAGGCTCGAGGCTCGAGGCTCGAGGCTCAAAGGCTCAAGGCTCCAGGCTCAAGGCTCAAGGCTCAAGGCTCTAAGCTCATGGCTCAAGGCTCAAGGCTCAAGGCTCAAGGCTCATGGCTCATGGCTCATGGCTCATGGCTCATGGCTCATGACTCAAGACTCAAGGCTCAAGGCTCAAGGGTCTAGGCTCAAGGCTCAAGGCTCAAGGCGTAAGGCCAGGCTCGAGGCTCCAGGCTCAAAGGCTCAAGGCTCAAGGCTCTAGGCTCCAGGCTCAAGGCACAAGGATCAAGGATCAAGGCTCAAGGCTCAAGGCTCGAGGCTCGAGGCTCAAGGCTCAAGGCTCAAGGCTCAAGGCTCAAGGCTCAAGTCTCCAGGCTCAAGGCTCAAGCCTCAAGGCTCAAGGCTCAAGTCGCAAGGCTCAAGGCGCAAGGCGCAAGGGTCAAGAGTCAAGGCTCAAGTCTCATGGCTCAAGGCGAAACGCTCAAAGCTCAAGGCTCAAGGCTCAAGGCTCATGGCTCATGGCTCAAGGCTCAAGGATCAAGGCTCAAGGCTCAAGGCTCATGGCTCAAGGCTCAAGGCTCAAGGCTCAAGGCTCATGGCTCATGGCTCATGGCTCAAGACTCAAGGCTCAAGGCTCAAGGGTCTAGGCTCAAGGATCAAGGTTCAAGGCTCAAGGCGCAAGGCCCAAGGCCCAAGGCCCAAGGCCCAAGCCTCGAGGCTCGAGGCTCGAGGCTCGAGGCTCGAGGCTCGAGGCTCGAGGCTCGAGGCTCGAGGCTCGAGGCTCGAGGCTCGAGGCTCAAAGGCTCAAGGCTCAAGGCTCTAGGCTCCAGGCTCAAGGCACAAGGATCAAGGCTCAAGGCTCAATGGTCAAGGCTCAAGGGTAAAGGCTCAAGGCTCAAGACTCGAGGCTCGAGGCTCAAGGCTCGAGGCTCATGGCTCAAGGTTCCAGGCTCAAAGGCTCAAGGATCAAGGTTGTAGGCTCCAGGCTCAAGGCTCAACGCTCAACGCTCAACGCTCAACGCTCAACGGCCAACGCTCAAGGGTCAAGGCTCAAGGCTCAAGAGTCAAGACTCAAGGCTCAAGGCTCAAGGCTCAAGGCTCAAGGCTCGAGGCTCGAGGCTCGAGGCTCGAGGCTCAAGGCTCAAGCCTCAAGGCTCAAGGCTCAAGGCACAAGGCTTAAGGGTCAAGGCTCAAGGCGCAAGGCTCAAGACTCGAGGCTCAAGGCTCAAGGCGCAAGGCGCAAGGCTCGAGGCTCAAGGCTCAACGCTCAAGGCTAATGCTCAAGGATCAAGGCTCCAGGTTCAAGGCTCAAGGCTCAAGGCTCCACACTCAAAGGCTGAAGGCTCAAGGCTCCAGGCTCAAGGGTCAAGAGTGAAGGCTCAAGTATCAAGTTTCAAGGCTCAAGGCTCACGGCTCACGGCTCAAGGCTCAACGCTCAACACTCAAGGGTGAACGCTAAAGGGTCAAGGCTCAAAGCTCAAGTTTCAAGGCTCAAGGCTTAAGGCTCAAGGTTCAAGGAACAAGGCTCAAGGCTCAAGGCCAGAGGCTCAAGGCCAGAGGCTCAAGGCCAAAGGCTTAAGGCTCAACGCACAAGACTCAAGGCCCAAGGCTCCAGGCTCCAGTCTCAAGGCTCAAGGCTCAAGGCTCAAGGCTCAAGGCTCATGGCTCATGGCTCATGGCTCAAGGCTCAAGGCTCAAGGCTCAAGGCTAAACGCTCAAGGCTCAAGGCTCAAGGCTCAAGGCTCAAGGCTCAAGGCTCAAGGCTCAAGGCTCAAGGCTCAACGCTCAAGGCTCAACGCTCAAGGCTCTAGGCTCAAAGCTCGAGGCTCAAGGGTCAAGGCTCCAGGCTCAAGGCTCCAGGCTCAAAGGCTCAAGTCTCAAGGCTCCAGGCTCCAGGCTCAAGAGTGAAGGCTCAAGTCTCAAGTTTCAGGCTCAAGGCTCAAGTCTCAAGGTTCAGGCTCAAGGCTCAAGGCTCAACGCTCAACGCTGAAGGGTGAACGCTCAAGGGTCAAGGCTCAAGTTTCAAGGCTCAAAGCTCAAGGCTTAAGGCTTAAGGTTCAAGGAACAGGGCTCAAGGCTCAAGGCTCAAGGCCTAAGGCTCAACGCTCAAGGCCAGAGGCTCAAGGCTCCAAGCTCGAGGCTCAAGGCTCAAGGATTGTTAGGTCACAACAACCCTAGATTACTTAAATAATTGATAGATTAATTAAACTTAAGACAATTAAAGTGATTAACACAATATTATAGTCAAATGTATAATTCCACTAAGTGTGGCTTGTTGCGGAATAACAAGACCACTGATCAATTACAATAAGATATGAAAGTGTAAAGTAAATTGGTGAGTACTCCTTTGCCAAGTGATCTCTATTTATAATGATATAGAGATCTTACAAAAGAGGCAAGGAGTAACACAAGGACTGGAAAAGGAAGGTGGTCGAGATCAAAGGGATTTGATCTGGCCAAGTAAACATGGAGATGTTTACTCAGTCCTTGTACTCAGTAATGGATGTCAATACTGAGTTCCAATACTGAGTGACCAAAACTATCTACTCAGTATTGGACCAAGTCTTAGCTAATTTATACTACATACTATTCTAAGCTAGTCTAGGCTGTCTTGTTATCTTAAGATCCAAAAGGGGTAAGGCTTTTTGCCTTAACAATCTCCCCCTATCTAATGATAACAAGACAATATTAGAAAAGAGAAGAAAAAAAATAAAATAAAATAAAACAAAGGTTGCAGAGTCCTCTTCTTCATCTTCTTTTTAACACTTCTATTTCATAGAAGGTCTCCTGTTTGACTTCTTTAAATTCCACAGATCTCTTCAACTCATCAAATCTTTGACTCAGTGTACTGATGATCTTCTTTCTAAACCAAGCATCTTCTCTCCTTTTGATCATCCATTTCAATCCTATTAAATGACTAATAGGAGTCCTCATGAGTTGACTTTCAGAGATAAAACATTCATTGTCTTCAGTATCTACATACATATAGCCCGGGGGATATAAAATGCTCTTCTGATTTTGAAAGACTACCCCTTGTGGGACCTTGTAGAAATTCTTGTATGAGTAGAGACACTCAGGAATGTCCTTCTTGAAAGTTTGAGTCATCACACAAAACTTTCTGTCCTCATCTTGATCTAGGATCTGTTTCTCATAACATACTTGGACATTTACACATACTTCCTCCGATTCAAAATAAGTGATACACTTTCCTTTTTGGAGTGATTCAAAATAAGTGATACACTTTGAAAAGTTTCCTTATTTGGCAAAAAAAATGGGACCCACAACCACTAACTATCTACTTTAATAAAGTGAAATGACCCCTTTACCCTTACTTTTTACTTTTAAACATCATTAACCTTATTTTATTCAAAAGGTGTGGGACCCATTCCCCACTAACCATCTAATTAATCTAATTTAATCCTCATTATAACTTTTGCCTCAAAAACCGCGAAACTCCAAGTGTATCACTTATTTTGAATCGGAGGAAGTACTTCATCAAAGATTATGTTTACTGCAGATGTTTTAGCCTCCATGCTGTGAACAATGTTAATCAGTTTTGTCCAATCTTGTAGTCCTAGATCTTGTATGTCATGAACAAGGATTTTGAGTGGAGGACGGTATTCACCATAGCAGATAACATAAATTGTGCCTTCTTCACTATCTGCTTTGATAGTAGAGTCTATGACATCAAAGCTAATCCTGCATATGTCTCTCACTCGAAAATACCTTTTGCTCCTTAGAATTTCAAGCCTGCTTTCTTTATAAAGAGTTCTTTGGTGAAGAATATTTAGTTCAAGCTCAATATCCTTCTTTCTTTTGTTAGGCTTGGATGTTGATGGACTAGTTGTTGCTTGTAGTTGTTTAGTTTGCAGCGTGGTCAGTATTGGATCCTGTTCATGACTGGGCTGGCTTCTTCTTCTGATTAAAGGATTGGAATCTTCTGATGATTCTGAAGTTTGTACAACATTCACTGCTCTTCTTCTTTTTGCATGCACCACTATGTTGTTTTCTGAGTCTTCAGAAGGAGAGTTTGTATTGAGAGGAAGAGGAGGTTGTGTTCTGATGATTGTGGAAATAGGCCACACAAACGGCCTGTACACAATGAGTTGCAGGTTGTTCTCATGCTGAGCAGATGGCACAGTATGAGCCTGCAGAGGTTGGTCAGTATCAGTCTCCCCCTAAGTAGATGACTCAGACTGATGTTGTTCTAAAAATGACCTTCCTCTTTCCCTTCTTCTTTCATACTGAAACCTTAGAAGTTCAGTATTGATGGTTTGCTGTGATTGTTGTGGAGGTTGATCTTCACTTAGTTTTCTTCTTTTCTCCCCCTTAGCAGATGGCTCAGGTTGATCAACCTCATCTTCTCTTTGTCTCTTCTCCCCCTTATTGTTATCATTGGATGGGGAGGGGAGAGGTTCAGTATCACCACCTGCATCTCCTTGAGTATTATCATGAGTAGGAGATGGCATGGGTTCAGCAGCAGCATCAGTATCACCCCCTTGTTCTTCATTTGTGGGTGATTGTATTGGCTCAGTATCATCATTATCTCCACCTTGATCTTCATTACCTCCACTGTGTTGAGATTGTGGAGTCAGTGGAGGTTGTTGATGTTGTTGTTGGAGTAATGCAACTGATTCTTTTAATGAATCAATGTCACTACTCATGGTTTCCATCATGGCCAGTATGGTAGACTGTGTTTGTTGAATTGCCAGGATTTGCTGCATGATTGTTTGCAGAGAAACCTCTTCCATGGGAGCTTGCTGGACATGAGTACCCTGCACAGATGGTGCTAAAGAAAAAAAATTGTAACTGGTTAGTATGGAATGGCTTATCAGATAGAATTGTGGTGTTGTTTAATTCTAAAATCATTTAAACAGAGTTTTGAAAGTCTGTATTTCATCTGGTATTTGATGAAATATTGTGGACTTGTGCATAGCATGTGTAAGAACATTTTCAGTATAGGTGACTGTGATGTTTAGTAGCTCAGTGTAGGATAAGTCAAGTTTTCTGAAAAAGGTTTGGGGAAAACGAAGCCTGGGATATGCTTCTTTGTCATTTCAATGTTTATCACTCGGTGTTAGAGTGATAACAGTAATGTGGCTAAAACCCCATGAATGTTATTTGGATATTGTAGCTTTAGGGTTTTGTGGTCAAGTCTGAAATCATATTGTCCAATTTAACATAATTTGGGTATGATTAAAGCAGCACCAGTGGGTGTCAGTGTGACATCAACCACCATTGTCTTTTTATATGTTAAGACAACTGTAGGCTGGCAATGATCTTTTGTGCTTACTGTAGGAATTTTTCATAGAAGCAGTGGGCTAACTATGTTGGCCTTAAGAGTATATATTTAAAAAATCGTTTGAGACTTCGGTCAGTATTGAGTTGGTACAGACCAATACTTAGTCTCCAGTTTTGAAAAAAAATAATATATATATATTAGTTTGAAGGCTTTATTAGAAATTTATACATGAGGCTTTGTCAGATTCCCTTCTCCCTTCAACAGAGATAGGTGTGTTGGAATATGCTTCACGCGTATAACATATATTTATATGACTAGTTGTATGTGAGCCTAAAAGGTCACACACTTAAACACTTAACACCATTAAATACATAATGTAATTAGGGTAATTGCATTATTTATTATAAGTTCTAGGTTATATTAATTATGTTTAATATTAATTATTAATATTGAAACTTAATTGTGAGCTAGTTATAAGAACAAATAAACAAAAGGGGCTAAGTGTTATATCTCCTAACTTGTAATTAGGGAATATATACTTAGATTAGGGAGCAAGAAAACTAACCTAATCCTCCCTAAACCCTACGGCCGCATAAACACATGATAAGAAGAAAAAGGCATGTGATTTGGTTTCCTTTTGTGTGAGCCTGTCGCATAAAAGGCCAAGGGATTTTCTCAAAGAAAAAAAAAATCTTCTTTTGCTTGCAACCTTACACGAACAGAAGCAAATTGTGTTTTGTGGGTTTTTTGTTTGATTTTCTTTTGAACAAGGGACTAGCATCCTAATTGGTGTTCTTGCACAAGTGTTGTGTGGACTAGCTTTGGAGGAATTCCCTTTTGGAGTTCTTGGTTTCGATCGTTCATCTTCACCGACGGATTGTTAATTTCAAAGGCTTCAAGGGTATGAATTGTTCTTCCTAACTCTTTGATTTTATTTATAGTTTAATTGTATTAATTGTATTAATCAATATTAGATCCGTTCATGGTGATTAAACTTTTCCGCTGCGTTTTGGTTCTTGTTTTAACCTAAAATCACCATTAGTGGTATCACGAGTCATTATATTGATGATATAATTAACTAGTTTTTGTAAAAGTAGCAAAAAAACTTCGATTTTTTTATGAATTTTAATACCCGATCGGAAATTTTAGAACCCCTAGGGTTCTTTAATTTGTTTGACTATTTAAAAAAAAACAAGGGTTAAAAATATGATTTTTAGTAACCCTACATGCTACTTGTTACAAAAACACTAATCAAAAATTAATCTTGTTATTGTTTTTTTTGATTATTTGGATTGGATTTTACATTTAATTTTCGTTTTTGTTGATATGGCAAAACATGTATTTTTGCCATATCCCAAGCTAAAAACTTGTCAATTGTTGATTGTTTGTGCAAACCGATGAAAGCCTAGACCGTTTGTGGATGAATGTGTTGTTGATTGGTTGATTTGGGAAAAGCCGTGTTTTTGGCTTAATTGTTGTATTTTGTTTCAATTTTTTCCTTTATGTTTGGTGCCATTTTTTGGGGCAAATTTCATTGTAAAAGTAATTAGAATAGTTGTATTTTGTTTCTTTGTACTTTGTAATTTGTTGACCAAAGATGAAGAAAATATGAAGACAAAACAACAATTTTCGGCACCTCCTGCGCAGCTGCACGAAAACAGACTTTCCCGGAGATTGTCTAATCCGTTAGACCTGAAACCACCGTGAAAAGTTCCGCAACTCAGAGTCCTACAACTTTCCAGAAGGCCGGGAAGACCAACGAAGATTCCTTCTGTGACTTTTCGGGCTTCAAAGTCTGCTGGAATTTTCTGGCAGATTGCACTTTTTCACAATGTTGGGTTCTACTTGCTCAAGAATGTCTTGGAGCAAGTGGGAGCCCATTGGGTTTATGTAGGCCTGTTTGGGTTCATGTTGGCCCGTCCCCTAGTTTGACCCTTCGGTCCGTCATGATGACTCACGTGACCGAACCTAGGATTTCATCGGTCGAGGTTTGCACAAAATTTGTTGCATGTTTTATTCTTTGTTTGTGGTTGTTTCTTCTATTAGATACAAGTAGTAAAACAATTAAAAATGGTTTTTAGACACAAACATTAAAACATTCAAATTCTTAATCATCGATGGTTACTAGTTAATCATTGATGATTAAACCTTTAATCTAAAAATGTTTTGAGATTAAACTAAGTTTAAATATGATTTGAAACTTATCACTTAATAATCGCTAAAAGTTTTTACCATTTATTAAACGACTTACGAAGTGGTATAAATGAAGTACATGATTCATTCATATCTTAATAAAATTTTATTAAATTAAAATTTAACATACCTAAAATTTAAGTCAGGCCGTCCAATCGGTTGTAAATCACTTGCCTTTACTTTTGAATTCACGTGAGACGTGGTTTGAATCTAGATCCGAGGTCATTATTCTCTACGCGTGAGACCTAGAGCGATTTTGACATGATTTCACATTGGATGACTTAATCGGGTTAATGGTGAGACCTTGACTCGAGGCGACGATGCGACAAACATGCCACTTGACCCTAGATGCTTGTTCACTAGGTGCCATGAAGTCCCATATCTCTAAGAGTTGCACTCGTAATGCAATTGTTGATCGTCACCTACCTATTGAATCTATCACCTCTAGCAGATCAACTGATGCGGTGATAGAAGCTCAATGGGATCTTAGCTTTTAATTAAAATTAATTGGGTAGTTAATTGATTAAAAGAAATTATTATTGAAAATACTAATTAATGAATTTTGAAATTTTGTAGATGACTTCTACTAATCAAACCCTAACTCACACCACCATTCGTTCCGTTCTCGAAAAAGAGAAACTTGATGGAACGAACTTTGTGGACTGGGCTCGTAACCTAAGGATTGTCCTTAGGGCCGAGCACAAGTACCACCATTTGGAGGAGGTGATGCCCCCTGCCCCTGCTGCTACCGCCATCGCTGCTGTTCGTGCGGCCTATACCAAGAGGTTCAACGAACAGCAAGAAGTCGTCGCGCTCATGCTGGTGAGCATGATCCCTGCGATTCAGAAGAATCTCGAGGACCTCACAGCATTCGATATGATGGCTGAACTGAAGACATCATATCAAAAGCAAGCTGACCAGGAACTCTTTGACACGGTCAAAGCCTTCCATGCTTGCAAGCAGGAGGAGGGACAGTCTGTTAGCTCTTATCTTTTGAAGATGAAGAGTTACCTAGACCGAATGGAGAAACTTGGCTACCCTATGCCTCATATCCTTGGGATTGGGTTAATTCTAACCTCACTTCACTAGGACTATGCACTGTCTGTCATGACTTATCATATGCATAGTATGGGGAAGACTTTCGCCGAATTACATGCTATGCTGAAACAAACGGAAGCTGGGCTACCCAAGAAACCTCCTACCCCTACTGTCCTTGCCATAAGGCAAGGAAAGATCCAAAAACCAAAACCGCAAGTAGTTGCTAAGGGCCAAGGCAAGGGAAAGCAAGTTTACAAGCCCAAGCCAAAGGTTCCCCCACCTACTCATAAGGAGCATCCTGCTAAGGATCTTGCTTGCCATCACTACGGTGAAACAGGCCACTAGAGGAGGAATTGTCCTGCCTACCCGGCGAAGTTCATGAAGAACAAAGCTAGCAAGGCTAGCACATCAGGTATCTTCACAATAGAACTATATTCTTTCCCTAAGAAATCATGGGTATATGAAACTGGTTGTGGAACTCACATTTGTAATACCATGCAGGGTCTAAGGGGAAGTAGAAAGCTAAACCATGGAGCTTTGGACTTGTACGTGGGCAATGGAATGCGTGCACCGGTCGAAGCTATAGGAAGCTATGATTTAATCCTTCCTAGTGGTTTAATTATTGTATTAGAAAATTGTCACTATGCGCCTAGTATTACTAGGGGTATAGTATCGCTTTCTTATTTGTGGAATAATGGTTTTATTCATACATTTACGGATTATGGTATTTCAGTTTCAAAAGATAATGTTTTTTACTTTAATGCTATTCCTCGTGATGGTATCTTTGAGATTGACATGCATAATCGTATTACAAACAATAGTTCTATTTATACATGTAGCAATAAGAAATCCAAGTTGAACTTGGATTCTACTTACCTATGGCATTGTCGCCTTTGCCATGTTAACAAGAAACGTGTTTTAAAGTTACAAAAGGATGGACTTATAAAATCAGATGATTCTGAATCATTTGATAAATGTGTTTCTTGTATATCTGGCAAAATGGCACACAAGCCTTTCTCCCATGTAGGCGAAAGGGCCAATGATCTACTTGGACTCATACATACCAATGTATGTGGCCCTTTTAGAACTCGAACTAGGGAAGGTGCTACCAACTTCATTACTTTCACTGACGACTTTAGTCGTTATGGTTATGTTTACTTGATTAAACATAAACATGAAACCTTTGAAACGTTCAAAGCTTTCCAAAATGAAGTAGAAAATCAACTCGGCAAGAAGATAAAAGCTCTCCGGTCCGATCGAGGAGGAGAGTACATGAGCCATGAGTTTCAAGACCATCTAAAGAATTGTGGGATTGTCTCACAATTCACTCCCCCTTATACACCACAGCATAATGGTGTATCAGAGAGGAGAAATCGCACCTTGCTTGACATGGTCCGATCGATGACGAGTCCTACTACTCTGCCTCTATCCTTTTGGGGTTATGCACTCAAATCGGCTGCTCGAATACTGAATATGGTTCCCACCAAGAAGGTTGAAAAGACACCATATGAGATATGGCATGGGAAAGTCCCAAACTTGTCTTACTTGATGGTCTGGGGTTGTGAGGCTCTCGTGAAACGAGACACACCGAACAAACTTGAACCCAGAGCTGTCAAGTGCATCTTTATAGGATACCCTGGGAAACGATGGGTTACTATTTCTACTACCCACCTGAGGAAAAAGTAATTATTGCTCGCTATGCTGAGTTTCTTGAGAGCAATCTCATTTCACAAGAAGCAAGTGGGAGTACCATCGACTTTGACGAGATTCCAGGCGATGAAGATGCACGACCTATTGTAGATACTAGCGAACATCAAGATGAGGCTGAACATGAAACTGTTCCTGTTGCACCTCAAAATGATGAAGTCCCCGTTCGAAGGTCCGCAAGGACACCTCATGCACCTGAACGATATGGATTCCATGTCGATGCTGAGGAGCTAAGTTTAGGGGATCATAATGAACCCCCTAACTATCGAGCTGCATTAGCAGATTCTGAATCTGACAAATGGCTTGATGCTATGAACGCGGAAATGCAATCCATGAAAGATAACCAAGTATGGACTTTGGTTGATCTTCCTCCTAACAGTAAGACTGTTGGCAGCAAGTGGCTCTTCAAGAAGAAGACCGACATGGATGGCAATGTACACACCTATAAAGCTCGGTTGGTGGCAAAAGGTTACATTCAAACCTACGGGATTGACTATGATGAAACCTTCTCGCCTGTTGCCGACGTTAGAGCTGTTAGGATCATCATAGCCATAGCAGCGTACTATGACTATGAGATTTGGCAAATGGATGTTAAAACTGCTTTCTTAAATGGACACCTCGACGAAGATGTCTATATGGTACAGCCTGAGGGATTTGTAAGTACAAAGCACCCTAAGAAAGTATGTAAGCTTCAAAGGTCCATTTATGGACTAAAGCAAGCATCCAGAAGTTGGAACAAAAGGTTCGACGAGGAAATCAAAACGTTTGGTTTTACTCAGAATCCTGACGAGCCATGTGTATATGTAAGAGCTAGTGGGAGCATTGTCGTCTTCCTAATCCTATATGTCGATGACATATTACTCATAGGAAATAACATTCGAATGCTACAAGATGTAAAATCCTGGCTTGGGAAGTGCTTCGCTATGAAGGATCTTGGGGAAGCTGCATATATACTTGGTATAAAGATCTACCGGGATAGATCTAAGCGGTTAATCGGACTAAGTCAAAGTGCGTATACTGATAAGATTCTAAAACGGTTTAGAATGGATGCTTCCAAACGTGGAAACTTCCATATGCAACACAATGTACACTTGAGTAAGACTCAAGGACCGTCCTCACCTGATGAGATGAAACGTATGAGTGATGTCCCCTATGCCTTGGCAGTAGGGTCAATCATGTATGTTGTACGGTGCACAAGACCTGATGTAGCGTTCTCTCAGAACCTTACAAGCCGATACCAACAGAATCCGGGTGAGAGTCACTGGACTGCTGTTAAGAACATACTGAAGTATCTAAGGAATACTAAAGATATGTTTCTTGTTTATGGTGGTGAAAGTCAAGATGAACTAAGCGTCACTTGTTATTTTGATGCTAGTTTTGAGACTGATAGAGGTGATTCCAAATCTCAAACGGGGTATGTTTTCGTTTTGAACGGAGGCGCTGTTGATTAGAAGAGTGCAAAGCAGAGCACTATTGCTATGTCTTCTACAGAAGCTGAATACATTGCAACTACTGAAGCTGCAATGGAAGCTGTTTGGATGAGGAAATTCATTTCTGGGCTTGGAGTTGTCCCCAGTAATGAAAGACCTATGGATATGTACTGTGACAACACAGGTGCTATCATCATTGCCAACGAACCCGGTGTTCAGAAAGGCGCCAGACATTATCGGAGGAAGCTTCACTACATTAGAGATGCGATCCTAATGGGAGATGTACGCTTGCTCAAAGTTCATACAGATGACAACTTAGCTGATCCCTTCCCGAAGCCAATGTGATGTACCAAACATATTGAGCATACTAGAAACATTGGGCTTCGACCAGCCAGTAGTTTCATGTAATCTGTTTTAGTATTTGGATAATGGAACATTGAGCAGTTTTTATTGGAATAAATTGATATATTTGATATGATCGTTTTTATATGAATATCTACTGTGTTCTATATTTGCATGTTTATATCCATGAATATTTACTGCGTTTTATATTCTAAATTGTCCATTGTCATATTAATAATATGGGAATATTATTAAGACAAATATGAGGGCATTGATGACATTATCTTAGTATGACTAAGGATGATGAAATCAAACTCACATGTTGTTCATAATGATGCACCATTGGACTTACCCAACCTATGAGAAACCACTTCCTGGATTTATGTCACAAATGAATCTCACAATGGCTTTGTCACTTATCCTCTGACTTGAGATGCAAATTGGTTTGTGTATGTAGAGGGGCAAATTTTGATATGGTTAAACGCTGATCTGAATAAGGCTGCTATAACAACCATTATCGGGTTTGTCATTAAGCATATGACAGACACGTGCAGTCAATAAAGAATTTGTTCCTCCACATATGTGGATTAGATACTACTGGGCCCCTCGATGATTTTGAATAGATGTATGTGTGGCCACACCCAAAAGGTAATCAAGATGAATCTTGATTGGCTTTGGTAATCTATTTCATTATATAGATCGAGAAACAGAATCGTTGAAGTTTTAGATTGACATTGATCCTTGTCTAAAATTCAACATAGTATCAGTAACAAAAGGATAACTGTTTGAAAAACCTTGAACAAAGATTTTATGAAACTCCTCATGTACTTCTAGGGGCACTGGCGGGTTGCTAGACTATAACCTTTGCTTGATGTTATTACGTGCGCAAGTGGGAACTGTTGGAATATGCTTCACGCGTATAACATATAGTTATATGGCTAGTTGTATGTGAGCCTAAAGGGTCACACACTTAAACACTTAACACCATTAAATACATAATGTAATTAGGGTAATTGTATTATTTATTATAAGTTCTAGCTTATATTAATTATGTTTAATATTAATTATTAATATTGAAACTTAATTGTGAGCTAGTTATAAGAACAAAGAAACAAAAGGGGCTAAGTGTTATACCTCATAACTTGTAATTAGGGAATATATACTTAGATTTGGGACCAAGAAAACTAACCTATGTTAGTGATTTACGGTTTAATCAAGTAAAACGCATCGGAAAAATAAATAAATCACTAATAACGGATCTACATATTGACAATCTAATTAAGCAATAATATCAAAGAGTTAGGATGAAGATCATACCCTTGAGGCCTTTGATTACACCAACGAATAAGGATGAAGAACTCTAAGAATTCAATGTAGAATTCCTCTAACGATATCCACACTACACCATATTAAGAACACCAATTGAGATGCTAGTTAATTGATCAAGAAATCAAAAGGAACTTTTCCTTTTGTTCCACGTGATAACTCAACAAATAAAAGGTATTTGCTTCTGTCTCTGCACGTCCAAAAATCATGAATCAAAAGAGAATCTTTTGTTTCTCTTGTGCGTACGTCACAATTGAAAACCACAAAATCAAAGGTTATGGTTTTTGTGCGGCCATATGGGGCAAGGAGGGAGGATTAAGGTTTTTCTTTCTTGCTCCCTAAGCTAAGTATATATTCCCTAATTACAAGTTAGGAGATATGACACTTAGCCTCTTGTAATTTTGATTCTTTAGATTACTCACTAATATGTTTTAACTTAACAATTAATTAAAACATAACTAGTCAAGTAACTATAGTTTATATAAATAATATAATTACCCTAATTATATTATATATATTAAATGGTGTTTGATGTATAAGTGTGTGACCCTTTAGGCTTACATGCGTCTAGCCATATAACTATATGTCATGTACGTGAAGCATATTCCAACAGCTCCCACTTGCGCACGTCATAACAATCAAGTAGTTATACAAGCAAATGTTAGAGTCTAGCAACCCGCCAATGCCCCTAAAAGTATATGAGTGAGTTTCAAAAAAGTCTAGGTTCAAAGTTTTTCAATCGGTTATCCTTTTGTAACTGATACCATGTTGAATTTTAGAGAATGATTAATGTCAATCTAAAATTTCAACGATTCTGTTTCTCGATCTATACATTGAAGTAGATTACCAAACCAATCAAGATTCATCTTGATTACCTTTGGGTACGGCCGTACAAGCATCTATTCAAATCATCGAGGGGCCCAGTAGTATCTAATCCAAACATGTGGAGGAACAAATTCTTTATAGACTACACGTGTTTGATATATGCTTAATATCAAACCTGAAGATGGTTGTTATAACAGCCTTATTCAGGTCAGCGTTTAACCACATCAAAGTTTGCAACTCCACTCACACAAACCAACTTGCATCTCAAGTCAGAGGATAAGCGACAAAGCCTTTGTGAGATTCACTTATGACATAAATCCTAGAAGTGATTTCTCATAGGTTGGGTCAGTCCAATTGTGCATCACAATGAACAACATGTGAGTTTGATTCCATCATCCTTAGTCATACTAAGATAATGTCATCAATGCCCTCAGATTTGTCTTAATAATATTCCCATATTATTAATATGACAATGGACAATTTAGAATACAAAACACAGTAAATATTCATGGATATAAACACGCAAATATAGAACACAGTAGATATTTATATAAAAATGATCATATCAAATATATCAATTTATTCCAATAAAAACTGCTCAACGTTCCATTATCCAAATACTAAAATAGATTTACATGTAACTACTAGCTTGTCGAAGTCCAATGTTCCATTTATATTCAATATGTTTGGTACAAGACATTGAGTTCGATAAAGCGTCAGCTAGTTAGTTATCTGTTTGAACTTTGAGAGTATGAATTTCACATATCTCGATAAATCATTCGAATGTAGTGAACCTTCATAAATATTGTTCTAGCGTCATCACGACCTATTTCAAAACCATCATAAGTATCATAAGTATACTTAGTTTCAGTTTGGTATCTCCACCATAACCCAAGAACATATATCAAGTATTTCAAAATACTTCAATGTGTTCATATTAGCAATCCAGTGACTCTCTCATGGATTCTATTGGTATTTTCTAGTAAGGTCCCCTAAGGACGTTACATTTGGCCTAATGCTCCTTACAGCGTACATGATGAATGTAATAGCCGATTCATAGGGGATTACATTCATTCGCTTCACCACATCAGGTGTGGAAGGTCCTTGAGTCTCACTCAAGTTCACATTGTGTGGCATACGAGGACTTCCTCGTTTGGGAGTACCATTCTAAACCGTTTAGAATTTTGTCAATGTAAGCACTTTGACTTAAACCAATTAACCGCTTTGATCTATCATTATAGATCTTTACTCCAAGTATGTATGTCGTATCCCTACAATCCTTCATGTCAAAACATTTTCCAAGCCAAGATTTTCATCTTGTAGCATTGGTATATTGTTTCACATGAGTGACGTGTTATCAACATGTATGACTTGAGAAACGACAACGCTCCCACTAGCTTTCATATATACACATGCTCAGTTTGGGTTTTAGGTGAAACAAACGTTTTGATTTCATCATAAACCAAATCTCATAGTCATAGTACACTACTTTGGCTATAAGAATCCTAATGTCTTTAGTAACAGGCGAGAAGGTTTCATCATTGTCAATCCAGTAGGATTGAGTGTAACCTTTTGTCACTAGAAGAGATTCATAGGTGTGTATATTCTCATCCATTTCAACAGTCTTACTGTTTTGAGAAAGATCAACCAAGTTCAAAACTTGGTTGTCTATCATGGATTACATTTTCGCATTCATAGCTTCAAGTCATTTTTCAAATAAAAAATTTGATAATGCAACTTGATAGTTAGGGGGTTCATTATGATCCTCGAAACTTTGCTCCTCTGCATCGATATAAATCTATATCGTTCAGGTGCATGAGGTGTCCTTGCGGACCTACGAATGGGAACAACATCATCCTGTGGTCCAACATCTATATGTCCAGCCTCAGAATGATATTTGCTAGTGTTACCAGAAGGTTGTGTATCTTCACTTTGAATCTTGTCAAAGTCTATAGTGCTCCCACTTGCTTTGTGAAATGAGACTGTTCTCAAGAAACTCAGCATACCGAGTAACAATAATTTGTTCTCAGTTGGGAAGTAAAATAGTAACGAAGATATACTTGATAGATATGGGCTCAAGTTTGTTCGGCATGTCTCGTTCCACGAGATCCTCACAACCCCAGATCTTCAAGTAAGACAAATTAGGGACTTTCCCACGCCATATCTCATATGGTGTCTTTTTAACCTTTTGGTCGGAACCATATTAAGTATTCGAGCAGCAGACTTCAGTGCATGCCCTCAAAAGGATAGTGTAAGAGTAGTAGGACTCATCATAGACCGAACCATGTCATATAGGGTCCGATATCTCCTTCCAGACGCACCATTATCTTGTGGAGTGTATGGAGGAGTGAATTGTGAGACAATCTCACAATGTGTTGGATGATCCAGAAACTCTTGACTCATGTACTTTCTTCCTTGATCAGGACAGAAAGCCTTTGTTGTCTTGCCGAGTTGATTTTCTACTTTTACTTTAGAAAGCTTTGAACGTTTTAAAGATTTCATGTTTATGTTTAATCAAGTCAACATAACCATAACGACTGATATCACTAAATCTTCCATGTTGATGTTTAATCAAGTAAACATAACCACATCTAATGATATCATCAGTGAAAGTAGGTGGCACCTTCCCTAGTCTTAATTCTAAAAGGGCCACATACATCAGTATGTATGAGTCCAAGTAGATTTTTAGCTCTTTCGCCAACATGGGAGAAAAGCTATCTTGTTATCTTTCCATAATATACAAGAGAGGCATTTAAATGATTCATAATCATTTGTAAAGAAGCCCGTCGAGTTTTAGTATCAAAATGCGTTTCTTGTTTATGTGGAAAAGATGACGATGCTCTAGGTAAGTAGAATCCAAACCAATTTGGATTCTTGAGTGCTACATTTGTATATAGAACTATCGTTTGAATTTGGATCATGCATATTAATTTCAAATATACTATTACAAGGAATAGTTATAAAAATGTTATTTTTCATAAAACAAAATACCATAATCCATTATTCAACAAACGTTAAGCTAAACAATGCATAATTGACAATTGTTCAAAACAATAATTAACGCATTAGGAAGGATAAGATCACAGCTTCCATTCTTTTAGCTTTCTACTTCACATTCAATCTTGCACACTTGTGTAAATGTGAGTTCCACAACTAGTGTCATACACTCAAGATTTATCACGAAAAGTATAGAGTTCTATATAAGAAGATACCTAATGTGCTAGCTAGAACACATTTGTCCTTCATCAACTCTGCCAAGTAGGCAGGACAATTCCTCCTTCAATGGCCAGTTTCATCGCGATGATGGCAAGAAATATCCTTTGCAGGGTGCTCCTTTTTAGCAGGTGGGGGAATCGTAGGTTTGGAAAAGTAAACTAGGTTATCCTTATCTAGACTCTTGCCTTGTGCTTGCGGTTTACCTTCCCTGATTGCTAGAAAAGTATTGGGTAACCCTTGCTCAACCAGTATTACCATAGCATGTTATCAACGATTGTCTTCCCCATGCTATGTACTTTTAAAACACTTTTCATACTTGTCATAGTCCTTGGATGGTGAGGTAAGAATCAAGCTCATTCCAAGAACTTGTGGTAAGGGGAAACCAAGACGTTCCATTTGATCAAGATAGCATTTCATATTCAAGATATAAGTGCTAACTGATTGGCCGTCCTCCTGCTTGTAAGCTTTGAATGCTTTAACTGTTTTGAACAGTTCATGTTCTGCTTGTTGTTGAAATATCATTTTCAACTCGCTAAACGTGTGATATGCTGCGAGTTCCTCGAAGTTCTTTCGGATCTCGAGGTTCATGCTCACAAGCATAGGATAGCGACTTCTTGGTGTTCATTCAACGTTTCGGTAAAGGCTTGACGAACAGCAGCAGAAGAATTGGCAGGAGGTGCCTCAGGTAAGGCCTCTTATAGGTGTATCAACTTGTTTCTCATCTCTAAGGACAATCCTCAAAGTTCGATATTAGTCGATTACAGTTTTCAAGAACTGATTTTAGAGTGGAGATACTTAGGTTTTGATTTGTTGTTGTTATTTGTATAACACACAAAGTTCAAAAAATAGTATTTTCAATAATAATTTCTTTTAATCAATTAACTACCCAATTAATTTTAATTAAAAGCTAAGATCCCATTGAAGTTCTATCACTGCATCAGTTGATCTGCTAGAGATGATAGATCCAATAGGTAGGTGGCAATCAACAATTGCATCACTAGTGCAACTCTTAGAGGTATGGGACTACATGGCACCTAGTGAACAAGCATCTAGGGTCAAGTGGCATATTTGTCGCATCTTCGCCTCGAGTCAAGGTCTCACCGTTAACTCGATTAAGTCATCCAATGTGAAATCATGTCAAAATAGATCTAGGTCGCACGCGTAGAGAATAATGACCTCGGATCTAAATTCAAACCACGTCTCACGTGAATTAAAAAATAGAAGCAAGTGATTTCAACCGATTGGACGGCGTGACTTAAATTTTAGGTATGGAAAATTTTAAGATAAAATTTTATTAAGATATGAATGAATCATGTACTTCATTCATACCACTTCATAAGTCGGTTAATAAACGGTAAAAACATGTAAGGATTATTAAGGTGTAAGTTCAAAGCGTATTTAAACTTTGTTTAATCTCAAATACAAGTTTAGATTAAAAATTAATCATTAATGATTAACAAGATATCATAGATGATAAAAAGTTTGGATGTTTTAATGTTTGTGTCTAAAATCGTATTTTAATTGTTTTATTATTTGTATCTAATAGAAATGAAAACAACCACAAACATAAATAAAACATGCAACAAATTTTGTGCAAACCTCGACCGATGAAATCCTAGATTCGGTCACGTGAGTCATCACGACGGACCGAAGGGTCAAACTAAGGGACGGGCCAACATGAACCCAAACGGGCCTACATAAACCCATTGGGCTCCCACTTGCTCCAAGACATTCTTGAGCAAGTAGAAACCAATATTTGTGAAAATATGCAATCTGCCAGAATATTCCAGCCGACTTTGAAGCCCGAAAGTCACTGAAGGATTCTTCGTTAGTCTTCCTGGCCTTCTGGAAAGTTGTAGGTCTCTGAGTTGCGGAACTTTTGGCGGTGGTTTCAGGTCTAACGGAATAGGCAATCTCCGGGAAAGTCTGTTTTCGTGCAGCTGCGCAGGAGGTGCCGAAAATTGTTGTTTTGTTCTCATCTTTTCTTCACCTTTGGTCAACAAATTACAAAGTACAAAGAAACAAAATACAACTATTCTAATTACTTTTACAATGAAATTTGCCCCAAAAAATGGCACCAAAAATAAAAGAAAAAATTGAAACAAATTACAACAATTTAGCCAAAAACACGACTTTTCCCAAAACAACCAAACAACCAAACACAACCACATTCAATCACAAACGGTCTAGGTTTTCATCGGTATTCACAATCAAGCAACAATTGACAAGACTTTGTCTTGGAATATGGCAAAAAACATGTTTTGCCAGATATAACGATTAACAATTAAAATAAAAATCCAAGCCAAATAAAATAAAAAATTCAATAAACAAGATTAATTTTTTATTTTAGTTTTTGTAACTAGTAGCAAGTAGGGTTCCAAAAAATCAAAATTTTAACCTTATATCATAAAAATTTTCGAAAAAATTTAAGACAAAGAACCCTAGGGTTCTTTGCCGATCGGCGTAACCATTAGGCCAAAAAAAAAACGAAATTTTTGCTACTTTTTTCAAAAAACTTGCTAATTAAATCATCAATATGATGACTCGTGATATCACTGTTAGTGATTTACGGTTTAATCAAGTAAAACGCAGCGGAAAAATAAATAAATCACTAATAACGGATCTACATATTGACAATCTAATTAATCAATAATATCAAAGAGTTAGGATGAAGATCATACCCTTGAAGCCTTTGATTACACCAACGAATAAGGATGAAGAACTCTAAGAATTTAATGTAGAATTACTCTAATGGTATCCACACTACACCATATCAAAAACACCAATTGAGATACTAGTCCCTTGATCAAGAAATCAAAAGGAACTTTTCCTTTTGTTCCACGTGATAATTCAACAAATAAAAGGTATTTGCTTCTGTCTCTGCACGTCCAAAAATCATGAATCAAAAGAGAATCTTTTGTTTCTCTTGTGCGTACGTCACAATTGAAAACCACAAAATCAAAGGTTATGGTTTTTGTGCGGCCGTATGGGGCAAGGAGGGAGGATTAGGGTTTTCTTTCTTGCTCCCTAAGCTAAGTATATATTCCCTAATTACAAGTTAGGAGATATGACACTTAGCCTCTTGTACTTTTTATTCTTTAAATTACTCACTAATATGTTTTAACTTAACAATTAATTAAAACATAACTAGTCAAGTAACTATAGTTTATATAAATAATATAATTACCCTAATTATATTATATATATTAAATGGTGTTTGGTGTATAAGTGTGTGACCCTTTAGGCTCACATGCGTCTAGCCATATAACTATATGTCATGTACGTGAAGCATATTCCAACAACCTAATCCTCCCTAAAACCCTACGGCCGCATAAACACATGATAAGAAGAAAAAGGCGTGTGATTTGGTTTCCTTTTGTGTGAGCCTGTCGCATAAAAGGCCAAGGGATTTTCTCAAAGAAAAAAAAATTCTTCTTTTGCTTGCAACCTTACACGAACAGAAGCAAATTGTGTTTTGTGGGTTTTTTGTTTGATTTTCTTTTGAACAAGGGACTAGCATCCTAATTGGTCTTCTTGCATAAGTGTTGTGTGGACTAGCTTTGGAGGAATTCCCTTTTGGAGTTCTTGGTTTCGATCGTTCATCTTCACCGACGGATTGTTAATTTCAAAGGCATCAAGGGTATGAATTGTTCTTCCTAACTCTTTGATTTTATTTATAGTTTAATTGTATTAATCAATATTAGATCCGTTCATGGTGATTAAACTTTTCCGCTGCGTTTTGGTTCTTGTTTTAACCTAAAATCACCATTAAGGTGCTGGATCATTTGTGTGTTAATTTGATCCTCCAGCACCTTCCAGATTTTGTTGTTCTGTTGGTTGTACTTCTGCTTCCATAGTTTGTTGCTCATAGGGAATCTCAACATCCAATGGAACATGTGGTTCTATGATTGGTGGTGGTTGAGCAATGTGAACTTGTTCAGGTTCGGGAAGTTCGGCATGAGAGGCAATGTGATGTTGTTCTTCTAGAGAAGGGGTCAGTGTTGGATTTAAACTATGTAGCACTGAGTCTGTGGATAGTACAGCCATGATGACTGGACTCAATCTTCTTCTAACCCTTCTTCTTATTATCAATGGGTGTTCTTCAGTATCAGAAGCTGATGCAGTATTAGGAACATCAGGTTCTGGTTCTTGGACTGGAGAAGGTGGAACATCCTCCATTTGAACATCATCATCACCATTGTCATCATCTGCATCATCAGTATCATCTTCATCTTCATCATCATTCATATGAGCTTCTGCAATGACTAGCATTGTGACACTGAGTGGTGGTTCATCCTCCCTAGGCTGATGAAAGAATATGTTTTCATGTATTGGAGGAAGATTAGCTCTAATTCCATCAAAATTGTCATACATGTCCTGTGGCATGGAGTTTTGGAATATGATAGATAGAAACCTGCAAAAAGGAACATTAGGATTCCTTTGTCTTGCTTGAACTTGAGAAGCTAGCTCATTGAAGATCAGTCTAGCATAATCAATGTGCCTATTGTGGTACATGGCATGTACCATCTGCATTCCAAAGTCATTGATTTGATCAAGTGCTCCTGTTTTATGAGTCATACACCGTATGATTGTTGAAATCATAATCCCCCACATAGGACCAAATTCATGTCTTTTTATTGTTCCCGTTGTCCTCTGTCTTCCAAGAAGTGGCAATACTGAGCGTACAGTATCACGATCAACAAATTCATCATAATGGACATGTGCAGGTAGTTGAAGATCCCTTCTGATGATTTCAGTGGAGACGAAGGCTCTTCGTTGATCTCGAATTAACCATCCTGCAATCATATCTGGTGAATCCAAAATAGCAGAGTACCAAAATTCACACAGCATTGAGGGATAGATTGCTCTGGGTGAAGCTTGAAGAGCATGTGTGATTGGGCAATGCCTGAGATATGAATCATCTGTCGAAATTGAGGGCATACCCAACCCTGAGGAATCTCAAAATTTGCAGTTACATTATTTCTTGTGAACTTAGGAAGTTCATCTCTTTGAAAATTTTGAGCTGGTGCGACATAATCAGGAGCAATGAATTGAAAGTTTGCCATTGAATCTGTAATTAAGCTTTGAAATTTGCTTGCAAATTGAGATTAAAAACGTTAATCGCAGAGAGAAATTGAGAGTAAGAGAGTAAATAATAGAAAAAATGATTTAAATTTGAAGAAAGTGATTATTTATACTCTTAATTTGGAAATGATTGCAGTATTGCGAAGTAAAAATGGCGAAATGACAGCCTTATCCTGTTCCAACGGTAACTTTTCTATTAAGGAAAGTAACCGTTGGGGAGTATGAAGTTTTGAAATCAGTTTTGAACTCCAGGACTTCCAATACTGAGATATAGTTTTTTAAAAAAATTAAATTAGAAAAAAATTAAAAATAATAAAAACATTTAATTTAATCTCTAAATTAATAAAAAATTTACAAAAATTAAAAATACTATACCAGACGAGCTATACTGAAAGGTTCTGTATTGGGTCAATACTGAAGAATCAGTATAGGAAAGAATTTTGCAAGAAAAATAATTTCAAGGGTTCAGCATGCCCAATTGTCCTAGTAAGTACATAAACCTTTCTTCTGAGAGAGGTTTAGTAAATACATCAGCCAACTGGTCCTCTGTTGGGACATAATCTACCTGAACCTTACCCTTTTCCACATTATCTCGGATAAAATGGTGTCTGATATCAATGTGCTTTGTTCTTGAGTGATGGACTGGATTTTCAGTGATAGCAATAGCACTCTTGTTATCACAATGAATAGGTGTTCTTTCAATATTGAATCCATAGTCCATAAGTTGATACTGCATCCATAAAAGTTGAGCACAATAACTTCCTGCAGCTACATATTCAGCTTCTGCAATTGAAGTTGCAACTGAATTCTGTTTCTTGGATGACCAACCAACTAATCTTCCACCAAGGAATTGGCATCCTCCACTTGTGCTTTTTCTATCTAGCCTGCATCCTGCATAATCTGCATCTGTGTACCCTTCAAGATCAAAGTTTGAATCTTTGGGATACCAAAGACCCATATTACGAGTACCAGATAAATACCTAAAAATTCTCTTAACAGCTTTCAGATGTGATTCTTTGGGATCAGCCTGATACCTTGCACACAAGCATGTTGCAAACATGATATCAGGCCTGCTAGCTGTTAAGTAAAGTAATGAACCAATCATACCTCGGTATGTGGATTGACATACTGGTTTACCAGTTTCATCCTTACTTATCTTTTCCTGAGTACTCATAGGGGTGTGCATAGAAGATAAGTTCTCCCATCATACTCATTTGATACTGAGATGACATAATCTTTGAAAACTAGTCACACATTGACTTGTCAGTGGAGCCAAAGATAATATCATCCACATATATCTGAATGAGTAAGATGTCAGACCCTTTTCTTTTTGAAAATAATGTTTTATCAATTTTACCACGAGTAAATTTATTTTCAATTAAGTACTCAGACAGAGTATCATACCAAGCTCTTGGAGCTTGTTTGAGCCCATACAAGGCTTTATCAAGCTTGAAAATATAATTAGGAAATTTAGGATCAACAAAACCTAGTGGTTGTTTGACATAAACTTCTTCTTGTAGTTTTCCATTTAGAAAGGCACTCTTGACATCCATATGATAAACCTTGAAGTTTTTAAAGGCTGCATATGCAAGATATAGCCTAATTGCTTCAATTCTTGCAACAGGTGCAAAGGTTTCATCATAGTCAATTCCTTCTTCTTGCCTGTATCCCTGAGCAACCAGTCTAGCTTTGTTTCTGATTACAACACCATCTTTGTCCATTTTGTTTCTGAACACCTACTTAGTACCAATGATAGTTTTGCCAGGTGGGGGTGGTACTAAGTTCCAAACTTTATTTCTTTCAAATTCTGTAAGCTCATCTTGCATAGCTTCTACCCAATCTTCATCTAGTAAGGCTTCATCAGCCTTCTTTGGTTCAATGGTAGATAAGAAACTTGAAAAGAGACAAAAGTTTGCAGTAGCTTGGGGTTCAAAAGTCAGTTTTCGTCTTGTTTGAACTCCTTCTTCAACAGGACCAATGATATTGGTATGAGGATGATCTCTGTGCTCCCTTAGATTTGATCCTAAGGTATCACTTAAAGTAGGATCAATAACTTCTTGCTGGACTGAGGAGTTGCCAGTCTCATAGTGGTTGGAGTTTGATTCAGTGTTGGACTGCTCAGGATTGCTGGTGTCTTCATTTTGCAGATTTAAGTGAGGTTCCATTGATGGATTTGAAGTTTCTCCATCTTCATAGGTGGAATGATTTAGATCAAGATTTGCAGACTCAGTGTTGAAGTTTTCAGTGTTGGGAACTTCAGTATTTGATGGATTTTTAGCATATTGAGTGAAATCTTGATCATCATCACTCATATCATGTGTACCAGGATATAAGTGACTTTTGGGCTGTTCAGCATTGGAGTTTTCTGGATTACCTAAGGTTTCAATTTCACTTATGTCCTCCTTTGCTGAATTGGAATGCTCATCCATGTGTTCATCAAAAGTAACATGGATAGATTCATCAATCACCTTTGTTGAAAGAATATACACTCTTAAAGCTTTGGAGTGTGGTGAGTAGCCCATAAAAATACCTTCATTGGCTTTGGGAGCAAACTTATTGAGATTTTGCTTAGTACTGAGAATAAAGCATTTACCCCCAAAGATGTGGAAGTACTCCACATTAGGAATTCTGCCATGATATAGCTCATAAGGAGTCTTGAGATGTCTGGAATATGATGGCTGTATCTTGAGTAAAGTTGGCAAAGTTTACAGCTTCAGCCCAGAAGCTCAGTGTCAGTCCAGCATGGCATAACAAAGTTCTTGCAGCTTTAATTAATGTTCTATTCTTTCTTTCTACAACACCATTTTGTTGTGGTGTGTAGGCTGCAGAGTAATTTTGTACAATTCCTTTTTCTTCACAGAAATTTGCTAATATTGAATTTTTAAATTCAGTACCATGGTCACTTCTTAGTTGTTTGACCTTGGTTCCCTTTTGCAGTTCTTCTCTTTTGATGAAAGCAATGATTTCTGTGGTAGCATCTGATTTTGTCTTGAGAAAGATGACCCAAGTAAATCTTGAGAATTCATCAACCAAGACCAAGGTATAGACCTTTTTGCCCATAGATGGTGTACTTATGGGGCCAAAAAGGTCCATATGTATCATTGCTAAGGGTTCATTAATAGAATGGTTTACTTTTGATTTAAATGAACTCTTCTTCTGCTTGCCCATTTCACATGCTGAGCATAACTTATCTTTTGAATAAGTAATTGTGGGCAACCCTCTCACCAACTTTTTAATACTGAGTTCATTAATGTTCCTGAAGTTGATGAGAGAAAGTTTCTTGTGCCACATCCAGTTCAATTCTGGATTGACTTTAGACAGCAGGCACACACGGATGATGGGGTCAATTTCTGAAAGATTGACTACATAAACATCTTTTCTCTTCTGGCAATGAGAACAGGTTGTCCTCTTTCATTATATATAATGCCAGCAATCTTTCTGAACCTGGCTTCCTTGTCATCATCACACATCTGACTGATACTGAGCAGATTGTGTTTAAGACCTTCTACATGGGCAACTCTTTTAAAAGTAATGTTGCCAGGTTTGATTTCCCCATATCCTCTTGTCTTCCCTATGGAATCATCACCAAACCTGACAGAGGGACCCTTCTCTGGAGTGTAATGCTGAAGGTACTCCATACTGCCAGTCATGTGTCTTGAGCAGCCACTATCAAGGTACCATTTTCTATCACCCTGCAGAAGACACAAAATAAGGATTAGTTCCTTTTAGGAACCCATTTAAAAATGGGACCTTTGGAAGGGTTAACATTTTTATCCTTGTTAATCTCTGTCTTAGAGGGAGTCAGTATCACTTTAGATGAACCAGTATTGGTAGTCTTTTGTGGCACTGACTTTGGATCCCCCCTTTTCTTTGGTACTGTGTACCTAGGATTAAAGAGATTAGTTCGACATTCATCTCCTTTATGACCTGTATGATGACACCTGTAACATTTTCTAGGTCTATTTCTAAACATGTTTTCATAAGGAATTTTGGAAAACGGTTTATGTTTTGGTTGATCAATATGTGTCAGTTTTGCAAACTTCTGACTTAGAAATTTGATTTGATTACCAATAGATTTCAAAAGATTATTTTTATCATTTTTAATAGAAGGTTGAACTTCCATTTTAACAGTCTTTTTAGGAGATGAATTTTTCTTTTTGTCTGGTAAAGTTGGCTGATTTTGTTTTTTCTTAGACTGAGTTCCTTTACCAGTTTTGGAACATGTTGAAAGTATTGTAGGTTTAAACTTCAACACTTTAACAGGTTTTTGAGAATTTTGAGTATTTAATTCAGATGAACTTACAACTTCAGTATCAGTTTTGTTAGAAGTAGTAGAAGTTGTTACCAAGGTTTTTAAAATATTATTTTCAGAGTATGGAATGATATTAAATAATACTCCCTCCGTCCCTAAATAAAGTTCCCATTTGTGTTGGGCACAACATTTTAGGAGATAGTTAGTGGTGGGGTATTTGGTATTACTTTTGATTAAAATATAAGGTTTGATTGGAGAGAGAAAGTGTTTTAAGAGATAGTCAGTGGTGAAAGTATTGGTAATAATATTAGTATATTAAGTGGGCCCCTTATGTTTGAGAAATGGGAACTTTGTTTAGGGACAAAACTTAAAAGGCAAATGGGAACTTTATTTTGGGACGGAAGGAGTACTTCAAAAGGTGGAACCGTTGAAGTGTCACACTGATCAACATGAATCTCAGTATCAGAGTTTTCTGTACTAGAAAACTCAATACCGAGCTCTTGTAATTCAGTATAGCACTTAGAACAGATAGAGGGACCAATAGGTTGAACTTGGTCAGAAATATTTTTATCCTCATCATCTGAATCAGTTTGTCAACTAGTTTCACAAATAGTTTTGGATTTTACAAAATTAATAGGATTTAAGTGATTAAATTCTTCAAATAAATCAGGAAAATTATTTCTTTTTCTGAACTGAGGATCCACACCAAGTGCAGCTCTCACATTTTCAGGAAACTGTTGATTTAAACATTTATTTAGATTGATAGAGGCATTTCCCCATGATTTACATTGATTTTCAAATTTTTCTTTTTCTAATTTATGTAAGTGTGCCTTATCAGTTAATCTTTGATTCATATCCTGTAGGTTTAAAAAATCAAGTTCCAAATCCTTTAATTTTGCCAATTTATCTAAATTTTCATTGTTTACTTTTTCTAGTTGAAGGATTGTAAGTTTTAAAGCTTTTTCTTTCTGTACTAAAGTTTTAAGGTCAACAATCATATACTAAAAAAAATTTCTTTTTCATTTAAAGAGTAAGTTTGAAAGCCACTCACGTTGTACAACTGAGTGGAGTCCCAATCACTGTGGATACTCATTTTTTCAGCTTCTTTGAGATCTCTCTCAAAAGTACTCTTCAAATCTTCCTCAGTAAAGGCCATGAAGACCTTGTTTTCAACCTCTTCCTCATCATCACTGAGGTCTTCATCCATCCAACCCTCAGAGTAAAGTGCTTGATGAGGAGTTCCACTACCACTAGCTCCCTTTCCCTTGTTTCTTGCCTTCAACATCACATACTTGTCCCTATACCGTTTAGCACGGTATGCAATTTTGTCATTCTGATTAGTTTCAGAGGACTTTGTGTGACAGTTGGCTTCAATGTGACCAGGATTTCCACACCTGTAGCATAGACCAGATCTGGGATCAGTGTTGGAAGAGCTAACACCAAGCCTCTTCTTCTTCAATTGATCCAACTTCATGGACATAAGAGCCATTTGTGTTTCCAGTTCTTCTGCCACTGCATCTTCAAGACTCTCTTCTGGCTCATTTGGCTCAGTGACAGTATAGGCTTGTTTAACAATTAGGGCCATACCAGTAGATGTCTTATCAGTCTTCTTCCAGTTAATCAGTCTAGAAGCATTGTTTTCTTCATGATTCAACATTAATCCATACAAGGTTTGAAGAGTGTAAGACTCAATGTTGTTAGCAGCATTGACATAATTTGTCATATCAAGGAATTGTTGAGGAAGACTGTCCAGAAATTTTTGACAGAGTTCTCCTTCATCTTTCTCAATTCCGACACCGGTCAGATCATGAACAATGGTGTTGAATCTGTTGTAAAGAGCAGTGGGATCTACATTTGGATTAGCAATGAAGTTCTCATATTTTATTCTCATGTTGCTCTTTCTTTGCAACTTCACATGTGGCGTGCCTTCATAAGTAACTGTCAAGCTATCCCACATAGCTTTTGCAGTTGGCAGCTTCATGATTGCACTAAGAACTTCTTTTGTGACTGCGTTACCAATCACACTTTTGGCCTTTGAGTCTAGACTGAACAACTGACGATCAGTATCAGTCCAAGTATGTTTCAACTTAGGAATTGTTCTTGTTGACGCAGGAGCATTGTCTGTAGCAGCAATAGGTTCAGTGGTTAAAGGAATGATGGGACCATCAGTTAGCACAGTGATCATCTCATCATGAATAGATTCAAGATACCACTGAGCTTTTAATTTCCATTGATAGAAATCTTTTCCATCAAAGATTGGCACTCCCTTTCCTGACATCACTGGAGCAGTAATTGAAGACATTCTTGATTTTGATTTTTGGGAAGGGTAAGTATATGGAATGGCTGCCAAGGTAATAGATCGACTAAATAAAGATTAATTTAGCCTGCTCTGATACCAGTTGTTAGGTCACAACAACCCTGGATTACTTGTATAATTGATAGATTAATTAAACTTAAGACAATCATGATGAAGGCTCCAGGCTCATGGCTCAAGGCTAAACGTTCAAGGCTCAAGGCTCAAGGCTCAAGGCTCAAAGCTCAAGGCTCAAGGCTCGAGGCTCAAGGCTCAAGGCTCAAGGATCAAGGCTCAACACTCAACGCTCAACGCTCAAGGCTCAAGGCTCAAGGCTCAAGGCTCATGGCTCAAGGCTCAAGGCTCATGGCTCAACGCTCAAGGCTCAACGCTCAACGCTCAACGCTCAACGCTCAAGGGTCGAGGCTCAAGGCTTAAGGCTCAAGGCTTAAGGCTCCAGGCTTAAGGCTCAAGGTTCAAGGAACAAGGCTCAAGGCTCAAGGCTCACGGCTCAAGGCTCAAGGCTCAAGGCTCAAGGCTCAAGGCTCAAGGCTCAAGGCTCTAGGATCAAGGCCTAAGGCTCAAGGCTCAAGGCCAGAGGCTCAAGGCCAGAGGCTCACGGCCAGAGGCTCAAGGCCAGATGCTCAACGCTAGAGGCTCAAGGCCAGAGGCTTAAGGCTCAAGGCTCAAGGCACAAGGCTCAAGGCTCAAGGCTCGAGGCTCAAGGCTCGAGGCTCAAGGATCAAGGCTCAAGGCACAAGGATCAAGGCTCAACGCTCAATGCTCAACGCTCAACGCTCAAGGCTCAAGGCTCAAGGCTCATGGCTCAACGCTCAAGGCTCAACGCTCAACGCTCAACGCTCAACGCTCAACGCTCAACGCTCAACGCTCAACGCTCAACGCTCAGCGCTCAAGGGTGAACGCTCAAGGGTCAAGGCTCAAGGATCAAGGCTTAAGGCTCAAGGCTTAAGGCTTAAGGCTTAATGCTCAAGGTTCAAGGAACAAGTCTCAAGGCTCAAGGCTCAAGGCTCAAGGCTTAAGGCTCAAGGCTCAAGGCTCAACGCTCAACGCTCAACGCTCACCGCTCAAGGCTCAACGCTCAAGGCTCATGGCTCGAGGCTCAAAGGCTCAAAGGGTCAAGGCTCACCGTTCAAGGCACAAGGTTCCAGGCTCAAAGGCTCAAGTCTCAAGTCTCAAGGCTCAAGGGTCAAGGCTTAAGTATCAAAGCTCAAGGCTCAAGGCTCAAAGGTCAAGGCTCAATGCTCAAGGCTAAAGGCTCAAGGCTCAAGGCTCAAGGCTCAAGGATCAAGGCTCAAGGCTCAAGGCTCAAGGGTCAAGGCTCAAGGCTCAAGGGTCAATGGTCAAGGGTCAAGGGTCAAGGCTCAGAGCTCAAGGCTCAAGGCACAAGGCCCAAGGCTCAAGGCTCAAGGCTCAAGGCTCAAGGCTCAAGGCTCAAGGCTCAAGGCTCAAGGCTCAAGGCTCCAGGCTTGAGGCTTGAAGCTCCAGTCTCCAGGCTCAAGGCTTCATGACCAAGGATAAAGGCTCATGGCTCAAGGCTCAAGGCTCAAGGCTCAAGGACCAAGGATCAAGGTTCAAGGCTCAAGGACCAAGGATCAAGGCTCAAGGCTAAAGGCTCTTGGCTCATGGCTCGTGGCTCGGGGCTCAAGGCTCCAGGCTCAAGGATCATGGCTCAAGGATCGAGGGTCGAGGCTCAAGGCTCAAGGATCCAGGTTCAAAGGCTAAAGGCTCAAGGCTCCAGGTTCAAAGGCTCCAGGGTCAAGGCTCAAGGCTCAAGGCTCAAGGCTCAAGGCTCAAGGCTCAAGGCTCAAGGCTCAAAGCTCAAGGCTCAAGGCTCAAGGCTCGATGCTCAAGGCTCAAGGCTCAAGATGCAAGGCTCATGGCGCAAGGGTCAAGAGTCAAGCCTCAAGTTTCAAGGCTCAAGGCTCAAGGCTCATGGCTCAACGCTCAAGGCTCAACGCTCAACGCTCAACGCTCAACGCTCAAGGGTGAACGCTCAAGGGTCAAGGCTCAAGGCTCAAGGCTTAAGGCTCAAGGCTTAAGGCTTAAGGCTCAAGGTTCAAGGAACAAGTCTCAAGGCTCAAGGCTCAAGACTAAAGGCTCAAGGCTCAAGGCTCAAGGCTTAAGGCTCAAGGCTCAAGGCTCAACGCTCAACGCTCAACGCTCACCGCTCAAGGCTCAACGCTCAAGGCTCATGGCTCGAGGCTCAAAGGCTGAAAGGGTCAAGGCTCACCGTTCAAGGCACAAGGCTCCAGGCTCAAAGGCTCAAGTCTCAAGTCTCAAGGCTCAAGGGTCAAGGCTTAAGTATCAAAGCTCAAGGCTCAAGGCTCAAAGGTCAAGGCTCAATGCTCAAGGCTAAAGGCTCAAGGCTCAAGGCTCAAGGCTCAAGGCTCAAGGATCAAGGCTCAAGGCTCAAGGCTCAAGGCTCAAGGGTCAAGGCTCAAGGCTCAAGGCTCAAGGGTCAATGGTTAAGGGTCAAGGGTCAAGGCTCAGAGCTCAAGGCTCAAGGCTCAAGGCCCAAGGCTCAAGGCTCAAGGCTCAAGGCTCAAGGCTCAAGGCTCAAGGCTCAAGGCTCAAGGCTCAAGGCTCAAGGCTCAAGGCTCAAGGCTCAAGGCTCAAGGCTCAAGGCTCAAGGCTCAAGGCTCAAGGCTCCAGGCTTGAGGCTTGAGGCTCCAGGCTCAAGGCTTCATGACCAAGGATAAAGGCTCATGGCTCAAGGCTCAAGGCTCAAGGACCAAGGATCAAGGTTCAAGGCTCAAGGACCAAGGATCAAGGCTCAAGGCTAAAGGCTCTTGGCTCATGGGTCGTGGCTCGGGGCTCAAGGCTCCAGGCTCAAGGATCATGGCTCAAGGCTCGAGGGTCGAGGCTCCAGGCTCAAGGCTCCAGGTTCAAAGGCTAAAGGCTCAAGGCTCCAGGTTCAAAGGCTCCAGGGTCAAGGCTCAAGGCTCAAGGCTCAAGGCTCAAGGCTCAAGGCTCAAGGCTCAAGGCTCAAGGCTCAAGGCTCAAGGCTCAAGGCTCAAGTCTCAAGGCTCAAGGCTCGATGCTCAAGGCTCAAGGCTCAAGGCTCAAGATGCAAGGCTCATGGCGCAAGGGTCAAGAGTGAAGCCTCAAGTTTCAAGGCTCAAGGCTCAAGGCTCATGGCTCAACGCTCAAGGCTCAAGGCTCAACGCTCAACGCTCAACGCTCAACGCTCAAGGGTGAACGCTTAAGGGTCAAGGCTCAAGGCTCAAGGCTTAAGGCTCAAGGCTCAAGGCTCAAGGCTCAAGGCTCAAGGCTCAAGGCTCAAGGCTCAAGGCTCAAGGCTCAAGGCTCAAGGCTCAAGGCTCAAGGCTCAAGGCTCAAGGCTCAAGGCTCAATGCTCAAGGCTCAAGGCTCAAGGCTCAAGGCTCAAGGCTCAAGGCTCAAGGCTCAAGGCTCCAGGCTTGAGGCTTGAGGCTCCAGGCTCCAGGCTCAAGGCTTCATGACCAAGGATAAAGGCTCATGGCTCAAGGCTCAAGGCTCAAGGACCAAGGATCAAGGTTCAAGGCTCAAGGACCAAGGATCAAGGCTCAAGGCTAAAGGCTCTTGGCTCATGGCTCGTTGGTCGGGGCTCAAGGCTCCAGGCTCAAGGATCATGGCTCAAGGCTCG
The DNA here is from genome assembly GCA_963853835.1 of Calendula officinalis. NCBI lineage: Eukaryota > Viridiplantae > Streptophyta > Magnoliopsida > Asterales > Asteraceae > Calendula > Calendula officinalis. Next base: position 46,763,475 of record OY970830.1, on the reverse strand, counting down.
AGGGTCGAGGCTCCAAGCTCAAGGCTCCAGGTTCAAAGGCTAAAGGCTCAAGGCTCCAGGTTCAAAGGCTCCAGGGTCAAGGCTCAAGGCTCAAGGCTCAAGGCTCAAGGCTCAAGGCTCAAGGCTCAAGGCTCAAGGCTCAAGGCTCAAGGCTCAAGGCTCAAGGCTCAAAGCTCAAGGCTCAAGGCTCAAGGCTCGATGGTCAAGGCTCAAGGCTCAAGATGCAAGGCTCAAGGCGCAAGGGTCAAGAGTCAAGCCTCAAGTTTCAAGGCTCAAGGCTCAAGGCTCATGGCTCAAGGCTAAACTTTCAAGGCTCAAGGCTCAAGGCTCAAGGCACAAGGCTCAAAGCTCAAGGCTCAAGGCTCAAGCCTCGAGGCTCAAGGCTCAAGGCTCAAGGCTCAATGCTCAACGCTCAACGTTCAACGCTGAAGGGTGAACGCTCAAGGGTCAAAGATCAAGTTTCAAGGCTCAAGGTTCAAGGAACAAGGCTCAAGGCTCAAGGCTCAAGGCTCAAGGCCTAAGGCTCAAGGCTCAAGGCCAGAGGCTCAAGGCCAGAGGCTTAAGGCTCAAGGCACAAGGCTCAAGGCTCAAGCCTCAAGGCTCGAGGCTCAAGGCTCAAGGATCAAGGCTCAAGGCTCACGGCTCAAGGCTCAAGGCTCAAGGCTCAAGGCACAAGGCTCAAGGCTCAAGGCTAAAGGCTCAAGGCTCAAGGCTCAAGGCTCAAGGCTCAAGATGCAAGGCTCAAGGCGCAACGGTCAAGAGTCAAGCCTCAAGTTTCAAGGCTCAAGGCTTAAGGCTCATGGCTCAAGGCTAAACGTTCAAGGCTCAAGGCTCAAGGCTCAAGGCTCAAAGCTCAAAGCTCAAGGCTCAAGGCTCGAGGCTCAAGGCTCAAGGCTCAAGGCTCAAGGCTCAAGGCTCAATGCTCAACGCTCAACGCTCAACGCTGAAGGGTGAATGCTCAAGGGTCAAAGATCAAGTTTCAAGGCTCAAGGTTCAAGGAACAAGGCTCAAGGCTCAAGGCTCAAGGCCTCGGGCTCAAGGCTCAAGGCCAGAGGCTCAAGGCCAGAGGCTCAAGGCCAGAGGCTTAAGGCTCAAGGCACAAGGCTCAAGGCTCAAGACTCAAGGCTCAAGGCTCGAGGCTCAAGGCTCAAGGATCAAGGCTCAAGGCTCAAGGCTCAAGGCTCAAGGCACAAGGCTCAAGGCTCAAGGCTAAAGGCTCAAGGCTCAAGGCTCAAGGCAAGGCTCAAGGCAAGGCTCAAGGCGCAAGGCTCAATGTTCAAGGAACAAGGCTCAAGGTGCAAGGCTCAAGGCTCGAGACTCGAGCCTCAGGGCCAGAGGCTCAACGCTCAAGACTCGAGGCTCGAGGCTAAAGGCTCAAGGCTCAAGGATCAAGGTTCAATGGTCAATGCTCAAGTGTCAATGCTCAAGGGTCAAGGCTCAAGGCTCAAGGCTCAAGGCTCAAGGCTCAAGGCTCAAGGCTCAAGGCTCAAGGCGCAAGGGTCAAGAGTCAAGCCTCAAGTTTCAAGGCTCAAGGCTCAAGGCTCATGGCTCAAAGCTCAAGGCTCAAGGCTCAAGGCTCAAGGCTCAAGGCTCAAGGCTCAAGGCTCAAGGCTCAAGGCTCAAGGCTCAAGGCTCAAGGCTCAAGGCTCAAGGCTCAAGGCGCAACGCTCAAGGCTCAAGGCTCAACGCTCAACGCTCAACGCTCAACGCTCAACGCTCAAGGCTCAAGGCTCAAGGCTCAAGGCTCAAGGCTCAAGGCCTAAGGCTCAAGGCTCAAGGCCAGAGGCTCAAGGCGAGAGGCTTAAGGCTCAAGGCACAACGCTCAAGACTCAAGGCTCAATGCTCAAGGCTCGAGGCTCAAGGCTCATGGCTCAAAGCTCAAGGCTCAAGGCTCATGGCTCAAGGCTCATGGCTCAAGGTTCATGGCTCAAGGCTCAAGGCTCATGGCTCAAGGCTCATGGCTCAAAGCTCAAGGCTCATGGCTCAAGGCTCAAGGCTCATGGCTCAAAGCTCAACGCTCAAGACTCAAGGCTCAAGGCTCGAGGCTCAAGGCTCAAGGATCAAGGCTCAAGGCTTAAGGCACAAGGCTCAAGGCTCAAGGCTCAAGGCTCAAGGCTCAAGGTTCAAGGCTCAAGGAAAGGCTCAAGGCTCAAGGCGCAAGGCTCAATGTTCAAGGAACATAGCGAGCGATGCCTATAAGAGTTAGGAATGAGGCTAAAGCAAAGACAGATTGAGAAAGCCTCCTTTGCCTTCTCATTAGCTTTAGCTGGATGAACCTAGATAGAACGCGGAGCACCGGCCCCGGCCGCCGATACATCAGCAAGGGTACAGGCTAGAATAGCTCCATCTGTGTAGGAAGAAGCTATTCATGGGCGAGACTCGAGCCTCAAGGCCAGAGGCTCAACGCTCGAGGCTCGAGGCTAAAGGCTCAAGGCTCAAGGCCCAAGGTTCAATGGTCAATGCTCAAGGGTCAATGCTCAAGGGTCAAGGCTCAAGGGACAAGGCTCAAGGCTCAAGGCTCAAGGCTCAAGGCTCCAGGCTCAAGGCTCAAGGCTCAAGGCTCAAGGCTCAAGGCTCAAGGCTCAAGGCTCAAGGCTCAAGGCGCAAGGGTCAAGAGTCAAGCCTCAAGTTTCAAGGCTCAAGGCTCAAGGCTCAAAGCTCAACGCTCAAGGCTCAACGCTCAAGGCTCATGGCTCGACGCTCGAGGCTCGAGGCTCAAGGCTCCAGGCTCAAAGGCTCAAGTCTCAAGTCTCAAGGCTCAAGGGTCAAGGCTCAAGTATCAAAGGTCAAGGGTCAAGGCTCAAAGGTCAAGGCTCAATGCTCAAGGCTCAAGGCTCATGGCTCAAGGCTCAAGGCTCAAGGATCAAGGATCAAGGCTCAAGGCTCAAGGCTCAAGGCTCAGGGCTCAAGGCTCAAGGCTCAGGGCTCAAGGGTCAAGGGTCAATGGTCAAGGGTCAAGGGTCAAGAGTCAAGGGTGAAGGGTCAAGGCTCAGAGTTCAAGGCTCAAGGCTCAAGGCTCGAGGCTCAAGGCTCAAGGCTCAAGGCTCAAGGCTCAAGGCACAAGGATCAAGGCTCAAGGCTCAAGGCTCAAGGCTCAAGGCTCAAGGCTCAAGGCTCAAGGCTCAAGGCTCAAGGCTCAAGGCTCAAGGCAAGGCTCAAGGCTCAAGGCTCAAGGCGCAAGGCTCAATGTTCAAGGAACAAGCCTCAAGGTGCAAGGCTCAAGGCTCGAGTCTCGAGCCTCAAGGCTCAAGGCTCAAGGCTCAAGGCTCAAGGCTCAAGGCACAAGGATCACGGCTCAACACTCAACGCTCAACGCTCAACGCTCAACGCTCAACGCTCAAGGCTCAAGGCTCAAGGCTCAAGGCTCATGGCTCAAGGCTCAAGGCTCATGGCTCAACGCTCAAGGCTCAACGCTCAACGCTCAACGCTCAACGCTCAACGCTCAAGGGTCAAGGCTCAAGGCTTAAGGCTTAAGGCTCAAGGCTTAAGGCTCAAGGTTCAAGGAACAAGGCTCAAGGCTCAAGGCTCACGGCTCAAGGCTCAAGGCTCAAGGCTCTAGGATCAAGGCCTAAGGCTCAAGGCTCAAGGCCAGAGGCTCAAGGCCAGAGGCTCAAGGCCAGTGGCTCAACGCCAGAGGCTCAAGGCCAGAGGCTTAAGGCTCAAGGCTCAAGGCACAAGGCTCAAGGGTCAAGGCTCAAGGCTCAAGGCTCGAGGATCAAGGATCAAGGCTCAAGGCACAAGGATCAAGGTTCAACGCTCAACGCTCAAGGCTCAAGGCTCAAGGCTCAAGGCTCAAGGCTCATGGCTCAACGCTCAACGCTCAACGCTCAAGGGTGAACGCTCAAGGGTCAAGGCTCAAGGCTCAAGGCTTAAGGCTCAAGGCTTAAGGCTCAAGGCTTACGGCTCAAGGCTTACGGCTCAAGGTTCAACGAACAAGTCTCAAGGCTTAAGGCTCAAGACTCAAGGCTCAAGGCTCAAGGCTTAAGGCTCAAGGCTCAAGGCTCAAGGCTCAACGCTCAACGCTCACCGCTCAAGGCTCAACGCTCAAGGCTCATGGCTCGAGGCTCAAAGGCTCAAAGGGTCAAGGCTCACCGTTCAAGGCACAAGGCTCCAAGCTCAAAGGCTCAAGTCTCAAGTCTCAAGGCTCAAGGGTCAAGGCTTAAGTATCAAAGCTCAAGGCTCAAGGCTCAAAGGTCAAGGCTCAATGCTCAAGGCTAAAGGCTCAAGGCTCAAGGCTCAAGGCTCAAGGATCAAGGCTCAAGGCTCAAGGCTCAAGGCTCAAGGCTCAAGGGTCAAGGCTCAAGGCTCAAGGGTCAAGGGTCAATGGTCAAGTGTCAAGGGTCAAGGGTCAAGGGTCAAGGCTCAGAGCTCAAGGCTCAAGGCTCAAGGCCCAAGGCTCAAGGCTCAAGGCTCAAGGCTCAAGGCTCAAGGCTCAAGGCTCAAGGCTCAAGGCTCAAGGCTCAAGGCTCAAGGCTCAAGGCTCAAGGCTCAAGGCTTGAGGCTTGAGGCTCCAGGCTCCAGGCTCCAGGCTTCATGATCAAGGATAAAGGCTCATGGCTCAAGGCTCAAGGCTCAAGGACCAAGGATCAAGGTTCAAGGCTCAAGGACCAAGGATCAAGGCTCAAGGCTAAAGGCTCTTGGCTCATGGCTCGTGGCTCGGGGCTCAAGGCTCCAGGCTCAAGGATCATGGCTCAAGGCTCGAGGGTCGAGGCTCCAGGCTCAAGGCTCCAGGTTCAAAGGCTAAAGGCTCAAGGCTCCAGGTTCAAAGGCTCCAGGCTCAAGGCTCAAGGCTCAAGGCTCAAGGCTCAAGGCTCAAGGCTCAAGGCTCAAGGCTCAAGGCTCAAGGATCAAGGCTCAAGGCCCAAGGCTCAAGGCTCCAGGCTCAAGGCTCAACGCTAGAGGCTCAAGGCTCAAGGCTCAAGGCTCAAGACTCAAGGCTCAAGGGACAACGCTCAAGGGACAAGGCTCAAGGGTCAAGGCTCAAGGGTCAAGGCTAAAGGCTCGAGGCTCATAGCTCCAGGCTCAAGGCCCCAGGCTCAAAGGCTCAAGGGTCAAGGCTCCAGGCTCAAGGCTCAAGGTTCAAGGCTCAAGGCTCAAGGGTCAAGGCTCAAGGCTCAAGTTTCAAGGCTCAAGGCTCAAGGCTCAAGGTTCAAGGTTCAAGGAACAAGACTCAAGGCTCAAGGCTTAAGGCTCAAGGGTCAAGGCTCAAGGCTCAAGGGACAAGGCTCAAGGGTCAAGGCACAAGGGTCAAGGCTAAAGGGTCAAGGGCAGAGGCTCAAGGCTCAAGGCTCAACGCTTAAGGCTCATGGCTCGAGGCTCGAAGCATAAGGCTCGAGGCTCAAAGGCTCAAGTCTCATGTCTCAAGGCTCAAGGCTCAAGGCTCAAGGCTCAAGGCTCAAGGCTCAAGGCTCAAGGCTCAAGGCTCCAGGCTTGAGGCTTGAGGCTCCAGGCTCCAGGCTCCAGGCTTCATGATCAAGGATAAAGGCTCAAGGCTCAAGGCTCAAGGCTCAAGGACCAAGGATCAAGGTTCAAGGCTCAAGGACCAAGGATCAAGGCTCAAGGCTAAAGGCTCTTGGCTCATGGCTCGTGGCTCGGGGCTCAAGGCTCCAGGCTCAAGGATCATGGCTCAAGGCTCGAGGGTCGAGGCTCCAGGCTCAAGGCTCCAGGTTCAAAGGCTAAAGGCTCAAGGCTCCAGGTTCAAAGGCTCCAGGCTCAAGGCTCAAGGCTCAAGGCTCAAGGCTCAAGGCTCAAGGCTCAAGGCTCAAGGCTCAAGGATCAAGGCTCAAGGCCCAAGGCTCAAGGCTCCAGGCTCAAGGCTCAACGCTAGAGGCTCAAGGCTCAAGGCTCAAGGCTCAAGACTCAAGGCTCAAGGGACAACGCTCAAGGGACAAGGCTCAAGGGTCAAGGCTCAAGGGTCAAGGCTAAAGGCTCGAGGCTCATAGCTCCAGGCTCAAGGCCCCAGGCTCAAAGGCTCAAGGGTCAAGGCTCCAGGCTCAAGGCTCAAGGTTCAAGGCTTAAGGCTCAAGGGTCAAGGCTCAAGGCTCAAGTTTCAAGGCTCAAGGCTCAAGGCTCAAGGTTCAAGGTTCAAGGAACAAGACTCAACGCTCAAGGCTTAAGGCTCAAGGGTCAAGGCTCAAGGCTCAAGGGACAAGGCTCAAGGGTCAAGGCACAAGGGTCAAGGCTAAAGGGTCAAGGGCAGAGGCTCAAGGCTCAAGGCTCAACGCTTAAGGCTCATGGCTCGAGGCTCGAAGCTCAAGGCTCGAGGCTCAAAGGCTCAAGTCTCATGTCTCAAGGCTAAAGGGTCAAGGCTAAAGGATCAAAGCTCAAGGCTCAAGGCTCAAGGGTCAAGGCTCAATGCTCAAGGCCCAAGGCTCAAGGCTCAAGGCTCAAGGCTCAAGGGTCAAGGGTCAATGGTCAAGGGTTAAGGGTTAAGGGTCAAGGCTCAAGGCTCAAGGCTCAAGGCTCAAGGGTCAAGGGTTAAGGGTCAAGGGTCAATGGTCAAGGGTCAAGGGTTAAGGGTCAAGGGTCAAGGCTCAAGGCTCAAGGCTCAAGGCTCAAGGCTAAAGGCTCAAGGCTCAAGGCTCAAGGCTCAAGGCTCAAGGCTCAAGGATCAAGGCTCAAGGCTCATGGCTCAAGGCTCAAGGCTCAAGGCTCAAGGCTCAAGGCTCAAGGCGCAGGGCTCAGGGCTCACGGCTCAGGGCTCGAGGCTCAAGGCTCGAGGCTCAAAGTCTCAAGGCTCAAGGCTCAAGGTTCATGGCTCAAGGCTCAAGGATCAAGGCTCAAGGCTCAAGGGTCAACGCTCAAGGGTCAAGGCTCAAGGCACAAGTTTCAAGGCTCAAGGCTCAAGGCTCAAGGCTTAAGACGCAAGGCTAAAGGGGCAAGGGCCAAGAGTCAAGGCTCAAGTCTCAAGTTTCAAGGCTCAAGGCTCAAGGCTCGAGGCTCGAGGCTCAAGGCTCCAGGCTCAAAGGCTCAAGGCTCCATGCTCCAGGCTAAAGGATCAAGGTTCATGGCTCAAGGCTCAACTCTCAAGGCTCAAGGCTCAAGGCTCAAGGCTCAAGGCTTAAGGCTCAAGGCTCAAGGCTCAAGGCTCAAGGCTCAAGGCTCAAGGCCCAAGGCTCAAGGCTCCAGGCTCAAGGCTCAAGGCTCAACGCTAGAGGCTCAAGGCTCAAGGGTCAAGACTCAAGGCTCAAGGGACAACGCTCAAGGGACAAGGCTCAAGGGTCAAGGCTCAAGGGTCTAGGCTAAAGGCTCGAGGCTCATAGCTCCAGGCTCAAGGCCCCAGGCTCAAAGGCTCAAGGGTCAAGGCTCCAGGCTCAAGGCTCAGGGTTCAAGGCTCAAGGCTCAAGGGTTAAGGCTCAAGGCTCAAGTTTCAAGGCTCAAGGCTCAAGGCTCAAGGTTCAAGGTTCAAGGTTCAAGGAACAAGACTCAAGGCTCAAGGCTTAAGGCTCAAGGGTCAAGGCTCAAGGGACAAGGCTCAAGGGTCAAGGCACAAGGGTCAAGGCTAAAGGGTCAAGGGCAGAGGCTCAAGGCTCAACGCTTAAGGCTCATGGCTCGAGGCTCGAAGCTCAAGGCTCGAGGCTCAAAGGCTCAAGTCTCATGTCTCAAGGCTCAAGGGTCAAGGCTAAAGGATCAAAGCTCAAGGCTCAAGGCTCAAGGGTCAAGGCTCAATTCTCAAGGCCCAAGGCTCAAGGCTCAAGGCTCAAGGCTCAAGGGTCAAGGATCAATGGTCAAGGGTCAAGGGTCAAGGGTCAAGGCTCAAGGCTCAAGGCTCAAGGCTCAAGGCTCAAGGCTCAAGGGTCAAGGGTTAAGGGTCAAGGGTCAATGGTCAAGGGTCAAGGGTTAAGGGTCAAGGGTCAAAGCTCAAGGCTCAAGGCTCAAGGCTAAAGGCTCAAGGCTCAAGGCTCAAGGCTCAAGGCTCAAGTCTCAAGGCTCAAGGCTCAAGGCTCAAGGCTCAAGGCTCAAGGCTCAAGGCTCAAGGTTCAAGGCGCAGGGCTCACGGCGCAGGGCTCGAGGCTCGAGGCTCAAAGTCTCAAGGCTCAAGGCTCAAGGTTCATGGCTCAAGGCTCAAGGATCAAGGCTCAAGGGTCAACGCTCAAGGGTCAAGGCTCGAGGCACAAGTTTCAAGGCTTAAGGCTCAAGGCTTAAGACGCAAGGCTAAAGGGGCAAGGGCCAAGAGTCAAGGCTCAAGTCTCAAGTTTCAAGGCTCAAGGCTCAAGGCTCAAGGCTCGAGGCTCGAGGCTCAAGGCTCCAGGCTCAAAGGCTCAAGGCTCCATGCTCCAGGCTAAAGGATCAAGGTTCATGGCTCAAGGCTCAACGCTCAAGGCTCAATGCTCAAGGGTCAAGGCTCAAGGGTCAAGGCACAAGGGCAAGAATCAAGGGACAAGTCTCAAGGCTCAAGGTTCCAGGCTCGAGGCTCAAGGCTTAGGGCTCTAGGCTCAAGGCTCAAGGCTCAAGGCTCAAGGCTCAAGGCTCAAGGCTCAAGGCTCAAGGCAGCCTAGACTAGCTTAGAATAGTATGTAGAATAAATTAGCTAAGTCTTGGTCCAATACTGAGTAAACAGTTTTGGTCACTCAGTATTGGAACTCAGTATTGACATCCAATACTGAGTACAAGGACTGAGTAAACATTTGTATGTTTGCTTGGCCAGATCAAATCCCTTTGATCTCGGCCACTTTCCTTTTTCAGTCCTTGTGTTACTCCTTGCCTCTTTTGTAAGATCTCTATTTCATTATAAATTGAGATCACTTGGCAAAGGAGTACTCACCAATTTACTTTACACTTTCATATCATTTGTAATTGATCAGTGGTCTTGTTATTCCGCAACAAGCCACACTTAGTGGAATTATACATTTGACTCTAATATTGTGTTAATCACTTTAATTGTCTTAAGTTTAATTTATCTACCAATTATACAAGTAATCCATGGTTGTTGTGACCTAAAAACTGGTATCAGAGCAGGCTAAATTAATCCTTATTTAGTCAATCTATTATCCTGGCAGCCATTCCATATACCACCCTTCCCAAAAATCAAAAACCAGAATGTCTTCAATTACTGCTCCAGTGATGTCAGGAAAGGGAGTGCCAATCTTTGATGGCAAAGATTTCTATCAATGGAAATTAAAAGCTCAGTGGTATCTTGAATCTATTCATGATGAGATGATCACTGTGCTAACTGATGGTCCCATTATTCCTTTAACCACTGAACCTATTGCAGCTACAGACAATACTCCTGCATCAACAAGAACAATTCATAAGTTGAAACATACTTGGTCTAATACTGATTGTCAATTGTTCAGTCTAGACTCAAAAGCCAAGAGTGTGATTGGTAATGCAGTCACAAAAGAAGTTCTCAGTGCAATCATGAAGCTGCCAACTGCAAAATCTATGTGGGATAGCTTGACAGTTACTTATTAAGGCACACCACATGTGAAGTTGCAAATAAAGAGCAACATGAGAAGGAAATATGAGAACTTCATTGCTAATCCAAATGAAGATCTCACTGCTCTTTACAACAGATTCAACACCATTGTTCATGATCTGATCAGTGTTGGAATTGAGAAAGATGAGGGAGAACTCTATCAAAAATTTCTGGAAAGTCTTCCTCAACAATTCCTTGATATGAAAAATTCTGTCAATGCTGCTAACAACATTGAGTCTTACACTCTTCAAACTTTGTATGGCTTAATGTTGAATCATGAAGAGAATAATGCTTCTAGACTGCTTAACTGGAAGAAGACTGACAAGACATCTACTGGTATGGCCCTAACTGTTAAACAGGCCTATACTGTCACTGAGCCAGACGAGCCAGAAGATAGTCTTGAAGATGCTGAGGCAGAAGAACTGGAAACTCAAATGGCTCTAATGTCCATGAAGTTGGATCAGTTGAAAAAGAAGAGGCTTGGTGTTAGCTCTTCCAATACTGACCCCAGATCTGGTCTATGCTACAGGTGTGGAAAGCCTGGTCACATTGTAGCCAACTGTCACACAAAGTCTTCTGAAACTGATAAGAATGACAAAATTGCATACCGTGCTAAACGGTATAGGGACAAGTATGTGAAGTTGAAGGCAAGAAGCAAGGGAAAGGTTGCTAGTGAAAGTGGAGCTCCTCATCAAGCACTTTACTCTGAGGCTTGGATGGATGAAGACCTCAGTGATGATGAGGAAGAGGTTGAAAACAAGGTCTTCATGGCTTTCACTGAAGAATATTTGAAGAGCACTTTTGAGAGAGATCTCAAAGAAGCTGAAAAAATGAGTATCCACAGTGATTAGGACTCTACTCGGTTGTACAAGGTGACTGCCTTTTAAACTTATTCTTTAAATGAAAAAGAAATGTTTTTTGAGTATATGATTGTTGATCTTAAAACTTTAGTACAGAGAGAAAAAGTTTTAAAACTTACAATCCTACAACTAGAAAAAGTAAACAATGAAAATTTAGATAAATTAGCAAGATTAAAAGATTTGGAACTTGATTTTTTAAACTTACAAGATATGAATCAAAGATTAGCTGATAAAGCACATTTACATAAATTAGAAAAAGAAAAATTTGAAAATCAATGTAAATCATGGGGAAATGCTTCTATCAAGCTAAATAAATGTTTAAATCAACAATTTCCTGAAAATGTGAGAGCTGCACTTGGTGTGGATCCTCTGTTCAAAAATAGAAATAATTTTGCTGATTTATTTGAAGAATTTAATCACTTAAATCCTGTTAATTTTGTAAAATCCAAAACTTTTTGTGAAACTAGTTGTCAAACTGATTCAGATGATGAGGATAAAAACATTTCTGACCAAGTTCAACCTATTGCTCCCTCTATCTGTTCTAAGTGCTATACCGAATTACAAGAGCTCAGTATTGACCTTTCTAGTACAGAAAAGTCTGATACTGAGATCCATGTAGATCAGAATGACACTTCAACAATTCCACCTTTTGAAGTATTATTTAATATCATTCCATACTCTGAAAATAATATTTTAAAAACCTTGGAAACAACTTCTACTCATTCTAACAAAACTGATACTGAAGTTGTAAGTACATCTGAATTAAATACTCAAAACTCTCAAGAACCTGTTAAAGTGTTAAAGTTTAAACCTACAATACTTTCAACAGGTTCAAAAAATGGTAAAGGAACTAAGTCTAAGCAAAAGAAAAAACAGCCAACTTTTCCAGACAAAAAGAAAAATTCATCTCCCAAAACGACTGATAAAAAGGAAGTTCAACCTCCTATTAAAAATGATAAAAATAGTCTTTTGAAATCTATTGGTGATCAAATCAAATTTTTAAGTTAGATGTTTGCAAAACTGACACATACTGATCAACCAAAACATAAAAAGTTTTCTAAAATTCCTTATGAAAATATGTTTAGAAATAGACCTAGAAAATGTTACAGATGTCATCATATAGGTCATAAAGGAGATGAATGCAGAACTAATCTTTAATCCTAGGTACTCAGTACCAAAGAAAAAGGGTAATCCAAAGTCAGTACCACAACAGACTACCAATACTGGTTCCTCTAAAGTGATACTGACTCCCACTAAAAAGGAGATTAAGAGGGTGAAAATGTTAATTCTTCTAAAGGACCCATTTTTAAATGGGTTCCCAAAAGGAACTAATCCTAATTGTGTGTCTTGTGCAGGGTGATAGAAAATGGTACCTTGATAGTGGTTGCTCAAGACACATGACTGGCAGTATGGAGTACCTTCAGCATTACACACCAGAGAAGGGTCCTTCTGTCAGGTTTGGGGATGGTTCCATAGTTGCCTATGTAGAAGGTCTAAAACACAATCTGCTCAGTATCAGTCAGATGTGTGATGATGACAAGGAAGCTATGTTCAGAAAGATTGCTGGCATCATATACAATGAAAGAGAACAACATGTTCTCATTTCCAGAAGAGAAAAAGATGTCTATGTAGTCAATCTTTCAGAAATTGATCCCATCATCCGTGTGTGCCTGATGTCTAAAGTCAATCCAGAACTGAACTGGATGTGGCACAAGAAACTATCTCACATCAACTTCAGGAACATTAATGAACTCAGTATTAAGAAGTTGGTGAGAGGGTTGCCCACAATTACTTATTCAAAAGATAAGTTATGCTCAGCATGTGAAATGGGCAAGAAGAAGAAGAGTTCATTTAAATCAAAAGTAAACCACTCTATAAATGAACCCTTAGCAATGATACATATGGATCTTTTTGGCCCCATCAGTACACCATCTCTGGGCAAAAAGGTCTATACCTTGGTCTTGGTTGATGAATTCTCAAGATATACTTGGGTCATCTTCCTCAAGACAAAATCAGATGCTACCACATAAATCATTGCTTTTATCAAGAGAGAAGAACTGCAAAAGGGTACCAAGGTCAAACAACTAAGAAGTGACAATGGTACTGAATTTAAAAATTCAGTATTAGCAAATTTCTGTGAAGAAAAAGGAATTGTAAAAATTATTCTGCAGCCTACACACCACAACAAAATGGTGTTGTAGAAAGAAAGAATAGAACATTGATTGAAGCTGCAAGAACTTTGTTATGCCATACTGGACTGGCACTGAGCTTCTGGGCTGAAGCTGTAAACTGTGCCAACTTTACTCAAAATAGAGCAACAATAGTCCAGAGACATCTCAAGACTCCTTATGAGCTATATCATGGCAAAATTCCTAATGTGGAGTACTTCCACATCTTTGGGAGCAAATGCTTTATTCTTAGTACTAATCAAAATCTCAACAAGTTTTCTCCCAAAGCAAATGAAGGTATTTTTATGGGCTACTCACCACACTCCAAAGCCTTCAGAGTGTATATTCTTTCAACAAAGGTGATTGATGAATCTATCCATGTTACTTTTGATGAACACATGGATGAGCATTCTGCTTCAGCAAAGGAGGACATAAGTGAAATCGAAACCTTATGTAATCCAGAAAACTCCAATGCTGAACAGCCCAAAAGTCACACATATCCTGGTACACATGATATGAGTGATGATGATCAAGATTTCACTCAATATGCTAAAAATTCAACAAATACTGAAGTTCCCAACACTGAAAACTTCAACACTGAGTTTGAAAATCTTGATCTAAATCATTCCACATATGAAGATGGAGAAACTTCAAATCCATCAATGGAACCTCACTTAAATCTGCAAAATGAAGAAACCAGTAATCCTGAGCAGTCCAATACTGAATCAAACTCCAACCAGTATGTGACTGGCAACCCCTCAGTCCAGCAAGAAGTTATTGATCCTACTTCAAATGCTACCTTAGGATCAAATCTAAGGGAACACATAGACCATCCTCATACAAATATAATTGGTCCTGTTGAAGAAGGAGTTCAAACAAGAAGAAAACTGACCTTTAAACCCCAAGCTACTGCAAACTTTTGTCTCTTTTCAAGATTCTTATCTACCATTGAACCAAAGAAGGCTGATGAAGCCTTACTAGATGAAGACTGGGTAGAAGCTATGCAAGATGAGCTTACTGAATTTGAAAGAAATAAAGTTTGGAACTTAGTACCACCCCCAACTGGCAAAACTATCATTGGTACTAAATGGGTGTTCCGAAATAAAATGGACAAAGATGGTGTTGTCATCAGGAACAAAGCAAGACCGGTTGCTCAGGGATACTGGCAAGAAGAAGGTATTGACTATGATGAAACATTTCCACCAGTTGCAAGGATTGAAGCAATTAGGCTATATCTTGCATACGCAGCCTTTAAGAACTTCAAGGTTTATCAAATGGATGTCGAGAGTGCCTTTCTAAATGGAAAACTTCAAGAAGAAGTTTATGTTAAACAACCACAAGGTTTTGTTGATCCTAAATTTCCTAATTATGTTTTCAAGCTTGATAAAGCCTTGTATGGGCTCAAACAAGCTCCAAGAGCCTGGTATGATACCCTATCTGAGTACTTACTCGAAAATAAATTTACTCGTGGTAAAATTGATAAAACATTATTTTCAAAAAGAAAAGGGTCTGACATCTTACTCATTCAGATATATGTGGAAGATATTATTTTTGGTTCCACTGACAAGTCAATGTGTGACTGGTTTTAAAAGATTATGTCATCTCAGTATCAGATGAGTATGATGGGAGAACTTACTTATTTTCTAGGTTTATAAGTTGATCAAAAGCCTGATGGAACCTTTATAAACCAAAGTAAGTATGTGTATGATATGATAAAGAAATATAAATTTGAAAATCTATCTTCAATGCTCACCCCTATGAGTACTCAGGATAAGATAAGTAAGGATGAAACTGGAAAAACAGTATGTCAATCCACATATCGAGGTATGATTGTTAGGTCACAACAACCCTGGATTATTGGTATAATTGATAGATTAATTAAACTTAAGACAATTAAAGTGATTAACACAATATTAGAGTCAAATGTATAATTCCACTAAGTGTGGCTTGTTGCGGAATAACAAGACCACTGATCAATTACAAATGATATGAAAGTGTAAAGTAAATTGGTGAGTACTCCTTTGCCAAGTGATCTCTATTTATAGTGATATAGAGATCTTACAAAAGGGGCAAGGAGTAACTGAAGGACTGAATAAGGAAAGTGGCTGAGATCAAAGGGATTTGATCTGGCCAAGTAAACATGGAAATGTTTACTCAGTCCTTGTGCTCAGTATTGGATGTTAATACTGAGTTCCAATACTAAGTGACAAAAACTGTCTACTCAGTATTGGACCAAGACTTAGATAAATTATTCTACATACTATTCTAAGCTAGTATAGGCTGTCTTGTTATCTTAAGATCCAAAGGGGTAAGGCTTTTTGCCTTAACAATCTCCCCCTATCTAATGATAACAAGACAGTATTACAAAAGAGAAGACAAAATAAAATAAACAATAAAACAAAGGTTGCAGAGTCCTCTTCTTCATCTTCTTTTTAACACTTCTATTTCATAGAAGGTCTCCTATTTGACTTCTGCAAATTCCACAGATCTCTTCAACTCATCCAATCTTTGACTCAGTGTACTGATGATCTTCTTTCTAAACCAAGCATCTTCTCTCCTTTTGATCATCCATTTCAATCCTATTAAATGGCTAATAGGAGTCCTCATGAGTTGACTTTCAGAGATAAAACATTCATTGTCTTCAGTGTCTACATACATGTAACCTGGGGATATAGAATGCTCTTCTGATTTTGAAAGACTACCCCTTGTGGGACCTTGTAGAAATTTTTGTACGTGTAGAGACACTCAGGAATGTCCTTCTTGAAAGTTTGAGTCATCACACAAAACTTTCTATACTCATCTTGATCTAGGATCTGTTTCTCATAGCATACTTGGACATTTACACAAACTTCATCAAAGATTATGTTCACTGCAGATGTTTTAGCTTCCATGCTGTGAACAATATTAATCAATTTCGTCCAATCTTGTAGTCCTAGATCTTGTATGTCATGAACAAGGATTTTGAGTGGAGGACGGTATTCACCATAGCAGATAACATAAATTGTGCCTTCTTCAGTATCCGCTTTGATAGTAGAGTCTATGACATCAAAGCTAATCCTGCATATGTCTCTCACTCGAAAATATATTTTGTTCCTTAGAATCTCAAGCCTGCTTTCTTTATAAAGAGTTCTTTGGTGAAGAATATTTAGTTCAAGCTCAATATCCTTCTTTCTTTTGTTAGGCTTGGATGTTGATGGACCAGTTGTTGCTAGTGGTTGTTTAGTTTGACACGTGGTCAGTATTGGAGCCTGTTCATGACTTGGCTGGCTTCTTCTTCTGATTAAAGGATTGGAATATTCTGATGATTCTGAAGTTTGTACAACATTCACTGCTCTTCTTCTTTTTGCATTCACCACTATGTTGTTTTCTGAGTCTTCAGATGGAGAGTTTGTATTGAGAGGAAGAGGAGGTTGGCTTCTGATGACTGTGGAAATAGGCCACACAAACGGCCTGTACACAATGAGTTGCAGGTTGTTCTCATGCTGAGCAGATAGCACAGTATGAGCCTGCAGAGGTTCGTCTATATCAGTCTGCCCCTGAGTAGATGACTCAGACTGATGTTGTTCTAAAAATGACCTTCCTCTTTCCCTTCTTCTTTCATACTGAAACCTTAGAGGTTCAGTATTGGTGGTTGCTGTGACTGTTGTGGAGGTTGATCTTCACTTAGTTTTCTTCTTTTCTCCCCCTGAGCAGATGGCTCAGGTTGATCAACCTCATCTTCTCTTTGTCTCTTCTCCCCCTTCTTGTTATCATTGGCTGGGGAGGAGATAGGTTCAGTATCACCACCTGCATCTCCTTGAGTATTATCATGAGTAGGAGATGGCATAGGTTCAGTAGCAGCATCAGTATCACCCCCTTGTTCTTCATTTGTGGGTGATTGTCTTGGCTCAGTATCATCATTATCTCCACCTTGATCTTCATTGCCTCCACTGTGTTGAGATTGTGTAGTCAGTGGACGATGGTGATATTGTTGTTGGAGGAATGCAACTGATTCTTTTAATGAATCAATGTCACTACTCATGGCTTCCATCCTGGCCAGTATGGTAGACTGTGTTTGTTGCATTGCCAGGATTTGCTGCATGATTGTTTGCAGAGAAACCTCTTCCATTTGAGCCTGCTGGACATGAGTACCCTGCGCAGATGGTGCTATAGAAACAAAATAGTAACTGGTTAGTATGGAATGGCTTATCAGATAGAATTGTGGTGTTGTTTAATTCTAAAATCATTTAAACAGAGTTTTTGAAGTCTGTATTTCATCTGGTGTTTAATGAAATATTGTGGACTTGTGCATAGCATGTGTAAGAAAGTTTTTCAGTATAGGTGACTGTGATGTGTAGTAGCTCAGTGTAGGATAAGTCAAGTATGCTGAAAAGGTTTGGGTAAAGGAAATCGAAGCCTGGGATATGCTTCTTTGTTATTTCAATGTTTATCACTTGGTGTTAAAGTGATAACAGTAATGTGGCTAAACCCCATGAATATTATTTGGATAGTGTGGCCTTATGGTTTGTGATCATTTCTTAAATCATATTGTCCAATTTAATATAAATTGGATATGATAGAAGCAGTACCAGTGGGTCTCAGTTTGACATCAACCACCATTGTCTTTATATATGTTAAGACAACTGTAGACTGACAATGATCTTTTGTGCTCAGTGTAGGAAATTTTCATAGTAGCAGTGGGCTAACTATGTTGGCCTTAAGAGAATATATATTTAAAAAAAAATTGTTTGAGACTTTGGTCAGTATTGAGTTGGTACAGGCCAATACTTAGTCTCCAGTTTTTAAAAAAAATAATATATATATGAGTTTGAAGGCTTTATTAGAAATTCATACCTGAGGCTTTGTCAGATTCCCTTCTTGCTTCAACAGAGATAGGTGCTGGATCATTTGTATGTTGATTTGATCCTCCAACACCTTCTAGATTTTGTTGTTCTGTTGGTTGTGCTGCGGCTTCCAAATTTTGTTGTTGCTCATATTCGATTTCTGCATCAAGTGGAACATGGGGTTCCATGATTGGTTGTGGTTGAGCAATTTGTTCTTGTGCTGGTGCTGGAAGTTCAGCATGATATGCTATTTGATGTTGTTCTTCAAGGGAGGGAGTCAGTGTTGGATGTAGACTGTGCAACACTGAGTCTGTGGACAGTGCAGCCATGATGACTGGACTCAATCTTCTCCTAACCCTTCTTCTTATTATCAATGGGTGTTCTTCAGTATCAGAAGCTGATGCAGTATTAGGAACATCAGGTTCTGGTTCTTGGACTGGTGAAGGTGGAACATCCTCCATTTCAACATCATCATCATCATTATTATCATCTGCATCATCAGTATCAGCTGCATCTTCATCATCATTCATGTGGGCTTCGGCAATGGCTAACATTGTGGCACTGAGTGTTGGTTCATCCTCCCTAGGCTGATGAAAGAATATCTTTTCATGTATTGGGGGAAGATCAGCTCTAATTCCATCAAAATTATCATACATATCATCTGGCATGGAATTTTGGAAGATGATCGATAAGAACCTGCAAAAAGGAACATTAGGATTCCTTTGTCTTGCTTGAACTTGAGATGCAAGTTCATTAAATATCCATCTTGCATAATCAATCTGCCTGTTGTGATACATAGCATGTACCATCTGCATTCCAAAATCATTGATTTGGTCAAGTGCCCCTGTTTTGGGGGTCATACATCGAATTATGGTTGAAATTATAATCCCCCACATAGGACCAAATTCGTGCCTTTTGATTGTTCATGTTGTTCTTTGTCTTCCGAGTAGTGGCAATACTGATCGTGCAGTATCACGATCAACAAATTCATCATATTCACACAGCATTGAGGGATAGATTGCTCTGGGTGAGGCTTGAAGAGCATACGCGATTGGGCAATGCCTGAGATATGTAATCATTTGTTGAAATTGAGGGCATGCCCAACTGTGAGGAATTTCAAAAGTTGCGGTGATATTGTTCCTCGTGAAGTTAGGAAGTTCATCGCATTGGAAATTCTGAGCTGGTGCTACATAATCAGGAGCAATGTATTGAAAATTTGCCATCGAATCTGTAATGAAGCTTTGAAATTTGCCTTTTCCACATTATCTCGGATAAAGTGGTGTCTGATATCAACGTGCTTTGTTCTTGAGTGATGGACTGGATTTTCAGTGATAGCAATAGCACTCTTGTTATCACAATGAATAGGTGTCTTTTCAAAATTGAATCCATAGTCCATAAGTTGATACTGCATCCATAAAAGTTGAGCACAACAACTTCCTGCAGCCACATATTTAGCTTCTGCAGTTGAAGTTGCTACTGAATTTTGTTTCTTGGATGACCAACCAACTAATCTTCTACCAAGGAATTGGCATCCTCCACTTGTGCTTTTTCTATCTAACCTACATCCTGCATAATCTGCATCTGTGTACCCTTCAAGATCAAAGCTTGAATCTTTGGGATACCAAAGACCCATATTAGGAGTACCAGATAAATACCTAAAAATTCTCTTAATAGCTTTCAGATGTGATTCTTTGGGATCAGCCTGATACCTTGCACACAAGCATGTTGCAAACATGATATCAGGCCTGCAAGCTGTTAAGTAAAGTAAGGAACCAATCATACCTCGGTATGTGGATTGACATACTGGTTTACCAGTTTCATCCGTACTTATCTTATCCTGAGTACTCATAGGGGTGTGCACAGAAGATAAGTTTCAAATTTATATTTCTTTAGCATATCATGCACATACTTACTTTGATTTATAAAGGTGCCATCAGGCTTTTGATCCACTTGTAACCCTCGGAAATAAGTAAGTTCTCCCATCATACTCATCTGATACTGAGATGACATAATCTTTGAAAACCAGTCACACATTGACTTATCAGTGGAACCAAAGATAATATCATCCACATATATCTGAATGAGTAAGATGTCAGACCCTTTTCTTTTTGAAAATAATGTTTTATCAATTTTACCACGAGTAAATTTATTTTCAATTAAGTACTCAGACAGGGTATCATACCAGGCTCTTGGAGCTTGTTTGAGCCCATACAAGGCTTTATCAAGTTTGAAAACATAATTAGGAAATTTAGGATCAACAAAACCTGGTGGTTGTTTGACATAAACTTCTTCTTGTAGTTTTCCATTTAGAAAGGCACTCTTGACATCCATTTGATAAACCTTGAAGTTCTTAAAGGCTGCATATGCAAGATATAGCCTAATTGCTTCAATTCTTGCAACAGGTGCAAAGGTTTCATCATAGTCAATTCCTTCTTCTTGCATGTATCCCTGAGCAACCAGTCTAGCTTTGTTTCTGATAACAACACCATCTTTATCCATTTTCTTTCTGAACACCCACTTAGTACCAATGATCGTTTTTCCAGGTGGGGGTGGTACTAAGTTCCAAACTTTATTTCTTTCAAATTCTGTAAGCTCATCTTGCATAGCTTCTACCCAGTCTTCATCTAATAAGGTTTCATCAGCCTTCTTTGGTTCAATGGTAGATAAGAAACTTGAAAAGAGACAAAAGTTTGCAGTAGCTTGAGGTTCAAAAGTCAGGTTTCGTCTTGTTTGAACTCCTTCTTCAACAGGACCAATGATATTTGAATGAGGATGGTCTCTGTGCTCCCTTAGATTTGATCTTAAGCTAGCATTTAAAGTAGGGTCAATAACTTCTTGCTGGACTGAGGAGTTGCCAGTCTCATACTGGTTGGAGTTTGATTCAGTGTTGGACTGCTCAGGATTGCTGGTGTCTTCATTTTGCAGATTTAAGTGAGGTTCCATTGATGGATTTGAAGTTTCTCCATCTTCATAGGTGGAATGATTTAGATCAAGATTTGCAGACTCAGTGTTGAAGTTTTCAGTGTTGGGCACTTCAGTATTTGATGGATTTTTAGCATATAAAGTGAAATTTTGATCATCATCATTCATATCATGTGTACCAGGATATAAGTGACTTTTGGGCTGTTCAGCATTGGAGTTTTCTGGATTACATAAGGTTTCAATATCACTTATGTCCTCCTTTCCTGAATTGGAATGCTCATCCATGTGTTCATCAAAAGTAACATGGATAGATTCATCAATCACCTTTGTTGAAAGAATATATAGTCTGAAAGCTTTGGAGTGTTGGGAGCAAACTTGTTGAGATTTTGCTTAGTACTGAGAATAAAGCATTTGATCCCAAAGATGTGTAAATACTCCACATTAGGAATTCTGCCATGATAAAGCTCATAAGGAGTCTTGAGATGTCTCTGGACTATGGTGGCTCTATTTTGAGTGAAGTTGGCACAGTTTACAGCTTCAGCCCAGAAGCTCAGTGCCAGGCCAACATGGCATAACAAAGTTCTTGCAGCTTCAATTAATGTTCTATTCTTTCTTTCTACAACACCATTTTGTTGTGGTGTGTAGGCAGCAGAGTAATTTTGTACAATTCCTTTTTCTTCACAGAAATTTGCTAATACTGAATTTTTAAATTCAGTACCATGGTCACTTCTTAGTTGTTTTACCTGGGTTCCTTTTTGTAGCTCTTCTCTCTTGATGAAAGCAATGATTTCTGTGGTAGCATCTGATTTTATCTTGAGAAAGATGACCCAAGTATATCTTGAGAATTCATCAACCAAGACCAAGGTACAGACCTTTTTGCCCAAAGATGGTGTACTGATGGGGCCAAAAAGATCCATATGTATCATTGCTAAGGGTTCATTAATGGAATGGTTTACTTTTGATTTAAATGAACTCTTCTTCTGCTTGCCCATTTCACATGCTGAGCATAACTTATTTTTTGAATAAGTAATTGTGGGCAACCCTCTCACCAACTTCTTAATACTGAGTTCATTAATGTTCCTGAAGTTGATGTGAGAAAGTTTCTTGTGCCACATCCAGTTCAGTTCTGGATTGACTTTAGACAGCAGGCACACACGGATGATGGGGTCAATTTCCGAAAGATTGACTACATAGACATCTTTTTCTCTTCTGGCAATGAGAACATGTTGTCCTCTTTCATTATATATGATGCCAGCAATCTTTCTGAATCTGGCTTCCTTGTCATCATCACACATCTAACTGATACTGAGCAGATTGTGTTTAAGACCTTCTACATAAGCAACTCTTTTAAAAGTAATGTTGCCAGCTTTGATTTCCCCATAACCTCTTGTCTTCCCTAAGGAATCATCCCCAAACCTGACAGAAGGACCCTTCTCTGGTGTGTAATGCTGAAGGTACTCCATACTGCCAGTCATGTGTCTTGAGCAGCCACTATCAAGATACCATTTTCTATCACCCTGCACAAGACACAAAATAAGGATTAGTTCCTTTTAGGAACCCATTTAAGAATGGGATCTTTAGAAGGGTTAACATTTTTATCCTTTTTAATCTCTGTTTTAGAGGGAGTCAGTATTACTTTAGATGAACCAGTATTGGTAGTCTTTTGTGGCACTGACTTTGGACCCCCCCCCCCCCTTTCTTTGGTACTGAGTACCTAGGATTAGAGAGATTAGTTCGACATTCATCTCCTTTATGACCTGTATGGTGACACCTGTAACATTTTCTAGGTCTATTCCTAAACATGTTTTCATAAGGGATTTTTGAAAATTGTTAAGTCTTTGGTTGACCAGTATGTGTTACTTTTGCAAACTTCTGACTTAAAAATTTAATTTGATTACCAATAGATTTCAAAAGACTGTATTTATCATTTTTAATAGGAGGTTGAACTTCCTTTGTGACAGTCCTTTTGGGAGATGAATTCTTCTTTTTGTTTGGTAAAGGTGTCTGTTTTTGCTTTTGCTTAGACTTGATTCCTTTACCATTTATGGAACCTGTTGAAAGTGTTGAAGGTTTAACCTTATTTTGAAATGTTAACACTTTAACAGGTTCTTGACATTTTTGAGTATGCAATTCAGATGTACTTACAACTTCAGTATCAGTCTTGTTTGAAGAGATAGAAGTTGTTTCCAAGTCTTTTAAAATATTGTTTTCAGAGTAAGGAATGATATTAAATAATACTTCAAAAGGTGGAACTATTGAAGTGTCATGCTGAGCTACATGAATCTCAGTATCAGAATTTTCTATAATAGAAAACTCAATACTGAGCTCTTGTAATTCAGTATAGCACTTAGAGCAGATAGAGGGACCAATAGGTTGAACTTGGTCATAAATATTTTTATCCTCATCATCTGAATCAGTTTGACAACTAGTTTCACAAAAGGTTTTGGATTTTACAAAATTAACAGGATTTAAGTGTTTAAATTCTTCAAATAAATCAGCAAAATTATTTCTATTTTTAAACTGAGGATTTACACCAAGTGCAGCCCTCACATTTTCAGGAAATTGTTGATTTAAACATTTGTTTAGCTTGATAGAAGCATTTCCCCATGATTTACATTGATTTTCAAACTTTTCTTTTTCTAATTTATGTAAATGTGCTTTATCAGCTAATCTTTGATTCATATCTTGTAAGTTTAAAAAATCAAGTTCCAAATCTTTTAATCTTGCTAATTTATCTAAATTTTCATTATTTACCTTTTCTAGTTGTAAGATTGTAAGTTTTAGAGCTTTTTCTTTCTGTACTAAAGTTTTAAGATCAACAATCATATACTCAAAAAAAATTTCTTTTTCATTCAAAGTGTAAGTTTGAAAGGCACTCACCTTGTACAATTGAGTAGAATCCCAATCACTATGGATGCTCATTTTCTCAGCTTCTTTGAGATCTCTCTCAAATGTGCTTTTCAAATCTTCTTCAGTGAAAGCCATGAAGGCTTAGTTTCAACCTCTTCCTCATCATCACTGAGGTCTTCATCCATCCAGGCCTCAGAGTAAAGTGCTTGATGAGGAGCTCCACTTCCACTTGCTCCCTTTCCCTTGCTTCGTGCCTTCAACTTCACATATTTATCCCTATACCGTTTAGCACGGTATGCAATCTTGTCATTCTGATCAGTTTCAGAAGACTTTGTGTGACAGTTGGCTGCAATGTGACCAGGCTTTCCACACCTGTAGCATAGACCAGATCTGGGGTCAGTATTGGAAGAGCTAACACCAAGCCTCTTCTTCTTCAACTGATCCAACTTCATGGACATGAAAGCCATTTGAGTTTCCAGTTCTTCTGCCTCTGCATCTTCAAGACTCTCTTCTGGCTCATCTGGCTCAGTGATAGTATAGGCTTGTTTAACAATTAGGGCCATACCAGTAGATGTCTTATCAGTCTTCTTCCAGTTAATCAGTCTAGAGGCATTGTTCTCTTCATGATTCAACATTAAACCATACAAGGTTTGAAGAGTGTAAGACTCAATGTTGTCAGCAGCATTGACAGAATTTGTCATGTCAAGAAATTGTTGAGGAAGACTGTCCAGAAATTTTTGACAGAGTTCTCCCTCATCTTTCTCAATTCCAACACTGATCAGATCATGAACAATGGTGTTGAATCTGTTGTAAAGAGCAGTGAGATCTTCATTTGGGTTAGCAATGAAGTTCTCATATTTTCTTCTCATGTTGCTCTTTCTTTGCAACTTCACCTGTGGTGTGCCTTCATAAGTAACTGTCAAGCTATCCCACATAGCTTTTGCAGTTGGCAGCTTCATGATTGCACTGAGAACTTCTTTTGTGACAGCTTACCAATCACACTTTTGGCCTTTGAGTCTAGACCGAACAACTGACGATCAGTATCAGTCCAAGTATGTTTCAACTTAGGAATTGTTCTTGTTGATGCAGGAGCATTGTCTATTGCAGCAATAGGTTCAGTGGTTAAAGGAATGATGGGACCATCAGTTAGCACAGTGATCATCTCATCATGAATAGATTCAAGATACCACTGAGCTTTTAATTTCCATTGATAGAAATCTTTGCCATCAAAGATTGGCACTCCCTTTCCTGACATCACTGTAGCAGTAATTGAAGACATTCTTGATTTTGATTTTTGGGAAGGGTAAGTATATGGAATGGCTGCCAGGGTAATAGATCGACAAAATAAAGATTAATTTAGCCTGCTCTGATACCAGTTGTTAGGTCACAACAACCCTGGATTATTGGTATAATTGATAGATTAATTAAACTTAAGACAATTAAAGTGATTAACACAATATTAGAGTCAAATGTATAATTCCACTAAGTGTGGCTTGTTGCGGAATAACAAGACCACTGATCAATTACAAATGATATGAAAGTTTAAAGTAAATTGGTGAGTACTCCTTTGCCAAGTGATCTCTATTTATAGTGATATAGAGATCTTACAAAAAGGGCAAGGAGTAACTGAAGGACTGAATAAGGAAAGTGGCCGAGATCAAAGGGATTTGATCTGGCCAGGTAAACATGGAAATGTTTACTCAGTCCTTGTGCTTAGTATTGGATGTCAATACTGAGTTCCAATACTGAGTGACCAAAACTGTCTACTCAGTATTAGACCAAGACTTAGATTAATTATTCTACATACTATTCTAAGCTAGTCTAGGCTGTCTTGTTATCTTAAGATCAAAGGGGTAAGGCTTTTTGCCTTAACAATGATTGGTTCCTTACTTTACTTGACAGCTAGCAGGCCTGATATCATGTTTGCAACATGCTTGTGTGCAAGGTATCAGGCTGATCCCAAAGAATCACATCTGAAGGCTATTAAGAGAATTTTTATATATTTATCTGGTACTCCTAATATGGGTCTTTGGTATCCCAAAGATTCACACTTTGATCTTGAAGGGTACACAGATGCAGATTATGCAAGATGTAGACTGGATAGAAAGATTACAAGTGGAGGATGCGAGTTCCTTGGTGGAAGACTAGTTGGTTGGTCATCCAAGAAGCAATATTCAGTAGCAACTTCAACTGCAGAAGCTGAATATGTTGCTGCAGGAAGTTGTTGTGCACAACTCTTATGGATGCAGTATCAACTTATGGACTATGGATTCAATTTTGAAAAGACACCTATTCATTGTGATAACAATAGTGCTATTGCTATCACTGAAAATCCAGTCTATCACTCAAGAACAAAGCACATTGATATCAGACACCACTTTATCCGAGATAATGTGGAAAAGGGTAAGGTTCGGGTAGATTATGTTCCAACAGAGGACCAATTGGCTGATGTATTTACTAAACCTCTCTCAGAAGAAAGGTTTATGTACTTACTAGGACAATTGGGCATGCTGAACCCTTGAAATTATTTTTCTTACAAAATTCTTTCCTATACTGAATCGTCAGTATTGACCCAATACTGAACCTTTCAGTATAGCCCGTCTGGTATTGTAATTTTCTTTCTTTTTATTTTTTATTAATTTATAGATTAAATTAAATGTTTTTAATATTTTTAATTTTTTTTTATATAATTTTTTTCTGTAAATCAGTATTGGAAGTCCTGGAGTACAACACTGATTGTAAAACCCTCATACTCCCTAACGGTAACTTTCCTAAATAGAAAAGTTAACGTTGGAACAGGATAAGGCTGTCATTTTACCAATTTCACTTCCCAATACCGTGATGATTGCCATTTAAGAGTTTAAATAACCATTTTCTTAAAATTTTAATCACTTTTCTGTTATTTACTCTCTATCTCTCTAAATCCTCTCTGCAATTAACGTTTTACTCTTCATTTGCAAGCAAAATTTCTGAACTTAATCACAGATTTCATGGTGAACTTTCAATTCATTGCTCCAAACTTTGTCGCACCAGCTCAACATTTCCAAAGAGATGAACTTCCAAAGTTCACAAGGAACAATATCACTGCAAAATTTCGAAATTCCTCAGGGTTGGATATGCCCTCAATTTCGAAAAATGATTTCATATCTCAGGCATTGCCCAATCACATATGCTCTTCAAGCTTCACCCAGAGCAATATATCCATCTATGCAGTGTGAATTTTGGCACTCTGCTATCTTGGACTCACCAGATATGATAGCAGGATGGGTAATTCGAGACCAACGCCGAGCTTTTGTCTCCACTGAAATCATTCGGAGGGATCTTCAACTTCCTGCACATGTCCACTATGATGAATTTTTTGATCGTGATACTGCACGCTCAGTACTGCCACTACTAGGAAGACAAAGGACAACAGGAACTATTAAAAGGCACGAATTTGGTCCTATGTGGGGGATTATGATTTCAACAATCATACGGTGTATGACTCATAAAACATGAGTGTTAGGTCACAACAACCGTGGATTACTTGTATAATTGTTAGATAAATTAAACTTAAGACAATTAAAGTGATTAACACAATATTAGAGTCAAATGTATAATTCCACTAAGTGTGGCTTGTTGCGGAATAACAAGACCACTGATCAATTACAATAAGATATGAAAGTGTAAAGTGAATTGGTGAGTACTCCTTTGCCAAGTGATCTCTATTTATAATGATATAGAGATCTTACAAAATGGGCAAGGAGTAATGAAAGGGACTGTCAAAAGGAAAGTGGCCTAGATCAGAGGGATTTGATCTGGCCAAGTAAACATGGAAATGTTTACTCAGTCCTTGTACTCAGTATTGGATGTCAATATTGAGTTCCAATACTGAGTGACCAAAACTGTCTACTCAGTATTGGACCAAGCCTTAGCTAATTTATTCTACATACTATTCTAAGCTAGTCTAGGCTGTCTTGTTATCTTAAGATCAAAAAGGGTAAGGCTTTTTACCTTAACAATCTCCCCCTATCTAATGATAACAAGACAGTAATTACAAAAGAGAAATAAAACAACAACTGCAGAGTCTTCTTCCTCAACCTCTGCTTATGGCTTCATGTTCATAGAAGATTTCCTGCTTGATGTGGACAAACTCATCTTTCTTTTTGATCTCTTCCCTTCTATTCCACAGTACAACAACAATCTTCTTTCTGAACCAAGCATCCTCCTTCTTGGTTATCAACCACTTCAATCCCACCAGATGACTTAGGTTTGCATTTGGAAGATCTTCTTCTGATATAAAGCATTCTCTGTCATCTGAGTCAGTGTACATGTATCCAGAAGTTGGATATATGGTGCTATTTTGATCCTGAAAGACAAGGTTAGAGGGTACATGGTATTTATTAAGGAATCTGAATGTGTTAAGACACTCAGGTTTGTTGTTTCTGTATGCCTCAGTCATTACACTGAGTGCCCTGTACTCTCCTGGAAATAAGATCCCCTTTTCAAAGCAGACTGCAGAGACTGCCCAGATTTCATCTATAATCAGTTGGGCTTGAGAGGATCTTGAGGGCAACTCCTTTATTAGTTTGGTAATCTTGATCCAATCTTGAAGTCCCATGTTTTGGATATCATGAAGAAAAATCTTCATGGGTGGACTGACTGGTCCAGAACATGTTGCAATAATAGATCCATTGACCATTCTAACCTAGATTTTGTTGACATCAATGTTCAACCAGTATATGTCCCTTACACTGAGAAAAGTCTTGCTTCTCAGTATTTCCATCCTTGTCCCTCTGTATCTTGTTCTTTGAGCCACTGAGTTCCAATACTGTTCTCTAAGATCTGCTCCTTTCAACCTTCTTCTTTGTGATGTTGAGGGAACATCAGTCTCAGTATCAGGATCAGTTTCTGGTTCTTCTTTGACACCAAGAGCATGTAGATAGAAGAATTTTTCTGCTTCATCTTCTATTTGTTTTGCAGTCTTCCTTGAAACCTCCTCGACCTCATGAACAGATCTTCTTGGTCTAGTTATTAGAGGGGCTGGGGCAGGTTCCTCACTTGATTCAGAAGACATAACAACTCTTGGTGCTCTTGTAACCAAATCTTGTTGAGGCTCTTGTGGTTGTTCTGGAGGCTCTTCATCACCTGAGGATGATGATGAGGAGCTTGGTTCATCAGCCATATCCAGTGCAAATTGTATTAAGTTTTGAGTTGGGACTGGATTTGGTTCTTCATCATCATCAGCAATGGGCCACACAAATGGCATGTATACAATTATTTGCAGGTTGTTCTCATGCTGAGCAGAAGGCACAGTATGAGCCTGCAAAGGTTGGTCAGTATCAGTCTCCCCCTGAGTAGATGACTCAGACTAATGTTGTTCCATGAATGACCTTCCTCTTTCCCTTCTTCTTTCATACTGAAACCTAAGAGATTCAGTACGTTGCTATGACTGTTGTTGTTATGGAGGTTGATCTTCAGTTAATTTCCTTCTTTTCTCCCCCTGAGCAGATGGCTCAGGTTGATCAACCTCATCTTCTCTTTTTCTCTTCTCCCTGTTATTGTTATCATTGAATGGGGAAGGAAGAGGTTCAGTATAACCACCTGCATCTCCTTGAGAATTATCATGAGTAGGAGATGGCATGGGTTCAGTAGCAGCATCAGTATCACCCTCTTGATCTTCATTTGTGGGTGATTGTCTAGGCTTATTATCATCATGATCTCCACTTTTATCTTCATTACCTCCACTGTGTTGGGATTGTGGAGTCAGTGGAGGTTGTTGATGTTGTTGTTGGAGTAATGCAACAAATTCTTTTAATGAATCAATTTCACTACTCATGGTTTTCATCCTGGCCAGTATGGTAGTCTGTGTTTGTTGCATTGCCAAGATTTGCTGCATGATTGTTTGCAGAGAAACCTCTTCCGTTGGAGCCTGCTGGACATGAGTACCCTGCACAGATGGTGCTAAAGAAACAAAATAGTAACTGGTTAGTATGGAATGGCTTATCAAATAGAATTGTGGTGCTGTTTAATTCTAAAATCATTTAATCAGAGTTTTGAAAGTCTGTATTTCATCTGGTATTTGATGAAATATTGTGGACTTGTGCATAGCATGTGTAAGAAGATTTTCAGTATAGGTGACTGTGATCTTTAGTAACTCAGTGTAGGATAAGTCAAGTTTTCTGAAAAGTTTGGGTTTTGGAAAATGAAGCCTGGGATATGCTTCTTTGTCATTTCAATGTTTATCACTCGGTGTTAGAGTGATAACAGTAATGTGGCTAAAAACCCATGAATGTTATTTGGATAGTGTGGCTTTAGGGTTTGTGATCATTTCTTAAATCATGGTGTCCAATTCAACATAAATTGGGTATGATAAAAGCAGTACCAGTGGGTGTCAGTGTGACATCAACCACCATTGTCTTTTTATATGTGAAGACAACTATATACTGGCAATGATCTTTTGGGCTCAGTGTAGGGAATTTTCATAGTAGCAGTGGGCTAACTATGTTGGCCTTAAGAGAATATATTTAAAAAATCGGTTGAGACTGTGGTCAGTATTGAGTTGGTACAGGCCAATACTTAGTCTCCAGTTTTGAAAAAAAAAAAAATATATATATATATATATATATATATATATATATATATATATATATATATATATATATATATATATATATATATATATATAAGTTTTTAAGGCTTTATTAGAAATTCATACCTGGGGCTTTGTCAGATTCCCTTCTTGCTTCAACAGAGAGAGGTGCTGGATCATTTGTATGTTGATTTGATCCTCCAGCACCTAGCATATTTTGTTGTTCTGTTTGTTGTGCCTCTGCTTCCAGATTATGTTGCTCATAAGCAATTTCAACATCCAATGGAACATGTGGTTCCAAGTTTGGTTGTGGTTGAGCAATTTGTTCTTGTGCTGGTTCTGGAAGTTCAGCATTGGATGCTATGTTATGTTGTTCTTCTAGAGAAGGAGTCAGTGTTGGATGTAAACTGTGCAGCACTGAGTCTGTGGATAGTGCAGCCATGATGACTGGACTCAATCTTCTTCTAGCCCTTCTTCTTATTATTAATGGGTGTTCTTCAGTATCAGAAGCTGATGCAGTATTAGGAACATCAGGTTCTGGTTCTTGGACTGGAGAAGGTTAAACAATCTCCATTTCAACATCATCATCACCATTATCATCATCTGCATCATCAGTATCATCTTCATCTTCATCATCATTCATATGAGCCGCTGCAATGGCTAACATTGTGGCACTGAGAGGTAGTTCATCCTCCCTGGGCTGATGAAAGAATATCTTTTCATGGATTGGAGGAAGATCAGCTCTGACTCCATCAAAATTATCGTACATCTCATTTGGCATGGAATTTTGAAAGATGATTGATAAAAATCTGCAAAAAGGAACATTAGAATTCCTTTGTCTTGCTTGAACTTGATATGCAAACTCATTGAATATCCATCTTGCATAATCAATCTGCCTGTCGTGATACATAGCATGTACCAGCTGCATTCCAAAGTCATTGATTTGATCAAGTGCTCCTGTTTTATGGGTCATACACCGTATGATTGTTGAAATCAAAATCCCCCACATCGGACCAAATTCATGTCTTTTGATTGTTCCCGTTGTCCTCTGTCTTCCAAGAAGCGGCAATACTGAGCGTGCAGTATCACGATCAACAAATTCATCATATTCGACATGTGCAGGAAGTTGAAGATCCCGCCTAATGATTTCAGTGGAAACAAAAGCTCTTTGTTGATCTCGGATTACCCATCCTGCAATCATATCTGGTGAGTCCAGAATAGCAGAGTACCAAAATTCACACAGCATTAATGGATACATTGCTCTGGGTGTAGCTTGAAGAGCATGTGTGATCGGGCAATGCCTGATATATGAAATCATTTGTCGAAATTGAGGGCATATCCAACCCTGAGGAATCTCAAAATTGGCAGTTATATTATTCCTTGTGACTTAGAAAGTTCATCGCGTTGAAAACTCTGAGCTGGTGCGACAAAATCTGGAGCAATAAATTGGAAGTTCGCCATGTGAATATGTGATTAAGAGTTGAAGTTTGCTTCCAAATGGAGAGTAGAAATGTTAATTGCAGAGAGAAATTGAAGAGTAAGAGAGTAAATAATAGAGAAAATGATTTAAATTTGAAGAAAATGATTATTTATACTCTTAATTGGAAATGATTGGAGTATGGGGAAGTAAAATCGGCGAAATGACAGCCTTATCCTAATCCAACGGTAACATTTCTATTAAGGAAAGTAACCGTTGGGGAGTATGAAGTTTTGAAATCAGTTTTGAACTCCAGGACTTCCAATACTGAGATATAGTTTTTAAAAAAAATTAAATTAGAAAAAAATTAAAAATAATAAAAACATTTAATTTAATCTCTAAATTAATAAAAAGTTTACAAAAATTAAAAATACTATACCAGACGAGCTATACTGAAAGGTTCTGTATTGGGTCAATACTGAAGAATCAGTATAGGAAAGAATTTTGCAAGAAAAATAATTTCAAGGGTTCAGCATGCCCAATTGTCCTAGTAAGTACATAAACCTTTCTTCTGAGAGAGGTTTAGTAAATACATCAGCCAACTGGTCCTCTGTTGGGACATAATCTACCTGAACCTTACCCTTTTCCACATTATCTCGGATAAAATGGTGTCTGATATCAATGTGCTTTGTTCTTGAGTGATGGACTGGATTTTCAGTGATAGCAATAGCACTCTTGTTATCACAATGAATAGGTGTCTTTTCAAAATTGAATCCATAGTCCATAAGTTGATACTGCATCCATAGAAGTTGAGCACAACAACTTCCTGCAGCTACATATTCAGCTTCTGCAGTTGAAGTTGCTACTGAATTCTGTTTCTTGGATGACCAGCCAACTAATCTTCCACCAAGGAATTGGCATCCTCCACTTGTGCTCTTTCTATCCAGTCTGCATCCTGCATAATCTGCATCTGTGTACCCTTCAAGATCAAAGTGTGAATCTTTGGGATACCAAAGACCCATATTAGGAGTACCAGATAAATACCTAAAAATTTGCTTAACAGCTTTCAGATGAGATTCTTTGGGATGAGCCTGATACCTTGCACACAAGCATGTTGCAAACATGATATCAGGCCTGCTAGCTGTTAAGTAAAGTAAGGAACCAATCATACCTCGGTATGTGGATTGACATACTGGTTTACCAGTTTCATCCTTACTTATCTTATCCTGAGTACTCATAGGGGTGTGCATAGAAGATAAGTTTCAAATTTATATTTCTTTAGCATATCATGCACATACTTACTTTGATTTATAAAGGTGCCATCAGGCTTTTGATCCACTTATAACCCTAGGAAATAAGTAAGTTCTCCCATCATACTCATTTGATACTGAGATGACATAATCTTTGAAAACCAGTCACACATTGACTTATCAGTGGAGCCAAAGATAATATCATCCACATATATCTGAATGAGTAAGATGTCAGACCCTTTTCTTTTTGAAAATAATGTTTTATCAATTTTACCACGAGTAAATTTATTTTCAATTAAGTACTCAGACAGGGTATCATACCAGGCTCTTGGAGCTTGTTTGAGCCCATACAAGGCTTTATCAAGTTTGAAAACATAATTAGGAAATTTAGGATCAACAAAACCTGGTGACTGTTTGACATAAACTTCCTCTTGCAGTTTTCCATTTAGAAAGGCACTCTTGACATCCATTTAATAAACCTTGAAGTTCTTGAAGGCTGCATATGCAAGATATAGCCTAATTGCTTCAATCCTTGCAACTGGTGCAAATGTTTCATCATAGTCAATACCTTCTTCTTGCCTGTATCCCTGAGCAACCAGTCTAGCTTTATTCCTGATTACAACACCATCTTTGTCCATTTTATTTCTGAACACCCACTTAGTACCAATGATAGTTTTGCCAGGTGGAGGTGGTACTAAGTTCCAAACTTTGTTTCTTTCAAATTCTGTAAGCTCATCTTGCATAGCTTCTACCCAGTCTTCATCTAGTAACGCTTCATCAGCCTTCATTGGTTCAATGGTAGATAAGAAGCTTGAAAAGAGACAAAAGTTTGCAGTCGCTTGGGGTTCAAAAGTAAGTTTTCTTCTTGTTTGAACTTCTTCTTCAACAGGACCAATGATTTTTGTATGAGGATGGTCTCTGTGTTCCCTTAGATTTGATCCTAAGGTAGCATTCAAAGTAGGATCAATAACTTCTTGCTGGACTGAGGGGTTGCCAGTCTCATACTGGTTGGAGTTTGATTCAGTATTGGACTGCTCAGGATTGCTGGTGTCTTCATTTTGCAGATTTAAGTGAGGTTCCATTGATGGATTTGAAGTTTCTCCATCTTCATAGGTGGAATGATTTAGATCAAGATTTGCAGACTCAGTGTTGAAGTTTTCAGTGTTGGGAACTTCAGTGTTTGATGAATTTTTAGCATATTGAGGGAAATCTTGGGCATCATCACTCATATCATGTGTACCAGGATATAAGTGACTTTTGGGCTGTTTAGCATTGGAGTTTTCTGGATTACATAAGGTTTCAATTTCACTTATGTCCTCCTTTGCTGAATTAGAATGCTCATCCATGTGTTCATCAAAAGTAACATGGATAGATTCATCAATCACCTTTGTGGGAAGAATATACACTCTGAATGCTTTGGAGTGGGGTGAGTAGCCCATAAAAATGCCTTCATTTGCTTTAGGAGCAAACTTATTGAGATTTTGCTTAGTACTGAGAATACAACATTTGCTCCCAAAGATGTGGAAGTACTCCACATTAGGAATTCTGCCATGATATTGCTCATAAGGAGTCTTGAGATGTCTCTGGACTATGGTGGCTCTATTTTGAGTAAAATTTGCACAGTTTACAGCTTCAGCCCAGAAGCTCAGTGCCAGTCCAGCATGGCATAACAAAGTTCTTGCAGCTTCAATCAATGTTCTATTCTTTCTTTCTACAACACCATTTTGTTGTTGTGTGTAGGCTGCTGAGTAATTTTGTACAATTCCTTTTTCTTCACAGAAATTTGCTAATACTGAATTTTTAAATTCAGTACCATGGTCACTTCTTAGTTGTTTGACCTTGGTTCCCTTTTGCAGTTCTTCTCTCTTGATAAAAGCAATGATTTCTGTGGTAGCATCTCATTTTGTCTCGAGGAAGATGACCCAAGTATATCTTGAGAATTCATCAAGCAAGACCAAGGTATAGACCTTTTTGCCCATAGATGGTGTACTGATGGGGCCAAAAAGATCCATATGTATCATTGCTAAGGGTTCATTAATAGAGTGGTTTACTTTTGATTTAAATGAACTCTTCTTCTGCTTGCCCATTTCACATGCTGAGCATAACTTATCTTTTGAATAAGTAATTGTGGGCAACCCTCTCACCAACTTCTTAATACTGAGTTCATTAATGTTCCTGAAGTTGATGTGAGAAAGTTTCTTGTGCCACATCTCAGTTTTGGATTGACTTTAGACTGCAGGCACACACGGATGATGGCGTCAATTTCGAAAAGATTGACTACATAAACATCTTTTTCTCTTCTGGCAATGAGAACAGGTTGTCCTCTTTCATTATATATGATGCCAGCAATCTTTCTGAACCTGGCTTCCTTGTCATCATCACATATCTGACTGATACTGAGCAGATTGTGTTTAAGACCTTCTACATAGGCCACTCTTTTAAAAGTGATGTTGCCAGCTTTGATTTCCCCATATCCTCTTGTCTTCCCTATGTAATCATCCCCAAACCTAACAGAAGGACCTTTCTCTGGAGTATAATGCTGAAGGTACTCCATACTGCCAGTCATGTGTCTTGAGCAGCCACTATCAAGGTACCATTTTCTTTCACCCTACACAAGACACACAATTAGGATTAGTTCCTTTTAGGAACCCATTTAAAAATGGACCTTAAGAAGAATTATCATTTTTCTCCCTCTTAATCTCTGTTTTAGTGGGAGTCAGTATCACTTTAGAGAAACCAGTATTGGTAGTCTGTTGTGGTACTGACTTTGGATTACCCTTCTTCTTTGGTACTTTGTACCTAGGGTTAGAGAGATTTGTTCTACATTCATCTCCTTTATGACGTGTATGATGACACCTGTAACATTTTCTAGGTCTATTTCTAAACATGTTTTCATAAGGAATTTTGGAAAACTGTTTATGTTTTGGTTGATCAGTATGTGTCATTTTTGCAAACTTTTGACTTAAGAATTTGATTTGATCACCAATAGATTTCAAAAGACTATTTTTATCATTTTTAATAGGAGGTTGAACTTCCTTTTTAACAATCTTTTTGGGAGATGAATTTTTCTTTTTGTCTGGTAAAGTTGTCTGTTTTTGTTTTTTCTTAGACTGAGTTCCTTTACCATGTTTGGAACCTGTTGAAAGTATTGTAGGTTTAAACTTCAACACTTTAACAGGTTTTTGAGAATTTTGAGTATTTAATTCAGATGAACTTACAAATTCAGTATCAGTTTTGTTAGATGGAGTAGAAGTTGTTTCCAAGGTTTTTAAAATATTATTTTCAGAATATGGAATGATATTGAATAATACTTCAAAAGGTGGAACTATTGAAGTGTCACACTGATCTACATGAATCTCAGTATCAGAATTTTCTGTACTAGAAAACTCAATACTGAGCTCTTGTAATTCAGTATAGCACTTAGAACAGATAGAGGGACCAATAGGTTGAAATTGGTCAGAAATGTTTTTATCCTCATCATCTGAATCAGTTTGACAACTAGTTTCACAAAACGTTTTGGATTTTAAAAAATTAACAGGATTTAAGTGATTAAATTCTTCAAATAAATCAGCAAAATTATTTTTATTTTTGAACTGAGGATCCACACCAAGTGCAGCTCTCACATTTTCAGGGAATTGTTGATTTAAACATTTATTTAGCTTGATAGAGTCATTTCCCCATCATTTACATTGATTTTCAAATTTTTCTTTTTCTAATTTATGTAAATGTGCCTTATCAGCTAATCTTTGATTCATATCTTGTAGGTTTAAAAAATCAAGTTCCAAATCCTTTAATTTTGCTAATTTATCTAAATTTTCATTGTTTACTTTTTCTAGTTGAAGGATTGTAAGTTTTAAAGCTTTTTCTTTCTGTACTAAAGTTTTAAGATCAACATTCATATACTCAAAAATGTTTTCTTTTTCATTTAAAGAGTAAGTTTGAAAGGCACTCACCTTGTACAACTGAGTAGAGTCCCTCCCATTCACTGTGGATACTCATTTTTTCAGCTTCTGTGAGATCTCTCTCAAAAGTGCTTTTCAAATCTTCTTCAGTAAAAGCCATGAAGGCCTTGTTTTCAACCTCTTCCTCATCATCACTGAGGTCTTCATCCATCCAAGCCTCGGAGTAAAGTGCTTGATGAGGAGTTCCACTTCCACTAGCTCCCTTTCCCTTTTCCTTGCCTTCAACTTCACATACTTGTCCCTATACCGTTTAGCACGGTATGCAATTTTGTCATTCTGATCAGTTTCAGAAGACTTTGTGTGACAGTTGGCTGCAATGTGACCAGGCTTTCTAATGGTGATTTTAGGTTAAAACAAGAACCAAAACGCAGCGGAAAAAGTTTATCACCATAAACGGATCTAATATTGAATGACACAATTAAACTACATAAGAAATCAAAGAGAATAGTATGAGAATCATACCCTAGTTGCCTTTGATTATGATGATTCGGATGGAGATGATGATTGGCCGAAACTATGAATTCCAATGGGGAATTCCTCTAAAGTTGATCCACACTACACCTCCAAGAACACCAAGTGATGCTAGTCAAGAGCAAAAAGGATTAAGCATAAAACACACACAACAGAACCTTTTCTGTTCGTGTGTTTAACTCAAAAGAAAAAAATGACTTTTTATTTGCTTGATTCTTTTGTACGTCCAAGCATCATCAAAACCACACCAACCTCCTTTTTATTTCTAAATGTTGTGCGGCCGTGATTTTTACAAGGGAGGGGATTAGGGTTATTTAATGCTTGCCTAATTCCTCCTTGCTTCCTAATTACAAAATAGATTTTTTGCACTTAAGTCCCTTGTCATTTGATTCTCCTTTTTGACACACCAACTAAGTTTTATACTTAACAATTTAACACAAAACTTAATGGTTAATTTATATAAATAATATAATTACATTAATTATATTATGTATACATAGTGGTGTTTGGTGTATAAGTGTGTGACCCTTTAGGCTCACAAACAACTAGCCATATAACTATATGTTATACGGGTGAAGCATATTCCAACAGCTCCCACTTGCGCACGTGATAATATCAAGTAGTTATACAAGCAAAGGTCAGAGTCTAGCAACCCGCCAATGCCCCTAGAAGTACATGAGGAGTTTTATAAAATCTTTGTTCAAAGTTTTTCGAGCAGTTATCCTTTTGTTACTGATACTATGTTGAATTTTAGACAAGGATTAATGTCAATCTAAAATTTCAACGATTCTGTTTCTCGATCTATACATTGAAGTAGATTACCAAAACCAATCAAGATTCATCTTGATTACCTTTTGGGTGTGGCCACACATACATCTATTCAAATCATCAAGGGGCCCAGTAGTATCTAATCCACATTTGTGGAGGAACAAATTCTTTATTGACTGCACGTGTCTGTCATATGCTTAATGACAAACCCGATAATGGTTGTTATAGCAGTCTTATTCAGGTCAGCGTTTAACCACATCAAAGTTTGCCCCTCTACATACACAAACCAACTTGCATCTCAAGTCAGAGGATAAGTGACAAAGCCTTTGTGAGATTCACTTGTGACATAAATCTAGGAAGTGATTTCTCATAGGTTGGGTCAGTCCAATCGTGCATCGTTATGAACGACATGTGAGTTTGAATTCATTATCCTTAGTCATACTAAGATAATGTCATCAATGCCCTCAGATTTGTCTTAATAATATTCCCATATTATTAATATGACAATGGACATTTAGAATATAAAACGCAGTAAAATCATGGATATAAGCATGCAAATATAGAACACAGTAGATATTCATATAAAAACGATCATATCAAATATATCAATTTATTACAACAAAAACTGCTCAATGTTCCATTATTCAAATACTAAAACAGATTACATGAAACTACTAGCTGGTCGAAGCCCAATGTTTCTAGCATGCTCAATATGTTTTGTACATGACATTGGCTTCGTGAAGGGATCAGCTAAGTTGTCATCTGTATGAACTTTGAGCAAGCGTAGATCTCCCATTAGGATCGCATCTCTAATGTAGTGAAGCTTCCTCCGATAATGTCTGGCGCCTTTCTGAACACCGGGTTCGTTGGCAATGATGATAGCACCTGTGTTGTCACAGTACATATCCATAGATCTTTCATTACTGGGGACAACTCCAAGCCCAGAAATGAATTTCCTCATCCAAACAGCTTCCATTGCAGCTTTAGTAGCTGCAATGTATTCAGCTTCTGTAGAAGACATAGCGATAGTGCTCTGCTTTGCACTCTTCCAATCAACAGCGCCTCCATTCAAAATGAAAACATACCCCGTTTGAGATTTGGAATCATCTCTATCAGTCTCAAAAATAGCATCAGAATAACAAGTGACACTTAGTTCATCTTGACTTTCACCACCATAAACAAGAAACATATCTTTAGTATTCCTAAGATACTTCAGTATGTTTTTAACAGCAGTCCAGTGACTCTCACCTGGATTCTGTTGATATCGGCTTGTAAGGTTCTGAGAGAACGCTACATCAGGTCTAGTGCATCGTACAGCATACACGATGGATCCTACTGCCGAGGCATAGGGGACATCACGCATACGTTTCATCTCATCAGGTGAGGACGGTCCTTGAGTCTTACTCAAGTGTACATTGTGTTGCATAGGAAGGTTTCCACGTTTGGAAGCATCCATTCTAAAGCGTTTTAGAATCTTATCAATGTACGCACTTTGACTTAGTCCGATTAACCGCTTAGATCTATCCCGGTAGATCTTTATACCAAGTATATATGCCGCTTCCCCAAGATCCTTCATAGCGAAGCACTTCCCAAGCCAGGATTTTAAATCTTGTAGCATTGGAATGTTATTTCCTATGAGTAGTATGTCATCGACATATAGGATTAGGTAGACGACAATGCTCCCACTAGCTCTTACATATACACATGGCTCGTCGAGATTCTGAGTAAAACCAAACGTTTTGATTTCCTCGTCGAACCTTTTGTTCCAACTTCTGGATGCTTGCTTTAGTCCATAAATGGACCTTTGAAGCTTACATACTTTCTTAGGGTGCTTTGTACTTACAAATCCCTCAGGATGTACCATATAGACATCTTCGTCGATGTGTCCATTTAAGAAAGCAGTTTTAACATCCATTTGCCAAATCTCATAGTCATAGTACGCTGCTATGGCTATGATGATCCTAATAGCTCTAACGTCGGCAACAGGCGAGAAGGTTTCATCATAGTCAATCCCGTAGGTTTGAGTGTAACCTTTTGCCACCAACCGAGCTTTATAGGTGTGTACATTGCCATCCATGTCGGTCTTCTTCTTGAAGAGCCACTTGCTGCCAACAGTCTTACTGTTAGGAGGAAGATCAACCAAAGTCCATACTTGGTTATCTTTCATGGATTGCATTTCCGCGTTCATAGCATCAAGCCATTTGTCAGATTCAGAATCTGCTAATGCAGCTCGATAGTTAGGGGGTTCATTATGATCCCCTAAACTTAGCTCCTCAGCATCGACATGGAATCCATATCGTTCAGGTGCATGAGGTGTCCTTGCGGACCTTCGAACGGGGACTTCATCATTTTGAGGTGCAACAGGAACAGTTTCATGTTCAGCCTCATCTTGATGTTCGCTATTATCTACAATAGGTTGTGCATCTTCATCGCTTGGAATCTCGTCAAAGTCGATGGTACTCCCACTTGCTTCTTGTGAAATGAGATTGCTCTCAAGAAACTCAGCATAACGAGCAATAATTACTTTTTGGTCAGGTGGGTAGTAGAAATAGTAACCCATCGTTTCCTCAGGGTATCCTATAAAGATGCACTTGACAGCTCTGGGTTCAAGTTTGTTCGGTGTGTCACGTTTCACGAGAGCCTCACAACCCCAGACCTTCAAGTAAGACAAGTTTGGGACTTTCCCATGCCATATCTCATATGGTGTCTTTTCAACCTTCTTGGTGGGAACCATATTTAGTATGCGAGCAGCCGACTTGAGTGCATAACCCCAAAAGGATAGAGGCAGAGTGGTAGGACTCATCATCGATCGGACCATGTCAAGCAAGGTGAGATTTCTCCTCTCTGATACACCATTATGCTGTGGTGTATAAGGGGGAGTGAATTGTGAGACAATCCCACAATTCTTTAGATGGTCTTGAAACTCATGGCTCATGTACTCTCCTCCTCGATCGGACCGGAGAGCTTTTATCTTCTTGCCGAGTTGATTTTCTACTTCATTTTGGAAAGCTTTGAACGTTTCAAAGGTTTCATGTTTATGTTTAATCAAGTAAACATAACCATAACGACTAAAGTCGTCAGTGAAAGTAATGAAGTAGGTAGTACCTTCCCTAGTTCAAGTTCTAAAAGGGCCACATACATCGGTATGTATGAGTCCAAGTAGATCATTGGCCCTTTCGCCTACGT
The DNA here is from genome assembly GCA_963853835.1 of Calendula officinalis. NCBI lineage: Eukaryota > Viridiplantae > Streptophyta > Magnoliopsida > Asterales > Asteraceae > Calendula > Calendula officinalis. The sequence continues at coordinate 46,722,809 of OY970830.1, read as the reverse complement.
GGGAGAAAGGTTTGCGCGCCATTTGCCAGATATACAAGAAACACATTTATCAAATGATTCAGAATCATCTGATTTTATAAGTCCATCATTTTGTAATTTTAAAACACGTTTCTTGTTAACATGGCAAAGGCGACAATGCCATAGGTAAGTAGAATCCAAGTTCAACTCGGATTTCTTATTGCTACACGTATAAATAGAACTATTGTTTGTAATACGATTATGCATGTCAATCTCACAGATACCATCACGAGGAATGGCATTAAAGTAAAAAACATTATCTTTTGAAACTGAAATACCATAATCCGTAAATGTATGAATAAAACCATTATTCCACAAACAAGAAAGCGATACTATACCCCTAGTAATACTAGGCGCATAGTGACAATTGTCTAATACAATAATTAAACCACTAGGAAGGATTAAATCATAGCTTCCTATAGCTTCGACCGGTGCACGCATTCCATTGCCCACGTACAAGTCCAAAGCTCCATGGTTTAGCTTTCTACTTCCCCTTAGACCCTGCATGGTATTACAAATGTGAGTTCCACAACCAGTGTCATATACCCATGATTTCTTAGGGAAAGCATATAGTTTTATTGTGAAGATACCTGATATGCTAGCCTTGCTAGCTTTGTTCTTCATCAACTCCGCCAGGTAGGCAGGACAATTCCTCATCCAGTGGCCTGTTTCACCGCAGTGATGGCAAGCAAGATCCTTAGCAGGATGCCCTTATGAGTAGGTGGGGGAACCTTTGGCTTGGGCTTGTAAACTTGCTTTCCCTTGCCTTGGCCCTTAGCAACTACTTGCGGTTTTGGTTTTTGGATCTGTCCTTGCCTTATGGCAAGGACAGTAGGGGTTGGAGGTTTCTTGGGTAGCCCAGCTTCCGTTTGTTTCAGCATAGCATGTAATTCGGCGAAAGTCTTCCCCATACTATGCATATGATAAGTCATGACAAACGGTGCATAGTCCTTGTGGAGTGAGGTTAGAATTAACCCAATCCCAAGGATATGAGGCATAGGGTAGCCAAGTTTCTCCATTCGGTCTAGGTAACTCTTCATCTTCAAAAGATAAGAGCTAACAGACTGTCCCTCCTCCTTCTTGCAAGCATGGAAGGCTTTCACCGTGTCAAAGAGTTCCTGATCAGCTTGCTTTTGATATGATGTCTTAAGTTCAGCCATCATATCGAATGCGGTGAGGTCCTCGAGATTCTTCTGAATCTCAGGGATCATGCTCACCAGCATGAGCGCGACGACCTCTTGCTGTTCGTTGAACCTCTTGGTATAGGCCGCACAAAGTTCGTTCCATCAAGTTTCTCTTTTTCGAGAACGGAACGAATGGTGGTGTGAGTTAGGGTTTGATTAGTAGAAGTCATCTACAAAATATCAAAATTCATTAATTAGTATTTTCAATAATAATTTCTCTTAATCAATTAACTACCCAATTAATTTTAATTATAAGCTAAGATCCCATTGAGCTTCTATCACCGCATCAGTTGATCTGCTAGAGGTGATAGATTCAATAGGTATGTGACGATCAACAATTGCATTACAAGTGCAACTCTTAGAGGTATGAGACTTCATGGCACCTAGTGAACAAGCATCTAGGGTCAAGTAGCATGTTTGTCGCATCGTCGCCTCGAGTCAAGGTCTCACCGTTAACTCGATTAAGTCATCCAATGTGAAATCATGTCAAAATAGCTCTAGGTCTCACGCGTAGAGAATAATGACCTCGGATCTAGATTCAAACCACGTCTCACGTGAATTCAAAAATAGAAGCAAGTGATTTACAACCGATTGGACGGCGTGACTTAAATTTTAGGTATGTTAAATTTTAATTAATAAAACTTTATTAAGATATGAATGAATCATGTACTTCATTCATACCACTTCATAAGTCGTTTAATAAATGGTAAAAACTTTTAGCGATTATCAAGTGATAAGTTTCAAATCATATTTAAACTTAGTTTAATCTCAAAACATTTTTAGATTAAAGGTTTAATCATCAATGATTAACTAGTAACCATCGATGATTAAGAATTTGAATGTTTTAATGTTTGTGTCTAAAAACCATTTTTAATTGTTTTACTACTTGTATCTAATAGAAAAGAAAACAACCACAAACAAAGAATAAAACATGCAACAAATTTTGTGCAAAATTCGACCGATGAAATCCTAGGTTCGGTCACGTGAGTCATCACGACGGACCGAAGGGTCAAACTAGGGGACGGGCCAACATGAACCCAATGGGCTCCCACTTGCTCCAAGACATTCTTGAGCAAGTAGAACCCAAAATTGTGAAAAAGTGCAATCTGCCAGAAAATTCCAGCAGCCTTTGAAGCCCGAAAAGTCAATGAAGGAATCTTCGTTAGTCTTCCCGGCCTTCTGGAAAGTCGTAGGTCTCTGAGTTGCGGAACTTTTGGCGGTGGTTTCAGGTCCAACAGATTAGGCAATCTTCGGGAAAGTCTGTTTTCGTGCAGCTGCGCAGGAGGTGCCGAAAATTGTTGTTTTGTCTTCAAGTTTTCTTCATCTTTGGCCAACAAATTACAAAGTACAAAGAAATAAAATACAACTATTCTAATTACTTTTACAATGAATTTGCCCCAAAAAAATGGCACCAAACATAAAAGGAAAAATTGAAATAAAATTACAACAATTAAGCCAAAAACACGGCTTTTCCCAAATCAATCAAACAACCAAACGACAACACATTCATCACAAGGTCTAGGTTTTCATCGGTTTGGACAAACAATCAACAACTGACAAGTTTTTGGCTTGAATATGGCAAAAATACATGTTTTGCCATATCAACAAAAACTAAAATTAAAAGTAACATCCAAGCCAAATAATCAAAAAAACAATAACAAGATTAATTTTTTATTAGTGTTTTTGTAACAAGTAGCATGTAGGGTTACTAAAAATCATATTTTTAACCCTTATTTATTAAAATATCCGGAAAAAATAAAAGAACACTAGGGTTCGACTATTTCCGATCGGGTACAAAAAACCATCCAAAAATCGTATTTTTTTTGCTACTTTTACAAAAACAAGTTAATTATATCATCAATATAATGACTCGTGATACCACTAATGGTGATTTTAGGTTAAAACAACAACCAAAACGCAGCGGAAAAAGTTTATCACCATAAACGGATCTAATATTGAATGACACAATTAAACTACATAAGAAACCAAAGAGAATAGTATGAGAATCATACCCTAGTTGCCTTTGATTATGATGATTCGGATGGAGATGATGATTGGCCGAAACTATGAATTCCAATGGGGAATTCCTCTAAAGTTGATCCACACTACACCTCCAAGAACACCAAGTGATGCTAGTCAAGAGCAAAAAGGATTAAGCATAAAACACACACAACAGAACCTTTTCTGTTCGTGTGTTTAACTCAAAAGAAAAAAATGACTTTTTATTTGCTTGATTCTTTTGTACGTCCAAGCATCATCAAAACCACACCAACCTCCTTTTTATTTCTAAATGTTGTGCGGCATTGATTTTTACAAGGGAGGGGATTAGGATTATTTAATGCTTGCCTAATTCCTTCTTGTTTCCCAATTACAAAATAGATTTTTTGCACTTAAGTCCCTTGTCATTTGATTCTCCTTTTTGACACACCAACTAAGTTATATACTTAACAATTTAACACAAAACTTAATGGTTAATTTATATAAATAATATAATTACATTAATTATATTATGTATACATAGTGGTGTTTGGTGTATAAGTGTGTGACCCTTCAGGCTCACAAACAACTAGCCATATAACTATATGTTATACGCGTGAAACATATTCCAACACTTTCCACACCTGTAGCATAGACCAGATATGGGGTCAGTATTGGAAGAGTTAACACCAAGCCTCTTCTTCTTTAACTGATCCAACTTCATGGACATGAGAGCCATTTGAGTTTCCAGTTCTTCTGCCTCTGCATCTTCAAGACTCTCTTCTGGCTCATCTGGCTCCATGACAGTATAGGCTTGTTTAACAATTAGGGCCATACCAGTACATGTCTTGTCAGTCTTCTTCCAGTTAATCAGTCTAGAAGCATTGTTCTCTTCATGATTCAACATTAAGCCATACAAGGTTTGAAGAGTGTAAGACTCAATGTTGTTAGCAGTATTGACAGAATTTGTCATATCAAGGAATTGTTGAGGAAGACTGTCCAGAGATTTTTGACAGAGTTCTCCCTCATCTTTCTCAATTCCAACACTGATCAGATCATGAACAATGGTATTGAATCTGTTGTAAAGAGCAGTGAGATCTTCATTTGGATTAGCAATGAAGTTCTCATATTTCCTTCTCATGTTGCTCTTTCTTTGCAACTTCACCTGTGGTGTGCCTTCATAAGTAACTGTCAAGCTATCCCACATAGCTTTTGCAGTTGGCAACTTCATGATTGCACTGAGAACTTCTTTTGTGACTGCATTACCAATCACACTCTTGGCCTTTGAGTCTAGACTGAACAACTGACGGTCAGTATCAGTCCAAGTATGTTTCAACTTTGGAATTGTTCTTGTGGATGTAGGGGTATTGTCTGTTGCTGCAATAGGTTCAGTGGTTAAAGGAATAATGGGACCCTCAGTCAGCACAGTGAGCAACTCATCGTGAATAGATTCAAGATACCACTGAGCTTTTAATTTCCATTGATAGAAATCTTTGCCATCAAAGATTGGCACTCCCTTTCCTGACATCACTGGAGCAGTAATTGAAGACATTCTGGATTTTGATTTTTGGGAAGGGTAAGTATATGGAATGGCTGCCAGGGTAATAGATCGACTAAATAAAGATTAATTTAGCATGCTCTGATACCAGTTGTTAGGTCATAACAACCCTGGATTACTTGTATAATTGTTAGATAAATTAAACTTAAGACAATTAAAGTGATTAACACAATATTAGAGTCAAATGTATAATTCCACTAAGTGTGGCTTGTTGCGGAATAACAAGACCACTGATCAATTACAATAAGATATGAAAGTGTAAAGTGAATTTGTGAGTACTCCTTTGCCAAGTGATCTCTATTTATAATAATATAGAGATCTTACAAAATAGGCAAGGAGTATTGAAAGGGACTGTCAAAAGGAAAGTGGCCGAGATCAGAGGGATTTGATCTAGCCAAGTAAACATGGAAATGTTTACTCAGTCCTTGTACTCAGTATTGGATGTCAATACTGAGTTCCAATACTGAGTGACCAAAATTGTCTACTCAGTATTGGACCAAGACTTAGCTAATTTATTCTACATACTATTGTAAGCTAGTCTAGGCTGTCTTGTTATCTTAAGATCAAAAAGGGTAAGGCTTTTTGCCTTAACAAGGAGCACTTGATCAAATCAATGACTTTGGAATGCTGATGGTCTATGCTATGTATCACAACAGGCACATTGATTATGCTAGATTGATCTTCAATGAGCTAGCTTATCAGGTTCAGGCACGACAAAGGAATCCTAATGTTCCTTTTTGCAGGTTTCTATCAATCATCTTCCAAAACTCCATGCCAGAACATATGTATGATAATTTTGATGGAGTTAGAGCTGATCTTCCCCCAATTCATGAAAAGATATTCTTTCATCAGCCTAGGGAAGATGAACCACCACTCAGTGCACAATGTTAGCCATTGCAGAAGCTCATATGAATGATGATGAAGATGAAGATGATACTGATGATGCAGATGATGATAATGGTGATGAGGATGCTAATGAAATTGATGATGTTGAGATGGAGGATGTTCCACCTCCTCAAGTCCAAGAACATAACCTGATGTTCCTAATACTGCATCAGCTTCTGATACTGAAGAACACCCATTGATCATCCGAAGAAGGTTGAGAAGAAGGTTGAGTCCAGTCATCATGGCTGCACTGTCTACAGACTCAGTGTTGCACAGTCTACATCCAACACTGACTCCTTCTCTAGAAGAACAACATCACATAGCATCTCATGCTGAACTTCCAGAACCAGCACAAGAACCCATTGCTCAACCACCACCAAACATGGAACCACATGTTCCATTGGATGTTGAAATTGCTTATGAGCAACATAATCTGGCAGCAGAAGCACAACCAACAGAACCACAAAATCTGGAAGGTGCTGGAGGTTCAAATCAACATACAAATGATCCAGCACCTATCTCTGTTGAAGGGAGAAGGGAATCTGACAAAGCCTCAGGTATGAATTTCTAATAAAGCCTTCAAACTTCTATACATATATATATTATTTTTCAAAACTGGAGACTAAGTATTGGCATGTACCAACTCAATACTGACCAAAGTCTCAAACGAATTTTTTTTAAATATATTCTCTTAAGGCCAACATAGTTAGCCCACTGCTACTATGAAAACTTCCTACACTGAGCACAAAAGATCATTGACAGCCTACAGTTGTCATAACATATAAAAAGACAATGGTGGTTGATGTCACATTGACACCCACTGGTACTGCTTTTATCATACCCAATTTATGTTAAATTGGACAACATGATTTAAGAAATGATAACAAACCCTAAAGCTACACTATCCAAATAAAATTCATGGGGTTTAAGCCACACTTCTGTTATCACTCTAACACCAAGTGATAAACATTGAAACAACAAAGAAGCATATCCCAGGCTTCGTTTCCCTTAACCCAAACCTTTTCATAAAAAGTGACCTATCCTATACTGAGCTACTACACAACACAATCACTCATACTGAAAATTTTCTTACACATGCTTTGCACAAGTCCACAATATTTCATCATATACCAGATGAAATACAGACTTCAAAAACTCTATTTAAATGATTTTAGAATTAAACAACACCACAATTCTATCTGATAAGCCATTCTATACTAACCAGTTACTATTTTTTTTGGTTTCTTTAGCACCATCTGTGCAGGGTACTCATGTTCAGCAGGCTCCAGTGGAAGAGGTCTCCTTGCAGACAATCATGCATCAAATCCTGGCAATGCAAACAACACAGGACACAATACTGGCCAGGATGGAAACCATGAGTAATGAAATTGATTCACTAAAATAATCTGTTGCATTACTCCAACAACACCATCAACAACCTCCACTGACTCCACCATCTCAACACAGTGGAGATAATGAAGATCAAGGTGGAGATGATGATGATGAGCCAAGCAAATCACCCACACATGCAGCTCAAGAGGGTGATACTGATGCTGCCACTGAGCCTATGCCATCTCCTACTCATGATGACACTCAAGGAGATGCAGGTGGTGGTACTGAACCTCTTCCCTCCCCATCTAATGACAACAAGAAGGGGGAGAAAAGACAAAGAGAAGATGAGGTTGATCAACCTGAGCCATCTGCTCAGGGGAGAAAAGAAGAAAATTAAATGAAGATCAACCTCCACAACAACAACAATCACATCAAGTTACTGAACCCTTTAGGTTTCAGTATGAAAGAAGAAGGGAAAGAGGAAGGTCATTTTTAGAACAACATTAGTCTGAGTCATCTACTCAGGGGAGACTGATACTGACCAACCTCTGCAGGCTCATACTGTGCCATCTGCTCAGTATGAGAACAACCTGCAACTCATTGTGTACAGGCCGTTTGTGTGGCCTATTTCCACAATCATCAGAAGACAACCTCCTCTTCCTTTCAATACAAACTCTCCTTCTGAAGACTCAGAAGACAACATAGTGGTGCATGCAAAAAGAAGAAGAGCAGTGAATGTCGTACAAACTTCAGAATCATCAGAGGATTCCAATCCTTTAATCAGAAGAAGAAGCCAGTCCAGTCATGAACATGCTCCAATACTGACCACGCTGCAAACTAAGCAACTACAAGCAAGAACTGGTCCATCAACATCCAAGCCTAACAAAAGAAAGAAGGATATTGAGCTTGAACTAAATATTCTTCACCAAAGAACTCTTTATAAAGAAAACAGGCTTGAAATTTTAAGAAGCAAAAGGTATTTTCGAGTGAGAGACATATGCAGGATTAGCTTTGATGTCATAGACTCTACAATCAAAGCAGATATTGAAGAAGGCGCAAATTATGTTATCTGCTATGGTGAATACCGTCCTCCACTCAAAATCCTTGTTTATGAGATACAAGATCTAGGACTGCAAGATTGGACAAAACTGATTAACATTGTTCACAACATGGAGGCTAAAACATCTGCAGTGAACATAATCTTTGATGAAGTATGTGTAAACATCCAAGTATGCTATGAGAAACAGATCCTAGATCAAGATGAGTATAGAAAGTTTTGTGTGATGACTCAAACTTTCAAGAAGGACATTCCTGATTGTCTCTACACGTACAAGAATTTCTACAAGGTCCCATAAGGGGTAGTCTTTCAAAATCAGAGGAGCATTTTATATCCCCCGGGCTATATGTATGTTGAAACTGAAGACAATGAATGTTTTATATCTGAAAGTCAACTCATGAGGACTCCTATTAGTCATTTAATAGGATTGAAATGGATGATCAAAAGGAGAGAAGATGCTTGGTTTAGAAAGAAAATCATCAGTACACTGAGTCAAAGATTTGATGTGTTGAAGAGGTCTGTGGAATTTGCAGAAGTCAAACAGGAGACCTTCTATGAAATAGAAGTGTTAAAAAGAAGATGAAGAAGAGGACTCTGCAACCTTTTGTTTTATTTTATTTACTTCTCTTTGTAATATTGTCTTGTTATCATTAGATAAGGGGAGATTGTTAAGGCAAAAAGCCTTACCCCTTTGGATCTTAAGATAACAAGACAGCCTAGACTAGCTTAGAATAGTATGTAGAATAAATTAGCTAAGTCTTGGTCCAATACTGAGTAGACAGTTTTGGTCACTCAGTATTGGAACTCAGTATTGACATCCAATACTGAGTACAAGGACTGATTAAATATTTCCATGTTTACTTGGCCAAATCAAATCCCTTTGATCTCGGCCACTTTCCTTTTCCAGTCCTTGTGTTACTCCTTGCCTCTTTTGTAAGATGTCTATTTCATTATAAATAGAGATCACTTGGTAAAGGAGTACTCACCAATTTACTTTACACTTTCATATCATTTGTAATTGATCAGTGGTCTTGTTATTCCGCAACAAGCCACACTTAGTGGAATTATATATTTGACTCTAATATTGTGTTAATCACTTTAATTGTCTTAAGTTTAATTTATCTAACAATTATACAAGTAATAATCCAGGGTTGTTGTGACCTAACAATTATTAGAAAAAAAAGTAAATTATATATTTTAAATAGTTAATATTTGTCACTAATGTATTTATTAGACGACCTAGACGTTTCCCTTTAGTTAAACGTTTTAATTATTTGGTCACTTTATTAATTTAATGGACGTTCGTATTTTATTTAATGCAATTAAATAGTTCGTCTCGTGTTTTGATCAGTTAGTTAATCGTAAGAGTTGTGTGGTATTCCTTTGAGTCGGGCCGGCCGAAGGCCAAAGCCAAAGTCTAATCTTTTATTTCGCGAGTTTTAATGACGTCGGGCCAATTGTCAGAAAATTTTTGGGCTAGAGAATTGTGGGCTTATTTTATCAGTTTTTTTAAAACCTTTAAACCCTAAAACCCCTACTCTTAACATTTGTGCGACCAAACACCCGGCCGTATGGATCATTTTCTTTTGTTTCGTGAGTGGCCGACGTTCGAAGAAGATTAGAAGAAAACATGTCACGTGGGTTAGGCTTACGGTGGTGATGTTGTTTTATTTATTCTGGGGCTGAGATGCCACCGTCCCCTCTTGGATGAAATGCATATGTCGATCGAATTAATTAGCATACAGAGAATTGAAGGTCAAAGCTCTCCATAAATTGAAATCAAGTTTAATATTTAATACCATCATCTCTTTATAAATTGTGGCTGAGATATATCCACAACCCATTCTTTGTTTGTCAAGCCATATTTCAGACGTCGAGGCAAGCGGCAGTCAAGAAAAAATTCTAAGTGTTCGCAAGGGTATAAATTCTAACCCTTTTCTTTCGTTCCTTTAATTCCCATTCGTATAATTACGTGTCCAAACTTTCTTTATGTTTAATCCTTATTTGTTCATGTGTGATTTATTTCGTGAAATAAACTGTGTTTTATAGGGGCTACAGGTTTAAACAGTTTAAGGTCGAACCCGAGTCAGGTTTCAGTTTAAATAATTGTCGTTATTTCGTTTTGAGCCACCTTGTTTCCTCGTACCCATTGGGTTTTGATCTTGTGATTTCGTGTATTATTGATACATTTTTAGAAACTGAGTTTTTGGGCTGTCGGGAATTCAATTATGGGTGCTCGGGTTTTTTTCGGCAACGAGTCGAATTGTTAAATCATGTTGTTTTAAAATGAAATAGTTTCTGCAGATTCTGCAACAGTGTTCGCGTCTGTTTTTTACCGGTCTAAAATAAGTTTTTGACTTTTTGGCCCATGTTGGAGTCTAGTCCTCTGAGTCAGCTTTCCGTTGCCACAAACCGCTCGTCAATAGGACTTACGGTTTAAAAGTTATTGCTGTTTTCGTATGCTATCGCAAAGGGTTTTCACATGTGCGACGGGTCTGTCTTGTAAGTCTGTTTTGAGGGATTTCTGTTCAGTTTCAAGTTTCCCGGTCTTCTTATGAATTGTAGTCCTTTGAGTTTTCTAGCTACTGTAAAAATTTGGGAATTTTTGACCATACGGTTTAGGAGTTGTGGCTGTTCCCGTGAGACTGACGGGTGCTGTCAAATTTTATAAAAACAAGCTTTCGGGTCAAGTTTTAATTCGGGATATCTTTACAAGTTTTTGGACCATCGAAGAGATAACCTGGTGTGCTTTTGACTGTTAGAGACCTTTGGAGCTTACGTATTCCAGGTGAGTATTCTCACCGTGTATTCAGTTACAACTTTAATCATGCATGACTTATATGTCTCATTACTTGTACTATGTTTGATATCTGAGTTTGTTCTGCTATATGAGTATCTGAGTGCCTGTTTTTATTTACCACTGATCTGAGACAGACGTGCCGAGTAACTGAGCCCGGTGCAGAGTCATTCTGTGCTACTGTGTGTTAGGGTTATCTGAGTGGTTTATGTTATGAATTAAAACATAAAAATAAATAATTAATCTGAGTGGTAGCCTGAGTGGCAATTCTGAGTGGTAGCCTGAGTGGCATTCTAGTGTGAGGAGGGGCGAGGTTGATCTCTCGACCCGATTCACACAAGCGCGCTATACAAATTAAAAGAGATAATTAATCTGAATAATTAATTGAGTAGTATCTGAGTAGGAGCTCACTTATGTGCCCTCATGTGTTGTATGTTGTAATTGTTTGCATTTTGGGAATATTCACTCAGCTTCCCCGCTGACCTAAACTTCCCCCCATTATTTCAGGTACTAGCAAAGGAAAAGAGAAGGTCGACGGTTGACCATTGTATCGTTTCTGATTGCTGATGTGGAACGCTTTTATTATTTTAAAACTTTACACTCATTTAAGACTTTTCCGCATTAAATACATTTTTAAACGTTACACAATTATTTTGGGATTTATTTATGGGACATTTATAATTAAATCTTGTAGTCGGAATTTTTTATAATTTTTGTGAAATTTTGGGTGTTACAAGTTGGTATCAGAGCTCTGACTTGAGGGATTTGGGTTCGCAAGGGGCGACTTCAAACTCAAGTTTGAGTTTCAAGTTTTTAAAACGAGAAAAGAGTAAAATATTTTTTGAGAAAAGTTTCCACATCAAACATACAGCATGTCACGTCGACCTCTCGCTTTTCCTGTTGCTAGTAATCTTTAGTATTTTTATTTATATGCTTATATATTCCGAGTTTAACCGAGAGGAGAATTATGAGAATTTTGAGTTAAAATATCTGAGAGAGATTCTGAGTATATATTTTGCGATGTGGATCGTTTAATAGACTATATTTTCCGAGTGTAGTTTCTAAGTGCATCTGAAATATATACGCTAAAAGTAATAATTACAAAAACTTTATATAACCTGTGAGATTTTAGAATTCTGAGAAATTTTAACCAAAAGAGTAATAAATTGATATCAAATTATAATATAAAGTCCATAAACCATTTAATGAGAACACACATTGGGAAAAATGAGAAAACGAGGAAGTTATTAATATTAAAGAGAAGTAATAATTTTTTTTCATATTTGGAAACTGTTAAAATCTTTCGTTTAGAGAAGACACTTAATGAGAAAATGTATTAATGTGAAATTTCAAATTTGTGAAAAGACCTATAGAATGTCTTAAAAATATAATTTATATGAGGAAATCTTAATGAAAAGAAAAGCTACCAAAATGAAGCATTTGGGAAATTAGTAATTTGAATTAAACAGGACAATTTTAAAACATGAGTATAAGAAATAATAAAATACTAGTAAAAGAGGAATTTCAAAAGGGTTGTGAGATTTAATAAATTTCATTTAACGGGAAAATGTTAAACATCATTTTTTAGAATGATATAACAAAGTATGTTAATTATTAACATGTGATGAACAACAACATAAGAATAGTAATTAAAAGTGTAATTAAGAGATATTTTTTTCTCACTTAGACAAATTAAAGATATTTTTTTTTGTTTTAAAAGGATAAGATCGAGTTAATTTGGAGATATAAAAAATATTATAATAATAATTTAAATAAGGGTTTATTAAATTGAGCAATGGGTGAGGTACTAAATGTATAATGAAGATCATGAATCAAGCTTAAATGAAGATATCGAGTGATTATAAGATAATTATCCAAGGCATCATGTTAATGAGACACGAAGTATTGAGAAAATCTTTATGCTGAGAAAATAATAAACTGAAAATTGTTAAATTGAGTTCAAATGGGAAAATCTTTAAAGTATGTAATTTAAATAGCTGAGTGTAAAAATCCATGATTACTAAATGTGGATAATGAGTTCAGTGAGATATTATTAAGTTAACGCAGAGATATTAAATAAATTATATAAGTTTATTATACTAACTGACCGAGAATTGCTGAGTCGAATTAAGTAGATATTATTAACGTTTATCTTAAAGAGCATTTATTAAAATGGATTAAGGGGAAACTATCATCATGCATTTGATGATTATTTATTTAAAAATGAGCTAAAAGGGCTATAACCGAATCTGAGTTATTATGAGTATAGCGTATGAGACTAAATATACGCATGATTTCTGACTAAAATTTATGAGATTTTGAGTACCCACAGCTGAGTGCATATCTGTATTTATCAAACATGGAAAAAAAATAATATTTCTCTTTCTTCTGAGTGTGATTTATTGGTCGCTTTTATATGGGAAAAAAAATAATATTTCTCAAGGCGCAAGGCTTAAGACGCAAGGCTCAAGGGGCAAGGGTCAAGAGTCAAGGCTCAAGTCTCAAGTTTCAAGGCTCATGGGTCAAGGCTCAAGGCTAAAGGCCCAAGGCTCAAGGCTCAAGGCTCGAGGCTCGAGGCTCAATGCTCAACGCTCAACGGTCAACGCTCATGGGTCAAGGCTCAAGGCTCAAGATTCAAGGCTCAAGGCTCAAGGCTCAAGGTTCAAGGAACAAGGCTCAAGGCTCAAGGCTAAAGGCACAAAGCTTTAGCGTCAAGGGTCAAGGGTCAAGGCTCAAGGCTCAAGGCTCAAGGCTCAAGGAAACAAGGCTTAAGGGTCCAGGCTCAAGGCTCAAGGCTCAAGGCTCAAGGCACAAGGCTTAAGGGTCAAGGCTCAATGGTCATGGGTCAAGACTCAAGGCTCAAGGGTCAAGGGTCAAGGCTAAGAGCTCAAGGCGCAAGGCTCAAGGCTCAAGGGTTAAGGGTCAAGGCACAAGGCTCAAGGCTCAAGGGTCAAGGCTCATGGCTCATGGCTCAAGGGTCAAGGCTCAAGGCTCAAGGCTCAAGGGTCCAGGCTCAAGGCTCAAGGCGCAAGGCGCAAGGCTCAAGGCTCAAGGCCTAAGGCCCAAGGCTCGAGGCTCGAGGCTCGAGGCTCAAGGCTCGAGGCTCAAGGCTCCAGGTCTAAAGGCTCAAGGCTCAAGGCTCTAGGCTCAAGGCTCAATGCACAAGGATCAAGGCTCAAGGCTCAAGGCTCAAGGCACAAGGCCTAAGGGTCAAGGCTCAAGGGTCAAGGCTCAAGGTTCAAGGCTCAAGGTTCAAGGCTCAAGGCTCCAGGCTCGAGGCTCGAGGCTCTCAAGGCTCGAGGCTCGAGCTCGAGGCTCGAGGCTCCAGGCTCAAGGCTCAAGGCTCAAGGCTCAAGGCTCAGGGCTCCAGGCTCAAGGCTCAAGGCTCAAGGCTCAAGGCTCAAGGCTCATGGCTCAAGGCTCAAGGCTCAAGGCTCAAGTCTCAAGGCTAGAGGATAAAGGCTCAAGGTCAAGGCGCAAGGGCAAGAATCAAGGCACAAGGCTCAAGGCACAAGGCTCAACGCTCAAGGCTAAAGGCTAAAGGCTCAAGGCTCAAGGCTCAAGGCTCAAGGCTCAAGGCTCAAGGCTCAAGGCTCAAGGCTCAAGGCACAAGGCTTAAGGGTCAAGGCTCAATGGTCATGGGTCAAGACTCAAGGCTAAAGGGTCAAGGGTCAAGGCTAAGAGCTCAAGGCGCAAGGCTCAAGGCTCAAGGGTTAAGGGTCAAGGCACAAGGCTCAAGGCTCAAGGCTCAAGGCTCATGGCTCATGGCTCAAGGGTCAAGGCTCAAGGCTCAAGGCTCAAGGGTCCAGGCTCAAGGCTCAAGGCGCAAGGCGCAAGGCTCAAGGCCTAAGGCCCAAGGCTTGAGGCTCGAGGCTCGAGGCTCAAGGCTCCAGGCTCAAGGCTCCAGGTCTAAAGGCTCAAGGCTCAAGGCTCTAGGCTCAAGGCTCAATGCACAAGGATCAAGGCTCAAGGCTCAAGGCTCAAGGCACAAGGCCTAAGGGTCAAGGCTCAAGGGTCAAGGCTCAAGGTTCAAGGCTCAAGGTTCAAGGCTCAAGGCTCCAGGCTCGAGGCTCGAGGCTCCAGGCTCAAGGCTCTAGTCTCAAAGGCTCTAGGCTCAAGGCTCCAGGCTCCAGGCGCAAGGCTCAAGGCTGAAGGCTCAAGGCTCGAGGCTCGAGGCTCGAGCTCGAGGCTCGAGGCTCGAGGCTCAAGGCTCCAGGCTCAAGGCTCAAGGCTCAAGGCTCAGGGCTCCAGGCTCAAGGCTCAAGGCTCAAGGCTCAAGGCTCAAGGCTCATGGCTCAAGGCTCAAGGCTCAAGGCTCAAGTCTCAAGGCTAGAGGATAAAGGCTCAAGGTCAAGGCGCAAGGGCAAGAATCAAGGCACAAGGCTCAAGGCACAAGGCTCAACGCTCAAGGCTAAAGGCTAAAGGCTCAAGGCTCAAGGCTCAAGGCTCAAGGCTCAAGGCTCAAGGCTCAAGGCTCAAGGCACAAGGCTTAAGGGTCAAGGCTCAATGGTCATGGGTCAAGACTCAAGGCTCAAGGGTCAAGGGTCAAGGCTAAGAGCTCAAGGCGCAAGGCTCAAGGCTCAAGGGTTAAGGGTCAAGGCACAAGGATCAAGGCTCAAGGCTCAAGGCTCATGGCTCATGGCTCAAGGGTCAAGGCTCAAGGCTCAAGGGTCCAGGCTCAAGGCTCAAGGCGCAAGGCGCAAGGCTCAAGGCTCAAGGCCTAAGGCCCAAGGCTTGAGGCTCGAGGCTCGAGGCTCAAGGCTCCAGGCTCAAGGCTCAAGGCTCCAGGTCTAAAGGCTCAAGGCTCAAGGCTCTAGGCTCAAGGCTCAATGCACAAGGATCAAGGCTCAAGGCTCAAGGCACAAGGCCTAAGGGTCAAGGCTCAAGGGTCAAGGCTCAAGGTTCAAGGCTCAAGGTTCAAGGCTCAAGGCTCCAGGCTCGAGGCTCGAGGCTCCAGGCTCAAGGCTCTAGGCTCAAAGGCTCAAGGCTCAAGGCTCCAGGCTCCAGGCGCAAGGCTCAAGGCTGAAGGCTCAAGGCTCGAGGCTCGAGGCTCGAGCTCGAGGCTCGAGGCTCCAGGCTCAAGGCTCAAGGCTCAAGGCTCAAGGCTCAAGGCTCAGGGCTCCAGGCTCAAGGCTCAAGGCTCAAGGCTCAAGGCTCAAGGCTCATGGCTCAAGGCTCAAGGCTCAAGGCTCAAGTCTCAAG
The DNA here is from genome assembly GCA_963853835.1 of Calendula officinalis. Classification (NCBI taxonomy): domain Eukaryota; kingdom Viridiplantae; phylum Streptophyta; class Magnoliopsida; order Asterales; family Asteraceae; genus Calendula; species Calendula officinalis. Next base: position 46,706,799 of record OY970830.1, on the reverse strand, counting down.
GCTAGAGGATAAAGGCTCAAGGTCAAGGCGCAAGGGCAAGAATCAAGGCACAAGGCTCAAGGCACAAGGCTCAACGCTCAAGGCTAAAGGCTCAAGGCTCAAGGCTCAAGGCTCAAGGCTCATGGCTCAAGGCTCAAGGCTCAAGGCTCAAGGCTCAAGGCTCAAGTCTCAAGACTCAAGGCTCAATGCTCAAGGCTCAAGGCTCAAGGCTCTAGGCTTAAGGCTCGAGGCTCCTGGCTCAAGGCTCCAGGCTCAAAGGCTCAAGGCTCCAGGCTCAAAGGCTCAAGACTCAAGGCTCAAGGCTCAAGGCTCAAGACGCAAGGCTCAAGGCTCAAGGGTCAAGAGTAAAGGCTTAAGTCTCATGTTTTAAGGCTCAACGGTCAAGGCTCATGGCTCAAGGCTCAAGGCTCAAGGCTCAAGTCTCAATGCTAGAGGATCAAGGCTCAAGGCTCAAGGCTCAAGGCTCAAGGTCAAGGCGCCAGGACAAGAATTAAGGCTCAAGGCTCAAGGCACAAGGCTCAAGGCTCAAGGATCAAGGTTCAAGGCTCAAGGCTCAAGGCGCAAGGCTCAAGAATCAAGGCTCAAGGCTCAGGGCTCAAGGCTCAAGGCTCACGGCTCAAGGCTCAAGGCTCAATGCTCAAGGCTCAAGGCTCAAGGCTCAAGGCTCAAGGCTCAAGGCTCAAGGCTCAAGGCTCAAGGCTCCAGGCTCAAAGGCTCAAGACTCAAGGCTCAAGGCTCAAGGCTCAAGACGCAAGGCTCAAGGCGCGAGGGTCAAGAGTCAAGGCTTAAGTCTCATGTTTTAAGGCTCAAGGGTCAAGGCTCATGGCTCAAGGCTCAAGGCTCAAGGCTCAAGTCTCAATGCTAGAGGATCAAGGCTCAAGGATCAAGGCTCAAGGTCAAGGCGCCAGGGCAAGAATTAAGGCTCAAGGCTCAAGGCACAAGGCTCAAGGCTCAAGGCTCAAGGATCAAGGTTCAAGGCTCAAGGCGCAAGGCTCAAGGCTCAAGGCTCAAGTCTCAAGGCTTAGGGCTCAAGGCTCAATGCTCAAGTCTCAAGGCTCAAGGCTCAAGGCTCAATGCTCAATGCTCAAGGCTCAAGGCTCAAGGCTCAAGGCTCAAGGCTCAAGGCTCAAGGCTCAAGGCTCAAGGCTCAAGGCTCAAGGATCCAGGCTCAAGGTTCAAGGCTCAAGGCTCAAGGGTTAACGCTCAAGGCTCAAGGGTCAACGCTCAAGGTGAAGGATTTATGTGCACAGTTAGTCAACCTATGATGATACATCCATGTCTACGATACACTTAAGGGTCACACCGGTGAGTGCATGTAATACGAGTAAGATATGTAATGATACTTGGAAGAGGATTGATTCATAATAGTCATTTATGAATCAAGTTAAGTATTAAGTCAAGTTTGACTTATTACTAGATTAGTTTATCTAACTAATTAATACAAGTATTTGTACATTTACTAGTTGAGTAAATATACAATGTGTTAATTATAGATTGTCCATAATATGATTTAAAGTAATTAAATCATATGGTGTTGGATAATATTATTGTCTAATTAATTATTAAAAGTATTAAATACAAGTATATATTTCGTATATGTAATATACACGAAATATATATAAGTGTATAATACTAGACATTTAATAATTAAGTGGGATAATAATAACTAGTAAAACTATAAGGGTTTAAAGTGTAAGAGATAAGTTTAATTAAGAGATTAATCTTAATTAAACTAGGAGGACTTAAATGAAACTTATTCTATTATATATAGAAGGCTTAAGGTTTCATTTAAACTTAATCATTCCCTTGGATACACTCGACAAAAGAACCCTAGCCCCTTCCCTCCCCTTGTTCGGCCGAGAGCTCAAGAACACCAACTTTGGTGTTCTTCGTTTTTCGTGTTCTTCGTGTTCTTCAAGTCTTGAAGATCCAAGATCAATACAAGGACCAACTAGAAGGTCGCTCGTCGTGTTCATCATCAGTGGACTTTCTTAAGCAATCAACAAGGTATGTTTTGGGAAACCCTTTTTCCTCTCCCCTGTTGTTCGACCGAAACCAACCAAGAACCCTAGGGTTCTTGGTACCCGTCGAACACACACAAGAGTGTGTGTGTGTGTGTGTTCGGATTTTTCATACAAGGTTTCTACATTGTTAATATAATCTAGATTTCCAAGATCCCAATCCTGTAGGGTTTAAGGATTAAGTTTAATCCCACTTCCGCTTTTAGGGATTAAATTAGCTAGACGGTTTAACCGGTCAAGAACAAGTTCATGTTCTTGGTCAGTGTGGTTCGAACCAAGTGATCTAGGAGGTTGACCCAAGTGGTCAATCAGTGTTATTGAAACCCGTCACAAGGCTCGAGGCTTGAGGCTCATGGCTCGAGGCTCAAGGCTCCAGACTCGAAAGCTCAAGGCTCAAGGCTCAATGCTCCAGGCTCAAGGCTAAAGGCTCAAGGCTCAAGGCTCAACGCTCAACGGCCAACGCTCAAGGGTAAAGGCTCAAGGCTCAAGGCTCAAGCCTTAAGGCTCAAGGCTCAAGGCTCAAGGCTCAAGGCTCAAGGCTCAAGGCTCAAGGCTCAAGGCTCAAGGCTCAAGGCTCAAAGGTCAAGGGTCAAGGGTCAAGGCTCAAGGCTCAAGGCTCAAGGCTCAAGGCTCAAGGATCAAGGCTCAAGGCTCAAGGCTCAAGGCTCAAGGCTTCGAGCTCAGAGCTCAATGCTCGAGCTCGAAGCTCAAAGCTCAATGCTCAAGGCTCAAGGCTCAAGGCTCAAGGCTCTAGGCTCGAGGCTCGATGCTCGAGGGTCAAGGCTCATGGATCCAGGCTCAAAAGCTCAAGGCTCAAGGTTCCAGGCTCAAGGCTCAAGGCTCAAGCCTCAAGGCTCAAGGCTCAAGGCTCAAGGCTGAAGGGTCAAGGCTCAAGGGTCAAGGCTCAAGGGTCAAGGGTCAAGGCTCAAGGCTCAAGGCTCAAGGCTCAAGGCTCAAGGCTCAAGGCTCAAGGCTCAGAGCTCAGAGTTCAAAGCTCAATGCTCGAGCTCAGAGCTCAAAGCTCAAAGCTCAAAGCTCCAGGCTCAAGGCTCAACGCTCAACGCTCAAGGCTCAAGGCTCAAGGCTAAAGACTCGAGGCTCGAGGCTCCAGGCTCAAAGGCTCAAGGCTCCAGGCTCTAGGCTAAAGGCTCGAGGCTCCAGGCTCAAGGCTCCAGGCTCAAGGCCCCAGGCTCAAAGGCTCAAGGCTCAAGGGTCCAGGCTCGAGACTCAAGGCTCCAGGCTCAAGCCTCAAGGCTCCAGGCTCAAGACTCGTGGCTGGAGGCTCAACGCTTCAGGCTCAAGGCTCAAGGCTCACGGCTCAAGGCTCAAGGCTCAAGGCTCACGGCTCAAGGCTCAAGGCTCAAGGCTCAAGGCTTAAGGCTCAAGGCTCAAGGCTTAAGGCACAAGGCTCAAGACGCAAGGCTCAAGGCACAAGGGTAAAGAGTCAAGGCTCAAGTCTCATGTTTTAAGGCTCAAGGCTCAAGGCGCATGGCTCAAGGCTCAAGGCTCAAGGCTCAAGGCTCAAGGATCAAGGCTCAAGGCTCAAGGCTCAAGGGTCAAGGCTCAAGGCTCAAGGCACAAGGCACAAGGGTCAAGAGTCAAGGGTCAAGGGTCAAGGGTCAAGGGTCAAGGGTCAAGGGTCAAGGCTCAAGGGTCAAGGCTCAAGGCTCAAGGCTCAGAGCTCAGAGCTCAAAGCTCAATGCTCGAGCTCAGAGCTCACAGCTAAATGCTCCAGGCTCAAGGCTCAACGCTCAACGCTCAAGGCTCAAGGCTCAAGGCTCTAGGCTAAAGGCTCGAGGCTCGAGGCTCAAGGCTCCAGGCTCAAAGGCTCAAGGCTCAAGGCTCCAGGCTCGAGGCTCCAGGCTCAAGGCTCCAGGCTCAAGGCTCCAGGCTCAAAGGCTGAAGGCTCAAGCCTCAAGGCTCAAGGCTCAAGGCTCAAGGCTCAAGGCTCAAGGCTCAAGGCTCAAGGCTCAAGGCTCAAGGCTCAAGGCTCAAGGGTCAAGGGTCAAGGGTCAAGGCTCAAGGCTCAAGGCTCAAGGCTCAAGGCTCAAGGCTCAAGGCTCAAGGCTCAAGGCTCAAGGCTTTGAGCTCAGAGCTCAATGCTCGAGCTCGAAGCTCAAAGCTCAATGCTCAAGGCTCAAGGCTCAAGGCTCAAGGCTCTAGGCTCGAGGCTCGATGCTCGAGGGTCAAGGCTCATGGATCCAGGCTCAAAAGCTCAAGGCTCAAGGTTCCAGGCTCAAGGCTCAAGGCTCAAGCCTCCAGGCTCAAGGCTCAAGGCTCAAGGCTGAAGGGTCAAGGCTGAAGGGTCAAGGCTCAAGGGTCAAGGGTCAAGGCTCAAGGCTCAAGGCTCAAGGCTCAAGGCTCAGAGCTCAGAGCTCAAAGCTCAATGCTCGAGCTCAGAGCTCAAAGCTCAAAGCTCAAAGCTCCAGGCTCAAGGCTCAACGCTCAACGCTCAAGGCTCAAGGCTCAAGGCTAAAGACTCGAGGCTCGAGGCTCCAGGCTCAAAGGCTCAAGGCTCCAGGCTCCAGGCTAAAGGCTCGAGGCTCCAGGCTCAAGGCTCCAGGCTCAAGGCCCTAGGCTCAAAGGCTCAAGGCTCAAGGGTCCAGGCTCGAGACTCAAGGCTCCAGGCTCAAGCCTCAAGGCTCCAGGCTCAAGACTCGTGGCTGGAGGCTCAACGCTTCAGGCTCAAGGCTCAAGGCTCACGGCTCAAGGCTCAAGGCTCAAGGCTCACGGCTCAAGGCTCAAGGCTCAAGGCTCAAGGCTTAAGGCTCAAGGCTCAAGGCTTAAGGCACAAGGTTCAAGACGCAAGGCTCAAGGCACAAGGGTAAAGAGTCAAGGCTCAAGTCTCATGTTTTAAGGCTCAAGGCTCAAGGCGCATGGCTCAAGGCTCAAGGCTCAAGGCTCAAGGCTCAAGGATCAAGGCTCAAGGCTCAAGGGTCAAGGCTCAAGGCTCAAGGCACAAGGCACAAGGGTCAAGAGTCAAGGGTCAAGGGTCAAGGGTCAAGGGTCAAGGGTCAAGGGTCAAGGCTCAAGGGTCAAGGCTCAAGGCTCAAGGCTCAGAGCTCAGAGCTCAAAGCTCAATGCTCGAGCTCAGAGCTCACAGCTAAATGCTCCAGGCTCAAGGCTCAACGCTCAACGCTCAAGGCTCAAGGCTAAAGGCTCTAGGCTAAAGGCTCGAGGCTCGAGGCTCATGGCTCCAGGCTCAAAGGCTCAAGGCTCAAGGCTCCAGGCTCGAGGCTCCAGGCTCAAGGCTCCAGGCTCAAGGCTCCAGGCTCAAAGGCTGAAGGCTCAAGGCTCCAGGCTCGAGACTCAAGGCTCCAGGCTCAAGCCTCAAGGCTCCAGGCTCACGGCTCAAGGCTCAAGGCTCAAGGCTCAATGCTCAAGGCTCAAGGCACAAGGCTCAAGACGCAAGGCTCAAGGCATTAGGGTAAAGAGTCAAGGCACAAGTCTCATGTTTTAAGGCTCAAGGCTCAAGGCGCATGGCTCAAGGCTCAAGGCTCAAGGCTCATGGCTAGAGGATCAAGGCTCAAGGCTTAAGGCTCAAGGCTCAAGGATCAAGGCGCAAGGCGCAAGGCTCAAGGTCAAGGCGCAAGGGCAAGAATCAAGGCTCAAGGCTCAAGTCACAAGGCTCAAGGCTCAAGTCTCAAGGCTCAAGGCTCAAGGCTCAAGGCTCAAGGCTCAAGGCTCAAGGCTCAAGGCTAAAGGCTCAAGTCTCAAGGCTCAAGGCTCAAGGCTCAAGGCTCACGACACGATGCTCAAGGCTCAAGGCTCAAGGCTCAAGGCTCAAGGATCCAGACTCAAGGCTCAAGGCTCAAGCCTCAAGGCTCCAGGCTTAAGGCTCAAGGTTCCAGGCTCAAAGCTTAAGGCTCAAGGATCAAGGCTCAAGGTTATAGGCTCAAGGCTCAAGGGTTAACGCTCAAGGTTCAAGGGTCAACGCTCAAGGCTCGAAGCTCGAGGCTCATGGCTCGAGGCACAACGCTCCAGGCTTAAAGGCTTAAGGCTCAAGGCTCAAGGCTCCAGGCTCAACGCTCAACGCTCAAGGCTCAACAGCCAACGCTCAAGGGTAAAGGGTCAAGGCTCAAGATTTAAGGCTCAAGGCTCAAGCCTCAAGCCTCAAGGTTCAAGGCTCAAGGCTCAAGGCTCAAGGCACAAGGCTCAAGGCTCAAGGCTCAAGGCACAAGGCTCAAGGGTCAAGGCTCAAGGCTCAAGGCTCTAGGCACAAGGCTTAAGGGTCAAGGGTCAAGGGTCAAGGCTCAAGGCTCAAGGCTCAAGGATCAAGGCTCAAGGCTCAAGGCTAAAATCTCAAGGCTCAAGGGTCAAGGCTCAAGGCTCAGAGCTCAGAGCTCAGAGCTCAAAGCTCAATCCTCGAGCTCAGAGTTCAGAACTCAATGCTCCAGGCTCAACGCTCAACGCTTAAGGGTCAAGGCTCAAGGCTCTAGGCTAAACGCTCGAGGCTCGAGGCTCAAGGCTCAAGGGTCAAGGTTCAAGGCTCAAGGCTCAAGGCTCAAGGCTCAAGGCTCAAGGCTCAAGGCTCAAGGCTCAAGGCTTAAGGCTCAAGGCTCAGAGCTCAGAGCTCACAGCTCAATGCTCGAGCTCAGAGCTCAAAGCTCACAGCTCAATGCTCAACGCTCAAGGCTCAACGCTCAACGCTCAACGCTCAAGGCTCAAGGCTCAAGGCTCAAGGCTCAACGCTCAAGGCTCTAGGCTAAAAGCTCGAGGCTCCAGGCTCAAGGCTCCAGGCTCAAAGGCTCAAGGCTCTAGGATAAAGGCTCCAGGCTCCAGGCTCAAGGCTCCAGGCTCAAGGCTCCAGGCTCAAAGGCTCAAGGCTCAAGCCTCCAGGCTCGAGACTCCAGGCTCATGGCTCAAGCCTCAAGGCTCCAGGCTCAAGACTCGTGGCTGGAGGCTCAACGCTTCAGGCTCAAGGCTCAAGGCTCAAGGCTCAAGGCTTAAGGCTCAAGGCTCAAGGCTCAAGGCTCAAGGCTCAAGGCTCAAGGCTCAAGGCTCAAGGCTCAAGGCTCAAGGCTCAAGGCTCAAGGCTCAAGGCTCAAGACGCAAGGCTCAAGGAGCAAGGGTAAAGAGTCAAGGCTCAAGTCTCATGTTTTAAGGCTCAAGGCGCATGGCTCAAGGCTTAAGGCTCACGGCTAGAGGATAAAGGCTCAAGGCTTAAGGCTCAAGGCTCAAGGCGCAAGGCTCAAGGTCAAGGCGCAAGGGCAAGAATCAAGGCTCAAGGCTCAAGGCACAAGGCTCAAGGCTCAAGGCTCAAGGCTCAGGGCTCAAGGCTCAAGGCTCAAGGCTCAAGGCTCAAGGCTCAAGGCTCAAGTCTCAAGGCTCAAGGCTCTAGGCTAAAAGCTCGAGGCTCGAGGCTTAAGGCTCCAGGCTCAAAGGCTCAAGGCTCAAGGCTCCAGGCTCTAGGCTAAAGGCTCCAGGCTCCAGGCTCAAGGCTCCAGGCTCCAGGCTCAAGGCTCCAGGCTCCAGGCTCAAGGCTCCAGGCTCAAAGGCTCAAGGCTCAAGCCTCCAGGCTCGAGACTCAAGGCTCAAGGCTCAAGCCTCAAGGCTCCAGGCTCAAGACTCGTGGCTGGAGGCTCAACGCTTCAGGCTCAAGGTTCAAGGCTCAAGGCTCAAGGCTCAAGGCTCAAGGCTCAAGGCTCAAGGCTCAAGGCTCAAGGCTCAAGGCACAAGGCTCAAGACGCAATGCTCAAGGCGCAAGGGTAAAGAGTCAAGGCTCAAGTCTCATGTTTTAAGGCTCAAGGCTCAAGGCGCATGGCTCAAGGCTCAAGGCTCAAGGCTCAAGGCTAGAGGATCAAGGCTCAAGGCTTAAGGCTCAAGGCTCAAGGCGCAAGGCTCAAGGTCAAGGCGCAAGGGCAAGAATCAAGGCTCAAGGCTCAAGGCACAAGGCTCAAGGCTCAAGGCTCAAGGCTCAAGGCTCAAGGCTCAAGGCTCAAGGCTCAAGGCTCAAGGCTCAAGTCTCAAGGCTCAAGGCTTAAGGCTCAAGGCTCAAGGCTCAAGGCTCAAGGTTCCAGGCTCAAGGCTCAAGGTTCCAGGCTCAAAGCTTAATGCTCAAGGATCAAGGCTCAAGGTTATAGGCTCAAGGCTCAAGGGTTAACGCTCAAGGTTCAAGGGTCAACGCTCAAGGCTCGAAGCTCGAGGCTCATGGCTCGAGGCACAACGCTCCAGGCTTAAAGGCTTAAGGCTCAAGGCTCAAGGCTCCAGGCTCAACGCTCAACGCTCAAGGCTCAACAGCCAACGCTCAAGGGTAAAGGGTCAAGGCTCAAGATTTAAGGCTCAAGGCTCAAGCCTCAAGCCTCAAGGTTCAAGGCTCAAGGCTCAAGGCTCAAGGCACAAGGCTCAAGGCTCAAGGCTCAAGGCACAAGGCTCAAGGGTCAAGGCTCAAGGCTCAAGGCTCTAGGCACAAGGCTTAAGGGTCAAGGGTCAAGGGTCAAGGCTCAAGGCTCAAGGCTCAAGGATCAAGGCTCAAGGCTCAAGGCTAAAATCTCAAGGCTCAAGGGTCAAGGCTCAAGGCTCAGAGCTCAGAGCTCAGAGCTCAAAGCTCAATCCTCGAGCTCAGAGTTCAGAACTCAATGCTCCAGGCTCAACGCTCAACGCTTAAGGGTCAAGGCTCAAGGCTCTAGGCTAAACGCTCGAGGCTCGAGGCTCAAGGCTCAAGGGTCAAGGTTCAAGGCTCAAGGCTCAAGGCTCAAGGCTCAAGGCTCAAGGCTCAAGGCTCAAGGCTCAAGGCTCAAGGCTCAAGGCTTAAGGCTCAAGGCTCAGAGCTCAGAGCTCACAGCTCAATGCTCGAGCTCAGAGCTCAAAGCTCACAGCTCAATGCTCAACGCTCAAGGCTCAACGCTCAACGCTCAACGCTCAAGGCTCAAGGCTCAAGGCTCAAGGCTCAACGCTCAAGGCTCTAGGCTAAAAGCTCGAGGCTCCAGGCTCAAGGCTCCAGGCTCAAAGGCTCAAGGCTCTAGGATAAAGGCTCCAGGCTCCAGGCTCAAGGCTCCAGGCTCAAGGCTCCAGGCTCAAAGGCTCAAGGCTCAAGCCTCCAGGCTCGAGACTCCAGGCTCATGGCTCAAGCCTCAAGGCTCCAGGCTCAAGACTCGTGGCTGGAGGCTCAACGCTTCAGGCTCAAGGCTCAAGGCTCAAGGCTCAAGGCTTAAGGCTCAAGGCTCAAGGCTCAAGGCTCAAGGCTCAAGGCTCAAGGCTCAAGGCTCAAGGCTCAAGGCTCAAGGCTCAAGGCTCAAGGCTCAAGGCTCAAGACGCAAGGCTCAAGGAGCAAGGGTAAAGAGTCAAGGCTCAAGTCTCATGTTTTAAGGCTCAAGGCGCATGGCTCAAGGCTTAAGGCTCACGGCTAGAGGATAAAGGCTCAAGGCTTAAGGCTCAAGGCTCAAGGCGCAAGGCTCAAGGTCAAGGCGCAAGGGCAAGAATCAAGGCTCAAGGCTCAAGGCACAAGGCTCAAGGCTCAAGGCTCAAGGCTCAGGGCTCAAGGCTCAAGGCTCAAGGCTCAAGGCTCAAGGCTCAAGGCTCAAGTCTCAAGGCTCAAGGCTCTAGGCTAAAAGCTCGAGGCTCGAGGCTTAAGGCTCCAGGCTCAAAGGCTCAAGGCTCAAGGCTCCAGGCTCTAGGCTAAAGGCTCCAGGCTCCAGGCTCAAGGCTCCAGGCTCCAGGCTCAAGGCTCCAGGCTCCAGGCTCAAGGCTCCAGGCTCAAAGGCTCAAGGCTCAAGCCTCCAGGCTCGAGACTCAAGGCTCAAGGCTCAAGCCTCAAGGCTCCAGGCTCAAGACTCGTGGCTGGAGGCTCAACGCTTCAGGCTCAAGGTTCAAGGCTCAAGGCTCAAGGCTCAAGGCTCAAGGCTCAAGGCTCAAGGCTCAAGGCTCAAGGCTCAAGGCACAAGGCTCAAGACGCAATGCTCAAGGCGCAAGGGTAAAGAGTCAAGGCTCAAGTCTCATGTTTTAAGGCTCAAGGCTCAAGGCGCATGGCTCAAGGCTCAAGGCTCAAGGCTCAAGGCTAGAGGATCAAGGCTCAAGGCTTAAGGCTCAAGGCTCAAGGCGCAAGGCTCAAGGTCAAGGCGCAAGGGCAAGAATCAAGGCTCAAGGCTCAAGGCACAAGGCTCAAGGCTCAAGGCTCAAGGCTCAAGGCTCAAGGCTCAAGGCTCAAGGCTCAAGGCTCAAGTCTCAAGGCTCAAGGCTTAAGGCTCAAGGCTCAAGGCTCAAGGCTCAAGGTTCCAGGCTCAAGGCTCAAGGTTCCAGGCTCAAGGCTTAAGGCTCAAGGATCAAGGGTCAACGCTCAAGGCTCGAAGCTCGAGGCTAATGGCTCGAGGCTTAAGGCTCCAGGCTTAAAGGCTCAAGGCTAAAGGCTCCAGGCTCAAGGCTCAAGGCTCAAGGCTCAACGCTCAACGCTCAACGCTCAACGGCCAACGCTCAAGGGTAAAGGGTCAAGGCTCAAGATTTAAGGCTCAAGGCTCAAGCCTCAAGGTTCAAGGAACAAGGCTCAAGGCTCCAGGCTCAAGGCTCAAGCCTCAAGGCTCAAGGCTCAAGGCTAAAGGCTCAAGGCTCAAGGCTCAAGGCTCAAGGGTCATGGCTCAAGGCTCAAGGCTCAAGGCTCAAGGCTCAAGGCTCAAGGCTCAAGGCTCAAGGCTCAAGGCACAAGGCTCAAGACGCAAGGCTCAAGGCGCAAGGGTAAAGAGTCAAGGCTCAAGTCTCATGTTTTAAGGCTCAAGGCTCAAGGCGCATGGCTCAAGGCTCAAGGCTCAAGGCTAGAGGATCAAGGCTCAAGGCTTAAGGCTCAAGGCTCAAGGCGTAAGGCTCAAGGTCAAGGCGCAAGGACAAGAATCAAGGCTCAAGGCACAAGGCTCAAGGTCAAGGCTCAAGGCTCAAGGCTCAAGGCTCAAGGCTCAAGGCTCAAGGCTCAAGGCTCCAGTCTCAAGGCTCAAGGCTCACGGCTCGATATTCAAGGCTCAAGGCTCAAGGCTCAAGGCTCAAGGCTCAAGGCTCAAGTCTCAAGGCTCAAGGCTCAAGGGTAAAGAGTCAAGGCTCAAGTCTCATGTTTTAAGGCTCAAGGCTCAAGGCGCATGGCTCAAGGCTCAAGGTTCAAGGCTCAAGGCTCAAGGCTCAAGGCTTGAGGCTCAAGGCTCAAGGCTCAAGGCGTAAGGCTCAAGGTCAAGGCGCAAGGGCAAGAATCAAGGCTCAAGGATCAACGCACAAGGCTCAAGGCCAAGGCTCAAGGCTCAAGGCTCAAGTCTCAAGGCTCAAGGCTCAAGGCTCAAGTCTCAAGGCTCATGGCTCAAGGCTAAAGGCTCAAGGCTCCAGGCTCAAGGCTCAAGACGCAAGGCTCAAGGCGCAAGGGTAAAGAGTCAAGGCTCAAGTCTCATGTTTTAAGGCTCAAGGCGCATGGCTCAAGGCTCAAGGCTCACGGCTAGAGGATAAAGGCTCAAGGTTTAAGGCTCAAGGCTCAAGGCGCAAGGCTCAAGGTCAAGGCGCAAGGGCAAGAATCAAGGCTCAAGGCTCAAGGCACAAGGCACAAGGCTCAAGGCTCAAGGCTCAAGGCTCAAGGCTCAAGGCTCAAGGCTCAACGCTCAAGGCTCAAGACTCAAGTCTCAAGGCTCAAGGCTCTAGGCTAAAAGCTCGAGGCTCGAGGCTCAAGGCTCCAGGCTCAAAGGCTCAAGGCTCCAGGCTCCAGGCTCTAGGCTAAAGGCTCCAGGCTCCAGGCTCAAGGCTCCTGGCTCAAGGCTCCAGGCTCAAAGGCTCAAGGCTCAAGCCTCCAGGCTCGAGACTCAAGGCTCAAGGCTCAAGGCTCAAGCCTCAAGGCTCCAGGCTCAAGGCTCAAGCCTCAAGGCTCCAGGCTCAAGACTCGTGGCTGGAGGCTCAACGCTACAGGCTCAAGGTTCAAGGCTCAAGGCTCAAGGCTCAAGGCTCAAGGCTCAAGGCTCAAGGCGCATGGCTCAAGGCTCAAGGCTCAAGGCTAGAGGATCAAGGCTCAAGGCTTAAGGCTCAAGGCTCAAGGCGCAAGGCTCAAGGTCAAGGCGCAAGGGCAAGAATCAAGGCTCAAGGCACAAGGCTCAAGGCTCAAGGCTCAAGGCTCAAGGCTCAAGGATCAATGCTCAAGGCTCAAGGCTCAAGGCTCAAGGCTCAAGGCTTAAGGCTCAAGGCTCAAGGCTCAAGGCTCAAGGTTCCAGGCTCAAGGCTCAAGGCTCAAGGTTCTAGGCTCAAGGCTTAAGGCTCAAGGATCAAGGGTCAACGCTCAAGGCTCGAAGCTCGAGGCTAATGGCTCGAGGCTCAAGGCTCCAGGCTTAAAGGCTCAAGGCTAAAGGCTCCAGGCTCAAGGCTCAAGGCTCAACGCTCAACGCTCAACGGCCAACGCTCAAGGGTAAAGGGTCAAGGCTCAAGATTTAAGGCTCAAGGCTCAAGGCTCAAGCCTCAAGGTTCAAGGAACAAGGCTCAAGGCTCCAGGCTCAAGGCTCCAGCCTCAAGGCTCAAGGCTAAAGGCTTAAGGCTCAAGGCTCAAGGCTCAAGGCTCAAGGGTCATGGCTCAAGGCTCAAGGCTCAAGGCTCAAGGCTCAAGGCTTAAGGCTCAAGGCTCAAGGCTCAAGGGTCAAGGCTCAAGGCTCAAGGCTCAAGGCACAAGGCTCAAGACGCAAGGCTCAAGGCGCAAGGGTAAAGAGTCAAGGCTCAAGTCTCATGTTTTAATGCTCAAGGCTCAAGGCGCATGGCTCAAGGCTCAAGGCTCAAGGCTCAAGGCTAGAGGATCAAGGCTCAAGGCTTAAGGCTCAAGGCTCAAGGCGTAAGGCTCAAGGTCAAGGCGCAAGGACAAGAATCAAGGCTCAAGGCTCAAGGCACAAGGCTCAAGGCCAAGGCTCAAGGCTCAAGGCTCAAGGCTCAAGGCTCAAGGCTCAAGGCTCAAGTCTCAAGGCTCAAGGCTCAAGGCTCAAGGCTCAAGGCTCAAGGCTCAAGGCTCCAGTCTCAAGGCTCAAGGCTCACGGCTCGATATTCAAGGCTCAAGGCTCAAGGCTCAAGGCTCAAGGCTCAAGGCTCAAGGCTCAAGGGTAAAGAGTCAAGGCCCAAGTCTCATGTTTTAAGGCTCAAGGCTCAAGGCGCATGGCTCAAGGCTCAAGGCTCAAGGCTCAAGGCTTAAGGCTCAAGGCTCAAGGCTCAAGGCGTAAGGCTCAAGGTCAAGGCGCAAGGGCAAGAATCAAGGCTCAAGGCTCAAGGCACAAGGCTCAAGGCCAAGGCTTAAGGCTCAAGGCTCAAGTCTCAAGGCTCAAGGCTCAAGGCTCAAGTCTCAAGGCTCATGGATAATGGCTAAAGGCTCAAGGCTCCAGGCTCAAGGCTCAAGGCTCACGGCTCGATATTCAAGGCTCAAGGCTCAAGGCTCAAGGATCCAGAGTCAAGGCTCAAGGCTCAAGGCTCAAGGCTTAAGGCTCAAGGCTCAAGGCTCAAGGCTCAAGGCTCAAGGCTCAAGGCTCAAGGCTCAAGGCTCAAGGCTCAAGGTTCCAGGTTCTAGGCTCAAGGCTTAAGGCTCAAGGATAGAGGCTCAAGGTTCAAGGCTCAAGGGTTAACGCTCAAGGCTCAAGGGTCAACGCTCAAGGCTCGAAGCTCGAGGCTCGAGGCTCATGGCACAAGGCTCCAGGCTCAAGGCTCCAGGCTCAAGGCTCAACGCTCAAGGCTCAACGCTCAACGGCCAACGCTCAAGGGTAAAGGGTCAAGGCTCAAGATTTAAGGCTCAAGGCTCAAGGCTCAAGGCTCAAGCCTCAAGGTTCAAGGAACAAGGCTCAAAGCTCAAGGCTCAAGGCTCAAGGCACAAGGCTCAAGGCTCAAGGCTCAAGGCTCAAGGCTCAAGGCTCAACGCTAAAGGGTCAAGGGTGAACGTTGAAGGGTGAACGCTCAAGGGTCAAGACTCAAGGCTCAAGTTTCAAGGCTCAAGGCTCAAGGCTCAAGGCTTAAGGCTTAAGGTTCAAGGAACATAGCTCAAGGCTCAAGGCTGAAGGCTAAAGGCTCAAGGCTCAAGGCTCAAGGCTCAAGGCTCAAGGCTCAAGGCTCAAGGTTCGAGGCTCGAGGCTCGAGGCTCAAGGCTCAAGGCTCCAGGCTGGAGGCTTGATGCTCAAGGCTCAAGGCTCAAGATGCAAGGCTCAAGGCGCAAGGGTCAAGACTCAAGCCTGAAGTCTCAAGTTTCAAGTTTCAAGGCTCAAGGCTCAAGGCTCAAGGCTCAAGGCTCAAGGCTCAAGGCTCAAGGCTCAAGGCTCAAGGCTCAAGGCTCAAGGTTCGAGGTTCGAGGCTCGAGGTTCAAGGTTCGAGGCTTGATGCTTGAGGCTCAAGGCTCAAGGCTCAAGGCTCAAGGCTTAAGATGTATGGCTCAAGGCGCAAGGGTCAAGAGTCAAGCCTCAAGTCTCAAGTTTCAAGGCTCAAAGCTCATGGCTCAAGGCTCAAGGCTCAACGCCCAAGGGTCAGGGCTCAACGCTAGAGGATCAAGGCTCAAGGCCCAAGGCTCAAGGCCAAAGGCTCAAGGATCAAGGCTCAAGGCTCAAGGCTCAAGGCTCAAGGCTCAAGGCTCAAGGCTCAAGGCTCAAGGCTCAAGGCTCAAGGCTCAAGGCTTAAGGCTCAAGGCTCAAGGCTCAAGGCTCAAGGCACACGGCTCAAGGCTCAGGGCCAAGGATGAAGACTAAACGCTCAAGGCTCGAGGCTCATGGCTCAAGGTTCAAGGTTCAAGGTTCGAGGCTCGAGGCTCAGGGCTCAAGGCTCAAGGCTCAAGGCTCGAGGCTTGAGGCTCGATGCTCAAGGCTCAAGGCTCAAGGCTCAAGATACAAGGCTCAAGGCGCAAGGGTCAAGACTCAAGCCTTAAGAGTCAAGTTTCAAGGCTCAAGGCACAAGGCTCAAGGCTCATGGCTCAAGGCTCAAGGCTAGAGGATCAAGGCTCAAGGGTCAAGGCTCATGGCTCAAGGCTCAAGGCTTAAGGCTCAAGGGTCAAGGCTCAAGACTCAAGGCTCAAGACTTAAGGCTTAAGACTCAAGGCTCAAGACTCAAGGCTCAAGGCTCAACGCTAGAGGATCAAGGCTCAAGGCTCAAGGTATAGGTGCAAGCCGCAAGGCGCAAGGGCAGGAATCAAGGCTCAAGGCTCAAAGCTCAAGGCTCAAGGCTCAAGGCTCAATGCTCAAGGTTCAAGGCTCAACGCTCAATGCTCAAGGGTAAGGCTCAAGGCTCAAGTTTCAAGGCTCAAGGCTTAAAGGCGCAAGGCTCAAGGCTCAAGGCTCAAGGCTAAGGCTTAAGGCTCAAGGCTTAAGGCTCAAGGCTCAAGGCTCAAGGCTCAAGGCTCAAGGCTCGAGGTTCGAGGCTCGAGGCTCGAGGCTTAAGGCTCAAGGCTTAAGATGCAAGGCTCAAGGCGCAAGGGTCAAGAGTCAAGCCTCAAGTCTCAAGTTTCAAGGCTCAAAGCTCATGGTTCAAGGCTCAAGGCTCAAGGCTCAACGCTCAACGTTCAAGGGTCAGGGCTCAACGCTAGAGGATCAAGGCTCAAGGCTCAAGGCTCAAGGCCAAAGGCTTAAGGCTGAACAATCAAGGCTCAACGCTCAAGGGTCAAGGCTCAAGGCACAAGGCTCAAGGCGCAAGGGTCAAGAGTGAAGGCTCAAGTCTCAAGTTTCAAGGCTCAAGGCTCAAGGATCAAGTATCAAGGATTAAGGGTCAATGCTCAAGGGTCAAGGCTCAACACTCAGGGCTCAAGGCTCAAGGCTAAAGGCTCATTGCTCAAGGCTCAAGGCTCAAGGCTCAAGGCTCAAGGTTCAAGGTTCGAGGCTCGAGGCTTGAGGCTCAAGGCTTAAGATGCAAGGCTCAAGGCGCAAGGCTCAAGAGTCAAACCTCAAGTCTCAAGTTTCAAGGCTCAAAGCTCATGGCTCAAGGCTCAAGGCTCAACGCTCAACGCCTAAGGGTCAGGGCTCAACACTAGAGGATCAAGGCTCAAGGCTCAAGGCTCAAGGACAAAGGGCTTAAGGATCAAGGCTCAAGGCTCAAGGCTCAAGTCTCAAGGCACAAGGCTCAAGGCGCAAGGGTCACGAGTGAAGGCTCAAGTCTCAAGTTTCAAGGCTCAAGGCTCAAGGCTCAAGGCTCAAGGCTCAAGGCTCAAGGCTCAAGGCTCAAAGTTCAAGGATCAAGGATTAAGGGTCAATGCTCAAGGGTCAAGGCTCAACACTCAAGGCTCAAGGCTCAAGGCTCAAGGGTCAAGGCTCAACATTCAAGGCTCAAGGCGCAAGGGTCACGAGTGAAGGCTCAAGGCTCAAAGTTCAAGGATCAAGGCCCAGGGGCTCAAGGCCAGAGGCTCAAGGCCAGAGGCTTAAGGTTCAAGGCACAAGGCTCAAGGCTCAAGGCTCAAGGCTCAAGGCTCAAGGCTCAAGGCTCAAGGCTCAAGGCTCCAGGCTCAAGGCTCAAGGCCAGGGGCTTAAGGCCAGAGGCTTAAGGCTCAAGGCACAAGGCTCAAGGCTCAAGGCTCAAGGCTCAAGGCACAAGGCACAAGGCTCAAGGCTCAAGGCTCAAGGATCAAGGCTCAAGGCTCAAGGCTCAAGGCTCAAGGCTCAATGCTCAAGGCTCAAGGCTCAACGGTCATGGCTCAAAGCTCAATCATCAAGGCTCAGGGCTCAAGGATGAAGACTTAACGCTCAAGGCTCGAGGCTCGAGGCCCAAGGGTCAAGGGTCAAGGCTCAAGGCTCAAGGCTCAATGGTCAATGCTCAAGGGTCAAGGCTCAAGGCTCAAGGGTCAAGGGTTAAGGCTCAAGGGACATGTCTCAAGGCTCAAGGCTCAAGGCTCAAGGCTCAAGGCTCCACAAGGCTCAAGGTTCAAGGCTCAAGACTCAAGGCTCAAAGCTCAAGGCTCCAGGCTCAAGGCTCAAGGTTCGAGGTTCGAGGCTCCAGGCTCAAGGCTCGAGGCTCAAGGCTCGAGGCTCAAGGCTCAAGACTTAAGGCTTAAGACTCAAGGCTCAAGGTAAAGGTGCAAGCCGCAAGGCGCAAGGCTCAAGACTTAAGGCTTAAGACTCAAGGCTCCAGAATCAAGGCTCAAGGCTCAAAGCTCAAGGCTCAAGGCTCAAGGTTCAAGGCTCAACGCTCAATGCTCAAGGGTAAGGCTCAAGGCTCAAGTTTCAAGGCTCAAGGCTTAAGGCTCAAGGCTCAAGGCTCAAGGCTCAAGGTTCAAGGAACAAGGCTCAAGGCTCAATGGTCAATGCTCAAGGGTAAATGCTCAAGGGTCAAGGCTCAAGGCTCAGGGGTCAAGGGTCAAGGCTCAAGGGACATGTCTCAAGGCTCAAGGCTCAAGGCTCAAGGCTCCACAAGGCTCAAGGTTCAAGGCTCAAGACTCATGGCTCAAAGCTCAAGGCTCAAGGCTCAAGGCTCAAGGTTCAAGGTTCGAGGTTCGAGGCTCCAGGCTCAAGGCTCGAGGCTCAAGGCTCCAGGCTCAAGGCTCAAGACTTAAGGCTTAAGACTCAAGGGTCAAGACTCAAGGCTCAAGGTAAAGGTGCAAGCCGCAAGGCGCAAGGGCAAGAATCAAGGCTCAAGGCTCAAAGCTCAAGGCTCAAGGCTCAAGGTTCAAGGCTTAACGCTCAATGCTCAAGGGTAAGGCTCAAGGCTCAAGTTTCAAGGCTCAAGGCTTAAGGCTCAAGGCTCAAGGCTCAAGGGTCAAGGCTCAAGGTTCAAGGAACAAGGCTCAAGGCTCAAGGCTCAAGGCTCAAGGCTCAAGGCTCAACGCTCAAGGCTCAAGGCTCCAGGCTCCAGGCTCAAGGCTCAAGGCTCAAGGCACAAGGCTCAAGGGTCAAGGCTCAATGGTCAATGCACAAGGGTAAATGCTCAAGGGTCAAGGCTCAAAGCTCAAGGCTCAAGGGTCAAGGCTCAAGGGACAAGTCTCAAGGCTCAAGGCTCAAGGCTCAAGGATCAAGGCTCGAGGCTCAAGGGTCAAGGCTCAAGGGTCAAGGCTCAGGGCTCAAGGTTCAAGGTTCGAGGCTCGAGGCTCAGGGCTCAAGGCTCAAGGCTCAAGGCTCAAGGCTCGAGGCTTGAGGCTCGATGCTCAAGGCTCAAGGCTCAAGGCTCAAGATACAAGGCTCAAGGCGCAAGGGTCAAGACTCAAGCCTTAAGAGTCAAGTTTCAAGGCTCAAGGCACAAGGCTCAAGGCTCATGGCTCAAGGCTCAAGGCTAGAGGATCAAGGCTCAAGGGTCAAGGCTCATGGCTCAAGGCTCAAGGCTTAAGGCTCAAGGGTCAAGGCTCAAGACTCAAGGCTCAAGACTTAAGGCTTAAGACTCAAGGCTCAAGACTCAAGGCTCAAGGCTCAACGCTAGAGGATCAAGGCTCAAGGCTCAAGGTATAGGTGCAAGCCGCAAGGCGCAAGGGCAAGAATCAAGGCTCAAGGCTCAAAGCTCAAGGCTCAAGGCTCAAGGCTCAATGCTCAAGGTTCAAGGCTCAACGCTCAATGCTCAAGGGTAAGGCTCAAGCCTCAAGTTTCAAGGCTCAAGGCTTAAAGGCTCAAGGCTCAAGGCTCAAGGCTTAAGGCTAAGGCTTAAGGCTCAAGGCTCAAGGCTCAAGGCTCAAGGCTCAAGGCTCAAGGCTCAAGGCTCAAGGCTCAAGGCTCAAGGCTCAAGGCTCAAGGCTCGAGGTTCGAGGCTCGAGGCTCGAGGCTTAAGGCTCAAGGCTCAAGGCTTAAGATGCAAGGCTCAAGGCACAAGGGTCAAGAGTCAAGCCTCAAGTCTCAAGTTTCAAGGCTCAAAGCTCATGGTTCAAGGCTCAAGGCTCAAGGCTTAACGCTCAACGTTCAAGGGTCAGGGCTCAACGCTAGAGGATCAAGGCTCAAGGCTCAAGGCCAAAGGCTTAAGGATGAACAATCAAGGCTCAAGTCTTAAGGCTCAAGGCTCAAGGCTCAAGTCTCAAGGCACAAGGCTCAAGGCGCAAGGGTCAAGAGTGAAGGCTTAAGTCTCAAGTTTCAAGGCTCAAGGCTCAAGGATCAAGGATCAAGGATTAAGGGTCAATGCTCAAGGGTCAAGGCTCAACACTCAGGGCTCAAGGCTCAAGGCTAAAGGCTCATTGCTCAAGGCTCAAGGCTCAAGGCTCAAGGTTCAAGGTTCGAGGCTCGAGGCTTGAGGCTCAAGGCTTAAGATGCAAGGCTCAAGGCGCAAGGCTCAAGAGTCAAACCTCAACGCCCAAGGGTCAGGGCTCAACGCTAGAGGATCAAGGCTCAAGGATCAAGGCTCAAGGCTCAAGGACAAAGGGCTTAAGGATCAAGGCTCAAGGCTCAAGTCTCAAGGCACAAGGCTCAAGGCGCAAGGGTCACGAGTGAAGGCTCAAGTCTCAAGTTTCAAGGCTCAAGGCTCAAGGCTCAAGGCTCAAGGCTCAAAGTTCAAGGATCAAGGATTAAGGGTCAGTGCTCAAGGGTCAAGGCTCAACACTCAAGGCTCAAGGCTAAAGGCTCATTGCTCAAGGCTCAAGGCTCAAGGCTCAAGGCTCAAGGCTCAAGGCTCAAGGCTCAAGGCTCAAGGCTTAAGGCTCAAGGCCAGGGGCTCAAGGCTGGCTTAAGGTTCAAGGCACAAGGCTCAAGGCTCAAGGCTCAAGGCTCAAGACTCCAGGCTCAAGGCTCAAGGCCAGGGGCTCAAGGCCAGAGGCTTAAGGCTCAAGGCACAAGGCTCAAGGCTCAAGGCTCAAGGCTCAAGGCACAAGGCACAAGGCTCAAGGCTCAAGGCTCAAGGCTCAAGGATCAAGGCTCAAGGCTCAAGGCTCAAGGCTCAAGGCTCAAGGCTCAAGGCTCAAGGCTCAAGGCTCAAGGCTCAAGGCTTAAGGCTCAAGGCTCAACGCTCATGGCTCAAGGCTCAAGGATCAAGGCTCAAGGATGAAGACTAAACGCTCAAGGCTCGAGGCTCGAGGCTCGAGGCCCAAGGGTCAAGGGTCAAGGTCTCAAGGCTCAATGGTCAATGCTCAAGGGTCAAGGCTCAAGGCTCAAGGGTCAAGGGTCAAGGCTCAAGGGACATGTCTCAAGGCTCAAGGCTCAAGGCTCAAGGCTCAAGGCTCCACAAGGCTCAAGGTTCAAGGCTCAAGACTCAAGGCTCAAAGCTCAAGGCTCAAGGCTCAAGGCTCAAGGTTCAAGGTTCGAGGTTCGAGGCTCCAGGCTCAAGGCTCGAGGCTCAAGGCTCCAGGCTCAAGGCTCAAGGCTTAAGGCTTAAGACTCAAGGCTCCAGACTCAAGGCTCAAGGTAAAGGTGCAAGCCGCAAGGCGCAAGGGCAAGAATCAAGGCTCAAGGCTCAAAGCTCAAGGCTCAAGGCTCAACGCTCAATGCTCAAGGGTAAGGCTCAAGGCTCATGTTTCAAGGCTCAAGGCTTAAGGCTCAAGGCTCAAGGCTCAAGGCTCAAGGATCAAGGCTCAAGGTTCAAGGAACAAGGCTCAAGGCTCAATGGTCAATGCTCAAGGGTAAATGCTCAAGGGTCAAGGCTCAAGGCTCAAGGGTCAAGGGTCAAGGCTCAAGGGACATGTCTCAAGGCTCAAGGCTCAAGGCTCAAGGCTCCACAAGGCTCAAGGTTCAAGGCTCAAGACTCAAGGCTCAAAGCTCAAGGCTCAAGGCTCAAGGTTCAAGGTTCGAGGTTCGAGGCTCCAGGCTCAAGGCTCGAGGCTCAAGGCTCCAGGCTCAAGGCTCAAGACTTAAGGCTTAAGACTCAAGGCTCGAGACACAAGGCTCAAGGTAAAGGTGCAAGCCGCAAGGCGCAAGGGCAAGAATCAAGGCTCAAGGCTCAAAGCTCAAGGCTCAAGGCTCAAGGTTCAAGGCTTAACGCTCAATGCTCAAGGGTAAGGCTCAAGGCTCAAGTTTCAAGGCTCAAGGCTTAAGGCTCAAGGCTCAAGGCTCAAGGCTCAAGGTTCAAGGAACAAGGCTCAAGGCTCAAGGCTCAAGGCTCAAGGTTCAAGGCTCAAGGCTCAAGGCTCAAGGCTCCAGGCTCAAGGCTCAAGGCACAAGGCTCAAGGGTCAAGGCTCAATGGTCAATGCTCAAGGGTAAATGCTCAAGGGTCAAGGCTCAAGGCTCAAGGCTCAAGGGTCAAGGCTCAAGGGACAAGTCTCAAGGCTCAAGGCTCAAGGCTCCAGGCTCGAGGCTCGATGCTCAAGGCTCAAGGCTCAAGGCTCAAGATACAAGGCTCAAGGCGCAAGGGTAAAGACTCAAGCCTTAAGTCTCAAGTTTCAAGGCTCAAGGCTCAAGGCTCGAGGCTCAAGGTTCAAGGATCAAGGATTAAGGGTCAATGCTCAAGGGTCAAGGCTCAACACTCAAGGCTCAAGGCTCAAGGCTAAAGGCTCATTGCTCAAGGCTCAAGGCTCAAGGCTCAAGGCTCAAGGCTCAAGGCTCAAGGCTCAAGGCCAGGGGCTCATGGCCAGAGGCTCAAGGCCAGAGGCTTAAGGTTCAAGGCACAAGGCTCAAGGCTCAAGGCTCAAGGCTCAAGGCTCAAGGCTCAAGGCTCAAGGCTCAAGGCTCAAGGCTCAAGGCTCAAGGCTCAAGGCTCCAGGCTCAAGGCTCAAGGCCAGGGGCTCAAGGCCAGAGGCTTAAGGCTCAAGGCACAAGGCTCAAGGCTCAAGGCTCAAGGCTCAAGGCTCAAGGCTCAAGGATCAAGGCTCAAGGCTCAAGGCTCAAGGCTCAAGGCTCAAAGCTCATGGCTCAAGGCTCAAGGATCAAGGCTCAGGGCTCAAGGATGAAGACTAAACGCTCAAGGCTCGAGACTCGAGGCTCGAGGCCCAAGGGTCAAGGGTCAAGGCTCAAGGCTCAATGGTCAATGCTCAAGGGTAAATGCTCAAGGGTCAAGGCTCAAGGCTCAATGGTCAATGGTCAAGGCTCAAGGGACATGTCTCAAGGCTCAAGGCTCAAGGGTCAAGGCTCAAGGGTCAAGGCTCCACAAGGCTCAAGGTTCAAGGCTCAAGACTCAAGGCTCAAAGCTCAAGGCTCAAGGCTCAAGGCTCAAGGTTCAAGGTTCGAGGTTCGAGGCTCCAGGCTCAAGGCTTGAGGCTCAAGGCTCCAGGCTTAAGGCTCAAGACTTAAGGCTTAAGACTCAAGGCTCAAGACTCAAGGCTCAAGGTAAAGGTGCAAGCCGCAAGGCGCAAGGGCAAGAATCAAGGCTCAAGGCTCAAAGCTCAAGGCTCAAGGCTCAAGGTTCAAGGCTCAACGCTCAATGCTCAAGGGTAAGGCTCAAGGCTCAAGTTTCAAGGCTCAAGGCTTAAGGCTCAAGGCTCAAGGCTCAAGGCTCAAGGAACAAGGCTCAAGGCTCAATGGTCAATGCTCAAGGGTAAATGCTCAAGGGTCAAGGCTCAAGGCTCAAGGGTCAAGGGTCAAGGCTCAAGGGACATGTCTCAAGGCTCAAGGCTCAAGGTTCAAGGAACAAGGCTCAAGGCTCAATGGTCAATGCTCAAGGGTAAATGCTCAAGGGTCAAGGCTCAAGGCTCAAGGGTCAAGGGTCAAGGCTCAAGGGACATGTCTCAAGGCTCAAGGCTCAAGGCTCAAGGCTCCACAAGGCTCAAGGTTCAAGGCTCAAGACTCAAGGCTCAGAGCTCAAGGCTCAAGGCTCAAGGCTCAAGGTTCAAGGTTCGAGGTTCGAGGCTCCAGGCTCAAGGCTCCAGGCTCAAGGCTCAAGACTTAAGGCTTAAGACTCAAGGCTCAAGACTCAAGGCTCAAGGTAAAGGTGCAAGCCGCAAGGCGCAAGGGCAAGAATCAAGGCTCAAGGCTCAAAGCTCAAGGCTCAAGGCTCAAGGTTCAAGGCTCAACGCTCAATGCTCAAGGGTAAGGCTCAAGGCTCAAGTTTCAAGGCTCAAGGCTTAAGGCTCAAGGCTCAAGGCTCAAGGCTCAAGGCTCAAGGTTCAAGGAACAAGGCTCAAGGCTCAAGGCTCAAGGCTCAAGGCTCAAGGCTCAAGGCTCAAGGCTTAAGGCTCAAGGCTCCAGGCTCAAGGCTCAAGGCTCAAGGCACAAGGCTCAAGGGTCAAGGCTCAATGGTCAATGCTCAAGGGTAAATGCTCAAGGGTCAAGGCTCAAGGCTCAAGGCTCAAGGGTCAAGGCTCAAGGGACAAGTCTCAAGGCTCAAGGCTCCAGGCTCGAGGCTCGATGCTCAAGGCTCAAGGCTCAAGGCTCAAGATACAAGGCTCAAGGCGCAAGGGTAAAGACTCAAGCCTTAAGTCTCAAGTTTCAAGGCTCAAGGCTCAAGGCTCGAGGCTCAAGGCTCAAGGCTCCAGGCTCAAGGCTCAAGGCTCAAGGCACAAGGCTCAAGGGTCAAGGCTCAATGGTCAATGCTCAAGGGTAAATGCTCTAGGGTCGAGGCTCAAGCCTCAATGCTCAAGGGTCAAGGCTCAAGGGACAAGTCTCAAGGCTCAAGGCTCAAGGCTCAAGGTTCAAGGTTCGAGGCTCCAGGCTCGAGGCTCCAGGCTCAAGGCTCAAGGCTCCAGGCTCCAGGCTCGATGCTCAAGGCTCAAGGCTCAAGGCTCAAGATGCAAGGCTCAAGGCGCAAGGGTCAAGACTCAAGCCTTAAGTCTCAAGGCTCAAGGCTCAAGGCTCAAGGCTCAAAGCTCAAGGCTCATGGCTCAAGGCTCAAGGGTCAAGGCTAGAGGATCAAGGCTCAAGGGTCAAGGCTTAAGGCTCAAGGGTCAAGGCTCAAGACTTAAGGCTTAAGACTCAAGGCTCAAGACTCAAGGCTCCAGGCTCAACGCTAGAGGATCAAGGCTCAAGGCTAAAGGCTCAAGGTAAAGGTGCAAGCCGCAAGGCGCAAGGGCAAGAATCAAGGCTCAAGGCTCATAGCTTAAGGCTCAAGGCTCAAGGTTCAACGCTCAACGCTCAACGCTCAATGCTCAAGGGTAAGGCTAAAGGCTCAAGGCTCACGGCTCAAGGCTCAAGGTTCACGGCTCAAGGCTCAAGGTTCAAGGAACAAGGCTCAAGGCTCACGGCTCAAGGCTCAAGGCTCAAGGCTCAAGG
Source organism: Calendula officinalis (assembly GCA_963853835.1). Lineage (NCBI taxonomy): Eukaryota > Viridiplantae > Streptophyta > Magnoliopsida > Asterales > Asteraceae > Calendula > Calendula officinalis. Next base: position 46,682,860 of record OY970830.1, on the reverse strand, counting down.
CTCAAGGCTCAAGGCTCAAGGCTCAAGGCTCAAGGCTCAAGGCTCAAGGCTCAAGGCTCAAGGCTCAAGGCTCAAGGCTCAAGGCTCAAGGCTCAAGGCTCAAGGTTCAAGGCTCGAGGCTCGAGGCTTAAGGCTCAAGGCTCAAGGCTTAAGATGCAAGGCTCAAGGCGCAAGGGTCAAGAGTCAAGCCTCAAGTCTCAAGTTTCAAGGCTCAAAGGTCATGGTTCAAGGCTCAAGTCTCAAGGCTCAACGCTCAATGCTCAAGGGTCAGGGCTCAACGCTAGAGGATCAAGGCTCAAGGCTCAAGGCCAAAGGCTTATGGCTGAACGATCAAGGCTCAAGGCTCAAGTCTCAAGGCACAAGGCTCAAGGCGCAAGGGTCAAGAGTGAAGGCTCAAGTCTCAAGTTTCAAGGCTCCAGGCTCAAGGCTCAAGGCTCAAGGCTCAAGGCTCAAGGCTCAAGGCTCAAGGATCAAGGATTAAGGGTCAATGCTCAAGGGTCAAGACTCAACACTCAGGACTCAAGGCTCAAGTCTAAAGGCTCTTTGCTCAAGGCTCAAGCCTCAAGGCTCAAGGCTCAAGGCTCAAGGCTCAATGCTCAAGGCTCAAGGCCAGAGGCTTAAGGCTCGAGGCACAATGCTCAAGGCTCAAGGCTCAAGGGTCAAGGCTCAAGGCTCAAGGCTCAAGGCTCAAGGCTCAAGGCTCAAGGCTCAAGGCTCAAGGCTCAAGGCTCAAGGCTCAAGGCTCAAGGCTCAAGGCTCAAGGCTCAAGGCTCAGGGCTCAAGGATGAAGACTAAACGCTCAAGGCTCGAGGCTCGAGGCTCAAGGGTCAAGGCTCATGGCTCAAGGGTCAAGTCTTCAGGTTCAAGGGTCAAGGCTCAAGACTCAAGGCTCAAGACTCAAGGCTCAAGGCTCAACTCTAGAGGATCAAGGCTCAAGGCTCAAGGCTCAAGGTGCAAGGCTCAACGCTCAACGCTCAACGCTCAAGGGTAAGGCTAAAGGCTCAAGTTTCAAGTTTCAAGGCTCAAGGCTCAAGGCTCAAGGCTCAAGGTTCAAGGAACAAGGCTCAAGGCTCAAGGCTCAAGGCTCAAGGCTCAAGGCTCAAGGCACAAGGCTCAAGGATCAAGGCTCAAGGCTCAAGGCTCAAGGCTCAAGGCTCAAGGCTCAAGGCTCAAGGCTCAAGGCTCAAGTCTCTAGGCTCAAGGCTCAAGGCTCAAGGCTGAAAATTCAAGGCTCAAGGCTCAAGGCTCAGGACTCAAGGCTCAAGGATTAAGGCTCAAGGCTCGAGGCTCTAGTCTCAAGGCTCCATGCTCAAGGCTCAAGACGCATGGCTCAAGGCGCAAGGGTCAAGAGTCAAGGCTCAATTCTCAAGTTTCAAGGCTCAAGGCTCAAGGCTCAACGCTCAACGCTCAACGCTCAACGCTCAACGCTCAAGGATTAATGCTCAAGGCTCAAGGGTCAACGCTCAAGGCTCAAGGTTGAACGCTCAAGGGTCAAGGGTGAACGCTCAAGGGTGAACGCTCAAGGTTCAAGACTCAAGGCTCAAGTTTCAAGGCTCAAGGCTCAAGGCTCAAGGCTCAGGGCTCAAGGCTCAAGGCTCAAGGCTCAAGGCTCAAGGCTCAAGGCTCAAGGCTCAAGGCTCTAGGCTCAAGGCTCAAGGCTGAAAATTCAAGGCTTAAGGCTCAAGGCTCAGGACTCAAGGCTCAAGGATTAAGGTTCAAGGCTCGAGGCTCGAGGCTCTAGTCTCAAGGCTCCATGCTCAAGGCTCAAGACGCATGGCTCAAGGCGCAAGGGTCAAGAGTCAAGGCTCAATTCTCAAGTTTCAAGGCTCAAGGCTCAAGGCTCAACGCTCAACGCTCAAGGCTCAAGGCTCAAGGATTAATGCTCAAGGCTCAAGGCTCAAGGGTCAACGCTCAAGGCTCAAGGGTGAACGCTCAAGGGTCAAGGGTGAACGCTCAAGGGTGAACGCTCAAGGTTCAAGACTCAAGGCTCAAGTTTCAAGGCTCAAGACTCAAGGCTCAAGGCTCAGGGCTTAAGGCTCAAGGTTCAAGGAACAAGGCTCGAGGCTCAAGGCTCAAGGCTCAAGGCTCAAGGGCAGAGGCTCAAGGCCAGAGGCTTAAGGCTCAAGGCACAAGGCTCAAAGGCTCAAGGATCAAGGCTCAAGGCTCAACGCTCAAGGCTCAAGGCTCAAGGCTCAAGTCTCAAGGCTCAAGGCTCAAGGCTCAAGGTTCAAGGTTCGAGGCTCGAGGCTCGAGGTTCAAGGCTCAAGGCTCAAGGCTTAAGATGCAAGGCTCAAGGCGCAAGTGTCAAGAGTCAAGCCTCAAGTCTCAAGTTTGAACGCTCAAGGGTCAAGGGTGAACGCTCAAGGGTGAACGCTCAAGGTTCAAGACTCAAGGCTCAAGTATCAAGGCTCAAGGCTCAAGGCTCAAGGCTCAGGGCTCAAGGCTCAAGGCTCAAGGCTCAAGGCTCAAGGCTCAAGGCTCAAGGCTCAAGGCTCAAGGCTCTAGGCTCAAGGCTCAAGGCTGAAAATTCAAGGCTTAAGGCTCAAGGCTCAGGACTCAAGGCTCAAGGATTAAGGTTCAAGGCTCGAGGCTCGAGGCTCTAGTCTCAAGGCTCCATGCTCAAGGCTCAAGACGCATGGCTCAAGGCGCAAGGGTCAAGAGTCAAGGCTCAATTCTCAAGTTTCAAGGCTCAAGGCTCAAGGCTCAACGCTCAACGCTCAAGGCTCAAGGCTCAAGGATTAATGCTCAAGGCTCAAGGCTCAAGGGTCAACGCTCAAGGCTCAAGGGTGAACGCTCAAGGGTCAAGGGTGAACGCTCAAGGGTGAACGCTCAAGGTTCAAGACTCAAGGCTCAAGTTTCAAGGCTCAAGACTCAAGGCTCAAGGCTCAGGGCTTAAGGCTCAAGGTTCAAGGAACAAGGCTCGAGGCTCAAGGCTCAAGGCTCAAGGCTCAAGGGCAGAGGCTCAAGGCCAGAGGCTTAAGGCTCAAGGCACAAGGCTCAAAGGCTCAAGGATCAAGGCTCAACGCTCAAATCTCAAGGCTCAAGGCTCAAGTGTCAAGGCTCAAGGCTCAAGGCTCAAGGTTCAAGGTTCGAGGCTCGAGGCTCGAGGTTCAAGGCTCAAGGCTAAAGGCTTAAGATTCAAGGCTCAAGGCGCAAGTGTCAAGAGTCAAGCCTCAAGTCTCAAGTTTCAAGGCTCAAAGCTCATGGCTCAAGGCTCAAGGCTCAAGGCTCAACGCTCAAGGGTCAGGGCTCAATGCTAGAGGATCAAGGCTCAAGGCTCAAGGCTCAAGGCCAAAGGCTTAAGGCTCAAGTATCAAGGCTCAAGGCTCAAGTCTCAAGGCACAAGGCTCAAGGCGCAAGGGTCAAGAGTGAAGGCTCAAGTCTCAAATTTCAAGCCTCAAGGCTCAAAGCTCAAGGCTCATGGCTCAAGGCTCAAGGCTCAAGGCTCAAGGCTCAAGGCTCAAGGCACAAGGCTCAAGGCTCAAGGCTCATGGCTAGAGGATCAAGGCTCAAGGCTTAAGGCTCAAGGCTCAAGGCTCAAGACTCAAGGCTCAAGACTTAAGGCTTAAGACTCAAGGCTCAAGACTCAAGGCTCCAGGATCAACTCTAGAGGATCAAGGCTCAAGGCTCAAGGCTCAAGGTAAAGGTGCAAGCCGCAAGGCGCAAGGGCAAGAATCAAGGCTCAAGGCTCATAGCTTAAGGCTCAAGGCTCAAGGCTCAAGGTTCAAGGCTCAACGCTCAACGCTCAACGCTCAATGCTCAAGGGTAAGGCTAAAGGCTCAAGTTTCAAGGCTCAAGGCTTAAGGCTCAAGGCTCACGGCTCAAGGCTCAAGGTTTAAGGAACAAGGCTCAAGGCTCAAGGCTCAAGGCTCAAGGCTCAAGGCTCAAGGCTCAAGGCTCAAGGTTCGAGGCTCGAGGCTCGAGACTTAAGGCTCAAGGCTCAAGGCTTAAGATGCAAGGCTCCAGGCGCAAGGGTCAAGAGTCAAGCCTCAAGTCTCAAGTTTCAAGGCTCAAAGGTCATGGTTCAAGGCTCAAGGCTCAACGCTCAATGCTCAAGGCTCAACGCTCAACGCTGAAGGCCATAGGCTTAAGGCTGAACGATCAAGGCTCAAAGCTCAAGGCTCAAGTCTCAAGGCACAAGGCTCAAGGCGCAAGGGTCAAGAGTGAAGGCTCAAGTCTCAAGTTTCAAGGCTCAAGGCTCAAGGCTCAAGGGTCAAGGATCAAGGCTCAAGGATCAAGGCTCAAGTCTCAAGGATTAAGGGTCAATGCTCAAGGGTCAAGACTCAACACTCAGGGCTCAAGGCTCAAGGCTAAAGGCTCTTTGCTCAAGGCTCAAGCCTCATGGCTCAAGGCTCAAGGCTCAAGACTCAATGCTCAAGGCTCAAGGCCAGAGGCTCAAGGCCAGAGGCTTAAGGCTCGAGGCACAAGGCTCGAGGCTCAAGGCTCAAGGGTCAAGGCTCAAGGCTCAAGGCTCAAGGCTCAAGGCTCAAGGCTCAAGGCTCAAGGCTCAAGGCTCAAGGCTCAAGGCTCAAGGCTCAGGGCTCAAGGATGAAGACTAAACGCTCAAGGCTCGAGGCTCGAGGCTCAAGGGTCAAGGCTCATGGCTCAAGGCTCAAGTCTTTAGGTTCAAGGGTCAAGGCTCAAGACGCAAGGCTCAAGACTCAAGGCTCAAGGCTCAACGCTAGAGGATCAAGGCTCAAGGCTCAAGGTAAAGGTGCAAGCCGCAAGGCGCAAGGGCAAGGCTCAAGGCTCAAGGCTCAAGGCTCAAGGTGCAAGGCTCAACGCTCAACGCTCAATGCTCAAGGGTAAGGCTCAAGGCTCAAGTTTCAAGGCTCAAGGCTCAAGGCTCAAGGCTCAAGGCTCAAGGCGCAAGGTTCAAGGCTCAAGGTTCAAGGAACAAGGCTCAAGGCTCAAGGCTCAAGGCTCAAGGCTCAAGGCTCAAGGCTCAAGGCTCAAGGCTCAAGGCACAAGGCTCAAGGATCAAGGCTCAAGGCTCAAGGCTCAAGGGTCAAGGCTCAAGGGTCAAGGCTCAAGGATCAAGGATCAAGGCTCAAGGCTCAAGGCTCAAGACTCAAGGCTCAAGGATCAAGGATCAAGGCTTAAGGGTCAGTGCTCAAGGGTCAAGGCTCAACACTCAAGTCTCAAGGCTAATGGCTCAAGGCTCAAGGCTCAAGGCTCAAGGCTCAAGGCTCAAGGCTCAAGGCTAAAGGCTCAAGGCTCAAGACTCAAGGTTCAAGGCTCAAGGCTCAAGGCTCAAGGCTCAAGGCTCAAGGCTCAAGGCTCAAGGCTCAAGGCTCAAGGCTCAAGGCTCAAGGCTCAAGGCTCAAGGCTCAAGGCTCTAGGCTCAAGGCTCAAGGCTGAAAATTCAAGGCTTAAGGCTCAAGGCTCAGGACTCAAGGCTCAAGGATTAAGGTTCAAGGCTCGAGGCTCGAGGCTCTAGTCTCAAGGCTCCATGCTCAAGGCTCAAGACGCATGGCTCAAGGCGCAAGGGTCAAGAGTCAAGGCTCAATTCTCAAGTTTCAAGGCTCAAGGCTCAAGGCTCAACGCTCAACGCTCAAGGCTCAAGGCTCAAGGATTAATGCTCAAGGCTCAAGGCTCAAGGGTCAACGCTCAAGGCTCAAGGGTGAACGCTCAAGGGTCAAGGGTGAACGCTCAAGGGTGAACGCTCAAGGTTCAAGACTCAAGGCTCAAGTTTCAAGGCTCAAGACTCAAGGCTCAAGGCTCAGGGCTTAAGGCTCAAGGTTCAAGGAACAAGGCTCGAGGCTCAAGGCTCAAGGCTCAAGGCTCAAGGGCAGAGGCTCAAGGCCAGAGGCTTAAGGCTCAAGGCACAAGGCTCAAAGGCTCAAGGATCAAGGCTCAAGGCTCAACGCTCAAGGCTCAAGGCTCAAGGCTCAAGTCTCAAGGCTCAAGGCTCAAGGCTCAAGGTTCAAGGTTCGAGGCTCGAGGCTCGAGGTTCAAGGCTCAAGGCTCAAGGCTTAAGATGCAAGGCTCAAGGCGCAAGTGTCAAGAGTCAAGCCTCAAGTCTCAAGTTTCAAGGCTCAAAGCTCATGGCTCAAGGCTCAAGGCTCAACGCTCAAGGGTCAGGGCTCAACGCTAGAGGATCAAGGCTCAAGGCTCAAGGCTCAATGCCAAAGGCTTAAGGCTCAAGTATCAAGGCTCAAGGCTCAAGGCACAGGGCTCAAGGCGCAAGGGTCAAGAGTGAAGGCTCAAGTCTCAAATTTCAAGCCTCAAGGCTCAAAGTTCAAGGCTCATGGCTCAAGGCTCCAGGCTCAAGGCTCAAGGCTCAAGGCTCAAGGCTCAAGGCTCAAGGCTCAAAGCTCTAGGCTCAAGGCTCAAGGCTCAAGGCTCGAGGCTCAACGCTCAAGGCTCAAGGCTCAAGGATTAAGGCTCAAGGCTCAAGGGTTAAGGCTCAAGGCTCAAGGCTCAAGGCTCAAGGCTCAAGGCGCAAGGCTCAAGGCTCAAGGTTCAAGGAACAAGGCTCAAGGCTCAAGGCTCAAGGCTCAAGGCTCAAGGCTCAAGGCTCAAGGCTCAAGGCTCAAGGCACAAGGCTCAAGGATCAAGGCTCAAGGCTCAAGGCTCAAGGGTCAAGGCTCAAGGGTCAAGGCTCAAGGATCAAGGATCAAGGCTCAAGGCTCAAGGCTCAAGACTCAAGGCTCAAGGATCAAGGATCAAGGCTTAAGGGTCAGTGCTCAAGGGTCAAGGCTCAACACTCAAGTCTCAAGGCTAATGGCTCAAGGCTCAAGGCTCAAGGCTCAAGGCTCAAGGCTCAAGGCTCAAGGCTAAAGGCTCAAGGCTCAAGACTCAAGGTTCAAGGCTCAAAGCTCAAGGCTCAAGGCTCAAGGCTCAAGGCTCAAGGCTCAAGGCTCAAGGCTCAAGGCTCTAGGCTCAAGGCTCAAGGCTGAAAATTCAAGGCTTAAGGCTCAAGGCTCAGGACTCAAGGCTCAAGGATTAAGGTTCAAGGCTCGAGGCTCGAGGCTCTAGTCTCAAGGCTCCATGCTCAAGGCTCAAGACGCATGGCTCAAGGCGCAAGGGTCAAGAGTCAAGGCTCAATTCTCAAGTTTCAAGGCTCAAGGCTCAAGGCTCAACGCTCAACGCTCAAGGCTCAAGGCTCAAGGATTAATGCTCAAGGCTCAAGGCTCAAGGGTCAACGCTCAAGGCTCAAGGGTGAACGCTCAAGGGTCAAGGGTGAACGCTCAAGGGTGAACGCTCAAGGTTCAAGACTCAAGGCTCAAGTTTCAAGGCTCAAGACTCAAGGCTCAAGGCTCAGGGCTTAAGGCTCAAGGTTCAAGGAACAAGGCTCGAGGCTCAAGGCTCAAGGCTCAAGGCTCAAGGGCAGAGGCTCAAGGCCAGAGGCTTAAGGCTCAAGGCACAAGGCTCAAAGGCTCAAGGATCAAGGCTCAAGGCTCAACGCTCAAGGCTCAAGGCTCAAGGCTCAAGTCTCAAGGCTCAAGGCTCAAGGCTCAAGGTTCAAGGTTCGAGGCTCGAGGCTCGAGGTTCAAGGCTCAAGGCTCAAGGCTTAAGATGCAAGGCTCAAGGCGCAAGTGTCAAGAGTCAAGCCTCAAGTCTCAAGTTTCAAGGCTCAAAGCTCATGGCTCAAGGCTCAAGGCTCAACGCTCAAGGGTCAGGGCTCAACGCTAGAGGATCAAGGCTCAAGGCTCAAGGCTCAATGCCAAAGGCTTAAGGCTCAAGTATCAAGGCTCAAGGCTCAAGGCACAGGGCTCAAGGCGCAAGGGTCAAGAGTGAAGGCTCAAGTCTCAAATTTCAAGCCTCAAGGCTCAAAGTTCAAGGCTCATGGCTCAAGGCTCCAGGCTCAAGGCTCAAGGCTCAAGGCTCAAGGCTCAAGGCTCAAGGCTCAAAGCTCTAGGCTCAAGGCTCAAGGCTCAAGGCTCGAGGCTCAACGCTCAAGGCTCAAGGCTCAAGGATTAAGGCTCAAGGCTCAAGGGTTAACGCTCAAGGGTCAAGGGTGAACGCTCAAGGGGCAAGGGTGAACACTCAAGGGTGAACGCTCAAGGGTCAAGACTCAAGGCTCAAGTTTCAAGGCTCAAGGCTCAAGGCTCAAGGCTCAAGGTTCAAGGAACATAATGGTGATTTTAGGTTAAAACAAGAACCAAAACGCAGCGGAAAAGTTTAATCACCATAAACGGATCTAATATCGAATGACACAATTAAACTAAATATGAAATCAATGAGTTAGGAAGAACAATTCATACCCTTGAAGCCTTTGATCTTAATATTCGGTTTGTGAAGATGAACGAACGAAACCAAGGATTCCAAGTGGGAATTCCTCCAAAGCTAGTCCACACAACACCTTGTCTAGAACACCAATTGGGATGCTACTCCCTTGAAAAAAAATTAAAATCAAAACAATTGACTTGCACGTGACCCAAAATCAAAGAAGAATCTTTCTTCTTTTTTTTTTGTGCTTGTGCGTTTTTTTGGGAAAAGAATTCGACGCCACCCACTTCAACTTCTTGTTATGCGGCCGAATCCCTTTATCAAGAGGGAATTAGGGTTTTTAATTAGCTTGCCTAATTCTCTCTTGTTTCCTAATTGTATTTTACACTTAGGTCCCTTGCTTCTTTGTTCTTCTTTTTGGCACAACAACTAAGTTTCATACTTAACAATTTAACACAAAACTTTAATCGGTTAATTTATATAAATAATATAATTACACTAATTATATTACATATATCTAATGGTGTTTGGTGTATAAGTGTGTGACCCTTTAGGCTCACAAACAACTAGCCATATAACTATATGTTATACGCGTGAAGCATATTCCAACAGCTCCCACTTGCGCACGTGATAACATCAAGTAGTTATACAAGCAAACGTTAGAGTCTAGCAACCCGCCAATGCCCCTAGAAGTACATGAGGAGTTTCATAAAATCTTTGTTCAAAGTTTTTCGAGCAGTTATCCTTTTGTTACTGATACTATGTTGAATTTTAGACAAGGATTAATGTCAATCTAAAATTTCAACGATTCTATTTCTCGATCTATACATTGAAGTAGATTACCAAAACAAATCAAGATTCATCTTGATTACCTTTTGGGTGTGGCCACACATACATCTATTCAAAATCATCGAGGGGCCCAGTAGTATCTAATCCACTTACGTGGGGGAACAAATTCTTTATTGACTGCACGTGTCTGTCATATGCTTAATGACAAACCCGATAATGGTTGTTATAGCAGCCTTATTCAGGTCAGCGTTTAACCACATCAAAGTTTGCCCCTCTACATACACAAACCAACTTGCATCTCAAGTCAGAGGATAAGTGAAAAAGCCTTTGTGAGATTCACTTGTGACATAAATCCAGGAAGTGATTTCTCACAGGTTGGGTCAGTCCAATCGTGCATCGTTATGAACGACGTGTGAGTTTGATTTCATCATCCTTAGTCATACTAAGATAATGTCATCAATGCCCTTAGATTTGTCTTAATAATATTCCCATATTATTAATATGACAATGGACAATTTAGAATATAAAACGCAGTAAATATTCATGGATATAAACATGCAAATATAGAACACAGTAGATATTCATATAAAACGATCATATCAAATATATCATTTTATTCCAATAAAAAATTGCTCAATGTTCCATTATCCAAATACTAAAACAGACTACATGAGACTACTAGCTGGTCGAAGCCCAATGTTTCTAGCATGCTCATTATGTTTGGTGCATGACATTGGCTTCGTGAAGGGACCAGCTAAGTTGTCATCTGTATGAACTTTGAGCAAGCGTACATCTCCCATTAGGATCGCATCTCTAATGTAGTGAAGCTTCCTCCGATAATGTCTGGCGCCTTTCTGAACACCGGGTTCGTTGGCAATGATGATTGCACCTGTATTAGCACAGTACATATCCATAGGTCTTTCATTACTGGGGACAACTCCAAGCCCATATATGAATTTCCTCATCCAAACAGCTTCCATTGCAGCTTCAGTAGTTGCAATGTATTCAGCTTCTGTAGAAGACATATCGATAGTGCTCTACTTTGCACTCTTCCAATCAACAGCGCCTCCGTTCAAAACGAAAACATACCCCGTTTGAGATTTGGAATCATCTATATCAGTCTCAAAACTAGCATCAGAATAACAAGTGACGCTCAGTTCATCTTGACTTTCACCACCATAAACAAGAAACATATCTTTAGTATTCCTAAGATACTTCAGTATGTTCTTAACAGCAGTCCAGTGACTCTCACCTGGATTCTGTTGATATCGGCTTGTAAGGTTCTGAGAGAACGCTACATCATGTCTCGTGCACCGTACAGCATACATGATTGACCCTACTGCCAAGGCGTAGGGGACATCACGCATACGTTTCATCTCATCAGGTGAGGACGGTCCTTGAGTCTTACTCAAGTGTACATTGTGTTGCATAGGAAGGTTTCCACGTTTAGAAGCATCCATTCTAAACCGTTTTAGAATTTTATCAATGTACGCACTTTGACTTAGTCCAATTAACCGCTTTGATCTGTCTCGGTAGATCTTTATACCAAGTATATATGCCGCTTCCCCAAGATCCTTCATAGCAAAGCACTTCCCAAGCCAGGATTTGACATCTTGTAGCATTGGAATGTTATTTCCTATGAGTAGTATCTCATCGACATATAGGATTAGGAAGACGACAATGCTCCCACTAGCTCTCACATATACACATGGCTCGTCGGGATTCTGAGTAAAGCCAAACGTTTTGACTTCCTCATCGAATCTTTTGTTCCAACTTCTGGATGCTTGCTTTAGTCCATAAATGGACCTTTGAAGCTTACATACTTTCTTGGGGTGTTTTGTGCTTACAAAACCCTCAGGCTGAACCTTATAGACATCTTCATCGAGATGGCCATTTAAGAAAGCAGTTTTAACATCCATTTGCCAAATCTCATAGTCATAGTACACTGCTATTGCTATGACGATCCTAATAGCTCTAATGTCGGCAACAGGTGAGAAGGTTTCATCATAGTCAATCCCGTAGGTTTGAGTGTAACCTTTTGCTACCAACCGAGCTTTATAGGTGTGTACATTGCCATCCATGTCAGTCTTCTTCTTGAAGAGCCACTTGCTACCAACAGTCTTACTGTTAGGAGGAAGATCAACCAGAGTCCATACTTGGTTATCTTTCATGGATTGCATTTACGCGTTCATAGCATCAAGCCATTTGTCAGATTCAGAATCTGCTAATGCATCTCGATAGTTAGGGGGTTCATTATGATCCCTTAAACTTAGCTCCTCAGCATCGACATGGAATCCATATCGTTCAGGTGCATGAGGTGTCCTTGCGGACCTTCGAACGGGGACTTCATCATTTTGAGGTGCAACAGGAACAGTTTCATGTTCAGCCTCATCTTGATGTTCGCTAGTATCTACAATAGGTTGTGCATCTTCATCGCTTGGAATCTCGTCGAAGTCGATGGTACTCCCACTTGCTTCTTGTGAAATGAGATTGCTCTCAAGAAACTCAGCATAACGAGCAATAATTACTTTTTGCTCAGGTGGGTAGTAGAAATAGTAACCCATCGTTTCCTCAGGGTATCCTATAAAGATGCACTTGACGGCTCTGGGTTCAAGTTTGTTCGGCGTGTCTCGTTTCACGAGAGCCTCAAAACCCCAGACCTTCAAGTACGACAAGCTTGGGACTTCCCATGCCATATCTCATATGGTGTCTTTTCAACCTTCTTGGTGGGAACCATATTCAGTATCCGAGCAGCCGATTTGAGTGCATAACCCCAAAAGGATAGAGGCAGAGTGGTAGGACTCATCATCGATCGGACCATGTCAAGCAAGGTGCGATTTCTCCTCTCTGATACACCATTATGCTGTGGTGTATAAGGGGGAGTGAATTGTGAGACAATCCCACAATTCTTTAGATGGTCTTGAAACTCATGGCTCATGTACTCTCCTCCTCGATCGGACCAGAGAGCTTTTATCTTCTTGCCGAGTTGATTTTCTACTTCATTTTGGAAAGCTTTGAACGTTTCAAAGGTTTCATGTTTATGTTTAATCAAGTAAACATAACCATAACGACTAAAGTCGTCAGTGAAAGTAATGAAGTAGGTAGCACCTTCCCTATTTCGAGTTCTAAAAGGGCCACATACATCGGTATGTATGAGTCCAAGTAGATCATTGGCCCTTTCGCCTACATGGGAGAAAGGCTTGCGCGCCATTTTACAAGATATACAAGAAACACATTTATCAAATGATTCAGAATCATCTGATTTTATAAGCCCGTCTTTTTGTAATTTTAAAACACGTTTGTTGTTAACATGGCAAAGGCGACAATGCCATAGGTAAGTAGAATCCAAATTCAACTTGGATTTCTTATTGCTACACGTATAAATAGAACTATTGTTTGTAATACGATTATGCATGTCAATCTCAAAGATACCATCACGAGGAATAGCATTAAAGTAAAAAACATTATCCTTTGAAACTGAAATACCATAATCCGTAAATGTATGAATTCAACCATTATCCCACAAACAAGAAAGCGATACTATACCCCTAGTAATACTAGGCGCATAGTGCCAATTGTCTAGTACAATAATTAAACCACTAGGAAGGATTAAATCATAGCTTCATATAGCTTCGACCGGTGTACGCATTCCATTGCCCACGTACAAGTCCAAAGCTCCATGGTTTAGCTTTCTACTTCCCCTTAGACCCTGCATGGTATTACAAATGTGAGTTCCACAACCAGTTTCATATACCCATGATTTCTTAGGGAAAGCATATAGTTCTATTGTGAAGATACCTGATGTGCCAACCTTGTTGGCTTTGTTCTTCATCAACTCCGCCAGGTAGGCAGGACAATTCCTCCTCCAGTGGCCTGTTTCACCGCAGTGATGGCAAGCAAGATCCTTAGCAGGATGCTCCTTATCAGTAGGTGGGGGAACCTTTGGCTTGGGCTTGTAAACTTGCTTTCCCTTGCCTTGGCCCTTAGCAACTACTTGCGGTTTTGGTTTTTGGATCTTTCCTTGCCTTATGGCAAGGACATTAGGGGTTGGAGTTTTCTTGGGTAGCCCAGCTTCCATTTGTTTCAGCATAGCATGTAATTCGGTGAAAGTCTTCCCCATACTATGCATATGATAAGTCATGACAAACGGTGCATAGTCCTTGTGAAGTGAGGTTAGAATTAACCCAATTCCAAGGATATGAGGCATAGGGTAGCCAAGTTTCTCCATCTGGTCTAGGTAACTCTTCATCTTCAAGAGATAAGAGCTAACAGACTGTCCCTCCTCCTGCTTGCAAGCATGGAAGGCTTTGACCGTGTCAAAGAGTTCCTGATCAGCTTGCTTTTGATATGATGTCTTAAGTTCAGCCATCATATCGAATGCTGTGAGGTCCTTTAGATTCTTTTGAATCTCAGGGATCATGCTCACCAGCATGAGCGCGGCGACCTCTTGCTGTTCGTTGAACCTCTTGGTATAGGCCGCACGAACAGAAGCGGTGGCGATAGCAGCAGGGGCAGGGGGCAACGCCTCCTCCAAATGGTGGTACTTGTGCTCGGCCCTAAGGACAATCCTTAGGTTACGAGCCCAGTCCACAAAGTTCGTTCCATCAAGTTTCTCTTTTTCGAGAACGGAACGAATGGTGGTGTGAGTTAGGGTTTGATTAGTAGAAGTCATCTACAAAATATCAAAATTAATTAATTAGTATTTTCAATAATAATTTCTTTTAATCAATTAACTACCCAATTAATTTTAATTAAAAGCTAAGATCCCATTGAGCTTCTATCACCGCATCAGTTGATCTGCTAGAGGTGATAGATTCAATAGGTAGGTGACGATCAGCAATTGCATTACAAGTGCAACTCTTAGAGGTATGGGACTTCATGGCACCTAGTGAACAAGCATCTATGGTCAAGTCGCATGTTTGTCGCATCGTCGTCTCGAGTCAAGGTCTCACCGTTAACTCGATTAAGTCATCCAATGTGAAATCATGTCAAAATAGCTCTAGGTCTCACGCGTAGAGAATAATCACCTCGGATCTAGATTCAAACCACGTCTCACGTGAATTCAAAAATAGAAGCAAGTGATTTACAACCGATTGGACGGCGTGACTTAAATTTTAGGTATGTTAAATTTTAATTAATAAAATTTTATTAAGATATGAATGAATCATGTACTTCATTCATACCACTTCATAAGTCGTTTAATAAATGGTAAAAACTTTTAGCGATTATTAAGTGATAAGTTTCAAATCATATTTAAACTTAGTTTAATCTCAAAACATTTTTAGATTAAAGGTTTAATCATCAATGATTTACGAGTAAGCATCGATGATTAAGAATTTGAATGTTTTAATGTTTGTGTCTAAAAACCATTTTTAATTGTTTTACTACTTGTATCTAATAGAAAAGAAAACAACCACAAACAAAGAATAAAACATGCAACAAATTTTGTGCAAACCTCGACCGATGAAATCCTAGGTTCGGTCACGTGAGTCATCACGACGGACCGAAGGGTCAAACTAGGGGACGGGCCAACATGAACCCAAACGGGCCTACATAAACCCAATGGGCTCCCACTTGCTCCAAGACATTCTTGAGCAAGTAGAACCCAAAATTGTGAAAAAGTGCAATCTGCCAGAAAATTCCAGCAGCCTTTGAAGCCTGAAAAGTCACTGAAGGATTCTTCGTTAGTCTTCCCGGCCTTCTGGAAAGTTGTAGGTCTCTGAGTTGCGGAACTTTTGGCGGTGGTTTCAGGTCCAATGGATTAGCCAATCTCCGGGAAAGTCTGTTTTCGTGCAGCTGCGTAGGAGGTGCCGAAAATTGTTGTTTTGTCTTCAAATTTTCTTCATCTTTGGTCAACAAATTACAAAGTACAAAGAAATAAAATACAACTATTCTAATTACTTTTACAATGAAATTGCCCCAAAAAAATGGCACCAAACATAAAGGAAAAAAATTGAAACAAAATACAACAATTAAGCCAAAAACACGGCTTTTCCCAAATTAACCAAACAACCAAACAACAACACATTCATCACAAGGTCTAGGCTTTCATCGGTTTGCACAAACAATCAACAATTGACAAGTTTCTGGCTTGGGATATGGAAAAAATACATGTTTTGCCATATCAACAAAAAGGTAAATTAAATGTAAAATCCAAGCCAAATAATAAAAAAAAAGCAATAACAAGATTAATTTTTGATTAGTGTTTTTGTAGCAAGTAGCATGTAGGGTGACTAAAAATCATATTTTAAACCCTTGTTATTAATAAAATGTCGAAAAAAAATAAGAACCCTAGGGTTCTTATTTTTTCCGATCGGGTATAAGAACAACATCAAAAAAATCGAATTTTTTTTTTTGCTACTTTTACAAAAACAAGTTAATTATATCATCAATATAATGACTCGTGATACCACTAATGGTGATTTTAGGTTAAAACAAGAACCAAAACGCAGCGGAAAAGTTTAATCACCATAAACGGATCCAATATTGAATGACACAATTAAACTACATATGAAATCAATGAGTTAGGAAGAACAATTCATACCCTTGAAGCCTTTGATCTTAATATTCGATTTGTGAAGATGAACGAACGAAACCAAGGATTCCAAGTGGGAATTCCTCCAAAGCTAGTGCACACAACACTTTGTCTAGAACACCAATTGGGATGCTAGTCCCTTGAACAAAAAATTAAAATCAAAACAATTGACTTGCACGTGACCCAAAATCAAAGAAGAATCTTTCTTCTTTTTTTTTTTTTTTTTTTTTTTTGTGCTTGAGCGTTTTTTTTGGAAAAGAATTCGACGCCACCCACTTCAACTACTTGTTATGCGGCCGAATCCCTTTATCAAGAGAGAATTAGGGTTTTTAATTAGCTTGCCTAATTCTCTCTTGTTTCCTAATTGTATTCTACACTTAGGTCCCTTGCTTCTTTGTTCTTCTTTTTGGCACACCAACTAAGTTTCATACTTAACAATTTAACACAAAACTTTAATCGGTTAATTTATATAAATAATATAATTACACTAATTATATTACATATATCTAATGGTGTTTGGTGTATAAGTGTGTGACCCTTTATGCTCACAAACAACTAGCCATATAACTATATGTTATACGCGTGAAGCCTATTCCAACAGAACAAGGCTCAAGGATCAAGGCTCAAGGCTCAAGGCTCAAAGCTCAACGTTCATGGGTCAAGGCTCAAGGCTCAAGGATCAAGGCTTAAGGGTCAATGCTCAACGGTCAAGGCTCAACACTCAAGGCTCAAGGCTAAAGGCTCAAGGCTCAAGGCTCAAGGCTCAAGGCTCAAGGCTCAAGGGTCAAGGCTAAAGGCTCAAGGGTCAAGGGTCAAGGGTCAAGGCTCAAGGCTCAATGCTCAAGGGTCAAGGCTCAAGGCTCAAGGTTCGAGGCTCAAGGCTCAAGGCTCAAGGCTCAAGGCTCCAGGCTCAAGGCTCAAGGCTCTAGGCTCAAGGCTCAAGGCTCGACGCTCGAGGCTCGATGCTCAAGGCTCAAGGCTGAAGGCTCAAGATGCAAGGCTCAAGCCGCAAGGGTCAAGAGTCAAGCCTTAAGTGTCAAGTTTCAAGGCTGAAGGGTCAATGCTCAAGGGTAAAGGCTCAAGAGTCAAGACTCATGGCTCAAGGCTAAAGGCTCATGGTCCAAGTCTCAAGGGTCAAGGCTCAAGGCTCAATGCTCAAGGGTCAAGGCTCAAGGCTCGAGGTTCGAGGCTCAAGGCTCAAGGCTCAAGGCTCAAGGCTAAAGGCTCAAGGCTCAAGGCTCAAGGCTCAAGGCTTAAGGCTCAAGGCCAGAGGCTTAAGGCTCAAGGCACACGGATCAAGGCTCAAGGATCAAGGATCAAGGCTCAAGGCTCAAGGATCAAGGGTCAAGGCTCAAGGCTCAAGGCTCAAGGCTCAAGGCTAGAGGCTTAAGGCTCAAGGCACACGGATCAAGGCTCAAAGCTCAAGGATCAAGGCTCAAGGCTCAAGTCTCAAGGCTCAAGGCTCAAGGCTCAAGGCTCAAGGCTCAAGGCTCAAGGCTCAAGGCTCAAGGCTAAAGGATCAAGGCTCAAGGTTCAAGGCTCAAGGCTCAAGGCTCAGGGCTCAAGGATGAAGACTAAACGCTCATAGCTCGAGGCTCGAGGCTCGAGGCTCAAGGCTCAAGGGTCAAGGCTCAATGGTCAATGCTCAAGGGTAAATGCTCAAGGGTCAAGGCTAAAGGGTCAATGCTCAAGTCTCAAGGCTCAAGGCTCAAGGCTCAAAGCTCAAGGCTCAAGGCTCAAGGCTCAACGCTCAAGGCTCAAGGCTCAAGGCTCAAGGCTCAACGCTCAAGGCTCGAGGCTCGAGGCTCCAGGCTCAACGCTCGAGGCTCGATGCTCAAGGCTCAAGGCTGAAGGCTCAAAATGCAAGGCTCAAGCCGCAAGGGTCAAGAGTCAAGCCTTAAGTGTCAAGTTTCAAGGCTGAAGGGTCAATGTTCAAGGGTAAAGGCTCAAGAGTCAAGGCTCATGGCTCAAGGCTAAAGGCTCATGGTCCAAGTGTCAAGGGTCAAGGCTCAAGGCTCAATGCTCAAGGGTCAATGCTCAAGGCTCAAGGTTCGAGGCTCAAGGCTTAAGGCTCAAGGCTCAAGGCTAAAGGCTCAAGGCTCAAGGCTCAAGGCTCCAGGCTCAAGGCTCAAGGCTCAAGGCTCTAGGCTCAAGGCTCAAGGCTCGACGCTCGAGGCTCGATGCTCAAGGCTCAAGGCTGAAGGCTCAAGATGCAAGGCTCAAGCCGCAAGGGTCAAGAGTCAAGCCTTAAGTGTCAAGTTTCAAGGCTGAAGGGTCAATGCTCAAGGGTAAAGCTTCAAGAGTCAAGGCTCATGGCTCAAGGCTAAAGGCTCATGGTCCAAGTCTCAAGGGTCAAGTCTCAAGGCTCAATGCTCAAGGGTCAAGGGTCAAGGCTCAAGGTTCGAGGCTCAAGGCTCAAGGCTTAAGGCTCAAGGCTCAAGGCTCAAGGCTAAAGGCTCAAGGCTCAAGGCTCAAGGCTCAAGGCTCAAGGCTCAAGGCTCAAGGCTCAAGGCTCGACGCTCGAGGCTCGATGCTCAAGGCTCAAGGCTGAAGGCTCAAGATGCAAGGCTCAAGGTGCAAGGGTCAAGAGTGAAGCCTCAAGTCTCAAGTTTCAAGGCTGGAGGGTCAATGCTCAAGGGTAAAGGCTCAAGAGTCAAGGTTCATGGCTTAAGGCTAAAGGCTCATGGCCCAAGTATCAAGGGTCAAGGCTCAAGGCTCAATGCTCAAAGGTCAAGGCTCAAGGCTCAAGGCTCGAGGCTTAAGGCTCAAGGCTCAAGGCTCAAGGCTAAAGGCTAAAGGCTAAATGCTAAAGGCTAAAGGCTCAAGGCTCAAGGCTCAAGGCTCAAGGCTAAAGGGTCAAGGGTCAAGGGTCAAGGGTCAAGGATCAAGGGTCAATGCTCAAGGGTCAACGCTCAAGGGACAGGTCTCAAGGCTCAAGGCTCAAGGCTCAAGGCTCAAGGCTAAAGGCTCAAGGCTCAAGGCTCAAGGCTCAAGTCTCAAGGCTCAAGGCTCAAGGCTCAAGGCTCAAGGCTCAAGGCTCAATGCTCAAGGCTCAAGGCTCAAGGCTAAAGGCTCAAGGCTCAAGGCTCAAGGCTCAAGGCTCAGGGCTCAAGGATGAAGACTAAACGCTCATGGCTCGAGGCTCGAGGCTCGAGGCTCAAGGCTCAAGGCTCAAGGCTCAAGGCTCAAGGCTCAAGGCTCAATGGTCAATGCTCAAGGGTAAATGCTCAAGGGTCAAGGCTCAAGGGTCAATGCTCAAGTCTCAAGGCTCAAGGCTCAAGGCTCAAGGCTCAAGGCTCAAAGCTCAAGGCTCAACGCTCAAGGCTCTAGACTCAAGGATCAAGGCTCGAGGCTCAAGGCTCAAGGCTCAAGGCTCAACGCTCAAGGCTCAACGCTCAAGGCTCGAGGCTCGAGGCTCGAGGCTCGATGCTCAAGGCTCAAGGCTGAAGGCTCAAGATGCAAGGCTCAAGCCGCAAGGGTCAAGAGTCAAGCCTTAAGTGTCAAGTTTCAAGGCAGAAGGGTCAATGCTCAAGGGTAAAGGCTCAAGAGTCAAGGCTCATGGCTCAAAGCTAAAGGCTCATGGTCCAAGTCTCAAGGGTCAAGGCTGAAGGCTCAATGCTCAAGGGTCAAGGCTCAAGGCTCAAGGTTCGAGGCTCAAGGCTCAAGGCTCAAGGCTCAAGGCTCCAGGCTCAAGGATCAAGGCTCAAGGCTCAAGGCTCTAGGCTCAAGGCCCGAGGCTCGACGCTCGAGGCTCGAGGCTCGATGCTCAAGGCTCAAGGCTGAAGGCTCAAGATGCAAGGCTCAAGCCGCAAGGGTCAAGAGTCAAGCCTTAAGTGTCAAGTTTCAAGGCTGAAGGGTCAATGCTCAAGGGTAAAGACTCAAGAGTCAAGGCTCATGGCTTAAGGCTAAAGGCTCATGGTCCAAGTCTCAAGGGTCAAGGCTCAAGGCTCAATGCTCAAGGGTCAAGGGTCAAGGCTCGAGGTTCGAGGCTCAAGGCTCAAGGCTCAAGGCTAAAGGCTCAAGGCTCAAGGCTCAAGGCTCAAGGCTCAAGGCTCAAGGCTCAAGGCTCAAGGCCAGAGGCTTAAGGCTCAAGGCACACGGATCAAGGCTCAAGGCTCAAGGATCAAGGCTCAAGGCTCAAGGATCAAGGGTCAAGGCTCAAGGCTCAAGGCTCAAGGCTCAAGGCTCAAGGCTCCAGGCTCAAGGCTCAAGGCTCAAGGCTCAAGGCTCAAGGCTAAAGGATCAAGGCTCAAGGCTCAAGGCTCAAGGCTCAAGGCTCAGGGCTCAAGGATGAAGACTAAACGCTCATGGCTCGAGGCTCGAGGCTCGAGGCTCAAGGCTCAAGGCTCAAGGCTCAAGGCTCAATGGTCAATGCTCAAGGGTAAATGCTCAAGGCTCAAGGCTCAAGGCTCAAGGCTCAAGGCTCAAGGCTCAAGGCTCAAGGCTCAAGGCTCAAGGCTCAAGGCTCAAGGCTCAAGGCTCAAGGCTCAAGGCTCAAGGCTCAAGGGTCAAGGGTCAAGGCTCAAGGCTCAAGGGTCGATGCTCAAGGGTCAACGCTCAAGGGACAAGTCTCAAGGCTCAAGGCTCAAGGCTCAAGGCTCAAGGCTCAAGGCTCAAGGCTCAAGGCTCAAGGCTCAAGGCTCAAGGCTCAAGGCTCAAGGCTCAAGGCTCAAGGCTCAAGGCTCAAGGCTCAATGCTCAAGGCTCAAGGCTCAAGGCTAAAGGCTCAAGGCTCAAGGCTCAAGGCTCAAGGCTCAAGGCTCAAGGCTCAGGGCTCAATGATGAAGACTAAACGCTCATGGCTCGAGGCTCGAGGCTCGAGGCTCAAGGCTCAAGGCTCAAGGCTCAAGGCTCAAGGCTCAAGGGTCAAGGCTCAATGGTCAATGCTCAAGGGTAAATGCTCAAGGGTCAAGGCTCAAGGGTCAATGCTCAAGTCTCAAGGCTCAAGGCTCAAAGCTCAAGGCTCAACGCTCAAGGCTCAAGACTCAAGGATCAAGGCTCGAGGCTCAAGGCTTAAGGCTCAAGGCTCAACGCTCAAGGCTCAACGCTCAACGCTCGAGGCTCGAGGCTCAAGGCTCGACGCTCGAGGCTCGATGCTTAAGGCTCAAGGCTGAAGGCTCAAGATGCAAGGCTCAAGCCGCAAGGGTCAAGAGTCAAGCCTTAAGTGTCAAGTTTCAAGGCTGAAGGGTCAATGCTCAAGGGTAAAGCCTCAAGAGTCAAGGCTCATGGCTCAAGGCTAAAGGCTCATGGTCCAAGTCTCAAGGGTCAAGGCTGAAGGCTCAATGCTCAAGGGTCAAGGCTCAAGGCTCAAGGTTCGAGGCTCAAGGCTCAAGGCTCAAGGCTCAAGGCTCCAGGCTCAAGGATCAAGGCTCAAGGCTCTAGGCTCAAGGCTCGAGGCTCGACGCTCGAGGCTCGATGCTCAAGGCTCAAGGCTCAAGGCTCAAGATGCAAGGCTCAAGCCGCAAGGGTCAAGAGTCAAGCCTTAAGTGTCAAGTTTCAAGGCTGAAGGGTCAATGCTCAAGGGTAAAGACTCAAGAGTCAAGGCTCATGGCTCAAGGCTAAAGGCTCATGGTCCAAGTCTCAAGGCTCAAGGCTCAAGGCTCAATGCTCAAGGGTCAAGGCTCAAGGCTCGAGGTTCGAGGCTCAAGGCTCAAGGCTCAAGGCTCAAGGCTCAAGGCTAAAGGCTCAAGGCTAAAGGCTCAAGGCTAAAGGCTCAAGGCTCAAGGCTCAAGGCTCAAGGCAAGGCTCAAGGCTCAAGGCCAGAGGCTTAAGGCTCAAGGCACACGGATCAAGGCTCAAGGCTCAAGGATCAAGGCTCAAGGCTCAAGGATCAAGGGTCAAGGCTCAAGGCTCAAGGCCAGAGGCTTAAGGCTCAAGGCACACGGATCAAGATTCAAGGCTCAAGAATCAAGGCTCAAGGCTCAAGGCTCAAGGCTCAAGGCTCAAGGCTCAAGGCTCAAGGCTCAAGGCTCAAGGCTCAAGGCTCAAGGCTCAAGGCTCAAGGCTAAAGGATCAAGGCTCAAGGCTCAAGGCTCAAGGCTCAAGGCTCAGGGCTCACGGATGAAGACTAAACGCTCATGGCTCGAGGCTCGAGGCTCGAGGCTCAAGGCTCAAGGCTCAAGGCTCAAGGGTCAAGGCTCAATGGTCAATGCTCAAGGGTAAATGCTCAAGGGTCAAGGCTCAAGGGTCAATGCTCAAGTCTCAAGGCTCAAGGATCAACGCTCAAGGCTCAACGGTCAAGGCTCAAGGCTAAACGCTCAAGGCTCAAGGCTCGAGGCTCGAGGCTCAAGGCTCGACGCTCGAGGCTCGATGCTCAAGGCTCAAGGCTGAAGGCTCAAGATGCAAGGCTCAAGCCGCAAGGGTCAAGAGTCAAGCCTTAAGTGTCAAGTTTCAAGGCTGAAGGGTCAATGCTCCAGGGTAAAGGCTCAAGAGTCAAGGCTCATGGATCAAGGCTAAAGGCTCATGGTCCAAGTCTCAAGGGTCAAGGCTCAAGGCTCAATGCTCAAGGGTCAAGGGTCAAGGCTCGAGGCTCAAGGCTCAAGGCTCAAGGCTAAAGGCTCAAGGCTCAAGGCTCAAGGCTCCAGGCTCAAGGCTCAAGGCTCAAGGCTCAAGGCTCAAGGCTCAAGGCTCAAGGCCAGAGGCTTAAGGCTCAAGGCGCACGGATCAAGGCTCAAGGCTCAAGGATCAAGGCTCAAGGCTCAAGCATCAAGGGTCAAGGGTCAAGGCTCGATGGTCAATGCTCAAGGGTAAATGCTCAAGGGTCAAGGCTCAAGGGTCAATGCTCAAGTCTCAAGGCTCAAGGCTCAAGGCTCAACGCTCAAAGCTCAAGGCTCAACGCTCAAGGCTCAAGACTCAAGGATCAAGGCTCGAGGCTCAAGGCTTAAGGCTCAAGGCTCAACGCTCAAGGCTCAACGCTCAAGGCTCGAGGCTCGAGACTCGAGGCTCAAGGCTCGACGCTCGAGGCTCGATGCTCAAGGCTCAAGGTTGAAGGCTCAAGGGTCAAGGCTCAATGGTCAATGCTCAAGGGTAAATGCTCAAGGGTCAAGGCTCAAGGGTCAATGATCAAGTCTCAAGGCTCAAGGCTCAAGGCTCAAGGCTCAACGCTCAACGCTCAAGGCTCAACGCTCAAGGCTCAAGGCTCGAGGCTCGAGGCTCAAGGCTCGACGCTCGAGGCTCGATGCTCAAGGCTCAAGGCTGAAGGCTCAAGATGCAAGGCTCAAGCCGCAAGGGTCAAGAGTCAAGCCTTAAGTGTCAAGTTTCAAGGCTGAAGGGTCAATGCTCAAGGGTAAAGGCTCAAGAGTCAAGGCTCATGGCTCAAGGCTAAAGGCTCATGGTCCAAGTCTCAAGGGTCAAGGCTCAAGGCTCAATGCTCAAGGGTCAATGCTCAAGGCTCAAGGTTCGAGGCTCAAGGCTCAAGGATCAAGTCTCAAGGCTAAAGGCTCAAGGCTCAAGGCTCAAGGCTCAAGGCTCCAGGCTCAAGGCTCAAGGCTCAAGGCTCAAGGCTCTAGGCCCAAGGCTCAAGGCTCGACGCTCGAGGCTCGATGCTCAAGGCTCAAGGCTGAAGGCTCAAGATGCAAGGCTCAAGGCGCAAGGGTCAAGAGTCAAGCCTCAAGTCTCAAGTTTCAAGGCTGAAGGGTCAATGCTCAAGGGTAAAGGCTCAAGAGTCAAGGTTCATGGCTCAAGGCTAAAGGCTCATGGCCCAAGTCTCAAGGGTCAAGGCTCAAGGCTCAAGGGTCAAGGGTCAAGGCTCAAGGCTCAAGGCTCGAGGCTTAAGGCTCAAGGCTCAAGGCTCAAGGCTAAAGGCTAAAGGCTATAGGCTAAAGGCTCAAGGCTCAAGGCTCAAGGCTCAAGGCTCAAGGCTCAAGGCTCAAGGCTCAAGGCTTAAGGCTCAAGGCTCAAGGCTCAAGGCTCAAGGCTAAAAGGGTCAAGGGTCAAGGGTCAAGGCTCAATGCTCAAGGGTCAACGCTCAAGGGACAAGTCTCAAGGCTCAAGGCTCAAGGCTCAAGGCTCAAGGCTCAAGGCTCAAGGCTCCAGGCTCAAGGCTCAAGGCTCAAGGCTCGACGCTTGAGGCTCGATGCTCAAGGCTCAAGGCTGAAGCCTCGAGATGCAAGGCTCAAGGCTAAAGGCTCAAGGCTCAAGGCTCAAGGCTCAAGGCTCAAGGCTCAAGGATCAAGGCTCAAGGCCAGAGGCTTAAGGCTCAAGGCACACGGATCAAGGCTCAAGGCTCTAGGATCAAGGCTCAAGGCTCAAGGCCAGAGGCTTAAGGCTCAAGCCACACGGATGAAGGCTCAAGGCTCAAAGATCAAGGCTCAAGGCTCAAGGCTCAAGGCTCAAGGCTCAAGGCTCAAGGCTCAAGGCTCAAGGCTCAAGGCTAAAGGATCAAGGCTCAAGGCTCAAGGCTCAAGGCTCAGGGCTCAAGGATGAAGACTAAACGCTCATGGCTCGAGGCTCGAGGCTCGAGGCTCAAGGCTCAAGGCTCAAGGCTCAAGGCTCAATGGTCAATGCTCAAGGGTAAATGCTCAAGGGTCAAGGCTCAAGGGTCAATGCTCAAGTCTCAAGGCTCAAGGCACACGGATCAAGGCTCAAGGCTCAAGGATCAAGGCTTAAGGCTCAAAGCTCAAGGCTCAAGGCTCAAGGCTCAAGGCTCAACGCTCGAGGCTCGAGGCTCGAGGCTCAAGGCTCGACGCTCGAGGCTCGATGCTCAAGGCTCAAGGCTGAAGGCTCAAGATGCAAGGCTCAAGCTGCAAGGGTCAAGAGTCAAGCCTTAAGTGTCAAGTTTCAAGGCTAAAGGGTCAATGCTCAAGGGTAAAGGCTCAAGAGTCAAGGCTCATGGCTCAAGGCTAAAGGCTCATGGTCCAAGTCTCAAGGGTCAAGGCTCAAGGCTCAATGCTCAAGGCTCAAGGCTCAAGGCTCAAGGTTCGAGGCTCAAGGCTCAATGCTCAAGGCTCAAGGCTCAAGGCTAAAGGCTCAAGGCTCAAGGCTCAAGGCTCAAGGCTATAGGCTCAAGGCTCAAGGCTCGACGCTCGAGGCTCGATGTTCGAGGCTCGATGCTCAAGGCTCAAGGTTGAAGGCTCAAGATGCAAGGCTCAAGGCGCAAGGGTCAAGAGTCAAGCCTCAAGTCTCAAGTTTCAAGGCTGAAGGGTCAATGCTCAAGGGTAAAGGCTCAAGAGTCAAGGTTCATGGCTCAAGGCTAGAGGCTCATGGCCCAAGTCTCAGGGGTCAAGGCTCAAGGCTCAAGGCTCGAGGCTCAAGGCTCAAGGCTCAAGGCTCAAGGCTAAAGGCTCAAGGCTCAAGGCTCAAGGCTCAAGGCTCAAGGCTCAAGGCTCAAGGCTCAAGGCTCAAGGCTCAAGGCTCAAGGCTCAAGGCTCAAGGCTCAAGGCTAAAGGGTCAAGGGTCAAGGGTCAAGGGTCAAGGCTCAAGGGTCAATGCTCAAGGGTCAACGCTCAAGGGACAAGAATCAAGGCTCAAGGCTGAAGGCTCAAGGCTGAAGGCTCAAGGCTGAAGGCTGAAGGCTCTAGGCTCAAGGCTCGACGCTCGAGGCTCGATGCTCAAGGCTCAAGGCTCAAGGTTCAAGGCTCAAGATGCAAGGCTCAAGGCGCAAGGGTCAAGAGTCAAGCCTTAAGTGTCAAGTTTCAAGGCTGAAGGGTTAATGCTCAAGGGTAAAGACTCAAGAGTCAAGGCTCATGGCTCAAGGCTAAAGGCTCATGGTCCAAGTCTCAAGGCTCAAGGCTCAAGGCTCAATGCTCAAGGGTCAAGGCTCAAGGCTCAAGGCTAAAGGCTCAAGGCTTAAGGCTCAAGGCTCAAGGCTCAAGGCTCAAGGCTCAAGGCTCAAGGCCAGAGGCTTAAGGCTCAAGGCACACGGATCAAGGCTCAAGGCTCAAGGATCAAGGCTCAAGGCTCAAGGATCAAGGGTCAAGGCTCAAGGCTCAAGGCTCAAGGCCAGAGGCTTAAGGCTCAAGGCACACGGATCAAGGCTCAAGGCTCAAGAATCAAGGCTCAAGGCTCAAGGCTCAAGGTCAAGGCTCAAGGCTCAAGGCTCAAGGCTCAAGGCTCAAGGCTCAAGGCTAAAGGATCAAGGCTCAAGGCTCAAGGCTCAAGGCTCAAGGCTCAGGGCTCAAGGATGAAGACTAAACGCTCATGGCTCGAGGCTCGAGGCTCGAGGCTCAAGGCTCAAGGCTCAAGGCTCAAGGGTCAAGGCTCAAGGCTCAATGGTCAATGCTCAAGGGTAAATGCTTAAGGGTCAAGGCTCAAGGGTCAATGCTCAAGTCTCAAGGCTCAAGGCTCAAGGCTCAAGGCTCAACGCTCAACGCTCAAGGCTCAACGCTCAAGGCTCAAGGCTCGAGGCTCGAGGCTCAAGGCTCGACGCTCGAGGCTCGATGCTCAAGGCTGAAGGCTCAAGATGCAAGGCTCAAGCCGCAAGGGTCAAGAGTCAAGCCTTAAGTGTCAAGTTTCAAGGCTGAAGGGTCAATGCTCAAGGGTAAAGGCTCAAGAGTCAAGGCTCATGGCTCAAGGCTAAAGGCTCATGGTCCAAGTCTCAAGGGTCAAGGCTCAATGCTCAAGGGTCAATGCTCAAGGCTCAAGGTTCGAGGCTCAAGGCTCAAGGCTCAAGGCTAAAGGCTCAAGGCTCAAGGCTCAAGGCTCCAGGCTCAAGGCTCAAGGCTAAAGGCTCAAGGCTCAAGGCTCAAGGCTCAAGGCTCAAGGCTCAAGGCCAGAGGCTTAAGGCTCAAGGGACACGGATCAAGGCTCAAGGCTCTAGGATCAAGGCTCAAGGCTCAAGGCCAGAGGCTTAAGGCTCAAGCCACACGGATCAAGGCTCAAGGCTCAAAGATCAAGGCTCAAGGCTCAAGGCTCAAGGCTCAAGGCTCAAGGCTAAAGGATCAAGGCTCAAGGCTCAAGGCTCAAGGCTCAAGGCTCAGGGCTCAAGGATGAAGACTAAACGCTCATGGCTCGAGGCTCGAGGCTCGAGGCTCAAGGCTCAAGGCTCAAGGCTCAAGGCTCAAGGCTCAATGGTCAATGCTCAAGGGTAAATGCTCAAGGGTCAAGGCTCAAGGGTCAATGCTCAAGTCTCAAGGCTCAAGGCACACGGATCAAGGCTCAAGGCTCAAGGATCAAGGCTCAAGGCTCAAAGCTCAAGGCTCAAGGCTCAAGGCTCAAGGCTCAAGGCTCAACGCTCGAGGCTCGAGGCTCGAGGCTCAAGGCTCGACGCTCGAGGCTCGATGCTCAAGGCTCAAGGCTGAAGGCTCAAGATGCAAGGCTCATGCCGCAAGGGTCAAGAGTCAAGCCTTAAGTGTCAAGTTTCAAGGCTAAAGGGTCAATGCTCAAGGGTAAAGGCTCAAGAGTCAAGGCTCATGGCTCAAGGCTAAAGGGTCATGGTCCAAGTCTCAAGGGTCAAGGCTCAAGGCTCAATGCTCAAGGGTCAAGGCTCAAGGCTCAAGGTTCGAGGCTCAAGGCTCAAGGCTCAAGGCTAAAGGCTCAAGGCTCAAGGCTCAAGGCTCCAGGCTCAAGGCTCAAGGCTCAAGGCTATAGGCTCAAGGCTCGACGCTCGAGGCTCGATGCTCAAGGCTGAAGGCTGAAGGCTCAAGATGCAAGGCTCAAGCCGCAAGGGTCAAGAGTCAAGCCTTAAGTGTCAAGTTTCAAGGCTGAAGGGTCAATGCTCAAGGGTAAAGGCTCAAGAGTCAAGGCTCATGGCTCAAGGCTAAAGGCTCATGGTCCAAGTCTCAAGGGTCAAGGGTCAAGGCTCAATGCTCAAGGGTCAAGGCTCAAGGCTCAAGGCTCAAGGTTCGAGGCTCAATGCTCAAGGCTCAAGGCTCAAGGCTAAAGGCTCAAGGCTCAAGGCTCAAAGCTCCAGGCTCAAGGCTCAAGGCTCAAGGCTCAAGGCTCTAGGCTCAAGGCTCAAGGCTCGACGCTCGAGGCTCGATGCTCAAGGCTCAAGGCTGAAGGCTCAAGATGCAAGGCTCAAGGCGCAAGGGTCAAGAGTCAAGCCTCAAGTCTCAAGTTTCAAGGCTGAAGGGTCAATGCTCAAGGGTAAAGGCTCAAGAGTCAAGGTTCATGGCTCAAGGCTAGAGGCTCATGGCCCAAGTCTCAGGGGTCAAGGCTCAAGGCTCAAGGCTCGAGGCTCAAGGCTCAAGGCTGAAGGCTAAAGGCTAAAGGCTCAAGGCTCAAGGCTCAAGGCTCAAGGCTCAAGGCTCAAGGCTCAAGGCTCAAGGCTTAAGGCTCAAGGCTCAAGGCTCAAGGCTCAAGGCTAAAGGGTCAAGGGTCAAGGCTCAAGGGTCAATGCTCAAGGGTCAACGCTCAAGGGACAAGAATCAAGGCTCAAGGCTGAAGGCTCAAGGCTGAAGGCTGAAGGCTGAAGGCTGAAGGCTCCAGGCTCAAGGCTCGACGCTCGAGGATCGATGCTCAAGGCTCAAGGCTCAAGGCTCAAGATGCAAGGCTCAAGGCGCAAGGGTCAAGAGTCAAGCCTTAAGTGTCAAGTTTCAAGGCTGAAGGGTCAATGCTCAAGGGTAAAGACTCAAGAGTCAAGGCTCATGGCTCAAGGCTAAAGGCTCATGGTCCAAGTCTCAAGGCTCAAGGCTCAAGGCTCAATGCTCAAGGGTCAAGGCTCAAGGCTCGAGGTTCGAGGGTCAAGGCTCAAGGCTCAAGGCTAAAGGCTCAAGGCTCAAGGCTCAAGGCTCAAGGCTCAAGGCTCAAGGCTCAAGGCTCAAGGCTCAAGGCCAGAGGCTTAAGGCTCAAGGCACACGGATCAAGGCTCAAGGCTCAAGGATCAAGGCTCAAGGCTCAAGGATCAAGGGTCAAGGGTCAAGGCTCAAGGCTCAAGGCCAGAGGCTTAAGGCTCAAGGCACACGGATCAAGGCTCAAGGCTCAAGAATCAAGGCTCAAGGCTCAAGGCTCAAGGCTCAAGGCTCAAGGCTCAAGGCTCAAGGCTCAAGGCTCAAGGCTCAAGGCTCAAGGCTCAAGGCTCAGGGCTCAAGGATGAAGACTAAACGCTCATGGCTCGAGGCTCGAGGCTCGAGGCTCAAGGCTCAAGGCTCAAGGCTCAAGGCTCAAGGCTCAATGGTCAATGCTCAAGGGTAAATGCTCAAGGGTCAAGGCTCAAGGGTCAATGCTCAAGTCTCAAGGCTCAAGGCTCAAGGCTCAAGGCTCAACGCTCAAGGCTCAACGCTCAAGGCTCAAGGCTCGAGGCTCGAGGCTCAAGGCTCGACGCTCGAGGCTCGATGCTCAAGGCTCAAGGCTGAAGGCTCAAGATGCAAGGCTCAAGCCGCAAGGGTCAAGAGTCAAGCCTTAAGTGTCAAGTTTCAAGGCTGAAGGGTCAATGCTCAAGGGTAAAGGCTCAAGAGTCAAGGCTCATGGCTCAAGGCTAAAGGCTCATGGTCCAAGTCTCAAGGGTCAAGGCTCAATGCTCAAGGGTCAATGCTCAAGGCTCAAGGTTCGAGGCTCAAGGCTCAAGGCACAAGGCTCAAGGCTAAAGGCTCAAGGCTCAAGGCTCAAGGCTCCAGGCTCAAGGCTCAAGGCTCAAGGCTCAAGGCTCAAGGCTCAAGGCCAGAGGCTTAAGGCTCAAGGCACACGGATCAAGGCTCAAGGCTCAAGGATCAAGGCTCAAGGCTCAAGGATCAAGGGTCAAGGGTCAAGGCTCAATGGTCAATGCTCAAGGGTAAATGCTCAAGGGTCAAGGCTCAAGGGTCAATGCTCAAGTCTCAAGGCTCAAGGCTCAAGGATCAACGCTCAAAGCTCAAGGCTCAACGCTCAAGGCTCAAGACTCAAGGATCAAGGCTCGAGGCTCAAGGCTTAAGGCTCAAGGCTCAACGCTCAAGGCTCAACGCTCAAGGCTCGAGGCTCGAGGCTCGAGGCTCAAGGCTCGACGCTCGAGGCTCGATGCTCAAGGCTCAAGGCTGAAGGCTCAAGGGTCAAGGCTCAATGGTCAATGCTCAAGGGTAAATGCTCAAGGGTCAAGGCTCAAGGGTCAATGCTCAAGTCTCAAGGCTCAAGGCTCAAGGCTCAAGGCTCAACGCTCAAGGCTCAAGGCTCAACGCTCAAGGCTCAAGGCTCGAGGCTCGAGGCTCAAGGCTCGACGCTCGAGGCTCGATGCTCAAGGCTCAAGGCTGAAGGCTCAAGATGCAAGGCTCAAGCCGCAAGGGTCAAGAGTCAAGCCTTAAGTGTCAAGTTTCAAGGCTGAAGGGTCAATGCTCAAGGGTAAAGGCTCAAGAGTCAAGGCTCATGGCTCAAGGCTAAAGGCTCATGGTCCAAGTCTCAAGGGTCAAGGCTCAAGGCTCAATGCTCAAGGGTCAATGCTCAAGGCTCAAGGTTCGAGGCTCAAGGCTCAAGGCTCAAGGCTCAAGGCTAAAGGCTCAAGGCTCCAGGCTCAAGGCTCCAGGCTCAAGGCTCAAGGCTCAAGGCTCAAGGCTCAAGGCTCAAGGCTCAAGGCTCGATGCTCGAGGCTCGATGCTCAAGGCTCAAGGCTGAAGGCTCAAGATGCAAGGCTCAAGGCGCAAGGGTCAAGAGTCAAGCCTCAAGTCTCAAGTTTCAAGGCTGAAGGGTCAATGCTCAAGGGTAAAGGCTCAAGAGTCAAGGTTCATGGCTCAAGGCTAAAGGCTCATGGCCCAAGTCTCAAGGGTCAAGGCTCAAGGCTCAAGGGTCAAGGGTCAAGGGTCAAGGCTCAAGGCTCAAGGCTCGAGGCTTAAGGCTCAAGGCTCAAGGCTCAAGGCTCAAGGCTCAAGGCTCAAGGCTCAAGGCTAAAGGCTAAAGGCTAAAGGCTCAAGGCTCAAGGCTCAAGGCTCAAGGCTCAAGGCTTAAGGCTCAAGGCTCAAGGCTCAAGGCTCAAGGCTAAAGGGTCAAGGGTCAAGGGTCAAGGGTCAATGCTCAAGGGTCAACGCTCAAGGGACAAGTCTCAAGGCTCAAGGCTCAAGGCTCAAGGCTCAAGGCTCAAGGCTCAAGGCTCGACGCTTGAGGCTCGATGCTCAAGGCTCAAGGCTCAAGGCTCAAGATGCAAGGCTCAAGGCTCAAGGCTCAAGGCTCAAGGCTCAAGGCTCAAGGATCAAGTATATATTTCGTATATGTAATATACACGAAATATATATAAGTGTATAATACTAGACATTTAATAATTAAGTGGGATAATAATAACTAGTAAAACTATAAGGGTTTAAAGTGTAAGAGATAAGTTTAATTAAGAGATTAATCTTAATTAAACTAGGAGGACTTAAATGAAACTTATTCTATTATATATAGAAGGCTTAAGGTTTCATTTAAACTTAATCATTCCCTTGGATACACTCGACAAAAGAACCCTGGCCCCTTCCCTCCCCTTGTTCGGCCGAGAGCTCAAGAACACCAACTTTGGTGTTCTTCGTTCTTCGTGTTCTTCGTGTTCTTCAAGTCTTGAAGATCCAAGATCAATACAAGGACCAACTAGAAGGTCGCTCGTCGTGTTCATTATCAGTGGACTTTCTTAAGCAATCAACAAGGTATGTTTTGGGAAACCCTTTTTCCTCTCCCCTGTTGTTCGACCGAAACCAACCAAGAACCCTAGGGTTCTTGGTACCCGTCGAACACACACAAGTGTGTGTGTGTGTGTGTGTGTGTTCGGATTTTTCATACAAGGTTTCTACATTGTTAATATAATCTAGATTTCCAAGATCCCAATCCTGTAGGGTTTAAGGATTAAGTTTAATCCCACTTCCGCTTTTAGGGATTAAATTAGCTAGACGGTTTAACCGGTCAAGAACAAGTTCATGTTCTTGGTCAGTGTGGTTCGAACCAAGTGATCTAGGAGGTTGACCCAAGTGGTCAATCAGTGTTATTGAAACCCGTCACAAGGCTCGAGGCTTGAGGCTCATGGCTCGAGGCTCAAGGCTCCAGACTCGAAAGCTCAAGGCTCAAGGCTCAATGCTCCAGGCTCAAGGCTAAAGGCTCAAGGCTCAAGGCTCAACGCTCAACGGCCAACGCTCAAGGGTAAAGGCTCAAGCCTCAAGGCTCCAGCCTCAAGGCTCAAGGCTCAAGGCTCAAGTCTCAAGGCTCAAGGCTCAAGGCTCAAGGGTCAACGCTCAAGGCTCAAGGCTCAACGCTCAAGGCTCAAGGCTCGAGGCTCAAGGCTCAAGGCTCAAGGCTCAAGGCTCAAGGCTCAAGGCTCAAGGCTCAAGATGCAAGGCTCAAGCCGCAAGGGTCAAGAGTCAAGCCTTAAGTGTCAAGTTTCAAGGCTGAAGGGTCAATGCTCAAGGGTAAAGGCTCAAGAGTCAAGGCTCATGGCTCAAGGCTAAAGGCTCATGGTCCAAGTCTCAAGGGTCAAGGCTCAAGGCTCAATGCTCAAGGGTCAATGCTCAAGGCTCAAGGTTCGAGGCTCAAGGCTCAAGGCTCAAGGCTCAAGGCTAAAGGCTCAAGGCTCCAGGCTCAAGGCTCCAGGCTCAAGGCTCAAGGCTCAAGGCTCAAGGCTCAAGGCTCAAGGCTCAAGGCTCGATGCTCGAGGCTCGATGCTCAAGGCTCAAGGCTGAAGGCTCAAGATGCAAGGCTCAAGGCGCAAGGGTCAAGAGTCAAGCCTCAAGTCTCAAGTTTCAAGGCTGAAGGGTCAATGCTCAAGGGTAAAGGCTCAAGAGTCAAGGTTCATGGCTCAAGGCTAAAGGCTCATGGCCCAAGTCTCAAGGGTCAAGGCTCAAGGCTCAAGGGTCAAGGGTCAAGGGTCAAGGCTCAAGGCTTAAGGCTCGAGGCTTAAGGCTCAAGGCTCAAGGCTCAAGGCTCAAGGCTCAAGGCTCAAGGCTCAAGGCTAAAGGCTAAAGGCTAAAGGCTCAAGGCTCAAGGCTCAAGGCTCAAGGCTCAAGGCTTAAGGCTCAAGGCTCAAGGCTCAAGGCTCAAGGCTAAAGGGTCAAGGGTCAAGGGTCAAGGGTCAATGCTCAAGGGTCAACGCTCAAGGGACAAGTCTCAAGGCTCAAGGCTCAAGGCTCAAGGCTCAAGGCTCAAGGCTCAAGGCTCGACGCTTGAGGCTCGATGCTCAAGGCTCAAGGCTCAAGGCTCAAGATGCAAGGCTCAAGGCTCAAGGCTCAAGGCTCAAGGCTCAAGGCTCAAGGATCAAGTATATATTTCGTATATGTAATATACACGAAATATATATAAGTGTATAATACTAGACATTTAATAATTAAGTGGGATAATAATAACTAGTAAAACTATAAGGGTTTAAAGTGTAAGAGATAAGTTTAATTAAGAGATTAATCTTAATTAAACTAGGAGGACTTAAATGAAACTTATTCTATTATATATAGAAGGCTTAAGGTTTCATTTAAACTTAATCATTCCCTTGGATACACTCGACAAAAGAACCCTGGCCCCTTCCCTCCCCTTGTTCGGCCGAGAGCTCAAGAACACCAACTTTGGTGTTCTTCGTTCTTCGTGTTCTTCGTGTTCTTCAAGTCTTGAAGATCCAAGATCAATACAAGGACCAACTAGAAGGTCGCTCGTCGTGTTCATTATCAGTGGACTTTCTTAAGCAATCAACAAGGTATGTTTTGGGAAACCCTTTTTCCTCTCCCCTGTTGTTCGACCGAAACCAACCAAGAACCCTAGGGTTCTTGGTACCCGTCGAACACACACAAGTGTGTGTGTGTGTGTGTGTGTTCGGATTTTTCATACAAGGTTTCTACATTGTTAATATAATCTAGATTTCCAAGATCCCAATCCTGTAGGGTTTAAGGATTAAGTTTAATCCCACTTCCGCTTTTAGGGATTAAATTAGCTAGACGGTTTAACCGGTCAAGAACAAGTTCATGTTCTTGGACAGTATGGTTCGAACCAAGTGATCTAGGAGGTTGACCCAAGTGGTCAATCAGTGTTATTGAAACCCGTCACAAGGCTCGAGGCTTGAGGCTCATGGCTCGAGGCTCAAGGCTCCAGACTCGAAAGCTCAAGGCTCAAGGCTCAATGCTCCAGGCTCAAGGCTAAAGGCTCAAGGCTCAAGGCTCAACGCTCAACGGCCAACGCTCAAGGGTAAAGGCTCAAGCCTCAAGGCTCCAGCCTCAAGGCTCAAGGCTCAAGGCTCAAGTCTCAAGGCTCAAGGCTCAAGGCTCAAGGGTCAACGCTCAAGGCTCAAGGCTCAACGCTCAAGGCTCAAGGCTCGAGGCTCAAGGCTCAAGGCTCAAGGCTCAAGGCTCAAGGCTCAAGGCTCAAGGCTCAAGGCTCAAGATGCAAGGCTCAAGCCGCAAGGGTCAAGAGTCAAGCCTTAAGTGTCAAGTTTCAAGGCTGAAGGGTCAATGCTCAAGGGTAAAGGCTCAAGAGTCAAGGCTCATGGCTCAAGGCTAAAGGCTCATGGTCCAAGTCTCAAGGGTCAAGGCTCAAGGCTCAATGCTCAAGGGTCAATGCTCAAGGCTCAAGGTTCGAGGCTCAAGGCTCAAGGCTCAAGGCTCAAGGCTAAAGGCTCAAGGCTCCAGGCTCAAGGCTCCAGGCTCAAGGCTCAAGGCTCAAGGCTCAAGGCTCAAGGCTCAAGGCTCAAGGCTCGATGCTCGAGGCTCGATGCTCAAGGCTCAAGGCTGAAGGCTCAAGATGCAAGGCTCAAGGCGCAAGGGTCAAGAGTCAAGCCTCAAGTCTCAAGTTTCAAGGCTGAAGGGTCAATGCTCAAGGGTAAAGGCTCAAGAGTCAAGGTTCATGGCTCAAGGCTAAAGGCTCATGGCCCAAGTCTCAAGGGTCAAGGCTCAAGGCTCAAGGGTCAAGGGTCAAGGGTCAAGGCTCAAGGCTCAAGGCTCGAGGCTTAAGGCTCAAGGCTCAAGGCTCAAGGCTCAAGGCTCAAGGCTCAAGGCTCAAGGCTAAAGGCTAAAGGCTAAAGGCTCAAGGCTCAAGGCTCAAGGCTCAAGGCTCAAGGCTTAAGGCTCAAGGCTCAAGGCTCAAGGCTCAAGGCTAAAGGGTCAAGGGTCAAGGGTCAAGGGTCAATGCTCAAGGGTCAACGCTCAAGGGACAAGTCTCAAGGCTCAAGGCTCAAGGCTCAAGGCTCAAGGCTCAAGGCTCAAGGCTCGACGCTTGAGGCTCGATGCTCAAGGCTCAAGGCTCAAGGCTCAAGATGCAAGGCTCAAGGCTCAAGGCTCAAGGCTCAAGGCTCAAGGCTCAAGGATCAAGTATATATTTCGTATATGTAATATACACGAAATATATATAAGTGTATAATACTAGACATTTAATAATTAAGTGGGATAATAATAACTAGTAAAACTATAAGGGTTTAAAGTGTAAGAGATAAGTTTAATTAAGAGATTAATCTTAATTAAACTAGGAGGACTTAAATGAAACTTATTCTATTATATATAGAAGGCTTAAGGTTTCATTTAAACTTAATCATTCCCTTGGATACACTCGACAAAAGAACCCTGGCCCCTTCCCTCCCCTTGTTCGGCCGAGAGCTCAAGAACACCAACTTTGGTGTTCTTCGTTCTTCGTGTTCTTCGTGTTCTTCAAGTCTTGAAGATCCAAGATCAATACAAGGACCAACTAGAAGGTCGCTCGTCGTGTTCATTATCAGTGGACTTTCTTAAGCAATCAACAAGGTATGTTTTGGGAAACCCTTTTTCCTCTCCCCTGTTGTTCGACCGAAACCAACCAAGAACCCTAGGGTTCTTGGTACCCGTCGAACACACACAAGTGTGTGTGTGTGTGTGTGTGTTCGGATTTTTCATACAAGGTTTCTACATTGTTAATATAATCTAGATTTCCAAGATCCCAATCCTGTAGGGTTTAAGGATTAAGTTTAATCCCACTTCCGCTTTTAGGGATTAAATTAGCTAGACGGTTTAACCGGTCAAGAACAAGTTCATGTTCTTGGTCAGTGTGGTTCGAACCAAGTGATCTAGGAGGTTGACCCAAGTGGTCAATCAGTGTTATTGAAACCCGTCACAAGG
Source organism: Calendula officinalis (assembly GCA_963853835.1). Taxonomy (NCBI): domain Eukaryota; kingdom Viridiplantae; phylum Streptophyta; class Magnoliopsida; order Asterales; family Asteraceae; genus Calendula; species Calendula officinalis. The sequence goes on along the minus strand of OY970830.1, from coordinate 46,647,500 downwards.
CTCGAGGCTTGAGGCTCATGGCTCGAGGCTCAAGGCTCCAGACTCGAAAGCTCAAGGCTCAAGGCTCAATGCTCCAGGCTCAAGGCTAAAGGCTCAAGGCTCAAGGCTCAACGCTCAACGGCCAACGCTCAAGGGTAAAGGCTCAAGCCTCAAGGCTCCAGCCTCAAGGCTCAAGGCTCAAGGCTCAAGGCTCAAGGGTCAAGGGTCAAGGCTCAAGGCTCAAGGCTCAAGGCTCAAGGCTCAAGGCTCAAGGCTCAAGGCTCAAGGCTCAAGGCTCAAGGCTCAAGGCTCAAGGCTCAAGGCTCAAGGCTCAAGGCTTAGAGCTCAGAGCTCAATGCTCGAGCTCAAAGCTCAAAGCTCAATGCTCAAGGCTCAACGCTCAAGGCTCAAGGCTCTAGGCTCGAGGCTCGATGCTCGAGGGTCAAGGCTCATGGATCCAGGCTCAAAAGCTCAAGGCTCAAGGTTCCAGGCTCAAGGCTCAAGGCTCAAGGCTCAAGGCTGAAGGTCAAGGGTCAAGGGTCAAGGCTCAAGGGTCAAGGATCAAGGCTCAAGGCTCAAGGCTTAAGGCTCAGAGCTCAGAGCTCAAAGCTCAATGCTCGAGCTCAGAGCTCAAAGCTCAAAGCTCAAAGCTCCAGGCTCAAGGCTCAACGCTCAAGGCTCAAGGCTCAAGGCTAAAGACTCGAGGCTCGAGGCTCCAGGCTCAAAGGCTCAAGGCTCCAGGCTCTAGGCTAAAGGCTCGAGGCTCCAGGCTCAAGGCTCCAGGCTCAAGGCCCCAGGCTCAAAGGCTCAAGACTCAAGGGTCCAGGCTCGAGACTCAAGGCTCCAGGCTCAAGCCTCAAGGCTCCAGGCTCAAGACTCGTGGCTGGAGGCTCAACGCTTCAGGATCAAGGATCAAGGCTCACGGCTCAAGGCTCAAGGCTCAAGGCTCAAGGCTCAAGGCTCAATGCTCAAGGCTTAAGGCACAAGGCTCAAGACGCAAGGCTCAAGGCACAAGGGTAAAGAGTCAAGGCTCAAGTCTCATGTTTTAAGGCTCAAGGCTCAAGGCGCATGGCTCAAGGCTCAAGGCTCAAGGCTCAAGGATCAAGGCTCAAGGCTCAAGGCTCAAGGGTCAAGGCTCAAGGCTCAAGGCACAAGGCACAAGGGTCAAGGGTCAAGGGTCAAGGGTCAAGGGTCAAGGGTCAAGGGTCAAGGGTCAAGGCTCAAGGGTCAAGGCTCAAGGCTCAAGGCTCAGAGCTCAGAACTCAAAGCTCAATGCTCGAGCTCAGAGCTCACAGCTCAATGCTCCAGGCTCAAGGCTCAACGCTCAACGCTCAAGGCTCAAGGCTCAAGGCTCTAGGCTAAAGGCTCGAGGCTCGAGGCTCAAGGCTCCAGGCTCAAAGGCTCAAGGCTCAAGGCTCCAGGCTCGAGGCTAAAGGCTCGAGGCTCCAGGCTCAAGGCTCCAGGCTCAAGGCTCCAGGCTCAAAGGCTGAAGGCTCAAGGCTCCAGGCTCGAGACGCAAGGCTCAAGGCATTAGGGTAAAGAGTCAAGGCACAAGTCTCATGTTTTAAGGCTCAAGGCGCATGGCTCAAGGCTCAAGGCTCAAGGCTCATGGCTAGAGGATCAAGGCTCAAGGCTTAAGGCTCAAGGCTCAAGGATCAAGGCGCAAGGCGCAAGGCTCAAGGTCAAGGCGCAAGGGCAAGAATCAAGGCTCAAGGCTCAAGTCACAAGGCTCAAGGCTCAAGTCTCAAGGCTCAAGGCTCAAGGCTCAAGGCTCAAGGCTAAAGGCTCAAGGCTCAAGTCTCAAGGCTCAAGGCTCAAGGCTCAAGGCTCACGACACGATGCTCAAGGCTCAAGGATCAAGGCTCAAGGCTCAAGGATCCAGACTCAAGGCTCAAGGCTCAAGCCTCAAGGCTCCAGGCTTAAGGCTCAAGGTTCCAGGCTCAAAGCTTAAGGCTCAAGGATCAAGGCTCAAGGTTCTAGGCTCAAGGCTCAAGGGTTAACGCTCAAGGTTCAAGGGTCAACGCTCAAGGCTCGAAGCTCGAGGCTCATGGCTCGAGGCACAAGGCTCCAGGCTTAAAGGCTTAAGGCTCAAGGCTCAAGGCTCCAGGCTCAACGCTCAACGCTCAAGGCTCAACAGCCAACGCTCAAGGGTAAAGGGTCAAGGCTCAAGATTTAAGGCTCAAGGCTCAAGGCTCAAGCCTCAAGCCTCAAGGCTCAAGGCTCAAGGCTCAAGGCTCAAGGCACAAGGCTCAAGGCTCAAGGCTCAAGGCACAAGGCTCAAGGGTCAAGACTCAAGGCTCAAGGCTCTAGGCACAAGGCTTAAGGGTCAAGGGTCAATGCTCAAGGCTCAAGGCTCAAGGCTCAAGGCTCAAGGCTCAAGGCTCAAGGCTAAAATCTCAAGGCTCAAGGGTCAAGGCTCAAGGCTCAGAGCTCAGAGCTCAGAGCTCAAAGCTCAATCCTCGAGCTCAGAGTTCAAAGCTCAATGCTCCAGGCTCAACGCTCAACGCTTAAGGGTCAAGGCTCAAGGCTCTAGGCTAAACGCTCGAGGCTCGAGGCTCAAGGCTCAAGGGTCAAGGTTCAAGGCTCAAGGCTCAAGGCTCAAGGCTCAAGGCTCAAGGCTCAAGGCTCAAGGCTCAAGGCTCAAGGCTCAATGCTCAAGGCTCAAGGCCCAAGGCTCAAGGCTCAAGGCTCAGAGATCAGAGCTCAAAGCTCAAAGCTCAATGCTCGAGCTCAGAGCTCAAAGCTCACAGCTCAATGCTCAAGGCTCAAGGCTCAACGCTCAACGCTCAACGCTCAAGGCTCAACGCTCAAGGCTCTAGGCTAAAAGCTCGAGGCTCGAGGCTCAAGGCTCCAGGCTCAAAGGCTCAAGGCTCCAGGCTCAAGGCTCCAGGCTCAAGGCTCCAGGCTCAAAGGCTCAAGGCTCAAGCCTCCAGGCTCGAGACTCAAGGCTCAAGGCTCAAGGATCAAGGCTCCAGGCTCAAGACTCGTGGCTGGAGGCTCAACGCTTCAGGCTCAAGGCTCAAGGCTCAACGCTCAAGGCTCAAGGCGCAAGGGCAAGAATCAAGGCTCAAGGCTCAAGGCTCAAGGCTCAAGGCTCAAGGCTCAAGGCTCAAGGCTCAAGGCTCAAGGCTCAAGGCTCAAGGCTCAAGGCTCAACGCACAAGGCTCAAGGCTCAAGTCTCAAGGCTCAAGACTCTAGGCTAAAAGCTCGAGGCTCAAGGCTTAAGGCTCCAGGCTCAAAGGCTCAAGGCTTAAGGCTCCAGGCTCTAGGCTAAAGGCTCCAGGCTCCAGGCTCAAGGCTCCAGGCTCAAGGCTCCAGGCTCAAGGCTCCAGGCTCAAAGGCTGAAGGCTCAAGGCTCCAGGCTCGAGACTCAAGGCTCCAGGCTCAAGCCTCAAGGCTCCAGGCTCACGGCTCAAGGATCAAGGCTCAAGGCTCAATGCTCAAGGCTCAAGGCACAAGGCTCAAGACGCAAGGCTCAAGGCATTAGGGTAAAGAGTCAAGGCACAAGTCTCATGTTTTAAGGCTCAAGGCTCAAGGGGCATGGCTCAAGGCTCAAGGCTCATGGCTAGAGGATCAAGGCTCAAGGCTTAAGGCTTAAGGCTCAAGGATCAAGGCGCAAGGCGCAAGGCTCAAGGTAAAGGCGCAAGGGCAAGAATCAAGGCTCAAGGCTCAAGTCACAAGGCTCAAGGCTCAAGTCTCAAGGCTCAAGGCTCAAGGCTCAAGGCTAAAGGCTCAAGGCTCAAGTCTCAAGGCTCAAGGGTCAAGGCTCACGACACGATGCTCAAGGCTCAAGGCTCAAGGCTCAAGGATCCAGACTCAAGGCTCAAGGCTCAAGCCTCAAGGCTCAAGGCTTAAGGCTCAAGGATCAAGGCTTAAGGCTCAAGGTTCAAGGCTCAAAGCTTAAGGCTCAAGGATCAAGGCTCAAGGTTCTAGCCTCAAGGCTCAAGGGTTAACGCTCAAGGTTCAAGGGTCAACGCTCAAGGCTCGAAGCTCGAGGCTCATGGCTCGAGGCACAAGGCTCCAGGCTTAAAGGCTCAAGGCTCAAGGCTCCAGGCTCAACGCTCAACGCTCAACAGCCAACGCTCAAGGGTAAAGGGTCAAGGCTCAAGATTTAAGGCTCAAGGCTCAAGCCTCAAGCCTCAAGCCTCAAGGTTCAAGGCTCAAGGCTCAAGGCTCAAGGCTCAAGGCACAAGGCTCAAGGCTCAAGGCACAAGGGTCAAGGGTCAAGGCTCAAGGCTCAAGGCTCAAGGCTCTAGGCACAAGGCTTAAGGGTCAAGGGTCAAGGCTCAAGGCTCAAGGCTCAAGGCTAAAATCTCAAGGCTCAAGGCTCAAGGGTCAAGGCTCAAGGCTCAGAGCTCAGAGCTCAAAGCTCAATGCTCGAGCTCAGAGTTCAAAGCTCAATGCTCCAGGCTCAACGCTCAACGCTCAAGGGTCAAGGCTCAAGGCTCTAGGCTAAACGCTCGAGGCACGAGGCTCAAGGCTCAAGGGTCAAGGTTCAAGGCTCAAGGCTCAAGGCTCAAGGCTCAAGGCTCAAGGCTCAAGGCTCAAGGCTCAAGGCTCAAGGCTCAAGGCTCAAGGCTCAGAGCTCAGAGCTCAGAGCTCAAAGCTCAAAGCTCAATGCTCGAGCTCAGAGCTCAAAGCTCACAGCTCAATGCTCAAGGCTCAAGGCTCAACACTCAACGCTCAACGCTCAACGCTCAAGGCTCAACGCTCAAGGCTCAACGCTCAAGGCTCTAGGCTAAAAGCTCGAGGCTCCAGGCTCAAGGCTCCAGGCTCAAAGGCTCAAGGCTCAAGGCTCCAGGCTCTAGGCTAAAGGCTCCAGGCTCCAGGCTCAAGGCTCCAGGCTCAAGGCTCCAGGCTCAAAGGCTCAAGGCTCAAGCCTCCAGTCTCGAGACTCAAGGCTCAAGGCTCAAGCCTCAAGGCTCCAGGCTCAAGACTCGTGGCTGGAGGCTCAACGCTTCAGGCTCAAGGCTCAAGGCTCAAGGAACATAGCTCAAGGCTCAAGGCTCAAGATACAAGGCTCAAGGCTCAAGGCTCAAGATACAAGGCTCAAGGCGCAAGGGTCAAGACTCAAGCCTTAAGAGTCAAGTTTCAAGGCTCAAGGCACAAGGCTCAAGGCTCATGGCTCAAGGCTCAAGGCTAGAGGATCAAGGCTCAAGGGTCAAGGCTCATGGCTCAAGGCTCAAGGCTTAAGGCTCAAGGGTCAAGGCTCAAGACTCAAGGCTCAAGACTTAAGGCTTAAGACTCAAGGCTCAAGACTCAAGGCTCAAGGCTCAACGCTAGAGGATCAAGGCTCAAGGCTCAAGGTATAGGTGCAAGCCGCAAGGCGCAAGGGCAAGAATCAAGGCTCAAGGCTCAAAGCTCAAGGCTCAACGCTCAAGGCTGAATGCTCAAGGTTCAAGGCTCAACGCTCAATGCTCAAGGGTAAGGCTCAAGGCTCAAGTTTCAAGGCTCAAGGCTTAAAGGCTCAAGGCTTAAGGCTCAAGGCTAAGGCTTAAGGCTTAAGTCTCAAGGCTTAAGGCTCAAGGCTCAAGGCTCGAGGCTTAAGGGTCAAGGCTCAAGGCTCAAGGCTCGAGGTTCGAGGCTCGAGGCTCGAGGCTTAAGGCTCAAGGCTCAAGGCTTAAGATGCAAGGCTCAAGGCGCAAGGGTCAAGAGTCAAGCCTCAAGTCTCAAGTTTCAAGGCTCAAAGCTCATGGTTCAAGGCTCAAGGCTCAAGGCTCAACGCTCAACGTTCAAGGGTCAGGGCTCAACGCTAGAGGATCAAGGCTCAAGGCTCAAGGCTCAAGGCCAAAGGCTTAAGGCTGAACAATCAAGGCTCAAGGCTCAAGGCTCAAGCCTGAACAATCAAGGCTCAAGGCTCAAGGCTCAAGGCCAGGGGCTCAAGGCCAGAGGCTCAAGGCCAGAGGCTTAAGGTTCAAGGCACAAGGCTCAAGGCTCAAGGCTCAAGGCTCAAGGCTCAAGGCTCAAGGCTCAAGGCTCCAGGCTCAAGGCTCAAGGCCAGGGGCTTAAGGCCAGAGGCTTAAGGCCAGAGGCTTAAGGCTCAAGGCACAAGGGTCAAGGCTCAAGGCTCAAGGCTCAAGGCACAAGGCACAAGGCTCAAGGCTCAAGGATCAAGGCTCAAGGCTCAAGGATCAAGGCTCAAGGCTCAAGGCTCAAGGCTCAATGCTCAAGGCTCAAGGCTCAACGCTCATGGCTCAAGGCTCAAGGATCAAGGCTCAGGGCTCAAGGATGAAGACTTAACGCTCAAGGCTCGAGGCTCGAGGCCCAAGGGTCAAGGATCAAGGCTCAAGGCTCAATGGTCAATGCTCAAGGGTCAAGGCTCAAGGCTCAAGGCTCAAGGGTCAAGGCTCAAGGGACATGTCTCAAGGCTCAAGGCTCAAGGCTCAAGGCTCAAGGCTCCACAAGGCTCAAGGTTCAAGGCTCAAGACTCAAGGCTCAAAGCTCAAGGCTCAAGGCTCAAGGTTCAAGGTTCGAGGTTCGAGGCTCCAGGCTCAAGGCTCGAGGCTCAAGGCTCGAGGCTCAAGGCTCAAGACTTAAGGCTTAAGACTCAAGGCTCCAGACTCAAGGCTCAAGGTAAAGGTGCAAGCCGCAAGGCGCAAGGGCAAGAATCAAGGCTCAAGGCTCAAAGCTCAAGGCTCAAGGCTCAAGGTTCAAGGCTCAACGCTCAATGCTCAAGGGTAAGGCTCAAGGCTCAAGTTTCAAGGCTCAAGGCTTAAGGCTCAAGGCTCAAGGCTCAAGGCTCAAGGTTCAAGGAACAAGGCTCAAGGCTCAATGGTCAATGCTCAAGGGTAAATGCTCATGGGTCAAGGCTCAAGGCTCAAGGGACAAGGGTCAAGGCTCAAGGGACATGTCTCAAGGCTCAAGGCTCAAGGCTCAAGGCTCCACAAGGCTCAAGGTTCAAGGCTCAAGACTCAAGGCTCAAAGCTCAAGGCTCAAGGCTCAAGGTTCAAGGTTCGAGGTTCGAGGCTCCAGGCTCAAGGCTCGAGGCTCAAGGCTCCAGGCTCAAGGCTCAAGACTTAAGGCTTAAGACTCAAGGCTCAAGACTCAAGGCTCAAGGTAAAGGTGCAAGCCACAAGGCGCAAGGGCAAGAATCAAGGCTCAAGGCTCAAAGCTCAAGGCTCAAGGCTCAAGGTTCAAGGCTTAACGCTCAATGCTCAAGGGTAAGGCTCAAGGCTCAAGTTTCAAGGCTCAAGGCTTAAGGCTCAAGGCTCAAGGCTCAAGGCTCAAGGCTCAAGGTTCAAGGAACAAGGCTCAAGGCTCAAGGCTCAAGGCTCAAGGCTCAAGGCTCAACGCTCAAGGCTCAAGGCTCAAGGCTCCAGGCTCAAGGCTCAAAGCTCAAGGCACAAGGCTCAAGGGTCAAGGCTCAATGGTCAATGCTCAAGGGTAAATGCTCAAGGGTCAAGGCTCAAGGCTCAAGGCTCAAGGGTCAAGCCTCAAGGGACAAGTCTCAACGCTCAAGGCTCAAGGCTCAAGGCTCGAGGCTCAAGGGTCAAGGCTCAAGGGTCAAGGCTCAGGGCTCAAGGTTCAAGGTTCGAGGCTCGAGGCTCAGGGCTCAAGGCTCAAGGCTCGAGGCTTGAGGCTCGATGCTCAAGGCTCAAGGCTCAAGGCTCAAGGCGCAAGGGTCAAGACTCAAGCCTTAAGAGTCAATTTTCAAGGCTCAAGGCACAAGGCTCAAGGCTCATGGCTCAAGGCTCAAGGCTAGAGGATCAAGGCTCAAGGGTCAAGGCTCATGGCTCAAGGCTCAAGGCTTAAGGCTCAAGGGTCAAGGCTCAAGACTCAAGGCTCAAGACTTAAGGCTTAAGACTCAAGGCTCAAGACTCAAGGCTCAAGGCTCAACGCTAGAGGATCAAGGCTCAAGGCTCAAGGTATAGGTGCAAGCCGCAAGGCGCAAGGGCAAGAATCAAGGCTCAAGGCTCAAAGCTCAAGGCTCAAAGCTCAAGGCTCAATGCTCAAGGTTCAAGGCTCAACGCTCAATGCTCAAGGGTAAGGCTCAAGCCTCAAGTTTCAAGGCTCAAGGCTTAAAGGCTCAAGGCTCAAGGCTCAAGGCTCAAGGCTCAAGGCTAAGGCTTAAGGCTCAAGGCTCAAGGCTCAAGGCTCAAGGCTCAAGGCTCAAGGCTCAAGGCTCAAGGCTCAAGGCTCGAGGTTCGAGGCTCGAGGCTCGAGGCTTAGGGCTCAAGGCTCAAGGCGCAAGGCTCAAGGCTCAAGGCTCAAAGTTCAAGGATCAAGGATTAAGGGTCAGTGCTCAAGGGACAAGGCTCAACACTCAAGGCTCAAGGCTAAAGGCTCATTGCTCAAGGCTTAAGGCTCAAGGCTCAAGGCTCAAGGCTCAAGGCTCAAGGCTCAAGGCTCAAGGCTCAAGGCTCAAGGCTCAAGGCTCAATGCTCAAGGCTCAAGGCTCAACGCTCATGGCTCAAGGCTCAAGGATCAAGGCTCAGGGCTCAAGGATGAAGACTTAACGCTCAAGGCTCGAGGCTCGAGGCCCAAGGGTCAAGGATCAAGGCTCAAGGCTCAATGGTCAATGCTCAAGGGTCAAGGCTCAAGGGTCAAGGGTCAAGGCTCAAGGGACATGTCTCAAGGCTCAAGGCTCAAGGCTCAAGGCTCAAGGCTCCACAAGGCTCAAGGTTCAAGGCTCAAGACTCAAGGCTCAAAGCTCAAGGCTCAAGGCTCAAGGTTCAAGGTTCGAGGTTCGAGGCTCCAGGCTCAAGGCTCGAGGCTCAAGGCTCGAGGCTCAAGGCTCAAGACTTAAGGCTTAAGACTCAAGGCTCCAGACTCAAGGCTCAAGGTAAAGGTGCAAGCCGCAAGGCGCAAGGGCAAGAATCAAGGCTCAAGGCTCAAAGCTCAAGGCTCAAGGCTCAAGGTTCAAGGCTCAACGCTCAATGCTCAAGGGTAAGGCTCAAGGCTCAAGTTTCAAGGCTCAAGGCTTAAGGCTCAAGGCTCAAGGCTCAAGGCTCAAGGTTCAAGGAACAAGGCTCAAGGCTCAATGGTCAATGCTCAAGGGTAAATGCTCATGGGTCAAGGCTCAAGGCTCAAGGGTCAAGGGTCAAGGCTCAAGGGACATGTCTCAAGGCTCAAGGCTCAAGGCTCAAGGCTCAAGGCTCCACAAGGCTCAAGGTTCAAGGCTCAAGACTCAAGGCTCAAAGCTCAAGGCTCAAGGCTCAAGGTTCAAGGTTCGAGGTTCGAGGCTCCAGGCTCAAGGCTCGAGGCTCAAGGCTCCAGGCTCAAGGCTCAAGACTTAAGGCTTAAGACTCAAGGCTCAAGACTCAAGGCTCAAGGTAAAGGTGCAAGCCACAAGGCGCAAGGGCAAGAATCAAGGCTCAAGGCTCAAAGCTCAAGGCTCAAGGCTCAAGGTTCAAGGCTTAACGCTCAATGCTCAAGGGTAAGGCTCAAGGCTTTAGTTTCAAGGCTCAAGGCTTAAGGCTCAAGGCTCAAGGCTCAAGGCTCAAGGCTCAAGGTTCAAGGAACAAGGCTCAAGGCTCAAGGCTCAAGGCTCAAGGCTCAAGGCTCAACGCTCAAGGCTCAAGGCTCAAGGCTCCAGGCTCAAGGCTCAAAGCTCAAGGCACAAGGCTCAAGGGTCAAGGCTCAATGGTCAATGCTCAAGGGTAAATGCTCAAGGGTCAAGGCTCAAGGCTCAAGGGTCAAGCCTCAAGGGACAAGTCTCAACGCTCAAGGCTCAAGGCTCAAGGCTCGAGGCTCAAGGCTCGAGGCTCAAGGGTCAAGGCTCAAGGGTCAAGGCTCAGGGCTCAGGGCTCAAGGTTCAAGGTTCGAGGCTCGAGGCTCAGGGCTCAAGGCTCAAGGCTCAAGGCTCGAGGCTTGAGGCTCGATGCTCAAGGCTCAAGGCTCAAGGCTCAAGGCGCAAGGGTCAAGACTCAAGCCTTAAGAGTCAATTTTCAAGGCTCAAGGCATAAGGCGCAAGGCTCATGGCTCAAGGCTCAAGGCTAGAGGATCAAGGCTCAAGGGTCAAGGCTCATGGCTCAAGGCTCAAGGCTTAAGGCTCAAGGGTCAAGGCTCAAGACTCAAGGCTCAAGACTTAAGGCTTAAGACTCAAGGCTCAAGACTCAAGGCTCAAGGCTCAACGCTAGAGGATCAAGGCTCAAGGCTCAAGGTATAGGTGCAAGCCGCAAGGCGCAAGGGCAAGAATCAAGGCTCAAGGCTCAAAGCTCAAGGCTCAAAGCTCAAGGCTCAATGCTCAAGGTTCAAGGCTCAACGCTCAATGCTCAAGGGTAAGGCTCAAGCCTCAAGTTTCAAGGCTCAAGGCTTAAAGGCTCAAGGCTCAAGGCTCAAGGCTCAAGGCTCAAGGCTAAGGCTTAAGGCTCAAGGCTCAAGGCTCAAGGCTCAAGGCTCAAGGCTCAAGGCTCAAGGCTCAAGGCTCAAGGCTCAAGGCTCGAGGTTCGAGGCTCGAGGCTCGAGGCTTAGGGCTCAAGGCTCAAGGCGCAAGGCTCAAGGCTCAAGGCTCAAAGTTCAAGGATCAAGGATTAAGGGTCAGTGCTCAAGGGTCAAGGCTCAACACTCAAGGCTCAAGGCTAAAGGCTCATTGCTCAAGGCTTAAGGCTCAAGGCTCAAGGCTCAAGGCTCAAGGCTCAAGGCTCAAGGCTCAAGGCTCAAGGCTCAAGGCTCAAGGCTCAAGGCTCAAGGCTCGAGGTTCCAGGCTCAAGGCTCATGGCTCAAGGCTCAAGGCTCAAGGCTCAAGGCCAGGGGCTCAAGGCCAGAGGCTCAAGGCCAGAGGCTTAAGGTTCAAGGCACAAGGCTCAAGGCTCAAGGCTCAAGGCTCAAGGCTCAACGCTCCAGGCTCAAGGCCAGGGGCTCAAGGCCAGAGGCTTAAGGCTCAAGGCACAAGGCTCAAGGCTCAAGGCTCAAGGCTCAAGGCACAAGGCTCAAGGCTCAAGGCTCAAGGCTCAAGCATCAAGGCTCAAGGCTCAAGGCTCAAGGCTCAAGGCTCAAGGCTCAAGGCTTAAGGCTCAAGGCTCAACGCTCATGGCTCAAGGCTCTAGGATCAAGGCTCAGGGCTCAAGATTGAAGACTAAACGCTCAAGGCTCGAGGCTCGAGGCTCGAGGCCCAAGGGTCAAGGGTCAAGGCTCAAGGCTCAATGGTCAATGCTCAAGGGTCAAGGGTCAAGGCTCAAGGGTCAAGGGTCAAGGCTCAAGGGACATGTCCCAAGGCTCAAGGCTCAAGGCTCAAGGCTCAAGGCTCCACAAGGCTCAAGGTTCAAGGCTCAAGACTCAAGGCTCAAAGCTCAAGGCTCAAGGCTCAAGGCTCAAGGTTCAAGGTTCGAGGTTCGAGGCTCCAGGCTCAAGGCTCCAGGCTCAAGGCTCCAGGCTCAAGGCTCAAGACTTAAGGCTTAAGACTCAAGGCTCCAGACTCAAGGCTCAAGGTAAAGGTGCAAGCCGCAAGGCGCAAGGGCAAGAGTCAAGGCTCAAGGCTCAAAGCTCAAGGCTCAAGGATCAAGGTTCAAGGCTCAACGCTCAATGCTCAAGGGTAAGGCTCAAGGCTCAAGTTTCAAGGCTCAAGGCTTAAGGCTCAAGGCTCAAGGCTCAAGGCTCAAGGCTCAAGGTTCAAGGAACAAGGCTCAAGGCTCAATGGTCAATGCTCAAGGGTAAATGCTCAAGGGTCAAGGCTCAAGGATCAAGGGTCAAGGGTCAAGGCTCAAGGGACATGTCTCAAGGCTCAAGGCTCAAGGGTCAAGGCTCCACAAGGCTCAAGGTTCAAGGATCAAGACTCAAGGCTCAAAGCTCAAGGCTCAAGGCTCAAGGCTCAAGGTTCAAGGTTCGAGGTTCGAGGCTCCAGGCTCAAGGCTCGAGGCTCAAGGCTCCAGGCTCAAGGCTCAAGACTTAAGGCTTAAGACTCAAGGCTCAAGACACAAGGCTCAAGGTAAAGGTGCAAGCCGCAAGGCGCAAGGGCAAGAATCAAGGCTCAAGGCTCAAAGCTCAAGGCTCAAGGCTCAAGGTTCAAGGCTTAACGCTCAATGCTCAAGGGTCAAGGCTCAAGTTTCAAGGCTCAAGGCTTAAGGCTCAAGGCTCAAGGTTCAAGGAACAAGGCTCAAGGCTCAAGGCTCAAGGCTCAAGGCTCAAGGCTCAAGGCTCCAGGCTCAAGGCTCAAGGCTCAAGGCACAAGGCTCAAGGGTCAAGGCTCAATGGTCAATGCTCAAGGGTAAATGCTCAAGGGTCAAGGCTCAAGGCTCAAGACTCAAGGGTCAAGGCTCAAGGGACAAGTCTCAAGGCTCAAGGCTCAAGGCTCAAGGCTCCAGGCTCGATGCTCAAGGCTCAAGGCTCAAGGCTCAAGATAGAAGGCTCAAGGCGCAAGGGTAAAGACTCAAGCCTTAAGTCTCAAGTTTCAAGGCTCAAGGCTCAAGGCTCGAGGCTCAAGGTTCAAGGATCAAGGATTAAGGGTCAATGCTCAAGGGTCAAGCCCCTGGTCTTGAGCCTTGAGCCTTGAGCCTTGAGCCTTGAGCCTTGAGTGGGAATTCCTCCAAAGCTAGTACACACAACACCTTGTCTAGAAAACCAATTGGGATGCTAGTCCCTTGAAAAAAAATTAAAATCAAAACAATTGACTTGCACGTGACCCAAAATCAAAGAAGAATCTTTCTTCTTCTTTTTTTGTGCTTGTGCGTTTTTTTGGGAAAAGAATTCGACGCCACCCACTTCAACTTCTTGTTATGCGGCCGAATCCCTTTATCAAGAGGGAATTAGGGTTTTTAATTAGCTTGCCTAATTCTCTCTTGTTTCCTAATTGTATTTTACACTTAGGTCCCTTGCTTCTTTGTTCTTCTTTTTGGCACAACAACTAAGTTTCATACTTAACAATTTAACACAAAACTTTAATCGGTTAATTTATATAAATAATATAATTACACTAATTATATTACATATATCTAATGGTGTTTGGTGTATAAGTGTGTGACCCATTAGGCTCACAAACAACTAGCCATATAACTATATGTTATACGCGTGAAGCATATTCCAACAGCTCCCACTTGCGCACGTGATAACATCAAGTAGTTATACAAGCAAACGTTAGAGTCTAGCAACCCGCCAATGCCCCTAGAAGTACATGAGGAGTTTCATAAAATCTTTGTTCAAAGTTTTTCGAGCAGTTATCCTTTTGTTACTGATACTATGTTGAATTTTAGACAAGGATTAATGTCAATCTAAAATTTCAACGATTCTATTTCTCGATCTATACATTGAAGTAGATTACCAAAACAAATCAAGATTCATCTTGATTAGCTTTTGGGTGTGGCCACACATACATCTATTCAAAATCATCGAGGGGCCCAGTAGTATCTAATCCACTTACGTGGGGGAACAAATTCTTTATTGACTGCACGTGTCTGTCATATGCTTAATGACAAACCCGATAATGGTTGTTATAGCAGCCTTATTCAGGTCAGCGTTTAACCACATCAAAGTTTGCCCCTCTACATACACAAACCAACTTGCATCTCAAGTCAGAGGATAAGCGAAAAAGCCATTGTGAGATTCACTTGTGACATAAATCCAGGAAGTGATTTCTCATAGGTTGGGTCAGTCCAATCGTGCATCGTTATGAACGACGTGTGAGTTTGATTTCATCATCCTTAGTCATTCTAAGATAATGTCATCAATGCCCTCAGATTTGTCTTAATAATATTCCCATATTATTAATATGACAATGGACAATTTAGAATATAAAACGCAGTAAATATTCATGGATATAAACATGCAAATATAGAACACAGTAGATATTCATATAAAACGATCATATCAAATATATCATTTTATTCCAATAAAAAACTGCTCAATGTTCCATTATCCAAATACTAAAACAGACTACATGAGACTACTAGCTGGTCGAAGCCCAATGTTTCTAGCATGCTCATTATGTTTGGTGCATGACATTGGCTTCGTGAAGGGACCAGCTAAGTTGTCATCTGTATGAACTTTGAGCAAGCGTACATCTCCCATTAGGATCGCATCTCTAATGTAGTGAAGCTTCCTCCGATAATGTCTGGCGCCTTTATGAACACCGGGTTCGTTGGCAATGATGATAGCACTTGTGTTAGCACAGTACATATCCATAGGTCTTTCATTACTGGGGACAACTCCAAACCCAGATATGAATTTCCTCATCCAAACAGCTTCCATTGCAGCTTCAGTAGTTGCAATGTATTCAGCTTCTGTAGAAGACATAGCGATAGTGCTCTACTTTGCACTCTTCCAATCAACAGCGCCTCCGTTCAAAACGAAAACATACCCCGTTTGAGATTTGGAATCATCTATATCAGTCTCAAAACTAGCATCAGAATAACAAGTGACGCTCAGTTCATCTTGACTTTCACCACCATAAACAAGAAACATATCTTTAGTATTCCTAAGATACTTCAGTATGTTCTTAACAGCAGTCCAGTGACCTCACCTGGATTCTGTTGATATCGGCTTGTAAGGTTCTGAGAGAACGCTACATCATGTCTCGTGCACCGTACAGCATACATGATTGACCCTACTGCCAAGGCGTAGGGGACATCACGCATACGTTTCATCTCATCAGGTGAGGACGGTCCTTGAGTCTTACTCAAGTGTACATTGTGTTGCATAGGAAGGTTTCCACGTTTAGAAGCATCCATTCTAAACCGTTTTAGAATTTTATCAATGTACGCACTTTGACTTAGTCCAATTAACCGCTTTGATCTGTCTCGGTAGATCTTTATACCAAGTATATATGCCGCTTCCCCAAGATCCTTCATAGCAAAGCACTTCCCAAGCCAGGATTTGACATCTTGTAGCATTGGAATGTTATTTCCTATGAGTAGTATCTCATCGACATATAGGATTAGGAAGACGACAATGCTCCCACTAGCTCTCACATATACACATGGCTCGTCGGGATTCTGAGTAAAGCCAAACGTTTTGACTTCCTCATCGAATCTTTTGTTCCAACTTCTGGATGCTTGCTTTAGTCCATAAATGGACCTTTGAAGCTTACATACTTTCTTGGGGTGTTTTGTGCTTACAAAACCCTCAGGCTGAACCTTATAGACATCTTCATCGAGATGTCCATTTAAGAAAGCAGTTTTAACATCCATTTGCCAAATCTCATAGTCATAGTAAACTGCTATTGCTATGACGATCCTAATAGCTCTAATGTCGGCAACAGGCGAGAAGGTTTCATCATAGTCAATCCCGTAGGTTTGAGTGTAACCTTTTGCTACCAACCGAGCTTTATAGGTGTGTACATTTCCATCCATGTCAGTCTTCTTCTTGAAGAGCCACTTGCTACCAACAGTCTTACTGTTAGGAGGAAGATCAACCAGAGTCCATACTTGGTTATCTTTCATGGATTGCATTTACGCGTTCATAGCATCAAGCCATTTGTCAGATTCAGAATCTGCTAATGCATCTCGATAGTTAGGGGGTTCATTATGATCCCTTAAACTTAGCTCCTCAGCATCGACATGGAATCCATATCGTTCAGGTGCATGAGGTGTCCTTGCGGACCTTCGAACGGGGACTTCATCATTTTGAGGTGCAACAGGAACAGTTTCATGTTCAGCCTCATCTTGATGTTCGCTAGTATCTACAATAGGTTGTGCATCTTCATCGCTTGGAATCTCGTCGAAGTCGATGGTACTCCCACTTGCTTCTTGTGAAATGAGATTGCTCTCAAGAAACTCAGCATAACGAGCAATAATTACTTTTTGCTCAGGTGGGTAGTAGAAATAGTAACCCATCGTTTCCTCAGGGTATCCTATAAAGATGCACTTGACGGCTCTGGGTTCAAGTTTGTTCGGCGTGTCTCGTTTCACGAGAGCCTCAAAACCCCAGACCTTCAAGTACGACAAGCTTGGGACTTCCCATGCCATATCTCATATGGTGTCTTTTCAACCTTCTTGGTGGGAACCATATTCAGTATCCGAGCAGCCGATTTGAGTGCATAACCCCAAAAGGATAGAGGCAGAGTGGTAGGACTCATCATCGATCGGACCATGTCAAGCAAGGTGCGATTTCTCCTCTCTGATACACCATTATGCTGTGGTGTATAAGGGGGAGTGAATTGTGAGACAATCCCACAATTCTTTAGATGGTCTTGAAACTCATGGCTCATGTACTCTCCTCCTCGATCGGACCAGAGAGCTTTTATCTTCTTGCCGAGTTGATTTTCTACTTCATTTTGGAAAGCTTTGAACGTTTCAAAGGTTTCATGTTTATGTTTAATCAAGTAAACATAACCATAACGACTAAAGTCGTCAGTGAAAGTAATGAAGTAGGTAGCACCTTCCCTATTTCGAGTTCTAAAAGGGCCACATACATCGGTATGTATGAGTCCAAGTAGATCATTGGCCCTTTCGCCTACATGGGAGAAAGGCTTGCGCGCCATTTTACAAGATATACAAGAAACACATTTATCAAATGATTCAGAATCATCTGATTTTATAAGCCCGTCTTTTTGTAATTTTAAAACACGTTTGTTGTTAACATGGCAAAGGCGACAATGCCATAGGTAAGTAGAATCCAAATTCAACTTGGATTTCTTATTGCTACACGTATAAATAGAACTATTGTTTGTAATACGATTATGCATGTCAATCTCAAAGATACCATCACGAGGAATAGCATTAAAGTAAAAAACATTATCCTTTGAAACTGAAATACCATAATCCGTAAATGTATGAATAAAACCATTATCCCACAAACAAGAAAGCGATACTATACCCCTAGTAATACTAGGCGCATAGTGCCAATTGTCTAGTACAATAATTAAACCACTAGGAAGGATTAAATCATAGCTTCATATAGCTTCGACCGGTGTACGCATTCCATTGCCCACGTACAAGTCCAAAGCTTCATGGTTTAGCTTTCTACTTCCCCTTAGACCCTGCATGGTATTACAAATGTGAGTTCCACAACCAGTTTCATATACCCATGATTTCTTAGGGAAAGCATATAGTTCTATTGTGAAGATACCTGATGTGCCAACCTTGTTGGCTTTGTTCTTCATCAACTCCGCGAGGTAGGCAGGACAATTCCTCCTCCAGTGGCCTGTTTCACCGCAGTGATGGCAAGCAAGATCCTTAGCAGGATGCTCCTTATCAGTAGGTGGGGGAACCTTTGGCTTGGGCTTGTAAACTTGCTTTCCCTTGCCTTGGCCCTTAGCAACTACTTGCGGTTTTGGTTTTTGGATCTTTCCTTGCCTTATGGCAAGGACAGTAGGGGTTGGAGTTTTCTTGGGTAGCCCAGCTTCCGTTTGTTTCAGCATAGCATGTAATTCGGCGAAAGTCTTCCCCATACTATGCATATGATAAGTCATGACAAACGGTGCATAGTCCTTGTGAAGTGAGGTTAGAATTAACCCAATTCCAAGGATATGAGGCATAGGGTAGCCAAGTTTCTCCATCTGGTCTAGGTAACTCTTCATCTTCAAGAGATAAGAGCTAACAGACTGTCCCTCCTCCTGCTTGCAAGCATGGAAGGCTTTGACCGTGTCAAAGAGTTCCTGATCAGCTTGCTTTTGATATGATGTCTTAAGTTCAGCCATCATATCGAATGCTGTGAGGTCCTTTAGATTCTTTTGAATCTCAGGGATCATGCTCACCAGCATGAGCGCGGCGACCTCTTGCTGTTCGTTGAACCTCTTGGTATAGGCCGCACGAACAGCAGCGGTGGCGATAGCAGCAGGGGCAGGGGGCAACGCCTCCTCCAAATGGTGGTACTTGTGCTCGGCCCTAAGGACAATCCTTAGGTTACGAGCCCAGTCCACAAAGTTCGTTCCATCAAGTTTCTCTTTTTCGAGAACGGAACGAATGGTGGTGTGAGTTAGGGTTTGATTAGTAGAAGTCATCTACAAAATATCAAAATTAATTAATTAGTATTTTCAATAATAATTTCTTTTAATCAATTAACTACCCAATTAATTTTAATTAAAAGCTAAGATCCCATTGAGCTTCTATCACCGCATCAGTTGATCTGCTAGAGGTGATAGATTCAATAGGTAGGTGACGATCAGCAATTGCATTACAAGTGCAACTCTTAGAGGTATGGGACTTCATGGCACCTAGTGAACAAGCATCTATGGTCAAGTGGCATGTTTGTCGCATCGTCGTCTCGAGTCAAGGTCTCACCGTTAACTCGATTAAGTCATCCAATGTGAAATCATGTCAAAATAGCTCTAGGTCTCACGCGTAGAGAATAATGACCTCGGATCTAGATTCAAACCACGTCTCACGTGAAGTCAAAAATAGAAGCAAGTGATTTACAACCGATTGGACGGCGTGACTTAAATTTTAGGTATGTTAAATTTTAATTAATAAAATTTTATTAAGATATGAATGAATCATGCACTTCATTCATACCACTTCATAAGTCGTTTAATAAACGGTAAAAACTTTTAGCGATTATTAAGTGATAAGTTTCAAATCATATTTAAACTTAGTTTAATCTCAAAACATTTTTAGATTAAAGGTTTAATCATCAATGATTTACGAGTAAGCATCGATGATTAAGAATTTGAATGTTTTAATGTTTGTGTCTAAAAACCATTTTTAATTGTTTTACTACTTGTATCTAATAGAAAAGAAAACAACCACAAACAAAGAATAAAACATGCAACAAATTTTGTGCAAACCTCGACCGATAAAATCCTAGGTTCGGTCACGTGAGTCATCACGACGGACCGAAGGGTCAAACTAGGGGACGGGCCAACATGAACCCAAACGGGCCTACATAAACCCAATGGGCTCCCACTTGCTCCAAGACATTCTTGAGCAAGTAGAACCCAAAATTGTGAAAAAGTGCAATCTGCCAGAAAATTCCAGCAGCCTTTGAAGCCTGAAAAGTCACTGAAGGATTCTTCGTTAGTCTTCCCGGCCTTCTGGAAAGTTGTAGGTCTCTGAGTTGCGGAACTTTTGGCGGTGGTTTCAGGTCCAATGGATTAGCCAATCTCCGGGAAAGTCTGTTTTCGTGCAGCTGCGTAGGGGGTGCCGAAAATTGTTGTTTTGTCTTCAAATTTTCTTCATCTTTGGTCAACAAATTACAAAGTACAAAGAAATAAAATACAACTATTCTAATTACTTTTACAATGAAATTGCCCCAAAAAAATGGCACCAAACATAAAGGAAAAAATTTGAAACAAAATACAACAATTAAGCCAAAAACACGGCTTTTCCCAAATTAACCAAACAACCAAACAACAACACATTCATCACAAGGTCTAGGCTTTCATCGGTTTGCACAAACAACCAACAATTGACAAGTTTTTGGCTTGGGATATGGAAAAAATACATGTTTTGCCATATCAACAAAAAGGTAAATTAAATGTAAAATCCAAGCCAAATAATAAAAAAAAAGCAATAACAAGATTAATTTTTGATTAGTGTTTTTGTAGCAAGTAGCATGTAGGGTGACTAAAAATCATATTTTAAACCCTTGTTATTAATAAAATGTCGAAAAAAAATAAGAACCATAGGGTTCTTATTTTTTCCGATCGGGTATAAGAACAACATCAAAAAAATCGAATTTTTTTTTTTGCTACTTTTACAAAAACAAGTTAATTATATCATCAATATAATGACTCGTGATACCACTAATGGTGATTTTAGGTTAAAACAAGAACCAAAACGCAGCGGAAAAGTTTAATCACCATAAACGGATCCAATATTGAATGACACAATTAAACTACATATGAAATCAATGAGTTAGGAAGAACAATTCATACCCTTGAAGCCTTTGATCTTAATATTCGATTTGTGAAGATGAACGAACGAAACCAAGGATTCCAAGTGGGAATTCCTCCAAAGCTAGTGCACACAACACCTTGTCTAGAACACCAATTGGGATGCTAGTCCCTTGAACAAAAAATTAAAATCAAAACAATTGACTTGCACGTGACCCAAAATCAAAGAAGAATCTTTCTTCTTTTTTTTTTTTTTTTTTTTTTTTTTTTGTGCTTGAGCGTTTTTTTGGGAAAAGAATTCGACGCCACCCACTTCAACTTCTTGTTATGCGGCCGAATCCCTTTATCAAGAGAGAATTAGGGTTTTTAATTAGCTTGCCTAATTCTTTCTTGTTTCCTAATTGTATTCTACACTTAGGTCCCTTGCTTCTTTGTTCTTCTTTTTGGCACACCAACTAAGTTTCATACTTAACAATTTAACACAAAACTTTAATCGGTTAATTTATATAAATAATATAATTACACTAATTATATTACATATATCTAATGGTGTTTGGTGTATAAGTGTGTGACCCTTTATGCTCACAAACAACTAGCCATATAACTATATGTTATACGCGTGAAGCATATTCCAACAGAACAAGGCTCAAGGATCAAGGCTCAAGGCTCAAGGCTCAAAGCTCAACGCTCATGGGTCAAGGCTCAAGGCTCAAGGATCAAGGCTTAAGGGTCAATGCTCAACGGTCAAGACTCAACACTCAAGGCTCAAGGCTAAAGGCTCAAGGCTCAAGGCTCAAGGCTCAAGGCTCAAGGCTCAAGGCTCAAGGCTAAAGGCTCGAGGGTCAAGGCTCAAGGGGCGAGGCTCAAGGGTCAATGCTCAAGATTCAAGGCTCAAGTTTCAAGGCTCCAGGCTCAAGGCTTAAGGCTCTAGGTTCGAGGAACAAGGCTCAAGGCTCAAGGCTCAAGGCTGAAGGATCAAGGCTCCAGACTCAAGGCTCAAGGCTCAAGGCTCAAGGCTCAAGGTTCGAGGCTCAAGCCTCAAGGCTCAAGGCTCAAGGCTCAAGGCTCAAGGCTCAAGGCTCAAGGCTCAAGGCTCAAGGCTCAAGCCTCAAGGCCCAAGGCTCAAGGCTCAAGGCTCAAGGCCCAAGGCTCAAGGCTCAAGGCTCAAGGCTCAAGGCCAAAGGCTCAAGGCTCAAGGAACAAGGCTCAAGGCCTAAGACCCAAGGCTCAAGGCATAAGGCTCAAGGATCAAGGCTCAAGGCTCAAGTTTCAAGGCTCAAGGCTCAAGGCTCAAGGCTCAACGCTCAACGCTCATGGGTCAACGCTCAAGGCTCAAGGATCAGGGATCAAGGCTTAAGGGTCAATGCTCAAGGGTAAAGGCTCAACACTCAAGGCTCAAGGCTAAAGGCTCAAGGCTCAAGGCTCAAGGCTCAAGGCTCAAGGCTCAAGGCACAAGGCTCAAGGCTCAAGGCTCAAGGCTCAAGGCTCAAGGCTCAAGGCTCAAGGCTCAAGGCTCAAGGCTCAACGCTCGACGCTCAACGCTCAACGCTCAATGCTCAAAGCTCAACCCTCATGGGTCAACGCTCAAGGCTCAAGGATCAGGGATCAAGGCTTAAGGGTCAATGCTCAAGGGTAAAGGCTCAACACTCAAGGCTCAAGGCTCAAGGCTCAAGGCTCAAGGGTCGAGGCTAATGGCTCAAGGGTCAAGGCGAAAGGGGCGAGGCTCAAGGGTCAATGCTCAAGAGTCAAGGCTCAAGGGTCAAGGCTCAAGGGTCAATGCTCAAGGGTCAAGGCTAAAGGGACAAGGCTCAAGGGTTAAGGGTTAAGGCTCAAGGATCAAGGCTCAAAGCTCATGGCTCAAGGCTCAAGGCTCAACGCTCAAGGCTCAACGCTCAAGGCTCAACGCTCAACGCTCAAGGGTCAGGGCTCAACGCTAGAGGATCAAGGCTCAAGACTCAAGGCCAAATGCTTCAGGCTCAATGATCAAGGCTCAAGGCTCAAGGCTCAAGTTTCAAGGCACAAGGCACAAGGCACAAGGCACAAGGCACAAGGCTCAAGGCTAAAGGCTAAAGGCTCAAGGCTCAAGGCTCAAGGCTAAAGGCTCAAGGGTCAAGGCTCAAGGGGCGAGGCTCAAGGGTCAATGCTCAAGATTCAAGGCTCAAGTTTCAAGGCTCCAAGCTCAAGACTTAAGGCTCTAGGTTCAAGGAACAAGTCTCAAGGCGCAAGGCTCAAGGATCAAGGCTCCAGACTCAAGGCTCAACGCTCAAGGCTCAAGGCTCAAGGCTCAAGGCTCAAGGTTCGAGGCTCGAGGCTCAAGGCTTAAGATGCAGGGCTCAAGGCGCAAGCGTCAAGAGTCAAGCCTCAAGGCTCAAGGCTGAAGGCTCAAGGCTCAAGGGTCAAGAGTCAAGCCTTAAGTCTCAAGTTTCAAGGTTGAAGGGTCAATGCTCAAGGGTAAAGGCTCAAGAGTCAAGGCTCAAGAGTCAAGGCTCAATTCTCAAGTTTCAAGGCTCAAGGCTCAAGGCTCGAGGCTCAAGGTTCAAGGCACAAGGCTCAAGGCTCAAGGCTCAAGGCTTAAGGCTCAAGGCTTAAGGCTCAAGGCTCAAGGCTCAAGGCACAAGGCACAAGGCACAAGGCACAAGGCACAAGGCACAAGGCTCAAGGCTCAAGGCTCAAGCCTCAAGGCTCAAGCCTCCAGGCTCAAGCCTCCAGGCCCAAGGCTCAAGGCTCAACGCTCAAGGCTCAACGCTCAACGCTCAAGGGTCAGGGCTCAACGCTAGAGGATCAAGGCTCAAGACTCAAGGCCAAATGCTTCAGGCTCAAGGATCAAGGCTCAAGGCTCAAGTTTCAAGGCACAAGGCACAAGGCACAAGGCACAAGGCGCAAGGGTCAAGAGTGAAGGCTCATGTCTCAAGGCTCCAGGCTCAAGGCTCAAGGCTGAAGGCTCCAGGCTCAAGGCTCAAGGCTCAAGGCTCAAGGACAGAGGCTTAAGGCACAAGGCTCAAGGCTCAAGGCTCAAGGCTCAAGGCTCAAGGCTCAAGGCTCCAGGCTCAAGGCTCAAGGCCAGAGCCTTAAGGCTCAAGGCACACGGATCAAGGCTCAAGGGTCAAGGATCAAGGCTCAAGGCTCAAGGCTCAAGGCTCAAGGCTCAAGGCTCAAGGCTCAAGGCTCAAGGCTCAAGACTCAAGGCTCAAGGCTCAAGGCTCAAGGCTCAAGGCTCAAGGCTCAAGGCTCAAGGCTCAAGGCTCAAGGCTCAAGGCTAAAGGATCAAGGCTCAAGGCTCAAGGCTCAAGGCTCAAGGCTCAGGGCTCAAGGATGAAGACTAAACGCTCATGGCTCGAGGCTCGGGGCTCGAGGCTCAAGGCTCAAGGCTCAAGGCTCAAGGCTCAAGGCTCAAGGCTCAAGGCTCAAGTGTCAAGGCTCAATGGTCAATTCTCAAGGGTAAATGCTCAAGGGTCAAGGCTCAAGGGTCAATGCTCAAGTCTCAAGGCTCAAGGCTCAAGGCTCAAAGCTCAAGGCTCAACGCTCAAGGCTCAAGACTCAAGGATCAAGGCTCAAGGCTCAAGGCTCAAGGCTTAAGGCTCAAGGCTCAACGCTCCAGGCTCAACGCTCGAGGCTCGAGGCTCAAGGCTCGACGCTCGAGGCTCGATGCTCAAGAGTCAAACCTTAAGTGTCAAGTTTCAAGGCTGAAGGGTCAATGCTCAAGGGTAAAGGCTCAAGAGTCAACGCTCATGGCTCAAGGCTAAGGGCTCATGGTCCAAGTCTCAAGGGTCAAGGCTCAAGGCTCAATGCTCAAGGGTCAAGGCTCAAGGCTCAAGGTTCGAGGCTCAAGGGTCAAGGCTCAAGGCTCCAGGCTCAAGGCTCAAGGCTCAAGGCTCTAGGCTCAAGGCTCAAGGCTCGACGCTCGAGGCTCGATGCTCAAGGCTCAAGGCTGAAGGCTCAAGATGCAAGGCTCAAGCCGCAAGGGTCAAGAGTCAAGCCTTAAGTGTCAAGTTTCAAGGCTGAAGGGTCAATGCTCAAGGGTAAAGACTCAAGAGTCAAGGCTCATGGCTCAAGGCTAAAAAGGCTCATGGTCCAAGTCTCAAGGGTAAAGGCTCAAGGCTCAATGCTCAAGGGTCAAGGCTCAAGGCTCGAGGTTCGAGGCTCAAGGCTCAAGGCTCAAGGCTCAAGGCTAAAGGCTCAAGGCTCAAGGCTCAAGGCTTAAGGCTTAAGGCTCAAGGCCAGAGGCTTAAGGCTCAAGGCACACGGATCAAGGCTCAAGGCTCAAGGATCAAGGCTCAAGGCTCAAGGCTCAAGGGTCAAGGCTCAAGGCTCAAGGCTCAAGGCTAAAGGGTCAAGGGTCAAGGGTCAAGGGTCAATGCTCAAGGGTCAACGCTCAAGGGACAAGTCTCAAGGCTCAAGGCTCAAGGCTCAAGGCTCAAGGCTCAAGGCTCAAGGCTCAAGGCTCAAGGCTCAAGGCTCAAGGCTCAAGGCTCAAGTCTCAAGGCTCAAGGCTCAAGGCTCAAGGCTCAAGGCTCAATGCTCAAGGCTCAAGGCTCAAGGCTCAAGGCTAAAGGCTCAAGGCTCAAGGCTCAAGGCTCAAGGCTCAAGGCTCAAGGCTCAAGGCTCAAGGCTCAAGGCTCAGGGCTCAAGGATGAAGACTAAACGCTCATGGCTCGAGGCTCGAGGCTCGAGGCTCGAGGCTCAAGGCTCAAGGCTCAAGGCTCAAGGCTCTAGGGTCAAGGCTCAATGGTCAATGCTCAAGGGTAAATGCTCAAGGGTCAAGGCTCAAGGGTCAATACTCAAGTCTCAAGGCTCAAGGTTCAAGGCTCAAGGCTCAAAGCTCAAGGCTCAACGCTCAAGGCTCAAGACTCAAGGATCAAGGCTCGAGGCTCGAGGCTCAAGGCTCAAGGCTCAAGGCTCAAGGCTCAACGCTCAAGGCTCAACGCTCAAGGCTCGAGGCTCGAGGCTCAAGGCTCGACGCTCGAGGCTCGATGCTCAAGGCTCAAGGCTCAAGGCTCAAGGCTCAAGGCTCAAGGCTAAAGGATCAAGGCTCAAGGCTCAAGGCTCAAGGCTCAAGGCTCAGGGCTCAAGGATGAAGACTAAACGCTCATGGCTCGAGGCTCGGGGCTCGAGGCTCAAGGCTCAAGGCTCAAGGCTCAAGGCTCAAGGGTCAAGTGTCAAGGCTCAATGGTCAATTCTCAAGGGTAAATGCTCAAGGGTCAAGGCTCAAGGGTCAATGCTCAAGTCTCAAGGCTCAAGGCTCAAGGCTCAAAGCTCAAGGCTCAACGCTCAAGGCTCAAGACTCAAGGATCAAGGCTAAAGGCTCAAGGCTTAAGGCTCAAGGCTCAACGCTCAAGGCTCAACGCTCGAGGCTCAAGGCTCGACGCTCGAGGCTCGATGCTCAAGAGTCAAACCTTAAGTGTCAAGTTTCAAGGCTGAAGGGTCAATGCTCAAGGGTAAAGGCTCAAGAGTCAACGCTCATGGCTCAAGGCTAAGGGCTCATGGTCCAAGTCTCAAGGGTCAAGGCTCAAGGCTCAATGCTCAAGGGTCAAGGCTCAAGGCTCAAGGTTCGAGGCTCAAGGGTCAAGGCTCAAGGCTCCAGGCTCAAGGCTCAAGGCTCAAGGCTCTAGGCTCAAGGCTCAAGGCTCGACGCTCGAGGCTCGATGCTCAAGGCTCAAGGCTGAAGGCTCAAGATGCAAGGCTCAAGCCGCAAGGGTCAAGAGTCAAGCCTTAAGTGTCAAGTTTCAAGGCTGAAGGGTCAATGCTCAAGGGTAAAGGCTCAAGAGTCAAGGCTCATGGCTCAAGGCTAAAAAGGCTCATGGTCCAAGTCTCAAGGGTAAAGGCTCAAGGCTCAATGCTCAAGGGTCAAGGCTCAAGGCTCGAGGTTCGAGGCTCAAGGCTCAAGGCTCAAGGCTCAAGGCTAAAGGCTCAAGGCTCAAGGCTCAAGGCTCAAGGCTCAAGGCTTAAGGCTTAAGGCTCAAGGCCAGAGGCTTAAGGCTCAAGGCACACGGATCAAGGCTAAAGGCTCAAGGATCAAGGCTCAAGGCTCAAGGATCAAGGGTCAAGGCTCAAGGCTCAAGGCTCAAGGCTCAAGGCTCAAGGCTAGAGGCTTAAGGCTCAAGGCACACGGATCAAGGCTCAAAGCTCAAGGATCAAGGCTCAAGGCTCAAGACTCAAGTATCAAGGCTCAAGGCTCAAGGCTCAAGGCTCAAGGCTCAAGGCTCAAGGCTCAAGGCTAAAGGATCAAGGCTCAAGGCTCAAGGCTCAAGGCTCAGGGCTCAAGGATGAAGACTAAACGCTCATGGCTCGAGGCTCGAGGCTCGAGGCTCAAGGCTCAAGGGTCAAGGCTCAATGGTCAATGCTCAAGGGTAAATGCTCAAGGGTCAAGGCTCAAGGGTCAATGCTCAAGTCTCAAGGCTCAAGGCTCAAGGCTCAAAGCTCAAGGCTCAAGCCTCATGGCTCAACGCTCAAGGCTCAAGGCTCAAGGCTCAACGCTCAAGGCTCAAGGCTCGAGGCTCGAGGCTCAAGGCTCGACGCTCGAGGCTCGATGCTCAAGGATCAAGGCTCAAAATGCAAGGCTCAAGCCGCAAGGGTCAAGAGTCAAGCCTTAAGTGTCAAGTTTCAAGGCTGAAGGGTCAATGTTCAAGGGTAAAGGCTCAAGAGTCAAGGCTCATGGCTCAAGGCTAAAGGCTCATGGTCCAAGTGTCAAGGGTCAAGGCTCAAGGCTCAATGCTCAAGGGTCAATGCTCAGGGCTCAAGGTTTGAGGCTCAAGGCTCAAGGCTCAAGGCTCAAGGCTCAAGGCTCAAGGCTAAAGGCTCAAGGCTCAAGGCTCAAGGCTCCAGGCTCAAGGCTCAAGGCTCAAGGCTCAAGGCTCTAGGCTCAAGGCTCAAGGCTCGACGCTCGAGGCTCGATGCTCAAGTCTCAAGGCTGAAGGCTCAAGATGCAAGGCTCAAGGTTCGAGGCTCAAGGCTCAAGGCTTAAGGCTCAAGGCTCAAGGCTAAAGGCTCAAGGCTCAAGGCTCAAGGCTCAAGGCTCAAGGCTCAAGGGTCGACGCTCGAGGCTCGATGCTCAAGGCTCAAGGCTGAAGGCTCAAGATGCAAGGCTCAAGGTGCAAGGGTCAAGAGTGAAGCCTCAAGTCTCAACTTTCAAGGCTGGAGGGTCAATGCTCAAGGGTAAAGGCTCAAGAGTCAAGGTTCATGGCTTAAGGCTAAAGGCTCATGGCCCAAGTCTCAAGGGTCAAGGCTCAAGGCTCAATGCTCAAGGGTCAAGGCTCAAGGCTCGAGGCTCGAGGCTTAAGGCTCAAGGCTCAAGGCTCAAGGCTAAATGCTAAATGCTAAAGGCTCAAGGCTCAAGGCTCAAGGCTCAAGGCTCAAGGCTCAAGGCTCAAGGCTCAAGGCTCAAGGCTCAAGGCTCAAGGCTCAAGGCTCAAGGCTCAAGGCTCAAGGCTCAAGGCTCAAGGCTCAAGGCTCAAGGCTAAAGGGTCAAGGGTCAAGGGTCAAGGGTCAATGCTCAAGGGTCAACGCTCAAGGGACAAGTCTCAAGGCTCAAGGCTCAAGGCTCAAGGCTCAAGGCTCAAGGCTCAAGGCTCAAGGCTCAAGGCTCAAGGCTCAAGGCTCAAGGCTCAAGGCTCAAGGCTCAAGGCTCAAGTCTCAAGGCTCAAGGCTCAAGGCTCAAGGCTCAAGGCTCAATGCTCAAGGCTCAAGGCTCAAGGCTCAAGGCTAAAGGCTCAAGGCTCAAGGCTCAAGGCTCAAGGCTCAAGGCTCAAGGCTCAAGGCTCAAGGCTCAGGGCTCAAGGATGAAGACTAAACGCTCATGGCTCGAGGCTCGAGGCTCGAGGCTCGAGGCTCAAGGCTCAAGGCTCAAGGCTCTAGGGTCAAGGCTCAATGGTCAATGCTCAAGGGTAAATGCTCAAGGGTCAAGGCTCAAGGGTCAATACTCAAGTCTCAAGGCTCAAGGTTCAAGGCTCAAGGCTCAAAGCTCAAGGCTCAACGCTCAAGGCTCAAGACTCAAGGATCAAAGATCAAGGCTCGAGGCTCAAGGCTCAAGGCTCAAGGCTCAACGCTCAAGGCTCAACGCTCAAGGCTCGAGGCTCGAGGCTCAAGGCTCGACGCTCGAGGCTCGATGCTCAAGGCTCAAGGCTGAAGGCTCAAGATGCAAGGCTCAAGCCGCAAGGGTCAAGAGTCAAGCCTTAAGTGTCAAGTTTCAAGGCTGAAGGGTCAATGCTCAAGGGTAAAGGCTCAAGAGTCAAGGCTCATGGCTCAAGGCTAAAGGCTCATGGTCCAAGTCTCAAGGGTCAAGGCTGAAGGCTCAATGCTCAAGGGTCAAGGCTCAAGGCTCAAGGTTCGAGGCTCAAGGCTCAAGGCTCAAGGCTCAAGGCTCAAGGCTCAAGGCTCAAGGCTCAAGGCTCTAGGCTCAAGGATCAAGGCTCAAGGCTCTAGGCTCAAGGCTCGAGGCTCGACGCTCGAGGCTTGATGCTCAAGGCTCAAGGCTGAAGGCTCAAGATGCAAGGCTCAAGCCGCAAGGGTCAAGAGTCAAGCCTTAAGTGTCAAGTTTCAAGGCTGAAGGGTCAATGCTCAAGGGTAAAGACTCAAGAGTCAAGGCTCATGGCTCAAGGCTAAAGGCTCATGGTCCAAGTCTCAAGGGTCAAGGCTCAAGGCTCAATGCTCAAGGGTCAAGGCTCAAGGCTCGAGGTTCGAGGCTCAAGGCTCAAGGCTCAAGGCTAAAGGCTCAAGGCTCAAGGCTCAAGGCTCAAGGCTCAAGGCTCAAGGCTCAAGGCTCAAGGCCAGAGGCTTAAGGCTCAAGGCTCAAGGCTCAAGGATCAAGGCTCAAGGCTCAAGGATCAAGGGTCAAGGCTCAAGGCTCAAGGCTCAAGGCTCAAGGCCAGAGGCTTAAGGCTCAAGGCACACGGATCAAGGCTCAAGGCTCAAGAATCAAGGCTCAAGGCTCAAGGCTCAAGGCTCAAGGCTAAAGGCTCAAGGCTCAAGGCTCAAGGCTCAAGGCTCAAGGCTCAAGGCTCAAGGTTCAAGGCTCAAGGCTAAAGGATCAAGGCTCAAGGCTCAAGGCTCAAGGCTCAGGGCTCAAGGATGAAGACTAAACGCTCATGGCTCGAGGCTCGAGGCTCGAGGCTCAAGGCTCAAGGCTCAAGGCTCAAGGCTCAAGGCTCAAGGCTCAATGGTGAATGCTCAAGGGTAAATGCTCAAGGCTCAAGGCTCAAGGCTCAAGGCTCAAGGCTCAAGGCTCAAGGCTCAAGGCTCAAGGCTCAAGGCTCAAGGCTCAAGGCTCAAGGGTCAAGGGTCAAGGCTCAAGGGTCGATGCTCAAGGGTCAACGCTCAAGGGACAAGTCTCAAGGCTCAAGGCTCAAGGCTCAAGGCTCAAGGCTCAAGGCTCAAGGCTCAAGGCTCAAGGCTCAAGGCTCAAGGCTCAATGCTCAAGGCTCAAGGCTCAAGGCTAAAGGCTCAAGGCTCAAGGCTCAAGGCTCAAGGCTCAAGGCTCAAGGCTCAAGGCTCAGGGCTCAAGGATGAAGACTAAACGCTCATGGCTCGAGGCTCGAGGCTCGAGGCTCGAGGCTCAAGGCTCAAGGCTCAAGGCTCAAGGGTCAAGGCTCAATGGTCAATGCTCAAGGGTAAATGCTCAAGGGTCAAGGCTCAAGGGTCAATGCTCAAGTCTCAAGGCTCAAGGCTCAAGGCTCAAAGCTCAAGGCTCAACGCTCAAGGCTCAAGACTCAAGGATCAAGGCTCGAGGCTCAAGGCTTAAGGCTCAAGGCTCAACGCTCAAGGCTCAACGCTCAACGCTCGAGGCTCGAGGCTCGAGGCTCAAGGCTCGACGCTCGAGGCTCGATGCTCAAGGCTCAAGGCTGAAGGCTCAAGATGCAAGGCTCAAGCCGCAAGGGTCAAGAGTCAAGCCTTAAGTGTCAAGTTTCAAGGCTGAAGGGTCAATGCTCAAGGGTAAAGCCTCAAGAGTCAAGGCTCATGACTCAAGGCTAAAGGCTCATGGTCCAAGTCTCAAGGGTCAAGGCTGAAGGCTCAATGCTCAAGGGTCAAGGCTCAAGGCTCAAGGTTCGAGGTTCGAGGCTCAAGGCTCAAGGCTCCAGGCTCAAGGATCAAGGCTCTAGGCTCAAGGCTCGACGCTCGAGGCTCGATGCTCAAGGCTCAAGGCTCAAGGCTGAAGGCTCAAGATGCAAGGCTCAAGCCGCAAGGGTCAAGAGTCAAGCCTTAAGTGTCAAGTTTCAAGGCTGAAGGGTCAATGCTCAAGGGTGAAGACTCAAGAGTCAAGGCTCATGGCTCAAGGCTAAAGGCTCATGGTCCAAGTCTCAAGGCTCAAGGCTCAAGGCTCAATGCTCAAGGCTCAAGGCTCAAGGCTCGAGGTTCGAGGCTCAAGGCTCAAGGCTCAAGGCTCAAGGCTAAAGGCTCAAGGATCAGGGCTCAAGGCTCAAGGCTCAAGGCTCAAGGCTAAAGGATCAAGGCTCAAGGCTCAAGGCTCAAGGCTCAGGGCTCAAGGATGAAGACTAAACGCTCATGGCTCGAGGCTCGAGGCTCGAGGCTCAAGGCTCAAGGCTCAAGGCTCAAGGCTCAAGGCTCAATGGTCAATGCTCAAGGGTAAATGCTCAAGGGTCAAGGCTCAAGGGTCAATGCTCAAGTCTCAAGGCTCAAGGCTCAAGGCTCAAGGCTCAAGGCTCAACGCTCAAGGCTCAAGGCTCAACGCTCAAGGCTCAAGGCTCGAGGATCAAGGCTCGACGCTCGAGGCTCGATGCTCAAGGCTCAAGGCTCAAGATGCAAGGCTCAAGCCGCAAGGGTCAAGAGTCAAGCCTTAAGTGTCAAGTTTCAAGGCTGAAGGGTCAATGCTCAAGGGTAAAGGCTCAAGAGTCAAGGCTCATGGCTCAAGGCTAAAGGCTCATGGTCCAAGTCTCAAGGGTCAAGGCTCAATGCTCAAGGGTCAATGCTCAAGGCTCAAGGTTCGAGGCTCAAGGCTCAAGGCTCAAGGCTCAAGGCTAAAGGCTCAAGGCTCAAGGCTCAAGGCTCCAGGCTCAAGGCTCAAGGCTCAAGGCTCAAGGCTCAAGGCTCAAGGCTCAAGGCTCAAGGCCAGAGGCTTAAGGCTCAAGGCACACGGATCAAGGCTCAAGGCTCAAGGATCAAGGCTCAAGGCTCAAGGATCAAGGGTCAAGGGTCAAGGCTCAATGGTCAATGCTCAAGGGTAAATGCTCAAGGGTCAAGGCTCAAGGGTCAATGCTCAAGTCTCAAGGCTCAAGGCTCAAGGCTCAACGCTCAAAGCTCAAGGCTCAACGCTCAAGGCTCAAGACTCAAGGATCAAGGCTCGAGGCTCAAGGCTTAAGGCTCAAGGCTCAACGCTCAAGGCTCAACGCTCAAGGCTCGAGGCTCGAGGCTCGAGGCTCAAGGCTCGACGCTCGAGGCTCGATGCTCAAGGCTCAAGGCTGAAGGCTCAAGGGTCAAGGCTCAATGGTCAATGCTCAAGGGTAAATGCTCAAGGGTCAAGGCTCAAGGGTCAATGCTCAAGTCTCAAGGCTCAAGGCTCAAGGCTCAAGGCTCAACGCTCAAGGCTCAACGCTCAAGGCTCAAGGCTCGAGGCTCGAGGCTCGAGGCTCGACGCTCGAGGCTCGATGCTCAAGGCTCAAGGCTGAAGGCTCAAGATGCAAGGCTCAAGCCGCAAGGGTCAAGAGTCAAGCCTTAAGTGTCAAGTTTCAAGGCTGAAGGGTCAATGCTCAAGGGTAAAGGCTCAAGAGTCAAGGCTCATGGCTCAAGGCTAAAGGCTCATGGTCCAAGTCTCAAGGGTCAAGGCTCAAGGCTCAATGCTCAAGGGTCAATGCTCAAGGCTCAAGGTTCGAGGCTCAAGGCTCAAGGCTCAAGGCTAAAGGCTCAAGGCTCAAGGCTCAAGGCTCCAGGCTCAAGGCTCAAGGCTCAAGGCTCTAGGCTCAAGGCTCAAGGCTCGACGCTCGAGGCTCGATGCTCAAGGCTCAAGGCTGAAGGCTCAAGATGCAACGCTCAAGGCGCAAGGGTCAAGAGTCAAGCCTCAAGTCTCAAGTTTCAAGGCTGAAGGGTCAATGCTCAAGGGTAAAGGCTCAAGAGTCAAGGTTCATGGCTCAAGGCTAAAGGCTCATGGCCCAAGTCTCAAGGGTCAAGGCTCAAGGCTCAAGGGTCAAGGGTCAAGGGTCAAGGCTCAAGGGTCAAGGCTCAAGGCTCGAGGCTTAAGGCTGAAGGCTCAAGGCTCAAGGCTCAAGGCTAAAGGCTAAAGGCTAAAGGCTCAAGGCTCAAGGCTCAAGGCTCAAGGCTCAAGGCTCAAGGCTCAAGGCTCAAGGCTCAAGGCTTAAGGCTCAAGGCTCAAGGCTCAAGGCTCAAGGCTAAAGGGTCAAGGGTCAAGGGTCAAGGCTCAAGGGTCAATGCTCAAGGGTCAACGCTCAAGGGACAAGTCTCAAGGCTCAAGGCTCAAGGCTCAAGGCTCAAGGCTCAAGGCTCAAGGCTCAAGGCTCAAGGCTCAAGGCTCAAGGCTCAAGGCTCCAGGCTCAAGGGTCAAGGCTCAAGGCTCGACGCTTGAGGCTCGATGCTCAAGGCTCAAGGCTGAAGGCTCAAGATGCAAGGCTCAAGGCTAAAGGCTCAAGGCTCAAGGCTCAAGGCTCAAGGCTCAAGGCTCAAGGCTCAAGGCTCAAGGATCAAGGCTCAAGGCCAGAGGCTTAAGGCTCAAGGCACACGGATCAAGGCTCAAGGCTCTAGGATCAAGGCTCAAGGCTCAAGGCCAGAGGCTTAAGGCTCAAGCCACACGGATCAAGGCTCAAGGCTCAAAGATCAAGGCTCAAGGCTCAAGGCTCAAGGCTCAAGGCTCAAGGCTCAAGGCTCAAGGCTCAAGGCTAAAGGATCAAGGCTCAAGGCTCAAGGCTCAAGGCTCAGGGCTCAAGGATGAAGACTAAACGCTCATGGCTCGAGGCTCGAGGCTCGAGGCTCAAGGCTCAAGGCTCAAGGCTCAATGGTCAATGCTCAAGGGTAAATGCTCAAGGGTCAAGGCTCAAGGGTCAATGCTCAAGTCTCAAGGCTCAAGGCACACGGATCAAGGCTCAAGGCTCAAGGATCAAGGCTCAAGGCTCAAAGCTCAAGTCTCAAGGCTCAAGGCTCAAGGCTCAAGGCTCAAGGCTCAACGCTCAAGGCTCGAGGCTCGAGGCTCGAGGCTCGAGGCTCGACGCTCGAGGCTCGATGCTCAAGGCTCAAGGCTGAAGGCTCAAGATGCAAGGCTCAAGCCGCAAGGGTCAAGAGTCAAGCCTTAAGTGTCAAGTTTCAAGGCTAAAGGGTCAATGCTCAAGGGTAAAGGCTCAAGAGTCAAGGCTCATGGCTCAAGGCTAAAGGCTAAAGGCTCATGGTCCAAGTCTCAAGGGTCAAGGCTCAAGGCTCAATGCTCAAGGGTCAAGGCTCAAGGCTCAAGGTTCGAGGCTCAAGGCTCAAGGCTAAAGGCTAAAGGCTCAAGGCTCAAGGCTCAAGGCTCAAGGCTCCAGGCTCAAGGCTCAAGGCTATAGGCTCGATGCTCAAGGCTCAAGGCTGAAGGCTCAAGATGCAAGGCTCAAGCCGCAAGGGTCAAGAGTCAAGCCTTAAGTGTCAAGTTTCAAGGCTGAAGGGTCAATGCTCAAGGGTAAAGGCTCAAGAGTCAAGGCTCATGGCTCAAGGCTAAAGGCTCATGGTCCAAGTCTCAAGGGTCAAGGCTCAATGCTCAAGGGTCAAGGCTTAAGGCTCAAGGCTCAAGGTTCGAGGCTCAATGCTCAAGGCTCTAGGCTAAAGGCTCAAGGCTCAAGGCTCAAAGCTCCAGGCTCAAGGCTCAAGGCTCAAAGCTCAAGGCTCTAGGCTCAAGGCTCAAGGCTCGACGCTCGAGGCTCAAGGCTGAAGGCTCAAGATGCAAGGCTCAAGGCGCAAGGGTCAAGAGTCAAGCCTCAAGTCTCAAGTTTCAAGGCTGAAGGGTCAATGCTCAAGGGTAAAGGCTCAAGAGTCAAGGTTCATGGCTCAAGGCTAGAGGCTCATGGCCCAAGTCTCAGGGGTCAAGGCTCAAGGCTCAAGGCTCGAGGCTCAAGGCTCAAGGCTCAAGGCTCAAGGCTAAAGGCTAAAGGCTCAAGGCTCAAGGCTCAAGGCTCAAGGCTCAAGGCTCAAGGCTCAAGGCTTAAGGCTCAAGGCTCAAGGCTTAAGGCTCAAGGCTAAAGGGTCAAGGGTCAAGGGTCAAGGCTCAAGGGTCAATGCTCAAGGGTCAACGCTCAAGGGACAAGAATCAAGGCTCAAGGCTGAAGGCTCAAGGCTGAAGGCTCAAGGCTGAAGGCTGAAGGCTCCAGGCTCCAGGCTCAAGGCTCGACGCTCGAGGCTCGATGCTCAAGGCTCAAGGCTCAAGGCTCAAGATGCAAGGCTCAAGGCGCAAGGGTCAAGAGTCAAGCCTTAAGTCTCAAGTTTCAAGGCTGAAGGGTCAATGCTCAAGGGTAAAGGTTCAAGAGTCAAGGTTCATGGCTCAAGGCTAAAGGCTCATGGCCCAAGTCTCAAGGCTCAAGGGTCAAGGGTCAAGGGTGAAGGGTCAAGGCTCAAGGATCGAGGCTCCAGGCTCAAGGCTCAAGGCTCAAGGCTCCAGGCTCAGGGCTCAAGCCTCAAGGCTCAAGCCTCAAGGCTTAAGGATCAAGGATTAAGGGTCAATGCCCAAGGGTCAAGGCTCAAAACTCAAGGCTCAAGGCTCAACGCTAAAGGCTCACTGCTCCAGGCTCAAGGCTCAAGCCTCAAGGCTCAAGGCTCAAGGCTCAAGGCTCAAGGCTCAAGGCTCAAGGCTCAAGGCTCAAGGCTCAAGGCTCAAGGCTCAAGGCTCAAGGCTCAAGGCTCAAGGCTCAAGGCTCAAGGCTCAAGGCTTAAGGCTCAAGGCTCAAAGTCAAGGCTCAAGGGTCAATGCTCAAGACTCAAGGCTCAAGGCTCAAGGTTCAAGGAACAAGGCTCAAGGCTCAAGGCTCAAGGCTCAAAGCTCAAGGCACAAGGCGCAAGTCCAGATGCTCAAGGCACAAGGCTCGAGGATCAAGGCTCAAGGCTCCAGGCTCAAGGGTCAAGGGTCAAGGCTCAAAGCTCAAGGCACAAGGCGCAAGGCCAGAGGCTCAAGGCTCAAGGCACAAGGCTCGAGGATCAAGGCTCAAGGTTCCAGGCTCAAGGGTCAAGGCTCAAGGCTCTAGGCTAAAGGCACAATGCTCAAGGCTCAAGGCTCAAGGCTCAAGGATCAAGGCTCAAGGCTCAAGGCTCAAGGCTCAAGGCTCAAGGCTCAAGGCTCAAGGCTCAAGGCTCAAGGCTCAAGGCTCAAGGCTCAAGGCTCAAGGCTCAAGGTTCAAGGCTCAAGTCTCAAGTTTCAAGGCTCAAGGCTCACGTTTCATGGCTCAAGGGATCAAGGCTCAAGGCTCAATGCTGAAGGCTCAACGCTCAACGCTCAAGGCGCAAGGCTCAACGCTCAAGGCTCAACGCTCAAGGCTCAAGGATTACGGCTCCAGGCTCAAGGCCAAGGGTCAACGCTCAAGGTCAATGCTCAAGGGTCAAGGGTCAAGGCTCAAGGCTCAAGGCTCAACGTTCAACGCTCATTGGTCAAGGTTCAAGGTTCAAGGATCATGGATCAAGGTTGAAGGGTCAATGCTCAAGGGTAAAGGCTCAAGACTCAAGGCTCGAGGGTCAAGGCTCAAGGCTCAAAGCTCAAGGCACAAGGCGCAAGGCCAGAGGCTCAAGGCTCAAGGCACAAGGCTCGAGGATCAAGGCTCAAGACTCCAGGCTCAAGGGTCAAGGCTCAAGGGTCAAGGAACAAGGCTCAAGGCTCAAGGGTCAAGGCTCAAGTGTCAAGGCTCAAGGCTCAACGCTCAAGGCTCAACGCTCAACGCTCAAGGCTCAACGCTCAAGGCTCAATGCTAAACGCTCAAGGGCCAATGCTCAAGGCTCAAGGCTCAAGGCTCAAGGCTCAAGGCTCAAGGCTCAAGGCTCAAGGCTCAAGGCTCAAGGCTCAACGCTCAATGCTCAACGCTCGAGGCTTAACGCTCAACGCTCATGGGTCAATGCTCAAGGATCAAGGCTCATGGGTCAATGCTCAAGGGTCAAGGCCAGATGCTCAAGACTCAAGCCTCAAGGCTCAAGTTTCAAGGCTAAAGTTTCAAGGCACAAGGCACAAGGCACAAGGCGCAAGGGTCAAGAGTGAAGGCTCAAGTTTCAAGGCTCAAGGCTCAAGGCTCAAGGCTCAAGGCTCAAGGCTCAAGGCTCAAGGCTCAAGGCTCAAGGCTCAAGGCTCAAGGCTCAAGGCTCAAGGTTCAAGGACAGAGGCTTAAGGCTCAAGGCACGAGGCACAAGGCTCAAGGCTCAAGGCTCAAGGCTCAAGGCTCAAGGCTCAAGGCTCACGGCTCACGGCTCAAGGCTCGAGGCTCAAGACTCAAGGCTCAAGGCTCAAGGCTCAAGGCTCAAGGCTCAAGGCTCAAGGCTCAAGGCTCAAGGCTCAATGCTCAAGGCTCAAGGCTCAAGGCTCAAGGCTCAAGGCTCAAGGCTCAAGGCTCAAGGCTCAAGGCCAGAGGCTCAAGTCTCAAGTTTCAAGGCTCAAGGCTCACGTTTCATGGCTCAAGGGATCAAGGCTCAAGGCTCAATGCTGAAGGCTCAACGCTCAACGCTCAAGGCGCAAGGCTCAACGCTCAAGGCTCAAGGCTCAAGGCTAAAGGATTACGGCTCCAGGCTCAAGGCCAAGGGTCAACGCTCAAGGTCAATGCTCAAGGGTCAAGGGTCAAGGCTCAAGGCTCAACGTTCAACGCTCATGGGTCAAGGTTCAAGGTTCAAGGATCATGGATCAAGGTTGAAGGGTCAATGCTCAAGGGTAAAGGCTCAAGACTCAAGGCTCGAGGGTCAAGGCTCAAGGCTCAAAGCTCAAGGCACAAGGCGCAAGGCCAGAGGCTCAAGGCTCAAGGCACAAGGCTCGAGGATCAAGGCTCAAGACTCCAGGCTCAAGGGTCAAGGCTCAAGGGTCAAGGAACAAGGCTCAAGGCTCAAGGTTCAAGGCTCAAGTGTCAAGGCTCAAGGCTCAAGGCTCAACGCTCAACGCTCAAGGCTCAACGCTCAACGCTCAAGGCTCAATGCTCAACGCTCAAGGGCCAATGCTCAAGGCTCAAGGCTCAAGGCTCAAGGCTCAAGGCTCAAGGCTCAAGGCTCAAGGCTCAAGGCTCAAGGCTCAACGCTCAACGCTCAATGCTCAACGCTCAAGGCTTAACGCTCAACGCTCATGGGTCAATGCTCAAGGATCAAGGCTCATGGGTCAATGCTCAAGGGTCAAGGCCAAATGCTCAAGACTCAAGCCTCAAGGCTCAAGTTTCAAGGCTAAAGTTTCAAGGCACAAGGCACAAGGCACAAGGCACAAGGCGCAAGGGTCAAGAGTGAAGGCTCAAGTCTCAAGTCTCCAGGCTCAAGGCTCAAGGCTCAAGGCTCAAGGCTCAAGGCTCAAGGCTCAAGGCTCAAGGCTCAAGGCTCAAGGCTCAAGGCTCAAGGCTCAAGGCTCAAGGCTCAAGGTTCAAGGACAGAGGCTTAAGGCTCAAGGCACAAGGCACAAGGCTCAAGGCTCAAGGCTCAAGGCTCAAGGCTCAAGGCTCAAGGCTCAAGGCTCAAGGCTCAAGGCTCAAGGCTCACGGCTCAAGGCTCAAGGCTCAAGGCTCACGGCTCAAGGCTCAAGGCTCAAGACTCAAGGCTCAAGGCTCAAGGCTCAAGGCTCAAGGCTCAAGGCTCAAGGCCCAAGGCTCAAGGCCCAAGGCTCAAGGCTCAAGGCTCAAGGCTCAAGGCTCAAGGCTCAAGGCTCAAGGCTCAAGGCTCAAGGCTCAAGGCCAGAGGCTTAAGGCTCAAGGCACACGGATCAAGGCTCAAGGCTCAAGGATCAAGGCTCAAGGCTCAAGGCTCAAGGCTCAAGGCTCAAGGCTCAAGGCTCAACGCTCAAGGCTCGAGGCTCGAGGCTCGAGGCTCAAGGCTCGACGCTCGAGGCTCGATGCTCAAGGCTCAAGCCTGAAGGCTCAAGATGCAAGGCTCAAGCCGCAAGGGTCAAGAGTCAAGCCTTAAGTGTCAAGTTTCAAGGCTGAAGGGTCAATGCTCAAGGGTAAAGGCTCAAGAGTCAAGGCTCATGGCTCAAGGCTAAAGGCTCATGGTCCAAGTCTCAAGGGTCAAGGCTCAAGACTCAATGCTCAAGGGTCAAGGCTCAAGGCTCAAGGTTCGAGGCTCAAGGCTCAAGGCTCAAAGCTCAAGGCTCAAGGCTCAAGGCTAAAGGCTAAAGGCTCAAGGCTCAAGCCGCAAGGGTCAAGAGTCAAGGCTAAAGGCTCAAGGCTCAAGGCTCAAGGCTAAAGGGTCAAGGGTCAAGGGTCAAGGCTCAAGGGTCAATGCTCAAGGGTCAACGCTCAAGGGACAAGAATCAAGGCTCAAGGCTGAAGGCTCAAGGCTGAAGGCTGAAGGCTGAAGGCTCCAGGCTCCAGGCTCAAGGCTCGACGCTCGAGGCTCGATGCTCAAGGCTCAAGGCTCAAGGCTCAAGATGCAAGGCTCAAGGCGCAAGGGTCAAGTGTCAAGCCTTAAGTCTCAAGTTTCAAGGCTGAAGGGTCAATGCTCAAGGGTAAAGGTTCAAGAGTCAAGGTTCATGGCTCAAGGCTAAAGGCTCATGGCCCAAGTCTCAAGGCTCCAGGGTCAAGGGTCAAGGGTGAAGGGTCAAGGCTCAAGGATCGAGGCTCCAGGCTCAAGGCTCAAGGCTCAAGGCTCAAGGCTCAAGCCTCAAGGCTCAAGGCTCAAGGCTTAAGGATCAAGGATTAAGGGTCAATGCCCAAGGGTCAAGGCTCAAAACTCAAGGCTCAAGGCTCAACGCTAAAGGCTCACTGCTCCAGGCTCAAGGCTCAAGCCTCAAGGCTCAAGGCTCAAGGCTCAAGGCTCAAGGCTCAAGGCTCAAGGCTCAAGGCTCAAGGCTCAAGGCTCAAGGCTCAAGGCTCAAGGCTCAAAGTCAAGGCTCAAGGGTCAATGCTCAAGACTCAAGGCTCAAGGCTCAAGGTTCAAGGAACAAGGCTCAAGGCTCAAGGCTCAAGGCTCAAGGCTCAAAGCTCAAGGCACAAGGCGCAAGTCCAGATGCTCAAGGCACAAGGCTCGAGGATCAAGGCTCAAGGCTCCAGGCTCAAGGGTCAAGGGTCAAGGCTCAAAGCTCAAGGCACAAGGCGCAAGGCCAGAGGCTCAAGGCTCAAGGCACAAGGCTCGAGGATCAAGGCTCAAGGTTCCAGGATCAAGGGTCAAGGCTCAAGGCTCTAGGCTAAAGGCACAATGCTCAAGGCTCAAGGCTCAAGGCTCAAGGATCAAGGCTCAAGGGTCAAGGCTCAAGGCTCAAGGCTCAAGGCTCAAGGCTCAAGGCTCAAGGCTCAAGGCTCAAGGCTCAAGGCTCAAGGTTCAAGGCTCAAGTCTCAAGTTTCAAGGCTCAAGGCTCACGTTTCATGGCTCAAGGGATCAAGGCTCAAGGCTCAATGCTGAAGGCTCAACGCTCAACGCTCAAGGCGCAAGGCTCAACGCTCAAGGCTCAACGCTCAAGGCTCAAGGATTACGGCTCCAGGCTCAAGGCCAAGGGTCAACGCTCAAGGTCAATGCTCAAGGGTCAAGGGTCAAGGCTCAAGGCTCAAGGCTCAACGTTCAACGCTCATGGGTCAAGGTTCAAGGTTCAAGGATCATGGATCAAGGTTGAAGGGTCAATGCTCAAGGGTAAAGGCTCAAGACTCAAGGCTCGAGGGTCAAGGCTCAAGGCTCAAAGCTCAAGGCACAAGGCGCAAGGCCAGAGGCTCAAGGCTCAAGGCACAAGGCTCGAGGATCAAGGCTCAAGACTCCAGGCTCAAGGGTCAAGGCTCAAGGGTCAAGGAACAAGGCTCAAGGCTCAAGGGTCAAGGCTCAAGTGTCAAGGCTCAAGGCTCAAGCTCAAGGCTCAACGCTCAACGCTCAAGGCTCAACGCTCAACGCTCAAGGCTCAATGCTCAACGCTCAAGGGCCAATGCTCAAGGCTCAAGGCTCAAGGCTCAAGGCTCAAGGCTCAAGGCTCAAGGCTCAAGGCTCAACGCTCAACGCTCAATGCTCAACGCTCGAGGCTTAACGCTCAACGCTCATGGGTCAATGCTCAAGGATCAAGGCTCATGGGTCAATGCTCAAGGGTCAAGGCCAAATGCTCAAGACTCAAGCCTCAAGGCTCAAGTTTCAAGGCTAAAGTTTCAAGGCACAAGGCACAAGGCACAAGGCGCAAGGGTCAAGAGTGAAGGCTCAAGTTTCAAGGCTCAAGGCTCAAGGCTCAAGGCTCAAGGCTCAAGGCTCAAGGCTCAAGGCTCAAGGCTCAAGGCTCAAGGCTCAAGGCTCAAGGCTCAAGGCTCAAGGCTCAAGGCTCAAGGCTCAAGGCTCAAGGTTCAAGGACAGAGGCTTAAGGCTCAAGGCACGAGGCACAAGGCTCAAGGCTCAAGGCTCAAGGCTCAAGGCTCAAGGCTCAAGGCTCACGGCTCACGGCTCAAGGCTCGAGGCTCAAGACTCAAGGCTCAAGGCTCAAGGCTCAAGGCTCAAGGCTCAAGGCTCAAGGCTCAAGGCTCAAGGCTCAAGGCTCAAGGCTCAAGGCTCAAGGCTCAAGGCTCAAGGCTCAAGGCTCAAGGCTCAAGGCTCAAGGCTCAAGGCTCAAGGCTCAAGGCTCAAGGCCAGAGGCTCAAGTCTCAAGTTTCAAGGCTCAAGGCTCACGTTTCATGGCTCAAGGGATCAAGGCTCAAGGCTCAATGCTGAAGGCTCAACGCTCAACGCTTAAGGCGCAAGGCTCAACGCTCAAGGCTCAAGGCTCAAGGCTAAAGGATTACGGCTCCAGGCTC
Organism: Calendula officinalis; assembly: GCA_963853835.1. NCBI lineage: Eukaryota > Viridiplantae > Streptophyta > Magnoliopsida > Asterales > Asteraceae > Calendula > Calendula officinalis. Next base: position 46,607,051 of record OY970830.1, on the reverse strand, counting down.
AAGGCCAAGGGTCAACGCTCAAGGTCAATGCTCAAGGGTCAAGGGTCAAGGCTCAAGGCTCAACGTTCAACGCTCATGGGTCAAGGTTCAAGGTTCAAGGATCATGGATCAAGGTTGAAGGGTCAATGCTCAAGGGTAAAGGCTCAAGACTCAAGGCTCGAGGGTCAAGGCTCAAGGCTCAAAGCTCAAGGCACAAGGCGCAAGGCCAGAGGCTCAAGGCTCAAGGCACAAGGCTCGAGGATCAAGGCTCAAGACTCCAGGCTCAAGGGTCAAGGCTCAAGGGTCAAGGAACAAGGCTCAAGGCTCAAGGGTCAAGGCTCAAGTGTCAAGGCTCAAGGCTCAAGGCTCAAGGCTCAACGCTCAACGCTCAAGGCTCAACGCTCAACGCTCAAGGCTCAATGCTCAACGCTCAAGGGCCAATGCTCAAGGCTCAAGGCTCAAGGCTCAAGGCTCAAGGCTCAAGGCTCAAGGCTCAAGGCTCAAGGCTCAAGGCTCAAGGCTCAAGGCTCAAGGCTCAACGCTCAACGCTCAATGCTCAACGCTCAAGGCTTAACGCTCAACGCTCATGGGTCAATGCTCAAGGATCAAGGCTCATGGGTCAATGCTCAAGGGTCAAGGCCAAATGCTCAAGACTCAAGCCTCAAGGCTCAAGTTTCAAGGCTAAAGTTTCAAGGCACAAGGCACAAGGCACAAGGCACAAGGCGCAAGGGTCAAGAATGAAGGCTCAAGTCTCAAGTCTCCACGCTCAAGGCTCAAGGCTCAAGGCTCAAGGCTCAAGGCTCAAGGCTCAAGGCTCAAGGCTCAAGGCTCAAGGCTCAAGGCTCAAGGCTCAAGGCTCAAGGCTCAAGGCTCAAGGCTCAAGGCTCAAGGCTCAAGGCTCAAGGCTCAAGGTTCAAGGACAGAGGCTTAAGGCTCAAGGCACAAGGCACAAGGCTCAAGGCTCAAGGCTCAAGGCTCAAGGCTCAAGGCTCAAGGCTCAAGGCTCAAGGCTCAAGGCTCACGGCTCAAGGCTCAAGGCTCAAGGCTCACGGCTCAAGGCTCAAGGCTCAAGACTCAAGGCTCAAGGCTCAAGGCTCAAGGCTCAAGGCTCAAGGCTCAAGGCCCAAGGCTCAAGGCTCAAGGCCCAAGGCTCAAGGCTCAAGGCTCAAGGCTCAAGGCTCAAGGCTCAAGGCTCAAGGCTCAAGGCTCAAGGCCAGAGGCTTAAGGCTCAAGGCACACGGATCAAGGCTCAAGGCTCAAGGATCAAGGCTCAAGGCTCAAGGCTTAAGGCTCAAGGCTCAAGGCTCAAGGCTCAAGGCTCAAGGCTCAAGGCTCAACGCTCAAGGCTCGAGGCTCGAGGCTCGAGGCTCAAGGCTCGACGCTCGAGGCTCGATGCTCAAGGCTCAAGGCTGAAGGCTCAAGATGCAAGGCTCAAGCCGCAATGGGTCAAGAGTCAAGCCTTAAGTGTCAAGTTTCAAGGCTGAAGGGTCAATGCTCAAGGGTAAAGGCTCAAGAGTCAAGGCTCATGGCTCAAGGCTAAAGGCTCATGGTCCAAGTCTCAAGGGTCAAGGCTCAAGACTCAATGCTCAAGGGTCAAGGCTCAAGGCTCAAGGTTCGAGGCTCAAGGCTCAAGGCTCAAAGCTCAAGGCTCAAGGCTCAAGGCTAAAGGCTAAAGGCTCAAGGCTCAAGGCTCAAGGCTCAAGGCTCTAGGCTCAAGGCTCAACGCTCAACGCTCAATGCTCAACGCTCGAGGCTTAACGCTCAACGCTCATGGGTCAATGCTCAAGGATCAAGGCTCATGGGTCAATGCTCAAGGGTCAAGGCCAAATGCTCAAGACTCAAGCCTCAAGGCTCAAGTTTCAAGGCTAAAGTTTCAAGGCACAAGGCACAAGGCACAAGGCGCAAGGGTCAAGAGTGAAGGCTCAAGTCTCAAGGCTCAAGGCTCAAGGCTCAAGGCTCAAGGCTCAAGGCTCAAGGCTCAAGGCTCAAGGCTCTAGGCTCAAGGCTCGAGGCTCAAGGTTTAAGGACAGAGGCTTAAGGCTCAAGGCACAAGGCACAAGGCTCAAGGCTCAAGGCTCAAGGCTCAAGGCTCAAGGCTCAAGGCTCACGGCTCAAGGCTCAAGGCTCAAGGCTCACGGCTCAAGGCTCAAGGCTCAAGGCTCAAGGCTCAAGGCTCAAGGCTCAAGGCTCAAGGCTCAAGGCTCAAGGCTCAAGGCTCAAGGCTCAAGGCTCAAGGCTCAAGGCTCAAGGCTCAAGGCTCAAGGCCAGAGGCTCAAGTCTCAAGTTTCAAGGCTCAAGGCTCACGTTTCATGGCTAAAGGGATCAAGGCTCAAGGCTCAATGCTGAAGGCTCAACGCTCAACGCTCAAGGCGCAAGGCTCAACGCTCAAGGCTCAAGGCTCAAGGATTACGGCTCAAGGCTCAAGGCTCAAGGCTCAAGGCCCAAGGCTCAAGGCTCAAGGCTCAAGGGTCAAGGCTCAAGGCTCAAGGCTCAAGGCTCAAGGCTCAAGGCCAGAGGCTTAAGGCTCAAGGCACACGGATCAAGGCTCAAGGCTCAAGGATCAAGGCTCAAGGCTCAAGGCTCAAGGCTCAAGGCTCAAGGCTCAAGGCTCAAGGCTCAAGGCTCAAGGCTCAAGGCTCAACGCTCAAGGCTCGAGGCTCGAGGCTCGAGGCTCAAGGCTCGACGCTCGAGGCTCGATGCTCAAGGCTCAAGGCTGAAGGCTCAAGATGCAAGGCTCAAGCCGCAAGGGTCAAGAGTCAAGCCTTAAGTGTCAAGTTTCAAGGCTGAAGGGTCAATGCTCAAGGGTAAAGGCTCAAGAGTCAAGGCTCATGGCTCAAGGCTAAAGGCTCATGGTCCAAGTCTCAAGGGTCAAGGCTCAAGACTCAATGCTCAAGGGTCAAGGCTCAAGGCTCAAGGTTCGAGGCTCAAGGCTCAAGGCTCAAAGCTCAAGGCTCAAGGCTCAAGGCTAAAGGCTCAAGGCTCAAGGCTCAAGGCTCTAGGCTCAAGGCTCAACGCTCAACGCTCAATGCTCAACGCTCGAGGCTTAACGCTCAACCCTCATGGGTCAATGCTCAAGGATCAAGGCTCATGGGTCAATGCTCAAGGGTCAAGGCCAAATGCTCAAGACTCAAGCCTCAAGGCTCCAGTTTCAAGGCTAAAGTTTCAAGGCACAAGGCACAAGGCACAAGGCGCAAGGGTCAAGAGTGAAGGCTCAAGTCTCAAGTCTCAAGGCTCAAGGCTCAAGGCTCAAGGCTCAAGGCTCAAGGCTCAAGGCTCAAGGCTCAAGGCTCAAGGCTCAAGGCTCAAGGCTCAAGGCTCAAGGCTCAAGGCTCTAGGCTCAAGGCTCAAGGCTCAAGGTTTAAGGACATAGGCTTAAGGCTCAAGGCACAAGGCACAAGGCTCAAGGCTCAAGGCTCAAGGCTCAAGGCTCAAGGCTCACGGCTCAAGGCTCAAGGCTCAAGGCTCACGGCTCAAGGCTCAAGGCTCAAGGCTCAAGGCTCAAGGCTCAAGGCTCAAGGCTCAAGGCTCAAGGCTCAAGGCTCAAGGCTCAAGGCTCAAGGCTCAAGGCCAGAGGCTCAAGTCTCAAGTTTCAAGGCTCAAGGCTCACGTTTCATGGCTCAAGGGATCAAGGCTCAAGGCTCAATGCTGAAGGCTCAACGCTCAACGCTCAAGGCGCAAGGCTCAACGCTCAAGGCTCAAGGCTCAAGGCTCAAGGATTACGGCTCCAGGCTCAAGGCCAAGGGTCAACGCTCAAGGTCAATGCTCAAGGGTCAAGGGTCAATGCTCAAGGCTCAAGGCTCAACGTTCAACGCTCATGGGTCAAGGTTCAAGGTTCAAGGATCATGGATCAAGGTTGAAGGGTCAATGCTCAAGGGTAAAGGCTCAAGACTCAAGGCTCGAGGGTCAAGGCTCAAGGCTCAAAGCTCAAGGCACAAGGCGCAAGGCCAGAGGCTCAAGGCTCAAGGCACAAGGCTAGAGGATCAAGGCTCAAGACTCCAGGCTCAAGGGTCAAGGCTCAAGGGTCAAGGATCAAGGCTCAAGACTCAAGGGTCAAGGCTCAAGTGTCAAGGCTCAAGGCTCAAGGCTCAAGGCTCAACGCTCAACGCTCAAGGCTCAACGCTCAACGCTCAAGGCTCAATGCTCAACGCTCAAGGGCCAATGCTCAAGGCTCAAGGCTCAAGGCTCAAGGCTCAAGGCTCAAGGCTCAACGCTCAACGCTCAACGCTCAATGCTCAACGCTCAAGGCTTAACGCTCAACGCTCATGGGTCAATGCTCAAGGATCAAGGCTCATGGGTCAATGCTCAAGGGTCAAGGCCAAATGCTCAAGACTCAAGCCTCAAGGCTCAAGTTTCAAGGCTCAAGTTTCAAGGCACAAGGCACAAGGCACAAGGCACAAGGCGCAAGGGTCAAGAGTGAAGGCTCAAGTCTCAAGTCTCAAGGCTCAAGGCTCAAGGCTCAAGGCTCAAGGCTCAAGGCTCAAGGCTCAAGGCTCAAGGCTCAAGGCTCAAGGCTCAAGGCTCAAGGCTCAAGGCTCAAGGTTCAAGGACAGAGGCTTAAGGCTCAAGGCACAAGGCACAAGGCTCAAGGCTCAAGGCTCAAGGCTCAAGGCTCAAGGCTCAAGGCTCAAGGCTCACGGCTCAAGGCTCAAGGCTCAAGGCTCACGGCTCAAGGCTCAAGGCTCAAGACTCAAGGCTCAAGGCTCAAGGCTCAAGGCTCAAGGCTCAAGGCTCAAGGCTCAAGGCTCAAGGCCCAAGGCTCAAGGCTCAAGGCTCAAGGCTCAAGGCTCAAGGCTCAAGGCTCAAGGCTCAAGGCTCAAGGCTCAAGGCTCAAGGCCAGAGGCTTAAGGCTCAAGGCACACGGATCAAGGCTCAAGGCTCAAGGATCAAGGCTCAAGGCTCAAGGCTCAAGGCTCAAGGCTCAAGGCTCAAGGCTCAAGCCTCAAGGCTCGAGGCTCAAGGCTCGAGGCTCGAGGCTCGAGGCTCAAGGCTCGACGCTCGAGGCTCGATGCTCAAGGCTCAAGGCTGAAGGCTCAAGATGCAAGGCTCAAGCCGCAAGGGTCAAGAGTCAAGCCTTAAGTGTCAAGTTTCAAGGCTGAAGGGTCAATGCTCAAGGGTAAAGGCTCAAGAGTCAAGGCTCATGGCTCAAGGCTAAAGGCTCATGGTCCAAGTCTCAAGGGTCAAGGCTCAAGGCTCAATGCTCAAGGGTCAAGGCTCAAGGCTCAAGGTTCGAGGCTCAAGGCTCAAGGCTCAAAGCTCAAGGCTCAAGGCTCAAGGCTAAAGGCTCAAGGCTCAAGGCTCAAGGCTCTAGGCTCAAGGCTCAAGGCTCGACGCTCGAGGCTCGATGCTCAAGGCTCAAGGCTGAAGGCTCAAGATGCAAGGCTCAAGGCGCAAGGGTCAAGAGTCAAGCCTTAAGTCTCAAGTTTCAAGGCTGAAGGGTCAATGCTCAAGGGTAAAGGTTCAAGAGTCAAGATTCATGGCTCAAGGCTAAAGGCTCATGGCCCAAGTCTCAAGGGTCAAGGCTCAAGGCTCAATGCTCAAGGGTCAAGGGTCAAGGGTCAAGGCTCAAGGCTCGAGGCTCAAGGCTCAAGGCTCAAGGCTCAAGGCTCAAGGCTCAAGGCTCAAGGGTCAAGGCTCAAGGCTCGAGGCTCAAGGCTCAGGGCTCAAGGCTCCAGGCTCCAGGCTCAAGGCTCAAGGCTCAAGGCTCAAGGCTCAAGGCTCAAGGCTCAAGGCTCAAGGCTCAAGGCTCAAGGCTCGAGGCTCGAGGCTAAAGGATCAAGGGTCAAGGGTCAAGGCTCAAGGGTCAATGCTCAAGGGTCAACGCTCAAGGGACAAGTCTCAAGGCTCAAGGCTCAAGGCTCAAGGCTCAAGGCTCAAGGCTCAAGGCTCAAGGCTCAAGGCTCAAGGCTCAAGGCTCCAGGCTCAAGGCTCAAGGCTCGACGCTCGAGGCTCGATGTTCAAGGCTCAAGGCTGAAGGCTCAAGATGCAAGTCTCAAGGCGCAAGGGTCAAGAGTCAAGCCTTAAGTCTCAAGTTTCAAGGCTGAAGGGTCAATGCTCATGGGTAAAGGTTCAAGAGTCAAGATTCATGGCTCAAGGCTAAAGGCTCATGGCCCAAGTCTCAAGGGTCAAGGCTCAAGGCTCAATGCTCAAGGGTCAAGGGTCAAGGGTCAAGGCTCAAGGCTCGAGGCTCAAGGCTCAAGGCTCAAGGCTCAAGGCTTAAGCCTCCAGGCTTAAGGATCAAGGATTAAGGGTCAATGCCCAAGGGTCAAGGCTCAACACTCAAGGCTCAAGGCTCAACGCTAAAGGCTCATTGCTCAAGGCTCAAGCCTCAAGGCTCAAGGCTCAAGCCTCAAGGCTCAAGCCTCAAGGCTCAAGGCTCAAGGCTCAAGGCTCAAGGCTAAAGGCTCAAAGTCAAGGCTCAAGGGTCAATGCTAAAGACTCAAGACTCAAGGCTCAAGGTTCAAGGAACAAGGCTCAAGGCTCAAGGCTCAAAGCTCAAGGCACAAGGCGCAAGTCCAGAGGCTCAAGGCTCATGGCACAAGGCTCGAGGATCAAGGCTCCAGGCTCAAGGGTCAAGGCTCAAGGCTCAAAGCTAAAGGCACAAGGCGCAAGGCCAGAGGCTCAAGGCTCAAGGCACAAGGCTCGAGGATCAAGGCTCAAGGCTCCAGGTTCAAGGGTCAAGGGTCAAGGGTCAAGGCTCTAGGCTAAAGGCATAATGCTCAAGGGTCAAGGCTCAAGGCTCAAGGATCAAGGGTCAAGGCTCAAGGCTCAAGGCTCAAGGCTCAAGGCTCGACGCTCGAGGCTCGATGCGCAAGGCTCAAGGCTGAAGTCTCAAGATGCAAGGCTCAAGGCGCAAGGGTCAAGAGTCAAGCCTTAAGTCTCAAGTTTCAAGGCTGAAGGGTCAATGCTCAAGGGTCAAGGCTCAAGGCTCAATGCTCAAGGGTCAAGGGTCAAGGGTCAAGGCTCGAGGCTCGAGGCTCAAGGCTCAAGGCTCAAGGCTCAAGGCTCAAGGCTCAAGGCTTAAGCCTCCAGGATTAAGGATCAAGGATTAAGGGTCAATGCCCAAGGGTCAAGGCTCAACACTCAAGGCTCAAGGCTCAACGCTAAAGGCTCATTGCTCAAGGCTCAAGCCTCAAGGCTCAAGGCTCAAGCCTCAAGGCTCAAGGCTCAAGGCTCAAGGCTCAAGGCTCAAGGCTCAAGGCTCAAGGCTCAAGGCTAAAGGCTGAAAGTCAAGGCTCAAGGGTCAATGCTAAAGACTCAAGACTCAAGGCTCGAGGTTCAAGGAACAAGGCTCAAGGCTCAAGGCTCAAAGCTCAAGGCACAAGGCGCAAGTCCAGAGGCTCAAGGCTCATGGCACAAGCTCGAGGATCAAGGCTCCAGGCTCAAGGGTCAAGGCTCAAGGCTCAAAGCTCAAGGCACAAGGCGCAAGGCCAGAGGCTCAAGGATCAAGGCACAAGGCTCGAGGATCAAGGCTCAAGGCTCCAGGTTCAAGGGTCAAGGGTCAAGGGTCAAGGCTCTAGGCTAAAGGCACAATGCTCAAGGGTCAAGGGTCAAGGCTCAAGGATCAAGGGTCAAGGCTCAAGGGTCAAGGCTCAAGGCTCAAGGCTCGACGCTCGAGGCTCGATGCTCAAGGCTCAAGGCTGAAGTCTCAAGATGCAAGGCTCAAGGCGCAAGGGTCAAGAGTCAAGCCTTAAGTCTCAAGTTTCAAGGCTGAAGGGTCAATGCTCAAGGGTAAAGGTTCAAGAGTCAAGATTCATGGCTCAAGGCTAAAGGCTCATGGCCCAAGTCTCAAGGGTCAAGGCTCAAGGCTCAATGCTCAAGGGTCAAGGGTCAAGGGTCAAGGCTCAAGGCTCGAGGCTCAAGGCTCAAGGCTCAAGGCTCAAGGCTCAAGGCTCAAGGCTCAAGGGTCAAGGCTCAAGGCTCGAGGCTCAAGGCTCAGGGCTCAAGGCTCCAGGCTCCAGGCTCAAGGCTCAAGGCTCAAGGCTCAAGGCTCAAGGCTCAAGGCTCAAGGCTCAAGGCTCAAGGCTCAAGGCTCGAGGCTCGAGGCTAAAGGATCAAGGGTCAAGGGTCAAGGCTCAAGGGTCAATGCTCAAGGGTCAACGCTCAAGGGACAAGTCTCAAGGCTCAAGGCTCAAGGCTCAAGGCTCAAGGCTCAAGGCTCAAGGCTCAAGGCTCAAGGCTCAAGGCTCAAGGCTCCAGGCTCAAGGCTCAAGGCTCGACGCTCGAGGCTCGATGTTCAAGGCTCAAGGCTGAAGGCTCAAGATGCAAGTCTCAAGGCGCAAGGGTCAAGAGTCAAGCCTTAAGTCTCAAGTTTCAAGGCTGAAGGGTCAATGCTCATGGGTAAAGGTTCAAGAGTCAAGATTCATGGCTCAAGGCTAAAGGCTCATGGCCCAAGTCTCAAGGGTCAAGGCTCAAGGCTCAATGCTCAAGGGTCAAGGGTCAAGGGTCAAGGCTCAAGGCTCGAGGCTCAAGGCTCAAGGCTCAAGGCTCAAGGCTTAAGCCTCCAGGCTTAAGGATCAAGGATTAAGGGTCAATGCCCAAGGGTCAAGGCTCAACACTCAAGGCTCAAGGCTCAACGCTAAAGGCTCATTGCTCAAGGCTCAAGCCTCAAGGCTCAAGGCTCAAGCCTCAAGGCTCAAGCCTCAAGGCTCAAGGCTCAAGGCTCAAGGCTCAAGGCTAAAGGCTCAAAGTCAAGGCTCAAGGGTCAATGCTAAAGACTCAAGACTCAAGGCTCAAGGTTCAAGGAACAAGGCTCAAGGCTCAAGGCTCAAAGCTCAAGGCACAAGGCGCAAGTCCAGAGGCTCAAGGCTCATGGCACAAGGCTCGAGGATCAAGGCTCCAGGCTCAAGGGTCAAGGCTCAAGGCTCAAAGCTAAAGGCACAAGGCGCAAGGCCAGAGGCTCAAGGCTCAAGGCACAAGGCTCGAGGATCAAGGCTCAAGGCTCCAGGTTCAAGGGTCAAGGGTCAAGGGTCAAGGCTCTAGGCTAAAGGCACAATGCTCAAGGGTCAAGGCTCAAGGCTCAAGGATCAAGGGTCAAGGCTCAAGGCTCAAGGCTCAAGGCTCAAGGCTCGACGCTCGAGGCTCGATGCGCAAGGCTCAAGGCTGAAGTCTCAAGATGCAAGGCTCAAGGCGCAAGGGTCAAGAGTCAAGCCTTAAGTCTCAAGTTTTAAGGCTGAAGGGTCAATGCTCAAGGGTCAAGGCTCAAGGCTCAATGCTCAAGGGTCAAGGGTCAAGGGTCAAGGCTCGAGGCTCGAGGCTCAAGGCTCAAGGCTCAAGGCTCAAGGCTCAAGGCTCAAGGCTTAAGCCTCCAGGATTAAGGATCAAGGATTAAGGGTCAATGCCCAAGGGTCAAGGCTCAACACTCAAGGCTCAAGGCTCAACGCTAAAGGCTCATTGCTCAAGGCTCAAGCCTCAAGGCTCAAGGCTCAAGCCTCAAGGCTCAAGGCTCAAGGCTCAAGGCTCAAGGCTCAAGGCTCAAGGCTCAAGGCTCAAGGCTAAAGGCTGAAAGTCAAGGCTCAAGGGTCAATGCTAAAGACTCAAGACTCAAGGCTCGAGGTTCAAGGAACAAGGCTCAAGGCTCAAGGCTCAAAGCTCAAGGCACAAGGCGCAAGTCCAGAGGCTCAAGGCTCATGGCACAAGCTCGAGGATCAAGGCTCCAGGCTCAAGGGTCAAGGCTCAAGGCTCAAAGCTCAAGGCACAAGGCGCAAGGCCAGAGGCTCAAGGATCAAGGCACAAGGCTCGAGGATCAAGGCTCAAGGCTCCAGGTTCAAGGGTCAAGGGTCAAGGGTCAAGGCTCTAGGCTAAAGGCACAATGCTCAAGGGTCAAGGGTCAAGGCTCAAGGATCAAGGGTCAAGGCTCAAGGGTCAAGGCTCAAGGCTCAAGGCTCGACGCTCGAGGCTCGATGCTCAAGGCTCAAGGCTGAAGTCTCAAGATGCAAGGCTCAAGGCGCAAGGGTCAAGAGTCAAGCCTTAAGTCTCAAGTTTCAAGGCTGAAGGGTCAATGCTCAAGTTTAAAGGCTCAAGAGTCAAGGTTCATGGCTCAAGGCTAAAGGCTCATGGCCCAAGTCTCAAGGGTCAAGGTTCAAGGCTCAATGCTCAAGGGTCAAGGCTCAAGGCTCGAGGCTCAAGGCTCAAGGCTCAAGGCTCCAGGCTCAAGGCTCAAGGCTCAAGGCACAAGGCTCAAGGCTCAAGGCTCAAGGCTCAAGGCTCAAGGCTCAAGGCTCAAGGCTCAAGGCTCAAGGCTAAAGGCTAAAGGCTCAAGGCTCAAGGCTCAATACTCAAGGGTCAACGCTCAAGGGACAAGTCTCAAGGCTCAAGGTTCAAGGCTCAAGGCTCAAGGCTCAAGGCTCAAGGCTCAAGGCTCAAGGCTCAAGGCTCAAGGCTCAAGGCTCGAGGCTCGAGGCTCGATGCTCAAGGCTCAAGGCTGAAGGCTCAAGATGCAAGGCTCAAGGCGCAAGGGTCAAGAGTCAAGCCTTAAGTCTCAAGTTTCAAGGCTGAAGGGTCAATGCTCAAGGGTAAAGGTTCAAGAGTCAAGGTTCATGGCTCAAGGCTAAAGGCTCATGGCCCAAGTCTCAAGGGTCAAGGCTCAATGGTCAAGGGTCAAGGGTCAAGGCTCAAGGCTCGAGGCTCAAGGCTCAAGGCTCAAGGCTCAAGGCTCAAGGCTCAAGGCTCAAGGCTCAAGGCTCAAGGCTCAAGGCTCAAGGCTCAAGGCTTAAGGCTCAAGGCTTAAGCCTCCAGGCTTAAGGATCAAGGATTAAGGGTCAATGTTCAAGGGTCAAGGCTCAACACTCAAGGCTCAAGGCTCAACGCTAAAGGCTCATTGCTCAAGGCTCAAGCCTCAAGGCTCAAGGCTCAAGGCTCAAGGCTCAAGGCTCAAGGCTCAAGGCTCAAGGCTCAAGGCTCAAGGCTCAAGGCTCAAGGCTCAAGGCTCAAGGCTCAAGGCTCAAGGCTCAAGGCTCAAGGCTCAAGGCTCAAGGCTCAAAGTCAAGGCTCAAGGGTCAATGCTCAAGACTCAAGGCTCAAGGCTCAAGGTTCAAGGAACAAGGCTCAAGGCTCAAGGCTCAAAGTTCAAGGCACAAGGCGCAAGTCCAGAGGCTCAAGGCTCAAGGCACAAGGCTCGAGGATCAAGGCTCTAGGCTCAAGGGTCAAGGCTCAAGGCTCAAAGCTCAAGGCACAAGGCGCAAGGCCAGAGGCTCAAGGCTCAAGGCACAAGGCTCGAGGATCAAGGCTCAAGGCTCCAGGTTCAAGGGTCAAGGGTCAAGGGTCAAGGCTCTAGGCTAAAGGCACAATGCTCAAGGCTCAAGGCTCAAGGCTCAAGGATCAAGGCTCAAGGGTCAAGGGTCAAGGCTCAAGGCTCGAGGCTCAAGGCTCAAGGCTCAAGGCTCAAGGCTCAAGGCGCAAGGGTCAAGAGTCAAGCCTTAAGTCTCAAGTTTCAAGGCTGAAGGGTCAATGCTCAAGGGTAAAGGCTCAAGAGTCAAGGTTCATGGCTCAAGGCTAAAGGCTCATGGCCCAAGTCTCAAGGGTCAAGGCTCAAGGCTCAATGCTCAAGGGTCAAGGCTCAAGGCTCAAGGCTCGAGGCTCAAGGCTCAAGGCTCAAGGCTCAAGGCTCCAGGCTAAAGGCTCAAGGCTCAAGGCTTAAGGCTCAAGGCTCAAGGCTCAAGGCTCAAGGCTCAAGGCTCAAGGCTCAAGGCTCAAGGCTAAAGGCTAAAGGCTCAAAGCTCAAGGCTCAAGGCTCAAGGCTCAATACTCAAGGGTCAACGCTCAAGGGACAAGTCTCAAGGCTCAAGGCTCAAGGCTCAAGGCTCAACGCTCGAGGCTCGATGCTCAAGGCTCAAGGCTGAAGGCTCAAGATCCAAGGCTCAAGGCGCAAGGGTCAAGAGTCAAGCCTTAAGTCTCAAGGTTTCAAGGCTGAAGGGTCAATGCTCAAGGGTAAAGGTTCAAGAGTCAAGGTTCATGGCTCAAGGCTAAATGCTCATGTCCCAAGTCTCAAGGGTCAAGGCTCCAGGGTCAAGGGTCAAGGGTCAAGGGTCAAGGCTCAAGGCTCGAAGCTCAAGGCTCAAGGCTCAAGGCTCAAGGCTAAAGGATCAAGGCTCAAGGCTCAAGGCTCAAGGCTCAAGGCTCAAGGCTCAAGGCTCAAGGCTCAAGGCTCAAGGCTCAAGGCTCAAGGCTCAAGGCTCAAGGCTCAAGGCTCAAGGCTCAAGGCTCAAGGCTCAAGGCTCAAGGCTCAAGGCTTAAGCCTCAAGGCTTAAGGATCAAGGATTAAGGGTCAATGCCCAAGGGTCAAGGCTCAACACTTAAGGCTCAACGCTAAAGGCTCATTGCTCAAGGCTCAAGCCTCAAGGCTCAACGCTCAAGGCTCAAGGCTCAAGGATCAAGGATCAAGGCTAAAGGCTCAAAGTCAAGGCTCAAGGGTCAATGCTCAAGACTCAAGGCTCAAGGTTCAAGGTTCAAGGAACAAGGCTCATGGCTCAAGGCTCAAAGCTCAAGGCACAAGGCGCAAGTCCAGAGGCTCAAGGCTCAAGGCACCAGGCTCGAGGATCAAGGCTCCAGGCTCAAGGGTCAAGGCTCAAGGCTCAAAGCTCAAGGCACAAGGCGCAAGGCCAGAGGCTCAAGGCTCAAGGCACAAGGCTCGAGGATCAAGGCTCAAGGCTCCAGTCTCAAGGGTCAAGGGTCAAGGCTCTAGGCTAAAGGCACAATGCTCAAGGCTCAAGGCTCAAGGATCAAGGATCAAGGCTCAAGGCTCAAGGCTCAAGGCTCAAGGCTCAAGGCTCAAGGCTCAAGGCTCAAGGCTTAAGCCTCAAGGCTTAAGGATCAAGGATTAAGGGTCAATGCCCAAGGGTCAAGGCTCAACACTTAAGGCTCAACGCTAAAGGCTCATTGCTCAAGGCTCAACGCTCAAGGCTCAAGGCTCAAGGCTCAAGGCTCAAGGCTAAAGGCTCAAAGTCAAGGCTCAAGGGTCAATGCTCAAGACTCAAGGCTCAAGGCTCAAGGTTCAAGGAACAAGGCTCATGGCTCAAGGCTCAAAGCTTAAGGCACAAGGCGCAAGTCCAGAGGCTCAAGGCTCAAGGCACCAGGCTCGAGGATCAAGGCTCCAGGCTCAAGGGTCAAGGCTCAAGGCTCAAAGCTCAAGGCACAAGGCGCAAGGCCAGAGGCTCAAGGCTCAAGGCACAAGGCTCGAGGATCAAGGCTCAAGGCTCCAGTCTCAAGGGTCAAGGCTCAAGGCTCTAGGCTAAAGGCACAATGCTCAAGGCTCAAGGATCAAGGCTCAAGGCTCAAGGCTAAAGGCTCAAGGCTCAAGGCTCAAGGCTCAATGCTCAAAGCTCAAGGCCAGAGGCTTAAGGCTCAAGGCACACGGATCAAGGCTCAAGGATCAAGGCTCAAGGCTCAAGGCTCAAGGCTCAAGGCTAAAGGCTCAAGGTTCAAGGCTAAAGGCTCAATGCTCACGGCTCAAGGCTCAAGGCTCAAGGCTCAAGGCTCAAGGCTCAAGGCTCAAGGCTCAAGGCTCAAGGCTCCAGGCTTAAGCCTCAAGGCTTAAGGATCAAGGATTAAGGGTCAATGCCCAATGTAACACCTCAAATTTTAATACCAAATATTGGCCAAAATAAAACATTTTTATAAATAGAAGAACATCCTCAATTTGGATTTACAAAAACCTTGGTATGAAATCAGAGTATAAAATTAGGTGTTACAAAATAGATCATGACTAAGCTAAGACTAAATCCAATCTAGTGCTCTTCTAATCTAGGTCCTGCATCTCTATCCATGCGTACCTAAGCCTTCGATCCCGAACCTGAGTACATAGCAAAACAAGACAAGGAGTACGTGAGACAAAAACATCTCGTGAGATACGTGGGTTTAGACCCATTAATAATAATAATCGTTTATCCAAGTAATCAACAAACAAGTAATATCATCCATCTATATAGTCACCCTATGGTGGCTTCAAACCTTGCTTTCCTAGCAACACATATCTAGTGCTAGGAAAGCACCCGAACTAACTAGCAACTCTAACGTGCCCAACTATCGGGTTGCCCCCGAACGAGCTAAAAGCACCCTTAAATCCAACTATCGGGTTGCCCCCGAAGTAGCTAGAAACACTAACCTATCTAACTATCGGGTTGCCCCCGAACTAGTTAGAAACACTAACCTATCTAACTATCGGGTTGCCCCCGAACTAGTTAGAAACACTAACCTATCTAACTATCGGGTTGCCCCCGAACTAGTTAGAAACACTAACCTATCTAACTATCGGGTTGCCCCCGAACTAGTTAGAAACCTTACCATGTCTAGTTATCGGGTTGCCCCCGAACTAACTAGCATCACGTCATCTCGTTCTCACCATAACTCAAAGGTTATGTCAATCTAGTCCTCGGCTATCACATTCATCATCAAATAAGTTAGTTCAATACTATCATCGGTATAACTAACTATCAACTACTAGTCTACATAATTAAGCAAATAGACCATAATGCAAGTAATGAAAATATTTAAAAGGGCTATGTACTCAGTAAATTCCACACGTACTCACCTTAGCAATATGATGCTCAAACCGTGTTCTTGACACCAAAAACTCTTGCTTCCACAATTTCACCAACTTTCCAAAATGCCACCAAAAGCCTAATACAATAATCACAACAAGATTATCATCACAAACTACTACCAATGTGTTCATCTACCTCTAGATAACACCCATCAATTCATTTCCCCAAATATATTGATTTACCAAACCCTAGGTTTAACCAACCCGAAGATTCTTACAAATCATAATCATACACTTGTTTCCTTTGTTAATATACCATCTATTAAGTGTATACACCATTTTTATCACCATAACCCATAACCCCAAGAACTAGGGTTTCAACCCCAAGCTTCTAAATCCATAGATCTAAAGCTACAACTACAAAGGATTGAAGATATACCTTTAATCTTCAACTAGGAGTGAAGAATCACAAGATTTGACCAAGAAATCTGCTCCAAATGATGATTTACACCCAAAATCGTCCACAAACTCGAGAGAAAGAAACTAGGGTTTTGATATGGCTTCAAATGAGCCAAAACCCGATTTAATGCTGCTCGAAAAAAGATCACGACGCGAACAATAGTTCGCGTCGCTAACTATGCGATTTCCATAGTTCGCGATTGCTAATCAGGCGTGAACTTTATCGCGTCCAAAGGCCAAACTCCCTGGGACTAGTTCCCGATCGGGAACACACGTTCGCGTCGCGAACTCCTGATGCAGCCAGGGCTGCACTTTTTCGACTTTGTCTCGGCCCGGTTTCGCCCATAACTTTCTCGTACGGTGTCCAAACGACACGAAACCAATTTCCACGTGTTTTATATGATTTATCCATAATTATCATATTTTTACATATTTTATTTATTTACAATTTCGGGTCGTTACACCCAAGGGTCAACGCTCAACGCTAAAGGCTCATTGCTCAAGGCTCAGGCCTCAAGGCTCAAGGCTCAAGGCTCAAGGCTCAAGGCTCAAGGCTCAAGGCTCAAGGCTCAAGGCTCAAGGCTCAAGGCTAAAGGCTCAAAGTCAAGGCTCAAGGGTCAATGCTCAAGACTCAAGGCTCAAGGCTCAAGGTTCAAGGAACAAGGCTCAAGGCTCAAAGCTCAAGGCACAAGGCGCAAGTCCAGAGGCTCAAGACACAAGGCTTGAGGATCAAGGCTCCAGGCTCAAGGCTCAAGGCTCAAGGCTCAAAGCACAAGGCACAAGGCGCAAGGCCAGAGGCTCAAGGCTCAAGGCACAAGGCTCGCGGATCAAGGCTCAAGGCTCCAGGCTCAAGGGTCAAGGCTCAAGGCTCTAGGCAAAAGGCACAATGCTCAAGGCTCAAGGATCAAGGCTTAAGACTCAAGGCTCAAGGCTCAAGGCTCAAGGCTCAAGGCTCAAGTCTCAAGTTTCAAGGCTCAAGGCTCACGGTTCATGGCTCAAGGGCTCAAGGCTCATGGGTCAATGCTCAAGGGTCAAGGCTCAAGCCTCAAGGCTCAAGTTTCAAGGCTAAAGGCACATGGCTCAAGGCTCAAGGGTTAAGGATCAAGGCTCAAATGTCAAGGCTCAAAGGTCAAGGCTCAAGGGTCAATGCTCAAGGGTCAAGGCTCAAGGGTCAATGATCAAGGGTGATGGCTCAAGGGACAAGGCTCAAGGGTCAAGGTTCAAGGGTCAAGGGTCAAGGGTGAAGGCTCAAGGCTCAAGGCTCAAGGCTAAAGGCTCAAGGCTCAAGGCTCAAGACTCAAGGCTCAAGGCTCAAGGCTCAAGGCTCAAGGCTCAAGGATGAAGTCTCAACGCTCAAGGTCGAGGCTCGAGGCTCAAGGCTCAAGGCTCAAGGCTCAAGGGTCAAGGCCAGAGGCTTAAGGCTCAAGGCACACGGATCAAGGCTCAAGGCTCAAGGATCAAGGCTCAAGGCTCAAGGCTCAAGGCTCAAGGCTCAAGGCTCAAGGCTCAAGGCTCAAGGCTCAAGGCTTAAGCCTCAAGGCTTAAGGATCAAGGATTAAGGGTCAATGCCCAAGGGTCAAGGCTCAACGCTAAAGGCTCATTGCTCAAGGCTCAGGCCTCAAGGCTCAAGGCTCAAGGCTCAAGGGACAAGGCTCAAGGCTCAAGGCTCAAGGCTTAAGGCTCAAGGCTCAAGGCTCAAGGCTCAAGGCTCAAGGCTCAAGGCTCAATGCTCAAGACTCAAGGCTCAAGGCTCAAGGTTCAAGGAACAAGGCTCAAGGCTCAAGGCTCAAGGCTCAAGGCTCAAAGCTCAAGGCACAAGGCGCAAGTCCAGAGGCTCAAGGCTCAAGGCACAAGGCTTGAGGATCAAGGCTCCAGGCTCAAGGCTCAAGGCTCAAGGCTCAAGGCTCAACGCTCAACGCTCAACACTCAAGGCTCAACGCTCAACGCTCAAGGCTCAACGCTCAACGCTCAAGGGCCAATGCTCAAGGCTCAAGGCTCAACGCTCAAGGCTCAAGGTTCAAGGCTCAAGGCTCAAGGCTCAAGGCTCAATGCTCAACGCTCGAGGCTTAACGATCAACGCTCATGGGTCAATGCTCAAGGATCAAGGCTCATGGGTCAATGCTCAAGGGTCAAGGCTCAAGAGTCAAGCCTCAAGGCTCAAGGGTTAAGGATCAAGGCTCAAAGGTCAAGGCTCAAGGGTCAATGCTCTAGGGTCAAGGCTCAAGGGTCAATGATCAAGGGTGATGGCTCAAGGGACAAGGCGCAAGGGTCAAGGGTCAAGGGTCAAGGCTCAAGGCTCAAGGCTTAAGGCTCAAGGCTCAAGGCTCAAGGCTCAAGGCTCAAGGCTCAAGGCTCAAGGCTCAAGGCTCAAAGCTCAAGGCTCAAGGCTCAAGGCTCAAGGCTCAAGGCTCAAGGCTCAAGGCTCAAGGCTCAAGGCTCAAGGCTCAAGGCTAAAGGCTCAAGGCTCAAGGGTCAATGCTCAAGGGTCAAGGCTCTAGGGTCAAGGCTCAAGGGTCAATGATCAAGGGTGATGGCTCAAGGGACAAGGCGCAATGGTCAAGGGTCAAGGGTCAAGGGTCAAGGCTCAAGGCTCAAGGCTTAAGGCTCAAGGCTCAAGGCTCAAGGCTCAAGGCTCAAGGCTAAAGGCTCAAAGTCAAGGCTCAAGGGTCAATGCTCAAGACTCAAGGCTCAAGGCTCAAGGTTCAAGGAACAAGGCTCAAGGCTCAAAGCTCAAGGCACAAGGCGCAAGTCCAGAGGCTCAAGGCACAAGGCTTGAGGATCAAGGCTCCAGGCTCAAGGCTCAAGGCTCAAAGCACAAGGCACAAGGCGCAAGGCCAGAGGCTCAAGGCTCAAGGCACAAGGCTCGCGGATCAAGGCTCAAGGCTCCAGGCTCAAGGGTCAAGGCTCAAGGCTCTAGGCAAAAGGCACAATGCTCAAGGCTCAAGGATCAAGGCTCAAGACTCAAGGCTCAAGGCTCAAGGCTCAAGGCTCAAGGCTCAAGTCTCAAGTTTCAAGGCTCAAGGCTCACGGTTCATGGCTCAAGGGCTCAAGGCTCATGGGTCAATGCTCAAGGGTCAAGGCTCAAGCCTCAAGGCTCAAGTTTCAAGGCTAAAGGCACATGGCTCAAGGCTCAAGGGTTAAGGATCAAGGCTCAAAGGTCAAGGCTCAAAGGTCAAGGCTCAAGGGTCAATGATCAAGGGTGATGGCTCAAGGGACAAGGCTAAAGGGTCAAGGTTCAAGGGTCAAGGGTCAAGGGTGAAGGCTCAAGGCTCAAGGCTCAAGGCTAAAGGCTCAAGGCTCAAGGCTCAAGACTCAAGGCTCAAGGCTCAAGGCTCAAGGCTCAAGGCTCAAGGCTCAAGGATGAAGTCTCAACGCTCAAGGTCGAGGCTCGAGGCTCAAGGCTCAAGGCTCAAGGCTCAAGGGTCAAGGCCAGAGGCTTAAGGCTCAAGGCACACGGATCAAGGCTCAAGGCTCAAGGATCAAGGCTCAAGGCTCAAGGCTCAAGGCTCAAGGCTAAAGGCTCAAGGCTCAAGGCTCAAGGCTCAAGGCTCAAGGCTCAAGGCTCAAGGCTCAAGGCTCAAGGCTCAAGGCTCAAGGCTCAAGGCTTAAGCCTCAAGGCTTAAGGATCAAGGATTAAGTGTCAATGCCCAAGGGTCAAGGCTCAACGCTAAAGGCTCATTGCTCAAGGCTCAGGCCTCAAGGCTCAAGGCTCAAGGCTCAAGGGACAAGGCTCAAGGCTCAAGGCTCAAGGCTAAAGGCTCAAAGTCAAGGCTCAAGGGTCAATGCTCAAGACTCAAGGCTCAAGGCTCAAGGTTCAAGGAACAAGGCTCAAGGCTCAAGGCTCAAAGCTCAAGGCACAAGGCGCAAGTCCAGAGGCTCAAGGCTCAAGGCACAAGGCTTGAGGATCAAGGCTCCAGGCTCAAGGCTCAAGGCTCAACGCTCAACACTCAAGGCTCAACGCTCAACGCTCAAGGCTCAACGCTCAACGCTCAAGGGCCAATGCTCAAGGCTCAAGGCTCAACGCTCAAGGCTCAAGGTTCAAGGCTCAAGGCTCAAGGCTCAACGCTCAATGCTCAACGCTCGAGGCTTAACGCTCAACGCTCATGGGTTAATGCTCAAGGATCAAGGCTCATGGGTCAATGCTCAAGGGTCAAGGCTCAAGAGTCAAGCCTCAAGGCTCAAGGGTTAAGGATCAAGGCTCAAAGGTCAAGGCTCAAGGGTCAATGCTCTAGGGTCAAGGCTCAAGGGTCAATGATCAAGGGTGATGGCTCAAGGGACAAGGCGCAAGGGTCAAGGGTCAAGGGTCAAGGCTCAAGGCTCAAGGCTTAAGGCTCAAGGCTCAAGTCTCAAGGCTCAAGGCTCAAGGCTCAAGGCTCAAGGCTCAAGGCTCAAGGCTCAAGGCTCAAGGCTCAAGGCTCAAGGCTCAAGGCTCAAGGCTCAAGGCTCAAGGCTAAAGGCTCAAGGCTAAAGGCTCAAGGCTCAAGGGTCAATGCTCAAGGGTCAAGGCTCTAGGGTCAATGCTCAATGGTCAAGGCTCAAGGGACAAGGCTCAAGGGTCAAGGCTCAAGGCTCAAGGCTCCAAGCTCGAGGCTCAAGGCTCAACGCACAATGCTCAAACCCCAAGGCTCAAGGATCAACGCTCAAGGGTCAATGCTCAAGGCTCAAGGCTCAACGCTCAAGGCTCAAGGGTCAAGGCTCAAGGCTCAAGGCTCAACGCTCAACGCTAAACGCTCAACGCTCATGGGTTAAGGTTCAAGGTTCAAGGATCAAGGATCAAGGTTGAAGGGTTAATGCTCAAGGGTAAAGGCTCAAGACTCAAGGCTCAGGGCACAAGGCTCAAGGCTCAAGGCTCATGGCTCAAGGCTCAAGGCTCAAGGCTTAAGGCTCAATGCTCAAGGCTCAAGGCTCAAGGCTCAAGTCTCAACTTTCAAGGCTCAAGGCTCACGGTTCATGGCTCAAGGGCTCAAGGCTCAAGGCACAACGCTCAAGGCTCAACGCTCAAGGCTCAAGGAGAAAGGCTCAACGCTCAAGGCTCAAGGCTCAAGGTTCAAGGGTCAACGCTCAAGGTCAATGGTCAAGGGTCAAGGCTCAAGGCTCAAGGCTCAAGGCTCAAGGCTCAACGTTCAACGCTCATGGGTCAAGGTTCAAGGTTCAAGGATCAAGGATCAAGGTTGAAGGGTCAATCAAGACTCAAGGCTCGAGGGTCAAGGCTCAAGGCTCAAAGCTCAAGGCACAAGGCGCAAGGCCAGAGGCTCAAGGCTCAAGGCACAAGGCTCGAGGATCAAGGATCAAGGCTCAAGGCTCCAGGCTCCAGGCTCAAGGGTCAAGGCTCAAGGCTAAAGGCACAATTCTCAAGGCTCAAGGCTCAAGGGTCAAAGAACAAGGCTCCAGGCTAAAGGCTCAAGGCTCAAGGCTCAAGGCTCAACGCTCAACGCTCAAGGCTCAATGCTCAACGCTCAAGGCTCAAGGCTCAAGGCTCAAGGCTCAACGCTCAAGGTTCAAGGCTCAAGGCTAAACGCTCAACGCTCAATGCTCAACGCTCGAGGCTTAACGCTCAACGCTCATGGGTCAATGCTCAAGGATCAAGGCTCTTGGGTCAATGCTCAAGGGTCAAGGCTCAAGACTCAAGCCTCATGGCTCAAGTTTCAAGGCTAAAGGCACATGGCCCAAGGATCAAGGGTTAAGGATCAAGGCTCAATGGTCAAGGCTCAAGGGTCAAGGCTCAAGGGTCAATGCTCAAGGGTCAAGGCTCAAAGGTCAATGATCAAGGGTGATGGCTCAAGGGACAAGGCTCAAGGGTCAAGGCTCAAGGGTCAAGGCTCAAGGGTCAAGGCTCAAGGGTCAAGGCTCAAGGCTCAAGGCTCTAGGCTCGAGGCTCAAGGCTCAAGGCTCAACGCTCATTGCTCAACACCCAAGGCTCAAGGCTCAACGCTCAAGGGTCAATGCTCAAGGGTCAAGGATCAAGGGGCAAGGCTCAAGGGTCAATGCTCAAGGCTCAAGGCTCAAGGCTCAACAAGGCTCAAGGCTCAACGCTCAACCCTCATGGGTCAAGGTTCAAGGTTAAAGGATCAAGGATCAAGGTTGAAGGGTCAATGCTCAAGGGTAAAGGCTAAAGACTCAAGGCTCAAGGCTCAAGGCTCAAGGCTCATGGGTCAATGCTCAAGGGTCAATAACCAAGGGTCAAGGGTCAAGGGTTAAGGCTCAAGGGTTAATACTTGAGACTCAAGGCTCAAGGTTCAAGGAAAAAGGCTCAAGGCACAAGGCTCAAGGGTCAAGGCTCAAGGCTCAAGGCTCAAGGATCAAGGATTAAGGGTCAATGCTCAAGGATCAAGGCTCAACACTCAAGGCTCAAGGCTCAAGGCTAAAGGCTCATTGCTTAAGGCTCAAGCCTCAAGGCTCAAGGCTCAAGGCTCAAGGCTCCAGACTCAAGGCTCAAGGCTCAAG
The DNA here is from genome assembly GCA_963853835.1 of Calendula officinalis. Taxonomy (NCBI): domain Eukaryota; kingdom Viridiplantae; phylum Streptophyta; class Magnoliopsida; order Asterales; family Asteraceae; genus Calendula; species Calendula officinalis. The sequence continues at coordinate 46,585,693 of OY970830.1, read as the reverse complement.
GATTAAGGTTGAAGGCTCAAGGCGCAAGGCTCGAGGCTCGAGGCTCGAGGCTCGAGACTCGAGGCTCCTTGCTCAAGGCTCAAGATGCATGGTTCAAGGCGCAAGGATCAAGAGTTAAGGTTCAAGGCTCAAGGCTCACGGCTCATGGCTCAAGGGCTTAAGGCTCAAGGCTCAACGCTCAACGCTCAAGGGTCAACGCTCAACGCTCAAGGCGCAAGGCTCAACGCTCAAGGCTCAAGGATTAAGGCTCAAGGCTCAAGTCTCAAGGGTCAACGCTCAAGGTGAATGCTCAAGGGTCAAGGCTCAAGGCTCAAGGCTCAACGCTCAATGCTCATGGGTCAAGGTTCACGGTTCAAGGATCAAGGATCAAGGTTGAAGGGTCAATGCCCAAGGGTAAAGGCTCAAGAGTCAAGGCTCAAGGCTCAAAGCTCAAGGCTCATGGCTCAAGGCTCATGGGTCAAGGCTCAAGGCTCAATGATCAAGGGTCAAGGCTCAAGGCGCAAGGCTTAAGGGTCAACGCTCAAGGGTCAATGCTCAAAGTCAAGGCTCAAGGGTCAATGCTCAAGACTCAAGGCTCAAGGTTCAAGGTTCAAGGAACAAGGCTCCAGGCTAAAGGCTCAAGGCTCAAGGCTTAAGGCTCAAGGCTCAAGGCTCAAGGCTCAAGGCTCAAGGCTCAAGGCGCAAGGCTCAAGGCTAAAGGCTAAAGGCTCAAAGCTCAAGGCTCAAGGCTCAAGGCTCAATACTCAAGGGTCAACGCTCAAGGGACAAGTCTCAAGGCTCAAGGCTCAAGGCTCAAGGCTCAAGGCTCAAGGCTCAAGGCTCAAGGCTCAACGCTCGAGGCTCGATGCTCAAGGCTCAAGGCTGAAGGCTCAAGATCCAAGGCTCAAGGCGCAAGGGTCAAGAGTCAAGCCTTAAGTCTCAAGTTTTCAAGGCTGAAGGGTCAATGCTCAAGGGTAAAGGTTCAAGAGTCAAGGTTCATGGCTCAAGGCTAAAGGCTCATGTCCCAAGTCTCAAGGGTCAAGGCTCCAGGGTCAAGGGTCAAGGGTCAAGGCTCAAGGCTCGAAGCTCAAGGCTCAAGGCTCAAGGCTCAAGGCTAAAGGATCAAGGCTCAAGGCTCAAGGCTCAAGGCTCAAGGCTCAAGGCTCGAGGCTCAAGGCTCAAGGCTCAAGGCTCAAGGCTCAGGGCTCAAGGCTCAAGGCTCAAGGCTCAAGGCTCAAGGCTCAAGGCTTAAGCCTCAAGGCTTAAGGATCAAGGATTAAGGGTCAATGCCCAAGGGTCAAGGCTCAACACTTAAGGCTCAACGCTAAAGGCTCATTGCTCAAGGCTCAAGCCTCAAGGCTCAACGCTCAAGGCTCAAGGCTCAAGGCTCAAGGCTAAAGGCTCAAAGTCAAGGCTCAAGGGTCAATGCTCAAGACTCAAGGCTCAAGGTTCAAGGTTCAAGGAACAAGGCTCATGGCTCAAGGCTCAAAGCTCAAGGCACAAGGCGCAAGTCCAAAGGCTCAAGGCTCAAGGCACCAGGCTCGAGGATCATGGCTCCAGGCTCAAGGGTCAAGGCTCAAGGCTCAAAGCTCAAGGCACAAGGCGCAAGGCCAGAGGCTCAAGGCTCAAGGCACAAGGCTCGAGGATCAAGGCTCAAGGCTCCAGTCTCAAGGGTCAAGGGTCAAGGCTCTAGGCTAAAGGCACAATGCTCAAGGCTCAAGGCTCAAGGCTCAAGGATCAAGGATCAAGGCTCAAGGCTCAAGGCTCAAGGCTCAAGGCTCAAGGCTCAAGGCTCAAGGCTCAAGGCTCAAGGCTCAAGGCTCTAGGCTTAAGCCTCAAGGCTTAAGGATCAAGGATTAAGGGTCAATGCCCAAGGGTCAAGGCTCAACACTTAAGGCTCAACGCTAAAGGCTCATTGCTCAAGGCTCAACGCTCAACGCTCAAGGCTCAAGGCTCAAGGCTCAAGGCTCAAGGCTAAAGGCTCAAAGTCAAGGCTCAAGGGTCAATGCTCAAGACTCAAGGCTCAAGGCTCAAGGTTCAAGGAACAAGGCTCATGGCTCAAGGCTCAAAGCTTTAGGCACAAGGCGCAAGTCCAGAGGCTCAAGGCTCAAGGCACCAGGCTCGAGGATCAAGGCTCAAGGGTCAAGGCTCAAGGCTCAAAGCTCAAGGCACAAGGCGCAAGGCCAGAGGCTCAAGGCTCAAGGCACAAGGCTCGAGGATCAAGGCTCAAGGCTCCAGTCTCAAGGGTCAAGGCTCAAGGCTCTAGGCTAAAGGCACAATGCTCAAGGCTCAAGGCTCAAGGATCAAGGCTCAAGGCTCAAGGCTAAAGGCTCAAGGCTCAAGGCTCAAGGCTCAAGGCTCAAAGCTCAAGGCCAGAGGCTTAAGGCTCAAGGCACACGGATCAAGGCTCAAGGATCAAGGCTCAAGGCTCAAGGCTCAAGGCTCAAGGCTAAAGGCTCAAGGTTCAAGGCTAAAGGCTCAATGCTCACGGCTCAAGGCTCAAGGCTCAAGGCTCAAGGCTCAAGGCTCAAGGCTCCAGGCTTAAGCCTCAAGGCTTAAGGATCAAGGATTAAGGGTCAATGCCCAATGTAACACCTCAAATTTTAATACCAAATATTGGCCAAAATAAAACATTTTTATAAATAGAAGAACATCCTCAATTTGGATTTACAAAAACCTTGGTATGAAATCAGAGTATAAAAGTAGGTGTTACAAAATAGATCATGAGCAAGCTAAGACTAAATCCAATCTAGTGCTCTTCTAATCTAGGTCCTTTATCTCTATCCATGCGTACCTAAGCCTTCGATCCCGAACCTGAGTACATAGCAAAACAAGACAAGGAGTACGTGAGACAAAAACATCTCGTGAGATACGTGGGTTTAGACCCATTAATAATAATAATCATTTATCCAAGTAATCAACAAACAAGTAATATCATCCATCTATATAGTCACCCTATGGTGGCTTCAAACCTTGCTTTCCTAGCAACACATATCTAGTTATCGGGTTGCCCCCGAACTAACTAGCAACTCTAACGTGCCCAACTATCGGGTTGCCCCCGAACTAGCTAAAAGCACCCTTAAATCCAACTATCGGGTTGCCCCCGAAGTAGCTAGAAACACTAACCTATCTAACTATCGGGTTGCCCCCGAACTAGTTAGAAACACTAACCTATCTAACTATCGGGTTGCCCCCGAACTAGTTAGAAACACTAACCTATCTAACTATCGGGTTGCCCCCGAACTAGTTAGAAACACTAACCTATCTAACTATCGGGTTGCCCCCGAACTAGTTAGAAACCTTACCATGTCTAGTTATCGGGTTGCCCCCGAACTAACTAGCATCACGTCATCTCGTTCTCACCATAACTCAAAGGTTATGTCAATCTAGTCCTCGGCTATCACATTCATCATCAAATAAGTTAGTTCAATACTATCATCGGTATAACTAACTATCAACTACTAGTCTACATAATTAAGCAAATAGACCATAATGCAAGTAATGAAAATATTTAAAAGGGCTATGTACTCAGTAAATTCCACACGTACTCACCTTAGCAATATGATGCTCAAACCGTGTTCTTGACACCAAAACTCTTGCTTCCACAATTTCACCGACTTTCCAAAATGCCACCAAAAGCCTAATACAATAATCACAACAAGATTATCATCACAAACTACTACCAATGTGTTCATCTACCTCTATATAACACCCATCAATTCATTTCCCCAAATATATTGATTTACCAAACCCTAGGTTTAACCAACCCGAAGATTCTTACAAATCATAATCATACACTTGTTTCCTTTGTTAATATACCATCTATTAAGTGTATACACCATTTTTATCACCATAACCCATAACCCCAAGAACTAGGGTTTCAACCCCAAGCTTCTAAATCCATAGATCTAAAGCTACAACTACAAAGGATTGAAGATATACCTTTAATCTTCAACTAGGAGTGAAGAATCACAAGATTTGACCAAGAAATCTGCTCCAAATGATGATTTACATCCAAAATCGTCCACAAACTCGAGAGAAAGAAACTAGGGTTTTGATATGGCTTCAAATGAGCCAAAACCCGATTTAATGCTGCTCGAAAAAAGATCACGACGCGAACAATAGTTCGCGTCGCTAACTATGCGATTTCCATAGTTCGCGATTGCTAATCAGGCGTGAACTTTATCGCGTCCAAAGGCCAAACTCCCTGGGACTAGTTCCCGATCGGGAACACACGTTCGCGTCGCGAACTCCTGATGCAGCCAGGGCTGCACTTTTTCGACTTTGTTTCGGCCCGGTTTCGCCCATAACTTTCTCGTACGTTGTCCAAACGACACGAAACCAATTTCCACGTGTTTTATATGATTTATCCATAATTATCATATTTTTACATATTTTATTTATTTACAATTTCGGGTCGTTACACCCAAGGGTCAAGGCTCAACGCTAAAGGCTCATTGCTCAAGGCTCAGGCCTCAAGGCTCAAGGCTCAAGGCTCAAGGCTCAAGGCTCAAGGCTCAAGGCTCAAGGCTCAAGGCTCAAGGCTAAAGGCTCAAAGTCAAGGCTCAAGGGTCAATGCTCAAGACTCAAGGCTCAAGGTTCAAGGAACAAGGCTCAAGGCTCAAAGCTCAAGGCACAAGGCGCAAGTCCAGAGGCTCAAGGCACAAGGCTTGAGGATCAAGGCTCCAGGCTCAAGGCTCAAGGCTCAAGGCTCAAAGCACAAGGCACAAGGCGCAAGGCCAGAGGCTCAAGGCTCAAGGCACAAGGCTCGCGGATCAAGGCTCAAGGCTCCAGGCTCAAGGGTCAAGGCTCAAGGCTCTAGGCAAAAGGCACAATGCTCAAGGCTCAAGGATCAAGGCTCAAGACTCAAGGCTCAAGGCTCAAGGCTCAAGGCTCAAGGCTCAAGTCTCAAGTTTCAAGGCTCAAGGCTCACGGTTCATGGCTCAAGGGCTCAAGGCTCATGGGTCAATGCTCAAGGGTCAAGGCTCAAGCCTCAAGGCTCAAGTTTCAAGGCTAAAGGCACATGGCTCAAGGCTCAAGGGTTAAGGATCAAGGCTCAAATGTCAAGGCTCAAAGGTCAAGGCTCAAGGGTCAATGCTCAAGGGTCAAGGCTCAAGGGTCAATGATCAAGGGTGATGGCTCAAGGGACAAGGCTCAAGGGTCAAGGTTCAAGGGTCAAGGGTCAAGGGTGAAGGCTCAAGGCTCAAGGCTCAAGGCTAAAGGCTCAAGGCTCAAGGCTCAAGACTCAAGGCTCAAGGCTCAAGGCTCAAGGCTCAAGGCTCAAGGCTCAAGGCTCAAGGATGAAGTCTCAACGCTCAAGGTCGAGGCTCGAGGCTCAAGGCTCAAGGCTCAAGGCTCAAGGGTCAAGGCCAGAGGCTTAAGGCTCAAGGCACACGGATCAAGGCTCAAGGCTCAAGGATCAAGGCTCAAGGCTCAAGGCTCAAGGCTCAAGGCTCAAGGCTCAAGGCTCAAGGCTCAAGGCTCAAGGCTCAAGGCTTAAGCCTGCAGGCTTAAGGATCAAGGATTAAGGGTCAATGCCCAAGGGTCAAGGCTCAACGCTAAAGGCTCATTGCTCAAGGCTCAGGCCTCAAGGCTCAAGGCTCAAGGGACAAGGCTCAAGGCTCAAGGCTCAAGGCTCAAGGCTAAAGGCTCAAAGTCAAGGCTCAAGGGTCAATGCTCAAGACTCAAGGCTCAAGGCTCAAGGTTCAAGGAACAAGGCTCAAGGCTCAAGGCTCAAAGCTCAAGGCACAAGGCGCAAGTCCAGAGGCTCAAGGCTCAAGGCACAAGGCTTGAGGATCAAGGCTCCAGGCTCAAGGCTCAAGGCTCAAGGCTCAAGGCTCGAGGCTCAACGCTCAACGCTCAACACTCAAGGCTCAACGGTCAACGCTCAAGGCTCAACGCTTAACGCTCAAGGGCCAATGCTCAAGGCTCAAGGCTCAACGCTCAAGGCTCAAGGTTCAAGGCTCAAGGCTCAAGGCTCAACGCTCAATGCTCAACGCTCGAGGCTTAACGATCAACGCTCATGGGTCAATGCTCAAGGATCAAGGCTCATGGGTCAATGCTCAAGGGTCAAGGCTCAAGAGTCAAGCCTCAAGGCTCAAGGGTTAAGGATCAAGGCTCAAAGGTCAAGGCTCAAGGGTCAATGCTCTAGGGTCAAGGCTCAAGGGTCAATGATCAAGGGTGATGGCTCAAGGGACAAGGCGCAAGGGTCAAGGGTCAAGGGTCAAGGCTCAAGGCTCAAGGCTTAAGGCTCAAGGCTCAAGGCTCAAGGCTCAAGGCTCAAGGCTCAAGGCTCAAGGCTCAAGGCTCAAGGCTCAAGGCTCAAGGCTCAAGGCTCAAGGCTAAAGGCTCAAGGCTCAAGGGTCAATGCTCAAGGGTCAAGGCTCTAGGGTCAATGCTCAATGGTCAATGCTCAAGGGACAAGGCTCAAGGGTCAAGGCTCAAGGCTCAAGGCTCCAGGCTCGAGGCTCAAGGCTCAACGCACAATGCTCAAACCCCAAGGCTCAAGGATCAACGCTCAAGGGTCAATGCTCAAGGCTAAAGGCTCAACGCTCAAGGCTCAAGGGTCAAGGCTCAAGGCTCAACGCTCAACGCTCAACGCTAAACGCTCAACGCTCATGGGTCAAGGTTCAAGTTTCAAGGATCAAGGATCAAGGTTGAAGGGTTAATGCTCAAGGGTAAAGGCTCAAGACTCAAGGCTCAGGGCACAAGGCTCAAGGCTCAAGGCTCAAGGCTCATGGCTCAAGGCTCAAGGCTCAAGGCTCAAGGCTCAAGGCTCAAGTCTCAACTTTCAAGGCACAAGGCTCACGGTTCATGGCTCAAGGGCTCAAGGCTCAAGGCACAACGCTCAAGGCTCAACGCTCAAGGCTCAAGGAGAAAGGCTCAACGCTCAAGGCTCAAGGCTCAACGCTCAACGCTCAACACCCAAGGCTCAAGGCTCAACGCTCAAGGGTCAATGCTCAAGGGTCAAGGATCAAGGGGCAAGGCTCAAGGGTCAATGCTCAAGGCTCAAGGCTCAAGGCTCAACAAGGCTCAAGGCTCAACGCTCAACCCTCATGGGTCAAGGTTCAAGGTTAAAGGATCAAGGATCAAGGTTGAAGGGTCGATGCTCAAGGGTAAAGGCTAAAGACTCAAGGCTCAAGGCTCAAGGCTCATGGGTCAATGCTCAAGGGTCAATAACCAAGGGTCAAGGGTCAAGGGTTAAGGCTCAAGGGTTAATACTTAAGACTCAAGGCTCAAGGCTCAAGGTTCAAGGAAAAAGGCTCAAGGCACAAGGCTCAAGGGTCAAGGCTCAAGGCTCAAGGCTTAAGGATCAAGGATTAAGGGTCAATGCTCACGGATCAAGGCTCAACACTCAAGGCTCAAGGCTCAAGGCTAAAGGCTCATTGCTCAAGGCTCAAGCCTCAAGGCTCAAGGCTCAAGGCTCAAGGCTCCAGACTCAAGGCTCAAGGCTCAAGGATTAAGGTTGAAGGCTCAAGGCGCAAGGCTCGAGGCTCGAGGCTCGAGGCTCGAGACTCGAGGCTCCTTGCTCAAGGCTCAAGATGCATGGTTCAAGGCGCAAGGATCAAGAGTTAAGGTTCAAGGCTCAAGGCTCACGGCTCATGGCTCAAGGGCTTAAGGCTCAAGGCTCAACGCTCAACGCTCAAGGGTCAACGCTCAACGCTCAAGGCGCAAGGCTCAACGCTCAAGGCTCAAGGCTCAAGGATTAAGGCTCAAGGCTCAAGTCTCAAGGGTCAACGCTCAAGGTGAATGCTCAAGGGTCAAGGCTCAAGGCTCAAGGCTCAACGCTCAATGCTCATGGGTCAAGGTTCACGGTTCAAGGATCAAGGATCAAGGTTGAAGGGTCAATGCCCAAGGGTAAAGGCTCAAGAGTCAAGGCTCAAGGCTCAAAGCTCAAGGCTCATGGCTCAAGGCTCATGGGTCAAGGCTCAAGGCTCAATGCTCAAGGGTCAAGGCTCAAGGCGCAAGGCTTAAGGGTCAACGCTCAAGGGTCAATGCTCAAAGTCAAGGCTCAAGGGTCAATGCTCAAGACTCAAGGCTCAAGGCTCAAGGTTCAAGGAACAAGGCTCAAGGCTCAAAGCTCAAGGCACAAGGCGCAAGGCCAAAGGCTCAAGGCTCAAGGCACAAGGCTCGAGGATCAAGGCTCAAGGCTCCAGGCTCAAGGGTCAAGGCTCAAGGCTCAAAGCTCAAGGCACAAGGCGCAAGGCTAGAGGCGCAAGGCTCAAGGCACAAGGCTCGAGTATCAAGGTTCAAGGCTCCAGGTTCAAGGGTTAAGGCTCAAGGCTCAAGGCTAAAGGCACAATGCTCAAGGCTCAAGGCTCAAGGCCCAAGGATCAAGGCTCAAGGCTCAAGGCTCAAGGCTCAAGGCACAAGGCTCAAGGCTCAAGGATCAAGGCTCAAGGCTCAAGGCTCAAGGCTCAGGGCTCAAGGATGAAGTCTCCGGGGTCGAGGCTCGAGGCTCGAGGCTTAAGGCTCAAGGCTTAATGCTTAAGGCTCAAGGCTCAAAGCTCAAGGCTCAAGGCTTAAGGCTCTAGGCTCTAGGCTCAAGGCTCAAGGCTTAAGGATCAATGCTCAATGGTCAATGCTAAAGGGTCAATGCTCAAGGGTCAATGCTCAAGGGTCAAGGCTCAAGGGACAAGGCTCAAGGGTCAAGGCTCAAGGGTCAAGGCTCAAGGCTCAAGGTGCAAGGCTCAAGGCTCAAGGCTCAAGGCTCAAGGCACAAGGCTCTTGGCTCAAGGCTCAAGGCTCAAGGCTCAAGGCTCAAGGCTCAAGGCTCAAGGCTCAAGGCTCAAGGCTCAAGGCTCATGGCTCATGGCTCATGGCTCATGGCTCAAGGCTCTAGGGTCAAGGCTCAAGACTCAAGGCTCAAGACTCAAGGCTCAAGACCCAGGCTCAAGACTCAAGGCTCAAGGCTCAAGGCTCAAGGCTCAAGGCTCAAGGCTCAAGGCTCAAGGCTCAAGGCTCAAGGAGCAGGGCTCAAGGATGAAGTCTCCGAGGTCGAGGCTCGAGGCTCGAGGCTTAAGGCTCAAGGCTTAACGCTCCAGGCTCAAGGCTCAAGGTTCAAGGCTTAAGGCTCTGGGCTCTAGGCTGAAGGCTCAAGGCTTAATGATCAATGCTCAATGGTCAATGCTAAAGGGTCAATGCTCAAGGGTCAATGCTCAAGGGTCAAGGCTCAAGGGACAAGGCTCAAGGGTCAAGGCTCAAGGGTCAAGGCTCAAGGGTCAAGGTGCAAGGCTCAAGGCTCAAGGCTCAAGGCTCTTGGCTCAAGGCTCAAGGCTCAAGGCTCAAGGCTCAAGGCTCAAGGCTCAAGGCTCAAGGCTCAAGGCTCAAGGCTCAAGGCTAGAGGATCAAGGCTCAAGGCTCAAGGCTCATGGCTCATGGATCAAGGCTCTAGGGTCAAGGCGCAAGACTCAAGGCTCAAGACTCAAGGCTTAAGACCCAGGCTCAAGACTCAAGGCTCAAGGCTCAACGCTAGAGGATAAAGGCTCAAGGCTCAAGGCTCAAGGTCAAGGTGCAAGGCGCAAGGGCAAGAATCAAAGCTCAAGGCTCAAGTATCAAGGCTCAATGCTCAAGGCTCAACGATCAAGGCTCAACGATCAAGGCTCAAGGCACAAGGCTCAAGGCTCAACGCTCAACGGTCAACGCTCAACGGTCAACGCTCAACGCTCAAGGCTCAACGCTCAACGCTCAAGGGTCAATGCTCAAGGCTCAACGCTCACCGCTCAAGGCTTAAGGTTCAAGGCTCAAGGCTCAACGCTCAAGGCTCAACGCTCAAGGCTTAACGCTCAACGCTCATGCGTCAATGCTCAAGGATCAAGGCTCAAGGGTCAGTGCTCAAGGGTCAAGGCTCAAGATAATGGTGATTTTAGGTTAAAACAAGAACCAAAACGCAGCGGAAAAGTTTAATCACCATAACCGGATCTAATATTGATAAATACAATTAAACTATACAATAAATCAAAGAGAATGGATGATAAATTCATACCCTAGTTGCCTTTGATCTTGATGATTCGGTGGTGATGATGTGCAATCGAAACCAAGAATTCCAATGGGGAATTCCTCCAAAGCTAGTCCACACAACACTTGTGCAAGAAAACCAATTAGGATGCTAGTCCCTTGAACAAGAAAAGATTAAAAGAAACAAAACGCCTTTCTGCTCACGTCAAAACCAAGAAAGATAAAAAAAAAAGGGATTCTTTGTTCCTTTTTTTTGTTTACTTCTGACGCAAAAAGCAAAAGACCCAAAGCCACCTCTTTATCTTTTGTTTTGTGCGGCCGACTCTTTGGGATCAAGGGGATTAGGGTTTTTAATTAGCTTGCCTAAATCTCTCTTGATTCCTACTAGTAATTTACATTTAGGTCCCTTATTTCTTTGTTCTTCTTATTAGCTCACAATTAAGTTTCAATATTAACAATTAATATTAAACATAATTATTACAAGCCTGAAGCTTATATTAATATATAATGTAATTACCCTAATTACACTATATATCTTATGGTGTTAAGTGTTTAAGTGTGTGACCCTTTAGGCTAACAAACGACTAGCCATATAACTGTATGTTATACGCGTGAAGCATATTCCAACAGCTCCCACTTGCGCACGTGATAAAATCAAGTAGTTATACAAGCAAAGGTTAGAGCCTAGCAACCCGCCAATGCCCCTAGGAGTATATGAGGAGTTTCATAAAATCTTTGTTCAAAATTTTCGAGCAGTTATCCTTTTGTTACTGATACTATGTTGAATTTTAGACAAGGATCAATGTCAATCTAAAACTTCAACGATTCTGTTTCTCGATCTATATAATGAAATAGATTACCAAAACCAATCAAGATCCATCTTGATTACCTTTTGGGTGTGGCCACACATACATCTATTCAAAATCATCGAGGGGCCCAGTAGTATCTAATCCACATACGTGGAGGAACAAATTCTTTATTGACTGCACGTGTCTGTCATATGCTTAATGACAAACCCGATAATGGTTGTTATAGCAGCCTTATTCAGGTCAGCGTTTAACCACATCAAAGTTCGCCCCTCTACATACACAAACCAACTTGCATCTCAAGTCAGAGGATAAGTGACAAAGCCTTTGTGAGATTCACTTGTGACATAAATCCAGGAAGTGATTTCTCATTGGTTGGGTCAGTCCAATCGTGCATCATTATGAACGACATGTGAGTTTGATTTCATTATCCTTAGTCATACTAAGATAATGTCATCAATGCCCTCAGATTTGTCTTAATAATATTCCCATATTATTAATATGACAATGGACAATTTAGAATATAAATCACAGTAAATATTCATGGATATAAACATGCAAATATAGAACACAGTAGATATTCATATAAAAATGATCATATCAAATATATCAATTTATTCCAATAAAAACTGCTCAATGTTCCATTATTCAAATACTAAAACAGATTACATGAAACTACTAGCTGGTCGAAGCCCAATGTTTCTAGCATGCTCAATGTGTTTGGTACATGACATTGGCTTCGTGAAGGGATCAGCTAAGTTGTCATCTGTATGAACTTTGAGCAAGCGTACATCTCCCATTAGGATAGCATCTCTAATGTAGTGAAGCTTCCTCCGATAATGTCTGGCGCCTTTCTGAACACCGGGTTCGTTGGCAATGATGATAGCACCTGTGTTGTCACAGTACATATCCATAGGTCTTTCATTGCTGGGGACAACTCTAAGCCCAGAAAGGAAAACCTAGTAGGATTCACATGGCGGAACTTGAATCCCACATACCGGATCTGTAACGCCTCGAAATTTAAGTTATTTATTTAATTAATTTTAATTAGTAGAAAAATAAATCATATGTTTTAAATAGTTTATATTTGTCATTAATGAATTTATTAGACGACCTTTAGTTGGACGGTTCGTATTATTTAGGCGACCTGTAATTAGACGGTTCGTTTTAGTAGACGTTCTTAGTTATTTTGGACCGCTTAGTTATAGTATGAATTGGGTTATATTCTTTCGAGTTGGGCCGGCCGATTAGGCCAAGGCCTTCTTCTATGATTCGTTACTAGCCCGAGCCGAGTTCCCTTTCTTTTTCTTTGCTTCCTTGCTCGGTTTTCTCTAAGGCCGAGTTTGTTTAGTTTCTTTTGAGCTTGGGGTGTTCGGGCCTTGTATTAAGATTTTAGCCCAACCTGTTATTAGAGCTCTAAGCCTTAAAGCTTAAGTATTTAATTAAAGATTAAACCTAATTCCTCCCTAACCCAAAAGCTGTCGTGTTCTCTTCCTCCTTGTGCAACGATCGAGCCAAAATCTGCACTCGTGAATTCATTTTTTTTGAATGCCGGCATAGTGGATTTTGAGCAGCTCCGAAGTCAGTTAAAAGAAGCAATCGCGTGTACCAATTCTCATGGATGGCGGTGGGAGTTTATCTCCTTGATTTGTGGTACAAGGAATTAATTAGTGGCGGTGGTAGCAAGCATTTTGGTATTGGCTGTTATTATTGGAGATGGAAGTAAAGGCAAGCAAGCAAGCATGGTGGTGTTGGTTGTTATTATTTGAGACGGAGGTAAAGGCAGGCAGGCAGGCACACATCTTTTAATCGAGTTTAACGGCGGGTATAATTCTTGTTCAGTTTATGCGAGATCGAGCAAGATTCCGAGCAGATTCCTTGGTCGCTATCCCATATTTTGCTTCGGTAGTTTATTCCTTCTGTCTTCCTTTTTATTTGTCCATTCGTTTAATCTCTGATTTTGCTGTAGATTGATGATGTCGGGGCTGGATTGAGTCATGAAAGGGTTCGGGTTTTTGGTGGTCTTAGTTTGATTGGTTCCGGTGGTGATGTTAGGGTTGGGAACCGATTACTACATTGATTTAGAAACCGTTTGTTTTATTTAAACCATTTGTCTAATCTGATCGAGAGTGGTAGTACGGGTCTGGGGTTGACTGAGTTTTGAGGGTGTCGGTTTTGGTTTGGGTAAAATCCATTGTTGATGATTAAACGTTTTATTGACCGAAAAACCCGGAAACCGAACCGTAGGGTTCTTGGTTTCCTAACCCGAATAGCTTAAACAAATAGACTAACAAGGTTTTTGTGAATATGAACTACTCTGATTAAAAGTGATTTTGGGGCTGTCGGGTGCCTCGGGAATAGACGGGTTGATGTCGGGATTTAAAACGGGTTCTATTTTAATATGCTGAATTTTAACAGAATCTGTTTGCTGACTTCGGGACTGTTTTTACCACACTTAAAATACGTTTTTGGATTTTTGGCCTGTGTTGGCCTCTAGGTTTCTGAGTCCTCTTTCCAACGACGCTGACGCCACGTTAATCTGATTCACGGTTTAAAAGTTATTGCTGTTTTTGTAAACCTTCGCTGGATAGTTTTCGGTTCAGCTATTCTGTCTCGTGAGCCTGTTTTGAGCCTTTTCCGTTTGGATCTAGGTTCCGAAGTCTTCTGTAAAATTGTAGTCCTCTGAGTCATTTAACTACTGTAAAAATTTGAATAATATCTAGTGAACGGTTTGAGAGTTATAGTCGTTCCCGCAAAAGTGCTGAGTGCTGTTTAGTTTCCGCTGAAACAACCTTTGAGACTAATCCTAACCCGAGCTTCCTTGTACATTGTAGGACCTTCTAGGACCGGTTAGAGACGCTCTTCAGTACCGAGGATATTTGGGAGCTTACGGTTATTCGAGGTGAGTATTCTCACCGTGTATTCAGTTATAACGATACGTGCATGACTCATATGGTTAACTGTTTTGATCTGTTGTACTTTCTGTGTGTTGATCTGTTATCTGAGTGACTGTTTTTGCATACTACTGATCTGAGACGGACGTGCCGAGTATCTGAGCCGGTACCAAGTCATTTTGTGCTACTAAGTGATAGGGCTATCTGTGTGGCTTATGTTAGGAGTTGAAAACATAAAAATAATTAATAAATCTCAGTGGAAATTCTTTGTGGTGGCCTGAGTGCCAAATTCTGTGTGGGCCCTTGTGGCAAATTCTATGTGGGCCCTTGTGGCAAATTCTGTGTGGGCCCTTGTGACATTTTAGTGTAAGGAGAGGCAAGGTTGATCTCTCGACTCGAGTTACACAAGCGCGCTATATAAATTTAAATGATACAAAAACTGAGAAATTAACTTAGTGGTAAATGATTAGGAGTTCACCTGTGTGCCCTCATGTATTGTATGTTGTAGTTGTTTGCATTTTGAGTTTATTCACTCAGCTTCCCCGCTGACCCAAAAACTCCCTCCCATTTTTCAGGTACTAGCAAAGGAAAGGAGAAGGTGGACGGTTGACTGCTGTATTACTTCTTAGTGCTGATGTGAAACGTTTTTATTATTTCAAAACTCAGAATTTTATTTAAGACATTTCCGCATTAAATACATTTTATATTAAATAATTATTTTGGGGGATTATTTATGGGACCTTTTTGATTATAATTTCGAATTTAAAAATTTTAAAAATCTTGTAAATTTTAGGGTGTTACAAGTTGGTATCAGAGCACTGACTTGAGGGATTTGGATTCGCAGGGGGCGAATACAAACTCAAGTTGAATTTTTTTTAAAAGGGTAAAACAGTTTCTGAGAGAAGTTTCACATCAAACGTACAGCATGTCACGTCGACCCTCGCTTTTCCAGTTGCCGGTAATACTTAAGAGCTTTTATTTATTTGGGAATTTCGTTGTAGTCTGAGTTTTGAGGAATGACAAATATGGGAATTGTTGTTATTATTTTGAGTATAATTCTTATTCAACTCTGAGTGTATTTCGCGACGAGGATTGCTTTTCTGATTATATTTTTTCATGTGTAATTCTGAGTGCATCCGCGACATATACACTAAATATCATATTTACATATAATTTTATATAATCTGTGAGATTTTATAATTCTGAGAAATTTTAACCAAAAGGGGTAATAAATGGATATGAAATTATGATATAAATTCCATAAAATATTTAATGAGAACATGTCTTGGGTAAAAAAAATGAGGAGTAATAAAAAAAATTTCATATTGAGAAAATATTAAAATCTTTCGTTATGGAAAAGCAGTTAATAGAAAGAGTTACTGAAACGAGTAAACTGTGAAATGAGTAAATAAAAGATATTTCTATTATCAACTGATTTAAAGAACATTTTTATGATGGTTTATCAAGCCTAGTAAAGCGAAAATACCGAGAACATATCTTTATAAAAAGTTTTATTTAAAATTGATAATGATTTAAAATTAATTACATTTGAGTTAGACGAAAAATCTTAACTAGAATTGACTTTTATTTTTTTTATCTGTTATTTAAGAGTCGTTTTTGTTTTTAATTTTAAAACTTCAGTTGGAATAAACATATTTTTAAATGTTGAATTATCATTTGAGATTTTATTTCTTTTTTAGATATTTATCAAATTTAAAATTTGAGAAATTTTTGAGAATTTCGGGTGTTATAAAATATTTGGACAATTAAAAAGGAAAATGCTTTTATAAAGAGATGACGCACGATGTATTGAAGAACAAAAAAATTCGCTTGAAAAATAATAAACTGAGATTGATTAAATTGAGGTCAAATGGCAACTTTTAAAAGTATAGGATCTAAATAGCTGAGTGTGAAAATCCAATATATTTTTTTTATATATAATAAGTTCAATGAGAGATTATTAAATCAACCCAAAGATATTAAATAAACTATATAAGTTTGTCATACTGACTAATCGAGAATTGTCGAGTCGAATTAAACAGAAATTATTCAAGTTTATTCTAACGGGAGACTATCATCATGAATCCAGTGATGATCTATTTAAAAATGAATTAAAAGAGCTTATGAATTATATTATTTCCGAATTAAAGAGTTAAAAACATAATAAAATACTTTGGCTGAGTGCCATTTTGCTGAGTGCATTTATGAGTAATGTTTATAAGATTTTGAGTAATTTATCAGATATGAAAGTAAAATTTTCTTCCTTTTTAGTGTGATTTGCTGGTGGATTTATGTGTGGGAAGTTGTGAACTTTGGGATTGACCCGTGACCAAACAAAGGTAGGTGTCGAAAGTAATAGAGAGCCCCTATTACCGTACACACAGGACTTTTGGTTGGTTATGGGGAGATTTTGAAGGGAACGATGGACCAATGCTTGTTATTGTGAATTTAGTATGTGTATCCTAATTGTTTGTATGACTACATGCTTGCTTGTTTTATTTTGATAGTGAATATCAGTTCCAAACTCGAGGACGAGTTTTCTCTCCAAGTGGAGTTGAGTAGTGGTATAAAAGGGAAATTGTCAAGAAATAATTATCACTAATTATTATTTATAAATACTATGAGCATGATGCTTATGCAGAGATATTTTATTGGTATGAATTTAAAGTGCGAAATCTAGATACATATAATTGATTAAATAAATTATAAGAGTAACTATAAAATCAAGCAGTTGAGAATAATTAAATTTATTCTATGGGTAATTATAGAGTTTATAACAAACTGATAAATCGGGATTACTGGAGAAATTAATAAATCAAGTTAGTTGGGTTGAATCAATATCATGCAAAAGGGAAGTAGTAATACTACAATTATATACAAAATAAGATAGTATACTTATTCTTGTGTGATTATAACGAGATAATGATGAATTATTAAATTAAAGTGATGAAAATTTATTAATGAGTCTGATATGAGAAAACAATTACAATGAAATTTTGAAGAAATGAGTTAATGGAGAAAAGTTTTGAATTAACGGGAAGTTTTATTCAAAATTTTAGAGGTACTATAAGGTATTTATGAGAAAATTGTGTTTGTGAACAATATATTTTATTTAGAGTTAGTGAATAATATATTTGATTATTAATTATTGAATACTTAATTATTTTGTGGTGTTATAAAATTTTTATGAGAAAACTTTATTTGTGACTAATATGTTTTAATTAGAGTTATCAAATAATATATCTTATTATTAAATTATTAAATAATTAGAATTTTTTTAGGTGTCATAAAATCTTTATGGAAAATTTTATTTGTAAGTACATAGTTTATCAAATAATATAATTATTATTAAATGATCGAATAAAGGGCAATTGAGTATTGAGTAAATGAGAGTCAATGAATTAATTCACAAAGTTGAGCAATGAGAAATCATTAAAATAAGTGTATGATGTTTAATTGATTCTTATATATATAAAAAAAATGGGTAACCAGGGTTAATGAGTAATATGTGGTCGAAGTAATCGAGAGAAAATTTAAAAATTTATCAATGGGAAGTTATTAATCGAGGTTTCAAATAAGTTGTCAGTATAGACTACGATAAGTTAAAGGCTGAATTATGGAAATTTTAATCGAGTGTATTTGGAGTATATGAAAATGAGAAATTTGGGAGATATATTTAATATTAAAATAATTTGTACTAATTATTGGTTCATATAACTTAATTATTAACCGAAGATGATCTGATATATATAAGCAAGTATATGGGAGATGAATCGGATGCGCGAAATTAGGCATGTTCATGATTATGTATGAGATTTACGTGTGGTACGTAACGCTGTTACTGATAAATGTTGCTACATTCTGAGTTCAAATTTATGGGTTTATTTCTGAGTTAAAATTGTTGAGATTAGATTTATGGGTTATACTTCTGAGATATATTCCGAGTTAGACTTCTGAGTTACATTCATGAGTGACATTTCTGAGTAAATTGCATAAGTACTACTGAGTGATATTAATTTCTGTGTGCATCATCTGAGAATTCTGTGTGATATGTACATTTCTGGTGAATAATTTCCTGTTTTTGTATTAACTGATAATGGTGTAAACTATTAGATTGCTTCCTTGCCTTATGCAAACTGGTGTCCCATAGGGCAGAGGACCTTTTTGGAGCCATTTCTAATATGGAATTGACAATAATAAGATTGTAAAATGTTGCAAATATGTATAAGTGATTATTATTTGATGGAGTTGTGCGGGAAGTTATGTCCCATATACTTATTATTATCGCCGTGAGAGGGCCGAGTAGGATTGCGAGCATGAGTTGGACGACTAAGTATCACGCCGAGATCATCTGTCGCCGCAAACCAAACCGTAACAAATCTCCAAGTGGAGTTGAATCGGAGATTCAACGCAACGTCAACAGCTAGGTGCAGCGACTGTGTCCGACTACAAGAGCAAGAAGACGCCTTCAGTAGAGTATCGTGATTATTTTGTGCTTATTATAGACTTTCTTTTCATCGATATATAAACCAAGTTCCGTAGAGAACATTCTGATTCTGATCCCTTATCGCCTTGCGCCGCTAGAGACAGAAGATTTGTTGAACACTTGCAAGAACTGGAGTTATTTTAATCGTGAAGGTCGCCCTGAAGAGTTTGTTTTATTCATAACCTCATAGTTTCCCCATCTGCGGTTGTGTGCCGTTGGCAAGCCTGAGTTTGAGATGCGAGGTCGCTACCATGACTTCGGGGACGAAGTCTGTTTCAAGTGGAGTTGAGTTGTAACGCCTCGAAATTTAAGTTATTTATTTAATTAATTTTAATTAGTAGAAAAATAAATCATATGTTTTAAATAGTTTATATTTGTCATTAATGAATTTATTAGACGACCTTTAGTTGGACGGTTCGTATTATTTAGGCGACCTGTAATTAGACGGTTCGTTTTAGTAGACGTTTTTAGTTATTTTGGACCGCTTAGTTATAGTATGAGTTGGGTTATATTTTTTCGAGTTGGGCCGGCCGATTAGGCCAAGGCCTTCTTCTATGATTCGTTTCTAGCCCGAGCCGAGTTCCCTTTCTTTTTCTTTGCTTCCTTGCTCGGTTTTCTCTAAGGCCGAGTTTGTTTAGTTTCTTTTGAGCTTGTGGTGTTCGGGCCTTGTATTAAGATTTTAACCCAACCTGTTATTAGAGCTCTAAGCCTTAAAGCTTAAGTATTTAATTAAAGATTAAACCTAATTCCTCCCTAACCCAAAAGCTGTCGTGTTCTCTTCCTCCTTGTGCAACGATCGAGCCAAAATCTGCACTCGTGAATTCATTTTTTTTGAATGCCGGCATAGTGGATTTTGAGCAGCTCCGAAGTCAATTAAAAGAAGCAATCGCGTGTACCAATTCTCATGGATGGCGGTGGGAGTTTATCTCCTTGATTTGTGGTACAAGGAATTAATTAGTGGCGGTGGTAGCAAGCATTTTGGTATTGGCTGTTATTATTGGAGATGGAAGTAAAGGCAAGCAAGCAAGCATGGTGGTGTTGGTTGTTATTATTTGAGACGGAGGTAAAGGCAGGAAGGCAGGCACACATCTTTTAATCGAGTTTAACGGCGGGTATAATTCTTGTTCAGTTTATGCGAGATCGAGCAAGATTCCGAGCAGATTCCTTGGTCGCTATCCCATATTTTGCTTCGGTAGTTTATTCCTTCTATCTTCCTTTTTATTTGTCCATTCGTTTAATCTCTGATTTTGCTGTAGATTGATGATGTCGGGGCTGGATTGAGTCATGAAAGGGTTCGGGTTTTTGGTGGTCTTAGTTTGATTGGTTCCGGTGGTGATGTTAGGGTTGGGAACCGATTACTACATTGATTTAGAAACCGTTTGTTTTATTTAAACCATTTGTCTAATCTGATCGATAGTGGTAGTACGGGTCTGGGGTTGACTGAGTTTTGAGGGTGTCGGTTTTGGTTTGGGTAAACTCCATTGTTGATGATTAAACGTTTTATTGACCGAAAACCCGGAAACCGAACCGTAGGGTTCTTGGTTTCCTAACCCGAATAGCTTAAACAAATAGACTAACAAGGTTTTTGTGAATATGAACTACTCTGATTAAAAGTGATTTTGGGGCTGTCGGGTGCCTCGGGAATAGACGGGTTGATGTCGGGATTTAAAACGGGTTCTATTTTAATATGCTGAATTTTAACAGAATCTGTTTGCTGATTTCGGGACTGTTTTTACCACACTTAAAATACGTTTTTGGATTTTTGGCCTGCGTTGGCCTCTAGGTTTCTGAGTCCTCTTTCCAACGACGCTGACGCCTCGTTAATCTGATTCACGGTTTAAAAGTTATTGTTGTTTTTGTAAACCTTCGCTGGATAGTTTTTGGTTCAGCTATTCTGTCTCGTGAGCCTGTTTTGAGCCTTTTCCGTTTGGATCTATTTTCCGAAGTCTTCTGTAAAATTGTAGTCCTCTGAGTCATTTAACTACTGTAAAAATTTGAATAATATCTAGTGAACGGTTTGAGAGTTATAGTCGTTCCCGCAAAAGTGCTGAGTGCTGTTTAGTTTCCGCTGAAACAACCTTTGAGCCTAATCCTAACCCGAGCTTCCTTGTACATTGTAGGACCTTCTAGGACCGGTTAGAGACGCTCTTCAGTACCGAGGATATTTGGGAGCTTACGGTTATTTGAGGTGAGTATTCTCACCGTGTATTCAGTTATAACGATACGTGCATGACTCATATGGTTAACTGTTTTGATCTGTTGTACTTTCTGTGTGTTGATCTGTTATCTGAGTGACTGTTTTTGCATACTACTGATCTGAGACGGACGTGCCGAGTATCTGAGCCGGTACCAAGTCATTTTGTGCTACTAAGTGATAGGGCTATCTGTGTGGCTTATGTTAGGAGTTGAAAACATAAAAATAATTAATAAATCTCAGTGGAAATTCTGTGTGGTGGCTTGAGTGCCAAATTCTGTGTGGGCCCTTGTGGCAAATTCTGTGTGGGCCCTTGTGGCAAATTCTGTGTGGGCCCTTGTGGCATTTTAGTGTAAGGAGAGGCGAGGTTGATCTCTCGACTCGAGTTACACAAGCGCTATATAAATTTAAAAGATACAAAAACTGAGAAATTAACTTAGTGGTAAATGATTAGGAGTTCACCTGTGTGCCCTCATGTATTGTATGTTGTAGTTGTTTGCATTTTGAGTTTATTCACTCAGCTTCCCCACTGACCCAAAAACTCCCTCCCATTTTTCAGGTACTTGCAAAGGAAAGGAGAAGGTGGACGGTTGACTGCTGTATTACTTCTTAGTGCTGATGTGAAACGTTTTTATTATTTCAAAACTCTGAATTTTATTTAAGACATTTCCGCATTAAATACATTTTATATTAAATAATTATTTTGGGGGATTATTTATGGGACCTTTTTGATTATAATTTTGAATTTAAAAATTTTAAAAATCTTGTAAATTTTAGGGTGTTACAGGATCCCTACTAGACAATGAGATCACAAGAACAAAGAGATGATGAACATTAACTTTAGATTGCTAAAGAAGTGATCCACCTCTACTGCACCACCTGAACACGCTGCAAGACCGCGTTGTACCAACAAAGTAACACACAAAAGCTTGTGTGTGTGTGTGAGTTCGGTCGAAATCGAACCCGAAACCCCTTGGGGTTGTTCGGCCGTTCGCACGAGAGAGAGAGAGGGAGGAGATGCTAGGGTTTTGTTGTAATGTAATGTGTAACCTAAAACCCTTGTCCCCTAGTCCTTATTTATAAGGAACCAAGTTACATTCAGGTCCTTGGAGTTTAATTATGATTAATCTCATAATTAAACTTCCTATTAACACTTTAAACCCTTGGACTTTTACTAGTTAATTAATTAACTATTAATTAACTGTCAGTTAAATATTTAACTTAATATTTAACTTTCCTCTTAAATAATAATTAACTTATTATTATACTCTTCTTTATAAGTAACTTACTAGTTAATTATTTCACACAACTTACTTTATTCGGTTGTCCATTATTGGGTGTGTAGTGGTGTGACCCTTTAGTGCCTTATAACATTGGACACGGTGACACGTGTACTTAATATGTGCACATAAATCCTTCAGACTCCCACTTGTGCAAGTTAAGTATCACTCACTGATCATCATTGGCCTAAAGCGGTCCCTAGCCAGACATTTAGGATAACCACGTTATAAGAACTCTTACATCCAGAGATAATATTCATAAATGAATAACACTAACAGATTTTCCTTTCACATCATGATATTTCTTAATTTGAGTAATAGACATGGAGCAGGGATCTTGTTCTATATACTCGAATTTTCTCGACACTGATTTCGACTTTCTGCAGTAACGGATTACCGAATGATCTAATCATTCTCCTAGCGCGGCCACGCATTTCAGTAGTCTTAATCGTCGAGCGGCCATGAAATATCTCTTCTAGTTAAACAAGGTGCAAATTCCATCTTGACAATTTGCGTTATCTTGCCCACGACTTCCGCTGTCTTAGTCAAGTCCCTTATGATCACCCTTTTACGGCATGACGTTAGATAAATACTAAAGATCAGAAGTTGTCGTGTCTCAAACCAAAACATCTCAAGTCAGAGGACATCTACTCGAAATTACTCATGGTTAGTCTCCATGAAGTAATCTCGATCTTTTGGTCTCGTCTAATCTTTAGCAAACTCTGTAAACATCTATGAATATTTATTTTAACAACACTTGTTTCTCTATTCAATAACTATGAACAGATAAATATTCATAATGGCATTTACCCCTGAATATAGCTCCCACTAAATTCAAGCAACCATAGACATTTAGATACTCAAAACTTTGTGTGTTAAGGATGGGTTTAAAAAACATGTTAAGAATAGACAATTTGAAAAATTACGTAAAACTTCCTATTTCAATCCCACGAAATGTTATTATATAATGTATCGATTTCAAATATGTCTATGAATCTAATAAAAATTACTAGCTACCAATATCTAGGTACTGCATGCCTATAGCGTGCGCATGTTTCTCATGCTTTGGTCCAGCTAGTGGTTTTGTCAACGGGTCAGCAACGTTGTCATCCGTTGGTATTTTCTTAATTATAATATCACCTTCTCTAACATACTCACGTATGAGGTGATATTTCCTGCGTACATGCCTGGTCTTTTGATGCTCTCTTGGTTCAACAGCTTGCGCTATCGTTCCACTATTATCACAGAATATTTCGATGGGTCTAGAGATACTGGCAATAACTCTAAGATCCTCGATAAAATTCTTAAGCCACATGGTTTCCTTTCCAGCATCATTTGCCGCAATGTACTCAGCCTCTGTAGTCGAATCTGTTATCGTATCTTGTTTCTGACTCTTCCAAGATATAGCTCCTCCGTTTAGTGTGAATACAAATCCCGATTGTGATTTGTAATCGTCTCTGTCAGTTTGGAAGCTTGCATATGTGTAACTAGTTACACGCAATTCTTCCATTGACCCTCCAAAGATGAAGAACATTTCTTTCGTCCTTCTCAAATACTTGAGAATGTTCATGACAGCCATCCAATGGGCTTCACCAGGATTCTTTTGATATCTGCTCGTAAGACTTATGGAGTAAGCAATATCGGGCCTAGTACATAACATGGCATACATGATTGTTCCAATTGCCGAAGCATATGGAACCAAACTCATTCTAGCTATTTCCTTGCTAGATGTAGGACTCTGAGCTTTGCTCAGTGTAATGCCATGTGACATTGGAATGAGACCTCTCTTGGAATCACTCATACTGAATCTCTTCAGTACTTTGTCAATGTATGTACTTTGACTAAGTCCATTAAGCTGCCTAGATCTATCTCTGTAGATCTTTATACCCAGTATAAATGCGGCTTCTCCCAAGTCTTTCATCTGGAAACATTTACCTAACCAGGATTTTACTCCTTGTAATGCTGGTATATCGTTTCCTATGAGCAGTATGTCATCAACATACAAGACTAGGAAGATTACTATGCTCCCACTGAATTTTGTGTAGACACACGCCTCGAACTCACTCTTGACAAAACCAAATTGTTTGATTCTTTTGTCAAAGTGTAAGTTCCAACTTCTAGATGCTTGCTTTAATCCATAAATGGATTTTAGCAGTTTGCATACTTTATCAGGATCCTTTTGATCAGTAAAACCATCTGCTTGTATCATGAATACATCCTCATTCAACTCCCCGTTAAGGAAGGCGGTTTTAACGTCCATTTGCCATATCTCATAGTCGTAATATGCTGATATGGCCATAAGCATTCTAATAGACTTAAGCATGGCGACTGGCGAGTAGGTTTCAGAATAATTCACACCATGTGTTTGCGTGAAACCCTTCGCGACAAGTCGTGCTTTGTAAGTATGTACTTTCCCATCCATGTCAGTTTTCTTCTTGAAAACCCATTTGCATCCAACAGCACGTGACTGTGGTGGCAAGTCTGATAACACCCAAACTTGGTTGTCATACATGGATTGAATCTCTGCTTTCATAGCCTCGAGCCGTCTTTCAGACTCCACGCCATCAGCAGCCTCGCTGTAGGTCAATGGTTCTAGTAGACTTCCATCATCTTCATCGATCATGAATCCAAGATACCTTACTGGTTCTTGGCGTGGTCTACTGGACCTACGAGGGTTGCGTGTTTCTTCTTCCTCAACCGGTGGGTCTGGTTGGGGATCAACAATTCTTTGTTGAACTACTGGTTCGACTGAAGTCGTAGGTGCATCTTCATTCTCTTCAATTTCTTGAAGTTCTATTTCTTTTCTTGGAGTTTCTGTCCCGAGAAACTTCTCCTCCAAGAACACACCTTTCCGAGCAACAAAAACTTTGTTGTCTTCTTGATGATAGAAATAATATCCTAAGGTTTCCCTTGGATATCCAACGAAGATACACTTATCTGACTTGGGGTTTAGTTTGTCTGTGAAGTTACGTCTAACGTACGCTTCACAACCCCAAATCTTGAGAAAATACAATTTTGGTTTTCTCCCCGTCCAGTGCTCGAACGGAGTCTTTTCTACTTACTTGGTCGGAACTCTATTCAGTGTGAATGCTGCAGTCTCGAGTGCATGTCCCCAAAATGATAGTGGTAGGGGAGCGCGACACATCATTGAACGTACCATGTCTAACAAGGTGCGATTTCTCCTTTCTGATACACCGTTCATCTGAGGTGTATACGGAGGTGTGAGTTGTGAAACAATCCCACATTCTTTCAAATGATTGTCGAACTCTTGGCTCAAATATTCGCCTCCTCGGTCCGACCGAATTGACTTTATTTTCTTGCCCAGTTGGTTTTCTACTTCCCTCTGATATTCATTGAACTTGTCAAAGCTTTCAGACTTTAGTCTCATAAGAAAGACATAACCATACCTACTGAAGTCGTCCGTAAAGGTAATGAAGTAGCGGTATCCACCTCTGGCTTATGGAGTGAAGGGTCCACACACATCACTGTGTATAATCCCTAACAACTCGCCTGCCCTTTCATTGTAGTGATTGAAAGGGTCTTTTGTCATTTTGCCAGATAAACATGATTCGCATATGGCATATGATTCCAAATCAAATGGCTCTAGAACTCCATCATCGTGGAGCTTCTTAATGCGAGTCTCGTTTATATGACCTAAACGTCAATGCCAAAGATAAGTTTGATTCAAGTTACTCTTGGATCTTTTACTTATATGATAAATTTCTCGTTCTATGCTATTTAGATTTAACGTATATAGACCATTATGAGAATTTGCTTTAAAATATAAAATGTCATCTTTTAAACAAGAAATCGTTTTTCCATAAAAGTCATAATAAAAACCACTGTCTATAAGTAAATCAAAGAAATAACATTTTTTATAAGTCTAGGAACATAATAACAATCTTTAAGTTCCAAGACTCTTCCTGAAGGCAACTTGAGAAGATATGTTCCTACGGCTTCGGCTCCAACCTTGGAACCTTCGCCTACTCGTAGTTCAACATCCCCTCGTCCTAGCCTCCTGTTCTTCTTAAATCCCTGCAAATGATTGCAAATGTGATGACCACATCCGGTATCCAATACCCAGGATTCACTAGAAGTAACGAGACAATCAATCATAAAGATACCTGAATCACTGAAAAAGTCAGTGTCCAACAGTCCCACATCGGACGTGTGCTCGCAAATATCCTTGCTGCCACAAGTTGGGCAACACAAATCAGCAAAGTTCTTCAACCACTCATCGAAATCATCCTGCTGAATCTCAGGGAGGGATTCTTCCTCTAGCTTTTGAACATCGCGTATGCAAAAGAGATTTTCGTGCAGACTTGCGATAGTCAAATCAAAATTCCAAACTAAACGTACTACCTTATCCTGATAGTATTGAGTGAGAGATCCAAACAAGAACAAGACTTGTTCTTGCTGGTTTGATGTGCCAGTAACCAGGGTGAGACAATCTAGCAACCTTATTATGTTAGTAAGATGGTCACTCAATGGTTGATCATCTTTCATTTTTGACGAAAAAATTTCTTGCAAAACGAACTGCTTACTATCTTCAGTACTATCTTTAAATGTTTCCTCAAGATACTGGACAAACTCATAGCACGGTTTCTTACGTAGATTATCAGTAAGCTCTGATAATGAAGTAAGAATGAGAATCGACATAACTTGTGATTCATCTGCCAGATACTGATAATAAGCATCAAGCTCATCATCCTGAGCATCTTGCCCTGGTTGTCCCTTGGGCACCTCGTCTATCACGTACAATAGATCTTGTGCCTTTAGGAAGTTCCTAAGATGCACATTCCAAACTTTGTAGTTTGGACCAGTAAGCTTCCATTTTCCAGTGATGAGCCTTTGCGATTCAATTGGTGAGTAAAACGGAATTTCTGACAATACAGACATCTATAAGAAAAACAACAAACGGTTAGTGTGATTAGATAAATAAATAACTTCTAACATTATTACCTTTTAATAATAATAGTTAGACTAGGATCCATATTCACGCCCTCTAATGCAAGGTTTGGGCACTTCCCATTAGAGCCACGCTATTTCTGGTAGGTATAGCCATACCGATCGCCTCTTGAACTAGAAACGATTCCTAGATGTTCGGGATATCAAGTTGAACAACAAACTTGTACATGATTTAATCCCTCTAGTGCATTTTGGGCCGGGACTCCCGATTATCACAAGACCCTACGCACCCTAACACTCACAATGATTTGAATCCACATCTAAGGTTCTTTCTCCTTACAATGTGAATATCGTTGAACAAGTGAGGTGTTCCATTAGGTGGGTTGCACTATGATCTAAGATTTTCTAAAAAAGATTTTTCTTTGTTCGAAAAAGTTAGCCAATTTTTAATTACTTGGTTTTATAAACTAACTGTTTATAAATTCCACTTTTTTAATTTGTTTCTTAAAACTTGGTTTTATAAACTAACTGTTTATATCGCCATTACAATTTTAAATCTTGGTATTATAAACTAACTGTTTATAATTACCATTATTAATTTTATATCTTGGTTTTCTAAACGAACTGTTTATAACCACCATTATTAATTAAAACTTTGGTATTATAAACTAATTGTTTATAATTACCATCTTTTTATTCCAATAATAATAAATAAATGAAATAAAAATAAATACATGCAATTAATTAAAATTGCTTATGTCATAACCCCAAAGACTTGTTTTTGTGTCTTGTGTATTTTAATAAAAAAAATAATTTCCGAAAATTAAATAAAAATAATAAAAAATTTCGGAATTTATAAATAAACACAATGTCACGACTTTTGGGTTATGTCATACTAATTAAATAAATAAACTGATAATTTAAATTACCAAACTGATAATTATTAAATTACCCATAAACTGGTTTCTTATTTCCCCCTTAATTTAACGATTATCTTGATTATAATAAACCTTATTAAAATCAGTTTTTAATTTAAATGTTAATTATTAAAAAAAAATAAAAACAAAATAAACTAGTCAAAAAATAAAAGGTTGACTTTTTAATGATAAAATCTTATAAAATAACTTGTAAGATTTCTATCCCTTATTTAAAGTCACATACTTCCCAAAAATAAATTTTTGAAAAATCTTGGACCAAAAATAAAATTTCTTGACCACGAAGTTACCCCAACCGAAACTCGGTGGGATGGTGTGCGACGGCCACTCGATGGTCGAGCCTAGCTTCGACCGAAACTCGGTTGAGGCGGGTTCGACTATCGTAAAAAAAGATATTTTTTTTATTTTTCGGTAATAATAACAAATAAAGCGTTAAATCTTATAAACTTAAAATTTAACATAACCTTTTTCCCTTTTTGTCTTAACAACCTATTTAATCCAATTATTCAAGAACTTAATTCTTTTTATCTTGAAAGAAACCTTCTAGGTTATATTTTACTAAACAAAAAAGAAACCTAATTCTTTTTATCTTGAAACCTATTTAATCCAATTGTTCATGAACTTGAACAATTTTCTTGGATCAAATATTCTAGGGTTCTTTCTAAGATAAAAAAAACATAATATAATATATACATTTATACACAAAATTCGTAAAATACAACGGAGAAAAAGAAGCCTAATTTCTTTTTGTCTAGAACCCTATTCAATCCAATTGTTCATAATCTTGAACAATTTTCTTGGATTAAAATTCCTAGGGTTCTTTTTGCTAAACAAAAAGAAACTCAACCGAATCTCATTGAGATTAGTAGGAAGCTCTGATACCACTGTAGGAAAACCTAGTAGGATTCACATGACGGAACTTGAATCCCACATACCGGATCTCTACTAGACAATGAGATCACAAGAACAAAGAGATGATGAACATTACCTTTAGATTGCTAAAGAAGTGATCCACCTCTACTGCACCACCTGAACACGCTGCAAGACCGCGTTGTACCAACAAAGTAACACACAAAAGCTTGTGTGTGTGTGAGTTCGGTCGAACTCGAACCCGAAACCCCTTGGGGTTGTTCGGCCGTTCGCACGAGAGAGAGGGAGGAGATGCTAGGGTTTTGTTGTAATGTAATGTGTAACCTAAAACCCTTGTCCCCTAGTCCTTATTTATAAGGAACCAAGTTACATTTAGGTCCTTGGAGTTTAATTATGATTAATCTCATAATTAAACTTCCTATTAACACTTTAAACCCTTGGACTTTTACTAGTTAATTAATTAACTATTAATTAACTGTCCGTTAAATATTTAACTTAATATTTAACTTTCCTCTTAAATAATAATTAACTTATTATTATTTATTCTCTTCTTTATAATTAACTTAACTAGTTAATTATTTCACACAACTTACTTTATTCGGTTGTCCATTATTGGGTGTGTAGTGGTGTGACCATTTAGTGCCTTATAACATTGGACACTGTGACACGTGTACTTAATCTGTGCACATAAATCCTTCAGATAAATGCTCAAGGCTCAACGTTCAAGGCTCAAGGTCGAGGTGCAAGGCGCAAGGGCAAGAATCAAAGCTTAAGGCTCAAGGCTCAATGCTCAAGGCTCAAGGCTCAAGGCTCAAGGTTGAAGGCTCAAGGCTCAAGGCTCAAGGCCCAAGGCTCAAGGCTCATGGCTCAAGAGTCAAGGGTCAAGGTTCAAGGCTCAAGGCTCAAGGCTCAAGAGTCAAGGGTCAAGGGTCAAGGGTCAAGGTTCAAGGCTCAAGGCTCAAGGCTCAAGGGGTAAGGCTCAAGGCTCAAGTCTCAAGGGTCAATGCTCAAGGCTACAGGTTCAAGGCTCAAGGTTCAAGGAACAAGGCTTAAGGCTCAAGGCTCAAGGCTCAAGGCTCAAGGCTCAAGGCTCAAGGCTCAAGGCTCAAGGCTCAAGGCTCAAGGCTCAAGGCTCAAGGCTCAAGGCTCAAGGCTCAAGGCTCAAGGCTCAAGGATCAATGCTCAAGGCTCAAGGCTCAAAACTCAAGGCTCAAGGTTCAAGGATCAAGGCTCAAGGCTCAACGCTCAACGCTCAAGGCTTAACGCCCAACGCTCATGGGTCAATGCTCAAGGATCAAGGCTCAAGGGTCAATGATCAAGGGTCAAGGCTCAAGACTCAAGCCACAAGGCTCAAGGCTAAAGGCTCATGGCTCAAGGCTCAAGGCTCAAGGCTCAAGGATCAAGGCTCAAGGATCAAGGCTCAAGGGTCAAGGCTCAAGGGTCAAGGCACAAGGGTCAATACTCAAGGGTCAAGGCTCAAGGGTCAATGATCAAGGGTGATGGTTCAAGGGACAAAGCTCAAGGCTCAAGGCTCAAGGCTCATGGCTCAAGGCTCAAGGCACAAGGCCAAAGGCTCAAGGGTCAAGGGTCAAGGCTCAAGGCTCAAGGCTCAAGGATGAAGTCTCAACGCTCAAGGCTCGAGGCTCGAGGCTCGAGGCTCGAGGCTCAAGGCTCAAGGCTCAAGGCCCCAGGCTCAAGGCTCAAGGCTCAAGGTTCAAGGCTCAAGGCTCAAGGCTCAAGGCTCAAGGCTCAAGGCTCAAGGCTCAAGGCTCAAGGCTCAAGGCTCAAGGCTCAAGGCACAAGGGTCAAGGCTCAAGGCTCATGGCTCAAGGCTCAGGGCTCAAGATGCAAGGCTCAAGGCGCAAGGGTCAAGAGTCAAGGCTCGAGTCTCAAGTCTCAAGTCTCAAGTCTCAAGTCTCAAGGCTTAAGGCTCAAGGCTCAAGGCTCCAGGCTCAAGGCTCCAGGCTCAAGGCTCAAGGCTCAAGGCTCAATGCTCAAGGCTCAAGGCTCAAGGCTCAAGGCTCAAGGCTCAAGGCTCAAGGCTCAAGGCTCAAGGCTCAAGGCTCAAGGCTCAAGGCCCAAGGCTCAAGGCTCAAGGCTCAAGGCTTAAGGCTCAAGGCTCAAGGCTCAAGGCTCAAGGCTCAAGGCTCAAGGCTCAAGGCTCAAGGCTCAAGGCTCAAGGCTCAAGGCTAAAGGCCCAAGGCTCAAGGCTCAAGGCTCAAGGCTCAAGGCTCAAGGCTCAAGGCTTAAGGCTCAAGGCTCAAGGCTCAAGGCTAAAGGCTCAAGGCTCAAGGCTCAAGGCTCAAGGCTCAAGGCTCAAGGCTCAAGGCTCAAGGCTCAAGGCTCAAGGCTCAAGGCTCAAGGCTCAAGGCTCAAGGCTCAAGGCTCAAGGCTCAAGGCTCAAGGCTCAAGGCTCAAGGCTCAAGGCTAAAGGCTCAAGGCTCAAGGCTCAAGGCTCAAGGCTCAAGGCTCAAGGCTCAAGGCTCAAGGCTCAAGGCTCAAGGCTCAAGGCTCAAGGCTCAAGGCTCAAGGCTCAAGGCTCAAGGCTCAAGGCTCAAGGCTCAAGGCTCAAGGCTCAAGGCACAAGGGTCAAGGCTCAAGGCTAAAGGCTCAAGGCTCAAGGCTCTAGGCTCAAGGTTCAAGGGTCAAGGCTTAAGGGTCAAAGCTCAAGGGTCAATGCTCAAGGGTCAATGCTTAAGGGTCAAGGCTAAAGGTTCAATGCTCAAGGGTCAAGGCTCAAGGGACAAGGCTCAAGGGTCAAGGCTCAAGGGTCAAGGGTAAATGGAAAGGTGCAAGGCTCAAGGCTCAAGGCTCAAGGCTCAAGGCTCAAGGCTCAAGGCTCAAGGCTCAAGGCTCAACTCACAAGGCTCAAGGCTCAAGGCCCAAGGCTCAAGGCTCAAGGGTCAATGCTCAAGGGTCAATGCTCAAGACTCAAGGTTCAAGGAACAAGACTCAAGGCTCAAGGCTCAAGGCTCAAGGCTCAAGGCTCAAGGCTCAATGCTCAAGGCTCAAGGCTCAAGGCTCAGGGCTCAGGGTTCAGGGCTCAAGGTTCAAGGCTCAAGGCTCAAGGCTCAACGCTCAACGCTCAAGGCTTAACGCCCAATGCTCATGGGTCAATACTCAAGGATTAAGGCTCAAGGGTAAATGCTCAAGGGTCAAGGCTCAAAGCTCAAGGCTCAGGCTAGAGGATAAAGGCTCAAGGCTCAAGGCTCATGGCTCAAGGCTCAAGGCTCAAGGCTCAAGGCTCAAGGCTCAAGGCTCAAGGCTCAAGACTCAAGGCTCAAGGCTCAACGCTAGAGGATAAAGACTCAAGGCTAAAGGCTCAAGGTCAAGGTGCAAGGCGCAAGGAGCAAGGCAAGAATCAAAGCTCAAGGTTCAAGGCTCAAGGCTCAAGGCTCAAGGCTCAAGGCTCAAGGCTCAAGGCTCAAGGCTCAAGGCTCAAGGCTCAAGGCTCAAGGATGAAGTCTCAACGCTCAAGGTTCGAGGCTCGAGGCTCGATGCTTAAGGCTCAAGGCTCAAGGCTCAAGGTTCAAGGGTCAAGGCTCAAGGGTCAAGGCTCAAGGGTCAATGCTCAAGGGTCAATGCTTAAGGGTCAAGGCTAAAGGTTCAATGCTCAAGGGTCAAGGCTCAAGGGACAAGGCTCAAGGCTAAAGGCTCAAGGCTCAAGGCTCAAGGCTCAAGGCTCAAGGCTCAAGGCTCAAGGCTCAAGGCTCAAGGCTCAAGGCTCAAGGCTCAAGACTCAAGGCTCAAGGCACAAGGCTCAAGGCTCAAGGCCCAAGGCTCAAGGCTCAAGGGTCAATGCTCAAGGCGCAAGGGTCAATGCTCAAGACTCAAGGTTCAAGGAACAAGACTCAAGGCTCAAGGCTCAAGGCTCAAGGCTCAAGGATCAAGGCTCAATGCTCAAGGCTCAAGGCTCAAGGCTCAGGGCTCAGGGCTCAGGGCTCAAGGTTCAAGGCTCAAGGCTCAAGGCTCAACGCTCAAGGCTTAGCGCCCAACGCTCATGGGTCAATGCTCAAGGATCAAGGCTCAAGGGTCAATGCTCAAGGGTCAAGGCTCAAGACTCAAGCCACAAGGCTCAAGGCTAAAGGCTCATGGCTCAAGGCTCAAGGCTCAAGGATCAAGGCTCAAGGATCAAGGCTCAAGGGTCAAGGCTCAAGGGTCAAGGCTAAAGGGTCAATACTCAAGGGTCAAGGCTCAAGGGTCAATGATCAAGGGTGATGGTTCAAGGGACAAAGCTCAAGGCTCAAGGCTCGAGGCTCAAGGATCAAGGCTCATGGCTCAAGGCTCAAGGCTCAAGGCCCAAGGATCAAGGCTCAAGGGTCAAGGATCAAGGCTCAAGGCTCAAGGCTCAAAGATGAAGTCTCAACGCTCAAGGCTCGAGGCTCGAGGCTCGAGGCTCCAGGCTCAAGGCTCAAGGCTCAAGGCTCCAGGCTCAAGGCTCCAGGCTCCAGGCTCCAGGCTCAAGGCTCAAGGCTCAAGGCTCCAGGCTCAAGGCTCAAGGCTCAAGGCTCAAGGCTCAAGGCTCAAGGCTCAAGGCACAAGGGTCAAGCCTCAAGGCTCAAGGCTCAAGGGTCAAGGGTCAAGGCTCAAGGCTCAAGGCTCAAGGCTCAAGGCTCAGGGCTCAAGATGCAAGGCTCAAGGCGCAAGGGTCAAGAGTCAAGGCTCGAGTCTCAAGTCTCAAGTCTCAAGTCTCAAGTCTCAAGGCTCAAGGCTCAAGGCTCAAGGCTCAAGGATCCAGGATCAAGGATCCAGGCTCAAGGCTCAAGGCTCAAGGTTCAAGGCTCAAGGCTCAATGCTCAAGGCTCAAGGCTCAAGGCTCAAGGCTCAAGGCTCAAGGCTCAAGGCTCAAGGCTCAAGGCTAAAGGCTCAAGGCTCAAGGCTCAAGACTCAAGGCTAAAGGCTCAACGCTCAAGGCTCAACGCTCAAGGCTCAAGGCTCAAGGCTCAAGGCTCAAGGCTCAAGGCTCAAGGCTCAAGGCTCAAGGCTCAAGGCTCAAGGCTCAAGGCTCAAGGCTCAAGGCTCAAGGCTCAAGGCTCAAGGATCAAGGCTCAAAGCTCAAGGCTCAAGGCTCAAGGCTCAGGCTAGAGGATCAAGGTTCAAGGCTCATGGCTCAAGGCTCAAGGCTCAAGGCTCAAGGCTCCAGGCTCAAGGCTCAAGGCTCAAGACTCAAGGCTCAAGGCTCAACGCTAGAGGATAAAGACTCAAGGCTAAAGGCTCAAGGTCAAGGTGCAAGGCGCAAGGAGCAAGGCAAGAATCAAAGCTCAAGGTTCAAGGCTCAAGGCTCAAGGCTCAAGGCTCAAGGCTCAAGGCTCAAGGCTCAACGCTCAAGGCTCAAGGCTCAAGGATGAAGTCTCAACGCTCAAGGTTCGAGGCTCGAGGCTCGATGCTTAAGGCTCAAGGCTCAAGGCTCAAGGCTCCAGGTTCAAGGGTCAAGGCTCAAGGGTCAAGGCTCAGGGGTCAATGCTCAAGGGTCAATGCTTAAGGTCAAGACTAAAGGTTCAATGCTCAAGGGTCAAGGCTCAAGGGACAACGCTCAAGGGTCAAGGCTCAAGGCTCAAGGGTAAATGGCAAGGTGCAAGGCTCAAGGCTCAAGGGTCATGGCTCAAGGCTCCAGGCTCAAGGCTCAACTCACAAGGCTCAAGGCTCAAGGCCCAAGGCTCAAGGCTCAAGGGTCAATGCTCAAGGCTCAAGGGTCAATGCTCAAGACTCAAGGTTCAAGGAACAAGACTCAAGGCTCAAGGCTCAAGGCTCAAGGCTCAAGGCTCAAGGCTCAAGGCTCAAGGCTCAATGCTCAAGGCTCAAGGCTCAAGGCTCAGGGCTCAGGGCTCAGGGCTCAAGGTTCAAGGCTCAAGGCTCAACGCTCAACGCTCAACGCTTAAGGCCTAACGCCCAACGCTCATGGGTCAATACTCAAGGATCAAGGCTCAAGGGTCAATGCTCAAGGGTCAAGGCTCAACACTCAAGCCAAAAGGCTCAAGGCTAAAGGCTCATGGCTCAAGGCTCAAGGCTCAAGGATCAAGGCTCAAGGATCAAGGCTCAAGGGTCAAGGCTCAAGGGTCAAGGCTCAAGGGTCAATGCTCAAGGGTCAAGGCTCAAGGGTCAATGATCAAGGGTGATGGTTCAAGGGACAAGGCTCAGGGGTCAAGGCTCAAGGCTCAGGGCTCAGGGCTCAAGATGCAAGGCTCAAGGCGCAAGGGTCAAGAGTCAAGGCTCGAGTCTCAAGTCTCAAGTCTCAAGTCTCTAGGCTTAAGCCTCAAGGCTCAACGCTCAAGGATGAAGTCTCAACGCTCAAGGCTCGAGGCTCAAGGGTCAAGGCTCAAGGGTCAATGCTCAAGGGTTAATGCTCAAGGGTCAATGCTCAAGGGTCAAGGCTCAAGGGTCAATGCTAAAGGGTCAAGGCTCAAGGGACAAGGCTCAAGGGTCAAGGCTCAAGGCTCAAGGGTAAATGGCAAGGCGCAAGGCGCAAGGCTCAAGGCTCAAGGCTCAAGGCTCAAGGCTCAAGGCTCAAGGCTCAAGGCTCAAGGCTCAAGGCTCAACGCTCAAGGCTCAAGGCTCAAGGCTCAAGGCTCAAGGCACAAGGGTCAAGGGTCAAGGGTCAAGGCTCAAGGCTCAAGGCTCAAGGCTCAAGGCTCAAGGCTCAAGGCTCAAGGCTCAAGGCTCAATGCTCAACGCTCAAGGCTCAAGGCTCAAGGCTCAAGGCTCAAGGCTCAAGGCTCAAGGCTCAAGGATCAAGGCTTAAGGCTCAAGGCTCAAGGTTCAAGGGTGAAGGCTCAAGGGTCAAGGCTCAAGGGTCAATGCTCAAGGGTCAATGCTCAAGGGTCAAGGCTCAAGGTTCAATGCTCAAGGGTCAAGGCTCAAGGGACAAGGCTCAAGGGTCAAGGCTCAAGGCTCAAGGGTAAATGGCAAG
Organism: Calendula officinalis; assembly: GCA_963853835.1. Lineage (NCBI taxonomy): Eukaryota > Viridiplantae > Streptophyta > Magnoliopsida > Asterales > Asteraceae > Calendula > Calendula officinalis. Next base: position 46,550,477 of record OY970830.1, on the reverse strand, counting down.
GCGCAAGACTCAAGGCTCAAGGCTCAAGGCTCAAGGCTCAAGGCTCAACACACAAGGCTCAAGGCTCAAGGCCCAAGGCTCAAGGCTCAAGGGTCAACGCTCAAGGCTCAAGACTCAAGGTTCAAGGAACAAGACTCAAGGCTTAAGGCTCAAGGCTCAAGGCTCAAGGCTCAAGGCTCAAGGCTCAGGGCTCAGGGCTAAGGGGTCAAGGCTCAAGGCTCAAGGCTCAGGGCTCAGGACTCAAGGCTCAGGGCTCAGGGCTCAGGGCTCAAGGCTCAAGGCTCAAGGATCAATGCTCAAGGCTCAAGGCTCAAAACTCGCGGCTCAAGGTTCAAGGCTTAAGGCTCAAGGCTCAATACTCAACGCTCAAGGCTTAACGCCCAACGCTCATGGGTCAATGCTCAAGGATCAAGGCTCAAGGGTCAACGCTCAAGGGTCAAGGCTCAAGACTCAAGCCATAAGGCTCAAGGCTAAAGGCTCATGGCTCAAGGCTCAAGGCTCAAGGATCAAGGCTCAAGGGTCAAGGCTTAAGGGTCAAGGCTCAAGGGTCAATGCTCAAGGGTCAAGGCTCAAGGGTCAATGATCAAGGGTGATGGTTCAAGGGACAAGGCTCAAGGCTCAAGGCTCAAGGCTCAAGGCTCAAGGCTCAAGGCTCAAGGATGAAGTCTCAACGCTCAAGCGTCGAGGCTCGAGGGTTAAGGCTTAAGGCTCAAGGGTCAAGGCTCAAGGGTCAAGGCTCAAGGGTCAATGCTCAAGGGTCAATGCTCAAGGGTCAAGGCTCAAGGGTCAATGCTCAAGGGTCAAGGCTCAAGGGACAAGGCTCAAGGGTCAAGGCTCAACGCTCAAGGGTAAATGGCAAGGCGCAAGGCTCAAGGCTCAAGGCTCAAGGCTCAAGGCTCAAGGCTCAAGGCTTAAGGCTCAAGGCTCAAGGCTCAAGGCTCAAGGCTCAAGGCTCAAGTCTCAAGGCTCAAGTCTCAAGTCTCAAGGGCTTAAGGCTCAAGGCTCAAGGCTCAAGGCTCAAGGCTCAAGGCTCAAGGCTCAAGGCTCAAGGCTCAAGGCTCAAGGCTCAAGGCTCAAGGCTCAAGGCTCAAGGCTCAACGCTCAACGCTCAAGGCTCAAGGCTCAAGGCTCAAGGCTCAAGGCTCAAGGCTCAAGGCTCAAGGCTCAAGGAACAAGGCTCAAGGCTCAAGGCTCAAGGCTCAGGCTAGAGGATCAAGGTTCAAGGCTCAAGGCTCATGGCTCATGGCTCAAGGTTCAAGGCTCAAGGCTCAACGCTCAACGCTCAAGGCTTAACGCCCAACGCTCATGGGTCAATGCTCAAGGATCAAGGCTCAAGGGTCAATGCTCAAGGGTCAAGGCTCAAGACTCAAGCCACAAGGCTCAAGGCTAAAGGCTCATGGCTCAAGGCTCAAGGCTCAAGGCTCAAGGCTCAAGGATCAAGGCTCAAGGGTGAAGGCTTAAGGGTCAAGGCTCAAGGGTCAATGCTCAAGGGTCAAGGGTCAAGGGTCAAGGGTGATGGTTCAAGGGACAAGGTTCAAGGGTCAAGGCTCAAGGCTCAAGGCTCAAGGCTCAAGGCTCATGGCTCAAGGCTCAAGGCTCAAGGCTCAAGGATCAAGGCTCAAGGCTCAAGGCTCAAGGCTCAAGGCTCAAGGCTCAAGGATGAAGTCTCAACGCTCAAGGGTCGAGGCTCGAGGCTTGAGGCTCAAGGCTCAAGTGTCAAGGCTCAAGGGTCAAGGCTCAAGGGTCAATGCTCAAGGCTCAAGGCTCAAGGCTAAAGGCTCAAGGCTCAAGGTTCAAGGCTCAAGGCTCAAGGCTCATGGCTCAAGGCTGGCTCAAGGGTCAAGGCTCGAGGCTCGAGGCTCAAGGCTCCAGGGTCAAGGCTCAAGGGTCAAGGCTTAAGGGACAAGGCTCAAGGGTCAAGGCTCAAGGCTCAAGGGTAAATGGCAAGGCTCAAGGCTCAAGGCTCAATGCTCAAGGCTCAAGGCTCAAGGTTCAAGGCTCAAGGCTCAAGGCTCAAGGCTCAAGGCTCAAGGATCAAGGCTCAAGGCTCAAGGCTCAAGGCTCAAGGCTCAAGGCACAAGGGTCAAGGCTCAAGGCTCAAGGCTCAAGGCTCAAGGCTTAAGGCCCAAGGCCCAAGGCTCAAGGCTCAAGGCCCAAGGCTCAAGGCTCATGGCTCAAGATGCATGGCTCAAGGCGCAAGGGTCAAGAGTCAAGGCTCGAGTCTCAAGTCTCAAGTCTCAAGTCTCAAGGCTCAAGTCTCAAGTCTCAAGTCTCCAGTCTCAAGGCTTAAGGGTCAAGGCTCAAGGCTCTAGGCTCAAGGCTCAAGGCTCAAGGGTCAAGGGTCAAGGCTCAAGGCTCAAGGCTCAAGGCTCAAGGCTCAAGGCTTAAGGCTCAAGGCTCAAGGCTCAAGGCTCAAGGCTCAAGGCTCAAGGCTCAAGGCTCAAGGCTCAAGGCTCAAGGCTCAAGGCTCAAGGCACAAGGCTCAAGGCTCAACGCTCAATCCTCAAGGCTCAAGGCTCAAGGCTCAAGGCTCAAGGCTCAAGGCTCAAGGCTCAAGGCTCAAGGCTCAAGGCTCAAGGCACAAGGCTCAAGGCTCAACGCTCAATCCTCAAGGCTCAAGGCTCAAGGCTCAAGGCTCAAGTCTCAAGGCTCAAGGCTCAAGGCTCAAGGATCAAGGCTCAAGGCTCAAGGCTCAAGGCTCAAGGCTCAAGGCTCAAGGCTCAAGGCTCAAGGCTCAGGCTAGAGGATCAAGGCTCAAGGTTCAAGGCTCAAGGCTCAAGGCTCAACACTCAACGCTCAAGGCTTAACGCCCAACGCTCATGGGTCAATGCTCAAGGATCAAGGCTCAAGGGTCAATGCTCAAGGGTCAAGGCTCAAGACTCAAGCCACAAGGCTCAAGGCTCAATGCTCAACGCTCAAGGCTCAAGGCTCAATGCTCAAGGCTCTAGGCTCAATGATCAAGGCTCAAGGCTCAAGGCTCAAGGCTCAAGGCTCGTTCTAGAGGATCAAGGCTCAAGGCTCAAGGCTCACGGCTAAAGGCTCAAGGCTCAAGGATCAATGCTCAAGGCTCAAGGCTCAAAACTCACGGCTCAAGGTTCAAGGCTTAAGGCTCAAGGCTCAACGCTCAACGCCCAACGCTCATGGGTCAATGCTCAAGGATCAAAGCTCAAGGGTCAATGCTCAAGGGTCAAGGCTCAAGACTCAAGCCACAAGGCTCAAGGCTAAAGGCTCATGGCTCAAGTCTCAAGGCTCAAGGATCAAGGCTCAAGGGTCAAGGCTCAAGGGTCAAGGCTCAAGGGTCAATGCTCAAGGGTCAATGCTCAAGGGTCAAGGCTCAAGACTCAAGCCACAAGGCTCAAGGCTAAAGGCTCATGGCTCAAGGCTCAATGCTCAAGGATCAAGGCTCAAGGGTCAAGGCTCAAGGGTCAGCGCTCAAGGGTCAATGCTCAAGGGTCAAGGCTCAAGGGTCAATGATCAAGGGTGATGGTTCAAGGGACAAGGCTCAAGGCTCAAGGCTCAAGGCCCAAGGCTCAAGGCTCAAGGCTCAAGGATGAAGTCTAAATGCTCAAGGGTCGAGGCTCGAGGCTCGAGGCTTAAGGCTCAAGGCTCAAGGCTCAAGGGTCAAGGCTCAAGGGTCAAGGCTCAAGGGTCAATGCTCAAGGGTCAATGCTCAAGGGTCAAGGCTCAAGGGACAATGCTCAAGGGTCAAGGCTCAAGGGACAAGGCTCAAGGTTCAAGGCTCAAGGCTCAAGGGTAAATGGCAAGGCGCAAGACTCAAGGCTCAAGGCTCAAGGCTCAAGGCTCAAGGCTCAAGGCTCAAGGCTCAAGGCTCAACGCTCAAGGCTCAAGGCTCAAGGCTCAAGGCACAAGGGTCAAGACTCAAGGCTCAAGGCTCAACGCTCAAGGCTCAGGGCTCAAGGCTCAAGGCTCAGGGCTCAAGATGCAAGGCTCAAGGCGCAAGGGTCAAGAGTCAAGGCTCGAGTCTCAAGTCTCAAGTCTCAAGTCTCAAGTCTCAAGGGTTAAGGCTCAAGGCTCAAGGCTCAAGGCTGCAGGCTCAAGGCTCAAGACTCAAGGCTCAAGGCTCAAGGCTCAAGGCTCAAGGCTCAAGGCTCAAGGTTCAAGGCTTAAGGCTCAAGACTCAAGGCTCAAGGCTCAAGGATGAAGCCTCAACGCTCAAGGGTCGAGGCTTGAGGCTCGAGGCTCAAGGCTCAAGGCTCAAGGCTCAAGGGTCAAGGGTCAAGGCTCAAGGGTCAATGCTCAAGGGTCAATGCTCAAGGGTCAAGGCTCAAGGATCAAGGCTCAAGGCTGGCTCAAGGGTCAAGGCTCGAGGCTCGAGGCTCAAGGCTCAAGGCTCAAGGCTCCAGGGTCAAGGCTCAAGGGTCAAGGCTCAAGGGACAAGGCTCAAGGGTTAAGGCTCAAGGCTCAAGGGTAAATGGCAAGGCGCAAGTCTCAAGGCTCAAGGCTCAAGGCTCAAGGCTCAAGGCTCAAGGCTCAAGGCTCAAGGCTCAACGTTCAAGGCTCAAGGCTCAAGGCTCAAGGCTCAAGGCTCAAGGCTCAAGGCACAAGGGTCAAGGCTCAAGGCTCAAGGCTCAAGGCTCAAGGCTCAAGGCTCAAGGCCCAAGGCCCAAGGCTCAAGGCTCAAGGCTCAAGGCTCAGGGCTCAAGAAGCAAGGCTCAAGGCGTAAGGGTCAAGAGTCAAGGCTCGAGTCTCAAGTCTCAAGTCTCAAGTCTCAAGGCTCAAGTCTCAAGTCTCAAGTCTCCAGTCTCAAGGCTTAAGGTTCAAGGCTCAAGGCTCCAGGCTCAAGGCTCAAGGCTCAAGGCTCAAGGCTCAAGGCTCAAGGGTCAAGGCTCAAGGCTCAAGGCTCAAGGCTTAAGGCTCAAGGCTCAAGGCTCAAGGCTTAAGGCTCAAGGCTCAAGGCTCAAGGCTCAAGGCTCAAGGCTCAAGGCTCAAAGCTCAAGGCACAAGGCTCAAGGCTCAACGCTCAAGGCTCAAGGCTCAAGGCTCAATGCTCAAGGCTCAAGGCTCAAGGCTCAAGGCTCAAGGATCAAGGCTCAAGGCTCAAGGCTCAAGGCTCAAGGATCAAGGCTCAAGGCTCAAGGCTCAAGGCTCAGGCTAGAGGATCAAGGCTCAAGGATCAAGGCTCAAGGCTCAAGGCTTAAGGCTCAATGCTCAAGGATCAATGCTCAAGGCTCAAGGCTGAAAACTCAAGGCTCAAGGTTCAAGGCTCAAGGCTCAACACTCAACGCTCAAGGATTAACGCCCAACGCTCATGGGTCAATGCTCAACGATCAAGGCTCAAGGGTCAATGCTCAAGGGTCAAGGCTCAAGACTCAAGCCACAAGGCTCAAGGCTCAACGCTCAACGCTCAACGCTCAACGCTCAAGGTTCAAGGCTCAAGGCTCTAGGCTCATGGATCAAGGCTCAAGGCTCAAGGCTCAAGGCTCAAGGCTCGTTCTAGAGGATCAAGGCTCAAGGCTCAAGACTCATGGCTAAAGGCTCAAGGCTCAAGGCTCAAGGATCAATGCTCAAGGCTCAAGGCTCAAAACTCGCGGCTCAAGGTTCAAGGCTTAAGGCTCAAGGCTCAACGCTCAACGCTCAAGGCTTAATGCCCAACGCTCATGGGTCAATGCTCAAGGATCAAGGCTCAAGGGTCAATGCTCAAGGGTCAAGGCTCAAGACTCAAGCCACGAGGCTCAAGGCTAAAGGCTCATGGCTCAAGGCTCAAGGCTCAAGGATCAAGGCTCAAGGGTCAAGGCTCAAGGGTCAAGGCTCAAGGGTCAATGCTCAAGGGTCAATGCTCAAGGGTCAAGGCTCAAGGGTCAATGATCAAGGGTGATGGTTCAAGGGACAAGGCTCAAGGCTCAAGGCTCAAGGCTCAAGGCTCAAGGCTCAGGGATGAAGTCTCAACGCTCAAGGGTCGAGGCTCGAGGCTCGAGGATTAAGGCTCAAGGCTCAAGGCTCAAGGGTCAAGGCTCAAGGGTCAAGGCTCAAGGGTCAATGCTCAAGGGTCAAGGCTCAAGGGTCAATGCTCAAGGGTCAAGGCTCAAGGGACAAGGCTCAAGGGTAAATGGCAAGGCGCAAGGCTCAAGGGTAAATGGCAAGGCTCAAGGCTTAAGGCTCAAGGCTCAACGCTCAACGCTCAAGGCTCAAGGCTCAAGGCACAAGGGTCAAGGCTCAAGGCTCAAGGCTCAAGGCTCAGGGCTCAAGATGCAAGGCTCAAGGCGCAAGGGTCAAGAGTCAAGGCTCGAGTCTCAAGTCTCAAGTCTCAAGTCTCAAGGCTTAAGACTCAAGGCTCAAGGCTCAAGGCTCAAGGCTCAAGGCTCAAGGCTCAAGGCTCAAGGCTCAAGGCTCGCGGCTCAAGGCTCAAGGCTCAAGGATGAAGTCTCAACGCTCAAGGGTCGAGGCTTGAGGCTCGAGGCTCAAGGCTCAAGGCTCAAGGGTCAAGGCTCAAGGGTCAAGGCTCAAGGGTCAATGCTCAAGGGTCAATGCTCAAGGGTCAAGGCTCAAGGCTCAAGGCTCAAGGCTGGCTCAAGGGTCAAGGCTCGAGGCTCAAGGCTCAAGGCTCAAGGCTCAAGGCACCAGGGTCAAGGCTCAAGGGACAAGGCTCAAGGGTTAAGGCTCAAGGCTCAAGGGTAAATGGCAAGGCGCAAGGCTCAAGGCTCAAGGGTCAAGGTTCAAGGCTCAAGGCTCAAGGCTCAAGGTTCAAGGCTCAAGGCTCAAGGCTCAAGGCTCAATGCACAAGGGTCAAGGCTCAAGGCTCAAGGCTCAAGGCTCAAGGCTCAAGGCTCAAGGCTCAAGGCTCAAGGCCCAAGGCCCAAGGCTCAAGGCTCAAGGCTCAAGGCTCAAGGCTCAAGGCTCAAAGCTCAAGGCTCAAGGCTCAAGGCTCAAGGGTCAAGAGTCAAGGCTCGAGTCTCAAGTCTCAAGTCTCAAGGCTCAAGTCTCAAGTCTCAAGTCTCCAGTCTCAAGGCTTAAGGTTCAAGGCCCAAGGCTCCAGGCTCAAGGCTCAAGGCTCAAGGCTCAAGGCTCAAGGCTCAAGGCTCAAGGGTCAAGGCTCAAGGCTCAAGGCTCAAGGCTCAAGGCTCAAGGCGCAAGGGTCAAGGCTTAAGGTTCAAGGCTCAAGGCTCCAGGCTCAAGGCTCCAGGCTCAAGGCTCAAGGCTCAAGGGTCAAGGCTCAAGGCTCAAGGCTCAAGGCTCAAGGCTCAAGGCTCCAGGCTCAAGGCTCAAGGCTTAAGGCTCAAGGCTCAAGGCTCAAGGCTCAAGGCACAAGGCTCAAGGCTCAACGCTCAACGCTCAAGGCTCAAGGCTCAAGGCTCAAGGCTCAAGGATCAAGGATCAAGGCTCAAGGCTCAAGGCTCAAGGCTCAAGGCTCAAGGCTCAAGGCTCAAGGCTCAAGGCTCAAGGCTCAAGGATCAAGGCTCAAGGCTCAAGGCTCAGGCTAGAGGATCAAGGCTCAAGGATCAAAGCTCAAGGCTAAAGGCTTAAGGCTCAAGGATCAATGCTCAAGGCTCAAGGCTGAAAACTCAAGGCTCAAGGTTCAAGGCTCAAGGCTCAAGGCTCAACACTCAACGCTCAAGGCTTAACGCCCAACGCTCATGGGTCAATGCTCAAGGATCAAGGCTCAAGGGTCAATGTTCAAGGGTTAAGGCTCAAGAATCAAGCCACAAGGCTCAAGGCTCATGGCTCAAGGCTCAAGGCTCAAGGATCAAGGCTCAAGGGTCAAGGCTCAAGGGTCAAGGCTCAAGGGTCAATGCTCAAGGGTCAAGGCTCAAGGGTCAAGGCTCAAGGGTCAAGGCTCAAGGGTCAATGCTCAAGGGTCAAGGCTCAAGGGTCAATGATCAAGGGTGATGGTTTAAGGGTCAAGGCTCAAGGCTCAAGGCTCAAGGCTCAAGGATGAAGTCTCAACGCTCAAGGGTCGAGGCTCGAGGCTCGAGGCTCGAGGCATAAGGCTCAAGGCTCAAGGCTCAAGGCTCAAGGCTCAAGGCTCAAGGCTCAAGGCTCAAGGCTCAAGGCTCAATGCTCAAGGGTCAATGCTCAAGGGTCAAGGCTCAAGGGTCAATGCTCAAGGGTCAAGGCTCAAGGGACAAGGCTCAAGGCTCAAGGCTCAAGGCTCAAGGCTCAAGGCCCAAGGCCCAAGGCTCAAGGCTCAAGGCTCAAGGCTCAAGGCTCGGGGCTCAAGATGCAAGGCTCAAGGCCCAAGGGTCAAGAGTCAAGGCTCGAGTCTCAAGTCTCAAGTCTCAAGTCTCAAGGCTCAAGTCTCAAGTCTCAAGTCCCAGTCTCAAGGCTTAAGGTTCAAGGCTCAAGGCTCCAGGGTCAAGGGTCAAGGCTCAAGGCTCAAGGCTCAAGGGTCAAGGGTCAAGGCTCAAGGCTCAAGGCTCAAGGCTCAAGGCTCAAGGCTCAAGGCTCAAGGCTCAAGGCTTAAGGCTCAAGGCTCAAGGCTCAAGGCTCAAGGCTTAAGGCTCAAGGCTCAACGCTCAAGGCTCAAGGCTCAAGGCACAAGGCTCAAGGCTCAACGCTCAACGCTCAAGGCTCAAGGCTCAAGGCTCAAGGCTCAAGGCTCAAGGTTCAAGGCTCAAGGCTCAAGGCTCAAGGCTCAAGGCTCAAGGCTCAAGGCTCAAGGATCAAGGATCAAGGCTCAAGGCTCAAGGCTCAAGGCTCAGGATAGAGGATCAAGGCTCAAGGATCAAGGCTCAAGGATCAAGGCTCAAGGCTAAAGGCTTAAGGCTAAAGGCTCAAGGATCAATGCTCAAGGCTCAAGGCTGAAAACTCAAGGCTCGAGGTTCAAGGCTCAAGGCTCAACACTCAACGCTCAAGGCTTAACGCCCAACGCTCATGGGTCAATGCTCAAGGATCAAGGCTCAAGATTCAATGCTCAAGGGTCAAGGCTCAAGACTCAAGCCACAAGGCTCAAGGCTAAAGGCTCATGGCTCAAGGCTCAAGGCTCAAGGCTCAATGATCAAGGCTCAAGGGTCAAGGCTCAAGGGTCAAGGCTCAAGGGTCAATGCTCAAGGGTCAAGGCTCAAGGGTCAATGATCAAGGGTGATGGTTCAAGGGACAAGGCTCAAGGGTCAAGGCTCAAGGCTCAAGGCTCAAGGCTCAAGGCTCAAGGCTCAAGGCTCAAGGCTCAAGGCTCAAGGCTCAAGGATGAAGTCTCAACGCTCAAGGGTCGAGGCTCGAGGCTCGAGGCTTAAGGCTCAAGGCTCAAGGCTCAAGGCTCAAGGGTCAAGGCTCAAGGCTCAAGGGTCAAGGCTCAAGGCTCCAGGCTCAAGGCTCAAGGCTTAAGGCTCAAGGCTCAAGGCTCAAGGCTCAAGGCACAAGGCTCAAGGCTCAACGCTCAACGCTCAAGGCTCAAGGCTCAAGGCTCAAGGATCAAGGCTCAAGGCTCAAGGCTCAAGGCTCAAGGCTCAAGGCTCAAGGCTCAAGGCTCAAGGCTCAAGGCTCAAGGCTCAAGGATCAAGGATCAAGGCTCAAGGCTCAAGGCTCAGGCTAGAGGATCAAGGCTCAAGGATCAAAGCTCAAGGCTAAAGGCTTAAGGCTCAAGGATCAATGCTCAAGGCTCAAGGCTGAAAACTCAAGGCTCAAGGTTCAAGGCTCAAGGCTCAAGGCTCAACACTCAACGCTCAAGGCTTAACGCCCAACGCTCATGGGTCAATGCTCAAGGATCAAGGCTCAAGGGTCAATGTTCAAGGGTTAAGGCTCAAGAATCAAGCCACAAGGCTCAAGGCTCATGGCTCAAGGCTCAAGGCTCAAGGCTCAAGGATCAAGGCTCAAGGGTCAAGGCTCAAGGGTCAAGGCTCAAGGGTCAATGCTCAAGGGTCAAGGCTCAAGGGTCAAGGCTCAAGGGTCAAGGCTCAAGGGTCAATGCTCAAGGGTCAAGGCTCAAGGGTCAATGATCAAGGGTGATGGTTTAAGGGTCAAGGCTCAAGGCTCAAGGCTCAAGGCTCAAGGATGAAGTCTCAACGCTCAAGGGTCGAGGCTCGAGGCTCGAGGCTCGAGGCATAAGGCTCAAGGCTCAAGGCTCAAGGCTCAAGGCTCAAGGCTCAAGGCTCAAGGCTCAAGGCTCAATGCTCAAGGGTCAATGCTCAAGGGTCAAGGCTCAAGGGTCAATGCTCAAGGGTCAAGGCTCAAGGGACAAGGCTCAAGGCTCAAGGCTCAAGGCTCAAGGCCCAAGGCCCAAGGCTCAAGGCTCAAGGCTCAAGGCTCAAGGCTCGGGGCTCAAGATGCAAGGCTCAAGGCCCAAGGGTCAAGAGTCAAGGCTCGAGTCTCAAGTCTCAAGTCTCAAGTCTCAAGGCTCAAGTCTCAAGTCTCAAGTCCCAGTCTCAAGGCTTAAGGTTCAAGGCTCAAGGCTCCAGGGTCAAGGGTCAAGGCTCAAGGCTCAAGGGTCAAGGGTCAAGGCTCAAGGCTCAAGGCTCAAGGCTCAAGGCTCAAGGCTCAAGGCTCAAGGCTCAAGGCTCAAGGCTCAAGGCTTAAGGCTCAAGGCTCAAGGCTCAAGGCTCAAGGCTTAAGGCTCAAGGCTCAACGCTCAAGGCTCAAGGCTCAAGGCACAAGGCACAAGGCTCAAGGCTCAACGCTCAACGCTCAAGGCTCAAGGCTCAAGGCTCAAGGCTCAAGGCTCAAGGTTCAAGGCTCAAGGCTCAAGGCTCAAGGCTCAAGGCTCAAGGCTCAAGGCTCAAGGCTCAAGGCTCAAGGCTCAAGGCTCAAGGCTCAAGGATCAAGGCTCAAGGCTCAAGGCTCAGGATAGAGGATCAAGGCTCAAGGATCAAGGCTCAAGGCTAAAGGCTTAAGGCTAAAGGCTCAAGGATCAATGCTCAAGGCTCAAGGCTGAAAACTCAAGGCTCGAGGTTCAAGGCTCAAGGCTCAACACTCAACGCTCAAGGCTTAACGCCCAACGCTCATGGGTCAATGCTCAAGGATCAAGGCTCAAGATTCAATGCTCAAGGGTCAAGGCTCAAGACTCAAGCCACAAGGCTCAAGGCTAAAGGCTCATGGCTCAAGGCTCAAGGCTCAAGGCTCAATGATCAAGGCTCAAGGGTCAAGGCTCAAGGGTCAAGGCTCAAGGGTCAATGCTCAAGGGTCAAGGCTCAAGGGTCAATGATCAAGGGTGATGGTTCAAGGGACAAGGCTCAAGGGTCAAGGCTCAAGGCTCAAGGCTCAAGGCTCAAGGCTCAAGGCTCAAGGCTCAAGGCTCAAGGCTCAAGGATGAAGTCTCAACGCTCAAGGGTCGAGGCTCGAGGCTCGAGGCTTAAGGCTCAAGGCTCAAGGCTCAAGGCTCAAGGCTCAAGGCTCAAGGCTCAAGGCTCAAGGCTCAAGGCTCAAGGCTCAAGGGTCAAGGCTCAAGGGTCAATGCTCAAGGGTCAATGCTCAAGGGTCAAGGCTCAAGGGTCAATGCTCAAGGGTCAAGGCTCAAGGGACAAGGCTCAAGGGTCAAGGCTCAAGGCTCAAGGGTAAATGGCAAGGCGCAAGGCTCAAGGCTCAAGGCTCAAGGCTCAAGGCTCAAGGCTCAAGGCTCAAGGCACAAGGGTCAAGGGTCAAGGGTCAAGGCTCAAGGCTCAAGGCTCAGGGCTCAAGGCTCAGGCTAGAGGATCAAGGTTCAAGGCTCAAGGCTCATGGCTCAAGGCTCAAGGCTCAAGGCTCAAGGCTCAAGGCTCAAGGCTCAAGGCTCAAGGCTTAAGGCTTAAGGCTCAAGGCTCAAGGATCAAGGCTCAAGGCTCAAGGCTCAAGGCTCAACGCTAGAGGATAAAGGCTCAAGGCTAAAGGCTCAAGGTCAAGGCGCAAGGAGCAAGGGAAGAATCAAAGCTCAAGGCTCAAGGCTCAAGGCTCAAGGCTCATGGCTCAAGGTAATGGTGAAATTCGGTTAAACAAGTAACATAAACGCAGCGGAAAAATGTTTATCACCATAAACGGATCTAATATTGAATGACATAATTAAACTACATATGAAATAAATGAGTTAGGAAGAACAATTCATACCCTTGAAGCCTTTGATCTTAATATTCCGTTGGTGAAGATGAACGAACGAAACCAAGGATACCAATGGGGAATCCCTCCAAAGCTAGTCCACACAACACCTTTGCAAGAACACCAAGTGGAATGCTAGTCCCTTGTACCAATTTTAAGAACTCACGTACGTACAAAAACAAAACACATCAAAAAGAGAATCCCTTTTATCTTGTTTTGTGTGTACCTTCTCACACACCTCTTTTGGACGTGTGTGGTTATAGCAAAGAAAAACTCATGCAACTCATGTTTTTGTTTGTGCGGCCGAAGAGAGTAATCAAGAGGGAATTAGGGTTTTTAATTAACTTGCCTAATTCTCTATTGTTTCCTAATTGTACTTTACACTTAGGTCCCTTACTTCTTTGTTCTTCTTTTCGGCACACCAACTAAGTTTCATACTTAACAATTTAACACAAAACTTTAATTGGTTAATTTATATAAATAATATAATTACACTAATTATATTACATATACTTAATGGTGTTTGGTGTATAAGCGTGTGACCCTTTAGGCTCACAAACAACTAGCCATATAACTATATGTTATACGCGTGAAGCATATTCCAATAGCTCTCACTTGCGCACGTGATAACATCAAGTAGTTATACAAGCAAAGGTTAGAGTCTAGCAACCCGCCAATGCCCCTAGAAGTGCATGAGGAGTTTCATAAAATCTTTGTTCAAAGTTTTTTGAGCAGTTATCCTTTTGTTACTGATACTGTGTTGAATTTTAGACAAGGATTAATGTCAACCTAAAATTTCAACGATTCTGTTTCTCGATCTATATAATGAAGTAGATTACCAAAACCAATAAAGATTCATCTTTGGGTGTGGCCACACATACATCTATTCAAAATCATCTAGGGGCCCAGTAGTCTCAAGGCTCAAGGCTCAAGGCTCAAAGCTCAAGGCTCAAGGCTCAAGGCTCAAGGGTCAAGAGTCAAGGCTCGAGTCTCAAGTCTCAAGTCTCAAGGCTCAAGTCTCAAGTCTCAAGTCTCCAGTCTCAAGGCTTAAGGTTCAAGGCTCAAGGCTCCAGGCTCAAGGCTCAAGGCTCAAGGCTCAAGGCTCAAGGCTCAAGGCTCAAGGGTCAAGGCTCAAGGCTCAAGGCTCAAGGCTCAAGGCTCAAGGCGCAAGGGTCAAGGCTTAAGGTTCAAGGCTCAAGGCTCCAGGCTCAAGGCTCCAGGCTCAAGGCTCAAGGCTCAAGGGTCAAGGCTCAAGGCTCAAGGCTCAAGGCTCAAGGCTCAAGGCTCCAGGCTCAAGGCTCAAGGCTTAAGGCTCAAGGCTCAAGGCTCAAGGCTCAAGGCACAAGGCTCAAGGCTCAACGCTCAACGCTCAAGGCTCAAGGCTCAAGGCTCAAGGCTCAAGGATCAAGGATCAAGGCTCAAGGCTCAAGGCTCAAGGCTCAAGGCTCAAGGCTCAAGGCTCAAGGCTCAAGGCTCAAGGCTCAAGGATCAAGGCTCAAGGCTCAAGGCTCAGGCTAGAGGATCAAGGCTCAAGGATCAAAGCTCAAGGCTAAAGGCTTAAGGCTCAAGGATCAATGCTCAAGGCTCAAGGCTGAAAACTCAAGGCTCAAGGTTCAAGGCTCAAGGCTCAAGGCTCAACACTCAACGCTCAAGGCTTAACGCCCAACGCTCATGGGTCAATGCTCAAGGATCAAGGCTCAAGGGTCAATGTTCAAGGGTTAAGGCTCAAGAATCAAGCCACAAGGCTCAAGGCTCATGGCTCAAGGCTCAAGGCTCAAGGATCAAGGCTCAAGGGTCAAGGCTCAAGGGTCAAGGCTCAAGGGTCAATGCTCAAGGGTCAAGGCTCAAGGGTCAAGGCTCAAGGGTCAAGGCTCAAGGGTCAATGCTCAAGGGTCAAGGCTCAAGGGTCAATGATCAAGGGTGATGGTTTAAGGGTCAAGGCTCAAGGCTCAAGGCTCAAGGCTCAAGGATGAAGTCTCAACGCTCAAGGGTCGAGGCTCGAGGCTCGAGGCTCGAGGCATAAGGCTCAAGGCTCAAGGCTCAAGGCTCAAGGCTCAAGGCTCAAGGCTCAAGGCTCAAGGCTCAATGCTCAAGGGTCAATGCTCAAGGGTCAAGGCTCAAGGGTCAATGCTCAAGGGTCAAGGCTCAAGGGACAAGGCTCAAGGCTCAAGGCTCAAGGCTCAAGGCTCAAGGCCCAAGGCCCAAGGCTCAAGGCTCAAGGCTCAAGGCTCAAGGCTCGGGGCTCAAGATGCAAGGCTCAAGGCCCAAGGGTCAAGAGTCAAGGCTCGAGTCTCAAGTCTCAAGTCTCAAGTCTCAAGGCTCAAGTCTCAAGTCTCAAGTCCCAGTCTCAAGGCTTAAGGTTCAAGGCTCAAGGCTCCAGGGTCAAGGGTCAAGGCTCAAGGCTCAAGGCTCAAGGGTCAAGGGTCAAGGCTCAAGGCTCAAGGCTCAAGGCTCAAGGCTCAAGGCTCAAGGCTCAAGGCTCAAGGCTTAAGGCTCAAGGCTCAAGGCTCAAGGCTCAAGGCTTAAGGCTCAAGGCTCAACGCTCAAGGCTCAAGGCTCAAGGCACAAGGCTCAAGGCTCAACGCTCAACGCTCAAGGCTCAAGGCTCAAGGCTCAAGGCTCAAGGCTCAAGGTTCAAGGCTCAAGGCTCAAGGCTCAAGGCTCAAGGCTCAAGGCTCAAGGCTCAAGGCTCAAGGCTCAAGGATCAAGGATCAAGGCTCAAGGCTCAAGGCTCAAGGCTCAGGATAGAGGATCAAGGCTCAAGGATCAAGGCTCAAGGCTAAAGGCTTAAGGCTAAAGGCTCAAGGATCAATGCTCAAGGCTCAAGGCTGAAAACTCAAGGCTCGAGGTTCAAGGCTCAAGGCTCAACACTCAACGCTCAAGGCTTAACGCCCAACGCTCATGGGTCAATGCTCAAGGATCAAGGCTCAAGATTCAATGCTCAAGGGTCAAGGCTCAAGACTCAAGCCACAAGGCTCAAGGCTAAAGGCTCATGGCTCAAGGCTCAAGGCTCAAGGCTCAATGATCAAGGCTCAAGGGTCAAGGCTCAAGGGTCAAGGCTCAAGGGTCAATGCTCAAGGGTCAAGGCTCAAGGGTCAATGATCAAGGGTGATGGTTCAAGGGACAAGGCTCAAGGGTCAAGGCTCAAGGCTCAAGGCTCAAGGCTCAAGGCTCAAGGCTCAAGGCTCAAGGCTCAAGGCTCAAGGCTCAAGGATGAAGTCTCAACGCTCAAGGGTCGAGGCTCGAGGCTCGAGGCTTAAGGCTCAAGGCTCAAGGCTCAAGGCTCAAGGGTCAAGGCTCAAGGCTCAAGGCTCAAGGCTCAAGGCTCCAGGCTCAAGGCTCAAGGCTTAAGGCTCAAGGCTCAAGGCTCAAGGCTCAAGGCACAAGGCTCAAGGCTCAACGCTCAACGCTCAAGGCTCAAGGCTCAAGGCTCAAGGATCAAGGCTCAAGGCTCAAGGCTCAAGGCTCAAGGCTCAAGGCTCAAGGCTCAAGGCTCAAGGCTCAAGGCTCAAGGATCAAGGATCAAGGCTCAAGGCTCAAGGCTCAGGCTAGAGGATCAAGGCTCAAGGATCAAAGCTCAAGGCTAAAGGCTTAAGGCTCAAGGATCAATGCTCAAGGCTCAAGGCTGAAAACTCAAGGCTCAAGGTTCAAGGCTCAAGGCTCAAGGCTCAACACTCAACGCTCAAGGCTTAACGCCCAACGCTCATGGGTCAATGCTCAAGGATCAAGGCTCAAGGGTCAATGTTCAAGGGTTAAGGCTCAAGAATCAAGCCACAAGGCTCAAGGCTCATGGCTCAAGGCTCAAGGCTCAAGGCTCAAGGATCAAGGCTCAAGGGTCAAGGCTCAAGGGTCAAGGCTCAATGCTCAAGGGTCAAGGCTCAAGGGTCAAGGCTCAAGGGTCAAGGCTCAAGGGTCAATGCTCAAGGGTCAAGGCTCAAGGGTCAATGATCAAGGGTGATGGTTTAAGGGTCAAGGCTCAAGGCTCAAGGCTCAAGGCTCAAGGATGAAGTCTCAACGCTCAAGGGTCGAGGCTCGAGGCTCGAGGCTCGAGGCATAAGGCTCAAGGCTCAAGGCTCAAGGCTCAAGGCTCAAGGCTCAAGGCTCAAGGCTCAATGCTCAAGGGTCAATGCTCAAGGGTCAAGGCTCAAGGGTCAATGCTCAAGGGTCAAGGCTCAAGGGACAAGGCTCAAGGCTCAAGGCTCAAGGCTCAAGGCCCAAGGCCCAAGGCTCAAGGCTCAAGGCTCAAGGCTCAAGGCTCGGGGCTCAAGATGCAAGGCTCAAGGCCCAAGGGTCAAGAGTCAAGGCTCGAGTCTCAAGTCTCAAGTCTCAAGTCTCAAGGCTCAAGTCTCAAGTCTCAAGTCCCAGTCTCAAGGCTTAAGGTTCAAGGCTCAAGGCTCCAGGGTCAAGGGTCAAGGCTCAAGGCTCAAGGGTCAAGGGTCAAGGCTCAAGGCTCAAGGCTCAAGGCTCAAGGCTCAAGGCTCAAGGCTCAAGGCTCAAGGCTTAAGGCTCAAGGCTCAAGGCTCAAGGCTCAAGGCTTAAGGCTCAAGGCTCAACGCTCAAGGCTCAAGGCTCAAGGCACAAGGCACAAGGCTCAAGGCTCAACGCTCAACGCTCAAGGCTCAAGGCTCAAGGCTCAAGGCTCAAGGCTCAAGGTTCAAGGCTCAAGGCTCAAGGCTCAAGGCTCAAGGCTCAAGGCTCAAGGCTCAAGGCTCAAGGCTCAAGGCTCAAGGCTCAAGGATCAAGGCTCAAGGCTCAAGGCTCAGGATAGAGGATCAAGGCTCAAGGATCAAGGCTCAAGGCTAAAGGCTTAAGGCTAAAGGCTCAAGGATCAATGCTCAAGACTCAAGGCTGAAAACTCAAGGCTCGAGGTTCAAGGCTCAAGGCTCAACACTCAACGCTCAAGGCTTAACGCCCAACGCTCATGGGTCAATGCTCAAGGATCAAGGCTCAAGATTCAATGCTCAAGGGTCAAGGCTCAAGACTCAAGCCACAAGGCTCAAGGCTAAAGGCTCATGGCTCAAGGCTCAAGGCTCAAGGCTCAATGATCAAGGCTCAAGGGTCAAGGCTCAAGGGTCAAGGCTCAAGGGTCAATGCTCAAGGGTCAAGGCTCAAGGGTCAATGATCAAGGGTGATGGTTCAAGGGACAAGGCTCAAGGGTCAAGGCTCAAGGCTCAAGGCTCAAGGCTCAAGGCTCAAGGCTCAAGGCTCAAGGCTCAAGGCTCAAGGATGAAGTCTCAACGCTCAAGGGTCGAGGCTCGAGGCTCGAGGCTTAAGGCTCAAGGCTCAAGGCTCAAGGCTCAAGGCTCAAGGCTCAAGGCTCAAGGCTCAAGGCTCAAGGCTCAAGGGTCAAGGCTCAAGGGTCAATGCTCAAGGGTCAATGCTCAAGGGTCAAGGCTCAAGGGTCAATGCTCAAGGGTCAAGGCTCAAGGGACAAGGCTCAAGGGTCAAGGCTCAAGGCTCAAGGGTAAATGGCAAGGCGCAAGGCTCAAGGCTCAAGGCTCAAGGCTCAAGGCTCAAGGCTCAAGGCACAAGGGTCAAGGGTCAAGGGTCAAGGCTCAAGGCTCAAGGCTCAGGGCTCAAGGCTCAGGCTAGAGGATCAAGGTTCAAGGCTCAAGGCTCATGGCTCAAGGCTCAAGGCTCAAGGCTCAAGGCTCAAGGCTCAAGGCTCAAGGCTCAAGGCTTAAGGCTTAAGGCTCAAGGCTCAAGGATCAAGGCTCAAGGCTCAAGGCTCAAGGCTCAACGCTAGAGGATAAAGGCTCAAGGCTAAAGGCTCAAGGTCAAGGCGCAAGGAGCAAGGGAAGAATCAAAGCTCAAGGCTCAAGGCTCAAGGCTCAAGGCTCATGGCTCAAGGTAATGGTGAAATTCGGTTAAACAAGTAACATAAACGCAGCGGAAAAATGTTTATCACCATAAACGGATCTAATATTGAATGACATAATTAAACTACATATGAAATAAATGAGTTAGGAAGAACAATTCATACCCTTGAAGCCTTTGATCTTAATATTCCGTTGGTGAAGATGAACGAACGAAACCAAGGATACCAATGGGGAATCCCTCCAAAGCTAGTCCACACAACACCTTTGCAAGAACACCAAGTGGAATGCTAGTCCCTTGTACCAATTTTAAGAACTCACGTACGTACAAAAACAAAACACATCAAAAAGAGAATCCCTTTTATCTTGTTTTGTGTGTACCTTCTCACACACCTCTTTTGGACGTGTGTGGTTATAGCAAAGAAAAACTCATGCAACTCATGTTTTTGTTTGTGCGGCCGAAGAGAGTAATCAAGAGGGAATTAGGGTTTTTAATTAACTTGCCTAATTCTCTATTGTTTCCTAATTGTACTTTACACTTAGGTCCCTTACTTCTTTGTTCTTCTTTTCGGCACACCAACTAAGTTTCATACTTAACAATTTAACACAAAACTTTAATTGGTTAATTTATATAAATAATATAATTACACTAATTATATTACATATACTTAATGGTGTTTGGTGTATAAGCGTGTGACCCTTTAGGCTCACAAACAACTAGCCATATAACTATATGTTATACGCGTGAAGCATATTCCAATAGCTCTCACTTGCGCACGTGATAACATCAAGTAGTTATACAAGCAAAGGTTAGAGTCTAGCAACCCGCCAATGCCCCTAGAAGTGCATGAGGAGTTTCATAAAATCTTTGTTCAAAGTTTTTTGAGCAGTTATCCTTTTGTTACTGATACTGTGTTGAATTTTAGACAAGGATTAATGTCAACCTAAAATTTCAACGATTCTGTTTCTCGATCTATATAATGAAGTAGATTACCAAAACCAATAAAGATTCATCTTTGGGTGTGGCCACACATACATCTATTCAAAATCATCTAGGGGCCCAGTAGTCTCTAATCCACATACGTGGAGGAACAAATTCTTTATTGACTGCACGTGTCTGTCATATGCTTAATGACAAACCCGATAATGGTTGTTATAGCAGCCTTATTCAGGTCAGCGTTTAACCACATCAAAGTTTGTCCCTCTACATACACAAATCAGCTTGCATCTCAAGTCAGAGGATAAGTGACAAAGCCTTTGTGAGATTCACTTGTGACATAAATCCAGGAAGTGATTTCTCATAGGTTGGGTCAGTCCAATTGTGCATCATTATGAACAACATGTGAGTTTGATTTCATCATCCTTAGTCATACTAAGATAATGTCATCAATGCCCTCAGATTTGTCTTAATAATATTCCCATATTATTAATATGACAATGGACAATTTAGAATATAAAACGCAGTAAATATTCATGGATATAAACATGCAAATATAGAACACAGTAGATATTCATATAAAAATGATCATATCAAATATATCAATTTATTCCAATAAAAACTGCTCAATGTTCCATTATTCAAATACTAAAACAGATTACATGAAACTACTAGCTGGTCGAAGCCCAATGTTTCTAGCATGCTCAATATGTTTGGTACATGACATTGGCTTCGTGAAGGGATCAGCTAAGTTGTCATCTGTATGAACTTTGAGCAAGCGTACATCTCCCATTAGGATCGCATCTCTAATGTAGTGAAGCTTCCTCCGATAATGTCTGGCGCCTTTCTGAACACCGGGTTCGTTGGAAATGATGATAGCACCTGTGTTGTCACAGTACATATCCATAGGTCTTTCATTACTGGGGACAACTCCAAGCCCAGAAATGAATTTCCTCATCCAAACAGCTTCCATTGCAGCTTCAGTAGTTGCAATGTATTCAGCTTCTGTAGAAGACATAGCGATAGTGCTCTGCTTTGCACTCTTCCAATCAACAGCGCCTCCGTTCAAAACGAAAACATACCCCGATTGAGATTTGGAATCATCTCTATCAGTCTCAAAACTAGCATCAGAATAACAAGTGACGCTCAGTTCATCTTGACTTTCACCACCATAAACAAGAAACATATCTTTAGTATTCCTAAGATTCTTCAGTATGTTCTTAACAGCAGTCCAGTGACTCTCACCTGGATTCTGTTGATATCGGCTTGTAAGGTTCTGAGAGAACGCTACATCAGGTCTTGTGCACCGTACATCATACATGATTGACCCTACTACCGAGGCATAGGGGACATCACGCATATGTTTCATCTCATCAGGTGAGGACGGTCCTTGAGTCTTACTCAAGTGTACATTGTGTTGCATAGGAAGGTTTCCACGTTTGGAAGCATCCATTCTAAACCGTTTTAGAATCTTATCAATGTACGCACTTTGACTTAGTCCGATTAACCGCTTAGATCTATCTCTGTAGATCTTTATACCAAGTATAAATGCCGCTTCCCCAAGATCCTTCATAGCGAAGCACTTCCCAAGCCAAGATTTTACATCTTGTAGCATTGGAATGTTATTTCCTATGAGTAGTATGTCATCGACATATAGGATTAGGAAGATGACAATGCTCCCACTAGCTCTCACATATACACATGGCTCGTCGGTATTCTGAGTAAAGCCAAACGTTTTGACTTCCTCATCGAATCTTTTGTTCCAACTTCTGGATGCTTGCTTTAGTCCATAAATGGACCTTTGAAGCTTACATACTTTCTTGGGGTGTTTTGTGCTTACAAAACCCTCAGGCTGAACCATATAGACATCTTCATCAAGGTGTCCATTTAAGAAAGCAGTTTTAACATCCATTTGCCAAATCTCATAGTCATAGTACGCTGCTATGGCTATGACGATCCTAATAGCTCTAACGTCGGCAACAGGCGAGAAGGTTTCATCATAGTCAATCCCGTAGGTTTGAGTGTAACCTTTTGCTACCAACCGAGCTTTATAGGTGTGTACATTGCCATCCATATCGGTCTTCTTCTTGAAGAGCCACTTTCTACCAACAGTCTTACTGTTAGGAGGAAGATCAACCAGAGTCCATACTTGGTTGTCTTTCATGGATTGCATTTCCGCGTTCATAGCATCAAGCCATTTGTCAGATTCAGAATCTGCTAATGCAGCTCGATAGTTAGGGGGTTCATTATGATCCCCTAAACTTAGCTCCCCAGCATCGACATGGAATCCATATCGTTCAGGTGCATGAGGTGTCCTTGCGGACCTACGAATGGGGACTTCATCATTTTGAGGTGCAACAGGAACAATTTCATGTTCAGCCTCATCTTGATGTTTGCTAGTATCTACAATAGGTTGTGCATCTTCATCGTTTGGAATCTCGTCAAAGTCGATGGTACTCCCACTTGCTTCTTGTGAAATGAGATTGCTCTCAAGAAAGTCAGCATAACGAGCAATAATTACCTTTTGCTCAGGTGGGTAGTAGAAATAGTAACCCATCGTTCCCTCAGGGTATCCTATAAAGATGCACTTGACAGCTCTGGGTTCAAGTTTGTTTGGTGTGTCTCGTTTCACGAGAGCCTCACAACACCAGACCTTCAAGTAAGACAAGTTTGGGACTTTCCCATGCCATATCTCATATGGTGTCTTTTCAACCTTCTTGGTGGGAACCATATTCAGTATTCGAGCAGCCGATTTGAGTGCATAACCCCAAAAGGATAGAGTCAGAGTGGTAGGACTCATCATCGTTCGGACCATGTCAAGCAAGGTGCGATTTCTCCTCTCTGATACACCATTATGCTGTGGTGTATAAGGGGGAGTGAATTATGAGACAATCCCACAATTCTTTAGATGCTCTTGAAACTCATGGCTCATGTACTCTCCTCCTCGATCGGATCGGAGAGCTTTTATCTTCTTGCCGAGTTGATTTTCTACTTCATTTTGGAAAGCTTTGAACGTTTCAAAGGTTTCATGTTTATGTTTAATCAAGTAAACATAACCATAACGACTAAAGTCGTTAGTGAAAGTAATGAAGTAGGTAGCACCTTCCCTAGTTCGAGTTCTAAAAGGGCCACATACATCGGTATGTATGAGTCCAAGTAGATCATTGGCCCTTTCGCCTACATGGGAGAAAGGCTTGCGCGCCATTTTACCAGATATACAAGAAACACATTTATCAAATGATTCAGAATTATCTGATTTTATAAGTCCATCCTTTTGTAATTTTAAAACATGTTTCTTGTTGACATGGCAAAGGCGACAATGCCATAGGTATGTAGAATCCAAATTCAACTTGGATTTCTTATTGCTGCACGTATAAATAGAACTATTGTTTGTAATACGATTATGCATGTCAATCTCAAAGATACCATCACGAGGAATAGCATTAAAGTAAAAAACATTATCCTTTGAAACTGAAATACCATAATCCGTAAATGTATGAATAAAACCATTATTCCACAAACAAGAAAGCAATACTATACCCCTAGTAATACTAGGCGCATAGTGACAATTGTCTAATACAATAATTAAACCACTAGGAAGGATTAAATCATAGCTTCCTATAGCTTCGACCGGTGCACGCATTCCATTGCCCACGTACAAGTCCAAACCTCCATGGTTTAGCTTTCTACTTCCCCTTAGACCCTGCATGGTTTTACAAATGTGAGTTCCACAACCAGTGTCATATACCCATTATTTCTTAGGGAAAGCATATAGTTCTATTGTGAAGATACCTGATGTGCCTACCTTGTTGGCTTTTTCTTCATCAACTCCGCCAGGTAGGCAGGACAATTCCTCCTCCAGTGGCTTGTTTCACCGCAGTGATGGCAAGCAAGATCCTTAGCAGGATGCTCCTTATGAGTAGGTGGGGGAACCTTTGGCTTGGGCTTGTAAACTTACTTTCCCTTGCCTTGGCCCTTAGCAACTACTTGCGGTTTTGGTTTTTGGATCTTTCCTTGCCTTATGGCAAAGACAGTAGGGTTTGGAGTTTTCTTGGGTAGCCCAGCTTCCGTTTGTTTCAGCATAGCATGTAATTCGGCGAAAGTCTTCCCCATACTATGCATATGATAAGTCATGGCAAACGGTGCATAGTCCTTGTGAAGTGTGGTTAGAATTAACCCAATTCCAAGGATATGAGGCATAGGGTAGCCAAGTTTCTCCATCTGGTCTAGGTAGCTCTTTATCTTCAAAAGATATGAGCTAACAGACCGTCCCTCCTCCTGCTTCCAAGCATGGAAGGCTTTGACCGTGTCAAAGAGTTCCTGATCAGCTTGCTGTTGATATGAGGTCTTTAGTTCAACCATCATATCGAATGCTGTGAGGTCCTCGAGATTCTTCTGAATCTCGGGGGTCATGCTCACCAGCATGAGCGCGGCTACCTCTTGCTGTTTGTTAAACCTCTTGGTATAGGCCGCACGAACAGCAGCGGTGGCGGTAGCAGCAGGGGCAGGGGGCATTGCCTCCTCCAAATGGTGGTACTTGTGCTCGGTCCTAAGGACAATCCTTAGGTTACGAGCCCAGTCCACGAAGTTCGTTCCATCAAGTTTCTCTTTTTCGAGAACGGAACGAATGGTGGTGTGAGTTAGGGTTTGATTAGTAGAAGTCATCTACAAAATTTCAAAATTCATTAATTAGTATTTTCAATAATAATTTATTTTAATCAATTAACTACCCAATTAATTTAAATTAAAAGCTAAGATCCCATTGACCTTCTATCACCGCATCAGTTGATCTGCTAGAGGTGATAGATCCAATAGGTAGGTGACGATCAACAATTGCATTACAAGTGCAACTCTTAGAGGTATGGGACTTCATGGCACCTAGTGAACAAGCATCTAGGGTCAAGTGGCATGTTTGTCGCATCGTCGCCTCGAGTCAAGGTCTCACCGTTAACTCGATTAAGTCATGCAATGTGAAATCATGTCAAAATAGCTCTAGGTCTCACGCGTAGAGAATAATGACCTCGGATCTAGATTCAAACCACGTCTCACGTGAATTCAAAAATAGAAGCAAGTGATTTACAACCGACTGGACGGCGTGACTTAAATTTTAGGTATGTTAAATTTTAATTAATAAAATTTTATTAAGATATGAATGAATCATGTACTTCATTCATATCACTTCATAAGTCGTTTAATAAATGATAAAAACTTTTAGCGATTATTAAGTGATAAGTTTCAAATCATATTTAAACTTAGTTTAATCTCAAAACAATTTTAGATTAAAGGTTAATCATCAATGATTAACTAGTAATCATCGATGATTAAGAGTTTGGATGTTTTAATGTTTGTGTCTAAAAACCATTTTTAATTGTTTTATTACTTGTATCTAATAGAAAAGAAAACAAGCACAAACAAAGAATAAAACATGCAAGAAATTTTGTGTAAACCTCGACCGATGAAATCCTAGGTTCGGTCACGTGAGTCATCACGACGGAACGAAAGGTCAAACTAGGGGACGGGCCAACATGAACCCAAACGGGCCTACATAAACCCAATGGGCTCCCACTTGCTCCAAGACATTCTTGAGCAAGTAGAACCCAAAATTGTGAAAAAGTGCAATCTGCCAGAAAATTCCAGCAGACTTTGAAGCCAGAAAAGTCACTGAAGTATTCTTTGTTAGTCTTCCCGGCCTACTGGAAAGTTGTAGGTCTCTGAGTTGTGGAACTTTTGGCGGTGATTTCAGGTCCAACGGATTAGCCAATCTCCGGGAAAGTCTGTTTTCGTGCAGCTGCACAGGAGGTGCCGAAAATTATTGTTTTGTCCTCACCTTTTCTTCATCTTTGGTCAACAAATTACAAAGTAAAAAGAAACAAAATACAACTATTCTAATTACTTTTACAATGAAATTTGCCCCCAAAAAAATGGCACCAAACATAAAGGAAAAAATTGAAACAAAATACAACAATTAAGCCAAAAACACGGCTTTTCCAAAATCAACCAAACAACCAAACAACAACACATTCATCCACAAACGTTCTAGGGTTTCATCGGTTTGCACAAACAAGCAACAGTTGACAAGTTTTTGGCTTGGGATATGGCAAAAATACATGTTTTGCCATATCAACAAAAACGAAAATTAAATGTAAAATCCAAGCCAAATAATCAAAAAAACGATAACAAGATTAATTTTTGATTAGTGTTTTTGTAACAAGTAGCATGTAGGGTTACTAAAAATCATATTTTTAACCCTTGTTTTCCAAAATGTTTGAAAATATCAAAGAACCCTAGGGGTTCGATTTTTCCGATCGGTACATAAAAAACCATCAAAAATCGTATTTTTTTTGCTACTTTTACAAAAAAGTAGTTAATTATATCATCAATATAATGACTCGTGATACCACTAATTGTGAAATTCGGTTAAACAAGTAACATAAACGCAGCGGAAAAATATTTATCACCATAAAAGGATCTAATATTGAATGACACAATTAAACTACATATGAAATCAAAGAGTTAGGAAGAACAATTCATACCCTTGAAGCCTTTGATCTTAATATTCGGTTGGTGAAGATGAACGAACGAAACCAAGGATACCAATGGGGAATCCCTCCAAAGCTAGTCCACACAACACCTTAGCAAGAACACCAAGTGAAATGCTAGTCCCTTGTACCAATTTTAAGAACTCACGTACGTAAAAAAACAAAACACATCAAAAAGAGAATCCATTTTATCTTGTTTTGCGTGTACCTTCTCACACACCTCTTTTGTACGTGTGTGGTTATAGCAAAGAAAAACTCACGCAACTCATGTTTTTGTTTCTGCGGCCGAAGAGAGTAATCAAGAGGGAATTAGGGTTTTTAATTAACTTGCCTAATTCTCTCTTGTTTCCTAATTGTACTTTACACTTAGGTCCCTTACTTCTTTGTTCTTCTTTTTGCCACACCAACTAAGTTTCATACTTAACAATTTAACACAAAACTTTAATTGGTTAATTTATATAAATAATATAATTACACTAATTATATTACATATACTTAATGGTGTTCTGTGTATAAGCGTGTGACCCTTTAGGCTCACAAACAACTAGCCATATAACTATATGTTATACGCGTGAAGCATATTCCAACACAAGGCTCAAGGCTCAAGGTTCATGGAACAAGGCTCAAGGCTCAAGGGTCAAGGCTCAAGGCTCAAGGGTCAAGGCTCAAGGGTCAAGGCCAGAGGCTTAAGGGTCAAGGCTCAAGGTTCAAGGCCAGAGGCTTAAGGCTCAAGGCTCAAGGCTCAAGGCTCAAGGTTCAAGGAACAAGGCTCAAAGCTAAAGGGTCAAGGCTCAAGGCCAGAGGCTTAAGGCGCAAGGCACAAGGCACAAGACTCAAGGCCCAAGGCTCAAGGCTCAAGGCTCAATGCTCAAGTCTCAAGGCTCAAGGCTCAAGGCTCAAGGCTCAAGGCTCAAGGCTCAAGGCTCAAGGCTCAGGGCTAAAGGCTAAAGGCTCAAGGCTCAAGGCTCAAGGCTCAAGGCTCAAGGCTCAAGGCTCAAGGCTCAAGGCTCAAGACTCAAGGCTCAAGGCTCAAGGCTCAAGGCTCAAGGCTCAAGGCACAAGGCTCAAGGGTCAAGGGTCAAGGCTCAAGGGTCAATGCTCAAGACTCAAGGCTCAAGGCTCAAGGAACAAGGCTCAAGGCTCAAGGCTCAAGGCTCAAGGCTCAATGCTCAAGGCTCAAGGCTTAAGGCTCAAGGCTCAAGGGTCAAGGGTCAAGGCTCAAGGGTCAATGCTCAAGGCTCAAGGCTCAAGACTCAAGACTCAAGGCTCAAGGCTCAAGGCTCAAGGCTCAAGGCTCAAGGCTCAAGGCTCAAGGCTCAAGGCTCAAGGCTCAAGGCTCAACGCTCAAGGCTCAAGGCTCAAGGCTCAAGGCTCAAGGCTCAACGGTCAATGGTCAATGCTCAAGGCTCAAGGTTCAAGGAACAAGGCTCAAGGCTGAAGGCTCAAGGCTCAAGGCTCAATGCTCAAGGATCAATGCTGAAGGCTCAAGGCTCAAGTGTCAAGGCTCAAGGCTCAAGGCTCAAGGTTCAAGGCTCAAGGCTCAAGGCTCAATGCTCAAGGCTCAAGGCTCAAGGATCAAGGCTCAAGGCTCAAGTCTGATGGTGCAAGGCTCAAGGCGCAAGGGTCAAGAGTGAAGGCTCAAGTATCAAGTTTCAAGGCTCAAGGCTCAAGGCTCATTGCTCAAGGCTCAAGGCTCAAGGCTCAAGGGGCAAGGCTCAAGGGTCAAGCCTCAAGGCTCAAGGTTCAAGGCTCCAGGCTCAAGGTTCAAGGCTCAAGGCTCAAGGGTCAAGTCTGAAGGTGCAAGGCTCAAGGCATAAGGGTCAAGAGTGAAGGCTCAAGTATCAAGTTTCAAGGCTCAAGGCTCAAGGCTCATTACTCAAGGCTCAAGGCTCAAGGCTCAAGGGGCAAGGGTCAAGGGTCAAGGCTCAAGGCTCAAGGCTCAAGGCTCAAGTCTCAAGGGTAAATGCTCAAGGCTCCAGGATCAAGGCTCAAGGTTTAAGGAACAAAGCTCAAAGCTCAAGGCTCAAGGCTCAAGGGTGAACGCTCAATGGTCAAGGCTCAAGGCTCAAGTTTCAAGGCTCAAGGCTCAATGCTCAAGGCTCTAGGCTCAAGGCTCAAGTCTCAAGGCTCTAGGCTCAAGGCTCAAGGCTCAAGGCTCAAGGTTCAAGACTCAAGGCTCAAGGCTCAAGGTTCAAGGAACAAGGCTCAAGGCTCAAGTCTCAAGGGTCAATGCTCAAGGCTCCAGGCTCAAGGCTCGAGGGTCAAGGAACAAGGCTCAAAGCTCAAGGCTCAAGGCTCAACGGGGTGAACGCTCAATAGTCAAGGCTCAAGTGTCAAGGCTCAAAGCTCAAGGCTCAAGGCTCAAGGATCAAGGATCAATGCTCAAGGCTCAAATCTCAAGGCTCAAGGTTTAAGGCTCAAGGCTCAAGGCTCAAGGCTCAAGGATCAAGGCTCAAGGGTAAATGCTCAAGGGTCAAGGCTCAAGACTCAAGCCACAAGGCTCAAGGCTCAAGGCTCATGGCACAAGGCTCAAGGCTCAAGGCTCAAGGCTCAAGACTCAAGGATCACGGCTCAAGGCTCAAGGCTCAAGGCTCAGGGCTCAAGGTTCAAGGCTCAAGGCTCAAGGCTCAAGTCTCAAGGCTCAATGCTCAAGGCTCAAGGCTCAAGGCTCAAGGCTCAAGGATGAAGTCTCAACGCTCAAGGGTCGAGGCTCGAGGCTCGAGGCTTAAGGTTCAAGGCTCAAGGCTCAAGGGTCAAGGCTCAAGGGTTAATGCTCAAGGGTCAATGCTCAAGGGTCAAGGCTCAAGGGTCAATGCTCAAGGGTCAAGGCTCAAGGGACAAGGCTCAAGGGTCAAGGCACAAGGCTCAAGGGTAAATGCCAAGGCTCAAGGCTCAAGGCTCAAGGCTTAGGGTTCAAGATGCAAGGCTCAAGGCTCAGGGCTCAAGATGCAAGGCCCAAGGCTCAGGGCTCAAGGCTCAAGGCTCAAGGCTCAAGGCTCAAGGCTCCAGGCTCAAGGCTCAAAGCTCAAGGCTAAAGGCTCAAGGCTCAAGGCTCAAGGCTCAAGGCTCAAGGCTCCAGGCTCAAGGCTCCAGGCTCAAGGCTCAAGCCTTAAGGCTCCAGGCTCAACGCTAGAGGATAAAGGCTCAAGGCTCAAGGTGCAAGGTGCAAGGGGCAAGGAGCAAGGCAAGAATCAAAGCTCAAGGCTCAAGGCTAAAGGCTCAATGCTTAAGGCTCAAGGCTCAAGGCTCAAGGATCAAGGCTCAAGGCTCAAGGCTCAAGGCTCAAGGCTCAAGGCTCAAGGCTCAAGGCTCAAGGCTCAAGGCTCATGGACAAAGCCTCAAGGCTCGAGGCTCAGGGCTCAAGGATGAAGGCTCAATGCTCAAGGGTCGAGGCTCGAGGCTCGAGGCTTAAGGCTCAAGGGTTAAGGGTCAAGGGTCAACCCTCAAGGGTCAATGCTCAAGTGTCAAGGCTCAAGGCTCAAGGATCAAGGCTTAAGGCTCAAGGCTCAAGACTCAAGGCTAAAGGATCAACGCTAGAGGATCAAGGCTCAAGGCTCAAGGCTCAAGGCTTAAGGCTCAAGGTCAAGGTGCAAGGCGCAAGGCACAAGGGCAAGAATCAACGCTGAAGGCTCAAGGCTGAAAGCTCAAGGCTCAAAGCTTAATGCTTAATGCTCAAGGCTCAAGGCTCAAGTCTCAAGGTGCAAGTCTCAAGGCGCAAGTGTCAAGAGTGAAGGCTCAAGTCTCAAGTTTCAATGCTCAAGGCTCAAGGCTCATGGCTCAAGGCCCAAGGCTCAACGCTCAATGCTCAAGGCTCTAGGCTCAAGGCTCAAGGCGCAAGGCTCAAGGCTCAAGGCTCACGGGTGAACGCTCAAGGGTCAAGGCTCAAGGCTCAAGTATCAAGGCTCGAGGCTCAAGTCTCAAGTTTTAAGGCTCAAGGCTCAAGGATCATGGCTCAAGGCTAGAGGATCAAGTCTCAAGGCTCAAGGCTCAAGCCGCAAGGCTCAAGGTCAAGGCGCAAGGCGCAAGGGAAAGAATCAAGACTCAAGGCTCAAGGCTCAAGGCTCAAGGCTCAAGGCTCAACGCTCAAGGCTCAACGCTCAAGGCTCAACGCTCAAGGCTCAACGCTCAAGGGTCATGGCGCAAGGCTCAAGGCTCAACGCTCATGGCGCAATTTTCAAGGCTCAAGATTCATGGCTCAAGGCTCAAGGCTCAAGGCTCAAGGCTCAAGGCTCAAGGCCCAAGGGTCTAGGCACATGGCTCAAGGCTCAAGGCTCAAGGCTCAAGGCTCAACGCTCAAGGCTCAACGCTCAAGGCTCAAGGGTCAAGGCTCAAGGGTCAATGCTCAAGGGTCAAGGCTCAAGGATCAAGGCTCAAGGGTCAATTATCAAGGGTGAAGGCTCAAGGCTCAAGGCTCAAGGATCAGGGCTCAAGGCTCAAGGCTCAAGGCACAACGGTCAATGCTCAAGACTCAAGGCTCAAGGCTTAAGGTTCAAGGATCAAGGCTCAAGGCTGAAGGCTCAATGGTCAAGGGTCAAGGCACAAGGGTCAATGCTCAAGACTCAAGGCTCTAGGCTCAAGGTTCAAGGAACAAGGCTCAAGGCTCAAGGCTCAAGGCTCAGGCTCAAGCTCAAGGCTCAAGGCTCAAGGCTCAAGGCTCAAGGCTCAAGGCTCAAGGCTCAAGGCTTAAGGCTCAAGGCTCAAGGCTCAAGGCTCAAGGCTCAAGGCTCAAGGCTCAAGGCTCAATGCTCAAGGCTCAAGGCTCAAGTGTCAAGGCTCAAGGCTCAAGGCTCAAGGCTCAAGGTTCAAGGCTCAAGGCTCAAGGCGCAAGGGTCAAGAGGGAAGGCTCAAGTATCAAGTTTCAAGGCTCAAGGCTCATTGCTCAAGGCTCAAGGATCAAGGCTCAAGGCTCAAGGCTCAAGGCTCAAGGCTCAAGGCTCAAGGCTCAAGGCTCAAGGCTCAAGGCTCAAGGGGAAAGGCTCAAGGCTCAAGGGGAAAGGCTCAAGGCTCAAGGGGAAAGGCTCAAGGTTCAAGGCTCAAGGCTCAAGGCTCAAGGGTCAAGGTTCAAGGCTCAAGGCTCAAGGCTCAAGTCTGAAGGTGCAAGGCTCAAGACACAAGGGTCAAGAGTGAAGGCTCAAGTATCAAGTTTAAATTTCAAGGCTCAAGGCTCAAGGCTCAAGGCTCAAGGCTCAAGGCTCAAGGCTCAACGCTCAAGGCTCAAGGGTCAAGGCTCAAGGGTCAATGCTCAAGGGTCAAGGCTCAAGGATCAAGGCTCAAGGGTCAATTATCAAGGGTCAAGGCTCAAGGCTCAAGGCTCCAGGATCAAGGCTCAAGGCTCAAGGCTCAACGGTCAATGCTCAAGACTCAAGGCTCAAGGCTTAAGGTTCAAGGATCAAGGCTCAAGGCTGAAGGCTCAAGGCTCAAGTGTCAAGGGTCAAGGCACAAGGGTCAAGGCTCAAGGCTCAAGGCTCAAGGCTCAAGGCTAAAGGCTCAAGGCTCAAGGCTCAAGGCTCAAGGCTCAAGGCTCAAGGCTCAATGCTCAAGGCTCAAGGCTCAAGTGTCAAGGCTCAAGGGTCAAGGTTGAAGGCTCAAGGCTCAAGGCTCAAGTCTGATGGTGCAAGGCTCAAGGCGCAAGGGTCAAGAGTGAAGGCTCAAGTATCAAGTTTCATGGCTCAAGGCTCATTGCTCAAGGCTCAAGTCTCAAGGCTCAAGGCTTAAGGCTCAAGGCTCAAGGCTCAAGGCTCAAGGCTCAAGGCTCAAGGCTCAAGGCTCAAGGCTCAAGGGGCAAGGGTCAAGGGTCAAGGCTCAAGGCTCAAGGCTCAAGGTTTAAGGCTCAAGGGTCAAGGCTCAAGGGTCAAGGTTCAAGGCTCAAGGCTCAAGGCTCAAGTCTGAAGGTGCAAGGCTCAAGGCACAAGGGTCAAAAGTGAAAGCTCAAGTATCAAGTTTCAAGGCTCAAGGCTAGTTGCTCAAGGCTCAAGGCTCAAGGGTCAAGGCTCAAGGGGAGAGGCTCAAGGGTCAAGGCTCAAGGTTCAAGGCTCAAGTCTCAAGGGTCAATGCTCAAGGCTCCAGGATCAAGGCTCAAGGTTCAAGGAACAAGGCTCAAAGCTCAAGGCTCAAGGGTCAAGGGTGAACGCTCAATGGTCAAGGCTCAAGGCTCAAGGCTCAAGGCTCAAGGTTCAAGACTCAAGGCTCAAGACTCAAGGTTCAAGGAACAAGGCTCAAGGCTCAAGGCTCAAGTCTCAAAGGTCAATGCTCAAGGCTCCAGGCTCAAGGATCAAGGTTCAAGGAACAAGGCTCAAAGCTCAAGGCTCAAGGCTCAAGGCTCAAGGCTCAAGGGTGAACGCTCAATGGTCAAGGCTCAAGGCTCACGTTTCAAGGCTCAAGGCTCAAGGCTCAAGGCTCAAGGATCAAGGCTCAAGGCTCAAGGCTCAAGGATCAATGCTCAAGGCTCAAGGCTCAAAACTCAAGGCTCAAGGTTCAAGGCTCAAGGCTCAAGGCTCAACGCTCAACGCTCAAGGCTTAACGCCCAACGCTCATGGGTCAATGCTCAAGGATCAAGGCTCAATGGTCAATGCTCAAGGGCCAAGGCTCAAGACTCAAGCCACAAGGCTCAAGGCTAAAGGCTCAAGGCTCAAGGCTCAAGGATCAAGGCTCAAGGGTCAAGGCTCAAGGGTCAAGGCTCAAGGGTCAATGCTCAAGGGTCAAGGCTCAAGGGTCAATGATCAAGGGTGATGGTTCAAGGGACAAGGCTCAACGCTCAAGTCTCAAGGCTCAAGGCTCAAGGCTCAAGGCTCAAGGCTCAAGGCTCAAGGCTCAAGGCTCAAGTCTCAAGGCTCATGGCTCAAGGCTCAAGGCTCAAGGCTCAAGGCTCAAGGCTCAAGGATCAAGGCTCAAGGCTCAAGACTCAAGGCTCAAGGCTCAAGGCTCAAGGCTTAAGGCTCAATGCTCAATGCTCAAGGCTCAAGGCTCAAGGCTCAAGGATGAAGTCTCAACGCTCAAGGGTCGAGGCTCGAGGCTCGAGGCTCGAGGCTTAAGGCTCAAGGCTCAAGGCTCAAGGCTCAAGGCTCAAGGCTCAAGGCTCAAGGCTCAAGGCTCAAGGCTCAAGGCTCAAGGCTCAACGCTCAAGGGTCAAGGCTCAAGGGTCAAGGCTCATGGGTCAATGCTCAAGGTTCAAGGCTCAAGGGTCAATGCTCAAGGGTCAAGGCTCAAGGGACAAGGCTCAAGGGTCAAGGCTCAAGGCTCAAGGGTAAATGCCAAGGCGCAAGGCTCAAGGCTCAAGGCTCAAGGCTCAGGGCTCAAGATGCAAGGCTCAAGGCTCAGGTCTCAAGATGCAAGGCTCAAGGCTCAGGGCTCAAGATGCAAGGCTCAAGGCTCAAGGCTCAAGGCTCAAGGCTCGAGGCTCAAGGCTCGAGGCTCGAGGCTCAAGGCTCAAGGCGCAAGGCTCAAGGCTCAAGGCTCAAGGCTCAAGGCTCAAGGCTCAGGCTAGAGGATCAAGGCTCAAGGCTCAAGGCTCATGGCTCAAGACTCAAGGCTCAAGGCTCAACGCTAGAGGATAAAGGCTAAAGGCTCAAGGCTCAAGGCTCAAGGTCAAGGTGTAAGGTGCAAGGAGCAAGGCAAGAATCAAAGAACAAGGCTCAAGGCTCAAGGCTAAAGGCTCAAGGCTCAAGGCTCATGGCTCAAGGCTCAAGGCTCGAGGCTCAGGGCTCAAGGATGAAGGCTCAATGCTCAAGGGTCGAGGCTCGAGGCTTAAGGCTCAAGGGTTAAGGGTCAAGGGTCAACCCTCAAGGGTAAATGTTCAAGGGTCAAGGCTCAAGGCTCAAGGCTCAAGGATTAAAGATTAAGGCTCAAGGCTCAAGACTCAAGGCTAAAGGATAAATGCTAGAGGATCAAGGCTCAAGGCTCAAGGCTCAAGGCAGAAGGCTCAAGGCTCAAGGCTCAAGGTCAAGGTGCAAGGCGCAAGGCACAAGGGCAAGAATCAACGCTCAAGGCTCAAAGCTCCAGGCTCAAAGCTTAATGCTCAAGGCTCAAGGCTCAAGGCTCAAGGCGCAAGTCTCAAGGCGCAAGTCTCAAGGCGCAAGTGACAAGAGTGAAGGCTCAAGTCTCAAGTTTCAATGCTCAAGGCTCAAGGCTCATGGCTCAAGGCCCAAGGCTCAAGGCTCAATGCTCAAGGCTCTAGGCTCAAGGCTCAAGGCTCAAGACTCAAGGCTCAAGGCTCAAGGCTCAAGGCTCAAGGCTCAAGGCTCAAGGCTCAAGGCTCACGGGTGAACGCTCAAGGGTCAAGGCTCAAGGCTCAAGTTTCAAGGCTCAAGGCTCAAGTCTCAAGTTTTAAGGCTCAAGGATCTTGGCTCAAGGCTCAAGGCGCAAGGCTCAAGGCTAGAGGATCAAGTCTCAAGGCTCAAGGCTCAAGCCGCAAGGCTCAAGGTCAAGGCGCAAGGCGCAATGGAAAGAATCAAGGCTCAAGGCTCAAGGCTCAAGGCTCAAGGCTCAAAGCTCAAGGCTCAACGCTCAAGGGTCATGGAGCAAGGCTCAAGGCTCAAGATTCATGGCTCAAGGCTCAAGGCTCAAGGCTCAAGGCTCAAGGCTCAAGGCTCAAGGCTCAAGGCTCAAGGCTCAAGGCTCAAGGCTCAAGGCTCAAGGCCCAAGGCTCTAGGCTCTAGGCTCAAGGCTCAAGGCTCAAGGCTCAAGGCTCAACGCTCAACGCTCAAGGGTCAAGGCTCAAGGGTCAATGCTCAAGGGTCAAGGCTCAAGGATCAAGGCTCAAGGGTCAATTATCAAGGGTGAAGGCTCAAGGGACAAGGCTCAAGGGTCAAGGCTCATGGCTCAAGGCTCAAGGCTCAAGGTCAAGGCTCAAGGCTCAAGGGTCAACGCTCAAGCGTCAAGGCTCAACGCTCAAATTTCAAGGCTCTAGGCTCAAGGCTCTAGGCTCAAGGCTCAAGGCTCAAGGCTCAAGGCTCAAGGCTCAAGGCTCAAGGCTCAAGGCTCAAGGCTCAAGGCTCAAGGCTCAAGGCTCAAGGCTCAACGCTCAACGCTCAAGGCTCAAGGATCAACGCTCAAGGCTCAAGGCTCAAAACTCAAGGCTCAAGGTTCAAGGCTCAAGGCTCAAGGCTCAACACTTAAGGGTCAACGCTCAAGGCTCAAGGCTTAAGGTCAAGGTGCAAGGCACAAGAGGCAAGGCGCAAGGGCAAGAATCAAGGCTCAAAGCTAGAGTCTCAAGGCTCAAGGCTCAAGGCTTAAGGCTCAAGGCTCAAGGCTCAAGGCTCAACGCTCAACGCTCAAGGCTCAAGTCTCAAGTCGCAAGGCTTAAGGCACAAGGGTCAAGAGTCAAGGCTCAAGGCTCAAGGCTCTAGGCTCAAGGCTCAACGCTCAAGGCTCAACGCTTAACGCTCAAGGCTCATCGCTCAAGTCTCAAGGAGCAAGGCTCAAGGCTCAATGCTCAAGGCTCAAGGCTCAAGGCTCAAGGCTCAAGGCTCAAGGCTCAAGGCTCAAAGTTCAAGGCTCAAGGCTTAAGGCGCAAGGCTCAAGGCGCAAGGCGCATGGGAAAGAATCAAGGCTCAAGGCTCAAGGCTCAAGGCTCAAGGGTCAAGGCTCTAGGCTCAAGGGTCAACGCTCAACGGTTAACGCTCAAGGCTCACGGCTTAATGCTCATGGCTCAAGTTTCAAGGGTCAAGGCTCAAGGATCAAGGCTCAAGGGTCAATTATCAAGGGTGAAGGCTCAAGGGACAAGGCTCGAGGGTCAAGGCTCATGGCTCAAGGCTCAAGGCTCAAGGCTCAAGGTCAAGGCTCAAGGCTCAAGGCTCAAGGCTCAAGGGTCAACGCTCAAGCGTCAAGGCTCAACGCTCATGGCTCAAATTTCAAGGCTCCAGGCTCAAGGCTCAAGGCTCAAGGCTCAAGGCTCAAGGCTCAAGGCTCAAGGCTCAAGGCTCAAGGCTCAAGGCTCAAGGCTCAAGGCTCAAGGCTCAAGGCTCAAGGCTCAAGGCTCAAGGCTCAAGGCTCAAGGCTCAAGGCTCAAGGATCAATGCTCAAGGCTCAAGGCTTAAAACTCAAGGCTCAAGGTTCAAGGCTCAAGGCTCAAGGCTCAACGCTTAAGGGTCAACGCTCAAGGCTCAAGGCTTAAGGTCAAGGTGCAAGGCGCAAGAGGCAAGGCGCAAGGGCAAGAATCAAGGCTCAAAGCTAGAGGCTCAAGGCTCAAGGCTCAAGGCTCAAGGCTCAAGGCTCGAGGCTCAAGGCTCAAGGCTCAACGCTCAAGGCTCAAGGCTCAAGTCTCAAGTCGCAAGGCTCAAGGCACAAGCGTCAAGAGTCAAGGCTCAAGGCTCAAGGCTCCAGGCTCAAGGCTCAAGGCTCAACGCTTAACGCTCAAGGCTCATCGCTCAAGTCTCAAGGAGCAAGGCTCAAGGCGCAAGGGTCAAGAGTCAAGGCTCAAGGCTCAAGGCTCAAGGCTCAAGGCTCAAGGCTCAAGGCTCAAGGCTCAAGGCTCAAGGCGCAAGGCTCAAGGCGCAAGGCGCAAGGGAAAGAATCAAGGCTCAAGGCTCAAGGCTCAAGGCTCAAGGCTCAAGGCTCAAGGCTCAAGGCGCAAGGCTCAAGGCTAAAGGCTCAAGGCTCAAGGCTCAAGGCTCAAGGCTCAAGGCTCTAGGCTCAAGGGTCAACGCTCAATGGTCAAGGCTCACGGCTTAACGCTCATGGCTCAAGTTTCAAGGCTCAAGGCTCAAGGTTCATGGCTCAAGGTTCAAGGCTCAAGGCTCAAGTCTCAAGGCACAAGACTCAAGGCGCAAGGATCAAGAGTCAAGGCTCAAGGCTCAAGGCTCCAGGCTCCAGGCTCAAGACTCAAGGCTGTAGGCTCAAGGCTCAAGGCTCAAGGCTCTAGGCTCAAGGCTCAAGGCACAAGGCACAAGGGAAAGAATCAAGGCTCAAGGCTCCAGGCTCCATGCTCAAGGCTCAAGGCTCAAGACTCAAGGCTCAAGGCTCAAGGGTCAAGGCTCTAGGCTCAAGGGTCAACGCTCAACGGTCAAGGCTCAAGGCTCAAGGCTTAATGCTCATGGCTCAAGTTTCAAGGCTCAATGCTCAAGTTTCATGGCTCAAGGCTCAAGGCTCAAGTCTCAAGGCACAAGGCTCAAGGCGCAAGGCTCAAGAGTCAAGGCTCAAGGCTCCAGGCTCCAGGCTCAAGGCTCAAGGCTCTAGGCTCAAGGCTCAAGGCTCAACGCTCAACGCTTTACGCTCCAGGCTCAACGCTCAAGTCTCAAGGAGCAAGGCTCAAGGCTCAAGGCTCAAGGCTCAAGGCTCAAGGCTCAATGCTCAAGGCTCAAGGCTCGAGGCTCAAGGCTTAAGGCTCAAAGCTCAAGGCTCAAGGCTCAAGGCTCAAGGCTCAAGGCTCATGGCTCAAGGCTAAAGGCTCAAGGGTCAAAGCTCAAGGGTCAAGGCTCAAATATCAAGGCTCAAGGCTCAACGCTCAAGGCTCAAGGTTCAAGGCTCAAGGCTCAAGGCTCAGGGCTCAGGGCTCAAGGCTCAAGGCTCAAGGCTCAAGGCTCAAGGCTCAAGGCTCAACGCTTAAGGGTCAACGCTCAAGCCTCAAGGTCAAGGTGAAAGGCGCAAGAGGCAAGGCGCAAGGGCAAGAATCAAGGCTCAAGGCTCAAGGCTAAAGGCTCAAGGCTCAAGGCTCAAGGCTCAAGGCTCAAGGCTCAAGGCTCAAGGCTCAAGGCTCAAGGCTCAAGGCTCAATGCTCAAGGCTCAAGGCTCAAGGCTCAAGGCTCAACGCTCAAGGCTCAACGCTCAAGGCTCAAGGCTCAAGTCTCAAGTCGCAAGGCTCAATGCACAAGGGTCAAGAGTCAAGGCTCAAGACTCAAGGCTCCAGGCTCAAGGCTCAAGGCTCAAGGCTCAAGGCTCAACGCTTAACGCTCAAGGCTCATCGCTCAAGTCTCAAGGAGCAAGGCTCAAGGCGCAAGGGTCAAGAGTCAAGGCTCAAGGCTCAAGGCTCAAGGCTCATGGCTCAAGGCTCAAGGCTCAAGGCTCAAGGTTCAAGGCTCAAGGCGCAAGGCTCAAGGCGCAAGGCGCAAGGGAATAAATCAAGGCTCAAGGCTCAAGGCTCAAGGCTCAAGGCTCAAGGCTCAAGGCTCAAGGCTTAAGGGTCAAGGGTCAAGGCTCTAGGCTCAAGGGTCAACGCTCAACGGTCAAGGCTCAAGGCTCACGGCTTAACGCTCATGGCTCAAGTTTCAAGGCTCAAGGCTCAAGGTTCATGGCTCAAGGTTCAAGGCTCAAGGCTCAAGTCTCAAGGCACAAGACTCAAGGCGCAAGGATCAAGAGTCAAGGCTCAAGGCTCAAGGCTCCAGGCTCGAGGCTCAAGACTCAAGGCTGTAGGCTCAAGGCTCAAGGCTCAAGGCTCAAGGCTCAAGGCTCAAGGCTCTAGGCTCAAGGCTCAAGGCTCAAGGCTGTAGGCTCAAGGCTCAAAGTTCAAGGCTCAAGGCTCAAGGCGCAAGGCTCAAGGCGCAAGGCGCATGGGAAAGAATCAAGGCTCAAGGCTCAAGGCTCAAGGCTCAAGGCTCAAGGCTCTAGGCTCAAGGCTCAAGGCTCAAGGCTCAAGGCTCTAGGCTCAAGGCTCAAGGCTCAAGGCTCAAGGCTCAAGGCTCAAGGCTCAAGGCTCAAGGCTCAAGGCTCTAGGCTCAAGGGTCAACGCTCAACGGTCAACGCTCAAGGCTCATGGCTTAACGCTCATGGCTCAAGTTTCAAGGGTCAAGGCTCAAGGATCAAGGCTCAAGGGTCAATTATCAAGGGTGAAGGCTCAAGGGTCAAAGCTCAAGGGTTAAGGCTCATGGCTCAAGGCTCAAGGCTCAAGGCTCAAGGTCAAGGCTCAAGGCTCAAGGCTCAAGGGTCAACGCTCAAGCGTCAAGGCTCAACGCTCATGGCTCAAATTTCAAGGCTCCAGGCTCAAGGCTCCAGGCTCAAGGCT
Source organism: Calendula officinalis (assembly GCA_963853835.1). Taxonomy (NCBI): domain Eukaryota; kingdom Viridiplantae; phylum Streptophyta; class Magnoliopsida; order Asterales; family Asteraceae; genus Calendula; species Calendula officinalis. The sequence goes on along the minus strand of OY970830.1, from coordinate 46,512,296 downwards.
CAAGGCTCAAGGCTCAAGGCTCAAGGCTCAAGGCTCAAGGCTCAAGGCTCAAGGCTCAAGGCTCAAGGCTCAAGGCTCAAGGCTCAAGGCTCAAGGCTCAAGGCTCAAGGCTCAAGGATCAATGCTCAAGGCTCAAGGCTCAAAACTCAAGGCTCAAGGTTCAAGGCTCAAGGCTCAAGGCTCAAGGCTCAACGCTTAAGGGTCAACGCTCAAGGCTCAAGGCTTAAGGTCAAGGTGCAAGGCGCAAGAGGCAAGGCGCAAGGGCAAGAATCAAGGCTCAAAGCTAGAGGCTCAAGGCTCAAGGCTCAAGGCTCAAGGCTCAAGGCTCAAGGCTCGAGGCTCAAGGCTCAAGGCTCAAGTCTCAAGTCGCAAGGCTCAAGGCACAAGCGTCAAGAGTCAAGGCTCAAGGCTCAAGGCTCAAGGCTCCAGGCTCAAGGCTCAACGCTCAAGGCTCAACGCTTAACGCTCAAGGCTCATCGCTCAAGTCTCAAGGAGCAAGGCTCAAGGCGCAAGGGTCAAGAGTCAAGGCTCAAGGCTCAAGGCTTAAGGCTCAAGGCTCAAGGCTCAAGGCTCAAGGCTCAAGGCTCAAGGCTCAAGGCTCAAGGCTCAAGGCTCAAGGCGCAAGGCTCAAGGCGCAAGGCGCAAGGGAAAGAATCAAGGCTCAAGGCTCAAGGCTCAAGGCTCAAGTCTCAAGGCGCAAGGCTCAAGGCTCAAGGCTCAAGGCTCAAGGCTCAAGGCTCAAGGCTCAAGGCTCAAGGCTCAAGGCTCAAGGCTCAAGGCTCAAGGCTCAAGGCTCAAGGGTCAAGGCTCTAGGCTCAAGGGTCAACGCTCAACGGTCAAGGCTCACGGCTTAACGCTCATGGCTCAAGTTTCAAGGCTCAAGGCTCAAGGTTCATGGCTCAAGGTTCAAGGCTCAAGGCTCAAGTCTCAAGGCACAAGACTCAAGGCGCAAGGATCAAGAGTCAAGGCTCAAGGCTCAAGGCTCCAGGCTCCAGGCTCAAGACTCAAGGCTGTAGGCTCAAGGCTCAAGGCTCAAGGCTCAAGGCTCTAGGCTCAAGGCTCAAGGCTCAAGGCTCAAGGCGCAAGGCACAAGGGAAAGAATCAAGGCTCAAGGCTCCAGGCTCCAGGCTCAAGGCTCAAGGCTCAAGACTCAAGGCTCAAGGCTCAAGGGTCAAGGCTCTAGGCTCAAGGGTCAACGCTCAACGGTCAAGGCTCAAGGCTCAAGGCTTAATGCTCATGGCTCAAGTTTCAAGGCTCAAGGCTCAAGGTTCATGGCTCAAGGCTCAAGGCTCAAGGCACAAGGCTCAAGGCGCAAGGCTCCAGGCTCAAGGCTCAAGGCTCTAGGCTCAAGGCTCAAGGCTCAAGGCTCAACGCTCAACGCTTTACGCTCAAGGCTCAACGCTCAAGTCTCAAGGCTCAAGGCTCAAGGCTCAAGGGTCAAGGCTCACGGCTCAAGGCTCAAGGCTCAAGGCTCAAGGCTCAAGGCTCAAGGCTCAAGGCTCAAGGCTCAAGGCTCAAGGCTCAAGGCTCAAGGCTCAAGGCTCAAGGCTCAAGGCTCAAGGCTAAAGGCTCAAGGGTCAAAGCTCAAGGGTCAAGGCTCAAATATCAAGGCTCAAGGCTCAAGGCTCAAGGCTCAAGGCTCAAGGCTCAAGGCTCAAGGCTCAAGGCTCAAGGCTCAGGGCTCAAGGCTCAAGGCTCAAGGCTCAAGGCTCAAGGCTCAAGGCTCAAGGCTCAAGGCTTAAGGCTCAAGGCTCAAGGCTCAAGGCTCTAGGCTCAAGGCTCAAGGCTCAAGGCTCAAGGCTCTAGGCTCAAGGCTCAAGGCTCAAGGCTCAAGGCTCAAGGCTCAAGGCTCAAGGCTCAAGGCTCAAGGCTCTAGGCTCAAGGGTCAACGCTCAACGGTCAACGCTCAAGGCTCATGGCTTAACGCTCATGGCTCAAGTTTCAAGGGTCAAGGCTCAAGGATCAAGGCTCAAGGGTCAATTATCAAGGGTGAAGGCTCAAGGGTCAAAGCTCAAGGGTCAAGGCTCATGGCTCAAGGCTCAAGGCTCAAGGCTCAAGGTCAAGGCTCAAGGCTCAAGGCTCAAGGGTCAACGCTCAAGCGTCAAGGCTCAACGCTCATGGCTCAAATTTCAAGGCTCCAGGCTCAAGGCTCCAGGCTCAAGGCTCAAGGCTCAAGGCTCAAGGCTCAAGGCTCAAGGCTCAAGGCTCAAGGCTCAAGGCTCAAGGCTCAAGGCTCAAGGCTCAAGGCTCAAGGCTCAAGGCTCAAGGCTCAAGGCTCAAGGCTCAAGGATCAATGCTCAAGGCTCAAGGCTCAAAACTCAAGGCTCAAGGTTCAAGGCTCAAGGCTCAAGGCTCAAGGCTCAACGCTTAAGGGTCAACGCTCAAGGCTCAAGGCTTAAGGTCAAGGTGCAAGGCGCAAGAGGCAAGGCGCAAGGGCAAGAATCAAGGCTCAAAGCTAGAGGCTCAAGGCTCAAGGCTCAAGGCTCAAGGCTCAAGGCTCAAGGCTCGAGGCTCAAGGCTCAAGGCTCAAGTCTCAAGTCGCAAGGCTCAAGGCACAAGCGTCAAGAGTCAAGGCTCAAGGCTCAAGGCTCAAGGCTCCAGGCTCAAGGCTCAATGCTCAAGGCTCAACGCTTAACGCTCAAGGCTCATCGCTCAAGTCTCAAGGAGCAAGGCTCAAGGCGCAAGGGTCAAGAGTCAAGGCTCAAGGCTCAAGGCTTAAGGCTCAAGGCTCAAGGCTCAAGGCTCAAGGCTCAAGGCTCAAGGCTCAAGGCTCAAGGCTCAAGGCTCAAGGCGCAAGGCTCAAGGCGCAAGGCGCAAGGGAAAGAATCAAGGCTCAAGGCTCAAGGCTCAAGGCTCAAGTCTCAAGGCGCAAGGCTCAAGGCTCAAGGCTCAAGGCTCAAGGCTCAAGGCTCAAGGCTCAAGGCTCAAGGCTCAAGGCTCAAGGCTCAAGGCTCTAGGGTCAAGGGTCAACGCTCAACGGTCAAGGCTCACGGCTTAACGCTCATGGCTCAAGTTTCAAGGCTCAAGGCTCAAGGTTCATGGCTCAAGGTTCAAGGCTCAAGGCTCAAGTCTCAAGGCACAAGACTCAAGGCGCAAGGATCAAGAGTCAAGGCTCAAGGCTCAAGGCTCCAGGCTCCAGGCTCAAGACTCAAGGCTGTAGGCTCAAGGCTCAAGGCTCAAGGCTCTAGGCTCAAGGCTCAAGGCTCAAGGCTCAAGGCGCAAGGCACAAGGGAAAGAATCAAGGCTCAAGGCTCCAGGCTCCAGGCTCAAGGCTCAAGGCTCAAGACTCAAGGCTCAAGGCTCAAGGGTCAAGGCTCTAGGCTCAAGGGTCAACGCTCAACGGTCAAGGCTCAAGGCTCAAGGCTTAATGCTCATGGCTCAAGTTTCAAGGCTCAAGGCTCAAGGTTCATGGCTCAAGGCTCAAGGCTCAAGGCACAAGGCTCAAGGCGCAAGGCTCCAGGCTCAAGGCTCAAGGCTCTAGGCTCAAGGCTCAAGGCTCAAGGCTCAACGCTCAACGCTTTACGCTCAAGGCTCAACGCTCAAGTCTCAAGGCTCAAGGCTCAAGGCTCAAGGCTCAAGGCTCACGGCTCAAGGCTCAAGGCTCAAGGCTCAAGGCTCAAGGCTCAAGGCTCAAGGCTCAAGGCTCAAGGCTCAAGGCTCAAGGCTCAAGGCTCAAGGCTCAAGGCTAAAGGCTCAAGGGTCAAAGCTCAAGGGTCAAGGCTCAAATATCAAGGCTCAAGGCTCAAGGCTCAAGGCTCAAGGCTCAAGGCTCAAGGCTCAAGGCTCAAGGCTCAGGGCTCAAGGCTCAAGGCTCAAGGCTCAAGGCTCAACGCTCAAGGGTCAACGCTCAAGGCTCAAGGTCAAGGTGAAAGGCGCAAGAGGCAAGGCGCAAGGGCAAGAATCAAGGCTCAAGGCTCAAGGCTAAAGGCTCAAGGCTCAAGGCTCAAGGCTCAAGGCTCAAGGCTCAAGGCTCAAGGCTCAAGGCTCAAGGCTCAAGGCTCAAGGCTCAATGCTCAAGGCTCAAGGCTCAAGGCTCAAGGCTCAAGGCTCAAGGCTCAAGGCTCAAGGCTCAAGGCTCAACGCTCAAGCCTCAAGGCTCAAGTCTCAAGTCGCAAGGCTCAAGGCACAAGGGTCAAGAGTCAAGGCTCAAGGCTCAAGGCTCCAGGCTCAAGGCTTAAGGCTCAAGGCTAAAGGCTCAACGCTTAACGCTCAAGGCTCATCACTCAAGTCTCAAGGAGTAAGGCTCAAGGCGCAAGGGTCAAGAGTCAAGGCTCAAGGCTCAGGGCTCAAGGCTCAAGGCTCAAGGATCAAGGCTCAAGGCTCAAGGCTCAAGGCTCAAGGCTCAAGGCTCAAGGCTCAAGGTTCAAGGCTCAAGGCTCAAGGCGCAAGGCTCAAGGCGCAAGGCGCAAGGGTAAGAATCAAGGCTCAAGGCTCAAGGCTCAAGGCTCAAGGCTCAAGGCTCAAGGCTTAAGGGTCAAGGGTCAAGGGTCAAGGCTCTAGGCTCAAGGGTCAACGCTCAACGGTCAAGGCTCAAGGCTCACGGCTTAACGCTCATGGCTCAAGTTTCAAGGCTCAAGGCTCAAGGTTCATGGCTCAAGGTTCAAGGCTCAAGGCTCAAGTCTCAAGGCACAAGACTCAAGGCGCAAGGATCAAGAGTCAAGGCTCAAGGCTCAAGGCTCCAGGCTCGAGGCTCAAGACTCAAGGCTGTAGGCTCAAGGCTCAAGGCTCTAGGCTCAAGGCTCAAGGCTCAAGGCTCAAGGCTCAAGGCTCAAGGCGCAAGGCACAAGGGAAAGAATCAAGGCTCAAGGCTCCAGGCTCCAGGCTCAAGGCTCAAGGCTCAAGACTCAAGGCACAAGGCTCAAGGGTCAAGGCTCTAGGCTCAAGGGTCAACGCTCAACTGTCAAGGCTCAAGGCTCAAGGCTTAATGCTCATGGCTCAAGTTTCAAGGCTCAAGGCTCAAGGTTCATGGCTCAAGGCTCAAGGCTCAAGTCTCCAGGCACAAGGCTCAAGGCGCAAGGATCAAGAGTCAAGGCTCAAGGCTCCAGGCTCCAGGCTCAAGGCTCAAGGCTCTAGGCTCAAGGCTCAAGGCTCAAGGCTCAAGGCTCAACGCTCAACGCTCAACGCTTTACGCTCAAGGCTCAACGCTCAAGTCTCAAGGAGCAAGGCTCAAGGCTCAAGGCTCAAGGCTCAAGGCTCAAGGCTCAAGGCTCAAGGCTCAAGGCTCAATGCTCAAGGCTCAAGGCTCAAGGCTCAACGCTCAACGCTCAAGGCTCAAGGCTCAAGGCTCAAGGCTCAAGGCTCAAGGCTAAAGGCTCAAGGGTCAACGCTCAAGGGTCAAGGCTCAAATATCAAGGCTCAAGGCTCAAGGCTCAAGGCTCAAGGCTCAAGGCTCAAGGCTCAAGGCTCAACGCTTAAGGGTCAACGATCAAGGCTCAAGGTCAAGGTGAAAGGCGCAAGAGGCAAGGCGCAAGGGCAAGAATCAAGGCTCAAGGCTCAAGGCTCAAGGCTCAAGGCTCAAGGCTCAAGGCTCAATGCTCAAGGCTCAAGGCTCAAGGCTCAAGGCTCAAGGCTCAAGGCTCAAGGCTCAAGGCTCAAGGCTCAACGCTCAAGGCTCAACGCACAAGGGTCAAGAGTCAAGGCTCAAGGCTCAAGGCTTAACGCTCAAGGCTCATCGCTCAAGTCTCAAGTAGCAAGGCTCAAGGCGCAAGGGTCAAGAGTCAAGGCTCAAGGCGCAAGGGTCAAGGCTCAAGGCTCAAGGCTCAAGGCTCAAGGCTCAAGGCTCAAGGCTCAAGGTTCAAAGCTCAAGGCTCAAGGCGCAAGGCTCAAGGCGCAAGGCGCAAGGGAAAGAATCAAGGCTCAAGGCTCAAGGCTCAAGGCTCAAGGCTCAAGGCTCAAGGCTCAAGGCTCAAGGCTCAAGGCTCAAGGGTCAAGGGTCAAGGGTCAAGGCTCTAGGCTCAAGGGTCAACGCTCAACGGTCAAGGCTCAAGGCTCACGGCTTAACGCTCATGGCTCAAGTTTCAAGGCTCAAGGCTCAAGGTTCATGGCTCAAGGTTCAAGGCTCAAGTCTCAAGTCTCAAGGCTCGAGGCTCCAGACTCAAGGCTGTAGGCTCAAGGCTCAAGGCTCTAGGCTCTAGGCTCAAGGCTCAAGGCTCAAGGCTCAAGGCTCAAGGCGCAAGGCACAAGGGAAAGAATCAAGGCTCAAGGCTCCAGGCTCCAGGCTCCAGGATCAAGGCTCAAGGCTCAAGACTCAAGGCTCAAGGCTCAAGGGTCAAGGCTCTAGGCTCAAGGGTCAACGCTCAACTGTTAACGCTCAAGGCTCAAGGCTTAATGCTCATGGCTCAAGTTTCAAGGCTCAAGGCTCAAGGTTCATGGCTCAAGGCTCAAGGCTCAAGTCTCAAGGCACAAGGCTCAAGGCGCAAGGATCAAGAGTCAAGGCTCAAGGCTGCAGGCTCCAGGCTCAAGGCTCAAGGCTCAAGGCTCAAGGCTCAACGCTCAACGCTTTACGCTCAAGGCTCAACGCTCAAGTCTCAAGGAGCAAGGCTCAAGGCTCAAGGCTTAAGGCTCAAGGCTCAAGGCTCAACGCTCAAGGCTCAATGCTCAAGGCTCAAGGCTCAAGGCTCAACGCTCAAGGCTCAAGGCTCAAGGCTCAAGGCTCAAGGCTAAAGTCTCAAGGGTCAACGCTCAAGGGTCAAGGCTCAAATATTAAGGCTCAAGGCACAAGGCTCAAGGCTCAAGGCTCAGGGCTCAAGGCTCAAGGCTCAAGGCTCAACGCTTAAGGGTCAACGCTCAAGGCTCAAGGTCAAGGTGAAAGGCCCAAGAGGCAAGGCGCAAGGGCAAGAATCAAGGCTCAAGGCTCAAGGCTAAAGGCTCAAGGCTCAAGGCTCAAGGCTCAAGGCTCAAGGCTCAAGGCTCAAGGCTCAACCCTCAAGGCTCAAGGCTCAAGTCTCAAGTCGCAAGGCTCAAGGCGCAAGGGTCAAGAGTCAAGGCTCAAGGCTCAAGGCTCCAGGCTCCAGGCTCAAGGCTCAACGCTCAATGCTCAAGGCTCAACGCTCAACGCTCAAGGCTCATCGCTCAAGTCTCAAGGAGCAAGGCTCAAGGTGCAAGGGTCAAGAGTCAAGGCTCAAGGCTCAAGGCTCAAGGCTCAAGGCGCAAGGCACAAGGAAAAGAATCAAGGCTCAAGGCTCAAGGCTCCAGGCTCAAGGCTCAAGGCTCAAGGCTCAAGGCTCGAGGCTCAAGGCTGAAGGTTCAAGGGTCAAGGCTCAAGGCTCAATGCTCAAGGCTCAAGGGTCAACGCTCAACGGTCAAGGCTCAAGGCTCAAGGCTTAACGCTCATGGATCAAGGCTCAAAGCTCAAGGCTCAAGGCTCAAGGTTCATGGCTCAAGGCTCAAGGCTCAAGGCTCAAGTCTCAAGGCACGAGGCTTAAGGCGCAAGGATCAAGAGTCAAGGCTCAAGACTCAAGGCTCAAGGCTCAAGGCTCAAGGTTCAAGGCTCAACGCTCAACGCTCAACGCTTTACGCTCAAGGCTCAACGCTCAAATCTCAAGGAGCAAGTGTCAACAGTCAAGGCTCAAGGCTCAAGGCTCAAGGCTCAAGGCTCCAGGCTCAAGACTCAAGGCTCAAGGCTCAAGGCTCAAGGCTCAAGGCTCAAGGCTCAACGCTCAAGTGTCAAGGCTCATCGCTCAAGTCTCAAGGAGCAAGGAGCAAGGCTCAAGGCGCAAGGGTCAAGGGTCAAGGCTCAAGGCTCAAGGCTCAAGGCGCAAGGCTCAAGGCGCAAGGCACAAGGGAAAGAATCAAGGCTCAAGGCTCAAGGCTCCAGGCTCAAGGCTCAAGGCTCAAGGTTCAAGGCTCAAGGCTCAAGGCTCAAGGCTCAAGGCTCAAGGCTCAAGGCTCAAGGCTCAAGGCTCTAGGGTCAAGGCTTAAGGGTCAAGGGTCAAGGCTCAACGGTCAAGGCTCAAGGCTCAAGGCTTAACGCTCATGGCTCAAGTTTCAAGGCTCAAGGCTCAAGGCTCAAGGTTCATGGCTCAAGGCTCAAGGCTCAAGGCTCAAGGCTCAAGTCTCAAGGCACAAGGCTCAAGGCTCAAGGCTCTAGGCTCAAGGCTAAACGCTCAAGGCTCAAGGCTCAAGGCTCAAGGCTCAAGGCTCAAGGCTCAAGGCTCAAGGCTCAAGGCTCAAGGCTCAAGGCTCGAGTCTCAATGCTCGAGGCTCAAGGCTGAAGGCTCCAGGCTCCAGGCTCAAGGCTCAAGGCTCAAGGCTCAAGGGTCAAGGCACAAGGCACAAGGCTCAAGGCTCAAGGCTCATGGCTCAAGGCTCAAGGCTCAAGGCTCAACGCTCAATGCTCATGGGTAAAGGCTCAAGGATCAAGACTCAAGGGTCAATGCTCAAGGTTCAAGGCTCAAGACTCAAGGCTCGAGGCTCAAGGCTCGAGGCTAAAGGCTCATTACTCAAGGTTCATTGCTCAAGGCTCAAGGCTCAAGGCTCAAGGATCAACGCTCAACGCTCAACGCTCAACGCTCAAGGCTCAAGGCTCAAAGCTCAACGCTCAAGGCTCAAGGCTCAAGGCTCCAGGCTCCAGGCTCAAGGCTCAAGGCTCAAGGCTCAAGGCTCTAGGCTCAAGGGTCAACGCTCAACGGTGAAGGCTCAAGGCTCAAGGATTAATGCTCATGGCTCAAGTTTCAAGGCTCCAGGCTCCAGGCTCAAGGCTCAAGGCTCTAGGCTCAAGGCTCAAGGCTCAAGGCTCAACGCTCAACGCTTTACGCTCAAGGCTCAACGCTCAAGTCTCAAGGAGCAAGGATCAAGGCTCAAGGCTCAAGGCTCAAGGCTTAAGGGTCAACGCTCAAGGGTCAAGGCTCAACGCTCATGGCTCAAATATCAAGGCTCAAGGCTCAAGGCTCAAGGCTCAAGGCTCAAGGCTCAAGGCTCAAGGCTCAAGGCTCAAGGCTCAACGCTTAAGGGTCAACGCTCAAGGCTCAAGGTCAAGGTGCAAGGCGCAAGAGGCACGGCGCAAGGGCAAGAATCAAGGCTCAAGGCTCAAGGCTCAAGGCTCAAGGCTCAAGGCTCAAGGCTCAAGGCTCAAGGCTCAAGGCTCAAGGCTCAAGGCTCAAGGCTCAAGGCTCAACGCTCAAGGCTCAAGGCTCAAGTCTCAAGTCGCAAGGCTCAAGGCGCAAGGCTCAAGGCGCAAGGGGCAAGAGTCAAGGCTCAAGGCTCAAGGCTCCAGGCTCTAGGGTCAAGGCTCAAGGCTCAACGCTCAAGGCTAACCGCTCAACGCTCAAGGCTCATCGCTCAAGTCTCAAGGAGCAAGGCTCAAGGCGCAAGGGTCAAGAGTCAAGGCTCAAGGCTCAAGGCTCAAGGCTCAAGGCTCAAGGCTCAAGGCTCAAGGCGCAAGGCATAAGGCATAAGGGAAAGAATCAAGGCTCAAGGCTCCAGGCTCCAGGCTCAAGGCTCAAGGCTCAAGGCTCAAGTCTCAAGGCTCAAGGCTCAAGGCTCAAGGCTCAAGGGTCAACGCTCAACGGTCAAGGCGCAAGGCTCAAGGCTTAACGCTCATGGCTCAAGTTTCAAGGCTCAAGGCTCAAGGCTCAAGGGTCATGGCTCAAGGCTCAAGGCTCAAGTCTCAAGGCACAAGGCTCAAGGCGCAAGGATCAAGAGTCAAGGCTCAAGGCTCAAGGCTCCAGGCTCCAAGCTCAACGCTCAAGTCTCTAGGCTCAAGGCTCAAGGCTCAAGGCTCAAGGCTCAAGGCTCAAGGCTCAAGGCTCAAGGCTCAAGGCTCAAGGCTCAAGGCTCAAGGCTCAAGGATCAAGGCTCAAGGCTCAAGGCTCAAGGCTCAAGGCTCAAGGCTCAAGGCTCAAGGCTCAAGGCTCAAGGGTCAAGGCTCAAGGCTCAAGGCTCAAGGCTCAAGGCTCAAGGCTCAAGGCTCGAGGCTCAAGGCTCGAGTCTCAAGGCTCGAGGCTCAAGGATGAAGGCTTAAGGCTCAAGGCTCAAGGCTCAAGGGTCAAGGGTCAAGGCACAAGGCACAAGGCGCAAGGATCAAGGCTCATGGCTCAAGGCTCAAGGCTCAAGGCTCAAGGCTCACGGCTCAAGGCTCAAGGATCAAGACTCAAGGGTCAATGCTCAAGGTTCAAGGCTCAAGACTCGAGGCTCGAGTCTCAAGGCTCAAGGCTCAACGCTCAACGCTCAACGCTCAAGGCTCAAGGCTCAAGGCTCAAGGCTCAAGGCTCAAGGCTCAAGGCTCAAGGCTCAATGCTCAATGCTCAAGGTTCAAGGCTCTAGGCTCAAGGCTCAAGGGTCAATGCTCAAGGGTCAAGGTTCAAGGGTCAAGGCTCAAGGGTCAATGATCAAGGGTCAAGGCTCAAGGGTCATGGTGTTGGATTTATGTGCACAGTCAAGTACATGTGTTATCGTGTCCGATGTTATAAGACACTAAAGGGTTACACCACTACACACCCAATAATGGACAACCGAATAAAGTAAGTTGTGTGGAATAATTAACTAGTTAAGTTAATTATAAAGAAGATAATAAATAATAATAAGTTAATTATTATTTATGAGGAAGGTTAAATATTAAGTTAAATATTTAACGGACAGTTAATTATTAGTTAATTAATTAACTAGTAAAAGTCCATGGGTTTAAGGGACTAAGGTTAAGGCTTAAGTGTTACACAATTGCATCACTCAAACCCTAATATCCCCCTCTCCTCTCCTTGGCCGTCGACCGAAACAAAACCCAAGGGGTTTCGGTTTGTGTTCGTCGATCGTAACACACACACACACATACGCGAGTTCGTGTATTGCTTTGTTGGTACAACGCGGTCTTGCAGCGTGTTCAGGTGGTGCAGTAGAGGTGGATCATTCTTTAGCAATTCAAGAGGTATTGTTCATATACTAACCATCTCTTTGTTCTTGTGATCCCATTATTTAGTAGAGATCAAGCATGTAAGATTCAAGTTCCGCCATGTGAATTCTACAAGATTTTCCTACAGTGGTATCAGAGCGTTCTACTAGTCTCAATGGGATTAAGTTTGGTTTCTTTTCGTTTAGAAAGAACCCTAGAAAATTTGAAATCCAAGTATGTGTTCTTCAATTTTTGAATGAGCATTGGATTGAATAGGTCTCTAGATAAAAAGAAATTAGGTTTCTTTTTCCCCTCCTATGTTTTTTCGATTTTTTTCGCACACAGACGTATATATATATATATATATATATATATATATATATATATATATATATATATAAGTTTTTTTATCTAAGAAAGAAACCTAGTAAATTTGATCCAAGAAAATTATTCAAAGTTCTTGAATAATTAGATTGAATAGGTTTTAAGATAAAAAGAATTAGGTTTCTTTTTGTCTAGTAAAAACCCTAGAAAAATTAGTCCAAGTAAATGATTAACCAAGATTTGGTAGATCATTGGACAAATTAGGCTTTAGACAAAATAAGGAAAGTTGTGTTATTCTTAGTATTAGAATAACACAATATATACTATATTTACTTATTTGTTATTATTATTATTACCGTAAATAAAATAAAAAAAGGGGACAAGGAGTGCAGCCGAACCGAGCAAGACCGAGCCATGGTCAAACTCGGGTTCGGACAAACGGATCGGTGGGACAAGCCAGACCGAGCCACGGTTCGGTCTTCGTCTAAGCGATCCAGTTTTTCCCCCGTTATGTATTTGATCAATTTTCGTTTGCCTAAGGCTCAGTTTCGGGCACATGTGGGATCAAATCGGGCATCAAAAGTTTATTCCTTTGACGAGTTTTTATTATTTTCAACTATAATAATAAAGTTAATAACATTTAAATTAAAACTGATTTTAATAGTCTATTAAAATCAAGATAATTATGAAATGAAGGAGGAAATAAGAAATCAGTTTATAGGTAATTTAATTATTATCAGTTTAATTTATTTATTTAGTATGACATAACCCAAAAGATGTGACATTGTGTTTATTTTTAAAGTTCCGAATTTTTTAAGTATTTTTCGGAAATTAATAAATTCTTTTTTTAATTATACGAAACACAAAACTAAATCTTTGGGATTATGACATAGCAATTTTAAATAATTGCATTTATTTTATTTCTTTAATTTTTTTTTTTTGAAATGAAAAGGTAGTATTTATAAACAGTTAGTTTATAAAACCAAGGTTTTAATAAAAGATGGATTTTATAAAAGATCATTTATAAAACCAAATTTTAAATTGTAGGCGATATAAACAGTTAGTTTATAAACCCAAATTTTAAAAGGTAAAATTAAATGTGGAATTTATAAACAGTTACTTTATAAAACCAAATAATTTTTGAATTAAAAACTGGATAAAGTTTTCGAACAAAGGAAAATTATTTTTAGAAAATCTTAGATCATAGTGCAACCCACCTAATGGAACACCTCACTTGTTCAACGATATTCACATTGTAAGGAGAAAGAACCTTAGATGTGGATTCGAATCATTGCGAGTGTTAGGGTGCGCAGGGTCTTGTGATAATCGGGAGTCCCGGCGCAAGGCATCGCACTGTCTTTGATGGTACGATCTATTTTGGTGATAATCGGGAGTCCCGGCCCAAAATGCACTAGAGGGATTCAAACATGTACAAGTTTGTTGTTCAACTTGATATCCCGAACATCTAGGAATCGTTTCTAGTCTAAGAGGCAATCAGTATGGCTATACCTACCAGAAATAGCGTGGCTCTAATGGGAAGTGCCCAAACCTTGCATTAGAGGACGTGAAATATGGATCCTAGTCTAATTATTATTCTTAAAAGGTAATAATATTAGAAGTTACTTATTTATATAATCAGACTAACCGTTTGTTGTTTTTCTTATAGACGTCTGTATTGTCAGAAATTCCGTTTTACTCACCGATAGAATCGCGAAGGCTCATTAGTGGAAAATGGAAGCTTACTGGTCCAAACTACGAGATTTGGAATGTGCATTTTAGGAACTTCCTAAAGGCACATAATTTACTGTACATCGTTGACGTGGTGCCCAAGGGACAACCAGGACAAGATGCCCAGGATGATGAGCTTGATGCTTATTATCAGTATCTGGCTGATGAATCACAAGTTATGTTGATTCTAGTTCTTACATCATTATCAGAGATCACTGATAATCTTCGTAAGAAACCATGTTATGAGTTTGTTCAGTATCTTGAGGAGGCGTTTAAGGAAAGTACAGAGGACAATAAGCAAATCATTTTGCAAGAAATCTTGTCAAAGAAAATGCAAGAAGATAAACCACTGAGTGACCATCTTATTGACATAAGAAGGTTACTAGATTGTCTCACCCAAGTTACTGGCACATCAAACTAACATGAAAAAGTTCTGTTCTTGTTTGGATCCCTCACTCAATACTATCAGGATAAGGTAGTACGTTTGGTTGGGAGTTTTGATTTGAGCGTTGCAGGACTACACGAGAATCTCTTGTGTATACGCGATGTTCAAAGGCTAGAGGAAGACCCACTGCCTGAGGTTCATATGGATGAGTTCGATGATTGGTTAAGAAACTCTGCTGATTTGTGTTGCCCAACTTGTGGCAGCAAGGATATTTGCGAGCACACGTCTAATGTGGGACTGTTGGACACTGAATTTTCAGTGATTCAGATATCTTTATGATTGATTGTCTCGTTACTTCTAGTGAATCCTGGGTATTGGATACCGGATGTGGTCATCACATTTGCAATCATTTGCAGGGATTTAAGAAGAACAGGAGGCTGGGAAAAGGGAGATGTTGAACTACGAGTAGGCGAAGGTTCCAAGGTTGGAGCTGAAGCCGTAGGAACATACCTTCTCAAGTTGCCTTTAGGAAGAGTCTTGGAACTTAAAGATTGTTATTATGTTCCTAGACTTATTAAAAATGTTATTTGGTTTGATTTACTTATAGACAGTGGTTTTTATTATGAGTTTTATGGAAAAACAATTTCGTGTTTAAAAGATGACATATTATATTTTAAAGCTAACTGTCATAATGGTCTATACACGTTAAATCTAAATAACATAGAATGAGACGTTTATCATATAAGTAAAAGATCCAAGAGTAACTTGAATCAAACTATCTTTGGCATTGTCATTTAGGTCATATAAACGAGACTCGCATAAAGAAGCTCCACGATGATGGAATTCTAAAGCCATTTGATTTGGAATCATATGCCATATGCGAATCATGTTTATCTTGAAAAATGACGAAAGACCCTTTCAATCATTACAATGAAAGGGCAGGCGAGTTGTTAGGGATTATACACAGTGACATTTGTGGACCCTTCACTCCAGAAGCAGAGGTGGATACCGCTACTTCATTACCTTTACTGACGACTTCAGTAGGTATGGTTATGTCTTTCTTATGAGACTAAAGTCTAAAAGCTTTGACAAGTTCAAAGAATATCAGAGGGAAGTAGAAAACCAACTGGGCAAGAAAATAAAGTCACTTCGGTCGGACCGGGGAGTCGAATATTTGAGCCAAGAGTTCGACGATCATTTGAAAGAATGTGGGATTGTTTCGCAACTCACACCTCCGTATACACCTCAGATGAGTGGTGTATCAGAAAGGAGAAGTCGCATCTTGTTAGACATGGTACGTTCAATGATGTGTCGTGCTACCCTACCACTATCATTTTGGGGACATGCACTCGAGACTGCAGCATTCACACTGAATAGGATTCCGACCAAGTCGGTAGAAAAGACTCCGTTCGAGCACTGGACGGGCAAAAAGCCAAAATTGTCTTTTCTCAAGATTTGAGGTTGTGAGGCGTACGTTAGACGTAACTTCACAGACAAACTAAACCCCAAGTCAGATAAGTGTATCTTCGTTGGATATCCAAGGGAAACCTTAGGATATTATTTCTATCATCAAGATGACAACAAAGTTTTTGTTGCTCGGAAAGGTGTCTTCTTGGAGGAGAAGTTTCTCGGGACAGAAACTCCAAGAAAAGAAATAATACTTCAAGAAATTGAAGAGAACGAAGATCCACCTACGACTTCTGTCGAACCAGTAGTTCAACAAAGAATTGTTGATCCCCAACCAGACCCACCAGTTGAGGAAGAAGAAACACGCAATCCTCGTAGGTCCAGTAGACCACGCCAAGAACCAGTTAGGTATCTTGGATTCATGATCGATGAAGATGATGGAAGTCTACTAGAACCATTGACCTACAGCGAGGCCGCTGACGGCGTAGAGTCTGAAAGATGGCTCGAGGCTATGGAAGCAGAGATGCAATCCATGTATAACAACCAAGTTTGGGTGTTATCAGACTTGCCACCACAGTCACGAGCTGTTGGATGCAGGTGGGTTTTCAAGAAGAAATCTGACATGGTTGGGAAAGTGCATACTTACAACGCACGACTAGTCGCGAAAGGTTTCACGCAAACACATGGTGTGGATTATTCTGAAACCTACTCGCCAGTCGCAATGCTTAAGTCGATTAGAATTCTTAAGGCTATATCAGCATACTACGACTATGAGATATGGCAGATGGATGTTAAAACCGCCTTCCTTTGAAAGAGGACGTACTCATGATACAACCGAATGGTTTTACTGATCCAAAGAATCGTAATAAAGTATGCAAGTTACTGAAATCCATCTATGGATTAAAGCAAGCATCTAGGAGGTGGAACTTACACTTTGACAAAAGAATCAAGGAATATGGTTTTGTCAAAAGTGAGTTCGAGGCGTGTGTCTACACAAAATTCAGTGGGAGCATAGTAATCCTCCTAGTCTTGTATGTTGACGACATACTGCTTATAGGAAACAATATACCAACATTACAAGGAGTAAAATCCTGGTTAGGTAAATATTTCCAGATGAAGGACTTGGGAGAAGCCGCGTTTATACTGGGTATAAAGATCTACAGAGATAGATCTAGGCGGCTTATTGGACTTAGTCAAAGTACATACATTGAAAAAGTACTGAAGAGATTCAGTATGAATGATTCCAAGAGAGGATTCATTCCAATGACACATGGCATTACACTGAGTAAAACTCAGAGTCCTACATCTAGCAAGGAAATAGCTAGGATGAGTTTGGTTCCATATGCTTCGGCAATTGGATCAATAATGTATGCCATGTTATGTACTAGGCCCGATATTGCTTACTCCATAAGTCTTATGAGCAGATATCAAAAGAATCCTGGTGAGGCCCATTGGGTGGGTGACAAGAACATTCTCAAGTATTTGAGAAGGACAAAAGATATGTTCTTGGTCTTTGGAGGTTCCATGGAAGAATTGCGTGTAATTGGATACACAGATGCAAGCTTCCAAACCGACAGAGATGATTACAAGTCACAATCAGGGTTGGTGTTTAAACTGAACGGAGGAGCTGTATCTTGGAAGAGTCAGAAACAAGATACGATAGCAGATTCGAGTACAGAGGCTGAGTACATTGCGGCAAACGATGCTGGAAAGGAAGCCATGTGGCTTAAGAATTTAATCGAGGATCTTAGAGTTATTGCCAGTATCTCTAGACCCATCGAAATATTCTGTGATAACAGTGGTGCAATAGCGCAAGCTGTTGAACCAAGAGAGCATCAAAAGACCAGGCATGTACGCAGGAAATGTCATCTGATACGTGAGTATGTCAGAGAAGGTGATATTATAATTAAGAAAATACCAATGGATGACAACGTCACTGACCCGTTGACAAAACCACTAGCTGGACCAAAGCATGAGAAGCATTCAAATGCTATAGGCATGCAGTACCGTGAAATTGGTAGCTAGTGACTTTGATTATAAACCATAGATATGTTTGAAATCGATCCATTATGTAATAACATTTCGTGGGATTGAAATAGAAAGTTTTACGTAATATTTTCATATTATCTATTCTTAACATGTTTTAAACCTATCCCAGATACGCAAAGTTTCTTGAGTATCTAAATGTCTGTGGTTGCTTGAATTTAGTGGGAGCTAGATTCAGGAGTTAATACCAATATGAATATTTATCTATTCATAGCTATTGAATAGAGATACAAGTGTTGTTAAAATAAATATTCGTAGATGTTTACAGAGTCGTGACCAAAAGATCGAGATTACTTCATGGAGCCCAAGCATAAGTATTCGAGTAGATGTCCTCTGACCTGAGATGTTTGGTTTGAGACGCGATAACTTCTGATCTTTAGCGCTTATCTAACGTCACGCCGTAAAAGGGTGATCATAAGGAACTTGACTAAGACAGCGGAAGTCGTGTTCGAGAATGCAAACAGTCAAGAAGGAATTTGCACCTTCTTTAATTAGAAGAGATATTTCGTGGCCGCTCGACGATTAAGACTACTCATTTGCGTGGTTGCGCTCGGAGAATGATTGGATCATTCGGTAATCCGTTACTGTAGAAAGTCGAAATCAGTGTCGAGAAAATATGAGTATATAGAACAAGATCCCTGCTCCATGTCTATTACTCTTATTAAGAAATATCATGATGCAAAAGGAAAATCTGAAAATGTAAATTCATCGGTATGAATGTTATCTCTGGATGTAAGAGATCTTATAAGCTGGTTATCCTAAATGTCTGGCTGGGGACCACTTTAGGCCAATGATGATCAGTAAGTGATGCTTAACTTGCACAAGTGGGAGTCAGTTGGATTTATGTGCACAGTCAAGTACACGTGTCATCGTGTGCAATGTTATAAGACACTAAAGGGTCACACCACTACACACTCAATAATGGACAACCGAATAAAGTAAGTTGTGTGGAATAATTAACTACTTAAGTTAATTATAAAGAAGAGAATAAATAGTAATAAGTTAATTATTATTTATGAGGAAGGTTAAATATTAAGTTAAATATTTAACGGACAGTTAATTAATAGTTAATTAATTAACTAGTAAAAGTCCAAGGGTTTAAAGTGACAATAGGAAATTTAATTATGAGATTAATCATAATTAAACTCCAAGGACTTAATGGTAACTTAATCCCTTATAAATGAGGGACTAAGGTTAAGGCTTAAGGGTTACACAATTGCATCACTCAAACCCTAATCTCCCCCTCTCCTCTCCTTGGCCGTCGACCGAAACAAAACCCCAAGGGGTTTCGGTTTGTGTTCGTCGATCGTAACACACACACACACACATACACGAGTTCGTGTATTGCTTTGTTGGTACAACGCGGTCTTGCAGCGTGTTCAGGTGGTGCAGTAGAGGTGGATCATTCTTTAGCAATTCAAGAGGTATTGTTCATATACTAACCATCTCGTTGTTCTTGTGATCCCATTGTTTAGTAGAGATCAAGCATGTAAGATTAAAGTTCCGCCATGTGAATTCTACAAGGTTTCCCTACACAAGGGTCAAGGGTCAAGTCTCAAGGCTCAAGGCTCAAGACTCAAGACTCAAGGCTCAAGGCTCAAGGCTCAAGGCTCAAGGCTCAAGGCTCAAGGCTCAAGGCTCAAGGCTCAAGGCTCAAGGCTCAAGGCTCAAGGCTCAACGCTCAAGGCTCGATGCTCAAGGCTCAAGGCTCAAGGATTAAGGCTCGAGGCTCCAGGATCGAGGGTCAAGGCTCAACGGTCAAGGCTCAAGGGTCAATGCTCAAGGGTCAATGCTCAAGGGTCAAGGCTCAAGGGTCAATCCTCAAGGGTTTCATAAACAGTAATTTGTACAACCACAACAATTTAACATATCACCCTTTTTCAAATAACACCCTTTGCAACTAACAAATAACTAGAGGAACGACAGTTCTGCCGAACTACAACTGTTGTCGGCCCAACAACAGTATACCGATAGCCCTATGCTACTTGGTACAATACCAGTGCTCCACGACCTACCCGTGTCCAAGGAGTCCTGGTATTGTTTCCAACATCAAACGATGCTCAGCCTCTAACTGCACGGGCTAACCTCTTTCCGTGTATCATGCGCATACAGCAGTTAATTAACACACAGCAGGTAATTAACTAACACCCAAGTAGTATTCGAATCGAAAAAACGAATTCTACAACCAAATAGCCAAGTTCGCGCCGCGAAGAGTCTACAGATACTGAAATCCTGCATTTTCTGCACAAACCAAAGTGGAAGCCGAAACCATTGCAAGTAGTACACCCTAATGGTTATAAATCCACTCACCTTAGCCAAAGCTCCTTGACTCAGTAGTCTAATGTCACTGATTTTCTTTGTCCTTTCCTGCACATACAATTAACACCTGAATTAATGACCGTATGACCCGAAAATGTGTAAAACTGTACAATATACTATAAGGACATAACAACAGTTGTACAAATTCAAAACTTGCACTTAGAAACCTGCACATTGACCCTTTGACTCACCAAAGTCAAACCCGTCCAATATATGCACATTTAATCAATTTTAAACTAAAATACCCAAACGAGTCAAAAACCGATTAATACTACCTTGCAATACTTCCCAAATCATACAACTTCGTGATTATAAGTTAACTAACCCTTACTTACATTTATAAAAAAAATCAGAATTTACCACTTTGAGTTACCAAAGTCAAAGTTCGACAATTAATGCCATTTTTGACCAGAAATGTGCATTTTACTACCTTAATGTCATAATACCAATACACTAAGTTATTTAAACTTTTATTTGTATTCCTACACTTGGTAATTACCATCTTTGACTTGTATAAGTCAAAGTTATACCCAACATGCTTACAATCCCGTTTTTAAAGTAATATGACCAAACGGGTCAAAAGCCCATTTAACCATTTAATACCCTATCATTCCATTTAATAGTCATACTATTTTCAAATCACATTTAACATTCAATTATCAAAACTAAGAAATCAAAATTTTCACCATTTTGACCTATTTAGACCAAACGGGTCAAAAGGTCCATTTTAGTACCCTACACTTTCAACTATCATTTATATTAAATACCAAATCACAATTAACATCTAATTAATGTTAAAATCTCAGATTTGACCTCTTCCTAAGTCAACCTAAGTCAAATTCCAGATTTTGACTAAAGTCAAAATCCCACAAAAATAACATTTTTTTTAAAAAACTGGACAGCCTGTTCTATTTCATTCTTCCGACTGACTTAAACTTCAAATCTGGTTCTAAAACAAATTTTTTTAGAAAGTAGACTCGAATACCTTTCCAACGGTACCAACCACACTAAATTCAGAGTTACGGTTATTTTTCTATGATTTTTACAAAACAGCAATGTTTCTAATTTTGGTGCTGCCAAAATTCCGAATTTTGTTAAAACTATACCAACTCAATTCAATACAACTCCCAACCCCCGTATGCCTTAACCCCAAGTTATAAAATACTTGTAGGGTAATTAGAAGCTTAATTATATGTCCAATAATAACAATTTAAACACATATACCAACTATTTCACTTTTAATACCTTGTAGTTGCAAACCAACACCTTAACTCATTACCAAAACTAATTTAGTCAATTATTATTCTATTTACAAGTCAATTTCATGTTTGACTCCAACCGATGTCAACCTTACTGATTTTGATCTTAACCAAAACCCCACCAATTATCATATTATTCAAACACCCCTCTTCAACTTGCAATTTCTATAATTCTATATCAAAATTCAAGTTCTTAACACTTCTTAACATGTAATTAAGAAATTGAATACAATTATCACAATTCCATAATTTAAAGATTTATATCATCTTCTTCATAAATCACCTCTAATGGTGATTTATGAGTAATACACCAAATTAGGGTTTCCATTAGAAATTACACATATATTCAACTTCTCTAACATCATAAATCCTAAAAATCCATCAATTTCAGTTTTAAATCAAAAACCCTCAAGAACTCAAAACCCTAGTTCTTCAATAAATCAAAAACACGAAACCCTAACATTAGAAGATGATTACTTACCACTTGTGGGCTTCAATTTCGGAATTACAGTTGAAAACTCAAAGATTCATGGCTCTAATTTGAAGATTTAAGCAAGAACAAGGTTTGTGTGTGTTTCGGTGTGTGTACGTATGAGAGGCAGAGAACGAGATTGAGATAGAAGACCAAAATTTGATTTCCCATATCATCACACGTATTTCCACACGTGTCCAACACCAAATGGCCCAATTCTTTTTAAAAACGGTATTATATTGTAACTACAATGCTTAATTTGGAACTCTAACGAACACTATTTTAATTCTGAAAATACCATTGGAATCCTGGTTCAAAAGAGAATCCAGACGTATAAAAATCATTCAAATATATATCTATCTCAGTATTTCTAATTTTTAACCCCTTGGTTAAAAATACAAATAATTCAAATAAAATCCAATTAAATTCTATAAAATAGAAAATAATAATACTCTTATCAAAAGTAACATAACGCTAGACCGGGTTTCAGGATGATACAAATCTACCCTTCTTAAAAAGATTCCGTCCCCGGAATCTCATCACACTCAAACTAATAACGTAACAATTTTTATCTCGATCTTACTTGTCACCTTAGACAAGTACCCCCCCCCCCCCCCCCCCGTAATATTGTGTACCCATTCGAGAACTTTAGCTGTTTCTGAAGGGTTTCATAATACTGATCAACCCATTGGGCCGACCTCCTAGTTTACTTGGTTCGACCATACTGACAAGAACATGACTCTTGTCGGTTAAACCAACTAGCTGATTTAATCCCTAAAAGCGGAAATGAGATTAAACCTAATCCTTAAACCCTATAGGATTATAGGAACTTGGAAATCAAACTTAATTAACAAGAAAGAAACCTTGTACGAAAAACTCGAACACACACATAGCCTTGTGGTATTCGACGAACACCAAGAACCCTAGGGTTCTTAGGTTCGTCTGATCGGACAAGAGGCAGGGTGAAAAGGGTTTTCCAAATCATACCTTAATCTGCTTAAGTTACTCCACTGATGATGAACACGACGAGAGATCCTCTGGTTGATCACTTGTAATGATCCTTATTCTTCAAGAACTTGAAGAACACGAAGAACGAACGAAGAACACAAGGCTTGTGTTCTTGGTGTTGAGTTTCGGCCGAAACTTCAAAGGAGGGAGGAAGTATTTTTCGTGTGGGACAAGGGAAATCATTAAGGAATAACCCTAGAGATAAGCCTTCAATTTATAATAGAATATCTTACATATTAGGTCCTTCTAGTTTAATTAAGACTAACTTCTTAATTAAACTTCTCCTTTTACACTTCCAACCCTCATAGTTTATCTAGTTATTATTATTGCACTTAATTATTAAATGTCTAGTATTATACACTTATATATTTCGTGTATATTAAATATACGAAATATATACTTTGTATTATATACTTTTAATAATTAATTATATAATAACCTTTATATAATTTAGATAATAATTTTATCCAATTACCGTATGACTTAATTGCTTTAGATCATATTATGGATAATCTATAATTAACACATTGTAAATTTACTCAACTAGTAAATATACAAATACTTGTATTTAAACTAATCTAGTAATAAGTTGAGCTTAACTTAATACTTAACTTGATTCATAAATGACTATTATGAATCATTCCTCTTCCAAGTATCGTTACATATCTTACTCGTATTACATGCACTCACCGGTGTGACCCTTAAGTGTTTCGTAGGCATGGATGTATCACCATAGGTTGACTAACTGTGCACATAATTCCAACAGACTCCCACTTGTGCAAGTTCGTAACCTTAGCTTGATGACACGAACTACAGTGGCCCTCTAGATAGGCATGTAGGTAACCAACCCCATAGAAATAGCTTTGTAACCCATGTATAGTTTTTGAGAAACTCTTTTAATAGCGTCGCCTAGTAAAGAACACTCCGTCTTTACTTCTTGGGTAACGTGTTAGGTTCATCCCTTGCAGCACGATATTTGTGATAACGAATACGAGCATGGTAGAACTTATCAACTCCTGTATTCGAAATCATTTCTTGACTTCTTGATTTAAACTGTTGTGATAAACGACAAAGAACAAATCAGTTCACTTTGGGCATGGCCATGCACTTATCAGTTTTCATCATGTCAAGGGACCCTTTAATATCTCTCCTAAAAAGGAGGTGCAATTACCATATTGTATATTTCGATTCGTAATACAACTTCCTCTGTACCCAGTAAGATCTCGTATGACAACCATATTTCAGGCTTGTCTAAGGACGAACCAAAGTACATTAGTCATTGTATCCCAAACCAAATACCTAAGGCTTAAGGACAATCATAGGGAATAATAATTTTGAACTTTTCAACCACGAAGTATTATCACGGTGGTCAATCCAATATTCGTCGAGCTCCAACAGAATATCACCGATATTTGGTTTACACAAAAACTTGTGTAGCTATCTTCGGAGAACTTCGAATCTACCACCAAATACCGCAATGACGTTAACGTCCCATTAAGGTTCCCACCAAGACGAGTAGTCAGGGATTTATATCTTTTGAATAAAGAGACTTTTATTCATAGATATTCTTAAAACATATAAATTCTGAATAACAATGATACTAATTCATGTATTATTCCTAACTGGACATAGATACCGAACTATTACTGGATCATTACTTATTCTTTGCGTTTGAGCTGATTGCTTTAATGACTTCTAATTGTAACTTTTATCACTAGTTACAACTTAGTCATTTCTATTAAACTAAACATAAGATGAGTATAAAAAATACTGTTACTTTTGTTCTTGCTAGATTTTGTTCATGCAATATTAAAACATATTCTAGTCTTGCCCTTTTATATGTGATTCGGTAAACATAGGAGGATTGGAATTTTAACTCCTTAGTTTCTTGAATATATAAAACTTGCCTTGTAGCTAAAACTCTCATAGCCACTTGATTTGTAGATACTTTTACTAGTTAAAGAAATATTCTTTAAATGATTAATTTGTCCACTGGATCGTGAACATCCTATTAGATTTGCAATAATTAATCACAAGACTTGTGATCACGCTATTAGGTTTGCAATAGTCTAATTAACGATCATTTATTATTTCTCTTAACTCTTTGGCTAACGACTTGGTAATACCTTGTTGTTAATATCTTACTAACTTACTAAATTCATTAATTCCTTTAATGAATTATGTTAGACATAGCCCCCACTAAATTTTATGGAATTTAAGCATCACTTAAACTCTTACTTTGACCAAGTCAAGACTTTGACATTTTTGTCAATAACTTATAGTTTAATCCTTTAAGAATTTATCAATTATTAAAGTCACCCTTTGGATTTGCGAATAACCAATATTCCTGTTTAGGGAATTATGACTTTTATTGATTTTTTGTATCAAACAAGTATCAAACACTTGAGATAACACTTCCAATTCTTAAATACTTTAGTATTCTTTTAAGAACCTTATTGTAATGCCAAAGTCATGATATCCATTTTACAAGTAATAGATGTCCATAACCCATAACCATGGTCCTTGAACCATTATAGCCACTAGATGTCCATAACTGATACTGATGGCCCTTGAACCATTATAACTACTTGTTGGAATATGCTTCACGTGTATAACATATAGTTATATGGCTAGTTGTATGTGAGCCTAAAGGGTCACACACTTATACACTAAACACCTTGATATATATAATGTAATTAGTGTAGTTATATTATATATATAATAATGTAAGTAATTCACTAAGTAATTAAGTTTAAATTGTTTAGACTTAAGTTATCTAGTGGGATTAATTGAAAGAAAGAAAGGACAAGGGGCTAAGTGGATATTCTCTAAACTTGTTTAGGGTATATAAGGCTTAGATTAGGGAGCAAGCAACTAACCCTAAACCCTCCCTCCCTTGAACTTTCGGCCGCCCCTACCCTCTCTAGGGTTCTTGGTTTTTGCCTCTTTCAAGCTTGCATTGGACTAGCATCTTCAAGGGTGTTCTTGATATAGTGTAGTGTGGACTAGCTTTGGAGGAATTCCCCATTGGAATTCTTGGTTTCGGTCATTCATCTTCACCGACGGATTATTAAGATCAAAGGCTTCAAGGGTATGAATTCTTCTTCCTAACTCTTTGATTTTGTTTATAGTTTAATTGTATTTATCAATATTAGATCCGTTCATGGTGATTAAACTTTTTCGTTGCGTTTTGGTTCTTGTTTTAACCTAAAATCTCCATTAGTGGTATCACGAGTCATTATATTGATGATATAATTAACTAGTTTTTGTAAAAGTAGCAAAAAAATTCGATTTTTTGATGTTATTATTATACCCGATCGGAAATTTTAAGAACCCCTAGGGTTCTTATTTTTTTTTTCAACTTTTTATTAATACCAAGGGTTAAAAATATGATTTCTAGTAACCCTACATGCTACTTGTTACAAAAACATTAATAAAAAATTAATCTTGTTATTGTTTTTTTGATTATTTGGCTTGGATTTTATATTTATTTTTCCTTTTTGTTGATATGGCAAAACATGTATTTTTGCCATATCCCAAGCCAAAAACTTGTCAATTGTTGATTGTTTGTGTAAATCGATGAAAGCCTAGACCTTGTGATGAATGTGTTGTCGTTTGGTTGTTTGATTGTTTTGGGAAAAGCCGTGTTTTTGGCTTAATTGTTGTAATTTTGTAACCTTTATTTTTGGTGCCATTTTTTTGGGGCAATTTCATTGTAAAAGTAATTAGAATAGTTGTATTTTATTTCTTTGTACTTTGTAATTTGTTGACCAAAGATGAAGAAACAATGAAAAAACAACAATTTTCGGCACCTCCTGCGCAGCTGCACGAAAACAAACTTTCCCGGAGATTGGCTAATCCGTTGGACCTGAAACCACCGCCAAAAGTTCCGAAACTCAGAGACCTACAACTTTCCAGAAGGCCGGGAAGACTAACGGAGACCCTTCAGTGACTTTTCGGGCTTCAAAGGCTGCTGGAATTTTCTGGCAGATTGCACTTTTTCACAATTTTGGGTTCTACTTGCTCAAGAATGTCTTGGAGCAAGTGGGAGCCCATTGGATTTATGTAGGCCCGTTTGGGTTCATGTTGGCCCGTCCCCTAGTTTGACCCTTCGGTCCGTCGTGATGACTCACGTGACCGAACCTAGGATTTCATCGGTCAAGGTTTGCACAAAATTTGTTGCATGTTTTATTTATGTTTGTGGTTGTTTTCTTTTCCTATTAGATAAAAGTAAATAAAACAATTAAAAATGGTTTTTTGACACAAACATTAAAACATCCAAACATTTAATCATCGATAATTACTAGTTAATCATTGATGATTAAACCTTTAATCTAAAATTGTTTTGAGATTAAACTAAGTTTAAATACGATTTGAAACTTAAACCTTAATAATCATTAATCATTGATGATTAAACCTTTAATCTAAAATTGTTTTGAGATTAAACTAAGTTTAAATACGATTTGAAACTTAAACCTTAATAATCGTTAAATGTTTTTACCGTTTATTAAACGACTTATGAAGTGATATGAATGAAGTACATGATTCATTCATATCTTAATAAAATTTTATTAATTAAAATTTAACATACCTAAAATTTAAGTCACGCCGTCCAATCGGTTGTAAATCACTTGCTTCTATTTTTGAATTCACGTGAGACGTGGTTTGAATCTAGATCCGAGGTCATTATTCTCTACGCGTGAGACCTAGAGCTATTTTGACATGATTTCACATTGGATGACTTAATCGAGTTAACGGTGAGACCTTGATTCGAGGCGACGATGCGACAAACATGCCACTTGACCCTAGATGCTTGTTCACTAGGTGCCATGAAGTCTCATACCTCTAAGAGTTGCACTTGTAATGCAATTGTTGATCGTCACCTACCTATTGGATCTATCACCTCTAGCAGATCAACTGATGTGGTGATAGAAGCTCAATGGGATCTTAGCTTTTAATTAAAATTAATTGGGTAGTTAATTGATTAAAAGAAATTATTATTGAAAATACTATTTTTTGAACTTTGGTTGTTATACAGATAACAACAACATCAAAACCTAAGTATCCCCACTCAAAAATCAGTTCTTGAAAACTGAAACTGACTAATATCAACTTTATCTACTGATATCGAATTCTAAGGATTGTCCTTAGAGATGAGAAAGTTGATACACCTATAAGAGGCCTTACCTGAGGCACCTCCTGTCAGTGATTCTGCTGCTGTTCGTCAAGCCTTTACCGAAACGTTTAACGAACACCAAGAAGTTGCTACTCCTATGCTTGTGAGCATGAATCCCGAGATTCGAAAGTACTTCGAGGAACTCACAGCATATGACATGATAAGCGAGTTGAAAATGATATTTCAACAAAAGGCAGAACTTGAACTGTTCAAAATAGTTAAAGCATTCCACGCTTGCAATAAGGAGGACGGCCAATCAATTAGCACTTACATCTTGAATATGCAATGCTATCTTGATCAAATGGAACGTCTTGGTTACCCCTTACCACAAGTTCTTGGAATGAGCTTGATTCTTACCTCACTATCCAAGGACTATGACCAGTTTGAAAAGTGTTTTAAAAGTACATAGCATGGGGAAGACAATTTTTGAACATGCTATGGTAAAACTGGTTGAGCAAGGGTTACCCAATACTTTTCTAGCAATCAGGGAAGGTAAACCGCAAGCACAAGGCAATAGTCTAGGTAAGGGTAAGCTAGTTTACTTTTCCAAACCTACGATTCCCCCACCTGCTAAAAAGGAGCACCCTGCAAAGGATATTTCTTGCCATCATTGCGATGAAACTGGCCATTGAAGGAGGAATTGTCCTGCCTACTTTGCAAAGTTGATGAAGGAAAAATGTGTTCTAGTTAGCACATTAGGTATCTTCATTATAGAACTCTATACTTTTCGTGATAAATCTTGAGTGTATGACACTAGTTGTGGAACTCACACTTTCACAAATGTGCAAGATTGAATGTGAAGTAGAAAGCTAAATGATTGGAAGCTGTGATCTTATCCTTCCTAATGCGTTAATTATTGTTTTGAACAATTGTCAATTATGCATTGTTTAGCTTAAACGTTTGTTGAATAATGGATTATGATATTTTGTTTTATGAAAAATAACATTTTTTATAACTATTCCTTGTAATAGTATGTTTGAAATTAATATGCATGATCCTAATTCAAACAATAGTTCTATATACTAATGTAGCACTCAAGAATCCAAATTGGTTTGGATTCTACTTACCTAGAGCATCGTCATCTTTTCCACATAAACAAGAAACGCATTTTGATACTAAAACTCGACGGGCCTCTTTACAAATGATTACGAATCATTTAAAATGCCTCTCTTGTATATTATGGAAGGATAACAAGAAAGCTTTTCTCCCATGTTGGCGAAAGAGCTGAAAATCTACTTGGACTCATGCATACTGATGTATGTGACCCTTTTAGAAATAAGACTAGGGAAGGTGCCACCTACTTTCACTGATGATATCATTCGATGTGGTTATGTTTACTTGATTAAACATCAACATGAAAGCTTTAATGATATCAGTCGCTATGGTTATGTTTACTTGATTAGACATAAACATGAAATCTTTGAAACGTTCAAAGCTTTCTAAAGTAAAAGTAGAAAATCAACTCGGCAAGACAACAAAGGCTTTCAGTCCTGATTGAGGATGAAAGTACATGAGTTAAGAGTTTCTGGATGATCCCACACATCATGAGATTGTCTCACAATTCACTCTTTCATACACTCCACAAGATAATGGTGCGTCTGGAAGGAGATATCGGACCCTGTAGGACATGGTGCGGTCTATGATGAATCCTACTACTCTTACACTTTCCTTTTGAGGGGCATGCACTGAAGTTTGCTGCTCGAATACTTGATATGGTTCTGACCAAAAGGTTAAAAAGACACCATATGAGATATGGCGTGGGAAAGTCCAAAATTTGTCTTACTTGAGGATCTGGGGTTGTGAGGATCTCGTGGAACGAGACATGCCGAACAAACTTGAGCCCATATCTATCAAGTATATCTTCGATTACTATTTTACTTTCCAACTGAGAACAAATTGTTGTTACTCGGTATGCTGAGTTTCTTGAGAACAGTCTCATTTCACAAAGCAAGTGGGAGCACTATAGACTTTGACAAGATTGAAAGTGAAGATACACAACCTTCTGGTAACACTAGCAAATATCATTCTGAGGCTGGACACATAGATGTTGGACCACAGGATGATGTTGTTCCCATTCATAGATCCACAAGGATACCTAATGCACCTGAACGATATATATTTATGTCGATGCTGAGGAGCAAGTTTCGAGGGTCATTATGAACCCCCTAACTATCAAGTTGCATTATCGAATTTTGAATTCGAAAAATGACTTGAAGCTATGAATGCGAAAATAAAATCCATGAGAGACAATCAAGTTTTGAACTTAGTTGATCTTTCTCAAAACAGTAAGACTGCTGACATGGATGAAAATATACACACCTATAAATCTCTCATAGTAGCAAAAGGTTACACTCAATCCTACTGGATTGACAATGATGAAACCTTCTCGCCTGTTACTAAAGACATTAGGATTCTTATAGCCAAAGTAGTGTACTATGACTATGAGATTTGGTTAATGATGAAATCAAAACGTGTGTTTCACCTAAAACCCAAACTGAGTATGTGTATATATGAAAGCTAGTGGGAGCGTTGTCGTTTCTCAAGTCATACATGTTGATGACATGTCACTCATGTGAAACAATATACCATGCTACAAGCTGAAAATCCTGGCTTGGAAAATGTTTCGACATGATGGATTGTAGGGACACGACATACATACTTGAAGTAAAGATCTATAATGATAGATCAAAGCGGTTAATTGGTTTAAGTCGAAGTGCTTACATTGATAAAATTCTAAACAGTTTAGAGTGGCACTCCCAAACGATGAAGTCCTCGTATGCCACGCAATGTAAACTTGAGTGAGACTCAAGGACCTTCCACACCTAATGTGGTGAAGCGGATGAATGTAATCCCCTATGAATCGGCTATTACATTCATCATGTACGCTGTAAGGAGCACTATGCCAAATGTAACGTCCTTAGGGGACCTTACTAGAAAATACCAACAGAATTCATGAGAGAGTCACTTGATTGCTGTTAAGAACACATTGAAGTATTCTAAAAGTACTAGATATATGTTCCTTGGTCATGGTGGAGATACTGAACTGAAACTAAGTATACTTGCTATACTCATGTTGGTTTAGAAATAGATCGTGATGACGCTAGATCCTATTTACGAAGGTTCACTACATTCGAATGATTTATCGAGATATGTGAAATTCGTACACTTAAAGTTCAAACAGATAACTAACTAGCTGACGCTTTATCGAACTCAATGCCTTGTACCAAACATCTTGAATATGAATGGAACATTGGACTTCAACAAGCTAGTAGTTTCATGTAAATCTGGTTTAGTATTTGGATAATGGAACTGTGAGCAGTTTATATTGGAATAAATTGATATATTTGATATGATCGTTTTTATATGAATATCTACTGTGTTCTATATTTGCATGTTTATATCCTTGAATATTTACTGTGTTTTATATTCTAAATTGTCCATTGTCATATTAATAATATGGGAATATTATTAAGACAAATTTGAGGGCATTGATGACATCATCTTAGTATGACTAAGGATGATGAAATCAAACTCACATGTTGTTCATTGTGATGCACAATTGGACTGACCCAACCTATGAGAAATCACTTCCTGGATTTATGTCACAAGTGAATCTCACAAAGGCTTTGTCACTTATCCTCTCACTTGAGATGCAAGTTGGTTTGTATATGTAGAGGGGCAAACTTTGATGTGGTTAAACGCTGACCTGAATAAGGCTGCTATAACAACCATTATCGGGTTTGTCATTAAGCATATGACAGACACGTGCAGTCAATAAAGAATTTGTTCCTCCACGTATGTGGATTAGATACTACTGGGCCCCTCGATGATTTTGAATAGATGTATGTGTGGCCACACCCAAAAAGGTAATCAAGATGAATCTTGATTAGTTTTGGTAATTTATTTCATTATATAGATCGAGAAACAGAATCGTTGAAGTTTTAGATTGACATTGATCCTTGTCTAAAATTCAACATAGTATCAGTAACAAAAGGATAACTGCTCGAAAAACCTTTGAACAAAGATTTTATGAAACTCCTCATGTACTTCTAGGGGCATTGGCGGGTTGCTAGACTCTAACCTTTGCTTGTATAACTACTTGATGTTATCACGCGCGCAAGTGGGAGCTGTTGGAATATGCTTCACGTGTATAACATATAGTTATATGGGTAGTTGTATGTGAGCCTAAAGGGTCACACACTTATACACTAAACACCTTGTTACATATAATGTAATTAGTGTAATTATATTATATATAATAATGTAAGTAATTTACTAAGTAATTAAGTTTAAATTGTTTAGACTTAAGTTATCTAGTGGGATTAATTGAAAGAAAGAAAGGACAAGGGCCTAAGTGGATATTCTCTAAACTTGTTTAGGGTATATAAAGCTTAGATTAGGGAGCAAGCAACTAACCCTAAACCCTCCCTCCCTTGAACTTTCGGCCGCCCCTACCCTCTCTAGGGTTCTTGGGTTTTGCCTCTTTCAAGCTTGCATTGGACTAGCATCTTCAAGGGTGTTCTTGCTATAGTGTAGTGTGGACTAGCTTTGGAGGAATTCCCCATTGGAATTATTGGTTTCGGTCATTCATCTTCACCGACGGATTATTGAGATCAAAGGCCTCAAGGGTATGAATTGTTCTTCCTAACTCTTTGATTTTGTTTATAGTTTAATTGTATTTATCAATATTAGATCCGTTCATGGTGATTAAACTTTTCCGCTGCGTTTTGCTTCTTGTTTTAACCAAAAATCTCCATTACTACTGGCCATGACTAATACCCTATAGATATCCATTTTACAAGTAATAGGTGTCCATAACCCATAACCATGTCCCTTGAACCATTATTACCACTAGATGTCCATAACTCATATCGATGGCCCTTGAACAATTATAACTACTAGCCATGACCAATAGCCTATAGATATCCATTTTACAAGTAATCGGTGTCCATAACCCATAACAAGGGTCCTTGAACCATTATAACCACTAGATGTCCATAACTGATACTGATGGCCCTTGAACCATTATAACTACTAGCCATGACCAATAGCCTACAGATATCAATTTTACAAGTAATAGGTGACCATAACCCATAACCATGGTTCTTGAACCATTATAACTACTAGATGTCCATAACTGATACTGATGGCCCTTGAACCATTATAACTAGTAGCCATGACCAATAGCCTATAGATATCCATTTTACAAGTAATAGGTGTCCATAACCCATAATCAAGGCCATGAACCAATATAACCACTACATGTCCATAACTCATATCGATGACCCTTGAACCATTATAACTACTAGCCGTGACCAATAGCCTATAGATATTCATTTTACAAGTAATAGGAGTCCATAACCCATAACCATGGTCTTTGAACCATTATAACCACTAGATGTCCATAACTGATATTGATGGCCTTTGAACCATTATAACTACTAGCCATGACTAATAGCCTATAGATATCCATTTTACAAGTAATATGTGTCCATAACCCATAACCATGGCCCTTGAACCATTATAACCACTAGATGTCCATAACTCATATCGATGGCCCTTGAACCATTATAATTACTAGCCATGCGCAATAGCCTATAGATATGCATTTTACAAGTAATATGTCCATAACCCATAACCATGGTCCTTGAACCATTATAACCACTAGATGTCCATAACTGATAGTGATGGCCTTTGAACAATTATAACTACTAGCAATGACGAATAGCCTACAGATATCCATTTTAAAAGTAATAGGTGTCCATAACCCATAACCATGGCCCTTGAACAATTATAACCACTAGATGCCCATAACTGATACCGATGTCCTTTGAACCATTATAACTACTAGCCATGACCAATAGCCTATAGATATCCACTATACACGTAATAGGTGTCCATAACCCATAACCATGGTCCTTGAACCATTATAACAACTAGATGTCCATAACTGATACTGATGGCCCTTGAACCATTATAACTACTTGCCATGTACAATAGCCTACAAATATCCATTTTACAAGTAATAGGTGTCCATAACCCATAACCATGGTTCTTGAACCATTCTAACCACTAGATGTCCATAACTGATACTGATGGCCCTTGAACCATTATAACTACTAGCCATGACTAATAGCCTATAGATATCCATTTTACAAGTAATAGGTGTCCATAACCCATAACCATGGCCCTTGAACCATTATAACCACTAGATGTCCATAACTCATATCGATGGCCCTTGAACCATTATAACTACTAGCCATGTGCAATAGCCTATAGATATGCATTTTACAAGTAATATATCCATAACCCATAACCATGGTCATTGAACCATTATAACCACTAGATGTCCATAACTGATACTGATGGCCCTTGAACAATTATAACTACTAGCAATGACCAATAGCCTATAGATATCCATTTTAAAAGTAATAGGTGTCCATAACCCATAACCATGGCCCTTGAACAATTATAACCACTAGATGCCCATAACTGATACCGATGGCCCTTGAACCATTATAACTACTAGCCATGACCAATAGCCTATAGATATCCATTATACAAGTAATAGGAGTCCATAACAAATAACCATGGTCCTTGAACCATTATAACCACTAGATGTCCATAACTGATACTGATGGCCCTTGAACCATTATAACTACTTGCCATGTACAATAGCCTACAAATATCCATTTTACAAGTAATAGGTGTCCATAACCCATAACCATGGTTCATGAACCATTATAACCACTTGATGTCCATAACTGATACTGATGGCCCTTGAACCATTATAACTTGTAGCCATGACAAATAGCCTATAGATATCCATTATACAAGTAATAGGTGTCCATAACCCATAACCAAGGCCATTGAACCATTATAACCAGTACATGTCCATGACTCATATCGATGGCCCTTGAACCATTATAACTACTAGACATGACCAATAGCCTATAGATATCCATTTTAAAAGTAATAGATGTCCATAACCTATAACCATGGTCCTTGAACCATTATAACCAATAGATGTCCATAACTGATACTGATGGCCCTTGAACCATTATAACTACTAGCCATGACTAATAGCCTATAGATATCCATTTTACAAGTAATAGGTGTCCAAAACCCATAACCATGGCCCTTGAACCATTATAACAACCGGATGTCCATAACTCATATCGATGGCCCTTCAACCATTATAACTACTAACCATGACCAATAGCCTATAGATATCCATTTTACAAGTAATAGGTGTCCATAACCCATAACCGTGGTCTTTGAACCATTATAACCACTAGATTTCCATAACTGATACTGATGGCCTTTGAACCATTATAACTAACAGCCATGACTAAGAGCCTATAGATATCCATTTTAAAAGTAATAGGTGTCCATAACCCATAACCATGACCCTTGAACCATTATAACCACTAGATGTCCATAACTCATATCGATGGCCCTTGAACCATTATAACTACTAGCCATGCGCAATAGCCTATAGATATGCATTTTACGAGTAATATGTCCATAACCCAAAACCATGGTCCTTGAACCATTATAACCACTATATGTCCATAACTGATACTGATGGCCCTTGAACCATTATAACTAGTAGCCATGACCAATAGCCTATAGATATCCATTTTACAAGTAATAGGTGACCATAACCCATAACCAAGTCCATTGAACCATTATAACCACTACATGTCCATAACGCATATCGATGGCCCTTGAACCATTATAACTACTAGCCATGACCAATAGCCTATAGACATTCATTTTACAAGTAATAGGTGTCCATAACGTATAACCATGGTCCTTGAACCATTATAACCACTAGATGTCCGTAACTGATAGTGATGGCCCTTGAACCATTATAACTACTAGCCATGACTAATAGCCTATAGATATGCATTTTACAAGTAATAGGTGTCCATAACCCATAACCGTGGTCTTTGAACCATTATAACCACTAGATGTCCATAACTGATACTGATGGCCTTTGAACCATTATAACTAATAGCCATGACTAAGAGCCTATAGATATCCATTTTACAAGTAATAGTTGTCCATAACCCATAACCATGACCCTTGAACCATTATAACCACTAGATGTCCATAACTCATATCGATGGCCCTTGAACAATTATAACCACTAGATGCCCATAACTGATACCGATGGCCTTTGAACCATTATAACTACTAGCCAAGACCAATAGCCTATAGATATCCACTATACACGTAATAGGTGTCCATAACCCATAACCATGGTCCTTGAACCATTATAACTACTTGCCATGTACAATAGCCTACAAATATCCATTTTACAAGTAATAGGTGTCCATAACCCATATCCATGGTTCTTGAACCTTTCTAACCACTAGATGTCCATAACTGATACTGATGGCCCTTGAACCATTATAACTACTAGCCATGACTAATAGCCTATAGATAGCCATTTTACAAGTAATAGGTGTCCATAACCCATAACCATGGCCCTTGAACCATTATAACCACTAGATGTCCATAACTCATATCGATGGCCCCTGAACCATTATAACTACTAGCCATGCGCAATAGCCTATAGATATGCATTTTACAAGTAATATGTCCATAACCCATAACCATGGTCATTGAACCATTATAACCACTAGATGTCCATAACTGATACTGATGGCCCTTGAACAATTATAACTACTAGAAATGACCAATAGCCTACAGATATCCATTTTAAAAGTAATAGGTGTCCATAACCCATAACCATGGCCCTTGAACAATTATAACCACTAGATGCCCATAACTGATACCGATGGCCCTTGAACCATTATAACTACTAGCCATGACCAATAGCCTATAGATATCCATTATACAAGTAATAGGAGTCCATAACAAATAACCATGGTCCTTGAACCATTATAACCACTAGATGTCCATAACTGATACTGATGGCCCTTGAACCATTATAACTACTTGCCATGTACAATAGCCTACAAATATCCATTTTACAAGTAATAGGTGTCCATAACCCATAACCATGGTTCATGAACCATTATAACCACTTGATGTCCATAACTGATACTGATGGCCCTTGAACCATTATAACTTGTAGCCATGACCAATAGCCTATAGATATCCATTATACAAGTAATAGGTGTCCATAACCCATAACCAAGGCCATTGGACCATTATAACCAGTACATGTCCATAACTCATATCGATGGCCCTTGAACCATTATAACTACTAGACATGACCAATAGCCTATAGATATCCATTTTACAAGTAATAGATGTCCATAACCTATAACCATGGTCCTTGAACCATTATAACCACTAGATGTCCATAACTGATACTGATGGCCCTTGAACCATTATAACTATTAGCCATGACTAATAGCCTATAGATATCCATTTTACAAGTAATAGTTGTCCAGAACCCATAACCATGGCCCTTGAACCATTATAACAACTAGATGTCCATAACTCATATCGATGGCCCTTCAACCATTATAACTACTAACCATGACCAATAGACTATAGATATCCATTTTAAAAATAATAGGTGACCATAACCCATAACCGTGGTCTTTGAACCATTATAACCACTAGATGTCCATAACTGATACTGATGGCCTTTGAACCATTATAACTAATAGCCATGACTAAGAGCCTATAGATATCCATTTTACAAGTAATAGGTGTCCATAACCCATAACCATGACCCTTGAACCATTATAACCACTAGATGTCCATAACTCATATCGATGGCCCTTGAACCATTATAACTACTAGCCATGCGCAATAGCCTATAGATCTGCATTTTACGAGTAATATGTCCATAACCCATAACCATGGTCCTTGAACCATTATAACCACTATATGTCCATAACTGATACTGATGGCCCTTGAACTATTATAACTAGTAGCCATGACCAATAGCCTATAGATATCCATTTTACAAGTAATAGGTGACCGTAACCCATAACCAAGTCCATTGAACCATTATAACCACTACATGTCCATAACGCATATCGATGTCCCTTGAACCATTATAACTACTAGCCATGACCAATAGCCTATAGATATTCATTTTACAAGTAATAGGTGTCCATAACGTATAACCATGGTCCTTGAACCATTATAACCACTAGATGTCCGTAACTCATAGTGATGGCCCTTGAACCATTATAACTACTAGCCATGACTAATAGCCTATAGATATGCATTTACAAGTAATAGGTGTCCATAACCCATAACCGTGGTCTTTGAACCATTATAACCACTAGATGTCCATAACTGATACTGATGGCCTTTGAACCATTATAAGTAATAGCCATGACTAAGAGCCTATAGATATCCATTTTACAAGTAATAGGTGTCCATAACACATAACCATGACCCTTGAACCATTATAACAACTAGATGTCCATAACTCATATCGATGGCCCTTGAACCATTATAACTACTAGCCATGCGCAATAGCCTATAGATATGCATTTTACGAGTAATATGTCCATAACCCATAACCATGGTCCTTGAACCATTATAACCACTATATGTCCATAACTGATACTGATGGCCCTTGAACCATTATAACTAGTAGCAATGACCAATAGCCTATAGATATCCATTTTACAAGTAATAGGTGTCCATAACCCATAACCAAGTCCATTGAACCATTATAACCACTACATGTCCATAACGCATATCGATGGCCCTTGAACCATTATAACTACTAGCCATGACCAATAGCCTATAGATATTCATTTTACAAGTAATAGGTGTCCATAACGTATAACCATGGTCCTTGAACCATTATAACCACTAGATGTCCGTAACTGATAGTGATGGCCCTTGAACCATTATAACTACTAGCCATGACTAATAGCCTATAGATATGCATTTTACAAGTAATAGGTGTCCATAACCCATAACCGTGGTCTTTGAACCTTATAACCACTAGATGTCCATAACTGATACTGATGGCCTTTGAACCATTATAACTACTTGCCATGAACAATAGCCTATAGATATCCATTTTACAAGTAATAGGTGTCCATAACCCATAACCATGGTTCTTGAACCATTATAACCACTAGATTTCCATAACTGATACTGATGGCCCTTGAACCATTATAACAACTAGCAATAACCAATAGCCTACAAATATCCACTTTACAAGTAATAGGTGTCCATAACCCATAACCATGATTCTTGAACCATTATAACCACTTGATGTCCATAACTGATACTGATGGCCCTTTAACCATTATAACTAATAGCCATGACCAATTTCCTATAGATATCCATTTTACAAGTAATAGGTGTCCATAACCCATAACCATGGTCCTTGAACAATTATAACCACTAGATGTCCATAACTGATACTGATGGCCCTTGAACCATTATAACTACTTGCCATGTACAATATCCTACATATATCCATTTTACAAGTAATAGGTGTCCATAACCCATAACCATGGTTCTTGGACCATTATGACCAATTGACGTCCATAACTGATACTGATGGCCCTTGAACCAATATAACTTGTAGCCATGACCAATAGCCTATAGATATCCATTATACCAGTAATAGGTGTCCATAACCCATAACCAAGGCCATTGAACCTTTATAACCAGTACATGTCCATAACTCATATCGATGGCCCTTGAACCATTATAACTACTAGCCATGACCAATAGCCTATAGATATCCATTTTACAAGTAATAGGTGTGCATAACCCATAACCAAGGCCATTGAACCTTTATAACCACTACATGTCCATAACGCATATCGTTGGCCCTTGAACCATTATAACTACTAGCCATGACCACTAGCCTATAGATCTTCATTTTACAAGTAATAGGTGTCCATAACCTATAACCATGGTCCTTGAACCATTATAACTACTAGATGTCCATAACTAATAGTGATGGCCCTTGAAGCATTATCACTACTAGCAATGACCAATAGCCTATAGATATCCATTTTACAAGTTATAGATGTCCATAACCTATAACCATGGTCCTTGAACCATTATAAACACTAGATGTCCATAACTGATACTGATGGCCCTTGAACCATTATAACTACTAGCCATGACTAATAGCCTATAGATATCCATTTTACAAGTAATAGGTGTCCATAACCCATAACCATGGCCCTTGAACCATTATAACCGCTAGATATCCATAACTCATATTGATGGCCCTTGAACCATTATAACTACTAGCCATGACCAATAGCCTATAGATATCCATTTTACAAGTAATAGGTGTCCATAACCCATAACCATGGTCCTTGAACAATTATAACCACTAGATGTCCATAACTGATACTGGTGGCCCTTGGACCATTATAACTACTTGCCATGTACAATAGCCTACATATATCCATTTTACAAGTAATAGGTGTCCATAACCAATAACCATGGTTCTTGGACCATTAAAACCACTTGACGTCCATAACTGATACTGATGGCCCTTGAACCATTATAACTTGTAGCCATGACAAATAGCCTATAAATATCCATTATACAAGTAATAGGTGTCCATAACCCATAACCAAGGCCATTGAACCATTATAACCAGTACATGTCCATAACTCATATCGATGGCCCTTGAACCATTATAACTACTAGCCATGACAATTAGCCTTAGATATCCATTTTACAAGTAATAGATGTCCATAACCTATAACCATGGACCTTGAACCATTATAACCACTAGATGTCCATAACTGATACTGATGGCCCTTGAACCATTATAACTACTAGCCATGACTAATAGCCTATAGATATCCAATTTACAAGTAATAGTTGTCCAGAACCCATAACCATGGCC
Source organism: Calendula officinalis (assembly GCA_963853835.1). Taxonomy (NCBI): domain Eukaryota; kingdom Viridiplantae; phylum Streptophyta; class Magnoliopsida; order Asterales; family Asteraceae; genus Calendula; species Calendula officinalis. The sequence continues at coordinate 46,472,506 of OY970830.1, read as the reverse complement.
CTTGAACCATTATAACAACTAGATGTCCATAACTCATATCGATGGCCCTTCAACCATTATAACTACTAACCATGCGCAATAGCCTATAGATCTGCATTTTACGAGTAATATGTCCATAACCCATAACCATGGTCCTTGAACCATTATAACCACTATATGTCCATAACTGATACTGATGGCCCTTGAACTATTATAACTAGTAGCCATGACCAATAGCCTATAGATATCCATTTTACAAGTAATAGGTGACCATAACCATAACCAAGTCCATTGAACCATTATAACCACTACATGTCCATAACGCATATTGATGGCCCTTGAACCATTATAACTACTAGCCATGACCAATAGCCTATAGATATTCATTTTACAAGTAATAGGTGTCCATAACGTATAACCATGGTCCTTGAACCATTATAACCACTAGATGTCCGTAACTGATAGTGATGGCCCTTGAACCATTATAACTACTAGCCATGACTAATAGCCTATAGATATGCATTTTACAAGTAATAGGTGTCCATAACCCATAACCGTGGTCTTTGAACCATTATAACCACTAGATGTCCATAACTGATACTGATGGCCTTTGAACCATTATAAGTAATAGCCATGACTAGGAGCCTATAGATATCCATTTTACAAGTAATAGGTGTCCATAACACATAACCATGACCCTTGAACCATTATAACAACTAGATGTCCATAACTCATATCGATGGCCCTTGAACCATTATAACTACTAGCCATGCGCAATAGCCTATAGATATGCATTTTACGAGTAATATGTCCATAACCCATAACCATGGTCCTTGAACCATTATAACCACTATATGTCCATAACTGATACTGATTGCCCTTGAACCATTATAACTAGTAGCCATGACCAATAGCCTATAGATATCCATTTTACAAGTAATAGGTGTCCATAACCCATAACCAAGTCCATTGAACCATTATAACCACTACATGTCCATAACGCATATCGATGGCCCTTGAACCATTATAACTACTAGCCATGACCAATAGCCTATAGATATTCATTTTACAAGTAATAGGTGTCCATAACGTATAACCATGGTCCTTGAACCATTATAACCACTAGATGTCCGTAACTGATAGTGATGGCCCTTGAACCATTATAACTACTAGCCATGACTAATAGCCTATAGATATGCATTTTACAAGTAATAGGTGTCCATAACCCATAACCGTGGTCTTTGAACCATTATAACCACTAGATGTCCATAACTGATACTGATGGCCTTTGAACCATTATAAGTAATAGCCATGACTAGGAGCCTATAGATATCCATTTTACAAGTAATAGGTGTCCATAACACATAACCATGACCCTTGAACCATTATAACAACTAGATGTCCATAACTCATATCGATGGCCCTTGAACCATTATAACTACTAGCCATGCGCAATAGCCTATAGATATGCATTTTACGAGTAATATGTCCATAACCCATAACCATGGTCCTTGAACCATTATAACCACTATATGTCCATAACTGATACTGATTGCCCTTGAACCATTATAACTAGTAGCCATGACCAATAGCCTATAGATATCCATTTTACAAGTAATAGGTGTCCATAACCCATAACCAAGTCCATTGAACCATTATAACCACTACATGTCCATAACGCATATCGATGGCCCTTGAACCATTATAACTACTAGCCATGACCAATAGCCTATAGATATTCATTTTACAAGTAATAGGTGTCCATAACGTATAACCATGGTCCTTGAACCATTATAACCACTAGATGTCCGTAACTGATAGTGATGGCCCTTGAACCATTATAACTACTAGCCATGACTAATTGCCTATAGATATTCATTTTACAAGTAATAGGTGTCCATAACCCATAATCGTGGTCATTGAACCATTATAACCACTAGATGTCCATAACTGATACTGATGGCCTTTGAACCATTATAACTACTTGCCATGAACAATTGCCTATAGATATCCATTTTACAAGTAATAGGTGTCCATAACCCATAACCATGGTTCTTGAACCATTATAACCACTATATGTCCATAACTGATACTGATGGCCCTTGAACCATTATAACAACTAGCAATAACCAATAGCCTACAAATATCCACTTTACAAGTAATAGGTGTCCATAACCCATAACTATGATTCTTGAACCATTATAACCACTTGATGTCCATAACTGATACTGATGGCCCTTTAACCATTATAACTAATAGCCATGACCAATTTCCTATAGATATCCATTTTACAAGTAATAGGTGTCCATCACCCATAACCATGGTCCTTGAACAATTATAACCACTAGATGTCCATAACTGATACTGATGGCCCTTGAACCATTATAACTACTTGCCATGTACAATATCCTACATATATCCATTTTACAAGTAATAGGTGTCCATAAACCATAACCATGGTTCTTGGACCATTATAACCAATTGACGTCCATAACTGATACTGATAGCCCTTGAACCAATATAACTTGTAGCCATGACCAATAGCCTATAGATATCCATTATACAAGTAATAGGTGTCCATAACCCATAACCAAGGCCATTGAACCTTTATAACCAGTACATGTCCATAACTCATATCGATGGCCCTTGAACCATTATAACTACTAGCCATGACCAATAGCCTATAGATATCCATTTTACAAGTAATAGGTGTCCATAACCCATAACCAAGGCCATTGAACCTTTATAACCACTACATGTCCATAACGCATATCGTTGGCCCTTTAACCATTATAACTACTAGCCATGACCACTAGCCTATAGATCTTCATTTTACAAGTAATAGGTGTCCATAACCTATAACCATGGTCCTTGAGCCATTATAACTACTAGATGTCCATAACTGATAGTGATGGCCCTTGAAGCATTATCACTACTAGCAATGACCAATAGCCTATAGATATCCATTTTACAAGTAATAGATGTCCATAACCTATAACCATGGTCCTTGAACCATTATAACCACTAGATGTCCATAACTGATACTGATGGCCCTTGAACCATTATAACTACTAGCCATGACTAATAGCCTATAGATATCCATTTTACAAGTAATAGGTGTCCATAACCCATAACCATGGCCCTTGAACCATTATAACCGCTAGATATCCATAACTCATATTGATGGCCCTTGAACCATTATAACTACTAGCCATGACCAATAGCCTATAGATATCCATTTTACAAGTAATAGGTGTCCATAACCCATAACCATGGTCCTTGAACAATTATAACCACTAGATGTCCATAACTGATACTGGTGGCCCTTGGACCATTATAACTACTTGCCATGTACAATAGCCTACATATATCCATTTTACAAGTAATAGGTGTCCATAACCAATAACCATGGTTCTTGGACCATTAAAACCACTTGACGTCCATAACTGATACTGATGGCCCTTGAACCATTATAACTTGTAGCCATGACCAATAGCCTATAAATATCCATTATACAAGTAATAGGTGTCCATAACCCATAACCAAGGCCATTGAACCATTATAACCAGTACATGTCCATAACTCATATCGATGGCCCTTGAACCATTATAACTACTAGCCATGACAATTAGCCTATAGATATCCATTTTACAAGTAATAGGTGTCCATAACCCATAACCATGGTCCTTAAACCATTATAACCACTAGATGTCCATAACTGATACAGATGGCCCTTGAACCTTTATAACTACTAGCCATGACCAGTAGCCTATAGATATCCATTTTACAAGTAATAGGTGTCCATAACCCATAACCATGGTCATTGAACCATTATAACCACTAGATGTCCATAACTGATACTGATGGCCCTTGAACCATTATAACTACTAGCCATCACTAATAGCCTATAGATATCCATTTTTCAAGTAATAGGTGTCCATAACCCATAACCATGGCCCTTGAACCATTATAACCTCTAGATGCCCATAATTGATATCGATGGCCCTTGAACCATTATAACTACTGGCCATGCGCAATGGCCTATACATATGCATTTTACAAGTAATAGGTGTCCATAACCCATAACCAAGGCAATTGAATCATTATAACCACTACACGTCCATAACTAATATCGATGGCCCTTGAACCGTTATAACTACTAGCCATGACCAATAGCCTATAGATATCCATTTTACAAGTAATAGGTGTCCATAACCCATAACCATGGCCCTTGAACAATTATAACCACTAGATGTCCATAACTCATACCGATGGCCCTTGAACAATTATAACTACTAGCCATGATCAATAGCCTATAGATATGCAATTTACAAGTAATAGGTGTACATAACCCATAACCAAGGCCATTGAACCATTATAACCAGTACATGTCCATAACTCATATCGATGGCCCTTGAACCATTATAACTACTAGCCATGACTAATAGCCTATAGATATCCATTTTACAATTAATAGGTGTCCATAACCCATAATCATGGTCCTTGAACGATTATAACCACTAGATCTCCGTAACTGATACTGATGGCCCTTGAACCATTATTACAACTAGCCTTGACTAATGGCCTATAGATATCCATTTTACAAGTAATAGGTGTCCGTAACCCATAACCATGGCCCTTGAACCATTATAACCGCTAGATATCCATAACTCATATTGATGGCCCTTGAACCATTATAACTACTAGCCATGACCAATAGCCTATAGATACCCATTTAACAAGTAATAGGTGTCCATAACCCATAACCATGGTCCTTGAACCATTATAACCACCAGATGTCCATAACTGATACTGATGGCCCTTGAACCATTATAACTAGTAGCCATGAGCAATAGCCTATAGATATCCATTTCACAAGTAATAGGTGTCCATAACCCATAACCAAGGCCATTGAACCATTATAACTACTAGTCATGACCAATAGCCTATAGATATCCATTTTACTAGTAATAGGTGTCCATAACCCATAACCATGGCCCTTAAACCATTATAACCACTAGATGTCCATAACTGATACAGATGGCCCTTGAACCATTATAACTACTAGCCATGACCAATAGCCTATAGATATCTATTTTACAAGTAATAGGTGTCCATAACCCACAACCATGGTCATTGAACCATTATATCCACTAAATGTCCATAACTGATACTGATGGCCCTTGAACCATTATAACTACTAGCCATCACTAATAGCCTATAGATATCCATTTTACAAGTAATAGGTGTCCATAACCCATAACCATGGCCCTTGAACCATTATAACCTCTAGATGTCCATAATTCATATCGATGGCCCTTGAACCATTATAACTACTGGCCATGCACAATGGCCTATAGATATGCATTTTACAAGTAATAGGTGTCCATAACCCATAACCAAGGCAATTGAATCATTATAACCACTACACGTCCATAACTCATATCGATGGCACTTGAACCATTATAACTACTAGCCATGACCAATAGCCTATAGATATCCATTTTACAAGTAATAGGTGTCCATAACCCATAACCAAGGCCATTGAACCGTTATAACCACTACATGTCCATAACTCATATTGATGGCCCTTGAACCATTATAACTACTAGCCATCTCCAATAGCCTAAACATATCCATTTTACAAGTAATAGGTGTCCATAACCCATAACCAAGGCCATTGAACCATTATAACCACTACATGTCCATAACTCATATCGATGGACCTTGAACCATTATAACTACTAGCCATGACCAATAGCCTATAGATATGCATTTTCCAAGTAATAGGTGTCCATAACCCATAACCAAGGCCATTGAACCATTATAACCACTACATGTCCATAACTGATACTGACGGCCCTTGAACCATTATAACTAGTAGCCATGACCAATAACCTATAGATATCCATTTTAAAAGTAATAGGTGACCATAACCCATAACCAAGGCAATTGAATCATTATAACCACTACACGTCCATAACTCATATCGATGGCCCTTGAACCATTATAACTACTAGCCATGACCAATAGCCTATAGATATCCATTTTACAAGTAATAGGTTTCCATAACCCATAACCAAGGCCATTAAACCGTTATAACCACTACATGTCCATAACTCATATTGATGGCCCTTGAACCATTATAACTACTAGCCATGTCCAATAGCCTAAACATATCCATTTTACAAGTAATAGGTGTCCATAACCCATAACCAAGGCCATTGAACCATTATAACCACTACATGTCCATAACTCATATCGATGGCCCTTGAACCATTATAACTACTAGCCATGACCAATAGCCTATAGATATGCATTTTCCAAGTAATAGGTGTCCATAACCCATAACCAAGGCCATTGAACCATTATAACCACTACATGTCCATAACTGATACTGACGGCCCTTGAACCATTATAACTAGTAGCCATGACCAATAACCTATAGATATCCATTTTAAAAGTAATAGGTGTCCATAACCCATAACCATGGCCCTTGAATAATTATTACCACTAGATGCCAAAAACTGATACTGATGGTCCTTGAACCATTATAAATAGTAGCCATGACCAATAGCCTATAGATATCCATTTTACAAGTAATAGGTGTCCATCACCCATAACCATTGTTCTTGAACAATTATAACCACTAGATGTCCATAAATGATATTGACGGCCCTTGAACCATTATAACTACTAGCCATGACCTATAGATATCCATTTTACAGGTAATAGGTGTCCATAACACATAACCATGGTCCTTGAACCATTATAACCACTACATGTCCGTAACTGATACTGATGGCCCTTGAACCATTATAATTAGTAGCCATGACCAATAGCCTATAGATATCCATTTTACAAGTAATAGGTGTCCATAACCCACAACCAAGGCCATTGAATAATTCTAACCACTACATGTCCATAACTCATATCGATGGCCCTTGAACCATTATAACTACTGGCCATGCACAATGGCCTATAGATATGCATTTTACAAGTAATAGGTGTCCATAACCCATAACCAAGGCAATTGAATCATTATAACCACTACACGTCCATAACTCATATTGATGGCCTTTGAACCATTATAACTACTAGCCATGACCAATAGCCTATAGATATCCATTTTACAAGTAATAGGTGTCCATAACCCATAACCAAGGCCATTGAACCGTTATAACCACTACATGTCCATAACTCATATTGATGGCCCTTGAACCATTATAACTACTAGCCATGTCCAATAGCCTAAACATATCCATTTTACAAGTAATAGGTGTCCATAACCCATAACCAAGGCCATTGAACCATTATAACCACTACATGTCCATAACTCATATCGATGGCCCTTGAATCATTATAACTACTAGCCATGACCAATAGCCTATAGATATGCATTTTCCAAGTAATAGGTGTCCATAACCCATAACCAAGGCCATTGAACCATTATAACCACTACATGTCCATAACTGATACTGACGGCCATTGAACCATTATAACTAGTAGCCATGACCAATAACCTATAGATATCCATTTTAAAAGTAATAGGTGTCCATAACCCATAACCATGGCCCTTGAATAATTATTACCACTAGATGCCAAAAACTGATACCGATGGCCCTTGAACGATTATAATTACTAGCCATGACCAATAGCCTATGGATATCCATTTTACAAGTAATATGTGTCCATAACCCATAACTATGGTCCTTGAACCATTATAACCACTAGATGTCCATAAATGATACTGACGGCCCTTGAACCATTAAGTACTAGCCATGTCCATTAGCCTATAGATATCCATTTTACAAGTAATAGGTGTCCATCACCCATAACCATTGTTCTTGAACAATTATAACCACTAGATGTCCATAAATGATATTGACGGCCCTTGAACCATTATAACTACTAGCCATGACCAATAGCCTATAGATATCCATTTTACAGGTAATAGGTGTCCATAACACATAACCATGGTCCTTGAACCATTATAACCACTACATGTCCGTAACTGATACTGATGGCCCTTGAACCATTATAATTAGTAGCCATGACCAATAGCCTATAGATATCCATTTTACATGTAATAGGTGTCCATAACCCACAACCAAGGCCATTGAATAATTCTAACCACTACATGTCCATAACTCATATCGATGGCCCTTCAACCATTATAACTACTGGCCATGCACAATGGCCTATAGATATGCATTTTACAAGTAATAGGTGTCCATAACCCATAACCAAGGCAATTGAATCATTATAACCACTACACGTCCATAACTCATATCGATGGCCCTTGAACCATTATAACTACTAGCCATGACCAATAGCCTATAGATATCCATTTTACAAGTAATAGGTGTCCATAACCCATAACCAAGGCCATTGAACCGTTATAACCACTACATGTCCATAACTCATATTGATGGCCCTTGAACCATTATAACTACTAGCCATGTCCAATAGCCTAAACATATCCATTTTACAAGTAATAAGTGTCCATAACCCATAACCAAGGCCATTGAACCATTATAACCACTACATGTCCATAACTCATATCGATGGCCCTTGAACCATTATAACTACTAGCCATGACCAATAGCCTATAGATATGCATTTTCCAAGTAATAGGTGTCCATAACCCATAACCAAGGCCATTGAACCATTATAACCACTACATGTCCATAACTGATACTGACGGCCCTTGAACCATTATAACTAGTAGCCATGACCAATAACCTATAGATATCCATTTTAAAAGTAATAGGTGTCCATAACCCATAACCATGGCCCTTGAATAATTATTACCACTAGATGCCAAAAACTGATACTGATGGTCCTTGAACCATTATAAATAGTAGCCATGACCAATAGCCTATGGATATCCATTTTACAAGTAATAGGTGTCCATAACCCATAACTATGGTCCTTGAACCATTATAACCACTAGATGTCCATAAATGATACTGACGGCCCTTGAACCATTAAGTACTAGCCATGTCCATTAGCCTATAGATATCCATTTTACAAGTAATAGGTGTCCATCACCCATAACCATTGTTCTTGAACAATTATAACCACTAGATGTCCATAAATGATATTGACGGCCCTTGAACCATTATAACTACTAGCCATGACCAATAGCCTATAGATATCCATTTTACAGGTAATAGGTGTCCATAACACATAACCATGGTCCTTGAACCATTATAACCACTACATGTCCGTAACTGATACTGATGGCCCTTGAACCATTGTAATTAGTAGCCATGACCAATAGCCTATAGATATCCATTTTACAAGTAATAGGTGTCCATAACCCACAACCAAGGCCATTGAATAATTCTAACCACTACATGTCCATAACTCATATCGATGGCCCTTGAACCATTATAACTACTGGCCATGCACAATGGCCTATAGATATGCATTTTACAAGTAATAGGTGTCCATAACCCATAACCAAGGCAATTGAATCATTATAACCACTACACGTCCATAACTCATATCGATGGCCCTTGAACCATTATAACTACTAGCCATGACCAATAGCCTATAGATATCCATTTTACAAGTAATAGGTGTCCATAACCCATAACCAAGGCCATTGAACCGTTATAACCACTACATGTCCATAACTCATATTGATGGCCCTTGAACCATTATAACTACTAGCCATGTCCAATAGCCTAAACATATCCATTTTACAAGTAATAGGTGTCCATAACCCATAACCAAGGCCATTGAACCATTATAACCACTACATGTCCATAACTCATATCGATGGCCCTTGAACCATTATAACTACTAGCCATGACCAATAGCCTATAGATATGCATTTTCCAAGTAATAGGTGTCCATAACCCATAACCAAGGCCATTGAACCATTATAACCACTACATGTCCATAACTGATACTGACGGCCCTTGAACCATTATAACTAGTAGCCATGACCAATAACCTATAGATATCCATTTTAAAAGTAATAGGTGTCCATAACCCATAACCATGGCCCTTGAATAATTATTACCACTAGATGCCAAAAACTGATACTGATGGTCCTTGAACCATTATAAATAGTAGCCATTACCAATAGCCTATAGATATCCATTTTACAAGTAATAGGTGTCCATAACCCACAACCAAGGCCATTGAATAATTCTAACCACTACATGTCCATAACTCATATCGATGGCCCTTGAACCATTATAACTACTAGCCATGACCAATAGCCTATAGATATCCATTTTACAAGTAATAGGTGTCCATAACCCATAACCATGGTCCTGGAACCATTATAACCACGTGATGTCCAAGACTGATACTGATGGCCCTTGAACCATTATAACTACTAGCCATGAGCAATAGCCTATAGATATGCACTTTACAAGTAATAGGTGTCCATAACCCATAACCAAGGCCATTGAACCATTATAACCACTACATGTCCATAACTCATACCGATGGCCCTTGAACCATTATAACTACTAGCCATGACCAATAGCCTATAGATATGCATTGTCCAAGTAATAGGTGTCCTTAACCCATAACCAAGACCATTGAACCATTATAACCATAACTAACACTGATGGCCCTTGAACCATTATAACTACTAGCCATGACTAATAGCCTATAAACATCCATTTTACAAGTAATAGGTGTCCATAACCCATAACCATAGCCCTTGAACCATTATAACCACTAGATGTCCATAACTCATATCGATGGCCCTTGCACCATTATAACTACTAGCCATGACCAATAGCCTATAGATATGCATTGTCCAAGTAATAGGTGTCCTTAACCCATAACCAAGGCCATTGAACCATTATAACCACTACATGTCTATAACTGATACTGACGGCCCTTGAACCATTATAACTACTAGCCATGACCAATAGCCTATAGATATGCACTTTACAAGTAATAGGTGTCCATAACCCAAAACCAACGCCATTGAACCATTATAACCACTACATGTCCATAACTCATATCGATGGCCCTTGAACCATTATAACTACTAGCCATGTCCAATAGCCTACACATATCCATTTTACAAGTAATAGGTGTCCATAACCCATAACCATGGTCCTTGAACCATTATAACCACTAAATGTCCATAACTGCTACTAGTGGCCCTTGAACCATTATAACTACTAGCCATGACCAATAGCCTACAGATAACCATTTTACAAGTAATAGGTGTCCATAACCCATAACCATGGTTCTTGAACCATTATAACCACTAGATGTCCATAACTGATACTGATGTCCCTTGAACCATTATAACTAGTAGCCATGACCAATAGCCTATAGATATCTGATTTACAAGTAATAGGTGTCCATAACGCATAACCAAGGCCATTGAACCATTATAACCAGTACGTGTCCATAACTCATATCGATGGCCCTTGAACCATTATAACTACTAGCCATGACCAATAGCCTATAGATATCCAATTTACAAGTAATAGGTGTCCATAACCTATAACCATGGTCCTTGAACCATTATAACCACTAGATGTCCATAACTGATACTGATGGCCCTTGAACCATTATAACTACTAGCCATGACTAATAGCCTATAGATATCCATTTTACAAGTAATAGGTGACCATAACCCATAACCATGGACCTTGAATCATTATAACCACTAGATGTCCATAACTCATATAGATGGCCCTTGAACCATTTTAACTACTAGCCATGCCCAATAGCCTACAGATATCCATTTGACAAGTAATAGGTGTCCATAACCCATAACCATGGTCCTTGAACCATTATTACCGCTTGATGTCCAAAACTGATACTGATGGCCCTTGAACCATTATAACTACTAGCCATGACCAATAACCTATAGATATGCACTTTACAAGTAATAGGTGTCCATAACCCATAACCAAGGCCATTGAACCATTATAACCACTACATGTCCATAACTCATATCAATGGCCCTTGAACTATTGTAACTACTAGCCAGACCAATATCCTATAGATATCCATTTTACAAGTAATAGGTGTCCATAACCAATAACCACGGTCCTTGAATCATTATAACAACTAGATGTCCATAACTGATACTGATGGCCCTTTAACCATTATAACTACTAGCCATGACCAATAGCCTATACATATCCATTTTACAAGTAATAGGTGTCCATAACCCATAACCATGGCCCTTGAACCATTATAACCACTAGATGTCCATAACTCATACCGATGGCCGTTGAACCATTATTACTACTAGCCATGACCAATAGCTTATCGATATCCATCTTACAAGTAATAGGTGTCCATAACCCATAACCATGGTCCTTGAACCATTATAACCACTAGATGTCCATAACTCATACCGATGGCCCTTGAACAATTATAACTACTAGCCATGACCAATAGCCTATAGATATGCATTTTAAAAGTAATAGGTGTCCATAACCCATAACCAAGGCCATTGAACCGTTATAACCACTACATGTCCATAACTCATATTGATGGCCCTTGAACCATTATAACTACTAGCCATGTCAGATAGCCTACACATATCCATTTTACAAGTAGTAGGTGTCCATAACCCATAACCAAGGCCATTGAACCATTATAACCACTACATGTCCATAACTTATATCGATTGCCCTTGAACCATTATAACTACTAGCCATGACCAATAGCCTACAGATATGCATTGTCCAAGTAATAGGTGTCCTTAACCCATAACCAAGGCCATTGAACCATTATAACCACTACATGTCCATAACTGATACTGACGGCCCTTGAACCATTATAACTAGTAGCCATGACCAATACCCTATAGATATCCATTTTAAAAGTAATAGGTGTCCATAACCCATAACCATGGCCCTTGAAAAATTAATGCCACTAGATGCCCAAAACTGATACCGATGGCCCTTGAACGATTATAACTACAAGCCATGACCAATAGCCTATGGATATCCATTTTACAAGTAATAGGTCCATAACCCATAACTATGGTCCTTGAACCATTATAACCACTAGATGTCCATAAATGATACTGACGGCCCTTCAACCATTATAACTACTAGCTATGACCAATAGCCTATAGATATCCATTTTACAGGTAATAGGTGTCCGTAACCCATAACCATGGTTCTTGAACCATTATAACCACTAGATGTCCATAACTGATACTGATGGCCCTTGAACCATTATAACTAGTAGCCATGACGAATAGCCTATAGATATCCGTTTTACAAGTAATAGGTGTCCATAACCCATAACCATGATCCTTGAACCATTATAACCACTAGATGTCCATAACTGATACTGATGGCCCTTGAACCATTATAACTAGTAGCCATGACCAATAGCCTATAGATATCTGATTTACAAGTAATAGGTGTCCATAACGCATAACCAAGGCCATTGAACCATTATAACCAGTACATGTCCATAACTCATATCGATGGCCCTTGAACCATTATAACTACTAGCCATGACCAATAGCCTATAGATATCCAATTTACAAGTAATAGGTGTCCATAACCTATAACCATGGTCCTTGAACCATTATAACCATTAGATGTCCATAACTGATACTGATGGCCCTTGAACCATTATAAATACTAGCCATGACTAATAGCCTATAGATATCCATTTTACAAGTAATAGGTGTCCATAACCCATAACCATGGACCTTGAATCATTATAACCACTAGATGTCCATAACTCATATAGATGGCCGTTGAACCATTATAACTACTAGCCATGCGCAATAGCCTACATAAATGCATTTTACAAGTAATAGGTGTCCATAACCCATAACCATGTTTATTGCTGATATTG